>BSBN01000193.1:29692500-30955000 GCA_027924645.1 Cunninghamia lanceolata
TCAATTTTTAAGAATTGGTCATCAACTGACTCACATTTATCGTCCAGTGTGGAGTCTGCTTCTATTAACCTGCAACAATCCGAAACTTGGTCATTCAATTCAGAGAAATCAGTCATGGGATTGGGATTTACTTTCTCCTCTATGACTTCACTAATTTTTATAGTAGGGATCTCATCAATTTCAGTGCACTCTAATTTTTTCATTTGCCCACATTTCTCCTTTCCATAAAATGACTTAAGGAAAGATGTTTTACTGTCTTTACCAAAAGCATTAGGGTCAGCAATAAAAACCTTATCCTGACAAATGGTTTCCTCTCTACAAGATTTAAAAGACTTATACTTGCACTCCCCTTTTCCTGTATTAGGAAGTAGAGACCTACTATCAATCCCTCCATAATATGACCTAAGAAAAGATGCTCTGTTATCATTCCCTTCCAGAATTGATTTTTCTATTGTATTTTCTAACCACCTATTAGTTTCTAGTGTTGTATTAGCTCGTTGCTGCAAAATTTCTTTTTCCTGCCAGCTTTCAGCCCTGAACACATCTGAAAAAATAATTAGTCCTTTCAAATATGAATCTATCCTAGTGAGGAATGTTAAACATTTAAGTTCATTGTGTTCAATAGTCTGGTGTATCCTGCAACAACTAGACAAACAAAAATTAGATAAACTTTGAGAATAAAACTGTTCATTCAAAGCTCCCTGGAATAAAGGACTGTTAACTTGAAAACTGTCCCCATATGTGTCCATTAAAAAAAAATGGGACCTTCTTTTCACCCTTTTAGGCCTTTTGAAATTTTATGAGATCTAACATATCTCAGAATATAACATTTAAAACTCAGAATTTTAACCCTAAACCAAATCAGGCCCTCCTTCTAGCGCCAGAAAACTGTTGATGATTGCGATATACAGCCTTCTGGCCCTCCTTCTAGCGCCAGAAAACTGTTGATGATTGCGATATACAGCCTTCTGGCCCTCCTTCTAGCGCCAAAAAACTGTTGATGACTGTTTTGATGCAATCATAACAATAAGTTAAAATTCACATAAAATGAACTGAAACTATACTTGAAAGACAAGAAGGAATCATTTGGTGATTCAACTAATCCCAAGTCTACAATGGTTCGGTTGGTCAAGTTCAGTTGGTCAATGTGAAGCTGTAATGTTCAAGGGGCCTTACGTAGTTTAGGTTTATTTTGTGGTTTACTGGACTAAGAATATGCAAAGAGGTCATAGATTTCAACAAGTATTCTGTTCATTTGCATACAAGTGATACCGGGCTGCAAGTTTTAGATGGTTTTCTTGGATTTTTTGCAGCTTTCTCCTTTATCTGTTTATGAAAACTGTCTACTTATAGCTCTGTTATACATGCTTCTTCAAATTTGAGACAATTTCCTTTAGATTTCTACGTTTTCAGCTAAATATTTCAGATGGGTTGGGAAAAGTTAGAAAGATCTAATCTATACCTCATTTAATCTACCGAAGGATCTAAGTGTTTCTGTTATGCACTATGTAAATACCACAGTAATTTGATCAAATCCACAGTAAAAACCCTAAATGTAAGTTCTGAGCATTTTCACAAACATACATTTAAAATTGCAAGCTCTCAAAGAAGATATTTCAAAACACAAAGAAGAGCAGGAGAACACTCAGAAGATAGATGCAGAACTCCAGATTCTATTGTATTAGAAACGAATAGCCATACATGATTTACAATGTAAGAATGACTCTTAGTTTCATTGATCATACTACAGAGAACTTACAAGCTTTACAGATACAGTAAGACAGCCAGACATTCCACGCGCATCTTACTGCAGACAAACAGGCGACCTCCTTCTTCTACCCCTAAACTATGCTAAGCTAACTTGCTGTGTTTTCCTAGAATCCCTGTTGTAGGCCCTAAAAATCCCTGTTGTAGCCCCTGTTGTAAAGTATTACAGTGTAGAGAGGCACAATATAAAGACATTCTGATTGTCCTCACTACAGCAAAAACTTAACTGAACCCCTGGTTCAAACCCCTGGTTACAGCAATAAATGCAGGTGAACCAGCTCTCAAAAATATCTCAGAGCAATTGTCAAATCTGGGCGAAATATTGCCCCTTCTGAGAAGTTCCGGCAGCTGGGTAATAACTTCTGCTTGTCTGTTGTGATAATACCTTCAGCTGCAACCTTCTGTTTCACTTGAATGGCCTTGACTTTCTTGCACTTCATCCTTATCTTCTTGCTCCTGAGATCAGATCTTCTGCCTCCATGAGGTCACTGTGTTGACCTTCCAGCTGCTTCCTCAACTGCAAGCCTGCAAGACAAGACAAGCAATAAGTTTCACATTTATCACAAAAACAACATGAAATTAAAATAAGCGTTTAAATCCAGGTGACAGCGCAAGATTGAGAAAATCGGATCCAGAATCCTCTCAAAACGCGTCCAAAATGCGCTTAGACTGCTCAAAATTGATCGGGTCAACCATCGCTGACCGAAAAATGCCAGAGGCGCCAAAAAAAACACTTTAAAACTCCACCGCTTCATTTCCCACCCATCGGCATGACTATCCCTGTCGGTGCGTCAAAAAAACATGTTGGCCGACATTTACTTCATCATCATGATATTCCGCTTCTGCATATTGGAGAAAAGAACAACATCATCATCATCATATTTCGGGAACCAGATCGTGTTTTGGAAAATATCATGTTGAAAGAAAAAATGATGATGATGATGATCATCAGGATATTAGCCTCTTCGTTTATCAGATCGGGATGACGTCATCATGATATCCGGGGCCTTCGTTAAACTTAAAACATGACGTCATCATGATATTTCGCTTCCGGATCATGTTTTGGAAAATATCCTGCCGAAGGGAAAATGTGATGATGATGATCATCAGGATATTTGCAGAAGGTCTTACTTCATCGGCAGGAGGACTTTACGAAATGTCGGGTGAACAAACAAGATCATGATGATCTTTGACAATATGACAGGATAAAAAATATGATGATGACGTCATCATCATATTTTGTTTTCGGAGCACAAGGATGAGTTGAGGTCATCATGATATTTGCGCCAGGGTGATATTGTGAAATATGATCATGCTGTTGGGGTATGCAATATCGACTTCTTCTGAATAGATAGGGTGATCATCATGATATTTCGCTAACCGGAGATCAGGAGGATATGAAGATGATGATCCTCTTTCTCGAATTATCATGATGATGTTTCCAGCACTTAGCGAATTTCAGCGAATATGACCCTTTTGTGAAAGATCGGGATGATGGTCATGATTATCAAAAGGAGACCAGGAGGATAATAAGTCGTCATCATCATCTTCGAACTTCAGCAAATATCATGATGATGACCCTCCGATAGGATTATAATACGCGCACGCAAATATGCCGAAGGTGGATTTTTCTAAGTCTGGGTGATCAGCATGATATTATAAGATTAGGTAATGTTGAAATATCATGATGATGCTCGCGATACAAAGGACCACTCGACGGGGGAACTTACCTTGACTTAAAGTTGATATCATCATGATATTTGAACCTCAGGATATTATCGGGGGGGTGCGTTTCAAATATGATGATGATGTCCTCATACAGCAAAACCAAGTTTATAAAAAATGACGCTCCTAAGAAAATCATGATGCTGCATAATGCGCACAAGGCCTTTTGACGGGTAAAGGGTACTACCACCTAAGATTGACGTCCGGATATTGCGACTGCATGATTTTTATCGGGTGATAGGCCAAGATCATGATGATCTTGTCAACATGACTTAGGATATAAAAATATGATGATCCTCCTGCGAATATCAGGTTTGACCAAGACTTTGACCGTGCATAACTTTCACATATGGACGAATTTTCAAGTGAAGTAAAAGGCAAACCTGCATGGAATTTCAAGCTCTTTCTAAATATGAGGTCACAGCAATAAAATATGAACTTTGACAAACTGACCTCATGATGATGACCTACCTCATCCAATATCATGATGATGATGCACCTGACCTTCATTTTTACCAGACCGCCAGAAAGCAGAAAAAACACAAGCAGAAGCAAAAAGCAAAACATCAGCAGGGGTCCCCATTTTGCTAAGGAGCATAATGGGGCGTGTTGTGAACATCACAACACTCTCCTCATTAGATTAGTGTAGGAAGCGATTTCCGCACACCGAGCTTCCTTTCAATTCTTATGTTACATTCATTGATAATTACTCTAGATACACTTGGGTTTATTTTCTATGTTCTAAATCTATTTTTTTTTTCCAAATTTAAGGATTTTAAGGCACTTGCAGAGTTTGATAAGAAAATAAAGGTGTTGAGATTTGATAATGGTGGTGAATATTATTCTAGAGAATTTGATGATTTATGTAGACATGCATGTCTTGTTTGATAGAAGACTACCCCTTATAGACCTTAGCAAAATGTAATTGTAGAAAGAATGAACCGAACTTTAATGGAAAGAGCTAAAAGTATGATGAGTGGTACATAGAGGTTGTGAGTACTGCTTGCTACTTGATAAACCAACCTCCTTATTTGGCTCTTATAGAAAAGACTCCTTATGAAATGTGAATAGTTAAGAAACCTTTTGTTTCATGTTTTAAGTGTATATGGTTGTGAAGCTTTTATTCATGTGCCCAAGGAAAAATAATCTAAATTTCAAATTGAAAAGCACAAAAATGTGTCTTCATTGGTTACAGTGAGAATGTAAAAGGTTATAAGCTTTGAAATCCTCTAACCAAAGTAAAAGAAGAAGAAAAAAAACATTTTGAGACTAAGGTCAAGAAGTGGGAAGATGCACATGTTGAAGAACAAAATGATAGATTAGAGGATTGAGAGGAAGACGATGATCTGGGTGAGAGTTCTAAATAGATTAAGCATGTAGAGGAATAGGAAAATTTCCTTACTTTTCCCTTGAGATGATCCACAAGACAATGGAACCCAATTGATAGTTATAGGGCACTATATTTTTATTGTGTATTTACTTTGTCATGTATTGATGATGAACTAAGATCTTTCAAGGAAGCTCTCTCTTGAAATAACATTATTTTTGGATGTAGGCCATGCAAGAGAATAAAGGAAAATGCTCAAATAGATGTTGGTCATTATCATGGTCTAGGGGCAATGCTCAATTGGATGCTAGTCGTTGTAATGGAGAGTGGGGGATAAAGAACCTTAAAGATGAAGCTTTCTTTTAATTTGGTGAAATAAAGGGGAAAGGTTGGTTCTTTTGGGTGTGTGGTTGTATGTGCATATGTAAAGTGCAAATTAAAGTTACCTAAGGCTATCTCCAACTAGTCTAACAATAATTTACAACCACTAGAGTTGTCACTATCAACTAGACTAGACACTAGACAAACTACAATCAAGACTTAGAAATTAGTAATCAACAAATTGACTAAGTGTTGGAAATAAGGATCAATGAATAAATGGGTTAAAATGCACTTGTGAAATGAAGTGGTCCAAATGAAATATGATTATAATCTTCTTTTGAGAATACCTATAAAATTTGGGAGTTGTTGGATATAAAAGACAATGTCACCTTATGCAAAATGACCTGCCTAACAACATTAACCAATCCTGACAACCACCATGACAATATTTATTAGGGGTGACCTTGACTATGGAGTGGGTGGAGACTTAAAATTTGTCATGGAGGTTCCTAATAGAGTGTCATAGCTCCTCAAAAGTGTTCACTTGTCAATTACCAACATAAGGCATGTAATTTGCAGTAGATTCAAGGGGTCTTAAATATGATTGATAAAAAGAAATGCAACTTGAAGAGATGGAATCATTTCATCTAATAAATAGAATGGTAGAGATATGAAATTGATAGGGATCATTAGTAACACCATGAGGAAGCATCTCAAAAGATATCAAGTCTTAATTTGCAAGGGAACCATGAAAATGAATAACAAATAGTGTGTTCTTGATTTATTAATAAAGTGAGATAAAATGAACTAAATGGAGCATTTTCACCTAATGAAAATCTTGTTTTTGGTCATGAATGGGTCTAAGGACTAATGTGAACTTTTGAAAACAAATCAAGCCTAAAAGTCATCAATTTAAGGCTTGAAAACAAGTGACACCTTATTTGGCGACCTTAACCCTATTTGACCTCTAGTAGGGTGGCCTTAACCTTGTCGGATTATCTTCTAAAACTTCTATGAGGGGTTCTTCATCTGATTTAAGGGGTACTTTACTCTTGTAGCCTAATATAAAACTCTACAGAACTCTTTGTATTTGATTTGCAAGTGAACTTTTGTGAGGGTTCACAAAAACAAAGGTTAAGGGGAAGTCTGGCTCAGTTAGTCCCCTTGTGGGATTTCAAGCATGATTCCACACCAAAGTACTTATAAATAATAGGAATTAAATAGGTTTGTGTTAAGAAATTACTCCAAATCAAAGCATAACCATGAAAACCTTTATGATGATGGCAAATGACACATAGAAACTCGATAAAGCAACTAAGGTGGGAGAACAATTTTGGGAACATGATGATGGTTCAAATAAAAAGACTTTTAGGGATTCATAGAGTATTGATATGAAAATTGGAAACCATAATTCTGAATCACTCAAGTGAAGGTTTGGTATGGAAATGGCTCACAACTCCAAAAAGTGTCAAATAAAAGCTTGCATTCACAAAGGGGTGGTGAGAAACCTAATGAAATTACAAAATGACTTAATGGAGGCTTAATAGAAATGAAATAGGATGGGATAGGGTCTAAAAATTTAAAGCATGAAGGTGGTTTGATGGTGGATTTAAGAGAAACCAAGAGGAAATAACAACACACTAAGGCAAAAGCTTCAATAATGGAAATGGGGAGAGTGTAGGATGGAAAAATAGATTGAAAAGGTAATGGAAATAGATAGTGATGGCTTAGAGGTGTGGGGTGGAGAGGTATGAAGAGGATTCTATAGAAAATCTAGATAGATAAGCTTATTCCATATAGAAACCATAAAAGAAAATGGCTTGCCTTGTTAAAATCCTTGGAAATTAGCCACCTATTGTCATAGAACTTGTTATAGCATTGTCCAATAGAAAATAAAATCTACCAAAGACTCTAGGGATGAAGATAACTCACTCCTATAATTTTTTAAGCAATGTTATGGTGTTGACTATGAGCAAAAATAGTCAAAACCATGCGAGAAACTCAATTTTTCACGTTTTCTATGTAAAAATGAGGCAAAGTTAATCTATTTAAAGGAGCTTACTTAGAAGATGAAAACTTAGTAGTTGGGAAGCCCTATCAACTAATTAGTTTGACTTTTAAATTGGTGGTGGGAGAATAAAATGTCAAGGCCACCCTATTAAGTGTAAAACTATGAGCATTGTCCGCAATGAAAATTAAGCTCAATTTTCAAAGGGAACTTAAGCTCGAAGGGGGCCATATAGTGGTGGGTGGTCTCATTAAGTTTAAGCTTATTAAGGAAGTATAAAGGTGTTATTTTCACATAGGATGGGGCTAGACACAACATTTAATGGTTTGACAAGGGATAAAGGGAGATAAACTAAAAGAAAATTAAAGATGGGGTTAGGACATGGAAGGGGGATAAAAATTAAGTGAAAAGTACACATTGGAACTCTAAACAAGACTATGGAATCAACAAAGGAAAGGGGATTGTTATCACCCAGTTTTGCACCCTTGCATGAAGCTGTTAAAGCTCTGCAAACTGGAATAACATGGGATTGATCTCTAAGTGTGGGACTTTGCTAGATGAGATCAAACCTCCGGAGAAGGCCGGCTTCCTTGTCTAGCTATCACTTGAAACTACTAAATTTTAGGGGGAAAAGGGAGAGAGAATGCTTGTAATGAAAATGAATAAAAGCTTGAAAACATAAAAGGTGTGATACATCAGACAGATTTAAAGAAACTTCCACAGAACTGAAGGATGCACAACACAATCAGAATATAGCAAGTAGGCATACACAGGTTAGATGACTCTAGCAGAGGTGAGAAGCAATATGATTGAGAGGAATACAACATTCATAGACAAACCATGTGCAGACTCACACAGAACCAGAAAAATCAGTAAAGAGGTAAAAATGACTTGCATATATTTGACAGAGAGGCAAGGTTACAATATATGAAAACTCTGTTTGGAAACAGAAAGACCAAAATGCCAAAAATTTCCAACAACCATTTACAACATTTGAATGCATACTTATAGCATTCCAAAAATTCCTAAGTCGGTTACAAAATTTGCTCTATGAGCTGTCATAGAAAAATATCTCAATCGATGACTGTCCAGCTGCATCAGTTATGGCGTCGAAATCTGGAACTGGGCGGATGGGGAGATATTTTTGGGTCTTGAATGTAGGCAGCTACGTGGTTATCTTCAAAAGTGAACACATAAATAACTGAAACATGGCGGTGGAGGGATATCTTTTGTCATTAATGCGAATTGCCTCATCATGGTGCAGCAATGAATGCCCCAAGAATATCTTCATCTGCTGAAAGTCATCGCTGAAATATGCATTTCCAGATTTGAAATTTGAAAAGTGACAAAAGCTCCTGAAAACCCTGCCAAAAGAAAGAGGGGACAAAAACATGCAACTTTGCCTCCTATAGCATGTCAAAATTTGCAAAATGGAGGAGATACAGGTGGTCAAAGTTCTGGTCAACTGCCTGTATATATCGCTTCTGCATCTAGGTATATATCGTTGCATCTTGGCGCCTAAATCGACATTCAAAAATTCATTCTGCAACTCATTTGCACATACAAGGTGCTTTGTATATCGGCCCCTGTACATCCCTTTGTATTTCAAAATTGTATATACATACAATTTCCCCTTGTATATGCGGGCCCTACCATTTGTAATCGCCCAGCATATATCTTTGTATCTGCTCCTTTGTATGTCAAAACATACAATCACCTTTTATACAAAGTGGACCCCAAAATGACCATCAGCTGCATTTCATTGTTCTGCCAGGTCCGGCTTGTATATCTTCTACTTGTACATTTCTTTGTATATGCAAATATACAAACACCCATACATACAAAGGCGGACCTGAAAGCTTTATGTACCGAACTTGATCCTCGATTGAAATCCGCCTTGTATATTTCATTTGTATCTTTGACTTGTATATCGCAATATACAAGTCCATATACATGCAAGCTATGGACTCCAACCCTTTATGAAGCAAACTAGAAACACTTTTTGAAATCCAGCTTGCATGTTGCCATGGTATATTTGCTTGTATATGCGCGATATACAAGCCACTGTTCATGAGATCCTTTGTATGTCGAAACATACAATCTTCCTTGTATATGTGCGGGCCCCAACTCTTGTATGTTGGCGATATGCAAATGTTTTTGTATAGTTTCTCCTTGGCACTATAGCAAATGTACATTTGCACCCTTGTATGTCAAATATGCAAACGCAATATACAAACCCACATGCATACAAACAGGGAATCTTAATGGAATATGCGATGAATGCACATTAAACCTTGTATGTTTCACTTGCATTTTCGCTTGTATATTTCTTTGTATATTTCACTTGTACATGCGAATATACAAGCTAAAAATACATTCCATCCTTGTATATTCGCATACAACCCGATATACAAACCGGGAATATTTTGGGAATCTGTGAAAGATTCCCCCTTTGCACATGCATTTCCTTGGCCCGATATACATTCTGAAATGCATAAAAACTCAAATTTTTCTATATTTTCTAAGGCCGATGTAGATTTACAAGCCCGCCAAATGTACATTCAAACTGTATGTTGACCAAATCTTTGACCATCAATAACTTCTTTATTTGGCCAAATTATAGGGTGATGTAAAAAGCAAACCTGCCTATTTTTTCAAGCTCTTTCCAATGGTAAGGTTTTTTAGGCAATTTGGCACTTTTATTTTTAGTCAACATTTTCTAAAGGCTTTTCAAGGAAAATCCCAGGTTGACTGTTTGGCTCTGGTCAGAGGAAAAAATGGGTCAACAATTTGGCGACTTCTATGGGATGTTTGCCTGCTAAACATAAGATCAGTGGCCTTATTGTATCCATTGGGCAGGGAGTCACACAGAGACTAAAATACAGATATTTCTGACCTTAGTAAAACAAGATAGAGCAATGAAGAACACTTGGAAGACCAAACCAAGACAAAATGTTGAAAGCAAACCCTTTCGACTATGCTTAGACAACATTTAGGGAAAGAAAAAAAGGGATCCAAACTAATGTGCAGCAGCACTTATTGAAAGCATAGAGACCTAATTTATTGATTTACAAGGCAATCATACCTCAAAACACCTCTTTAGGTGTATCCCATTGACTGGGATAGGTAGATTTAGTCCATCCATATTTGATAACTGAAATGCATTGTGCTCCTTGCATTCAGCAATGAGAAATGAACCACTCCACATGTTGTCAAATTTGGAGTGCTTTCCAGGCCTGCTCTTCAATTCATCCCATTTGAGCACCATATCACCTTCTCTAAAGATTCTGGGAGTTACCTTTTGATCAAAACTTCTCTTGGTCTATAGCTGGTGATATTCCATGGTCTTCATAGCCTTGTCTCTTATTTCTTCAAGCTCCATAAGCTGTGCATATCTGACAGCCATGGGATCCTCTTCTTCAAACATCTCCAGCTAATTCATGATGTCCAGTGCTCGCAGTTCTACAGAGATAGGAAATCTTGCTTCCTTCCCATATACTAACATGTATGGAGAATTTCCAATGGACCTCTTAGGAGTTATTCTGTCTACCCATAAGGCATACTTCAAATTAGTGTGCCAGGTCCTCTGGCTATCCTCCATTGTTCTTTTAATAATTCTTATGAGATTTTTGTTCGTAGACTTAGCCAAACCATTACCCTATGGGTAATAATTAGAAGAAGTATTCAAATAAATCCCATTCTTAACAGCCCAGTCAGTTATCTTTAGGCCAACAAAGGCTAAAGCATTGTCAGAAATTATTGACTCAGGCACTCCAAATCTAGAAATCAAATCATGATAAAAATTTAACAGCATTTTCATTTGATTCCTTTAGATCCACTGCTTCAGTCCATCTTGTGAAAAAATCTGTAGCTATAAGAATCCACTTGTGGCCTGCACTTGATGGTGGATTAATGGGTCCTATGAAGTCAACACCCCATCTCATGAAGGGTTGCTCTATTTGAATTGTCCGTAGAGGTAAGGCTGGCAGCCTCTCTTTTCCTGCAAAAATGGCACACTTTATACATTTCCTCGCCCATGCATGGGCATCTTTAAATAGGTTGGGCCAGTAATATCCAGCTCTCATTATCTTCCAAGCAGTAGTCTTTGGGGCGAAATGACCCCCTACTGTTCCATCATGAAATTCATGCAGTACCTTATCAGTCTGATCTTCAGCAATGCATCTCAGCAATACACCATTAAAATATTTCCTGAAAGAGTGTCATTAATCAAAATGTATGGAACAGACTGCAGTCTATAATATATTCTCCTAGTTTTATCCAGACCTGTTGGACATTTGCCAGTTTGCAAAAATTGAGTCATATCAGTAACCCAACTTGTGCCCATTGCCTCTGAATTATCTTGAGTTGCATCCTCAATGGTCAAAAGCGTCTCATCCTCCTTGTTGGAACTGGCAGCGAGATGCTCGCTGAGTCCCCTGCCTCTGACAAGCTTGGTTACCTGGATATCCACGTCATATTTCATGACCTTGGTGATCCAGCCGGCTCTTTTCTCGTTTATATCTTTGCTCAACAGGAACTCCTTCACGCTGGGATGAACCACCATCAAATGTATCTTGTTATTAGAAACAAGATACCAAAATTTCTTGAGGCTCCTTATCACTGCAAGGATGTGCTTCTCAACAAAGCTATACCTCTGCTCATATTCTTCCAGCCCCTGACTGAAAAAAGTGATTGGCTGCTCAAAGCCGCTACTCTGCTTCTGCACTAAAATCACAGAGATTGTATCTAGGCCGCCATAAGCATATAGGATAAATCTTTGGAAAAGTCAAGATTTACCAAGGTTGGCGCAGCTGACAATTCTTCTTTTATAGACTCAAAGCTTAGCCTAGCCTCCTTCGTCCAGCTGAAAATTGTATTCTTCTTCAACATGGCTGTCAAGGGTTTCAAATGGTTCGCAATATCAGGGATGAATCTTCGTAGAAAATTAATTCTGCCAATAAAACTTTGCAATCCCTTCTTATGACTGGGTAAGGGCAACTTGAAAATGGCCCTTACTCTTTCAGCATCAATGGTAATGCCTTCCTTTGAAACAACGTGCCCTAACAGCTTGCCTTCATGCACAACGAATATGCTCTTCCTGGGATTGAGAGATATCCCGAATTCTTTGCATCTTTCAAATACCAACCTCAAATGAGATAAATGCTCATATGCATTCTTGGAAAAAATTGTTATATCATCTAAGTACACCAGCACCAATTTGTACAGCAAACCCTTGAACGCCATATCCATGGCTCTTTGAAAAGTCGAGCCAGCGTTAGAGAGACCAAAAGGTATTCTCCTGTAGGCCATGGTCCCCCATTTGGTAGTGAATGCAGTTTTAAATTGATCCTCCTCCTTGACCAACACTTGATTGTAGCCAGAAAATCCGTCAAGCAAGGAGAATCTCTCAGAGCCAGCCACTACTTGTAGAATCTACTCCATGGACGGAAGTGGGTAGTGGTCTTTTAGGGAGGCTCTGTTTAGGTCCCTGAAATCAATGCACAACCTGATTTCTCCATTCTTCTTCCTTACAAGGACAAGGTTTGAGACCCAAGAAGTATGCTTGATGGGAAAAATGATCTTTCCCTCAATTAGCTTAGTCAATTCTTTAATCATCAAGGGCTCTAGTTTTGGATTTAGGGATCTCTGCTGCTGCCTTACAGGCTTTGTACCTGGTTCCAACTCTATGGGAAATATGAGGATCAAATCCCTTCAGGTCTGAATAATCCCAAGCAAATACCTCCTTAAATTCCTGACAAAGAGCAATAAAAGCTCTCCTGTCCTCAGTTGAACAGATTTTACCTATTTTGAGGAGTTTTCCCTTAAAAATTTCTAACTCCTCATAATGTTCCTCTTTTATTTGCATACCGGTCTTAGTCTTCTTCATCTGATCATCGGTGCCAAAAATAGACTCCAAAGTTACCAATCCCTTGGGTAGCTTGTTTGTCTTCAGCGGAATAATTTGATCATTGCCATACTGATGTTTGAGTTTATCCTGATTCATCATGGAAAACTCATCTTCCTCTAACAGGAATCTCAAAATCTATTCATCACTTTCAAAGACCTGCCAATGAATATTATTATCAGGGATAGAGGGTCTATCAACTATTTTTACATGAGGCTGCATTCTTTCTCGTTGGATATCACTGGGAATATCAAATTGTGCCCCAATTGCAGCCAATCTATCAGCATGGGAGTTCTGATCCCTTGGAATGGATATCAAGTTAAAAGCATCAAACTCCTCAATCATGTTCCAAACCCTATGCTTATAGCACTTCAAGGTATCATTTTTGGTAAGATGCAGTCCTCTTACTTGATTTACAATTAGTTCACTGTCCCTAAACACTTGTAAACAGCCAATCTTTCTCTTTCTTGCTCATTGTAAACCCTGGATCAATCCTTCATATTCAGCAGTGTTATTGGTGCATGAGAAGGCAAAACAGAAAGTAGCATAATATTTTTCACCCTGTGGGGACACAAGCATTACTCCACCACCAGATCCATTTTTGCTCCTAGAGCCATCAAAATACATTTTCCACACTTCATTTTGTTGCCCTATCTGCTGTTCTGCATCGTTTCCCATACTTGGGATTGCTGCCTCAAGCTCATGTAGTATGTAAATCCCCATACCGGTCTCTTGAATGTATGCCTCAGGGTCATCTATAACATTTTTTGAGGACCACTCCCTTAAGAGTACCTCAGGTATGCTTTCAGCTTGTAGTTCTTGAGCAGCAACTAATTCAGGATCATCAAAAATAATGCAATTTGCATTGACAACACTTGGTGTGTAGGGCTCTATGTGATGATTTGAAAGTAACTCAGATTTTAAAGTTACTTTGGTGCCATATCTGGTCCTAAAAAACATGTGGGACCAGTCTGAGGATAGATATCCTCCTATTTTGGCTATGAATTCTGTTGATAGGCACATGGCAAAATAGGGAGGCAAATCAATGATGAATACCTCTTGAAAGATGGAAACATTGGGACAGGTATGTAGAGTAATACCTAAGTCTTTTATTACACCCACAGTATTAACAACTGTGCCATCTAATTGGAGTACACCCTTCTCAAGAGGTTGGTATTTGAGCCCTAATTGGTCTGCAATTTGTTTAGGCATCACAGAACTGCTTGCTCCACTATCCACCATGCAATTATGAACTAATTTGTCTCCAATTATCAATGATATATAAAATGGGAGTGGCTTGGCACCTTTGTTAGGTTGTTTGCAGTTATCCTCGGAGGCATTGGTAAGGACAACCCTATTTGTGTCAACAGTCATATCATTGGATACTTTCAAATCAGACAAGGCAGATTGCAATATGTCTTTTTGGCCCGAGATGGCTAAAGAATCCCACATAGACATTGTCACATTCATCTTTTCCATATTTTCAATAATATTGAAAGGTGGAATGGCACTCACCTTCTGATTTGATCTCGTAGCAGTAACCTCTGCTTGTAAATGAGGCATCTCCCTTGCTTTCCCTGGGTTATTTCTTTGCAAAATATGGGGAATATGGGGTGCAGGAACATGAGCAGACGCTTTTCCTTTATTTGTTGTTTGTTCTACCTCATAACCCCTCTTCTTGGCCCTTGTATTTGCTGCTACTGGAGTATTATCTCTATTCATGCCACAAAATTCACCCTCTTGCCAATTCATTAAAGCAGAATCACTATGAGGTTGTTCCTGTTGTTGCGCAACCCCATCATTTGGTGTACTTGGCTGTGAGGCAGACACATTTTGCACCATTAAAGCCTGATTTATGACTCCATTTGAACAGGCTGCTTGACTGTGTGGCTGATTGCATGGATAGCACCACTCATAATCAGCCGCAAGGTTGTTCTAAGTAGGGACTAAGTCTCTTACTGCATTAATAGGTGCCAGATTATAAAGCTGAAAAGGTCTTTGATTCACATTTTGCCTGACACCTTGATAGTTGCTTTGATAAGGTGGCCTATTAGCTTGATACGGCTGATTTTGGCCTTGAAATGGTTGATTCTGCCCCTGACTAGGTTGCTGATAAGGCTGAAAGGGCCTTTGGGATTGTTGCTTCTTTATGTTTACCAGTTCATTTCCAAAAGTTTGAAGGATGCCCTCAATCTTTTGTTGATTGTTTTTAATCTCTTTTAACTCTTGAGATGAACTAGAGGCAGTAGGTTCAAAATTGGCAATATTAGGTAATGCTGCGATAGTAGGCACAGGGGGAAAACATGGAATTGGCAAAGGCATAGAAGCCTGAATCTTAAGAAAAATAGGCACTGGTGGTCTGGGTGCTATTTTTCTAGCCTGAATCAGATTATTCTCTGCCCTAATTGCTAACTCATAAGCATTCGGTAAACTAGTACCTCCTAGTGATTGAATCATTACTGAAATATCACTATTTAAGGCCTTCAAAAAATATAAGAATGCATATTCAGCTGGAGGTCTTACCATGGCAGGAATTATGTCCCATGTCTTCTGAAATCTGAAGTTAAAATCCATCATTTGCTCCTAAGGAGCTCTCTTTATGGTGGTCATATGTTCGACCAATGATAGATTATCTTATTTTTCTTGAAATTGCTTATTTAATTTCTCTCCTAGATCATCCCAGGTTCCTATAGTCTACACTGGTAGACTCCTGAACCACTAGAATGCCTTCCCTTTGAATGAGGCAGCCAGCAGCCTGATGGCTACATTCTCTTAAGTAACATGATGTACACCACACAGAGATGCTATGTCTCTGATGTGCTCAATAGGGGTAGTATGATTTTCCCCTGTGAAATAGGGCAGATTCTTCAAAGTTGCCATGGGTATAGCATCATGTACCATTAGATTTAAAGGGTTGCCCCCATCAAAAGTCACGAATGGCTGATTCCTTGCCATCTGAACCGCTAGAGGTAAATTTGCTTGAGTTACAACAGGAACTACAGAAGCAACTGGTTTGAAACTTGGGGGAGTTGACTGTACTCTTTTGGAGATTGGAGTCCTTGCTGCAGCTCTGCTTTATCTCCTAGGTGGAGGAAGTTGTAGATAATCAAACGAGCTTGAACTCCTGGTTGCTATCTTTCTCATAAAACATGTATCAGCAAAACTGGTCTGTTTGTCTTTCCTCAGTCTAAGTCGCCAGATGTGTAAATTTTAACCTCTTAAAGCTCTGTAATCATTGCTTGCACATCAAAACCAGCAATAATGATTGTTAATTTGATTGTTACTCTGATTCACTGGTCCCACCGGGCGTGCCAAAAGTGGTTATCACCCAGTTTTGCACCCTTGCATGAAGCTGTTAAAGCTCTGCAAACTGGAATAACATGGGATTGATCTCTAAGTGTGAGACTTTGCTAAATGAGATCAAACCTCCAGAGAAGGCCGGCTTCCTTGTCTAGCTATCACTTGAAACTACTGAATTTTAGGGGGAAAAGGAAGAGAGAATGCTTGTAATGAAAATGAATAAAAGCTTGAAAACATAAAAGGTGTGATACACCAGACAGATTTAAAGAAACTTCCATAGAACTGAAGGATGCACAACACAATTAGAATATAGCAAGTAGGCATACACATGTGAGATGACTCTAGCAGAGGTGAGAAGCAATATGATTGAGAGGAATACAACATTCATAGACAAACCATGTGCAGATTCACACAGAACCAGAAAAATTAGTAAAGAGGTAAAAATGACTTGCATATATTTGACAGAGAGGCAAGGTTACAGTATATGAAAACTCTGTTTGGAAACAGTAAGACCAAAATGCCAAAAATTTCTAACAACCATTTACAACATTCGAATGCATACTTATAGCATTCCAAAAATTCCTAAGTCGGTTACAAAATTTGCTCTATGAGCTATCATAGAAAAATATCTCAATCGATGACTGTC
Source organism: Cunninghamia lanceolata (assembly GCA_027924645.1). Lineage (NCBI taxonomy): Eukaryota > Viridiplantae > Streptophyta > Pinopsida > Cupressales > Cupressaceae > Cunninghamia > Cunninghamia lanceolata. The sequence continues at coordinate 29,709,500 of BSBN01000193.1, forward strand.
CAATTGCATCAGTTATGGCGTCGAAATCTGGAACTGGGCAGATGGGGAGATATTTTTGGGTCTTGAATGCAAGCAGCTGCATGGTTATCTTCAATAGTGAACACATAAATATTTGAAACATGGTGGTGGAGGGATATCTTTTGTCATTAATGCGAACTACCTCATCATGGTGCAGCAATGAATGCCCCAAGAATATCTTCATCTGCTGAAAGTCGTCGCTGAAATATGCATTTCCAGATCTGAAAATTGGAAAGTGATAAAAGCTCCTGAAAACCCTGCCAAAAGAAAGAGGGGACAAAAACATGCAACTTTTGCCTCCTACAGCATGTCAAAATTTGCCACAATGGAGGAGATACAGGCGGTCAAAGTTCTGATCAACTGCCTGTATATATCGCTTTTGCATATGGGTATATATCACTGCATCTTGGCGCCTGAATCGGCATTCAAAAATTCATTCTACAATTCATTTGCACATACAAGGCGCTTTGTATATCGGCCCTTGTACATCCTTTTGTATTTCAAAATTGTATATACATACAATTTCCCCTTGTATATGCAGGCCCTACCATTTGTAATCGCCCAACATATATCTTTGTATCTGCTCCTTTGTATGTCAAAACATACAATCACCTTTTATACAAAGTGGACCCCAAAATGACCATCAATTGCATTTCATTGTTCTGTCAAGTCCGGCTTGTATATCTTCTACTTATACATTTCTTTGTATATGCAAATATACAAACACCCATACATACAAAGGCGGACCTGAAAGCTTTATGTGCCGAACTTGATCCTCGATTGAAATCCACCTTGTATATTTCATTTGTATCTTTGACTTGTATATCGCAATATACAAGTCCATATACATGCAAGCTATGGACTCCAACCCTTTATGAAGCAAACTGGAAACACTTTTTGAAATCTGGCTTACATGTTGCCATGGTATATTTGCTTGTATATGCGCGATATACAAGCCACTGTTCACGAGATCCTTTGTATGTCGAAATATACAATCTTCCTTGTATATGCGTGGGTCCCAACTCTTGTATGTTGGCGATATACAAATGTCTTTGTATATTTTCTCCTTGGCACTGTAGCAAATGTACATTTGCACCCTTATATGTCAAATATGCAAACGCAATATACAAACCCACATGCATACAAACAAGGAATCTTAATGGAATATGCGGTGAATGCACATTAAACCTTGTATGTTTCACTTGCATTTTTCGCTTGTATATTTCACTTGTACATGCGAATATACAAGCCAAAAATACATTCCATCCTTGTATATTCGCATACAACCCGATTTACAAACCGGGAATATTCTGGGAATCTGCGAAAGATTCCCCCTTTGCACATGCATTTCCTTGGCCCGATATACATTCTGAAATGCATAAAAACTCAATTTTTTCTATATTTGCTAAGGCCGATGTAGATTTGCAAGCCCGCCAAATGTACATTCAAACTGTATGTTGACCAAAACTTTGACCATCAATAACTTCTTTATTTGGCTGAATTTCAAGATGATGTAAAAAGCAAACCTGCCTATTTTTTCAAGCTCTTTCCAATGGTAAGGTTTTTTAGGCAATTTGGCACTTTTATTTTTAGGCAACATTTTCCAAAGGCTTTTCAAGGAAAATACCAGGTTGACTATTTGGCTCTGGTCAGAGGAAAAAATGGGTCAACAGGGATATGGATGGATAGGGGTGACATAGGCTAGACAAAAGGGGTCAAAATGACACATGACACACACAAATGATCTAGGACTAAAATTGACACAAAAATGTAACAATGGAGTTACAAAATATGTAAATTTCATTATTATATTTTGCCCCTATTTTAGTGGACTTATAGTAGGCTATGGGAGGCCGAGGAAGTCTACTAAAGGAAGAGTACAGTAACATAAATCATAAAATGTAAAGGATACTTGGTATCCAAAAAGAGAGATACTGGTCTCTGTCTTTTACTTATTCATGCAAAGCACCCAAAGAGAGTAGTCATTGTATGCCAACAAAGAAAACTAGGCGTAACACACAAACAAAGGAAATGACATCATCACTATGATCCAACATGCGTATACAATAAAAACCACATAATCTCAAGCATATATTGGAAACACATCTAATAACTATGTGGAAACAATCATAATCTTGACCTTTTGTTTTCAGTGGGAGAGATGTATGGAAAACTACTCCATAAGTAAATATAAGGATGAAAGCACAGTAATTTGACCCACATCATAAATTGGAACAAATTCCTTGGCAATGATTAATTAGAAACCAGGATAATGACAATAATGATGAGGGCTATAAAGGAGCCACATGTTGAAAAAGGACTAGGCCAGATCTACAATGAAGTGCTAAAGATGACAATTGGAAACTTGGAAATTTAGCAATTTAGTAGGAGCTACCCTATGGCTAAAGATGGTAGCCAACCCAATGGAAACTAAAAACTAGAAACTGGTTTGTTTTGATGATTTGGCTTGAGCCACCCCATGGCTAAAGATGGTAACCTAACCTATGAAAACTAGAAACTAATCTAATCTAGAACTTTGGTGTGATCTGGACCCCACAACTAAAGATGGTAGCCGATCTTGTGGAAACAAAAAATTGGTTGTTAATGGTTAATTGGATAAAGGGCCTAGATAAGTTGCATGTAATGGAAAAGCTAGTCATCGCCCTGGTCAAAAGGCAATGCTCAAATGGATACTAGTCATTATCATTATCTAAGCTCAATGCTCGAGTCGATGTTGGTCATTGTCATGGAGAGCGGGGGATTAAATACTTTAAAGATGAAGCTTTCTTTTTATTTGTGGGGGATAAAGAGGAAAGGTTGGTTCTTTTTATGTGTGGTTGTGTATGCACACAAAGTGCAAATTAAAGTTACCTAAGGCTATTTCCAACTAGACTAATAATAAGTTACAACCACTAGAGTTGGGATTGTCAATTAGATTGGATAATGAACAGACTATGTTAAATTAGAACAATCAAGACTTGGAAATCAACAATCAATAATTGACTAAGTATTGGAAGCAAAGATCGGTGAATAAATGGGTTTAGATGCACATGTGAGATGAAGTGGTCCAAATGAAAGATGTTCAAAATATTCTTATGATGCTACTTATGAAATTTGGGAGTTACTAGACCAAAAGGACAAGGTTGTCTTGTGCAAAACGACCTACCTAACAACATTGACAAGTCTTGACAACCACCATGACAACATTGTCCAAGGGGCGGCCTTGATCAAGGAGTAGATGGACTTTAAAGTTGTTAGGGAGGCTCTTGACAGAGTGTCCTAACTCTTTAGAAGTTTTCATATATTAGCGACCAACATAAGGCATGTAATTTGCAGTAAGATTCAAGGGGTCTTAATAAATATAATTGACAAAAAGAATGCAAGTTGTAGAGATGGAATCATTTCACTTAGTAATGAAATGACAAAGGTATAAAATTAATAGAGATCATTAGTGACACCATGAGGAAGCATCTCAAAAGATTTAAACTCCTAGTCTATAAGGGAACCATCAAAATGAATAGAAAATAGTGTGTTCCTAATTTATTAAAAAGAGAAAATAAATAAAATGGAGTGTTTTCACCTGATGAGAATTTGGTTTTTAGTCACAGATGGGTTCCAAGGACTAATATAGACCCATGATAAGAAATTGTGTCTTAAAATCATCAATTTAGGGCCTAGAAACAAGTGGTAACCTACTGGACAACCTTGATCTTGTTTAACAACCAACAATGTAATGCCCAAATTTAAAATTAAGGATTAACATGAGAAACAAGACTATTTTTTAATTTTAACATTCATGACAAGTACAAGGTTGCCTTGCATACAAACATGCACCAATGTTGTCACCATTACATGTGTGGGAAGGACATGTAAGTGATACTCGTGTTGACCAAAGGTTAATTATTACATCCCTAATACAATAAACTTGATATATATATATATATGCCTTCAAACTCTACCATCACTTCTAATTTGATAAGAAAAGAAGTGATTAACTAATAATCACATTCAAGCAATTATCATTCATCATACATTTCTAAGTTAAATTTGTCAGGGGAGAAAGTTCCACTCTTGTTAAAAAACTCAAGATGATTTCATTCCTTTTAATCATACACGTTAGATGAAGAAAGGGAGCAAGAGAGTACATTTTAGAATCTCTATCTAAAATTTATATTATTTACCACTTAATATTTTAATTAACATACAATCCTAATTTTGCACATATGTCGTTCCTTACACTAAATGTGACACTCCTATTGTATTAATTGCAATTGTATCATTTCCATAAATAAATCATCATGCCCATCTTTATTATTGATGTTTTCTAGTTTTTTTAAACTTAATGTATTATTTTTTGAATTATTATTATTTGAAAATATTTTGAATGTATCATGCCCTTAATACTAGTTGAAGATATTTATATCATTTGAAAATTACTAAATAAATCATATTACAATTGATTAAATTAACATACAATCCTAGTTTTGCACATATGTTGCTCCTTACACTAAATGTGACACTCCTATTGTATTAATTGCAATTGTATTATTTCCATAAATAAATCATCATGCCTATCTTTATTATTGAGATAATATTTTTTAGTTTTTTTAAACTTAATGTATTATTTTTTCAATTATTATTATTTGAAAATATTTTGAATGTATCATGCCCTTAATACTAGTTGAAGATATTTATATTATTTGAAAATTACTAAATAAATCATATTACAATTGATTAAATTAAATACCTATATTTTATCATATAATAACAATATATATAAATAAAATATAACATTTGTCACATATTGTGATATTAAATATAACATAAAATAATATCATGTTATATATATAAGAAAGAGGCCAAATCCTTTTTTTTTTTAACCTTATATTTTCTTTCTGATCTCTTCTTTTTCTTTTCATTTTCTTCTCTTCCCCACCTTGTTTGCTTGCAGGAAAAAGAATCAAAGCAATGGCAACAACTAGAGCATATGAAATCTCATGACACATCTTGTAATAGTAGTGTAACCATGTTTGATAAGGATGAAACCCTAATACTTCTTTTATTTTTGGCTTATTTTGTTTTCTCTGTCTCAACTCTTAGTTGCAAGTTGCAAGCGTTGGCCACTTGCGCACTTGCTTACACTCAACACATGCCGAGCATCCTCAATATACATTTGTGTGACAATTCTACACACCATTTAGCACACAATCCCAATGCATCTTTCACAAGTGCTCGCCCACATATTTCAGCCTTACACATGGGAACACATGCCCCACTTAGATACATTAAGTTTGGCCCCATATGCATTCAACACTTAGTTACACACTCCACACATTTTACAAGTTTGACACTTGGTACCATTCAAGTTCAACTCCTGTCATGCTCCTAAAGAGTGTGCCATACACTTTTCACATAAGTTAGCTTATTGTTATAGGCCCAGTTGACAATGTCATTGTATAAATAATCGTCTTGTACAATAGAAACCTTCTTTCATGCAAAATTATTACATTACAAAAGTCTTCCACGCTTCGTGAATGTGCATATGCATACTAGTCTAGAGTTTCTTATACACATTCCACAAATTTTGTAGATTATTACTTTAATTTGCAAGTTTGTCCTTTAATCCTCCTGGGGTTTGAATCATGTGCTCTTTGGTAGAGCACAACCACAACACCAATCAAAATTAGATCTCTTGAAAATCGCTTTTACAATCTTTGATGAGGACTTGAGACACAATGCAGCCCTTGTTGTTTATGTGAATACATATTTACAAAATAAAAATTTCAAAAAGAGCTATTGAATGATTTTAAATATTAAATGCAGAAGATATTACTACTAAAAACAAGATTATTCAAATCTGTGGATTTTCTTCTCTTTATTTTGAAACAATTTCAAACATATTATTATTATAAGAGCTTATCAAAGCCCAGTATTGTTCTAGAAGCAAGCATAGTTCTTGGTTATTCAAAATGTATGATTTGTCATACTAAGGATGACTTCTCTCTTTATTTTGAGAGGATTTCAAACATATTATCACAAGAACAATTAATTAAACTTACTAAAATTAAACCAAGCAAGAATCATGCATATGTAGCCACGATATGTTTTAGAAGCAAGCAAATACATCAAAAGAAATGAAGTTTTTAAAAGCAACGGGACCATAACCCAAAATATCCACAGTCAAAGCATAGAAACTATAGGAAATACTGATATTATGGTAAAGAGGGACATCGTGCCAAGGATTTTAGTAATGGGTACTATTATGTTCCTTGCTTATAATTTCTACTAAACTTAAGAATGCCTTGCCTAAAGCAGCACATCTAAGAATAAACTTACAATAATGCATTTAAAGACTTGTGATTGGAACATATTCCAAATGATGGAAGTAAGTGGCTTGACAAGAAAAATATGAAGAATACGTTTGTTGGCTACAATGAGCTTTTAAAGCAAGACAATTGAATTAAGATCATCCTGTCACACCTTATATCAATACAGCAACCTGGATTGAAAGCAAGAAGAAAGATCAATTCCTTGAGTTTCACTTCTCAAATTTTTAGGATACACCAGGTTTGATATATCTTATATACAAAATATCATGCAATCATCTTAAACATTATTATCACATGGATTATTTAGAAAGAACTTATTTATAGAATCCTCTGCATATGGGATTAACATTTTCCCATTTAAGGTTATAATGAGGCTGTTCATTTGATTTTCTTATAACCTGATTTAAGTATAAAGGACCAAAGCATCCAAATGAGAAGGCTTCAATTGAGGGCTCTCTTTAGTTTAACATGATCATAGCTACTTTGATTCTGAGAACTGTGTTTCTCCATTTTGATGGTCTACGTCCCTTTAAGATCTACTTTTGTTTTTAATGATCTGCTTCAAATAGGTAGCCTTGGTTTTGTTTTCTATGCTCTAAGGTCTAGGCCATCATGTTTGCTGTAGAGTTTGGACTCTGTTGTACATTTTTTGGACTGTGTTTAAATCATACAGTTTTCACCATAAGGTCGTGTAATCAAACTTGAAAAGTAAGTCATTACGTGACAGTAACACACTAACAAATTTATGAAATGGAATGAGCTCAAGCAGTAAATAATTGGGGCTTTCACAGCTTCAATTCATGTTCAAATCCCGAGGAGACATGTTACATGTTTAAATACACAAATGTTGATTCTTTTATTAGGCAAAACTACAACTTCCAATTCTGGATGTGGAGTACCCCAATGGGTGAGACCAGGTGCAAGTCCTGTGTGGATTTGACAGAAGAGATACCCTCAGTCATGGTATCTAAGGCCCACCGCAACAAGAATTTAGTATTTACCAATTAAAAAAACATAGCTAAGAAAATTTTTAATTGTATTAAGATATTAAGGTGGATATATCAGTATATCTATTAGATGAAAATGTTTTATATTTTCTTTGCTACAGAGAAAACAAGATGCCTTTTTCTTACAAACGAAAGCTTCAATGGTAAATCATCACAGACCCAATAAGATTACAACTTTGAAGGACAGCTAAATCTTGGCTTTTTTAGATTAGCTTTTTCTGAGGTAACCAAATTACCAACCCGTCTTGAAAGCTACCCAATGTTCCATCCTTCTATACCAGAAGCTAAGAACCATAAGATGTTCTTTCCCATTTATTTTTAAAAGCCATAGGCATACCCTCATGGCAGTGAAAAAGAGAAACAGGGGAGGTTTAATTCACTGTAGTCAAACTTTGAACTGTATAGGCAAAAACATGCAAGCTCGCTATATGTTACACAGGTTCAACATTTTGAATTGAAGTATCCTCATATCTCAAAACAATTCCTTCAATGCTTGCAGGTAGAAAAAACTTCATCCACTGGCATCCTGTAGAAATTGGCTCTGATGGGGGAACAATTGTAATGACATTATCAATATGCTGAACTACACCCATTACACTGATTGTACTTCCTTCCTTGATGTACCTGTTAAAGAAACAATGTCACATGCCGATTATTATAGGCCAGCCATATACCTCAAGAAATAATTACTTTTGAAGTGTACATAACATTCAACTGAAATAATGCTTATTTCGTAATGGCAGGAAAAACCCACTGAATTCATTTGTGACCATAACATTTTGAAATATTCCAACTAAAACATACCGAAAAATAATGCAGAAAAATCTAATAACAGAAGACTCATTTATTATTTCTGACAACTTATGACATTCAATAGAAACATAGTATCATTCAACATAACTCACTGGACATTTTTAGCATACAAATGAATTCCAGAATGAACTGACACCTATGCACCCAGATCCAACCTTGTTGTCCTTCTGATGATAATGGCTGCTGGCGTAGGTTTATTCTCCCTGATATCTTGTACACAGCACCTGTAATTTCCTTTTCCTGCGTCCTGTTGTGACCTAATCACACATCGCCCCATTGCAAATGGGGACCCCCATTTTTCTTGAGCTCCAGTGCTTTTCTTTAGTTTTGGATGATGTCTTAGCACTTTTTCATGATGAAGTCAGTGGTGGTGTCGTGCTGGAAACTATAATCTCCTGGAGTGAGCCTCACCAGGGACGAGTCAAATAAGTTAATCTCCTTGCAAACGAGAGATTAAGGAGGTCATCCGTCAAACAAGGTGTAATTGAGAACACTGAAGTTAATCCCTGAGACACTGAAATTGACTAAGTCTGATATCCTGAACTCTGATGTTCTGAGATCCTGAAAATTGACTAAGTCTAAAATCCGATGGATCCTCAAAAATCTAGAATCCACATGTTAAATCCTATGGATCCGGGACCTATCTCAAACATCCTGGAAGTACATTTCAAAAATATTTAAAGTATATGCTTCCTATACTTAAATATATTTTTTAAATATACTTCCACCCAGGGACCTTCACCTTCAAAATTTGCAAGAAACTGGCTAAGGAACTCAAGGCGCAAATTCACTCTTGTAGGACCTCCAAAGTGCGCCTGCACAAAATCACTCTTGAAGCATCATCAAAGTGCGCCCGAGATTGTTGGAGAGAAAAACATCATTCAGAGACCCATTTTTCCGCCTAGGATCAACAATAAAGAGTTATAACTTAGAAACGTTTGAAAAGCACCAAGAGGAATCAAGGCGCATTTTATCACTTGTTGAAACTCAAATATGCGCCTAAAGTAGAGACATCATATTGCGCCTAGAGGAGAACAAGCTTCAAAGCACTCCAAATTGTGGCACCCTGATAGGAATTAACATTTTGATCCTCAACAAGTGTTTAACTTAGAAAATTTTGCAAGAAGATGACCCTAGAGTCCAAGGCGCAAATCTGCTCTTGTAGAGTCACCTATGAGCGCCTTAACATGAAGTGAATGTTTTAAACTATAGAAAATTGCGCCTTGAGAAGTATGACCTTCATGGAGTTTCCAAAGTTGATCAAGTACACTAAATGCATATCAGGCGCAATTCCATGTCTCTACCTGTAACATACACCCCACTGTATATGTTTTGCTCTGACTGAATTTTTTAGTGTTTTTAATTGTTTTCTGTTGTCTATGTTTTATGGGTTGTTTTGCATGTATGATTTTTACATTGCATGTGCATAATACAAAGTAGATAAACAAACCTAGAAAATATACAATGAATCTACACAAACTAAAAGCAACCCAGATCACAAAATGCACTAAAACTAATTACTATGACCTACCCAGATGGAAAACTTGAACTTCACTTTATTGCCGAAGCTGGACCAGCGAATACAAATCTATGGAGGTTTGCCAAATCACCATATACAGATAATATTTCTCCAATCTCTATAGTGCAGCAATAAGTATCAACAAAATCGCCTATTTTGGAGACTATAGATGACCTAGACAAGAAGAGATTGCCAATCTTGAAGGTCCACGATTCACTATGGACTGGTATGGTCTGCTAATGGTCTGAAACAGCATACAGCACTTGAAATACTCCGCCTCAGCCTCTCAAATCTGTCTACAGCTCCTCAATAACTCCCAACGCCAAGGATAAACATCTTATAACAGTCTCCAGCACTCAATAACAGCAATAAATGCAATGTACGGCCCCTATGAAGAGTACGGCCTGCCTGAATGGTACGGCTGGTCTGTATACTAGCAATGGCATTTAAAATCAGACTATGATATCAGTTCTGTCCTTCAAACCTGGTCTAATCAGCTGCAATAATAAATCTTCTAATATCTTCACATTTTCTGCTCATACAAACATTAAATATAATTCCTTGATGTGCAAATGAAGCTCTTGGATGAAGCCCCCTCAATACCCTCTCCTAATGCACTCTCTCATACACGAGGAAAAGCAATCCACAAAGGTTCTCGTCTCTGCAAATCGATATTCGAATACAAGAGCCAAGCTCAAACCCTAGCACGGGCAAAACTCAATACCAGAGCAAATATCATATAAGCAAGCATAAACAAATGAAGTTCTCTTTTGCTCTTTTATTTCCTCCAAGACTCAACGCCCAAGAAGTGAGAGGGAAATTACTTTATTTTGCATTTTAAAATATCACCTTGTGTCCTCATGGGATGGGCGCTCCTCCCTAGGCATAACACTTTTTTAAGTTATAACTTAGGGTTATAACATTAAATTATAATACAACTTAAAGTGACCACCAAATAAATAAGTTAAATCTTTAATTTAACTTATTTTTAATCGACATATCTCCAGAAGATTCGACTCCCGGATCACGTGCCCAGGCTCCTACACTGCCCTGCTAAATATAGAAACTGGCTCTGTCACGACTTACTATAAATAGTAAGTCCCCAACTGACTCCCTGAACACTACCGTTAGCCTACCGGAGTCCCGTGATAGACTAACCCTGACCTCCCGGAGTGATGAGCTAAGTGGGGGACATTACACTACCACCACCTTTTGGTGCCTTGGAAGGAGAATAAGCATTTTAGAAGTGAGGCGCTTTTTTCCACTTGTGCAATCACAAACTAGTGCCTTAAGTCAAGTGCATGATTCTAAGTGTTTGAAGGCGCATTTTTCATCTCCCACCACCTTGGATTGGCGCCTCAAATGAAGTCACATTAGAAAATTGACTAAGTAGATCTAGGCGCAAGATCTCCCTTGAACAACTACAAAGTGCGCCTAGCAATGAAGGAAGTTTGGAACCACTAAATGTCAAAGAACTAGCTAAAGTGAGTCTAGGCGCATATCTTTATCTCTACAAACCAATTTCAGCGCCTAGAGAATATCAAGTTTGAAATCATGAATCCTAGCGCCTAGTGGCAAGGAGGTCTCCTGAGAGTTTGAACATGAGATGAAACCCTTAAATGCCAAGAATTAGCCCCAAATAGCTCAGGCGCACTTTACCACTTGTAACCACTCAAATTTGCGCCTTGAGCATGAGGAGGTTAAAGTTGTGATGAAATGGGCTTGGTAAAGGGCAGGAATCATCCTAGACCATCAATTTGCGCCTAAGGATGAATACAATGTGATGTAACTTAGGAAAATTTTTGAAAACCATCAAAAGAAGGCTAGGCGCCAATTTCCACCTATTCACCCATCAATTTGCGCCTAAGATAGAGTAACTACTTTAAGAGTAACTAAGGTGCACTTTCCTGTCTCTTCAACTTCATTTGGGCGCCTTGAATGTAAGGAGCTTAGAATCATGAAATCTAATGCCTAAGAGATAGGATAGCCTCCGAGAAGCATTCACAAGTATCAAAAGACATCAACTTGCACTAATATGACTTAAGCGCACTTTTCCACTCTTACCACCTTGAATTTGCGCCTCATGAGAAATCACCTGAATTTGCATCACTAAATGGGCGCCTAGAGAAAGAGAGTCATTATAAGACATTTACAATCGTTTGAATCATAGAAAATAGCAAATATAAGGTCATTTGGTGTTAGATGCACTTTAGCCTCCCTATACACCAAGATGTGCGCCTAAGCTTGTAGAGGGTTAATAAGTGTTTAGAAGTGGTTCCTTTGTGTTATAAAGTGTTTATCAAGTGAATGATATTGTTTCTTGGTTGGTATTGTAGGAGCGTGGACTAAGGAGTCATTCAAGGAGTCAGATGCTTGGAGTTACCTTCATACAAGAAGTAAAGTGAAGTTGGAAGGCATCTTGTTGCTGCTCCAAAGGATCACATCAAGTTCAACATACTTCATCATCTATATCAAGAGAAGACATTCATCCATCAAGCTTCAAGTTCTCACAATCTTCAAGTATCAGAGAGGTCTCTTACTCCATGAAGCATCATTATCTACGCTACTCTCCATGAAGAAGCATCCGAAGAACAACATATATCCTGCCAAGAGAAGAAGTATCACAGAGTTAGTCAAATGAGCAACATGTATCATACACATCTGACTTGCAAAAGAACAAGGCAAGATCAACAAGGATACATTCCCAAGCATTCAAGTTTAAAGCAATCATGTTCGAAGACATCACACAGATGATGCAATTTAGGAATATGTTGAGGTGGCACCTACGTGACAGATACATTATTCACCAATCACAATTCGCCACATCATTCAACAAGCAAGAAGCCAAAGAGGACGTCCATGTGGAAGATGCTCTAAAAGATTCCATTTTATCCTTCTTGAAAAACGTGCCTTCATTGCCTCTCTTATGTACTAAAAATAACAAGTTATAACTACTTGCCGATATGGCATGATTTGGGCCCTTGGCTACTTGAATTGATCCAAGCCATTCATTGTAATTCTAGGACTCTATATAAAGGCCTTGTTGCCTCATTTCTAAAGTTAGTAGTCAGTAGGCAGTAGACTAGAAGAGTAGAGTAGAAGAGACTCTCGAAATTCTCTAAGAGTACTTGAAGTTGTAAATATTTCTCAAGATTAATGCAAAGACATTGGAGCCTATTTGGTGTTAAGTGTTGTCTTGTGGAATAACATGGTTTCTTGTATCTTGATTGAATGGAGAGATGTTTCTAAGTAGATTAAAGTAGAGTAGAGTTCATTGATGTAATGAATGTATGTATTGAATATTTGATCAACTCCTAGCTCATGCTTTTAACATTCATCGCTGATGAAGTGTTGTGTAAAGCTAGTCTGAGCTTCATTATAATTTGCTTAAGTTCGATTGTGGATGCTTGTTTGAGCTGCACCGTCTAATGGGTGCTTATTTGAGCTTTCATGATTTGAAAACCATTCGCTATCCTTAGGAGATTGCACCTACTCCATGTAGTTGTGGGCATCCTTGGCGAAGTGGAGTTAGGGTAATTGAGGAGTTTGTCTATTCATGCATCATCATTGCCTCATTGACCTTAGATTAGTTTCCTCTAAACCTTTATCTTTTCCTTTTCTTTATTATTGAAGCATTGTACATATATCATTCACACTGAAAGGAGAAATAAGCTAAATGAAGTAAGAAGTCTACGTAAGTCCCTTTGTGATAATCAGCAATATCACATCAAGTCACTGAGTTCATCCATCATAAATCATAAATAAGGAACCTTGAAGTTACCTCATTGGATGACATAGCTTAGCCTTTGAGAGACTTTATTCAAGAGAGAGTGGGATACTTAATGTTTTATTCTATTGTTGTATTGTCTAAAAACAATCATCAACACGTCCTGCTTTACTCCTGCTGCTGTACGTCTGAAATGTTGATGGCTGCTGGAGGGTTTCATCCCCAGACTGCTAACTGTACCTGTGGATTTTCGTCCTAAGCATTGAAGAACTCTGCTGCTGCGTGCTTCACAAAAGAAAGTTTGTTTTTTATGATTTCCAAAAGATGTTTCTCTATTATTCCCAGTGCTGCATATAATACCCTCAGCCTGGGCAATCTACCGATTTTGGGAATTAATCCCACATTTATTGTTAATTAACTGATCAATCACTCCCAAAATTTCAAGGAGACAACTGACCACATAACTCTTAATTTATTTGTATATAATTGAAACTAATTCCTCCTTAATTTGCTAAGATAACTGACAGCTAACTGAAACTAACTTGCCTTATTCCAGCAGAAGACTTAAGACTGAAGACAAAGTCTTAATCTGACTTAACTGCCAACAAGACCTTTATTATTCTAGTTGAAGACAAAAGACTTAGTCCTGATCCGACTTAACTGCCAATAGGACTTTTATTTCCTAACTACTTGCAGATAGAAATTCCATTCAACGCTTAGATTGAAAAGGGGGCATTACAAGTCCTCCCATCCAGAGATTGTTTGTCCTCAAGCAAGGTATTGTGACCTAATCACACATCACCCCATTGCAAATGGGGACCCACCTTTTTTTTGGTTTGTCCGTGTTGGCGTTGCGTTGTTTTGGCTTTTCCCCTGACATTATTCGGCCTAGTATTTACATTCAGCATTCTTTTGAGGCTTGCACGTAGGATTGGATGTCAGCTCAAGTCATTCGAAGGTTAGGTCGAGCACACAAAATCATGATCATATAACATTGGAGGATTTTCGTAATCTTTTGCGAACCGAATAATCAAATGTGATGCTCAGTGTCTTCGATTTTATGCCCTAATATTCTATGAGGCATAGGAGATTTGTATAAATTTTTTCATGATTCTCAAAATATGCATTCAATATCATTAAAAGTGAAGCATCAAAACATTTAAGTTTTGTCGAAATGTTAGTGATTTCAAACCTTGGCACATAGTTGATGGAGTCCATTCGCAACCCGATCCAACGATTATTTTATCTGGTGCCTTGCCTTCTAAAATGCTACCCAAGCGCGTTGTCATTACATTATATCACGATGGTTTTTAGTTCCTGCCTAAATGTATGACAAATATGAAGACTGAGTGTCAGGTTATACAAAGGTTGCTCCAAAGGCCACTTTGGGCCCACCTTGACCCATCCGAAATGATACCAAGTCTTTTGTTTTCTTTGGCACACCTTTTAATTCATCTTACAATGCTCCGTGAGTCGCACATTTCTTGCATCATTAGTGTGAAAGTCCGTTTTGCAAAGCACTCATTCTTTAAACTTCAAAGCGGATGAACAAATCATTAGAACATGAGTTACAAAGATGGCTCAACATTCACTCATACACAGCACCTCTAAATTGCCGCCAAGATGGAGCTCAATCTTAAGCTTGCAATGCATACTCTTTTTTTTGCCAAATGTAATGAAGTCTAAAACCTCCGCTTGAGCTCACTATACTCATCACATTGTAATGCCGTCGCCAACTCTTGCTCCTTAACGCATCTTCATTAAAAGGGACCGCTTGAAGAGCATCATTGAAATGATTTTGCACAGGACTCTTCGCTATTTTTAGCATTTGATTAAGTGATCACTGCACTCCATGCATGTGGGTAATAAACAAAAGGAGAGTGTCTATTATTTGTGGCGAGGAGTATTGGAATGCATATCTACCGAGTCTCGATTCACCCTATTCTTAGCACCATGGCAAATTCAAGTAGTATTACTTCTGATGTAGATGGGGTGGAATGTATCGTTTGTAATTAAAACGCTGGCGGAATCCTTTAAGCATTTATCGGCCTATACTCGCTCATAATATCAACCTTGAGTGCATGCGCAACATGTATTGCGTTTCAGAGAGTGTTAATACTAATCTGGACGTTGGAGATTCGATTTTGTCTCATCCTTTGTTTAAACGTTAAGCCTTGCTTCTTACGTTAAGTATTGAAAACCGAGCATGTTTATGTGATTTGTTTGCAGGCGGAAATCCTTTCTATATGAAGTCGTTCAAAATATACGCTTAGGCGTTAAGTTTTGAGTTTCTGCATGGTTGTGCTTGGCCTTCCAAAAGTCCGCTATAGGCGCGAATTTATGATTGCTTTGCATAAGTTTGAAACTCCAAACTATACACGACCATCCAAAAAGTCCGTTTTTCCTCTAGGCGGGCTTGGAGAGGAGCTTTGCATTAAAAGTTTATACATGACCACACAAAAAGTCCGCTTTTCCTCTAGGCGGACTTGGAGAGGAGCTTTGCATAAAACAGTTTATACAGGACTGCACAAAAAGTCCGCTTTTCTTCTAGGCGGACTTGGAGAGGAGGTTTGCATTGTGCCAGTTTTAAACCTATACATAACCAGTCAAGAAGGCTGCTCAAGAACATTTGGAGGATGACTTCGTAATTGGCAAGTTAGCATCATACATGAGCACTCTTGGTGCTGATTTTAGCCTCCTTTGCATTTTGCATCATTTTCATACATCATTGTTTTAGGCGCTTTGATCCTTAGGTGCTGATCTACCACATGCTCGCATTGTGGAAATTTCAAACTTATGCATAAACCTTCGAAATCAGCGCCAAAATTTACATGTTGTCTAGTCGGCCACGAAAGGCAAGGAAACAATTTTTAAACATGAGTAAAATTCTGAATATTCAGTGTTGGTCGACCCAGGTAGTTATAGGTGAATGTGTATTAATATAAGATCATGTTGCCATTCAAAACGTTCATCAAAAAGAACAAATTCAAGATCAGATTAAGTGCAGATCAGGCAGCTAGTAAGGGCATTATAAAGGGATTTAGTGCTTTGATAACTTTTGCTTTTCCTTCATTCTTTTATGTAGTTTGTGAAGTGAGCTGAGGATGGCAAGATAGTAATAAGTTGATGAAGTTGCATGAGTATTCTTTCTCTCTCACATAAGATTGAAAGGAATTGAACATGATGATATCCTTTTATCAAGTGCTATGATGTGAGCATAACCTATGATATCTCCTTTTGTAGGTGAAAGAGAAATGAGCGTGAGCAAGGCAAGCCTGAGCGAGGATGGATTTCCAAGGAATGTAACCCGAGTTCAAGTTCCTTTCAAGATGGAGGAGAACCCATTCAAAATGTTCAAGTTCTAAGCACTTCATTGCAACACACGAGAAGTTCTTACATCAAGATCACCGAGAGGACTTCAATAGATCATCATCATGCATCCAAGACAAACTTCATTTCTGGAAGAAGAGCACCATTTCGTCATCCATGAGAGGAAGTCATCATCCAGAGGTGCACGCCACATTCTAGAAATCAGAGACATTCATTTCATGCGCCAAGCAGAGGGAGAGAGCATCTATCATCCGCAGGTCCACTCTGGCAGTCATGAACAAAGACATATTCTACTTGCACTATCCAGAGATGAAATCTTGCACAAGTACATGAAGATAAGAAAGTTGAGAAGAGAAATGAGCATGTTCATCACAAATCCATGAATTACATTCAAAGCACAATTACATCAAGACAGCAAGAAGAAGTTTGAAATTCCCAAGTTTCAAGTTCAAAGCAGCCAAGCTCCAGAGGTGAGAATTCGAAGATTCAAAGACTACTCCAAAAAATGATAAAATTTGGGAGAACATTTCGAGCAATATGAGCAATATGAACACAAATAAAATCAAACAAGTTTGCTCGATGCTGAGGTGGCATGTGCACAACATTGATCCAATCACAGTCTGCCACATCATCCGTCCGCATTCAATGTTCTAAAAATAGTAATTTTTTGTAACAAACTGCCTTGTTGTCTCAATCTAGGCCATTGATTCTCAAATCAATCCTAGCCATTCATGTAATTTGGGAGCCTATATAAGGCCCATTTCTCTCATTTGTAAAGGGGATTATTAGGAGGGGAGATCAAGACAGAAGTAGGAGTAGATGTTGTTAAAGTAGAAGTAGATTAGAGGAGACTCTTCGAAGCCATTGAAGAGACATATGAAATTGTTGTAAAAATACATTTCCAAAATCAATACAAGCTCATTGTTGACTCACATGGTGATTTTGTGTGATTGTGGAATGTTAACGTGGTTTCTAATTCTCAAAATGATGGAGATGTGTTTCCAAGTAGAGTAGAATTAGATTAGAAGTTCATTGATGTAATGTTTATATGTGGAGATACTTGATGAATTCCTTAATGGTTCATACTTTTTATGATTTGTCGATGATAAGTCATTTTGCAAAGTTAGCCTGAACCACATTTGCTTTAGTTCGGTTGTGGATGCTCGTTCAAGCTGCGCCAACAGTGGGTGTTTGGACGAAAGTTTACAACATGAAAATCTTTGAGTTCCTTTAGAAGATTGCACTGACTTCGTGCAGTTGTTGGTTTTCATGGCGAAGCAGAGTTTGGTTTTATGAGTTTGTCTATCTTAGCATGTTTCATTACTTCATTGTCCTTAGATTAGCCCTCTTAACCCTTACCTTTTGCTTTTTCTTTTGTAGTCGGTTAAAAGAAGTTTCATTTCATAAGGAAGAAGTAACACATTTGAATGGAGTAAGGAGTATATTCAGCGTAAGTCCCTTTGTGATTACTAGCATTATCACATCAACTACTGAGTCTATCTATTGCAAGTCAAGACCTGACATATCACGAACCTTGGAGTTGTCTCATCGGATCACATCGTTTAGCCTTCAAGAGACTTTGTTCAAGAGAGGATAGAATGCTTAGTATTTTATTCTGAGTTTGCATGTGCATAAAAAACACATCAACACAAGGCAAGGCTGGGTGATTTAGGATATCAACCCACCCCCAAGCGGCATCCTCCTCCTAGTGATGGAGGACTTTCTATAACTATGCCTATTGGTGATACCTCATGCCTCTCCACACTTTGTACCACCATGCACAGCTCACGCTCTCCCTCATCATCAGAGCATACCTCGATCAAATGCACTTGCCCCTTTCCCAAGCCCCTGTGTTTCGGTTCCCAAGGCTCTTTACAGTTAAAGCATAACTATTTCCTCCACATCTCATTGCAGGCCATGTCACCTAGCTGCAAACTCTTAAAGGTGTATCCTGCCTCCTAATGACCTGTGGATCGAAAGGGTGCAGCCCCCAATTTCTATGGAAAAGATTTATGTTGGTTTCCCTGTTGCTGTCGTGGTGCTCGGAGCTCCTGTACCCACACCTCCAATGGTAAACTCTTGAAATTGGCTAGCTGTAGTAGTCTCCCATGCCAATAATTCAAAGGAAGAAGAGATAAGGTAGTTAGATGGTTCCAATGTCAAGGCCCTTTTGATGGCTGCTTGTAATGAATTTGGGCCAAGGGCATTAACTAGACTTCTGAGGGGCTCTTTCAACCCTTCCATGAAAAGGAACACTAGGTGCCTCTCTGATACATTAGGTACCACTACTACTATCCTTTGAAATTCAATCACATAATCATCCATTGAGCCTTGGTGGCATAGCCGTGCAAGCTCTATGAAATGCTTCTCAGGGTCTTGCCTCTCAAATCTATCTATTAACCTCCTGCAAAACTCATTATAGGTAAAGATATGGATATGCCCTTGCATAATAGGTTGTTGTACCACCATTCATGCGCAATTCCTTCCAGGTCAACGATTGCAAATTTCATTGCCTCGTCGTACATCGTGCTCAATGAAAGGTATGTGTTCAACTTCTGGATCCAAGCTTGAGCTGAAGTTTTATTGGATCCATCAAATGAGGGGGCAGTAAGCTTTCCCAATCTGTTTTGCAAGTCTTTGTGAGGCCTATTTAGAGGGGTTTTACTTGAATCCTGTCTTTTAGTTTTTGACTTTAGTGTACAAAAATTCATGAAAGAAATATCTACCCTAAATTCTGCACTCTTTGCCCCATATTCTACATGGACATCCAAATCTTCCTCATGTTGATTGTCCACATCTTCGTCTTGTGTCATAGCTTCTTCTTGCAAGAATGTGACCCTGGGTAGTGTTGATGATTGTTTTTCAACAAGTCAACAATAGAGTGAAATACTGAGTATCTGACTCTCTCTTGAGCAAAGCCTCTCGGATGCTGAACTAGGTGATCAAACGAGATAACTCCAAGGTTCCTTCTAATAATTTCGGTAAGAGACAGCTCAGCGATTTAAGTATGATTTTGCTGTTTACACACAAAGGGACTTACGCAGCCTCTTCTCCTTTCATTCAGCTTGTTCCTCCTTCGGTGTGGATGATGTATATACAAGGTTTCTATGATAAAGAAAATGAAAAAGGGTTAAGGGTTTAGAAGGCTAATCTAAGGACAATGAGATAATGAAACATGTAAAGATAGACAAACTCCTCATGAAACCAGACTTCGCTTCGCCATGAGAACCAACAACTACACGAAGCCGGTGCAATCTTCTAAGGAAACTCAAGGATTTTCATGTTGTAAATCTCCATCCAGACACCCACAGCTGGCGCAATTTGAACAAGCATTCACAACCGAACTAAAGAAAATGAAGGTTCAGTCTAACTTTGCAAAGTGGGTTGCCTTCGACAATACACGAAAAGTATGAACCAAAAGAATTCATCAAATATCTTTACGCATATTCATTACATCAATACACTTCTAATCTATTTCTAAGCTATTTGAAACATCTCTTAATTCCATCAAGATTCAGGAAACCATGTTACTCCACAAGATAATACTTAACACCAAACAAGTAGCTCCAATGTCTTTGCATTAACTTTGAGAAATATTTACAACAATTTCCAGTCCTCTCAGACAATTTTGAGAGTTTCTCCTATCCTACTCCTAAAATTTAAAATCTATATTCTATATATTACAAATGAGGCAACAAGGCCTTTATATAGTGCTCCAGATTACAATGAAGGGCTAAGATTAATTCAATAGCCAAGGGTCTAGATCATGCCACCTCAGAGGTAGTTACAACAACTTGCTATTTTTAGCACAAAAGAGAGAGGCAATGAAGGCACGTTTTCCAATGTGATAAGGTAAGGCGAAAGCATTTAAAATATCTTCCACATAGGAATCCCTTTGACTTATTTTATTAAATGATACATTGAATGCATTAAATAATGCGGCTAATCAAAATTGAATGATGTGAACTTGCCACATAGATGCCAACTCGGCATACTTTGAAAATTGTATCATCTTTGTGTGATGTATTCAATGTAATTGCTTGAACTTGTATGTTTAGGAATACATCTTGTAGACCTTTGCCTTATTCATTCTTCTTGTAACTGGATGTATGATACTTGTTGCTTCACTTGTCTAACTTCATGATTTTTTCTTCTTCTTGTAGGATGTAGATATGAATGATCTTCTTTGGATGCTTCTTCATGTGGAGTAGAAGACTCTCTTGGACTTGAAATTGTAAAGTCTTGAAGTTTAGATGGATGAATGCCTCCGCTTGATGTAGATCTCTTGGAATGATGCCTCTTGGAAGATGATCTTGAATGATTCCTTAGAGCAGCCACATGAGGTTTCCTTGAAGTAGAGTGGATGCCTTCGGAAAGTCTTGATGAAGATGATGTCCTTCGGATGGATGTCTTCTAGACAATCTTAACTTGATGCCACTTAAGGATGATGAAGGATGCCCTTGAAACAGCTAAATGATGCCTTGCTCTTTTCTCATTCCTTGCTTGTCAAAGGTTCTTATCACTTGATATTTAGATGATTCCTCCTTTTTGCTGCAACACCAGTAAAGAAACAGCATCAATCCCCTTGATAAACATGATAATATTTGATTTATAACATACAAGAATACATTTCCAAGCCAAGCGCATTAGATAACAAGTTCTTGATCTTCATTGAAACTCTTAAAATTTGCATTCTAAACCACTATTTTTAATCCTCTAGAAGTCGCATTGGATGAAGGATTAAGATCCTCTTGCCTTTTAGAATTTCACTTTAAGACTTGATTCTTGACTCTTCGCATTAGATCACACCTTCGAGGCCCTCTTTGTATTCCTTGGATTAGTGTTTGACTCTCTTCTTGCATTTCGCATTGGATAGGTATGGTGAAGTCTTCTTCTTTGAAATACCTTGATCTTTCTTCATAACCCTCTAGGCGCATTGGATCAAGGATTGAAATCCTCAAGCATTTCACTTTAAGACACCCTCAAAATCCTCATGTATGGCGCTTTGGATCAAGGTTTGAATTCCTCTTAGCATTTCGCATTGGATGAAGGATTGAAATCCTCTCAACATAGCTTTGGTTTGAAATTAGTTTTCACTTGCTTAAGGGAGTGGCGCATTGGATGAAGGATTGAAATCCTCTAGATTTTGGCGCATTGGATAGGTAGTTAGAGATCTTCAAAAAACAAACTTCGTTCTCCCTTCATGTATGGCGCACTAGATGCCACTTTTGATTTCTTCTTGTTGAGCACTTTGATAACGGGTCTTGGAAGTGGCGCATCACTTCATCATGTTGGAATCTTCAAAAACTTTGGTATATTAGATGGCCTTTACCTTGAAGTGAATCATGCATGGTGTTGGCGCATTGGATGAGCTTGGAGAATCCTCTAGAAACAAATCTTCATCACTACCTCATGTTGCGCATTAGATAACCTTGTTGGAAGCTTGAAAACTTAGAGGTATTCATGAAGTTGGCGCATGAGATAAGACTTTAAAATCCTTTAAACTCAAACCTTGAAGGCTTAACCTTGGATCTCACCTTCCTCCTTGTAGGGCGCATTAGTTCATCTTTTTGAAATCTCTAGAGTTTCTCCTCATGAGGTCGCATTAGATCAGCTTTTAGAAGTCCTCTAGACTTGGCCTTGGAGACTTGACATTGGATAGGCGCATTAGATCAAAGTTTGGAATCCTCTGGCTTCTAGCGCCTTAGATAGGCTTTTGAAATCCTCTGGTCTCATGTTTGGTGAAGTGGTTCTAACACTTGTGTTGAATGTTTGAGTTTGTCAATTGGCGCATTAGTTGAAGGATAAAAATCCTCAAGTTTTGGCGCATCACTTAGGCTTTTGAAATCCTCTTCGAACTAGATCCTTTTCAAGTCAAAAAACCTCAAGACTTCTTCTTCTTTCTAGGTGGCGCATCAGTTAAGGTTTTCAAATCCTCTAGTCTCTCTTCAAAAATTTTAGATATCGGGATCCATCCTAGCGCATTGGTTGAGCTTTTCAAATCCTCTAACACTTATCTTTTAATTTCCTCCAAGATTCGCTCCAAGACTTGTCTTTTCATTTTCGCATTAGTTGAGTGTTTTAAATCCTCATCTTTTTCCCTCAAAATAATCTTTTAGTTTGGGCGCATTAGATGAGTGATTGAAATCCTCATGTTTTTTTCGCATTAGATCAAGGCATTGAAACCTTCATGCTCTTGTGCATTAGATAGCATGTATAAATTCCTCTGGAATTGGCGCAAGAGATAAAGATTTGAAATCCTTTAACATTTTCGCATCACTTCAAGGTTTTGAAATCGCATCACTTCAAGGTTTTAGATGGGCGCATTAGATCATCAAGTGGAAATCATCATCTTCAAGCGCCTTTTTCCTTGTGATTTTGCGCCAAGATTTTGCGCCACTTGGACATCCCGTCGCACTAGATCAGTGTTTTGAATCCTCTGGAATCGTCAGGCATTTTTCAGGATCGCGCGAGTAAAGGTATATTGAAAAATATATTAAAGTATAAGTTGAGAGATTGAATTTCTTATACTTTAAATATTTTTCAATATACCTTTCAGGATGTTTGAGATAGGTCCCGAATCCACCGGATTTAAGATGCAAAATATAGAATTTGGAGGATTCACCAGATTTCAGACTTAGCCATTTTTTCAGGATTTTCAGGATTTCAGGCTCCAGGCTTAGTCTTTTCAGGGTCTCAAACATTCTTCAGGATTACCCTCAAGATTCATTATCTAGATGGGATTTGATCATGATTCTTCATCACTGCAAGTTCATCCTCCATATAAGACCTCTAGTTATAAAGCAAAAATCTTCTAGGAGAGGAACTTATTGGATTGGCAAAGGAAATGAACCTAAGGCATCATCTAAGATCTCATGCAAAGCATCGGAGCTCAAAAAAAGGGGGTCCCCATTTGCAATGGGGCGATGTGTGATTTGGTCACAACAGGTAGGCCTATACCTATGACTAAATATGTTGGAATGTTCTGATTTATTTCTACAGATGAAGATGCTCCTTGTGTACTGTTGTGACATTTTCACACATCGCCCCATTGCAAATGGGGACCCCCTCTTTTACTCGCTTTCGCCGTCGTTTTTGCTTTGATCTTGCAATTTCTTGCCCGAATCCATGAAGCTAGGAAAGAATGTCCAAGCAGTTAGCTCACAGGGAACATTAGGAGTGCTTGAAGTAGTGAAGAAAAGGGCGACTCTCCTGAGGATGAATAAGGCCCTACCTATCATTCCTCAATTAAATCTGGGTAGTCCATGGAAGGAGTCCATCATTCCATAGAAGAAGTCCAAATCCTTCGCTCTCAGCATAAGACTCCGTAATAAATAAAGTTCCTGTTCCAACACCCCAGTCCAGAAGTTCCTATTCCAACACTCCAGTCGAAAAGTTCATGTTCCAATTCAAAATCCTGTCCGGAAGTCCAATTCAGAATCCTGTTCCAGAAGTCCAATCCGGAATCCAGTCCAGAAGTTCAATCCAGGGTCTTGTCCGGAAGTTCCTATCCCAGAGTCTTGTTCAGGGAATTCCTACCCGGAATCCTGTTCCAAGGTTATCCATGTTCTCATCCCGACCAGGCCCGAAACTCAACAAAGACTGCCACTCCTTGGCATGTTAATCTTTTCGCCATAGAACTCAGTTCCTGGCCCAACAGCTCCAGTCCGGAAGTTCAATCCAGGGGATATCCTTCTGATCCCAGTCCGGCACTCAACCTCATTTCATAGCTCGAAAGATTCTCAAATCGACGAGTTATTTTCAAGGACTTAGGGCAATTTCATAAAACAATCAGTATTCAAAGTACCCCTCCGGAAGGCTGGAAGTGCGACAGGAATATTCCTGGTCGCATATTCCAGTACCTGCTAGAATATGCGCTTAGGAAGGAAACTTATCCTTGGTCACTTAATCCAGCAGGTACTGGATTATGCGCCTAGGACAATTTTTTGTCCTGGTCGCAAAATCCAGTACCTGCTGGATTTTGCGCCCTAGGACTGGGGGTGTCCAGTTCGCCCTCCTGACCTGTCCAGTCAATGCAGCTGGCTTGAAAATCATTTCCTGATTCCTCTGCAGATGCTTGAATCAAGGAATTCACAGTCTGGCTTGAAAACTCGATATTTCATCGTGAAAATGAGGGATTCCCTGAGAGGGATGGAAGAAACGAGCTCCGTATTCCGGATCCCATGTCGCCATTGAACCTTTGAAAGACTCTGAGTTCACCAACTCCGTATCTCGCCATAGGAAATGAGAGAAGAAACGAAAGATGGAAGAAACCAACTCTATATCTCGCCATGGAAATGAGAGATTCCTCGAGGGGATGGAAGAAACGAAAGATGGAAGAAACAAACTCCGTATCTCGCCATAGGAAATGAGAGATTCCTCGAGGGGATGGAAGAAACGAGCTCTGTCTTGCACCAGGGAAATGAGAGATTCCTTGAGATGGAAGGAACGAAAGATGGAAGAAACGAAAGCCCCGTGTTTCGAATCCCATGTCGATAACTGAACAGCTAAAAGTGTACCTGCTGCAAAACTGAAGTCACACTCAAAACTGAAGAAAAGATAAGTCCTTAGCCTAAAATCCTAGAAACTAGACAGGAAGGGTCAAAGGCGCAAAATCCCTGACTGCTTGAAATGTGCGCTCCTAGACAGTTTTTGTCCAAAGCGCAAAATCCTGCACTTGAGGGAATGTGCACTCCTGGATAGTTTTTGTCCAAGGCGCAAAATCCTGCACTTGAGGGAATGTGCGCTCCTGGACAGTTTTTGTCCAAGGCGCAAAACCCTGCACCAAGTGGAATTTGCGCCCCTGGACAAGATCCTCCAGTTCACCCACAGCTAATGCCTAACCAAAACGAAACAACGACCTTCATAAAATCATGCAGGAAAGATATCCAAGACTTAGCCAAATTTCAACAAAAAGTTCCAGAATCACTCCAAGGGAAGAAATCCCTGACTCAAGAAGTTATCCATGGTCGCATAATCCAATTGCTCAAGAAATCCCCGACTGGAAGGAATCCCCGACCGGAAGAAATCCCCGACATCTGAAAATCCCCGACATCTGAAAATCCCCGACATCTGAAAATCCCCGACATCTGAAAATCCCCGACATCAGGAAATCCCCGACATTGGAAAATCCCCAACAGGTGAAAATCCCCGACCACCTGGAGATTGCTCCCTAACCTGGAAATTCCTCCTGTCCATGCCTGGTAACCCTGGAATGAAGGAGAAGTCAGTCCAAGTGTGAAGGATACCAGAAAGTAAAGAAAATCCGTTGTTTATTCAGGAATTCATAAGTTAATTTGATCAATTATGCAAGTTTAGTTCTTGTTTTATCTTTTGATTGCATTGCATTTAAGGACCTTGTTCATCATGACTACTCGTGGTTTCCCTTGTTTTGCAGGAATCCAAGATGAGGATAAGTTCCATGGGGAGGACGAACAAGGATGATCCAGGACAATCAGGATGAATCCGGAGAGTTCAGGCGTCGAAGGATGACCATTTCAGGATCCAAGAGCTCTAATAACTAGAAGACTACACTTCATGTCCAATATCAAGGATGCCAGTTCCAAACAAGAGGATCAATCCTTGGACAACCAGGAGGATGCACTTCAAGCTCACCATCCATCGAGAAGAACGAGAATCCATGCCAAGAGCAAGATCCATACCGGTGCGAAGGAAGATACAACAGGGATGGAATTTCAATTCCAAAATACACAACATCAAGACAAAATTCCAAGGATCACTCCAAGAATTCCATCAGGATTGACCTAATTTCCATCCTGGAAGGAATTCCACAGCAAAAGTTCCTTGACCCCCTGGATTATGCGCCCAGGAAGAAAATCCTTCCTAGTTGCAAAATCCTGTTCCAAGTGGAATTTGCAACCAGAACAAGTGGATTCCAAGACACCATGGAATTTGCGACCAAGGAGCAGGACAAACAGACAATTGACTGGTCTCACCTACCAACCAAGCAGCTTGGTCAGTCTGGCGTCCAGGACAGGGGGCAGCATCCCATGGAGCCTATGACATATTCATCCCTATCTCTTTAGGGTTTGCATAGATTTCAAGGAAATTTGATCTTTTTTCACTTCCTTGTTTGCTAGCTAGCCTATAAATAGGCTGAGGATGCCTCATTATAACTCCCTCTCTCTTCTTTTCTGATTTCTATCATTTTGATGCTCCTAGAGCACCCTAGTAGCTAGCTTTTATTTCTGCATGATTCTTATGAGCTGAAACTCCCAGAATCAGTTGGATTGTTGTGATATAAACTTCTAAAGCAATAATATATGCATTGAAGAATGGTGTTCATATATTTCTTTGGATTTTTGGCATGGTCTTATTGATTTCTTGGAGCAAATCTGAAAGATATTGAAGTTCTCTCTTGTATTTTCTTACTTTTGTTAGATAGATGCGATGGAAATGTTCTTGTTGAATGATTGAAGTTGATTTGTTCATACTATTTGTGATCTGTGGCTTGCAAATCACTTTGTATGGTTAGTCTAAACGTAATCCATGCTTAACTTCGGTTGTTTTTGTATGATCAGTTCCATGTTCCATAATAGGGCAGTATGAAAATCTCTACCTCTACCCCAGAAGATTGCACCATCCCTGCCTAGCTGTTGTCTCACGACAAAGCAGAGGACTGGTTCCAGTTTCCATCTTCAACAGCGGTCATTTCCATTGATTAGATTCCTAAACCCTTACTCACTCTTTTGCATTTTCTTTTAGATTTTCGCTAGGATTAGTTTCCTAGAAACTTCATTGCCAAATCATCCGCCTTTTCAAAGAGTGGAACCTAGAAGTTCCAGGTTGTCCATTTGCGAAGGAGTTTCATTCACCCACCAATTCGAGTCCCAGGAGTGAATTCCATGTCCACGAAGGAGTAATCCCACGTAAGTCCCCCTCGTGATTACCAGCAAATCACGTCATTCCACTGAGTCTATCCCTGTGCACGTCAAGACCTAACATAAAAGGAACCTTGGAGCAGTCTCATTCGATCACATAGTTCAGCGTCTGAGAAGCTTTATTCAAGAGAGGATAGGATACCCAGTATTTTATTCTATTGTTGTGGTGTCACAAAAACATCATCAACATGTACCATTCCCCAAAATTGTAGTAGCCTGATAGGCCTCCTTACCCCTTCGGTTCTGAGTGAACAGGTCAATGAGTTGTTGCTGCCAATCCTTTAATACCATTGTAATATCCCTAAAGAACTTAAGTACTTCAAAAACATTATGCTCTTTATCCTCACCTGACATCTGCTTTGGCTATTCCCTATGCTGATACCTTGTTTCCTTGTCACTTTCTAACATGCGGTACAAAAGTTTAATTTTATTTAATTTTATTTTTTTGCATTGTTTTCCACAGGCTGGCAGGAACCAGCTCGGATACCACTAAAATATTCCAACTAAAACATACAGAAAAATAATGCAGAAAAAAACTAATAACAGAAGACTCATTATTTTTGACAACTTATGACAGTCAATAGAAACAAAGTATCGTTCAACATAACTCACTGGACATTTTTAGCATACAAATGAATTCCAGAATGAAATTGAAGCCTATGCACCTAGATCCAACCCTGCTGTCCTTCTGATGATAATGGCTGCTGGCATAGGTTTATTCTCCCTGATATCTTGTACACAGCATCTGTAATTTGCTTTTCCCATGTCCGGCTTTACTGCTGCTGTCGTACGTCTGAAATGTTGATGCCTGCTGGAGGGTTTGTCCCCAAACTGCTGACTGTACCTGTGGATTTTCGTGCGAACTCTACTGCTGTGTATGAATTCCCAAAATTGGTGGATCGCCCAGGCTGAGGGTATTATATGCAACACTGGGAATAATAGAGAAACATCTTTTGGAAATCCTAAAGATATAGCAATGGGATCACCAAACCATCATCACATGTAGCTAACCTGTTCAGGAAAAAATTGAGAAGAAAGCAATCGAAACATACCCAATAAACCCTGGTTGGTGGAAAAGATCTATGGGTGATACAAATGTGCATGGGTATTGTCAAAATGGAAAAATTGTCCTCAAACACCTCAATAGACTGTCACAACTTACGTCACATTAATTCACCATGAAATTGGAAGTGGATGACTCTCCCCTTATCTTAATATCATTTTTTTATTACTAAAATCATTTGCAGGGTGTACTTCAACTTAGATGCCACAACCGAGAGGTGTCTCTTTGATCAAATTCACCTAGAGCTTGTACCTAGCCTTGTCTGTTGGGGTACACCACACCCACAATTAGATGTGGTAGTTTTCCCAATTAAACATTCAATATTTGTACATTAAGTATGTAATGTGTCTCCTGGGGATTTGAACACAGGTCTCTGCTATGAAGCCCCAATGACTTACCATTTGACTTATCCTTTTAAATAGGAAGGAAGATGATATATTTACAGTTTACACGATAACTTTACAGAGTGAAAGTACACATTGACCTATACCTGCAAGCAGATTCCCGTCAACACCCAGCATAAAAAGCCGAGGTACTAAAAACACTTGCTACCAATAACCAGAGCCTTGAGAATTTCAGACGATGATCATCTTGAACATGAGAAGTACTAGCTTACAAGTACTCTGAGTCTCAAGAGAAATGGCTACACAAACAAATAAATAGACAAAGCCTTTCAAAATGCCTCAACACCAAAATGAAATTGAACAGAAAGAACAAGATCAAAAGGCCATTGTTCCTTCTACCAAAAGCATTGTAGACAAAATATCCAAGATCCTAGAAAGGAAAGGGATTGAAACAACCTTCTTAGCTATCAATGTCTTAAAGAAAAACTTTGATCAACTAAAACGTAGTTAGACCCTAAACAAAACAGTGGAGCATACATGATAGAATGCTCATATGGTAGACCATACATTGGTGAAACTGGAAGGTCTATCTGAACCAGGATTAGATAACATTTCGGGTATCTTAGGCATGACTGAGTTGAGGAATTGGCACTAGCAGAACATTCCTTCACAACTAAAAGTGAAATTTGCATTGATAAGGCAAAGGTATTGGCCAAGGAGGATCACAACACAAAACATTATTTAAGAGAGGCAAAAGAAATTGAAAGGCATGGGAATAATATCAACTGAGATGCAGTGTTTCTCCGAGTTTCTGGGACGGCGGGACGGGGGGACGGGGGGATGGATTTCCGGGGACGGCAAAAATTTTCCAAAATTTTGGGGACGGCAAGGGGACAGTGATATAATATATTTTAATAAAAATATATAGAGGTTAAAAACTAAACTACTAAACTATAAACTCCATAATATTAAACTATAAACTCATACATATAAATATATATAAATATTAAACATAAATATTAAACTATAAGCTCCTTGCTTTATTCACGGCTCTATACATAACTCATACATATAAATATTAAACTATAAACTATTATATATTAAACTCATAACTATTAAATATTAAACTATAAACTATTAAATATTAAACTCATGACTCATTCATATAAATATTAAACTATAAACTCCTTGCTTTATTGACGGCTCTATACATATATGTGATATTTCTATTTTGTATTTTATACATATATCATCCTAGACAATTTGCAGGCAACGCAAGGACATCGACTGTTGCATCGTTGCATAGGGTTTCCAATTCACGGCGAGATTAACTTCCACAATTCCAGTTCGTGTAGGGTTTCCAGTTCGAGTTTGATGAAATCGAGTTTTTAAACTTTTACGGGAATTGCGTTTTTTTTTCTGTTGCAGACGCCATGAGGTCCCTGAGACGCCAGGTCGTCCCAAAAAAACAAGGCGTTCCCAGGGGACGTTGCCCATGTTGAGGGGGCGTCCCTGGGATGTCCTCAAAAAGTCAGGAAAAATGGGGTCTGTGGGGGGCGTCCTGTCCCTGTCCCCGCGTCCCCGAGGCGTTCTAGCCGACGGGAGCAGGGGGGGGGCCGTCCCCCCATAACACTGCTGAGATGATGGTTAGAGTTTGAGCAACAAATGGATACCCATCATCCAAAACCTTAAAAAAAAATTGATTGGCCATAACAAGGAATAAAATAAATTATTAGTAGAAAATGACCACCTTATGATCCCACAATTCTGAAAGAGGGATCTAGAAGATAGACCCGAAATGTCGGATATGAAGATGCTAAAACACAGTTGATTCGAAATATATAATATCATAACGATTTCTTCTACTTATTTCAAACATTTTTCCTGGAACCCTAGACTGTACCTGTGGAAACGTCACTGTCAAGTTTAACTTCCATAAAATGTATATCAACAATCCTAGTATTAAATGAACTATCTGTAACTCTCTTCATTTATTGGCATGCCATTCCCACATTTGTTTTTCACATTCTTCTCAGCATATTCTACCTATGAAAAGTTAACAATAAATGCATTTAATAAGATCCTGTATTTCAGGATTTCTTCCCCAATAAACTTTTCTTAATGATTCATTCAAAGAAAGAAACAAATAAATAGAATCATCCAAACACAAATAAACTAGTGTAAGAAAAATGGGAAAATTAAGTTATGGTGTCTGTACAAATGGTTTCTTACCCTTCTTTGAGACACATGAAACGATCATCACTTGAAAGATTTCTTTCCCTCAGCCAATTAATAAGATCAAAGGACAACTCCGTTTTCTTCTGGACAATATTGATGATGGTAGTCTCGTCAACATATGGGGTAACTTTTGCACCATTGCCAGCTTTGACCAATGCTCTTGTGCCAGACTGCAAGTCTGATATGTAGAAATCTGTGACATATCTCTGCCACAGTCAATGTAATCTGAGAAGTCAAAATAAATACATTTGACTGATTTCCACTATAATTTCATTTCAATGGGATCCTAGACACAGACCAGAAAGCTTAATATCTGAAGAGACTGAAGGATCCTATAGAATCTTGCAAATTTCTATATTAAATATTTTGCAGTTACAGACGTACTGTTATTAATTTTGACTACAAATTGCAAGAAAAATCTGTGAGTCCACAAATAGAGAAGAGTGTAATAGGTAAAAGGCATAAATTACCTTTGATAATAAGGCATTTGCAGAGTTAATGGTAAAACGAAGACACATGTTTACATAATTTTTTCCACTTGAAATAGAATCACAACTACTATAGCCGTTCAGTTTTTCCTGAATCCTTTCAATGTATCTGTTTATTCATTGAAGCATGAGAATGACATCACTGATTTTCCAGGTTTCCTTTGTGTTAGATTGTTGGATGTAACTCTGTCGTATTGGAAATTGGTTTGCCTATGTAATGGTTCGTCAGTTGCACCTCTGTCATGTTGTAAATTAGTATGAATTGCATACATATAGATAACCAAATTGCAGTCAGAAATTGCCTCAAAACCAACAAAACAACCACAGAATCTTTTATCAAATCAACATTCTCACAAATGCTTTGGAATCTCTATATGGTGACATTTTAACATAATGGCCAACCAGTGTTCGTGGCACAAGTGAAACTGTATGAAAGAAGCCACAAAATGCATTTTTTCATCATATTTCAAAATTTTGGCAAAATTCATTAGCCGAAGTGAAATTATTCCTGAGTTTGACCTTTATAATCTAGTTGGCAATATGCAATGATCAGACCCCAACAAGAAGAAGAAGTTAGCAACTACTAATGGGTTAACAACTTTGCAATTGACTACAGTGGATTTAATACATGAATCAACTCTCCTAAAAGATGTGGGAACAAGAAAGGATGGTGACAGACCCAAGACAAGTTATCAAGAAACCCTGAAGCATATTAATGAAATTCATTTGTTCAAGCAAGGAGAAGCAAGACTGCATAAAACTTGAGGAAAGAGGATTTTTTTCTTTGAGAAATGCACTACACTATCAGTCCCTTTGGCAGGGTCGTTTGGTCACGTGGCTATCAAATTAGTGAAGGGAGGTATCACCTGCAGACTACCAAGCAGTTTCAGTGTATCAGACAAATTAAAGTTCCAAAAGATCCAAAATGTTTCAAACAGAAAATACTTTGCAGGTAAGTATTTAAAAGATAAATTGGTTACATATGACTTGTAAATTATGAAAATTAGTTTAAGTTCTCAATTACATCATATAATTACACAAAAAGAACAAAAAAGAGGCATAAAAATCCAAAACTAAGCCAACAACAAGAGAACTCCTAATATGCACCTCAGATCAGTATAGAGTTTCTCACAAAACAAAATGTGTTTCCAGGACTCAGGAATGTGGTTTTGCTTCTGCTGGAAGTAGGATTCTGATTTCCATGAGTGCTTATGAACAATTTAAGTGTTTTTCATACTGAACTTAGACTTGCATGCAAAGAAAAGAAAAAAACATATATCAAACATGCAGAGCATCCTTAAAGAAGTTGTATGGCAAATAACATACTGACCTCAAAATATGTCAGTTCCCAAGAGAAATGCCAATGCTTAGGGTTTGCAGAATTCACTTTCCATCCCCTGCACTCATAGAGGCCTGTTGATGTGTAGACGCATTTAGAAATCTTTTCATATGATGACTCGAGAGGGACACTTCCACAGCTGACAACCTGAACGAGGCTAAAGAGAATAGTAAGCTGGCATTCTGGCATTCTATGACAAACAACTCCTGAATCATGGTTGCAAGTAAAAACCAACTATGCTATTTCGTAAAAGAGAAAAAAATATTCATTGCACAACTTGTCTTACAAAGCCAAACTTTCTTTCTTGAAGATAAACAGCTAAACTGTGTGTAAATGGAAAGATTTTTAATATGTGATTCAAAGCTTGTGATGCAGAAAAGCAGTTTGGTGGGCGCATACACATAGAATGTGTGTGTATCATAAAAAATGAACTGTTCTGAATAAATTTTATTTTGGATCCAAATCACTCAACATTTGTTATGTTTTATGCAGATTTGAAATGTAGGAAGTAATAACAAATAAAGTATTATGAAATGAATTTATTTTTAATTATGTTTAATAAGGTTTGCATGCCATAATTTGTAAACTAAGGAATGCTATTCTAAGCTTCCACAATTTTCAGAAGGTTTAAGAACATCAAGTCTTGCTTTAGAATTATGTCAATAGGATCTTGCAGTTTCGGACCTGTCACAAGACTGAATGAGTTCCGATTCGGGAGTGGGGCCTTGTTTGCACACGGGACAACTAGGGCACGGCCCTATCACCCCTGTGGGTGCGTCCCAGATGTCCCCAAAGGGTACCTGGGCCGACAAGGCTAGGACATACCCACAAGGTACCCAAGGCAGCAAGGTCGTGCCTGGGCCATCCTGTGACATGCTTGGCTGCTCCCAAACGAACCCACAAGCACAGGGGCAATTTTGAAAGAAAGAGGGAAAAAAAAAAAAAAAAATTTAAACATTAAAAAATACGTTTTAATAACATAAAAAAACCCTAAAACGTGATCAACAACCCTAAATAGTTGCTATTCATTCGTTTCACAATTACACAACACAAAAACAACCAATATGATTCCAAATTTCCATTTTTGCATTTGTGAACCTTGCTGGGTTTTTTTCAAATGTGAAGGATTGCAAAGGTGCCAAAGACATTTGCTAAGTATTATGGGAGGGAACTAACTTGCACAAAGGAGATTTATCGATCAAAGGTAAGTATTTTGTAAGATTCTTTCAAAATTTTGAAGAATTTTTACAAGTTTTTCCAAAAAAGATAAAAGTTTTTTAGTTTTTTTAAAACATTTTGAATTGCTTTTTTAAATATTTTTTATTTTTATTACGTTTATTGTAGGGTTGTTTTTTTTGTTTTTGTTTTATTTTTCTAAGTTCATGTACTCTAGACTTACATTTTCAATTTTTTTTAATTTTTCTTATAACAACAATCTATTCAAAATGGCTGCTAAGTCAAGTTCAATGGACCCATAGGCAATTAAACAATTCAAATATGATGAAGCATCACCTCTATGGAAATATGTTACAATGATTGAACAACTTCTAGGAGGTGAGGCTTTTCTTTGGCATTGTAGTCACTGCTAGGTCGAGTATAAAAGCTTTGAGTGAAAGCTCATCTATGTGCTATGATTGGGCAATGGAATTAGAGTTTGGCAAGGGTTGGACAAGAAGGGATTGTCAAAAGAACAAATTGTGGCATATATTAGAGAACAAGAAGTTGATACTATGAGTGGGAGCAAAATCAAAATCTCATCATTTAGCAAAGAAAGGATCAAGGAGGCCACCTACATGGGCTTCTCCAATAGTGGTTTGTCCATATCCTTTCTTGGAGACACCTCTATCCAAGAAGAAGATCCCTCTCTTTCTTCCCACAAAAGAAGCCCATTGGATGAAACATTTCAGAATGAGGTGACAAACAATGGAGATGAATGCATTGCACATTGCATTTATGCCAATGGTTTTTCTTTCAACCTAATGAGATCACAATATTGGTTGGAAATGGTGACAAAAATCAATCAAACACCCTCAAGTTACACAAGTCTTGGGTATGAGAAAGTGTGCACCACTTTATTAGCAAAAGAAAAAAAATTTGTAGAGACATCACTAAAACCAATTAGAGATTCATTGCTTGAAACAAGAGTGTCCATCATTTCTAATGGATTGCAATGAATGTCATTGCAACATCTTATAAATGGGCAATGTTTTTGAAGGCAATTGATTGTGAGGGGCAAGTCAAGGATGTAAATTTTATTTCCAAAATCCTCAGAGTCCATAGAGATGGTGGGTGTTGAGAATGTTGTCCCTGTCATAATAGACAATGCAAAAAATTGCAAGGCAATAGGTGCTTTGGTTGAGGAAAGGTACAAGCACATTTTTTGGACACCATGTATGTCCAGTCCCTCAACTTGGTGATGCAAAAGATTGGCACTTAGATGGAATGGGTGAAAGAAATATCCACCAAGGGTAAGGAGATTCAAATGTTTGTGACAAACCATCATATGTTACAAGGCATCTTCAAGACCTCCAATTCGGAGTTGTTAAAGGTAAACTTATTAAATTTCAATATTTATTTTAAATTTAACTTATATGTCATATTTACTTTTTTAAATTTTAATTTGTTATTAACTTATTTTTTTACACTACATTAGGTTGCTAAGACTAGATTCACACACGATCATTTTGAGACGACTTGTGAAGGTGTGAGAGGCATTGAGCATCATGGTCATTAACATCCAATGGAGTGTGTGGAGGTAGTCAAATTCACAGATGACCCAAAAGGTCAAATCATTGATCTCGAATGATGATTGATGGACTTGTGTGGACTACATCTTGAGTTTCACTGAGCCCATCATGAGTATGATCATGTTTGTTGATACAAATCGGTCGTATTTGGGAGTATATGATGATAGACTCCATGATAAAAAAAAATAAGGGCCATAATAGCAGAGAAGGAGAATGACCCTAAAAAAAAAAATTTCTTAAAGGTGAAAAAAATCATTATTGACCCACTAGAACAAGATGACCACACCCTTGCATCTCCTTGAAATGATTATTGATATTCATAATAGTGTAATTACAAATAGAGAGAAGAACTCCTTATAAAGGAAATTACAAGACGATGTTTCTAAAAAGAAACCATCATTATCTAAAATAGAAATAGAAAGAAGCTAAAACAACTAAAATAGAAGTTACTAAAAAATAACTAAGTTAACTAAAGTAACTAAAGCTAAAATGACCATTAATATTACAATTAATATTTTAATACCCTCCCTTAATGGTCATCGTACAAACAAAAAAACTAAGTCAACCCATAATCAAATGGCGTGCTGGTCCTCAAAATGCAAAATACGCAAACTCCTTAGTATACTCTGCCACGTGAGCACTTTGTTGAGACTCTTCCTGGTTGGACTTCTCATCGGCCAACTGCTTTCTGCAAAACTTCTTGATATGACCAATCTTCCCACGGTAATGGCAAGTAATTGACTTCTTGGAGCCCTCCTCCAAATCGCCTCGTCCTTTCTGCTGAGTGGACTTGCCTTTGCCAACTTCCTTCGTAGTAAATGCTTGTTCAACACTACGAGACTCACTGTTGCTCCCAAACCGTTTCCTCCACCTATCCTGCTGCAAAAGCTTGTTGCACAGCTCATCAAACTTCAATTTAAAATTGGTGGATATAATGTTGAGCGTTTCTATGAAGTGCTCGTAGGAACGTGGCAAACTTTTCAAAGTGATCACCACCATATCCTCCTCATCCATCTTACGACCAATGGCCTCCAGTTGGTCGCGATTATCTTTGATTTTCGTCAAGTGCACCTGCAAGGACACTTGGTCATCCATCATAATAGAGAACAGCATATTCTTCAGGAAGAAAGCCCTTCCCTTGTCTGAGGTCTCATGAAGATCTTTCAGATGCTTTCAGATCTCCGCAACAAACTTACCAGATGGTATTTCTAGTAACATCTCATCGGTGACAGATAATTTTAGAAGCATAACTGCCTCCCTATTACCTTCATCATACTTGTCCTGATCCTTCCCAGCAGTAGTGGGACAAATGTTTGTACCTAGAACAAGCTTATTCAGACACCAATACTCAAAGATGGTAAGCATCCTATGCTTCCACGTGTTGTAATTTTTTCCATTGAACCTCTACGTATTTTCCAACATAAAATTGGACAAAGACGCCATCCCTCCCGTTTTCCAAAGCACGAAAAACAAGGTAACTCTATGATCAATTGGAACAAACCCTAGACAATCAACTGGGACAACTCACGATTTTTCAAAAATCGTCTAAAAAAAGGCTCATAAACTATAAGATTTTTCAGAAAAACTTTCGAAAACTTTGAAAAAGTAAGATTTTTTCAAAAAAATCCTCAAAAAAACTTTATCAAAATTTTTATAGAAAAAATTTTCAAAAAACTCTTTTAGCAAATTTTTTTAGAAAAAATTTCGAAAAATTCTTTGCAGAAATTTTTATTTTTCCCAAAAAAATTCTATCAAAACTGGCTCAAAAAATTAACCCTTCACGCTGCCATGAAATCACGATTTTTATAAAATCACCCAGAAACAATGATGAAAACACCTAGATCACTAAACACCCACGAACTCGAAAAACCGATCAAAGCAAGTGACCGCCTGCACCAAACGTCAAATGCCAAACTATGAAACTGTGACAAAACAGGTGCCAAAAAACATGACCAAGAACAACAACTACCCACAACGATAAAAAAAGCTTTCGAAGCCTTCGAAATATGCAGAAGCCCGCCGACATGCAGAGAAAAAAGGTGTCACAAAGGAAATGCGACTAGGGATGATATGCCGATAGAAGGTCACAGCACAAGACGCAATCTCAAAAATCGCAATCAAGATCTTCAAACACAAAACGACCAGAAATCGCGATGGGGAAGGAAAAAAAACGTGATTTGCGAGCACCTCCAAAAAACGCGACTACATAGATTCGGAAGGCAACACGGGATAAAACCCTCGATTCAGCTTCAGCAAACCCTCGAAAATGCTTCTGAAAGCCTTCAAAAATCTCTTCGATTTTTATCTTAAAAAATGGCTAAAAAACATTTTTAATAAAAACCTTCCAGAATAATTTTTAATTTTCTGGGTACGAATTTTTATTACTAAAAATTCATCAAAAAAGCTTGAGCCTGAGCTCTGATACCATGAAATGATTCTTGATATTCATAATAGTGTAATTACAAATGGAGAGAAGAACTCCTTATAAAGAAAATTACAAGACGATGTTTCTAAAAACAAACCATCGTTATCTAAAACAGAAATAGAAAGAAGCTAAAACAACTAAAACAGAAGTTACTAAAAAACAACTAAGTTAACTAAAGTAACTAAAGCTAAGATGACCATTAATATTATAATTAATATTTTAATACTCCTTGCATCTACATTGTCTCCCAAATATTACAACACAAAAATACTTTCTTTGCCTAGGAGAATGGCACCATATAGAGACAGTGAAGTTGTTAAAGGGTGCAAGAAAGCATTTTGAAGAATCTTCTTAGATCCAAAAGTGGAGGATAATATTAAGACTGAGTTTGGCAGGTTCATCTTATCACGAGATCCGGGTATTCGCACTCTTCAAGGCAAGTAAAAGATGGATGCTCATACATGGTGCAATCAAAATTCTATCACAAGTAAGCATTTTTTAATTTTCTAACATTATTACCATTTTTTCACATTTTCAATGATACACACCCCCCCCACCCCGATTTTCTCCCACACCCGATTGGCAAGACGCATCAGGGAAAATAATTTGGCCTGCATTGATATTGAAGGTGACTCCCTTATATGTATCAATGCCATTTCACGTCGGGTCGTTCCCAATTGGACACTTGGGAATATCTCAGAGGCTATATGGAAATTATTAGATGGCATGAGTGGTTATAGCCTAACGCATTGTTTTTGGGAAGCGAATACAACGAGAGACCAATTGGCCAACTATGCGTGCGGACAAGCAAAATTGGAGATCTTGTGCGAGCCAAGCACATGGGGAGTATTGGAGGAGATTTGAGATGACTTTGGATCTACAATCTGCAGAAGAGGATCCCAATGGTAGATTTTCCATGAATTGCAGGCAAAATTGAAATGACGGCCTCGGTTTTTGTAGAACTTTGCCTATATATAACCGGCTGTATGATTCGCTATGCATTACAAAAATGGCGTTCGTTGCAATTCCCGGCAACAGCTGCCCCTGTGACTCAAACGATATCAACGTGCAACTTAGATGAGTGTTTTTGGTCCAGAATGACAACATTGATAAGGCTCTGCAGTAGGTCCTAAACACTCAAGCCATAACAGAGCACGTCCACGACCATGTTTTGCTAGGACGATTCTTGGTGGACTTCACACTAGTCATGGGACATAAGGGCCTCACCAAGGTAGCGGCAAAAAAATTTGTTGGTTCCCCACCTGCAACAAGCTGCCATCTCCTCCGTCAACAAGAAGCCGCAATTGAGCAATTGGGGGTGCATCTTTGACATAGCAGCGACTCTCAAGAATGAAGACTACAAACAAATGATCACCTTGTTCAAGGAAAGGGTGTTGAGAGACAACATGGAGACATTTGCCTTCTTCATTGGTCATCTTGCTTCCCCTCTGAAACTCGAGCAAGAGGAAAGGTTCTCCGAGCTACCAAAAGGAGTGTGGTATATTCTGCACAAACTTCCTAAATAATTTCTATGTAATCTGCCTCTTTGGCCAATGTAATCTTTTTTTCTTAAGTAATATCAATGGGAGCTACCCCCACGGTAGCATTTTACGCATCAAATAAATATATATATATATATATATATATATATATATATATATATATATATATATATACAGACGTCCCCTTGCCATCCCCTTGCCGTCCCCTAAACTTTTGAAAATATTTGCCGTCCCCGAAAACTCCCGTTCCGGAAACTCGGAGAAACAATGCACATTTTTAAGTTGTATTGACTTTCTCTCCAATTTCAACAAGTTGCA
Source organism: Cunninghamia lanceolata (assembly GCA_027924645.1). Lineage (NCBI taxonomy): Eukaryota > Viridiplantae > Streptophyta > Pinopsida > Cupressales > Cupressaceae > Cunninghamia > Cunninghamia lanceolata. Next base: position 29,749,608 of record BSBN01000193.1, read on the forward strand.
AGTTCTTCTTTGGCTGAGTGAAATTGGAATACATACTCCTTTATCCACTTAGTTAAACCCAATCGGTTTGCTACAAAAAAAGCAAAAGATTTGGTTTACATCCATTCCAACTTGCACCTCCTATCACATAAGAAAGTTGACTACAAGCAAGGGGCAACAAAGAATTGGGACATAACCCCTGAGTGTGCCAACTTGGATGCATCTGTTTTAGAGCTTACTAGAGTCGCTTTAAATGATGACGAGGCCCCCACACATGATGTAGCTAGTGGGAGTGACACTGCTGTTGCTTGTGGTTCAAATGAAGTTGAACCAAGTGATGACTTGGATTTAGATGCTTTTGTTGGAGAGCAAGACATAATTTTATTGTATTTACTATTTTCCAAATTTTGTAATGATTTGACATATATGATATAACATTGAATTATCAATTATCTTTATCACTATCAAGTATCATAGTATCAAATATCAAATGTATTTTCAATTCTATATATATACAGCAGTACCCAGGGAAATAAATCACCATACTGCATGCCTGAACCTGTACCTGCTCCGGTACCAGAACCAACAACTTAGCTTTAGAAACAGCTCAGAGTAGTAGTACACAAATACTAATACTACTAAATGAGAAAAGTATAGCCAGAAACAATGAATGATAGATTTCATTGTCACTATGCTGATAAGAAAATTGTCATTCTGATCTGTTCACCTGCTGCAGGTCCAAGTGTTAGTGCAAGAGCATGAAACAGAAAGTATTTAACTACTCATATCCATGATATGATAACAAGAAATAGAAATAAATATATATTCTAATTCTATGAGAACTAATGTTCAAAATTGAAGAGTGAGAATCCATATTTATAAAGCAGGTAAATCAATACCATCTGCCATGAATGATGACGGCCCCTTTTGCCCAGGGTTTTTATGGCGTTCAATAAAGAGAAGGATCCCAAGTGGACCAAAAAGATGCATTTCAGAATGTCCTATTCCAAGAGAAGTTCCTCTTCTCCAACCCCTCAGGGAAGGGTAAAACCCTTCTGCCAATTGTGCAGAGATGGGATTACTGGGCCTTTGCAGTTTGTAAGTCTGAGGCGATTCCTCTGCTACTGCCTGGCCTATGGCAACCATTGTGTACCCACTGCTGGAGAAGTGATCTGCAGCAGAGCTCTGAACTGGGGTGTCCCCATAAGGATTTGGTCCTGTGAGGAGGCTACCACTATTATTTCCATTATGTGGAGAGTTCTATGAAACTACTTTTTGACTGAAAAATTTACCCAGGACTTGCACCTGGCCGTATCCATTTGGGTACACCACGCCAAGAATTGTATGTGGTTGTTTACCCGATTAAACACCCAACGTTTGTCCATATGAGCATGTCACATGTATCAACTATGAAAACCATGAGCTAATCCCATTTGACAGTAAAAAAGAATCTTGACCTCCAAATGCAGAGCAGCAATTATTGACCTTGAAACTCTCGATGGCCACCGGAAATGTGGAGCCAGTGGTTTGCCTACTCAAAAACTTGAGGAAGTGTATTTGCAAAATGGCAACCCCCCTGTACTGTCTACTGAAACATTTGCCATGGGTGAATTTGCATAGTGGAAATTTTATGTAGCATGGATAAGGATTTGAAGCATAGGCTTTTCCAGCTCATATTTAAAATCGGGAGTGTCTTTATAGACCAAATGCTCGTTTTTACCCAAAAAAAATAAAACATAATTTCATGAGCAGTGTTCTGTTTAGAATCAAATGTCCATTTTGATTTTCTTTAAACAAAATACATAACTTTATTAGCATTCTGAAATCAAATTGAAATGGGTACATGGCATAAATTAAAAATGCTTATACGTACCCCAGTGACCTTCACATACTGCCCATCCCTAGCTCTCCCCAGCTCTGAATCAGAATAACCCAACAAAAATGCAATACCTGCACCACTTCCTCTCCAAGCATTCCACACCAAAATCCCCACAACAGCTCCGAACAAACCCATCAAAACAAACAGCAATATGCCGTTGTGAACTGCAACCAGAATAAATGCACCCACCACGAACCCTATCACAAACAAGGGAACTACCACCCCAATCACAACCCTAAAACCACTCCTATTATAACTCCCAGAATAATCCTCATATTTTAAATGGTTAACAGACTGCTTGTCCTCTTTGGGTTCCACTTCTCTCTTTGAAGAAATGTTCTCCATTTGATACTTTTTAACCAAAAAATACCCTCACTACCATTTATCTCAACTCACAAAACCCTCATACAAACTGCATCTGGTTTTTCCTATGGCGTTGTGTCTAATATATACTCCACAGTTATCTGTACATATTACCAAACTACAGAAAATAAAATAGAAATTAGGAAAAGGGTGTACCGTGTACTTCATGTAACAGAAACAAGATAGAAAAAAAAACAGAAAAGAAGAGTAGGTATATACCCACTTATTATAACGCAGTTTTAAATATTTGCTAGAGTATATACGAGTAGAGAAAGGTTATATTTAATAGTCAATGGCAATACTATTGACATTAAAGTATGGTTTTTTTTCTTGCTGAACTTTTTGTAGCAATCAGAAGATTAGCAGAGAATTTTTTGTTTAAAATCTATCATCTTTTTAGCGATTTTTCCCTGGAATTCTTGATTGATCAGCTGTTGGGGAACGTGCCTTCAATTTGTTCAAAAAGAAAGGCGATTTTTCGCGCAAATTGTGGAAATGAGTTGAGAATTATATTCCGAAGTGGGGTTTTTTCAGACAAAAAGGTGGAGCAATTGCTGTACCGTTGGTTTTTGAATATGGAAAATTTATTAAAAATGATTAAAATCCGTAGTCCATAATTTCTTCTTTTAAAAAGCCGCCGCCTTTTTAATTTAGCTTTCAATCATATACCAAATTAATTATTAGGTTGTAAAATTTAATAAGTGATGTTTTTAGACTCTAATTAATAATTATTTTGTAAAAGTGAATTCATTATGTTGAATAGATTTTCATTTTAATTTGGTTGATAGGTTATTATTATTTTATGATTTTTTTTATTATTTTTTAAAAATTTCATGGTAAAGTAAGTTAGGTATAACAGAAATAATATATTTTATTTAACTAATGTTTTAAAAAGAGTTATCTAAGATATTTATGTGAGGACGACATATAAAATATTAATTTGTTGACCAATATTATTTTAATGAATCACACTGTTTTTTTAATAGATGAAGAACAATAATTTTATAATATTATTTTCATTTTTTTTTGGTGTTCTATATTCAACAAACATTTTTCTTTTAACAATAGAAATATATTTTATTTATCTAAATACATCATATAGATAATATTAATTGAATGTTCATGAAGAATTTCATATTTAGTGAAATATGCAATATCCATCACATTAAACAACCATATATCTTGTTTATCAAAAATTGAAATATACTTAATCATATATTACATTATAACCCTAAGCATTATTACTAGTATAGATATCTTAAATATATCTATTTAAAAATGCAAGCTATTTTATTAGTACCTACTATTGCAATGACTTCGCACTTATCTAGTTATTAATTTATTGATTGGAAACCAATCAAAAAATAGGATTATTTTTCACAAATTTGATTTAAATTTGTATTTTTCCTATGTCAACATGATAAATTTTTAACAAAAAATTATTGAAAAATGATTTATCTGTATTATCATTGGCTGAAAAAAAATGACCTCTTCTCTGCAGATTGTTGGAGAGTGCAACAAAAAGGAAAGAATTTTGGTTTGAGGGGAGGATGGTGCAGGAGCACCTATCACAAGGTGGCCTCCGTGAGGCATTTAAATTCATGTTTGTTTCAAAAATTAGGTTTTGTGTTGTAATAAGGTCTATTCAACCAATGCATATCATTTCTGTTTGTATATAGACCTAGAACAAACTTTGTAAGTCCCAAGTAAGTAGGTTGTATTTGTCAAATTGTTAGTGGTTTGACGGTTGGTCTCCCAGCCGCTTGGAATCAGTTGGTGTTCCTCTGGTGAGTTTATAAACCCCAAAGAAATGAATAAAAGGCATATAGATTAGATATATTGTAATCAGATTGAAGAGGAGATTGAATGTAACTGTGCGAATGTAATCGTACATTGTGTTAAGGAGAAATTGAACTATTCTGTGTCGTCAATTTGTTTTCCGTTCTCTGTAATTACAAATTGCATAGCTGTAGATTTTTTTTCCTTTCTGTAATTCCGTTGTTGCAAAATGTCGATGTGAAGCATTCCACTGGTGAGATTTTTGTCGAAATCAGTGGAATGGCTTCATTGTACAATATTCATTTGTTTTCTGTTTTGTTTCATTGTTCAGCGGTGCAGATGTTCCAGATCGAAGAGTGTGCACAGTAGGTGGCCTAGCATCTCCATGTGCTAAGGTTTGGATTAGAGGAGTTGGAGTTGTTATCTTTGACACAGAGGCCATCGACGAAACATTCCTCGCTCAAAGCGACGAGGATAGTCTGGCCGAAGAGAGGTTCGAGCCATTGAAAGAAAGTCGTGGTTTGAGGTTCATATCGAGATGACGAAGTACATCGAGTAGGCGACTTGGCGTTGTGTCGACAGTGTTGGTCTTACCGATCGAGGCTATCGGGGCGACAAGGAGTAACTTACACCGACGGAGATCCATCGGAAAGAATCGGTGTATCGGCGACTCCGAAGTAAGTCCGGTTGATAGCTCAAGTCACGCCGAAGAGGGGTTAGTCCATCGGCATATCAGTCTATCTTCATAAATGTTCGCCAATGATCTGGGTCTTGCTAACGAGTGTGGTTCGAAAGGTATATTGAGAATGTATGTTGAGAAAGCATGTGGGGAATGTGTATTGAGAATGTATCTTTCATCGGATACAAACGGTGACCTGTCGTAACAGTGAATCAGGGTAAAGAAACTTTAGTCCATCAGTAATAGCAAGTCACACCAAGCATATACTAAGTTGGTGCATCGGTGTATCGGCAACAAGTTGCAAGGTGGCCGATGGTGGAAGTCTTACCGATTGAGGCTCCCCTTCAGAAAACAAATTATGAACACAAATTTTGTCTCCCACTAGTTAAGTCATGCCTAAATAGATGGCGATAATTGTGAGAGGGAAGAATCATCAATTTTTTTGAATTTAATTTTTTGCTTCGTAAAAATTACTTTTTGTCAAAGGGACAAAGTTATAATATTAATAATACTATTAAAAATATAAGGTTCTACACATTTTATTTTATGAAATTAGATTATTTTACAGATTTTAATTTTATTTACTCAAGAGTTAAAAATCTAGTCTTTCAATTTTATTTACTAAAAAGTTAAAAATCTACACTATCATGAAAAATATTTTGCCATGTTATTACATTTTTTATTTTATTCTTCAAACATACAATATTAGTGCTATTTTATTTTTACCAAATTAAATTATTTTTGAGATTTCAATTTTATTTACCTAAGACATTTCAAAACGAGTTCACATAAATTTTTCCTTATATAGAAAAAAAATATTACTAAACCACAATATTAGATTAATTAGAACAATTAAAATCATGTTCTCTAAAAGTACTTACTATTGTTACTTAAACAGAAAGTAAGTGACTAAGATAAAATACTGTAGTGATCTAAATATGAATATGTTATTGTTATTATATTGTGTAATTATTATTCAAACTTACAATATTTTAATGCATTTTAAATTCTAATAGTATTAAATATTATTACATTTTAATATGTTAGGTAAACATTTCAAATCTCTCCACACCCAACTAGGGTTAGGGTTCTACACATTTTATTTTATAAAATTAGATTATTTTTGGGATTTCAATTTTATTTACTCAAAAGTTAAAAATCTAAGATTTCAATTTTATTTAGTCAAAAGTTAAAAATTTATAGTATCACGAAAATATTTGGCCGTGTTATTACATTTTTTGTTTTATTCTTCAAACTTACAATATTTTAATGCATTTTAAATTATAAAAGTATTAATATTATTACATTTTAAGGAAATATTTATGTTATTTAATAGGCTTTGTAAAGTTTAGTTTATAGTTGAGGAAATATTTTAGTCCTATTTTATTTTTATTTTTGAGATTTTGATTTTATTTACGCAAGACATTTCAACACTCTTCAAAAATTAAATTTTTAATTATTGGAATGCAATTTGTCTATACAACCAATACCTAATCAACAAAAAAATTACAACTAAACAAATACTATATACAACCAATAGCTAATCAACAAAAAAAAATTACAACTAAACAAATACTATAATAACAACAGTACAAGGTGGCCACTATGTGGCACTTGTTTACTTCAGATTACAACTATTTTATTTACTATATACATGATTTTCTTTAATTATTTAATTATTTAAGGTTTATATCCTGCCCATCAAATTCTCAACTAAATTAACAAATAAAAAAATATCTCAAATTAACAAATAAAATTTAAACCTACTAAGTTACTTTGGATTTATAATATTTATTATTAAATATCAATAATTTGTCATGTAAATGACCGTCAATTTTAAAGTAAAAGGTAAGTGTTTTTTTTAACACACCCATTACACTCCACCTCGTGTTGTCATTGTAGAATGCCTCTCGGCATTAATTATTACTAACATTCTTATCTTTAAAAAAATCTATCTAAAATATGGCGCCTATTTTTAAATTATTTTGTCCTATATAAGTTCAATAGCTTGGGCGTATTTTACATAGATTTTTCTAAAGATAGGTATGCTAGTATTTAACAAGTGTGTATTTTACACAGATTTTTCTAAAGATAGGTATGCTAGTATTTAACAAGTGCCAAGTAGTGGCTGCCTTTTGTAATTATAGTATGTGTTTTAGTTATAATTATAGTTGTGTGTTATTTTTTAATTTTTTAATTCATTAAGTAAACTTCAAATTTACTTTTTGTCAAACCAACAAAATCGTTATTATTTATAGTTATAATATTAACTAGTATAATATCTTAAATACATCTATCTAAAAAAATGTCGAGAGAACTAGTATAATATCTTAAATACATCTATCTAAAAAAAATGTCGAGAGATATCAATTTGAAGTTATTTTATTTACTTCAAAACCATTTTATTTACTACATACATAATTTGGTTAATTATTTAATTATTTAAGGTTTTTATATCTTGCCCATCAAATTAATTAACAAATCAAATTTAAACTTTTTATTGATTAAATTACAGTCGTTTTCTTTCATTTAATAATACAAAATAATTTAGTGGGTGGTTGGGAGGGAGCCTTGCCACCTCATCATGGTGGCAAGGCCGAGACATATCAGGAGGATATGATGGTGCGTAAAGGTAGAGATTTGGCACGAGCGGCAAGGTGGCGCATTCATTAAGGTTCGTGATTGTCTTAGAAAGAACTGGGAGTTGAGTTGGACATCGAGAAGCTTCGGCAGGGTTTGTGATAAGTAGCCAATGGAGGTAGCAATCCTTACAAGCTTTCTTCATCCGTCAGCAGTCTAATGCCTTCGTATTTTGTGGTGATTGTTTCTATAGAAGCCATCCGGTGTGGGGGAATGGACACCCCGGTTAGGCTAACTAGCAAGAAAAGGCAGATGGTCTTTCTGGGGGATGTTACGGATTTAAGACTACAGCAATGCTTCGTCGCTCGGATGAGCTGATGGTCGGGGCGGTGAAAATGCTGCCCGGAAAACACTTCATGAATAACAGTGAAAGATACAGGGTGGATACCGATATTTCCTCTCGGGTGTTGGCCATGCTCATAGAAATTGAAACGAAGAAAGCAGAGGCAGCGACTATCATGAAAGGACTCTTCAATTCTGAGCATTTAGGAGACCTAGACTTCTCCCTACAAGTTTCTAGGCCAGGCGTTGGTATTCCACGGCCAAGGGACTGGCCTTTGCTCACAGATTCAGGGGAGGTTATCAAATTATTTCCTTTCATTCTGGATACCAGAAGCTTCGAGTTGGTGCTGATGAAGGAGCAGGCCGAGGTAGCAGCCGATTACATAAAAAGAACACTTGGGATAACGCCGGTGGATGGGCTCGACTGGGTTGAAGGCTTCAGTAGGTAGCTCTCTGACTATAGTAACTAGAGGTAATTGGTGCCTGTGCTTCCTTTTGTATAGACGAAGCAAGGTTTATACAGGTTGGCTAGTGATAAGTTTGTTATTAGTTATAGTTAATAGTTAGTGATAAGTTTGTTGTTAGTTATAGTTAATAGTTAGCGGGGAATCCTATGGGGTTAAAATAATTGTTCCCCAGTTTTGGTGGTCTCTTGTATGGTCCTCTTATCCAGCCATGATTTGGCTGTAATCTATGTAATTTTCTACCAGACACTTTAATATAAATCAGGATTACGAATCAAAAATAATAATACAAAGTAATTTCCATTTTCTAACTTTTTTTTAGAGAAAATTGCATCCCTTTTCTTTCATTTAATATATACAAAATAATGTTTTGATTTTCTAAGAATTTTTTGAGTTTTATTTTCTTTCATGTTAGTGTTGATGATGGATATTTTTGTTTTACCTCCTTATTTTGGAAAAAATATTTTTATTATTAAATATTAATATTAAATGCAAGAGATATTAATTTGAAGTTGTTTTTTTACTTTAAGTTATTTTATTTTACTTCAAATTGATATCTGTTGACATTTTTTTCTTCACTCAACCTTATGTCCATCAATTTCTCAACTATAATTAACAAATTAAAAAAAATTCAAATTAAGAATTGTTCCACTTTGAAAATGAGAAGAATGATGATTATCCCTATTGATGAGAACGTATTAAATAATTATTGCTAAATATTAATAATTTGACATGTAAATGGTTGTCAATTTTAAGGTAAAAGGTAATTTTTTTTAACACACTCACACTATTACATTACACTCCACCACTGCTAAATTGTAGAATGCCTCTCGGCATTAATTATTAATATTTATTATAACACTTGATATATTATCTTAATTGATATTATAGTATTATAATATAGTATAACATTAATTGATATAATATTTGACTTAATTTTAACAAATATTTTTTTAAAAGCCAATATAAATATTATAACAAAATTGTAATATTTCTAGTATAATTTATAATTTTTTAGTTTAAATATTAATGAAATAGTATAATTAATTATTTATTGATAATAAACAATGTTTATATTATAAATATAATAATAACATATTAATATTATTACATTATTCTATTATTATAATATTTTTATATAGTATTATATTATATTTTTGTTTTTTATTATATTGTTATATTATATTATATTTATGTTTATGCTTATTATTATATTATTATACAATATAATATATGAAGAAGTGTTAATAATGGAAATTAATAATATAGTATTATTAATATTATAACTATAATAACTTTGACAAAAAGTAATTTTGAAGTTTAGGTAATGAGGTAAAAAATTAAATTCTAAAAAATTAAGATTAGTGTTCATAATTTGTTTACTCGGCACATTCTCCTCTCAAACCGAATTTCTCTCCACATTTATAGGTGTTTGTTGCACTCTCCTACAATCCACAGGTCATTTTTTTTAGCCAATCACAATAGAGATAAATCATTTTTCAACTATTTTTGATAAAATTTTATCATCTTGGGAACTGAGAGAAAGGATGTTGATTTTTTGCTCTGCATGTCGAGCTAGGGCTTTCGTGCCCTAGCCCGATCCTCTGGTTTTTTCTTGTTCGTGTGAAGTGTGGGGAGTGCATGCGTTTTGGGGAGGTCTGGGGTTGTGTTTTTTATCAGTGCAAAGTTTTTTCAGCGGCATCGGTGTCTCTTTCTCCCTGAGCGTGCGGGGGTTTTGTGCCTGGTTGGAGGCCGTGGGTGGGGTTTTTGTGCCTGGTTGGTTTGGGTCTGCAGTTCGAAGGCAGTGCTGGGTGGTGGATCGGTTAAACCCTAGTGGTGGTTCTTTTTTCTTGGGGGCCTGCTTGCCCGCCTTGGATCTTGTTTAGTTTCAATGCCGATCGGGGAGTCTTCAGGGGCTAGTCCCAAGATGGATTTTCGCTCAGCAGCGATTGGTGCAAATTCTCCTTCGCACGCTTCGAAGGTTTTTAATAATAACCTGTTCTCACCAAATCCAGGGTTGGTTGGTTCGGGTTTGTCTGGCGGTACTCGGATTACAAAGATCAATGGATGTCTTGAACGTTGTGAGGAGAGGCCAAAATTGGTTATCTCGCTGGAGATGATTGCGGAAGATATTGATTATTATTCGAAGCATGCATTGCTGTGCAAGTTTATGGGGATGCGGGTTTCTTTACAATTTCTTGAATCATGGGCCCAACGGACTTGGATGCCAGAGGGAGAAATGGAGGTTATGCTTTTAGCAAATAACTTTTTCATGGTTTCATTCAATTGCTTGGCAGATCGCAATAAGGCCTTTGAAGGAGGCCCCTATTTTCATAATCAGATTGGGTTATTCATTAAACCTTGGCATGGAGGATTCAATCCTGCTGAAGAGCTTCCGAACCGGGTTCCAGTGTGGGTTCGGCTTCCAAGGTTTCCTATGGAATGTTGGCGGGATGATGTTTTACACTTGTTAGCTTCAATGCTAGGAAAACCAGTTGGTGCTTCATAGCAGACTCAAGTTAAAAAGGTGATGACTTTTGCTCATATATGTGTTGAGATTGATTTAAGTAAACCCTTGCCAGATTCAGTGGATATGTGTGCGGGTCCTTACTCTTGGGTGCAGCAGTTGGACTATGAGACTCTTCCTTTTCGGTGCCGTCTCTGTCATGAATATGGACATTTACAGAGGAGATGCCCTAAGGCTAGGCCTGTGGACCCCCAGCCTTCTCAGCCTCCCCGTAATCCCCCTAGAGTTGAAAAGGGGAAGGAACCCATTCCTGGTGATGTGGATGGGGCTGATGGTTTCATTCCTGTCAAGGCTCGAAATAGGAATCGAGGTCAAAAAAGGACTTTGAAGGAAAGGCAGGATGAAGATTCTTTCAACAGATTTGAAGTTTTAGATGATCTCAGCCAGCAGGAAGTGAATCCAAGCTTGGTGAATATGGATCAGGGTGCTTTAGGTACAGGACAGGAGGGCCTTCTTTCTGAAGCTACTTAGGTTTTGCAGGATAATAGGGCTTTGCAAATGGACACAGACATTCAAATGGAAGTCCAGGTGGAATCGGTTCCTATTTTAGTAGGGAAGAAGGGTGGTGAGGATGGATCTCCTCTTGTTTCAAATGTAGGTACTGAGGGGGTGAAGATTAATAAGTCTTCTTCTTCTGATTTGGGTCTTCATCAAAAGGATCCAAAAAAAGGGGCTGGGGAGAAGTCTTCCAAGCTTGGTAGAAAAAAAGATTTGGATAAGATTAAATTAACAGGGGAAACTTTGGTAGAGTTAGGGTCTGTTAAGACTCTGGATTCTCATTTTTCGAGCCCCTTGAAATGATTATTCTATCCTGGAATGTAAGGGGCTTGAACAGTGGCCCTCGACAAAAAGCTGTTCGTGATTTGGTTAGAAGTCAATCTCCTGATGTTCTTTTCCTGCAGGAGACTAAGTTATCAGTGGAGTGTATGTTTGGTTTAGTGCCTAAGTTGTGGGGGAGTGGAGAGTGCCAGTGTATTGGTGCTCAAGGGTCTGCTGGAGGAGTGGCTTGTTTATGGAATCCTCGGAAGATCTGCCCTCTTTGGTGGTGGTCCTTTCAGTCTTCTATCTCTATGATTGCTTCTTGTTTTGAGACAGGGGAGTCTGTTCTCTTCTCCAATATCTATGCGCCTACTGAACTTTAGGGTAAACAACTGTTGTGGTCCCATATCCGGTTTGTCCGAAGCATGGTTCCTTTCCATCCGTGGATTATGGCTGGAGACTTCAATGCTATTGCTGAGTTGGCTGAGAGGTATTGCGAGGCTTGAGCCTTCTGCACTGCTACTTCAGGATAACATTTCAGCTTTAAATCTGGATATCAAGCCCATTAATGGCCAGTTTACTTGGAATAATTAGAGGATTGGGAATAACTGCATTGCGGAACGACTTGACCGCTTTCTGGTTTCTTGCTACTGGGTTGGTGGGTTGTGGTCTTCTAGCTCTGAAATTTTGGATTGGAGGGGATCAGATCACTGGCCTATCAAGCTGGCTATTTCTTCAGCTCGTGTGCCTCGGTCTCCTTCTTTCAAGTTCCAGCTTATGTGGTTGCGTGACTCCTCTCTCCATGACTATATTGTTGAGTGGTGGAGGTATGGTAGACCTGCTTATGGTACAACAATGTATACTTTTGCTAAGTTACTTCAATTTGTCAAGTATCAGCTTAAACGTTGGAATCGGCAGTGCTTTGGAAACATTTTCCATGCTAAGACTGCTGCCCAGGCTGAGTTGGATGGTATTACGAGGTTGATCAGGGAGGATGGAGTGACTGAGGACCTGCTTCGGGAAGAGACTAGGGCTTTGAAAGCATTGGAAGAGTGTGAGCTACGAGAGGAAGTTTTTTGGAAACAAAAGGCTCAGATTGAGTGGCTTCAGGAAGGGGATAAAAATACCGCTTTTTTCTTCAACTCGGTGAAAGCCAAGAGACATGGCAATTCTATTTCTACTCTGGTGAATGATAGGGGTGAAACTCTTTCTTCTTTGCAGGAAATCACATGTGAAACTATGCAATATTTTGCTTCTTTATTTAGGGAGGGCTCGCAGGGGGGTTCTGATGAGGAAGCTCAGGTCCTTTCTTGTATCCCTTCTTTGGTTTCTAGGGAGATGAATGAGCATCTTATGAGTGATATTTCGATTGAGGAGCTAGAGGGGATCGTGTTTCAAATGAAGAGGGGGAAAGCTCCTGGCCCTGATGGTTTCCCGATTGAGTTCTTTCAAGAATTCTGGGAGATTATCAAGTTGGACTTGTTGGCAGTTGTTCAGGAGTCTCATAAGAATAAACAAATGTTACGGGCTTTGAATTCTACCTTCCTTGCTCTCATCCCAAAGTGTGATGGGGCGGATAGGTTAAGTCAATTTCGTCCTATCTCTCTTTGCAATGTGATTTATAAAATTATCTCTAAATTGCTTGCTGATAGGTTGAAAAAGTGGCTTAAAGTGCTAATTTCTGAGAACAGAGTGGTTTTGTGGTAGGACGTCAGATTCTGGATGGGGTTGTTATTGCAACTGAAACCATTCACTCTATGGCTAATTCCAAAGATAAGGCAATGTTCATCAAGCTTGATATGGCTAAGGCTTATGACCGTGTTCGATGGTCCTTCCTTCGGAAGGTTCTTGGTGCTTTTGGTTTTGGGGATGCGTGGATTTATTGGGTTATGAGTTGTGTTACTTCAGTCTCCTTCTCTGTGTTAATAAATGGCGAGCACTCTGAGCTTTTTGGCGCCTCTCGGGGTTTACGGCAGGGTGACCCCCTCTCTCCTTACTCGTTTCTTCTTCTTGTTGAGGGTTTGGGACGCTTGATAAGAAGGAATGTGGAGTTAGGTTTCATTCAGGGTTGGGGGTGGGGAGGTGGTTTACCTCCACAATCCCACTTGCAGTTTGTTGATGACACTGCTTTGATGGGTATGGCTACAATTAGGGAAGCTTTGAATTTGCGCAAGGTGTTGGATGTTTATCTTCTAGCTTCGGGCCAATTGATCAATGAAGATAAGTCTTCCATCTTTTTCTTCAATACTCCAGGTTCCATTCAGAGGCGAATTGCTCATATCTTGAGATTTCAGACTGGGGTTCTCCCTTTGACCTATCTTGGTATTCCCATCTCTATTGGAAGACTTCCCAAGGAGTCTTGGCAGAATATTCTGGATAAATTTCGTGTGAAAGTTAATCATTGGACCCATCGTTGGTTGTCCTTTGCAGGTCGTGTTCAGTTGATCAAGTCTGTGGTGCAGGCCCTCCCCATTTATAGATGTATGATTCAGGTGGCCCCTTTGGGTTTTGTTAGGGAATTGGATTCCTTAGCAAGACAATTTTTATGGGCTGGTAGCTTATTGTCCTCTAAATGGAGCCTTGTTAGATGGGACATTGTTTGTAGCCCGAAGCAGTTTGGCGGCCTCGGGTTAAGGCAGTCGTCGTTGTCAAGGATGGCGTTGGCTGCTAAATTGTATTGGCGGTGGTGTGTGGAGCAGGATGGGATCTGGGCCAGGATATTAACTCAGAAATACTTCCCAGGGATCCCTCAAATTGATATTCCTCGGTATCCACTGGTGGGGAAAGGCTCGGTGATTTGGAGTACGCTCAAGAAAGGGGCTACTCTGGTCAAGGATGGTTTATTTTGGATTTGTAAAAGAGGGACAAAAGCTCATTTTTGGTCTGATTCTTGGGATGGTTTTCCTCCCATTGTTTCTCAGTTTCCTAATTTGGTGACTCTGTGCCAGAGGTTCTGTGAATTTGGTTGGTCAAGGGTGAGTGACTTCAAGTCCTTTTCTTCTCATGGGCAGTTGGTGGTGGCAAGATGGAAGAATCCTGATGAGTGGCATGTTGTTGGTATGGAGGAGGAGTGTGCTGAGCTTCATAGTATCCTTTCTTGTAGACGTTGTAGCTCCCTCTAGGAAGGGGATGTTCTTTCTTGGTTTCCTAATCCTAAGGGTGTCTATACTGTTGGTTCTGGATATCAGGTGTTGTTATCTAACCAGCTGGAGGGGGTGGAGGTTCACTGGTGGAAGAAAGTGTGGAATAAGCTTTCTTGGCCGAAGTGTAACTGCTTTATTTGGACTTTGGCTTGGAATAGGTGCTTGACTTGGGATAATATTCAGAAGCGGGGTTTTCAAGGTCCTTCTATGTGTGTTATGTGTGGATGTGGAGAGGAGGACTCCTCTCACTTGTTTTTCCGTTGTCCCTTGACTTTGCAGCTTTGGCATTTTTGGTGGGAAGTTTGGAAAAGCCCTTGTGTTCATGCTTCATCCCTGGTGGATTTTTGGAGTAGTCTGGGTAGACCTCCTTCTATGGCCTCTTTCTTGCAAGATGTGTGGTATGCTGGGCCTTCCTTCATACTATGGCAGATTTGGTTGGAACGGAACCGCAGAATATTTCGAGGTGAGAAGTTGTTGATTCAACAAGTTTGGCACAAAATTATGAGTATGATTCGGGAGACGGTGGAATCTAAGTGTGATGTGGTGTTCCCTTTGGAGAAAGGAGATGCTGAGTTGGTGGATAGATTGGGTATTCAGGGGTTGTCTCCAGCTTCTGCTTGTGTCAGGAAAGGAAGGCGAGTGAAAAAGAAAGTGCAAAGGGTGGGAAGATGGCTTCCCCCTCCGTCTGGCATTCTGAAGCTCAATACTTATGGTTCTTTGAGGGGCAATCCTGGGCCTGCTGGGATTGGTGGGACTGGCAGGGATTTTTCGGGATCGGTGGTTTTTTTCTACTCTGTTCATGAAGGATGGCAAACTATCAACCTTATGGAAGGTTTGGCGATCCTCTATGCTTTGGAGAGGGCTTATGCTTTGGGATGGCGCAAGGTTATCTGTGAGTCTGATTCACAGGTTTTGATTAATTTGTTGAATACACAGAAGGTTTCTGATGTTAGCTGGCAGTTGGCTATGATGGTGCAACAAATTCTGCAGATAAGTTCTTTGATGGAGATGGTGTCTTTTGTCCATATTCCAAGGGAGTGGAATAGGGCAGCAGATTGTTTGGCTAAGTGGGCTTCTGAGCATTTAGATGGTTGGAAGATTGATGAATGGGAGCAGGTTCCTCATGAGCTCCGATATGACTTGGAGAAGATTCTTGCTGAGGATGGGAATGGTATTGGTGAAGGATGATGTTGTTTCATGCTTTGTATGGCTATTTCTTATAGATTACTAGGGCCTTGGCCCTTTGATGCTTTGTAATGTTGTTTTCTGAATTTCAATAAAGTTTTTACCCCTTTTTTTTTTTAAAAAAAAAAAAATTTATCATCTTGACATAGGAAAAGTTCAAATTTACAATAGTACTGTGAAGGCAAGTACTAGTAATGTAAGAGGGGAGAAAACAAACCTTGTTAAACTAACTATTTTATCTTCTCATTTTTCTTTCTAAATTCCTAATTAAATGAAAGAGGAAATGCTTTTAAAAATAAGTTCACTTTTCAAGTAAAGTAATTTACCCTACCGTAAATTTTCTTTGTGGCATTTAAAGATTGAAGAACCCTAACAATTAGTTTTTAATGGAATAATTTTTTTAGTTGTAATTATAGTTGTGTTTTAGTTTTAATTTTTTAATTCATTAGGTAAACTTCAAATTTACTTTTTGTGAAACCAACAAAATTATAATTATAATATTAATTATATTATTAATATTTATTATAGCACTTGATATATTATATTAATTGATATTATAGTATTATAATAATATTATATAATAATATAATAATAAACATAAATATAATATAATTTAATATATAATATTATAATAATGTAATTATATAAATATAATATTATTATATTTAATATTGTAATAATAATATAAATATTATATTATATTATTATATTTAATATTGTAATAATAATATAAATATTATATTATATTATAATTATAATTATAATATAATATTATAGTAATATAATAATTATAATAAATTTATAATAGCTGATGATGGCATGGTTCAGTGGTTAAGTCGCTCGATTGTAGTGGCAGCCACCAGAGTTCAAACCCCCGCTGGGCCAACGAGCTCGCAAGGCTTTACGCCTTCGCTGGGCCAATGAGCTCGCGGGTTTGAAGTGTTCTTCCTAGAGGATGAGGTCCCCCAGTTGTGGCCTCACCGGTTCATTGCTCCGGGCAAAAGCATTCGCGTGGACCCGAAGGGCGTGTCGCACTAGCGTCGCCGGTCACGTTAAAAAGTTTCCCAGGCAATCAAGGGTTGTATAAACACTTATTAATTTAATAAAAAATTATTCAATAATTCATGAGAAGAATACAATAATAAGATATGACTAAATCATGCAAATGAGCCCTTTAAAAAGTAACATGTGGTTAACAAATTCTCACTATTTACTTTGCATTGCCAAGATCACAATGGTAAAACAACTATTACACAAAATACTAGAAAATTGAAGATGAAGAGAGTACATGTGATAAATTTTCCAGTAGCTAAACTAAGTTTCTCATATCCATAAGGAGATGCACGAATCTTCTACCAAGACATAGGAAACTGTTCATAAGAGTATTTTAGTGCAACACAAACCCCTATCCAACATTGTTTCAAGACATTTGAGAGTCTTTTAGTGCGACACAAACCCCTATCCAACATGAATGATTTAAAGAAAAGCCAATGTAATAGGTACGACAACCACTACAGCTGAATCAATTGGTGATCCTTGTCCTCTCCTGACTTTGTATAGATGAAGAAACCCACCCAAAATAATGTCGGGTACAACTGCAATTACAATTAAAACAAAATCATAGGAAATCAAAACAAAAATAATAACACAAATATTATTAACTTGTTATCAGTTGAAATAAAAAACAAAAATAATGTAATAAGAAAAACATTACAGACCTCTTATTTCTCTGTTCAGAATAACATTCATACGTTTATTGCTTTGAATAATCCAATTCTAAGCAAATAACTACTCCTTAAAACGTTTATTGCTTTGAATAATCCAATTTCAAGAAAATAACTACTCCTTAAAATAGTTGCCAAAAAAATAATGAACTATAAATTGTTTCCTTCTTAATTTTAAAATAATAAATAGTTAATAATTTTAAGATTGTTTTTTACTTGTACCATAAATTTTTATGTGTAAGTTTATATTTGGTGAATGAACTACACATTTGAAGAATATATAAACTAGGAATAAATTAAATCAAAATGTTATATTGTCAAGAGAATATAGATTTCTATAAGTGAAACAATACACATTTGAAGAAAACAAATAATATTTGTCTAACTTAAAAAAAAGAATCCTTTAATAACCAAAAATTACTTGTTTAATAACCAAAATATAGAATAGGGCCCCTTCCCAAACAACATATGTGATTTGTTTTCAGGTTGGCCGATAATAAGCAAAGGTTCACTATGGCATGGTCTATGGTATGTTATTCCTGTAATGGTCATATGACAAATTTGGAAAGAGCGCAATGCAAGAATATTCAAGCAATCAGAGTCAAATTTGGATTCACTACTTACAAAAATAGAGATCGGTGTTAGCGAGCACCAGAATATGGTGGTCAAGCAAAGGAAGTGCAGATACTACTCTGCCTAGGATGATAAGATATCCACAAAATGGATGCAATTAATCCCCTCAAAAGGTGATTTTGTGAAGACCAAAACAGATCGCAGTAAAGTGAAATGGACTTTGCCCCTCGCTGGTAGATTAAAGCTAAATTTGACAGGGCAACTCAGTCAAATCCTGGACATTAGGGATGCATTTTTATCATTCAAGATCACAGAGGATGGCCTGTTTGGTTAGGGGCGATCAAAATCCTAGATGGATCAAACAATGATGCAGAGTTTAGGGCACTATATGAAGGTGCCAAATGGTGTAGACAAAATAATATTAAATCCATTGACACTGAAGGAGACTCAAAAATCATTATCCAGGCTGTCACTTCTTGCTATGCCCCAAGCTAGAAGTTTCAGCTTTGGATTGATCACATCAAAGAGCAACTCGCAGAAATACGTGATTACATGCTAAGAGACGTGCTCAGGGAAGAAAATAGGGCGGTGAACCATCTCTCCAAGGCTGCCATCGATCAGGCAGGAAGCATCATCACCAATGAAATCAAACACTAGAACAAACTTCAAAACACCATAGAGGATGACCAAACGGCTGAGAACAAGCAATAAGAAAAGTTTGATTCCCAAAATTACCTTAGTTTATGCAGACTACAATTCAGTTATCTCTCAGGAGGCGACCATGTTTATGACTGTGCGGATTCAAAAGGATAACACACTTTGGCTTCAAGTTGGTGAGCTCTTATACTACAATGGTGATCAACGACTATGATCCTTTGGGGGATCAAACGTGTCTGTTTTGTAGAAATTGGTAGTGGAGAAACTTAAAGATGTCACAGGCGCACACACACAACTTAACACTTTAGGAACAATTCATTCTCACCACTCTGCAAAACCACTGGAGATCTTGAACAGACCTGACGTGCCAACATGAGGCTAATGCCCCCAAAGCTAAAGCCATGGCCCCGAACGTGCTCCATGGTGTATCCATGCACCCAAAGACTGGTCTAATAGGAGATGTTATTTGAGGAATAACGAGGAATTCAATGAAATAGTGGATGTATTGCAAGATGCAATCAAGGCATTATGATGAGTATCTATGTGTTGTTATTGATCCAAGCCAATTTGGCCACTATGAACCCTGCATAGATTGAATGGCTTCAAGAGGCCTCTATTGCCACTTGGGTTCTGTTGCATAGTCCTTGTAAATCGCAATGTAATCTTTTGAGCTTTAATGAAAAGGGAGCTACCCCCAAGGTAGCAATTTGCCAATAATAATAATAATAATAATATATAAACATTTATATCACAACAATATTTTAATTTAGTCACTCATTATTTAATCAAACATATTAATTTGTTAGGACAAAAATTATAATTCCATTCATATGTAAAATCAATAATCCCATCGAATTATTATTGTTATTATTATTATTAAGAATTATATTGTTTTATTGAATACAAATTAAACTATCATATTAATATGAAATTATTATTATTATTATTATTAAGAATTATATTATTTTATTCAATACAAATTAAACTATCATATTAATATGAAAATAACAATATAATATTACATATATAGCGGATGTTTGAAATGGCAGCGAGCAGGAAAGTGCCTGTGATTGCAACAGAGAAGGAGTCTACAGATGCAACGATTACAAAGTCTATGAACGTTGACGCTAGCCTTTGTGCTTTGAACAAGGGTGTGGCGGGGTCTATGCATGGGATTCCATCTATTGGGATGCTCACACTAAGGTCCATATTGCGTAGGGGGTCCCCATTTCCCTCTCTGGTGGTAGGGATCTTTCTCACGTGGATCCAGAAAATGGCTCTGTTTATGTGACGACGATCCTTTAGTTAGGGATGATGCTAATGGTAGTTCTGTTACGGGGACTCGGGCTCCTGGGGCCCTTGGAAGTCCTTCTCTACTACTGTAACTAGTTCTGGTGCTCAGTCCTGCTCACCCTAGCTTGGTTCTCAACCTATCCCTTGTGCCTGAGAGTCTCCTATTATGGTGTTTGGCTCAAAGATCACAGAAAATGAAGAATTATATCGCAATACAGGAGTAATCTGTAGATTCAATGGGTTTTGGCCCTCTCTGCCCAATCTTCACAATTGGGTCATGGAGTCATGGAAGCCACTTGTTGAAGGTAAGATTAAGTTATTTGCCTATGCAAGAGGATTCTTTATCATGACTTTTGCTTCTTTGAAGTGGCGAGACTTAGTGCTCGATGGAAGGGTTTGGTTGTGGGGTGAGCATTCCCTTTCCATCAAGCCCTGGACTCTATCCTTTAATCCCCTCACTGAGTTGCTTAACATCAAACCTATTTGGGTCCATCTCCCAAATCTCCCTCTCTAGTTTTGGGAGGATACTTGCTACGAGGGCATTGGCAATGCTATCGACCGTTTCCTTAAGGTTGATTCTACTACCTCTTTCATGGGACATTCTACGGTAGCCCGCATCCTTATGGATATTGACATGTCCAAACCTCTTCATGGAGATGTGGTTTTGTTGGCAGGGGAAAGGCCCTGGAAACAACTGTTAGATTATGAGGGTATCCCTTTTATATGCAGAAGATGTTTTGCTACTCATCATTTGGCCTATGGTTGTCCTCTCTCACACTATAAGGGAGCTGCAACTTGGTGGAAGGATGCTCTCGAGGATCATTTGACTATCAACGCTTCCCAGGAGGACCATTCTTCTCAAGAGGACTGTTCTTCTCAGGAGGATGGGTCCTCTGAGGAGGTTGAGCTCCCTATTGGAGTTGTTACTAAGGGGGTGGTGCTAGCGGATGTCGCGAATCCCTCTCATTCTTTGGACTCTTCTGATCATTTATCTGCTCACTTGTCGGCTCCTCCTGCTCTGGGAAGGGCTTCTTCTTCTTTTATTTTGGCTTCTTCTTCAATTTTTCCTTCATCGGGCTCGGCTTCCCTGCTTGAGGATTCTTTGGCGTTGGCGTCTGTTGAGGTCCACCGGGAGTCCTCATTGTTGGTGGCTTCAAGGGAGGTTCCCCTCTCTCCCTATTCTATTGATTTTATCTCTAAGCCCTCCTGGACGGTGGTTCAGCATAAGAAGAAAGGTCTTCCTCATTATGTGGTTGCTTTGTACCCTAGAGTCAAGGGAGTTAGATTTTCTTATTCGAGTTCTAGTGTGGTGTAATTGTTGGTTCTTCCAGCTAGGCTGCTGGGCCTGTGTTGTCGTTATGTTCAGTGTTGTTAATGTGTTGTTTCTGGCACGTTTGTGGCCTTTTTGCCTTGGGGGCTACTTTCTTTTGGGTTCTAGTTTTCCTATTGTTGTGTTGTTTGTGGCCTCTGGCCTATTTTGTTGCTTTTGGGGCATTTGTTAAAGGGTTTTGCACCCTCGTTTGCAGCTTACTAATATCAAAAATAATATAATATTACATAATATTATAATAATAATAATATTAATTAAAAAAATTGTTAGTAATTTTTGTATTTTTATACATAAAAGAATAAAATAACTATAGAATGATGACAAATAAATTATATCATTATAAATTATAATATAAATATTACAATAATAATAATATAATATAATATATTAATTTGTTACTAGTTTTTAATATTTAGCAAACATAAAGAATAAAATAATAATATTAATATTAATAAAAACAAATTAATTTGTTAGTTATTTTTAATATTTTTATACCCAAAATAATAAAAAACTGTAGAAAACTTTAAATCATTATATATTATAATAATATAAATATTACAATGATTTTATAATTATAATAATGATAATAATCGTATAACATTTTAATAACCAATAAGCAAAAATGAATTGTTTCATAACCAAATTCCTCCATAATAATAATAATAATCATATAACAATTTAATAAGCATAAATTAATTGTTTCATAACCAAATTCTCGCAAATATTGACTCAGTCATAAAAAAAAATTTAAAAAGTTATTTGCTTTCCATTGCCACCAACCAGATTTGTCCCCTCATTTTTAGGTGTTTGTTTCACTCAAAAAGAAAATTAAATTGTTACCATTCCCACCTCCTCCCTTCTAACCGGAATTACCTCCTCAATTTTAGGTGTTTGTTGCACTAAAAATAGTATCTCCACAATCTGCTGAAAAGAGGTCCTTTTTTTTAGCCAATCACAATAGAGATAAATAATTTCCCAAATTTTTTTGTTAAAATTTTTTCATGTTCACATAGGAAAAATTTAAATTTAATTCAAATTTGTTCGACAAGAAAATTTATACTATGTTTTGATTGGTTTACTCTTGCTAGATTAATCACTAGATAAGCCACAACAATTGCAATAGTACTGCTAAGGCAGGTACTAATAATTTAATCCCAATGATAGAAAAAACTTAATTATAATTTTGTAATGGAATTAATTCATAGTAAAAATCTAAAACATAGGTCATTAAACTAAATATTAATTTTCTTCATGGCTTTTAAACAACCATAAACCCTAGCCCTCAATAATATGCAATGTTTAATCTAACCTTCTATAAATAATAGTAGCATTCCATCACTTCATAAATTCATTTTGAAAAAAAAATGGTTGCATAGTTGTTGGAAATATGCAGCCATATAGATTAATTCCTCATAACCCAATGCGAGATTAATATGCAACAATAACCAAAAATCCATATGCAAAAGAAATAGATAATCATACCATCAATGGTGACATAAGATATACCCTAGGAAAACTCTCATAGAGGGAAAAAAACCCAACATCCAAAAGCATCAATCTATCATGTATTATTTAGCTATGAAGATTACAATACATAATGAATATCCTAAATCATCAAGCTCTCTACTTGCACTCCATGTGAACAAGCATGTAACCACACATCAAATGCCATGCTTCAAACCCTCACAAATGCAACCTACAAGAAGGGCTTAAATTTGATGGTCGTATAGCCGTATTTAGGTATTTTTGCCATAAAATACAATCGACATTTTAAAAAGACTGTATCACATGAAAGGAGAGATTTTGGACAAACTGACAAAAATTATATAGAATTATGATTATATATATTTGGTTTGTATATAATTTTACTTATACTAAGATATGTCATAGTATTTTAAGGGCACCTTTGAATGGATAACTGTCATAAAAAAATTGCTTGACAGGCAGGGTCAACCGTCAAATTTAGGCCCTACCTGCAAGAGATGCTCAAACAAACTAAACTCAGCCTACAGCCAACAAGCCAATCTTCACTCTGCAACAACTACCCATGTGTTTGCTTTTATAGAGATAAGCTCACACAAATACAAGATGTGGTATGGTAAAACCATCTTCC
This sequence comes from Cunninghamia lanceolata, assembly GCA_027924645.1. Taxonomy (NCBI): domain Eukaryota; kingdom Viridiplantae; phylum Streptophyta; class Pinopsida; order Cupressales; family Cupressaceae; genus Cunninghamia; species Cunninghamia lanceolata. The sequence goes on from BSBN01000193.1 coordinate 29,772,977, forward strand.
CCAAAACTGTGAGTCTACAAAACCATTGACCCCTACATTTGATTATTGGTACTAAGTTTTTCCAATAATTAAATAATTACAAATAAATAATTAATTACTTTATGTGTCCCACACACATAAAATAATTAAACCAATGTTGCATACAACGATTACAAGTGGCACCAAATAAATATTTAATGTGGCTAAACACATCACCCATGATGCACCACAAATAAATATTTATTTTACATAATAAAATAATACCAATGTTATGCAAGGTGTACAACACACCTACTCCAACATTCTCCCACTTGTTGTATACATTGCATAAGGGATCAACAAGTAAACTCAAAACATCAAGGGAAACCATCCATATGCCCAACATGTACTATATAAACAACCATGTGCTCCATGTGCTCCAAGATACATGTAACAATAATCAAGGTGTCCACCATCTCAAACAAGAATCCCCTCATCCTCCATCATGCCAAACCATGAAGGATAAGATCCTCCAAAGAGATACCACACAAAACTGTCACCTAGAAGCAAGAAACCTACATCAACTGATATCCAAACACAAGCACCAAATCCAATGGTAACAAATAGTCTCAAGTAGCTGACAAGAATCAATCACCATAGTTGAAATAACAACCATAGCTAGTTGCTAATGCATCAACTAACCATACCTCCAAACCAAGGTATACAAAAGATAACAAGTAGACCTTATGTCATCGACATATCCAACTCAAATCACAATGATAACAAGTCCTTGTATACACTCAATCTTGCATAAAGAAGTCCTCCAAGGTAACTGTTACCTAAATTTCACTACAACTCATTCAGGTAAAGCTTTGATTCAAAGTTTAAAAGGTACATTTTATCTGATCCTTATTACATTACATTCAAGTGCATAAATGAAACAATTTAAAAGATTATGATTTTCAAATTACTGCATTTATCCAAGTGCATGTAACATATGAAAGATTTATACAAATCTTTTCTGAACAAATAAATAATCTTTATTGAATGTAAAATGTACATTATCTCACACAAACCGTGAGATTAACTTTCTTATTCAATGAAATTGAAGAAACAATTTATACATGAACAAGTAAATGAAAGAAAGTGCATGTAAGGATAGAGGCCAATCATTGTCTGAGAATGACTGGTTCTAGTTCTGGTGTGTTCTCCTATTGCCCCGAGTTGTCTTGGTCCATCCTAATTTCAGGTTGCTCCTAGTTCCCGTGTCTGGCAAATGAGTGATGCTAGAGCAATGCTCTAAGCAATGAATGGTCCCAAACCTAACATGAACATATACCTATGCATGTATAAATTGATCCTCAAATGCATTAAACAAGAAATGTATACTTTGGATGTTATAGAAAACAAGCAAGTCATCAAACACATCCAAAGTATGTATTTATTTTCTAACAAGTTTGCTTCATGTGCAGATACATGTGAAATTGTGTTTCTGAGTGATTCATCAGTTTATATTATGAGTGGAGAAAATGTGGATCCCACAAGGGTTGAACCCAGCTCATAGTTATTACAGAAGCATTTCATATGTATTCATCAGATGCAGAGTACAGACTATGCGAAAAGAGAAGCAAGCATCATGTAATGAGGTCCATACAAGGGACTGTCAATGAGTGAAGACAGTCATTACATAAGCAGAAAGGTTGGTTGAAAGCTAGTGTGTAGGCATCATCAGTCAAAGCATACAGAAATATTAAGGACAATCAGCTCATGACCTAAAAGATAGTCATTAATGACTGTCACATGAGAAAGGAACATCTTTCATAAACATCTGTAGGAGCAGTCATTTAATGCATAAAGATAGTCAATTACTTTGAGGACAGAGGTTGAAATGATAACAATCATTAATGACTGTCACAGAAGTCAAGAGCAGGTACAATCAAGTGTGAGAACTGTCAAAAGATTCATAGAGGAATCATTAATGACTGTCATAATAGTCAATTTAAAAGCAGTCATAATTACTATCTTTGGAAGAGTCACAAGATGAGAAAGAAATAAACCCACTTGATAGTAACTGTGATAACATTCAAATACAGTGTTACAGGCATGAAACCTTCATGACACAAGAATCCACCCTTCATAAGGTTTGCAACCTTGACAAGGAGCAACAAGTAATTACAGTCATGAGCCCTGACAAATATATCATGTAACTGTAGACAGAAGAAAAGTTTTTCAACTGTAGTTATCATGCATAACACAGTCTTTAAGACTATCATAACAGTTTAGAAAGGATGGCCATACATGACAGTTAAGGATAGATGAACAGTCAAATGACAATTATCAAAGATGACCTACAGTGATATATCAATAATGCCAGAATAATCAATGACTTTGTAGGCATCCATGAGGTAGTCATCTTCATCCTAGAGCAACCTTAAATGACTGTTATAGAATGACAGGGGATAACCAATCCAAAAGAGTGACAGGGTTTCATGTAAGACATTTCATTGTCTATGTCAAAAGCTAGAGCAGTTATCAAAGATAGTCCAATACACTTGATGATAACTATCAGAACATTCAAAGAGGCAAATAATAGTTAGCAAAGAACAGTTGGAATGAAAATAATAACAACCTGTATAGGACAAAGGAATGTGAAAAGAACTGTCAAAGGTAATGCCAAGCAAAGTTTACTCTGCTCTATAATATTCACATTCATATTCAAATGATGGTATACAGATTTTATGAGTCTTAACTTGACATCAAGAAGGGAGCAACAAATGAAAGATTGAAAAGTAATCTTTTCTACCAAACAATATTATAGTTAAACTCATATCAACAGTAATGTACAATGTTATATTCATCAATGAATAGAAGCAAGGCAACTATAATATCAAAACATGAAGAGTAAATGATCACAAAGTGCCAGGATCTCATACATTTTATCGATTCTGAACAATTACAGTAACATTTTTTGAAAACCAAATATCTCAAAGATTCTGATAGTTACTCGGTACTTGTTCAAGAAGGTATTCTGCCAGGTTCTGCCATTTGGAATAAAATGCTTAAAACTAGGAGCATCATTAGAAAAGGAATGAGATGGAAATTAGGGGACAGTTCTCTCATCAACTTCTAGGAAGACCCTTGGTTAACTAATCAGGCTCTCTCAGCCCAAATTGATAATAAAGATATTGTTGCCTTGGCCAAGCAATTTTTTGGCTCTAAAGTTAGTAATTACCTTACCCAAAACCATGGGCTTAAAAGGTGGAAGAATCTGTTACAATGCACCATGAATAACCCTGAGTTTCATCAGAAAATGAATATGGTTCAACAATTAATGATGGATATCAGACTTCCTTTATTCCCTCGGAAGGATGAACTCCTGTGGTATGCTGACAAAAAAGGGAGGTTCTCGGTAAAATCTGCTTACCTTCTGCTGGTGGAGGATGTCAACAAAGATGAGATATGGGAGAAAGTCTGGAATTGTAAAAGTCTTCCTAAAATCAATTTCTTTTCGTGGACTGCCACCCATAATAAAATTTTGACTCAGGATAACCTCCAACGTAGAGGGTTGCAGCTTGTCAACAGATGTGTTCTTTGCTGCAATCAAGAAGAAACTGTGGCACATCTCCTCATTCATTGTGATTATGCCCGTGAAGTTTGGAGTAGAATTCTGGAAAAATTTGGTATACAATGGGTTTTTAACAGAGAGATTCGTGATTGTATCGCCAATTGGAATGTTCCCCTTAAACACCCTTGGTTGCAGGAATTGTGGAAGTAGACCCTTCCTTCCCTTGGGTGGGCCCTGTGGAAAGAAAGAAACAATAGGATTTTTCAGGACACTCATAGGTCTCCGATGCAGGTTTGGATCTCTTTATTTAAGGCTATTGTTGAAAATGTTTATAATGCTAACATTAAACCTGCAGATCAACCTTTGACCAAACAGGAATCTTGGGTGGCTTCTAACTGGGGTTTGCTGAACCAAATCCTGGCTTTTGATGATACGAAACTTCGGAAAAGACTTAATACTATTTGGGCCCAGCCTGAGCTAGGGTGGTTGAAACTTAATTTTGATGGTGCTACTAAAGCTGATGGTTGCGCCAGTGCAGGAGGTATAATAAGGGATGAACATGGTGATCTTGTTGTGGCTTATGCCGGAGGACTTGGAAAGCATTCTAACAACATTGCTAAGGCAATGGCCCTCCTCTGGGGTCTCAAAGTGGCGATCTCTTTGGGGATTAGCCATCTCCACATACAAGGTGATTCTAAAATCATTCTGGATGCGATTACCGGTCTCTCTACTTTTGGGTGGAAGCTGAGTGACATTATATCTGATATACAAACCATTCTCCATGGCATCCCGAATGTCTCTTTCTCCCATACTTATAGGGAAGGCAACTCGGTTGCTGATGGTCTTGCCAACTTTGGTCAGGAATTTCAAGTCTGGCGGGTTTGGTGCCAAATTAGCAGCATTCCTAATCACATTGGAATGCTTATTCATAAGGAGAAGAATTCTATTATTACATGATGTCTACTCAAGTGTCGAGTGATGAGGTGGCGTGTTTTTCCACCCTGTCTAGGCTTATGCACAACCCCCGTGCAAATTGGCAGTGGCGTCTTGGTGCAGGAGCACATTCTCTGTAGTGCAGGATCATCTTTTCTTTTGTTGTCTCATAAGGCTCTTAAGCCATTTCATTTTGTAATAAGGGTCAATTTGGTCCCATGAATGTAATTGTGCAAGGCACACATGTAGTTTTGCTTGTATGAAGGGTAAACCAACGGCTAACTGATTTGAAAATCAGTTTGCACGGTTGGAAGGGATAACTGCTGTCTCTACATCTTCTTTAGAGGCAGGTTGTATGTCACACAGAGCAGGGAGAGAAGTGTGTATTACAACAAGTTCCTTTTCTGATAACTGAATAAAGAGAGTTCTGGGTATGATCTGTGTTGAGTTTCTTGGTTGTTCTTAGTGATTTGACATCTTTGTCCTGATTTTGTAAAATAGAACCCTAACCGGATGCTATCCGTCAATCCATAGTGACTCTGTAGTGTGCAGACGGTGTAAAAACCCACGATTCCACAGTGGCTGGTTCGTAACCTAGGAGTAGGGTTTTGATTCATACATGGAGACCCTTTCCTCTGTCCACTGAAGCCCTGTATAGTAACAGTGGGATGGGGGAAAGACTTCTCACGTTTGTTGTTGTTGAATTCTTACCCAGGAAGCCAGCGAACTCAGTCAAGTTCGACTAGACATCATCATGTGGCTAGTCGGGAAATCGGAGTGAAATTGGATAGTTTTGATGTGGGATCAGATTGCTACAAGTGATCGAGGGTTTGATAAATGAAACGGCTAAATTCCATTGTTCTGCCGAAGGGAATTCTGGTTCGGCGCCTCTGAACGGTTGGAGATCCATCGGCGTGAAAGGCTCTCCGTCTTGCCGAAGATTGGTATAGTGCCGGAGACACATACCTTTGTGTTCGCATCGGTGAGAGAAACGATATCGGGCTAAGGAAAATATACTTAGCCGACGGTATAGAGTTTCACCGATCGGTGAGACATCCTCGGAGTGTTGCCGATAAAGAGTATCGGCGTGAGGAACCTTGTCGGGGGAAGCCGAAGAAGTCACGGCGACCGTTAGAGTCCCGCCGATAGAAGTTCATCGGAAGGAGTTCGAGAAGTCTCAGCGACAAAGGACTCGTCGGAGTGAGATGAACCATCGGGACTACGAACCGGAGTCTTACCGAAGCAGGAGGTCTGGCCGATGTGTCTGACGATATCGGTGAGAGACAAAGCGTCGGTGTAGGTGAAAGAAGCTTCACCGAAGGAGGAAGTCCGGCCGACAAAGAGTGGTCATCGGCGTGACGGAGTATATCGGCATAAGAAATTTCTCGTGGTCCGATAGAATGAAGTGTTGCCGATAGGTAACGAACCACTAAGGAGATATCGGTGAGAACTTGGCCATCGGAATAAAAAAATAAGGTTCGGCCGATAGTTCATGTCTTTCCGATAGCGAAGACATCCTTGACTTCGGTGAGACATTGGGATATCTCTTGCCGATAGGGAAGATATATTCAAATCTTCATCCACTTCTGCTGGGCATTCTGCATCAAATTGGTATCAGAGCCAAGTTTCTGAATCACAGCCGTGTATGTCAGACGAAGAATTGGAGATAGAAACAGAGGCTAGCACAATGCCTCCCAAGACGATGAGTAAAGCAGCCATCCAGAAGATGGTGGAAGAAATGCTCGAAGAGAGACTGAAGGAAGAGAGATCCAAAGAGAAGGATGGAAGCACTTCTGAGTCAGAGGAGAATGAAGAGGGAGAAACTGGGGAGAATCCTCAAGGAGAAGGTATGACTGCTGATCAAAAGGCATTTCTGAATGCACTCAAGGGTCATGGAGATAGTGGTGATCCGAAACTGGATGTTCCCACGTTCAATGGGAAACTGGATGGAGATACTCTTGTGGACTGGATTGAAGCCATAAGTAATTACTTTGACTTCAAAGAGTATAGTGACAGTAAGAAAGTAAAGTTTGCAAAGACCAGACTGAGAGGTTCTGCATTGGTTTGGTGGAACTACACTCAATGTGAAAGGGAGAAGGTTGGAAAGAGTCCAATCACCAAGTGGAGCAGAATGGTGGCCATGCTGAGAGCCAAATTTCTACCATGTGATTATGATCTGCAGACTATCAGAAAGTTTAATCATCTTAGGCAGAAAGATATGGACGTGGCTACATACACTGAAGAATTCCACAGATTGAGCATGAGAGCCAATCACAGAGAAGAAGAAAAAGAGATGGTGGCCAGATACCTGGATGGACTGAGGTACAATATACAGGATGAGTTCAGTATGGTGGTTCCCAAGACTGTGGATGAATGTTTTCAGTTAGCCTCTAGGGCAGAGGATAAACTGAAAAGGAGAAGTGATCAAAATAACAGAGGAAGAGGCGGCAGGAACAATAGAGGAAGAGGTAATTTTGGCAGAGGACAGCCAAACAAAGGTGAAAGTTCTAGTCAACAAGAATCACGTTCTGACACAGAACAAAAAGGTGGTGGTTTCAGAGGTTGGAGAAGGCCTAATGGCAGAGGAAGAGATGGTGGTGCAGGCAGAGGACGTGGAGTCTTCACTGGAAGATGTTACAACTGCAATCAAGTAGGCCACACTGCAAGTAAGTGCCCTGAGAAGGCGTCTAGCTCTCATGACGGTGGGAGAAGGAACCAACTATTGCAGGAGGATGATTGTCAAAGTGTAAACTCACCAATTGGTAGTGCTGCACCAGTGCTTGAAGGAGAGAATATGATGATTAAGAGGACCCTCGTGAAGATGCCATTGAAGCAGGAGCCCCCACAAAGGAAGAATCTCTTCAGAACCCAAGGAATAGCATATGGTAAGCTCTGTAAAATCATTGTTGATTCAGGTTCTACTGAAAATGTAGTGTCTACTGAAATGGTAGAAAAGTGTAGACTGAAAAGATTACCCCATCTTAATCCTCACAAAATATCTTGGTTGAATAAGAATCAGAACTATTTGGTGGAAGAACAAACTTGGGTAGAGTTTGAACTAGGTGATTATAGGGATAAGGTGCTGTGTGAAATTATTCCTATGGATGCTTGTCATCTTCTTCTTGGACGACCTTGGCAGTATGATGTGAAGGCACTGCATGATGGTGAAAAGAATACATATATGATCACCAAGAATGGTAAGAAGTTTCAGATGGATCCCTTACCAGAGCAGGTTGGAGAGAAGAGCAATGACAACAGTGTCATGTTAGTGAGTGGCAAAGAGTTCCTACAACTCATGAAGGAGAAGGATACCCAAGGGTATGCACTGATGATGAAGCCTGTATCCAATCAGCAAAGCAAACAGCAGAAGGAGATCCCATTGGAGGTGCAACAATTACTGGATAAGTACCAAGATCTTGTGGTAGAGGATACTCCTAACTCCTTACCACCTATGAGGGACATAAGTCATCAGATTGACTTGATTCCTGGAGCCACATTACCCAACAAAGCTGCCTACAAGTTGACACCACAGCAGAATGAAGAAGTAGGTAGACAGATTCAAGAACTTTTGGAGAAAGGTTTGATTAGGAAAAGTCTTAGTCCATGTGCAGTCCCTAGTGTACTTGCTCCTAAGAAAGATGGCAATTGGAGATTATGCACAGATTCAAGGGCTATCAATAAGATCACCATAAGGTATAGATTTCCTATGCCAAGAATTGAGGATCTGTTGGACTATCTTGGTGGTTCATGTTACTATTCCAAGATTGATTTGAAATCTGGTTATCACCAGATCAGAATAAGGCAGGGAGATGAATGGAAGACTGCTTTCAAAACAAATGAAGGTCTCTATGAGTGGCTTGTCATGCCATTTGGTCTCAGTAATGCTCCAAGCACCTTCATGCGGTTGATGAATGAGGTACTTGTAGAATTTATTGGAAAATTTGTTATTGTTTATCTTGATGACATATTGATTTTCAGCAGGACCAAAGAAGAGCATGTGAAGCATCTTGGACAGGTGTTAAAGAAATTGCATGAGAGTAAGTTGATGATCAACTTGGATAAATGTGATTTTATGAAAACTGAACTAGTGTATCTTGGATTTGTGATTTCCAATGGCTGTTTGAAAATGGATCCTACAAAAGTTGAGGCTATTCTCAATTGGCCTACTCCTAAGACAGTAGGAGATGTAAGAAGTTTTCATGGTTTGGCAACTTTTTACAGGAAGTTCATTAAAGGGTTCAGTCACATAAGTGCTCCTATTCTCAATACCATCAAGGGTGGAGTGAAGTGTAAATTTCAATGGACAAAACAAGCAGATGATAGTTTTGAACTGTTGAAACAGAAAGTGGCCGAGTTACCTACGTTGGTACTCCCTGATTTTGATAAAGTATTTGTTGTGGAGTGTGATGCAAGCCAACAGGCTATAGGTGCTGTTCTTAGTCAGGAAGGACATCCAGTAGCATTCTTTTCAGAGAAGTTGAATGAGGCCAAACAGAGGTATTCTACCTATGACCTAGAGTTGTATGCAATGGTGCAAGCTCTAAAAAAATGGAGACATTATTTACTGCCAAAAGAGTTCATTGTTTTTACTGACAACCATGCTCTTAGCTTCCTAAATAGTCAAGAGAAGTTGAATCATAGGCACGTTAAGTGGATGGAACAATTGCAGGCCTATACCTTCACTATTAAGCATAAGAAAGGTGTTGCCAACAAAGTGGCAGATGCTTTGAGTAGGAGGATACTGGTCATACAGGAAGTACAAATGGAACATATGGGTCTAGAGTGTCTGAAGGAGTTGTACAAGGATGATGCAGATTTCAAGGCTGCCTATGAAGTGTGTGCAAGTTTGGCTAACACTTTTCATGGCGAGTATTCTGATTTTGTGCTGCAAGAAGGGCTCCTATTTAAAGGTAATTTATTGTGTGTTCCTAAATGTTCAATGAGGGACAATATCGTCAAGGAGAAGCACAATGGAGCCTTAGGAGGACATTTTGGGTTGGACAAGACTTTGGAACAAGTCACCAGGTTCTATTATTGGCCCAAGGTATAGACAGATGTAAGGAGATATGTTGCAAGCTGTACCATATGTCAAAAGGCTAAGGGTATGTCTTCTAATGCTGGTTTGTACCAACCACTGCCCATTCCCACCAGACCTTGGGAAAGCATTAGTATGGACTTTGTGCTTGGTCTTCCTAGGACAGCAAGGGGTGTAGACAGTGTTTTTGTCATTGTGGATAGATTCAGTAAGATGGCTCATTTTGTGCCATGCAAATGCACAAATGATGCATCTCAGATTGCTGGTCTCTTTTTCAGAGAGGTGGTCAGAATTCATGGTTTACCCCTATCAATTGTTACTGATAGAGATTCCAAATTTGTTGGTCATTTTTGGAGGACCCTATGGAGAAAATTGGGCACTCAGTTGTCTTTTTCATCCGCCTACCATCCCCAGACTGATGGTCAGACTGAGGTTGTTAATAGGTCCTTGGGAAACCTTTTGCGATGCCTTACCAAACAGCATGGATTAGCATGGGATTTAGTGATCAGTCAAGCTGAATATGCTTATAATGACTCAAGAAACAGAAGTACTGGGAAAAGCCCTTTTGAAATAGTTTATGGTTTCCACCCAAGAGGACCACTTGAACTCAAAGACCTCCAAGGATGGGATAAAAGGAGTGCTCTAGGAGAAGACTTTGCTGCTACCATGAAAACAGTACATGATCAGGTCAAGCTTCAGTTGGAGAAAACTGTCTCCAAGTACAAGGATAGAGCAGATCTGAAGCGAAGGGAGGTACAGTTCCAGGTAGGAGATTTGGTGATGGCCTACCTCAGAAAGGAAAGATTACCTAAGGGGCAACCAACCAAATTGTTGATGAAGAAGATAGGACCTTGTAAGGTAGTGCATAAATTTGGTCCAAATGCATATGAAATAGAATTACCATCTGGCCTCGGTATCTCTCCCATTTTCAATGTTGCAGACCTGTTCCCTTTTAGACCTCCATTACATGCTGACGATAGCTCAGATGCTGTGATTGAAGATGAAGACTGGATCAAAGACTTACCTCCAAGTAAGCCTTTGCAATTGGAATGCATTTTGGATTCCAAAATTGTCAAGAAGACAAGAAAAGGGGTATACAAAGACTACTTGGTCAAGTGGCAGGATCTTCCTGATTCAGAGGCAACCTGGATGAGTGAAGCCGATATTCTAAAGCATGGGAAGACACTTCAGCAGTTAGCAACTCAAGGGACTTGAGTCTTTCCTGCAGGGGGAGTATGGTGCAGGAGCACATTCTCTGTAGTGCAGGATCATCTTTTCTTTTGTTGTCTCATAAGGCTCTTAAGCCATTTCATTTTGTAATAAGGGTCAATTTGGTCCCATGAATGTAATTGTGCAAGGCACACATGTAGTTTTGCTTGTATGAAGGGTAAACCAACGGCTAACTGATTTGAAAATCAGTTTGCACGGTTGGAAGGGATAACTGCTGTCTCTACATCTTCTTTAGAGGCAGGTTGTATGTCACACAGAGCAGGGAGAGAAGTGTGTATTACAACAAGTTCCTTTTCTGATAACTGAATAAAGAGAGTTCTGGGTATGATCTGTGTTGAGTTTCTTGGTTGTTCTTAGTGATTTGACATCTTTGTCCTGATTTTGTAAAATAGAACCCTAACCGGATGCTATCCGTCAATCCATAGTGACTCTGTAGTGTGCAGACGGTGTAAAAACCCACGATTCCACAGTGGCTGGTTCGTAACCTAGGAGTAGGGTTTTGATTCATACATGGAGACCCTTTCCTCTGTCCACTGAAGCCCTGTATAGTAACAGTGGGATGGGGGAAAGACTTCTCACGTTTGTTGTTGTTGAATTCTTACCCAGGAAGCCAGCGAACTCAGTCAAGTTCGACTAGACATCATCATGTGGCTAGTCGGGAAATCGGAGTGAAATTGGATAGTTTTGATGTGGGATCAGATTGCTACAAGTGATCGAGGGTTTGATAAATGAAACGGCTAAATTCCATTGTTCTGCCGAAGGGAATTCTGGTTCGGCGCCTCTGAACGGTTGGAGATCCATCGGCGTGAAAGGCTCTCCGTCTTGCCGAAGATTGGTATAGTGCCGGAGACACATACCTTTGTGTTCGCATCGGTGAGAGAAACGATATCGGGCTAAGGAAAATATACTTAGCCGACGGTATAGAGTTTCACCGATCGGTGAGACATCCTCGGAGTGTTGCCGATAAAGAGTATCGGCGTGAGGAACCTTGTCGGGGGAAGCCGAAGAAGTCACGGCGACCGTTAGAGTCCCGCCGATAGAAGTTCATCGGAAGGAGTTCGAGAAGTCTCAGCGACAAAGGACTCGTCGGAGTGAGATGAACCATCGGGACTACGAACCGGAGTCTTACCGAAGCAGGAGGTCTGGCCGATGTGTCTGACGATATCGGTGAGAGACAAAGCGTCGGTGTAGGTGAAAGAAGCTTCACCGAAGGAGGAAGTCCGGCCGACAAAGAGTGGTCATCGGCGTGACGGAGTATATCGGCATAAGAAATTTCTCGTGGTCCGATAGAATGAAGTGTTGCCGATAGGTAACGAACCACTAAGGAGATATCGGTGAGAACTTGGCCATCGGAATAAAAAAATAAGGTTCGGCCGATAGTTCATGTCTTTCCGATAGCGAAGACATCCTTGACTTCGGTGAGACATTGGGATATCTCTTGCCGATAGGGAAGATATATTCAAATCTTCATCCACTTCTGCTGGGCATTCTGCATCACGTCTGTACTCCCTTCATGCGAAATTAATACTCATTATTTGGGTTGCATTTTGGAACTTAAAGTATCATGATTGGCGTCGGCTGGTTTTTGTTCACATGAATACCGCTTGGTGGATTCCTCAGAAGTGTATTCTGCATTTTATTTGTCTTCTCCTGCTGGGTATTATGGCATGGGCTATCATTATGGGAGGTGAAAGAATTCGCTCTGAACCAAACACCTGTAATGAATTCAAAGATAATGCCATTGTCTGGCATTACTGCAAGGAGGGATTATTCTGTTCCTGGAATGCCTTAACGGGCATGATGAGTCGTTATCCATCCAGTGTGCTTCTTCGTGGGTTGACAGACGGGTCACCATTGGCAGTGTCAGCTTTGAGTTCTTAGAGTAAAGTATAGCTGAGGCGATGGGCTTATCCCTTAAAGGCATTAAGTTGCTGAGAAAGACGAGGGTTTTTGACGCGCAGAACCAAAAGCTTTTCTTGGGTGACGGCAAAGAGCTGGTACCCTACCAAGGAGGGTTTGAAAGGGCGAAGCTTCCTCAGCCATGGGCAGACATGTGCTTTTTTATCATGAAGTACTTCACCTTGGAAGGCTGTTATGCTAGGTTCTATTACTACCATCTTCCCCTGCTCAATCATTTTCGCAGAAACTTGGCTATTTGTTTCCCTTACTACCTGCTTTCTTCTTTAGAACACTCGGTTAAAAGGGTTCATAAGAATTTAACCTCTAGGCCTTTGGAGAAGCATGTGCCCCTTCACCAAGGCCTCATTCACAGACTTTACCAATTTCACTTGGCCCTGATGCCCCCTGCCATTCTCCATCACCCGGCTGTGGAACCCTCCCCCAATTCTCCGTCGGCCTCTATCAATTGTTATTCCCTTCACACTCCTATGAAAAATAGTCATGATGGCCTGACTTCGGCCTCTGTGAAAACTAATACCCCCACTCCTGGGTCTACCTCTACTTCTAAGTTGAAGGACTCTGTTAAGTCTAGGAAGTGGCTTCATCGCCTCTCTGAGCTGGCTAAGGAAGTGGCTATTCTTAGCTCCCTCAAAGATAGTCATGAGACCCCTAAAGGTAAAAACATGTCTGCTGAGAATCCTGCTAAAAAGGCAAGAAAGGGCAAAGGGAAAAGCATAACCCCTGCTGTCAGATGCTCTACCAGAATTGCTTGGAAGCCAGCCCCCAAGGTTAAACTTATAGACTACTCAGAAAGTAACTCTGAGGCTTCTTCTCATGGTGAGGAGGCCGAGAGTGATGATTTGAAGGTAATTTGCATGGATAATCCTGTTTCTGGGGAGCAGTTTGATGGCCATGACTCTCTGCAGAATGATTACAGGGACAGCCCCGAGAATGTGATTACTGGTAGTGATAAAAATGAGTTTGACCATCAGAGCCCTGTGGAGGCCCAGTATGATACTGGCGAAGGAGAGGGGAACATGAATGAGCAAAATCCTATCGGTGTTGAAGAGGTGGAAGCGAACAGTCAGTCTGTCCCTGAAGAGATTCAAGATGATGATGTCGGGGCTACTGCTGAGGATGGCAATGTGAATGAGGGCAGGGACAGCAACTCCCTTTTTGCTGAAGTGACTCAATTAAAGGACAAGATGGTGGCTCTGCAGCTCAAGCTGTCTACTCTTTATAAGTTCATTACCTGCATGCTGTGCAGGTCTTCCATGATCAACTTAACCCTTTTGCAAGATATTCAACTTTTCTCCTAGGGAGCCGACAATGATAGAACACAGGAGCTGGAAAAAGTTTTTGAAGTTCTTGCTAAAGATTGGGAGGACTCTATGTCCTAGTGTGCCTTCTGCTGTCTGGTTGCTGGTTTTTTGCTGTTGCTTACTTTCTGCCGTTTGTAAGCTGGTGTTTCCTAGGTTTTGGTTCCAGGCTCTTTTTGTTTTCTGAGCCTGTGCTTTTTATTATGTAATCTCTGTTAAGGGTTCGGCCCCTTGTTTTTGCCCTGTTGTAATCAAAAACATTTTTTGAAAACCAGAGCATTTTACAGAAAATGATAAGTTCAGCATATACATCAGAAAATGTTTAAAATAGACAAAAATGTATTGATTCAGATTTAAATATCATGCTACAGTGAGTATATATAGTTGCATAAATCAATATGTTCAAGAATGACAAAGATGGTAAAGTGTTCATGAAGTACTGACAGGAACCTTTTAGAAGGCATTTGAGAGTGATATAAAAGAGGAACATATCACTGAAAAAATTTCATTCTTCTTTAGCTACAGTAAACCAGAGTAAATGAAGCTTTAATTGTTGTCATGTCACTTGAATATGTAGAGTATAGTTAAGCTTCATAATGCCTTTATATGTTCTTTCAGAGTGCTTTCTTCTGACAAGTAACAAAATTCAGAAAGTCCCATACAGAAGATAATATACAGTTAGGGTTTGTGTTCTTTTCAAAACCCTAGATGTCAAAAGCCAAATTGCTATTCTTTTTCTAGGTTGAAGATTAAAACACAGTAGGGTTTTAACTTTTGAAACCCTAGTTCTTGACAAATAATATGATTTATTTTCACTTCATGGCTGTTCAAAGCACGAGTTAGGGTTTTCATAACCCTAATATATATAAAAATGGAAATGATAGTGAAGTTGCTACTGAAATGATAAGTCTACAGATAACAGTAAAAAATGCTGTTATTTTTTTCTAAGAAAAAGCTAGTAAAACTTGCATTTCTTCACGACCATAACAGAAGATACATTATATAGCATATATAGTGAAGAAAACAACAAGAGATCATAGATATTTACAATTTTTTTCCAGAAAGATAAGATCATCATGCTTACCTTCAGAATTTGGAGCAGAAAGTGTCAAAAATGCCAGTGAAACAGTAGAGAAATCATCTACAGAAACCCCTATTTTTAAACCCTCATGTCGGCGGTTCAAAATGCAAAGCAAGAAATGCAAAAGTTGTAAGATGCGAAATGAAGGCAAAAGTGCCTTTTTGGCATTTAGGGTTTCGAAACCCTAAGAACCTGAGGGTTCTTTTGTCTTTATTTTAAGTTTTATTTCCTTTTATCATTTGAGTCGTGGTCAACACATTGAAAATGAATGCTTAGGTAGTGTCACAAGGTAGTTGAATATATGTTAAGACTTTGTGAAGTCTTTAATTCCCTTTGTATTAGGCAGAGCACTCGGTGCCTTTGTTGTTTTTATTTATTTTTCTTTGCATATATTTATGACTTGTAAATCAATAACTTCAAGATGGTGACATTATGAACCATTTCAGGGATGTTGTTATCTTTTGAATGCAAAGGGGACTAAGGGATGAGTCCTTATTGCCTTGGACACTATGCAACGTTGAGTTGTGAAGATATGGCAGACACATGCCAATGATATGGCATCTTGTTTTGCCTTGGAGGAGAGAAGGTTTAACTAGGTCTTGAGGGCAGTTAGTAGTTGGTTGATTGTTAAAGGGTATCTAGGAGTGTTTTATTGCTCTTAGATTCATTTTGGACTTGTTTTCATGACTCTTCATGTTTGACTAAGTCCTGATGGACTTTTTCTTGCATTATGGACACTTTTGGAGAGGATATAGGCCCCAAATTTTAGGCTTTTTGTGGGCATCCAACCCCAGTTTGTTTCAGACTCCTTGTATTGTGGAACCACTTGGATAGTGGTGGATATAGTCACTTTTGTGACTCTTTTGTACTTAGTTCTTACGTGTAGATTTCAGAGACTTGTGATTTTCATCCTTGCTCAGATTTTGTGAGTTTGTAATCCATTTGCTTTTTTGGATATGTATACCAGTGATTACTTTGGGAACCAATAAAGATAAGTTATTTACCTTCTTAATTTTCTGCTTCATTGTGTGCATTCAAATTGATTGATGCAACTACTTGTGAGATTATCTATTTCCTTGTAGTTCTATCTCAGTTTTAGCATCTTTTGCAGAAGAATATGCAATTTACAGGTCATAGGTTGTGTTGAAAATGCAAACATTTTAGTTGTGAAGATATATTTTTTCCTGCTAGGAGTAAAGCATATAACCTTCTTATGAAATATTTATGTAAAAGCATATCATTTTGGGTTGTGTATGTCAAGTTACTTTGTTGATCAAACCAAGTATATACAAGCTGTGTTTGCAAGTCCTAGTTAGTTTTGGTGCATCACCTTAGTCATAGATTTCATTTTTATGCAATTTCTTCTTCACCCTTTTCCTTGTCAAAGCAGTAGTTTAGGTGATAACCAGAGGAAGCCGGCCTTCTCCGGAGGTTGACCTCTGCTTTTAAAGTTACCCACAGCTTTAGAGGTCTTCCCATGTTTCAATAGATTGTTAAACTTTACGTTTAATAGGGTCCAAATCTTATTGATAACAATTTTTGGCATGCTCGGTGGGACCGATTGGACTATCATAGTCCACAAGTCCTCTATTCATTGTTGATATTTGGTGTGTTTGTCAACAACATCAGCCTTTGGAGGCAATATTCACACACATGGTGACTCTACAAGTGAAGAATCAGCTAGTTTTAGTAGTCCAGGTACAAGCAACTAATGAGGTTGGTGCTACTTGTTAGTTTTCTTCCATTTGAAAATATTTTCTCAACACCTGGTGACTCTATTTGGTGTTATAACTCATTTCTTAGTGTTTCAAGACCCTATTGTCTATATACTTTCCAAATCAGTTATCTAGACTTGCCTATGTTTCATGTTTTACTCTTGCAATGTCTAGTTATCAGCACTATGATGGTTTTTCACCTCTATTCCATGAAAATCATGCATATGTGCTCCCTTTCCAACCATATTACACAGAACAACTTGCTGGTTTTATTCCATATGATCCTATAACAATAGATTACCAGTAGTCCTATCATATTTTCCACCCTCCCATCCCTGATCAATCTCAATATCAGTTGATATATGATCAAATTCAACCCCAAGAAGAGGTTTTTGATGCCAAACAACATGATTATTCACGCAATCAGCCTCTAGAGCACCCTTACCAGAATGTGTTGGATCTGATCCGAAAGTTTAACTGTGTGTTGTGGGATTTAAGCCAAAAGCTTGAACATATGAAGATTAGTGACATTAGTAAGGAGTTCTCACACATGTATTAGATGTCGGTTGACATCAAGAAGCAGAAAGAGATTATCTTGCAGCAGCAAGAGTTGGCTGAGAAATCCATTGTTTATGATCAAGAGTGGATGACAAAAAGAACACAGTTTGAAAGAAATCTTGAAGGAGATAGTTGCTAAAAAGGAGCAAATGAAGTTTTTGTCTGCTCAGGTGCAAAGTAGTCGAGCTTACTCAGATTATCAATGCCGAAAAGGGTGTGAAACCTAGGTAGCCTTTTCCATTCCTAGTTTTAGCTCAACTCTTCCTAACATCCAGAAAGTAGAAGAAGAGCAGGTTTTTGACCAGCATAGCTCACTTAACATGGAGGAAAATAGAAATATAAACTTGTTGCATTTACCTACAGAGGAATATAGATTAGAATAGAAGAATATTGGACAGGAAAAGATGTTTCAAGAAGTGTCTTTGAATGTTCTAACTTATCATCTTCCTTGTTTCGTAAAAGATGGGAAAAATGCTCCAATAGAACAACAAGGTGAAATGGCGAAAGAGGCTGAGCGGGAAGAGCAATTTACAATTTGGAATGAAGAAGGTGTGAGTTTTTCCACTCTAACAACAATTTTAGAACAACAAGAGGACATCAAACAATCTAAGGAGTTGCTAATTGACAATAATCAGTATGAAAATAGAGCCTTGGACCATGAAGAAGAGCATAAATCTAAACTTGACACCATTTTCCAAGTTATGAACTTCGATATATTCGAGCTTGTAATGCATGAGAAAGCTAATGTTGAGCTCTTTGGAGAGATGTGCACAGGTATAATTGAGCAGTTTTGTTCAATGTTGGATGACAAGGAATTAGACCTTTTAGGAGAAGTTGACAATCATGATGAACTAGAACAACAAGTTCACAAGCTCGAACAAGTGCTGATGAAACAGGAGGAGTATGGTCCTGATAGAGAGGAGTTCATTCTCTCGAGTCAAGAAACTTCTCATGTATCTAATTTGCAAGATCTTAGTTGGTTGGAGGAGCTTCCTTTTTGTTGTGTTGAAGAACTTGAAGCTGATATATCAATTAAAGGTTTGCATCAAGTTGTCCCTAAGAACCTTCTAAGAGCTGATAGCTTTGATGAGTTGTTAGACACCCTAGTGGAAGAAGATTGTCCATTGACCATGGAGGAGGAATCAACATGGAAACTTATTATGCAGGGTGAAGGTAATGTTGTTTTTTTCAAGCATCTAGATTATTTTCTCCATAGTCCAAACTTAGCCACGAAGCAGGACAACAATGAAAAGTAGGAAGAATGTGAAGCAACCAACAATGGGAGTCCCAGTTGTATCCATACTAGGGGCTGTCCAATCAAATATTTAGCTAGTATGGAGGCCACTGAAGTACCAGAGGTCATGCTTACACCCAAGTATGAGGATGCAATTGAAGAAGAAACTAATTTTGGAGTTGCGGCTAAAAGTGATCAAATTTAGCTCACTTGTCTAGTCCAGGACAGCAATAGGCATGATCAAAATAAAGGTGTAAGTGAGTTTATGTGCACCTTTCATGAAACATTGCAACAGCCTATTGAATTTTTGCACTTGTTTCATGTTCTTTCAGCAATGTATAATAATGTAATGCATCAGTTGTTGATTAGAAAGGGGTGTTATTTTGCAAAGCCAGTCGATGGTTTTGTTTGACCATCTTCTTTGCTAGTTATGATAGGTTAGAATAGGTTTCTAGATATAGTTTTCAATTCCCTAAGTGCTGTCCAGCATAGTTAGATAGGTTGCTTTCTACATTTTGCTTTTTAGTTAGGTTTCCAAGTGTCTTTCACTGTTGCTCTATTGAGTTACAGAAGTCAGAAATCTGTTGACCAAGTTTTTTAGAAGTCTCTGAGTGACCCTATGCCCAATGGATAAGCTTCAGGCAACTGGTCTAATGTTTAGTAGGTAGACATATAGTAGATGTCGCTAGAAATGTTACCTAAATTTCACTACAGCTTATTCAGGTAGAGCTTTGGTTCAAAGTTTAAAAGGTACATTTTATCTGATCCTTATTACATTACATTCAAGTGCATAAATGAAATAATTTAAAAGATTATGATTATCAAATTACTGCATTTATCCAAGTGCATGTAACATAAGAAAGATTTATACAAATCTTTTCTGAACAAATAAATAATCTTTATTGAATGTAAAATTACATTATCTCACACAAGCCGTGAGATTAACTTTCTTATTCAATGAAATTGAAGAAACAATTTATACATGAATAAGTAAATGAAAGAAAGTGCATGTAAGGATAGAGGCCAGTCATTGCCTGAGAATGACTCGTTCTGGTTCTGGTGTGTTGTCCTATTGCCTCAAGTTGTCTTAGTCCATCCTAATTTTAGGTTGCTCCTAGTTCCCACATCTGGAAAAAGAGTGATGTTAGAGCAATGCTCTAAGCAATGAATGGTCCCAAACCTAACATGAACAGATACCTATGCATGTATAAACTGATCCTCAAATGCATTAAACAAGAAATGTATACTTTGGATGTCATAGAAAACAAGCAAGTCATCAAACACATCCAAAGTATGTATTTATTTTCTAACAAGTTTGCTTCATGTGCAGATACATGTGAAATTATGTTTCTGAGTGATTCATTAGTTTATATTATGAGTGGAGAAAATGTGGCTCCCACAAGGGTTGAGCCCAGCTCATAGTTATTACAGAAGCATTTCATATGTATTCATCAAATGCAAAGTATAGACTATGTGAAAAGAGAAGCAAGCATCATGTAATGAGGTCCATACAAGGGACTGTCAAGGAGTGAAGACAGTGATTACATAAGCAGAAAGGTGAGTTGAAAGATACTGTGTAGGCATTAATAGTTAAAGCATACAGAAATATTAAGGACAATCAGCTCATGACCTAAAAGACATTCATTAATGACTGTCACATGAGAAAGGAACAACATCTTTCATAAACATTTGTAGGAGCAGTCATTTAATGCATAAAGATAGTCAATTACTTTGAGGATAGAGGCTAAAATGAGAACATCATTAATGACTGTCACAGAAGTCAAGAGCAGGTACAGTCAAGTGTGAGAACTGTCAAAAGATTCATAGAGGAATCATTAATGATTGTCATAATAGTCAATTTAAAAGCAGTCATAATTATTGTCTTTGGAAGAGTCACAAGATGAGAAATAAATAAACCCACTTGATACTAACTGTGATAACATTCAAATACAGTGTTACAAGCATGAAACCTTCATGACACAAGAATCCATCCTTCATAAGGTTTGCAACCTTGACAAGGAGCAACAAGTAATTACAGTCATGAGCCCTAACAAATATATCATGTAACTGTAGACAGAAGAAAAGTTTTACAACTGTAGTTATCATGCATAACACAGTCTTTAAGACTGTCATAACAGTTTAGAAAGGACAGCCATACATGGCAATTAAGGATAGATGAACATTCAAATGACAGTTATCAAAGATAACCTACAGTGATATATCAACAATGCCAGAACAATCAATGACTTTGTAGGCATCCATGAGGCAGTCATCTTCATCCTAGAGTAGCCTTAAATGACTGTTATAGAATGACAGGGGATAACCAATCCAAAAGAGTGACAGGGTTTCATGTAAGACATTTCATTGTCTATGTCAAAAGCCAGAGCAGTTATCAAAGACAGTCCAATACACTTGATGATAACTGTCAGAACATTCAAAGAGGCAGATAATAGTTAACAAAGAATAGCTGGAATGAAAATAATGAACAACCTGTATAGGATAGAGGAATGTGAAAAGAACTGTCAAAGGTAATGCCAAGCAAAGTCTAGTATGCTCTACAGTATTCACATTCACATTCAAATGATGGTATACAGATTTTGTGAGTCTTAACTTGACATCAAGAAGGGAGCAGCAAATGAAAGATTGAAAAGTAATCTTTTCTACCAAACAAGATGACAGTTAAACTCAGATCAACAGTAATGTACAGTGTTATATTCATCAATGAATAGAAGCAAGGCAACTGTAATATTAGAACATGAAGAGTAAATGATCACAAAGTGCCAGGATCTCATACATTTTTATCCATTCTGAACAATTACAGTAACATTTTTTAAAAACCAAAGCATTTTATAGAAAATGATAAGTTTAGTATATACATCAAAAAATGTTCAGAATAGACAGAAATGTATTGATTCGTATTTAAATATCATGCTACAGTGAGTATATATAGTTACAGAAATCAATATGTTCAAGAATGACAAAGATGGTAAAGTGTTCATGAATTACTGACAGGAACCTTTCAGAAGGCATCTGAGAGTGATATAAAAGAGGAACATATCTCTAAAAAAATTTCATTCTTCTTTAGCTACAGTAAACCAGAGTAAATGAAGCTTTAATTGCTGTCATGTCACTTGAATATGTAGAGTACAGTTAAGCTTCAGAATGCCTTTATATTTTCTTTCAGAGTGCTTTCTTCTAACAAGTAACAAAATTCAAAAAATCCCATACAGAAGATAATATACAGTTAGGGTTTGTGTTCTTTTCAAAACCCTAGATGTCAAAAGCCAAACCACTATTCTTTTTCCAGGTTGAAGATTAAAACACAATAGGGTTTTAACTTTTGAAACCCTAGTTCTTGACAGACAATATGATTTATTTTCACTTCATGGCTGTTTAAAGCATGAGTTAGGGTTTTCATAACCCTAATATATATAAAAATGGAAATGACAGTGAAGTTGCTACTAAAATGATAAGTCTACAGAGAACAGTAAAAAATGTTGTTATTTTTTTCCAAGGAAAAGCCAGTAAAACTTGCATTTCTTCATGGCCATAACAGAAGATACATTATATAGCATATACAGTGAAGAAAACAACAAGAGATCATAGATATTTGCAATTTTTTTTCTTCAGAAAGATAAGATCATCATGCTTACCTTCAAAATTTGGAGTAGAAAGTGTCAAAAATGCTAGTGAAACAGTAGAGAAATCATCTACAGAAACCCTTGTTTTCAAACCCTCATGTCGGCGATTCGAAATGCAAAGTAAGAAATGCAAAAGTTTTAAGATGCGAAATGAAGGCAAAAGTGCCTTTTTGGCATTTAGGGTTTCGAAACCCTAAGAACCCGAGGGTTCTTTTGTCTTTATTTTAAGTTTTATTTCCTTTTATCATTTGAGCCATGGTGAACACATTGAAAATGAATGCTTAGGTAGTGTCACAAGGTAGTCAAATATATGTTAAGACTTTGTGAAGTCTTTAGTTCCCTTTGTATTAGGTAGAGCACTCGGTGCCTTTGTTGTTTTTATTTATTTTTCTTTGCATATATTTATGACTTGTAAATCAATAACTTCAAAATGGTGAGATTATGAACCATTTGAGGGATGTTGTTATCTTTTGAATGCAAAGGGGAGTGAGGGATGAGTCCTTATTGCCTTGGATACTATGCAGCTTTGAGTTGTGAAGATGTGGCAGACACATGCCAATGATATGGCATCTTGTTTTGTGTTGGAAGAGAGAAGGTTTTACTAGGTTTTGAGGGCAGTTAATAGTTGGTTTATTGTTAAAGGGTATCTAGGAGTGTTTTATTGCTCTTAGAGTCCTTTTGGACTTGTTTTCATGACTCTTCATGTTTGAGTAAGTCCCGATGGACTTTTTCTTGCATTATGGACACTTTTGGAGAGGATATAGGCCCCAAATTTTAGGCTTTTGTGGGCATCCAACCCCAGTTTGTTTTAGACTCCTTGTATTGTGGAACCACTTGGATAGTGGTGGATATAGTCACTTTTGTGACTCTTTTGTGCTTAGTTCTTACATGTAGATTTCAGAGACTTGTGATTTTCATCCTTGCTCAGATTTTGTGAGTTTGTAATTCATTTGCGTTTTTGGATATGTATACCAGTGATTACTTTGGGAACCAATAAAGATAAGTTATTTACCCTCTCAATTTTCTGCTTCATTGTATGCATTCGAATTGATTGATTCAACTACTCTTGAGATTATTTATTTCCTTGTAGTTTTGTCTCTGTTTTAGCATCTTTTGAAGAAGAATATGCAATTTACAGGTCATAGGTTGTGTTGAAAATGCAAGCATTTTAGTTGTGAAGATATATTTTTTTCCTACTAGGAGTAAAGCATATAACCTTCTTATGAAATATTTATGTAAAAGCATATCATTTTGGGCTGTGTATGTCAAGTTACTTTGTTGATCAAACCAAGTATATACAAGTTGTGTTTGTAGGTCCTAGTTAGTTTTGGTGCATCACCTTAGTCATAGATTTCATTTTTATGCAATTTCTTCTTCACCCTTTTCCTTGTCAAAGCAGTAGTTTAGGTGATAACCATAGGAAGCTAGCCTTCTCTGGAGGTTGACCTCTACTTTTAAAGTTACCCACAACTTTAGAGGTCTTCCCATGTTTCAATAGATTGTTAAACTTTATGTTTAATAGGGTGCAAATCTCATTGATAACAGTAACAACACAAAACATGTAATAAAAAACCTCAAGACCCTCCAAACCACAATATAATGAAAACATCTACCAAAGGAATCATATACAACCTGGAACTCCCACTACATGAGTAAATGTGAAATTTGAAAATAGATCAAGGCATCCAAAGATCCACTAATAGCACTCACATAGAAGATGTGGCTAAATCCTCTATCACATAGTGTCAAAGAACACACACATAGATATGCAAAATCTGCAAACTAAATAGTTGCAACATAACTCTCACCTCAAGTCCATATCTCTCTCAAATCCTCCACATCATAAGAGAAAGAAGTCAAAGAGACTCAAAAACTCCATACACATCTCAACTCTAATGTCATGTGAACACAAACATCTAGGAAGAATGATAAGACCAACAAGAGAGAACCTGTAAATCATAATCATGTCCTTCCATCCACACTAATGTGTTATAGTTGTGAAAATTATGATATCCTTTACAACCCCAAAATAAGAAGCCTTCTCAACATCCAACAGATCAAGATGCCATCCTCTCAAACTAAAAGTAGATCAAACTCATAACCATCCCAAAATAAGAATAAGCTCAAAGCCACTAACCATCTCCATAACACACAATGATCTCATAATAAATCATGATAAAAAATAGGGAGATAACTAATCATAATCATGCATCTACTCCTCAAACAAGTCCTCACAACCACAATCCATAGCTCAAGACTCATGCATGAGAAGATAAGATACAAAGAAAAGAATGCATTTGAATAACAAGTGGGCATACCTATCAAATCATTCACCACTGAGTAGACCAAGAGTGTGGATGAGATTGCTCCTCTAGGATGCACCAAGCATTAAAAACTCTCTCCAAGAATAATCTCTCCAGCAGGTCCATGTTGAACTCACGTCCAACCAAGGTGTAGGCTCCTCGGTCTTGCTACTGAAATCCTCATCAAAGAGTAACCATCTCAACACATGTCTCTAATCCTAAGAGAAATCAAGCTTCACCTGTCTCCAAGTATCCATGAGAACCTACATGATCAATCCATGCTAAACTCCAAGTGCAACACTACACTATCATGGAGCTCCCAAGCACATGACTAATGTACCCAATACCAAGAGAACCAACAAGATCATAGTCAAAGCTCCCACTGCATGTTTGCATAACCGAGGAACACATCATGACATCATGATCTAATCATCTCCTCAAAGGAAGATCACATGCACTAATGCATACAACATATTTCAAGAGAGCCTATATCATGCCAATACTCAAACTAGTATCCAAAGTAAACCAAGACACAATATCAACATCTCCAAATCACATGAAGATATCATATCCTTCCAAAGCTCCCACTAAACTCTGATACTAAGCTATACATGGCAACATGATAAACATCAAACCATCACTGTCAAAATCTCCCACTAAAACATGTAACCAAGCTATCCATGGCATCATGATAGCTATCTCCTACATGAAGATCATCCATGGCCCCAACACAATCAAAGAATCCCACTGTAATGACAATAGCGCCCAAAAGGTCGAGTAAACCATAACTCCAAACCAAGAAGATGAACAAAACCTGTAAACCAAACATTGATCCAACACCACCAAAACTGCACCTATAAAACAATCATGTCATGTCAAAGTCCCAACAAAGCAAAGAACATCCATGACACCATAATCACAACACAATGTACCTAAACCAAACTCCCATCAAGTCTCACACAATTGTACCATATAGTCAACAAACATAGGTCCCATGTCATGACTATATCAGGTAATACCATCTCTCTCTATATCTCATAATGACAAGCAAACCAATGCAGCATGTGACTGAACCAAGCCACAAATCAAAATCTGCATCAACATTGAAATATCTATGGGCATAGACAACCCACATCCAAGTCATATATGTAAACTGTAAGCATAAACAACCTACAACACTACACAACCTGTAGATCTCACAATGCATCATACAAAATCAACAATATACTTGTAACCATGTCAAATAAGGAAAATCATAGATAAACATGTAAGTATACAATGACTCAAATACCAAATCACCTTAGATTCGATTTGCCATCAACTCACAAATGCACCATAAGTCAAAGGGACCAAAAATAGTTCAAATTGATACAAACTAAACAAACCTTATAATATCATCTCCAAACTTGCTCCACTGTGTAGTGCTCAGAAATACCTTTCCAACTCCTATAAGAAGTCTAAAATCTGACTTTGTATTTATAGGTTATGCCCCATCAAAGCTTAAACCATACATTTGGCTTCCAACTAACAAAAACTGGTCAAAATGGCAAAATCTGAAAAAAAAATTCTAACACCATAGCGTAGTACATGGAAAGAGCTTTCTATCGACTATAAGAAGTTAAAATTTTGACATCTTGGGTGAAAGTTATGCCCCCTAGAAACAAATCTACCCAATAAGACTATGAAATTGGCCCTGGTGGCCCTCTGGTGGTAGGTGGCTGGCTGGTTGGTCACCTGTCGGTAGCCCACTGGTGGCAGTGGTGCTCCGACAGCGCCCAGGAGGCGCTGTGGTGGTGGACCCGAAAAAACATTTGAAAAGGTTTTAATTTTTTTAAATAAAAATTATTTTTTTGATTTTAAAAGGGGGGCATTGTTGGGCCCCACTCTTGCCCTTCGATGACCTCTACCATGTCAGACTGGCCAAGGCTTCTCGGGCCCCATGCTGAGTAGCCAATCGGACCCTGTCAAACCAGTGGTTGGGACTGACAGCCCAAGGCCTGGTTAGCTTGGTTGCACTGGCCAGAGGGCCAACCACTATCAGCCAAGGCCAACAAGGCGCCTAGCAGGCGTATCCTGTCGGTACCCTGGCGATGGCTAGCGCAGGGTATGGGAGGTTTGGGGATCCCCCAACCTATATAGTTTTTATTTATTTATTTCTTTAAATTTAAAACTAGGTTTTTTTAAATGTAGGAAATTTTTATTTATTTATTTATTTATTTAATCCCCTGCAAATGCCTCCCGGTCGTATGACTAGGGCTGGGGGCAAAAAAAAAGCATTTTTTCACATGGCCAAAATAGGCAAACTTTTACATGAATCTTCATGTCTTAGGCCTCCTAGACTTAATGGTGAGGTCTGTTTTGTCCCAAGAGGTCATCTATGAAAGCTCCTCCTCAAAACCCTCTTAATAAAAAAACCCAAAACAAGCCATTTTCTCCATGATTTTTCAATGCCTAGATCTGCAAAAAATAACCACAAATATGTGACCCCATAACCCTAAATATACAAAATAAACCCTACACAAAACCCTCATATCTTGCAATGTCTTCATTCATTTCCTGCAAAGCCATGGATTTCACTATACACAAAAAAACCATTCATAGATAGGATTATCAAACAAGGATTTCCTCCCACAACCAAGCAACAAAGCTCTGATACCAAATGTTGGAAATATGCAGCCATATAGACTAATTCCTCATTACCCAATGAGAGATTAATATGCAAGAATAACCAAAATCTATATGCAAAATAAATAGACAATCATACCATCAATGGTGACACAAGATATACTTTGGGAAAACCCTCATAGAGAGATAAAACTATTAAACACACTTGGATACTGAGAGGGTGGGTGAATCAGTATCTAAACAAACTTCAAATCCTCCAGAGCAGATTAAACCTTAAGCATTACATCATCAACATAAACATGAAATATCAACACAATGCACATCAACACATAACACCAGATATACGTGGAAAACCCAAGAAGGGAAAAACCACAGTGAAGATTAACTCACAATATATGAAGCTCAAAAATCACAACTTTGTTTTAGGGCTACAACCCAAGGAAGATACTACTCCCTGCTGACTTTGTTGTAGGGCTACAACCTAATGAAGATACAACTCCCTGAAGACTTTGTTTTAGGGTCACTCCCAAGGAAGCTACAACCCCCTGCAAACTTTGTTTTAGGGTTACAACCCAAGGAAGCAACTACTCCCTAAACTGAGAACAAACTCATAGATGATTACAATATGACAGTCCTTTTACTGTCTGAAAACTAACATTGAAGCTCACAACTTTGATGATTGTAATTCTGCCTCTTCACACTTCTTCTAATGATTGGATCAGTTAGGCACACTCTTCACTTCCCTCCTATCACAAAAATGTCTTCAAGATGAATCAAGACAACCTCTAACACTTCTGCTCTTTCTCCTTCAATCACACGTGTCACAATGCATATGATATTCATACTCTACTCTTTACTCTTTCATTTTTTCATTTTCGCAGCCATACCTCACCTAGATCAACTAGATTTACAATATATACATGACATTACATTAATTTCATTACAAGTTGGCCAATACAACAAGAATATTACATTTTACAAGTCGGCCAGAAATCACAACATGAAAACATGCATAGGGCAAGCCCTATCATGAACTACATGCTACTCCAGAAGGAAACACATGCCTTGTGGACCCCAATACATGCTTAGTCTGGTCCTAAACATTCTTCATATCATCATCCTTTAAGGAATATCATCTGCATGCTACACAAATTTGAATTAGGTCACCCTTAAGCAAGAAAACATGAAACATGTAGCACATCAGTCTTCACAATCTTGGCGGCACTCATGAATGCTTAAACATTACTTGTTCTTCTTCTAGATGAGTCAGCGAGACCTATACATCATCTCCAAACATTCCTTGACCTCCGCACAGCAACAACATTGTGGCGCATACCTTCAACATTCTTCAATCAACCAAACAGAGGCATAGCCTATCAATATCATCATTCCGGACCACAACCAGTTCCAGAGAGTGTAGAAGACCATTTTGTGGAGCAACATGAGACAACATAAGATCACTAGGACAATATTCCATCAGTCAATGTATCATTTCAAGCCACAAGAAGTTGGCACACATCATCATCATATGTCCTAAGAATAGCTAGGCATTCAGAACTATCTGTATCACAACTGTCATTTGAAAACTAAGCTTGCGGACCACCAAAACACCTGAAACTCATATGGATGTACTCATACATTGCTGTCAACATATCCTCAAAACCTCATTGCCATATCTGTCACTGTGGAGGAATGCAGAGCATTCCAAACAATCTTCATCATCACTTGATTCTGCCAGAGCATAGACCGAAACTCTTTCATAACTTTCACTGCAGAGGGACAAATGATCTGAAACTTTGGATTTAGAACCTTTACATTATATTGGACAAGTAACTTATAAATGACATGACTATATCTTCAATCATAGAGGAATGTGAAGAATTTTACTAGACTGTCTTTTCAGGCAATTCTCTGCAACAGAAACCTTCACCAACTTCTGGAGGCCAAGACCTTCATATAATAGCACATACATCCTTAGGAACAATAGGAAGGATCATACAACATACCACATGTCACCAACAACATCTTCTCATCCTCATCATAGCTTCTAATTCCCATCTTAATGTATCATCATTCATCTTAGTGCTTCTAATTCCCATCTTAATATTTCATCATTAAATCATCTTTGCTGAGCACAGGCATGCTCAAAACAACTTTACTTGATACTGACCAAGGTGACATCCAACCATGAACATCAACAACCAACTATGAACATCAAGAACATCATTGCATCTCACTACATCTCTGTTACTAATCAGATCATGCCATCATCACAAACTAAGTGTTGACCTTACTCTAAGTGTTGACATCAATGACAACACATATTACCAACAATCTCCCCCTTTGTCATTGATGGCAACACATACTCCCCCTTAGATGTACATTTCTCTCTCTCCCCCTTTGACATCAAGGACAAAGGGCAACTGCTTCTTCCCCTTAGGGCACAAACTCTCTCTCTCTCTCTCAAGGTTCCCTCTAACAACAACCACAACTACTTGCTCCCCCTGAGAGGTAGCCGCCATCAGTCTAGGAAAAAGATATAGCATGAAGTCCCCTTAGATAGATGCCCCACTATGCATCTAGCAAGGAGGGGCAATTACTCCTAACCTTTGCTGGAGATCTTCAAAAGTATCCTTTGTAAGAGCCTTTGTGAAAATATCTACAATCTAATCCTTTGTTGGAACATATTCCAATTTTACTTCCTTATCTTCAACCTTCTCTCTCAAAAAGTGATACCTGATTGCTATATGCTTGGTTCTAGAATGCATCACTTGATTCTTGGAAATATTGATAGCACTTGAATTATCACAAAAAATAGGAATAGGCTCATCATATAGTACCTTGATATCCTTTAGGGTTTGTTTCATCCACAACACTTGTGTACAACAGGATGTTGCTGCAATATACTCTGCCTTTGTAGTTGATAAGGATATTAAATCTTGCTTCTTGCTCTACCATGAAACTAATCTGCTTCCTAAAAAGAAAGCACCACCACTTGTACTTGTTCTATCATCAACACAACCAACCCAATCAACATCAGTGTAGGCACTCAGATCAAAGTCATTACCTCTTGGATACCATAAGCCATAATCCAGAGTTCCCTTCAAGTATCTGAATATTCTTTTCACTGCCTTCTCATGTGTTTGCTTGGGATTAGCTTGATATCTAGCAACCACATATACTGCATGCATGATATCAAGTATAGAAGCAATCAAGTACAACAATCCTCCAATTATAGATCTATAGGAAATATGATCAACCTCCGGAGACTCATCATCCTTGCTCAAGTGACATCCAGTGACCATAGGAGTACTCTCTAGTTTTGAATCCTCCATACCAAACTTCTTCAACATCTCTCTAACATACTTAGCCTGAGAAATAAAGATACCACCATCTAGTTGAGCAATTTAAAGTCTAAGAAAGAAATACATCTCACCAATCATAGACATCTCAAACTCTTTTTGCATCTCCTCTGCAAACCTATTACACATATCATCATCTCCACCAAAGATGATGTCATCAACATATACTGCAACTATCAATATCATATCTTCTTCTTCCTTGATGTAAAGATTGCTATCTGTCGTACCTATCTTGAAGCCTTGCTAAAGTAAGTATTTATCCAACCTAGCATACCAGGCTCTAGGTGCTTGCTTGAGACCATACAAAGATTTCTTGAGTCTGCACACCATGTTCAAATCTTTTGATATCTGGAAACCATCTGGTTTCTCAATGTAGACTTCTTCCTCTAGATCACCGTTCAAAAATGTTGACTTGACATCCATCTAATTAACCTTGAAGTTCTCATGAGCAGCAAGGGCAAGAAACATACTAATTGTCTCCATCTTGGCTACCAGAGAAAAAGTCTCCTCAAACTCAATGCCTTCAACTCGAGAATAGCCCTTACACACCAATCTTGCTTTGTTCCTCACAATTTCACCTTCTTCATTCAGCTTGTTCCAGAACACCCAATTTGTTCCTATAGCATTCTTCTTGGTTAGTCTGGGATCCAATTCCCATGTTTGATTCTTCTCAATACGATTCAATTCTTCTTCCAATGCCTTTATCCATCCATCATCTTTGCTAGCATCAAAAAAGGTTTTGGGTTCTACCTTTGATAATAAACACAAGTTTACTTGCTTATATGCTTTTGCAAGACTTCTCCTAGTCAGCACACCTTTATTCTTGTGCCCAATGGTCTGATATGTTGAATGGTTCTTCTGAAGATACTTTGTTGGAGCCTTGGGTATTTGCTTTGGTTCTTGTTCCTTTTCTTCCTTCTCTTCGTCTTCTTCTTTAATGCATGGAAAAATATTAGATTATGAGTCCTCTCATTCTTGTGAGATCTGATACAAATCTTCATCTAATTTCACATTTGTGCTTTCAATCATCTTCCCCAATATCTTGTTGTAGCATCTACATGCCTTGCTTCTGATTGAGTAGCCAAGAAAGATCCCTTCATTGCTTCTTGAATCAAATTTTCCTAGGTCTTCTTCATCTCTTTTGATATAGCATTTGCTGCCAAAGATCCTGAAGTATCTGACAATAGGGGGTCTCTCATACCATAGCTCATAAGGGGCCTTAGTGCTATTGACCCTCAGTTGTACTCTATTGGTCAGATAGAAAACAATGTGAACTTATTCCTTCCAGTACATGTCAGGCATATCTGCATCTTTCAACATTGCCCTAGCCATCTCTTGCACAGTCCTACTCTTCCTGTCCGCTACCCCATTTTGTTGAGGGGTCCTAGGAGCTGACAGATGTCTCCTAATACCATGATCTTCACAGAACTTATCAAATTATTTTGAAGTAAACTCACCTACTCTATCAGACGTTAAACATTTGATCTTAGTATCCATTTCATTCTCAACCATAGCTTTGAAGACCTTAACTTATCAAAGGCATCTAATTTTTCTCTTAAGAAAGTAACCCAAATAATTCTAGAATAATCATCAATAACTAACATGCAATACCTTTCACCTTGTTGATTCTTTACTCTTGTAGGACCATAGAGGTCAGTATGAATCAACTCTGATGGCATTGAGGAAGAATACTCCTTGCTCTTGAAATTTGTCTTTGTCTGTTTTCCCATCTGGCATTCCTTGCATAGTGTGTTTGCAGGCTTGGTTATCTTGGGCATATCTTTCACTGCATGAATAGAGCTGATCTTTACCACATTATCAAAGTTAATGTGTCCCATTCTTTTGTACCATAACCAACACTCACTGGATTGAGCCAATAAGCATGTTCTTCCATTTACTTCCTTCAGATGATAGATATCACCATATGACTTGATGCCTTCTGCAACTAGCTTTCTAGACCCTGCCTTCCTGATTTCACAACCTTTGACATGAAAGGTAAGATTGTATCCTTTACTGCACATCTGAATGACACTGAGAATATTGTGCTTTAGCCCTTTGACATAGAGGACATCCTCAGTCCTATTCTTCCCATAAATAGTTATAGTACCCTTTCCATAGATTTATGCTGACTCATCACCACCAAACTTAAC
The DNA here is from genome assembly GCA_027924645.1 of Cunninghamia lanceolata. NCBI lineage: Eukaryota > Viridiplantae > Streptophyta > Pinopsida > Cupressales > Cupressaceae > Cunninghamia > Cunninghamia lanceolata. The sequence continues at coordinate 29,805,585 of BSBN01000193.1, forward strand.
AGCTCAACCATTCCACTTCTCAAGGTTGATAAACTTCTCCTTGTCACCAGTCATATGATTAGAGCAACCACTGTCAATTACCCAAGCCTTGTCTTCTTCTTTTGCATGAAATGCAGCCCATACAACCATTAATCTATCATTGTTTTGGTCAGCTTGCATGGTATCAGTCTTTACACATTTTTCAATATCATCTTTTTTTCAGCAACATTCAAGGCCATGAAAAGTGTTTCATCATTTGAATCATCATGATCTTCATCTTCTGAAGAACAACTGCTCTCTATGGAATACAAACTTCTTTTGAACGTGTCTCTCTTGTTACTACCCCTTGATTCTTTAAAAGGACATTTAGAAGCAAATGACCAATCTTTCTACAATTGAAACATTTTAAAGGTAACTTACCTCTGTATTTGCCTGTGCCTTTCTTCAAAGTTCTTACAAAAATTGCTTCTACCTCATCAAAGTCATCATATTGATCAGCTACTTCATCTTCTATCTTCTTACTTGCTTTGAATGTTGCTTCCTTCTTTGGAGCACCTTTGTCAAACTCTCTCATTTCAAAGGTTGTGAGTGAGCCAAACAATTAAACTACTATATACTTATCCAAATCATGAGTTTCCTCAATAGCAGAAACCTTATGACTATAAGATTCAAGAAGAGTTCTCAAAGCCTTCTTCACAATCTCATCTTCTTTCACTTCCCCACCAAGACCTCTGATGTCATTGACTATTTCATCCACCTACAACATGTAACCAACAATGTCTTCATCTTGTGTCATCCTCAGGATTTCAAATTTGCTCTTGAAAATTTGCATCTTGGCTTGCTTCACTTTACTATTTCCTTAATAAATGCTTTCAAGTTTATTCTAGGCATCCTGAGCAGATGTACAACCCATTACCTTCACAAGTTCTCAATTAGCTAGCTCGCTCATGATAGCATTCTTTGCCTTGGCATTGTTATCATACAACTTAATCTCATTTGCATCTGTAGGATCATTAGCAAGAACAGTTTAACCATTCTTGACCGATTGCCAAATGCCATACCCTAGAGAAGATAGATAGTTTTCCATCCTTAGCTTCCAAAAGGAATAATTTGTTCCATCAAACATAGGTACCTTAAGAGATCCAGTATTAGCCATGCTGGACCTTCCTCAAGCGGTTAAGCTTCTTCTGAGTAACTTGGATACCAATTGTTGAACACACCAGGATATTGAGAGGGGGGTTGAATCCGTATCTAAACAAACTTCAAATCCTCTGGGGCAGATTAAACCTTAAGCATTACAACATCAACATAAACATGAAAGATCAACATAATGCGCATCAACACATAACACCAGATATATGTGGAAAACCCAAGAAGGGAAAAACCACGGGCGAGGATTAACTCACAATATATGAAGCTCAAAAATCACAACTTTGTTTTAGGGCTACAACCCAAGGAAACTACTACTCCCTGTTGACTTTGTTTTAGGGCTACAACCCAAGGAAGCTACAACTCCCTGAAGACTTTGTTTTAGGGCCACTCCCAAGGAAGCTACAACTCCTTGCAAACTTTGTTTTAGGGCTACAACCCAAGGAAGCAACTATTCCCTGAACTGAGAACAAACTCAGAGATGATTACAGTATGACAGTCCTTCTATTGTCTGAAAATTGGTAGTGAAGCTCACAACTTTGATGATTGCAATTCTACCTCTTCACACTTATTCTAATGATTGGATCAGTTAGGCACACTCTTCACTTCCCTCTTGTCACAAAATGTCTTCAAGATGAATCAGGACAACCTCTAACACTTCTTCTCTTTCTCCTTTAGTTGCACATCACAATGTATATGATATTCATACTCTGCTCTTTACTCTTTCATTTTTTTCATTTTTGCAATCATACCTCACCTAGATCAACTAGGTTTTCAATATATACATGACATTACATTAATTTCATTACAAGTTGGTCAATACAATAAGAATATTACATTTTACAAGTCTGCCAGAGATCACAACATGAAAACATGCATAGGGCAAGCCCTATCATGAACTACACGCTACTCCAGAAGGAAAAACACACCTTGTGGATCCCAATACATGCTTAGTCCAGTCCTAAACATTCTTCATAGCATCATCCTTCAAGGAATATCATCCGCATGCTACATAAATTTGAATTAGGTCACCCTTAAGCAAGAAAACATGAAACATGTAGCACATCGGTCTTCACAATCTTCGCGGTACTCATGAATGCTTAAACATTGCTTGTTCTTCTTATAAATGAGTTAGAGAGACTTATAAATCATCTCCAAACATCCCTTGACCTCTGCACATCAACAACATTTTGGCACATACCTTCAACATTCTTCAATTGGCCAGACAGAGGCATAGCCTGTCAATATCATCATTTCAGACCACAACCAGTTATGGAGAGAGTAGAAAACCATTTTGTGGAGCAACATGAGACAAAATATGATCATCAAAACCATCTTCCATCAGTCAATGTATCATTTCAAGCCACAACAAGTTGGCACACATCATCAGCATATGTCTTGAGAACAACTAGGCATCCAAAACTATCTGTATCACAATTGTCATTTGAAAACTAAGTTTGAGTACCTCTAAAAGACCTAAAACTCATATGGATGCACTCATGAATTGCTGTGAACATATCCTCAAAACCTCATAGCCACATCTGTCACTGTGGAGGAATGCATAGCATTCCAAACAATCTTCATCATCACTTGATTCTGCTAGAGCACATACTAGAATTCTATCTTTCATAACTTTCACTACGAAGGGACAAATGATTTGAAACTTTGGATTAAATAGCACCTTTACATCATACTAGACTTAATTTCTAAACTGCATGACCATATCTTCAAATACGGAGGAATGCAAAGCAGTTTGCGAGACAACCTTTTCAGGCAATTCTCTATAGTAGAAACCTTCACCAACTTCCGAAGGCCAAGACCTTCATATAATAGCACATACATCCTTAGTCACAATAGTAAGGATCATACAACATGCCACAAGTCATTAGAAACATCTTCTCATCCTTAGCATAGATTCTAATTCCCATCGTAATGTATCATCATTCATCTTAGTGTTTCTAATTCCCATCTTAATATTTCATCATTAAATCATCTTTGTTGATCACAAGCATGCTCAAAACAACTTTTCTTGATATTGGCCAAGGCATGACATCCAACCATGAACATCAACAACCAACTATGAACATCAAGAACATCACTGCATCTCACTACATCTGTATTACTAATCATGTCATGACATCATCACAAACTGAGTGCTGACCTTACTCTAAGTGTTGACATCATTGACAACACATATTGCCAACAAAAACCCAGCCTCCAAAAGCATCCATCTCTCATGTATTATTCAACAATGAAGATTATAATACATAATGAATACCCCAAAGCATCAAGCTCTCTACCTGCACTCCATGTGAACAAGCATGTAACCACATACCAAATGCCATGCTTCAAACCCTCACAAATGCAACCTGCAAGAGATGCTCAAACAAGCTAAACCCAACCTACAACCAACAAGCCAACTCTCTTCACTCTACAACAACTACCTGTGTGTTTGCTTTTATAGAGATAAGTTCACACAAATATAAGACGTGGTGTGGTAAAACCATCTTCCCAAAACCATGAGTCTACAAAACCATTGACCCCCACATTTGATTATTGGTACTAAGTTTTCCCAATAATTAAATAATTAATTACTTTATGTTTCCCACACACATAAAATAATTAACCTGATGTTACACACAACGATTACAAGTGGCACCAAATAAATATTTAATGTGGCTAAACACATCACCCATGATGCATCACAAATAAATATTTATTTTACATAATAAAATAATACCACTATTATGCAAGGTGTACAACACACCTACTCCAACAATAGTGATGCCCTTATGGATTAAACCCTGCAATTCAATTTGCTCTATTTTTATTTGATTTGATTTTTCTTAAATTTATGTTTGAGTACTAGTTATATTTATACACATTATTTTATCTATGTTAGCTTTATTTTTATGTTCATTGATTTAATAAGACTGTGTCAATTTTTTTTATTAATAAGTGCTACCAGGGGGGTAGCTCCCATTGCATAAAACATGAAGATAAAACAAAGGTTTTTAACAAGAAAATACAACCACTATTCATGGTACCGAAGGGCCTGGAGGCCTTCAACCAGTTCAATAGGTCCCTCCACCTAGGGAGGGGAAAGAAGATCCCCATGTTGGCCAATAAAATAGGAGAAAGTCTCCATGTTCCTTCGAATACCTTCCTTGTAAAGCACCAGAGCTAGTGTTGAGATTTTGTTTTTCCTTACAGCCGTTGCGTTGAAGACACTGATCAGCCCGTACTTGGGTCTCTTGTTGAAAGCCAAGATTTCCAAAATAGTAGAGGCCTTTAAATTATTCTTGACAAAGGCAATAGCCAAGATCTTGTTGCTGGATTTCCTTCCTAAGATCAACACATAATTTGCAAGAAATTCTTCGTAGAGGACCTAATAACCTTCCTTATCCCTTCTGTCACCTCATCAATCTCTACTCAGAACAACCTCTTGATCTGGTCCATCGGAGACTCCTCCTCTTCTAGTTCTACTTTAGGTTCCTCCTTTGGCACCTCCACGACCACCTCCGCAGCCTTCTCCTCAGAACTATGGCCAAAGTTTGAAGATGATTGCTGGCAGATGCATATGCAATCTATCTCCATTCGTTGCAACGTGCTTGAAGCAAGAACAAGTATCCAAAATAAATAAGGTTTGGCTCACGGGAGTCGGGGCAGGGTTGCATGCAAAAAAGAATAGAAAAGGCATGAAAAGGCCAACCATCATTGCCATTGCCCAAGACAAAAGGTGGTACTAGAGATAATCCATGAGATCTGCTCAGAGGCACGCTAGCTCTAGAATCATACTTCAAGTTCACATTGGCAAGTTTGGCCAAGTAAAATGAGTGTTTGAAATGACTGCATCTTCAGCCTAATCGCAAGCACAATTGGCAAGGAAATCGACAGCTTTATTCCCTTCTCAATTCACATGTGAAATGGAGACATCATCCAAACATTCCATCAATTCTCAAATTGCTCCAGCCATATATTTCAACCTTGAATTCAAAACATGTTTGTTGATGATCGCATTGATGTAGATCAAGGAGCCCCTTCGATGTCAATCTTGGATATCATGTGATCTTCGTAGAATTGAAGACCGTAGAGAAGAGTAGAGAATATGGCATCGTTATTGGTGTCGGTTTGTAATTTTTTGGAAATGGCCTAGACCAGTTCCCCTTGGTCATCCTTGATGATGATCTCGACCCTAAAAATACCCAGATTTCCCCTAGTTGCACCATCGAAGTTCAGTTTCAGTCTACCTGAGGGCGGGCAAATCCACTTGACTTCCAACCTGTTTGGAGCTGCATCAGAGGCTTGTCCAGGGGAACGCGTACGACGTGACAACTTAAGATCTGTCAATCATTTCATGACTTCCCTGTCCCTACTAGAAAATAGTGTTAGGAAGTATAATTATTTTAAAATAAGATATGTATAATTATTATGTACATGGTCATAGTCATCCCCTTAATGCCACTATATATCTTGTTTATAAAAAAAATTGTAATATACTTAATCATATATTACATTATAACCCTAATCATAGTTACATGTCAAATAATTAATATTTAATAATAAGACTAATATTAATATATTAATAAACATTATAGATATCTTAAATACATCTATTTAAAAACAAGAGAAATATTAGTTTGAAGCTTAAGAGTTATCTTATTTTAATTTTAATTTTAATTTTTAGATAAGTAGCATCTATATTGAAATTGTTGTTGAGAATAGATAGGGGCCTGGAAAGTGATCTCTCTTTTAGATAGATGTATTTAAGATATCTATTTTTAATATATTATTGATTTGATTGGATTGAATATAATATATTTACATAGGTTTTTGCTAAATATGTTATTTTTCTATACAAGAAATATTAGATAAATTTATGTAAAAGACACCTATTTTTTACTCAATTTGTGATATAAATAGAATAGTGATATCTTTTGCATAGATTTTCCTATAATGAATGTGGTAGTTCTACAATTTAAATTGATATCATTATAGGTTTTTATTTTTCCCCATCATTAGTATAAGTAGTAGTAATAAAGGAGTCAATGTTGTGAAAAGACAATGCTCAACAAAAATATAAGCCTTGTTATAGACATTAATATTAATTAAGTCAACTCATGTTTAAGCATTATTATGTTACAATTTTTCATATAATTTACTTTCTTTTCAAAATTTATATTTAAGTATAATTTAAAGTTAAATTTTTATATTGATATTTATACCTAGTTTCTAACATTTTAGTTTTATGTTGGGTTAATTATAATTTTATTATCAACAAATAGAATATGGGGTAGTGGAAACTATCATGACAATGATCTAAATTTCCTTTAGAGTTTAATTTATTTATTTTAATGTGATAGGTATCATGAAAATTCAAATATCAAATACATACTTATAAAAATTTGGAGTGGATGTATTATGAGCCATCTTAGTATGTATAATAAAAAAATATATTATGCCTTATGTGCACAATTTTAGATAGAAGTTGTAGAACATAAATCTATTGTAGCCCCAGGGAATTATTTTTTAAATAATTATATGATTAAATGTGTAGAAATTATTCATTTCAAATTTTAGAAAAATAAAGTACATATTATTTATTTAAAGATATAGGCATTAAATCTGAATAATAATACTATATGTGAAAAAATTTGCTTATTTTCAATTAAAAAAATGTCTCCATACCCAAATTTCTACAGAAGAGATTTCGCATATCCAAATTACTGAGGGAGAAACTTTGGAGTTCATTCATTCTCCACAAAGAAATAGAAATGCGGTGTGGAGAAGATGGATAGAGTCAGAGAATGAGGCGAGGGGAACCAGCTGGAGGAGGTAACCCAAAGGGTTTACAAGTGAACAAGGAAAGGTTTCCTTTAGAGATGATCGCACGAAGGCTGACTATGGCAAGACAAAAGAAAAAAATGAGACCTCGCAAAAGGAGGGAAGACAAATTTAGATCCCGAAGGGTGTAGAGGTGGCTACGGGAGCAAATGCAGTATCAGTAAGTACAATTTTTTTTGACTAATTTCCTTTTCTTTGATTTAAATAGCATCAATTTAGTCAATTTTGTAGCTCGATTGAGTTCCCGAGCGATGTTTATAAAGTGGGTGGGGTCATGGCCTGCTAGGGCTAAACTTTTCCAGTGGTGTCGAAAAAACTAGAATAGTGAAGTTAAAATAAAATCCCTGCTAAGGGGTTTTTTCATGGTGGAATTCCCTTCCGTAGAAACCAAAAAGAAGATCATGGAGGAGGGACCCTTTTTAATGGATAGCGTAGGGTTCTACATAAAAGATTGGGAACCAAATTTTAACCCAGTGAAACATGAAATATCAGTCACGCCGATGTGGATCTGATTCTATAATTTGCCAATAGAATATTGGGATCTAGGGATATTGAAGAAGATAGGGGGAAAACTTAGTTCTTTCATCAAGATAGATGGCATATGATTGCAGGGGAATTTGGGATGTATGCAAGAGTATGTGTAGCAATTGATCTTAATAAACCATTTCCAAAAGAGATTGATATCGGATTTGAAGCTGGAATTTGGAGCCAACAAGTAGAAATAGAAAGAACACCACTAGTTTGTCGGGAGTGGAAAAAACAAGGGAGATTGCTCAAAAATCATGGAAGGAATAGAGGAGACAAATGGGCAGAACTAGGTTGGACAAGGTGAAGGGTTTGACCTTTTGGAGAAGAAATTTCAGGCACACAAAAGAAAGACAGGGAGGATATCTCACAAATAGGTGATATAGGGGAAGGGTAGACCGTAGGCATCACATTGCCACGGTGAGAAAACCTGATCTAATTTTGTTGTAGGAAACAAAATTATCAAAAGAAGAAGCTAATATACTCATGAACAAGTGGAAACAATGGAGTGGATTATTTATCCAAGCAAGGGGGGCATCAGGGGGTGTAGGGATTGTTTGGAATCCATATAATGTGGTTATTGAGGAATTGTAGTCTAGTGACTCATGGCAAATATGTAGGATTAGAACACTTTCAGATGACAGTTGGTATATAATAATTAATGTCTATGGTCCAACTAAAACATATCAGAAGAAGGTTGTTTGGGAGCAACTCACAGCGACCGTACAAACTTTGAAGGAGGAAAGGGTGATCATAGGGGGGACTTTAATGCCACTTTAAATGTAAAGGAAAAGAGGGGAGGAATCGATAAACAAACCTAGGTGCAAATAGATTTTTAGGAATTCATTAATGACAATCAATTACAAGATATAATTATGAAGAATGGCTTGTATACTTGGATAAATAGGAGGCAAGGATTCACAAACATTGCTGAAAGACTGGATTGCTTTTTCCACACGATGGGTGAAGTCTTCCGCTTGTGCCACCTTGCATTGTGCAGAAGTGATGTCATCTTTGGTATTATTGTCCTTGTTGCGACACCTTGTGTGTATGTGAGTGCAATGCAACATGTGAATGTCACATTTGCAAACGTGAAAAATTTGTTAGTTCGGTGTTTGTTCAGCCAATGTCCTGCGTGAAACTTTGGGGCATTACACTTGGTATCAAAGATCATGTTGCAACATTGGGAGCTTTGGGGTGTGTTTTTCTCAGCCTGTTCGAGGATGTGTGGGGTCCTTGTGTGCTTACGTGTTGTGAGTAGCATGTGTTTTCTTTCAATATGTCTTCCTTACATGGCGATTACGATTCCCTTGAACGAGATGTAACTGATGCAACTTTTGTTGCTTGGCATCTTGAGTGATGTTTGGTTTGGTTAAGTATAATTGATCTCATGTTTTTTACATGATTAGAGTCTTAGAAGATTCGTTTGTTTGGTGTACTTGAGTGCGTTCTCTTACTCACCTTGGATTTTGGAATCCAGGTGTAGTGTAGCATTGTACTCCCTCTCTTGTCGCTAGAATTAGTCATGTAGTTCATGTAATGTGGAAATTTTAAATTTTGATACTTTATTTATTTGACCTTGGTGAATTCACTAAACGTTGTAAGGGCCAACATTGAATTTTACTTCTTGTTTATGAATAAGTATAGCCATCAAATTTTGATATTTATTTATCTTGTGACCTTTATGATCATGCTTGATTTATTGTTGAAATTGAGATCATTTAATGCCTTATTGTTGAAATCAAATTTTCTTCCACTTTGGTATTTAATTTATTTATTATTGATGGCTATGCTTGAATATTTTAAACTTCTATTCATGTATCATGTTTTGTTCTCTATCATGTCCACGATGGGCCTCTAATGGATTGTATAAGGGAGTAGAATGTAGAGAATGTACTAGTTCTTGGTGTGTGTGTTACTAGAACTATGGTAGATTGAATTCCTTGACTTGTTGTTAGATGCAAGTGAATATTGTGTGAAATGTTGAGAAAGTTCTGAAATGGTTGTGTGTTGTTATGGATCACTTGATATGAGTGCCTTACTGATTGGTGTGTTTTTCATGCCTGGATAGAAATGAATGATGTGAATTGAATTCTTGTATGAGATTAAATGTTTTCCTTGACTCTGTCTATGTTCAAATTGAAAGGAAGCTAGGTGTGCAAAAATTGCTTCCTACACTAATCTAATGAGGAGAGATGAGTGCAAATTCTTTTTAACCTTTACCATTATAGAATGTTTAACACAACAATGGAGATATTGCAGCAATACACAACACAAGAATGTAAGACAAAAGAAGAGAGAGACAAGATATAACATGGGGAAAACCCTTATCGGGTGAAAAACCTTACACTCCAAAACCTGCACAATATATTATCAAAATTGTAATGGTTTACAATACACTTGCAATGCAAGCTCTCAGGATTTTTCAAAACTTGTATCTAGAGACAATCTGACAACATAACAGTACTTGTCAATCACATACTACATCTCCTCTCAAAGCACCTGTTTATAAAGAAGTTACAAGGCAAAAAATGAGCCTATCTTGGGATGGGTGTCCAACATGGCCTCATAGCCCAAAATCCACACATGGGGACACTTGTCCAACATTGTAGAATGCTCATGACACTTGTCATATCACCCCATCCCAAAGAGGTCACCTATTCCCAAGTTGGGCAATGATAGATACTCTTACGACTCTTACAACTGTCATAGAATCCGTCATAGTTGTCATATCTTACATTTGTAAGAGAATCTATCATACACAGGCTAAGAATAGCATATTCTCTTACAACTTGTCATAACCCTCCTTGGGGTGCCCAAATATCTCTTCTTCCAAGATGCCTTGTGACACATGTCTTCACCTGTCATATAATCTTCCATTTACGACTCTTACGTGTCATAAATTTGTCAAAGGAATCTGTCATAACCATTTCGGTCAATATTCCCTTACACACTATCCAAGATGTTGACACATGGAAAAATATTCCTACCACTAAGTGGGACGCCTATCTTCTCATGTGAGAACAAATTTACATGTGGTCACCTTCCACCTAGGATGACACATCATCGTGCCAACACATCATCGTGCCAACTCCCATAAGATGACAATAAGGATTTGCATCCTAATTACAATAATAGGCAATAAATAAATAAATACAATGAAATAATACAAGGAATTACCAAGGTTGAGACACCTTAATTTCCAACACAAATGATACATGTAGGGATCTTGTTTTGGTTGAATCTTGCTTTTAGTAGATTTCTTATGGTTGAGTGTTGACTTAGTCCACCGACTATGGTTGGTCTTGCTTGTCTTGTTCCTGTTAGTCTTGGATGTGATGCCATGATCCTAGTGTTTCGACATTAGTGGATTGTATGATGCCGTGTCTTTTGTATGTGAGTTCTATAACTACACTTATGTTTTGACATAGTGTAGGGTATGATGGAGCCTTAGTTAGTGCTTGAGCATGTATTATTTTTATATTTATTATATTTTATAGTTGTCTTCTTGCTCTTGTTGAGTTGCCAACCTTATGAATTTGGTCGCTTCAGGAGTTTCTCCTTGGTGTTTGGAGGTTTCCTAGCATGGTGTTAGAAGGGATGCAAGTCTGGTATGAGGAAGTTGTCCTTTGTATTCCATTTTATGGATACTTGGTGTTTAGGCCATGAGGAAGTCTTATGTTGCCAGATGATCATGAATTCATGATCATGTTGTGTTGGTTGACCTTTTTGGCCTAGAAAAGTTGAGCATTGAAGTGGTGTTGAGAGTAGTCTTGCACTTATTCTTTGGGTGTAGTCTCAGAGGAGTTTGTATGCACGATGGTTGGTTTTGACCTAGTTGGTGTACCTTTGGAGACTGGTGGTGTTGTATTGAGACCTCAACTTGATGATGGTTAGGAGGATTGATCTTTTGAGATCTGCTTTGTTTGCAAATGATTGTGTACTGAGGGTACTTCATCCTTGTGTGTTTGTAGGCTTGCAGGAGTGAGCCTAATGCTAGTGGGGTAGGATGTAATGCCCACCCTAGTTTGTGCCTGATGTGCTTTCTGATTCATGTGTTATATGTTGTTCTGAGTGTTTATGAGTGTATTATGTGATTATTATACTTTGATGAATTGCACTGAACTTGTCGATGAGGTCTATGGTGCCATTGAGGGGTTTTGAGGGTGTATTCTGCAAGACCATCGAGGTATTTCCAATGGGGTTTTGCTTTGTTATTTTTCTTCAACCTATGCATTATGGGATGCATACGTTGTGATTGTGTATGCTAGATTATTGCAGTGCTCCAGCTTCACTGTTTTCACTATACTTGTTATAGTTGTGATTGTCGTATTGCTCCCACATTGTGAAATGTTGTCGTTTATGCATCATGTTCTTGAATCATGCTAGAAGTAGATGATTATAGTTAATGTGATTATTGTATATCATGTTTGATTATGTACCACATTGGAGTGGATTATGTTGCTTCAACTATTATATGTGGAGCAGGTATGCTTGATGGTTGACTTGAGTGTGTAGGTAATTACAAGTGTTAACTAATGTGGGAAATGTGTCCAGAAGGTTGACATGGGATGCCAAGCCATCTCACCCTCATCCTTGTGTTGTGGAAACCCGTAATGTGTGCTTGAAGTCAACTGCATGTGTTTCCTTAGCATTCTTGCACTTTTATTTTAAATTATTTCGAAAAATGTGTTTTCTGTGTTTTTGGAGTATTTTAATAATTTAAGTTGAAAATTAGTATTTCTACCTTTGCGAAAATATGTATTGCATCACAATATGCTTGAGAAATAAATTTGAGTGATTTCAATTTAATTTTGAAATTTAATATTTTCGTCAAAAGGTAGAATTGCATTAAATTGGAAAACTAAATGCTTGGTATGGCGTATTTGGACTTTTTGGAATGAGGTTGAATCAAATACCAATTACCTATTTGGAATAGTTGAATTCAGTCGATTAACTATTTTCCTATTAGCTTAAGTGATTTGTGTGAGAGTTGAATTTGGTTGATTAACTATTTTCCTATTATCTGAAGTGATTTGTGTGAGACTATTTAGTGAAATTAGAAAAAGAATTAAAAGAAATGAAATTAGGGCTTTTGTATAAAAGGGAAAAAGAGACTCATTTTTCTTAATTTTCATTCTATTTTTCTTCTCTCTCTCTCAAATCCTCTTTTTGAAAGAATGGAAGGAATTTGTCCATGGATGAAAAGGAAGGATTGTTTGTTTGCTTGAATGGATTTTTGTGTACCTGTTGCTTGGAGAAAGATTGATCGCTAAACCCTCTTGGATTCATGGATTTTAATGCATGGTTGGAAGGTATTCTACTTGTTTAATTAATTTATGCTTGCTCTTCTTTTGCCATGCCACTTTAAGTGGTCTGCTCATGTCTTAATTGATAGGAATGAGATGTTAGAATGAGTTTATAGCTATTTTGTATTTATTTCCATATGTTTTATATTTTGGAAACATAGAAAAACAAACAAAACTCTGCCAAAATTTTCCTAGAATCACCCAACTCAATTTTATTAGATATTTGGAATGTTGTTTCCATTTTCTATAAAGGGTTGTTCTTCATTTTTCAATAAACCTTGTAGAATGAAAGTTAGAAAATATTCCAAGGTGCCATATGGAGCTTTAATGGTGGATTTAGGGCCTTATGGTTATTTTGTGCATTGTAAAAATATGAATTTTGCATTTTAGACCTTATATGATTGATTTGAATTGTGAGATGAGTTGTCTTCTTAATGTATGCATGTTTTGCATCTTTTAAACCTATGTTGTGATTTTTGTGAGTTTTGTCACCTCAATTTCCATGCCATGCCCAATTAGTCAAATTAGTGCATTGGTCATTTAGGAAGAGGTATAGAGGTAGGAGAGGAGTGGCTTTCACCGTGCACCGTGATCCAAAGTGGTTGTAGGAATTAGTGAGTGAGAGTTTAAACAAGATTAACAATAAACACATTGGGTGAAATAAAAAATAATAATAAGATCATCTACACCAAACAACATCTCTCGCTAATACAATACCCTGCTTTGCTAGGTTTGGGTGTAAAGAGCAACTCTTGGTGATACAATACCTAGTTTTTCTATGAGGAGGTAGTGCCCTCATTTATGCTATGAGGAGGTTTGTGCCCTCGTATTAACACTCCTAGTCCTAGCCTACTATGTCTCTCTTCCTTTTCTTACAGTCAAAGTTATACTTGGTGTGTGTTGTGACCCTAACATTTGCATGTGCATTGTGATGTTGGATTCATGCTTGAATGTGTCTTTGATGGCCTATGATCTATACCTTGTTTGACGTGCATTGAAGGTGTGATTATTTCCCTTATGATTGAATGTGGTGATGTCATTCTATTATGCTATTTGGCAAATGTGCCACATGTTATTTGTATGCATTGTATGGTAGTTGTACCATGTGTTAGTTATATGCATTGGATTGGCAGTTGTGCCATGTGTGTTGTGTGCATTGGTTGGCGTGTATGCCATATGCCATTTTGTATACCCTAGATTGTGTGAGATGATGCTAGTGGGTTTGCCATGATCACCTTCTTCATAGCTTAGAGGTTGGCTAGAGTTGCGTAGGCACCTATTGTGCTCGACAATGTCAATATGGTTGGGAGGCGAGCAACATTTCCCCATTGGTCCTTCATGATGATCTCCAGGTGCTAGATGGTTTCCTTATTCTATTTGCAGGTGGATTATGTTGTTCTTTGTGTCTTGTCGCACCTTGGAGAGTGTGATGGGTTTGGTGTGTTGTGCACTTGTATTATTTCTTAATTGTATAATTTCGAAGGATGTAGGTGTTCTTAGCAATGTAATTGATTATTGGAACATTGTTGTTATTTGATCCTCATTGTTTGAGGATGTGTTTATCAACCACCTAAGTGGTGTTGTATCATTCCATAGGTTTGTGCTTCGACGTTGGTGTCGAAGACACGATTGAGTTGTCTAATTTTTCCTTTGTTAATTTGTATGCGACAAATGGCAAAAAATGACAAACTTCAATTCAGTACTTAAAAAGAATCAAATTTTGTAATTTGATAATTGGATATGATGTTTAGTTGTGTTTAGGATATTCACCTTTAATTTCACATATTTCTAGGCTATTTTTGACTAAATCTAGGTTGCTTGGGTGATTTTGACCCTATCTCAGAAGGACTACAACACCGAGCATTGGAGTCTAGAGAATACAGTGCTGGCGCTAGTGTCCTTAGGACCCCAGCGTTGGGATCTAGTGTCTTTAATAGAGGGCTCCTCCTTTGGGGTCCGTATACCCTTGGGATGCTCGGTACTACCTATGCCTTCAATTTGTGCATATGATTTTTGGAGGTGGTACTTTTGCCCTCCAGACGTAAACCCTATATGAGTTTTCTATAGTGTTTGAAGTGTTTACAAACCTAAATGGTTTCCCTCTTTTTCTTTGGTAAGCATGCCTTTGCACGAGTTCGACTAGTGACCATTCCAGTTGGTTGAGGAATCATACCTCCTAGTTGGTCCATCTCGTGGGTGAGTGTTACCCTTGTGTTTTGGATGTCTTGTGTAGTCATGGAATGGGCTGAGGTGGATGTCACCCTCATCCTACTCCATGTGTTCGTGAGGGAGCAAGTTCATGGACATGTATTCGATCCTTGTCATGGAGTGAGCTTCACCTCTCAATTAGTCATCGTGGTGAGTTGTCATATGATGGGTGAAGTCTTCTGCTTGTGTCACCTTGCATTGTGCAATGGTGATGTCATCTTTGGTGTTGTTGGCCTTGTTGTGACACCTTGTGTGCATGTGAGTGCAATGCGACATGTGAATGTCGCACTTGCAAATGCAAAAAAATTGTTGGTTTGGTGTTTGTTCAGCTAATGTCCTGGGTGAAAATCTAGGGAATTACATGCCTCTAGCCTCTAATTGACATCTTTACATTTTAGCCAATAGAAATAATATGAGTCTTGCAAAGCCCTTTCAGATAAAACATGAATGGATACAAAAGTACAAGAAATATTTGATACATAGGTGGCTATTTTTAAAAACAAGAAATTGAGTGTCAGATTCAACTGATAATGCACCCAGACTAATGACCAACCAACATCGATGAATTTTTTGCCATCATTAGTTGAGCTTGTCCAACTAGTTAAAAACATACCTGAATACATGCTTGAAAGAGCAAAAATAATATGGAAGAAAGCATAAGAATATGTGACAGTCCTCACTTCATCTTTCTTTTTAACCTTCTGTCCCTCCTCTATCTCATCAAGTGAGAACAAAGGCTTCCTAGAACCTGCTCTTGGGGACAATGGAGGTGAGAGCAATGTGGTTGATGAAACAACATGAACAATAGAATATACCACTGATAAAACTATCGTAAGCATTCCAAGTATGAGAGTGCTTATTGAAGAAACTTTTACATGATCATGAAGACCATTGCATTCATAGTCCCTAGGTTCACTTGAAAGCCCATTGTAGCACAATTATGAGCAGTATACTGGTATTATCGAACATGGCAAGAGGCTTCCATTCACTTTATTATGAAGAGTAACCACATCAAACACAAATGCAAGAACCAATGTAACAACAATGAAGAATGTATTGAAACTATAGTCATATCTTGAAGGTTTAAACAAATGAAAGAGTAATCTTGAGAATGAAAATGTTACGATGTAACAAACAAGAGAGACAAAGCATAATGCTATATACTATAATTGTTCATCCTTTACAACCCAAGCATCGTTCCATGTATGAGTGAAGTCCACCAGTTAAAACAATCCTGAACCAAATTTTGCTAGTGTTTCATAAAATCCAACAACACTATTGGGAATGAAAAATATCAATACTATTAGTGAAACATGATATCCAAAGGAAAACAACAATGCCATGTCCTCAATTCCATATTACTGGTAGAGAGATTCCCCATAAACTTCTTGAAGCCCTTCTTCCACATAAACCAAAAAGTAGATACACAAAAAGGAATGCTGGAGTGAGAGAAATGACAAGCGAAAGTAGATAAATGAATTGGAAGAGGACTCTAAGTTTAGTGCCACACTTGTAGATAACATGAAATCTGCCATATATAGCGTCTCCACAAGATATCACTAAAAATGTGTACAACCACGGTGGAGGTTGCCAAAACTCGCTCACGATCACCATCGCCAGTTTTGTCCCCAAGTTTGTTTCAAAGACTGTAATAGTATTCAATGGTTGATGGTTACATATACAAGCCCCTGCACCATTAAATCTTCAAGTGATCCCCACACATATTAAGATTATGAGACTTCCACATGGCAACAATAAATTTATCCTCAGCCATCCATAGGATCTTTCAACTGCTCTAATACCATATGAGATAACTGAAGACAAAAATATTGCAGATTACATGATGGATAACACAGTAAAACTATAATATTTGATTGAATTGATTTCATTAATGTCAATTGGCTTATAAAGCCTTATTTTTCCCATGTATAACCTCCTATGGGAATAACTTCCCAAAAACTAACAACTAACAATTATTTTATTTATTTTATTATTTTCTAATGATGTAATAATACCAACATATACCTGACAACACTTACAATTGGCAAGTGTTTGATGACAACGATTAGATTTATAAGTTCTTGAACTACATGGATGAATTTGATAGTCAGCTGATAGATTGGTAGCCTATGGTGGAGATTGAGGATGGAAAAGAGCTTTATTTGGTAATGAAGTCTCGTGCAGTTGAAAACAAACACTATTACTAAAGGATTGGTAACATTAGAAAGAATGTTTGATAGTGCAGATTTCTACAAGAATAAAGGCAAGCCAGTTGAGGAAAATAATGTTGAGGGTGTAAATTTGGGGACTAAATCTTCTCTTGAAATGATTTATATTGGTAAGAGGTTGAAACCAAATGAAAGACAAATGTTGATTGCATTGCTAAAAAAGTTTAAGAAATGTTTTGCATGGTCTTATGATGAACTTAAATCTTATAGGAAAGATTTGTTTCAACACACCATTCCACTCCAGCCTGATGCAAAGCCCTTTAGACAAAAGTAAGACTGATCAACCCTACCCTAGCTCCCAAAATACAAAAGGAGTTGACAGATGAAAGAAGGTAGTATAATCAAGCCTATCTAACATTCAGAGTGGGTATCTAACCTTGTCTCTATGATAAAGAAGAATGGAGAGATAAGGTTGTGTGTAGATTTTAGAAATTTGAATGCCAAATCTCTCAAAGACAATTACCTTCTCCCAAGCGTGGACCATTTATTGCAAAAGGTGACTAGATCAGAATTGATGTCCATGATGGATGGATTCTCGAGCTACAACCAAGTGATTTTCAAGGAGTCAGAGCTACAAAACAAAATTTACTACTCCTTGGGGACTTTTGTATTTGTGAGAATGCCATTTGGTTTGAAGAATGTGGGTTCAATGTTTTAAAGGGAAATGTATGTTGCCTTTGCAAGTCTTATAGATGAAATCATGGCAATTTACCAAGATGATTTAACTGCATTCTCGAAGGAAAGAAAAGACCATTCCAAACATTTGGAGATAATATTTGAGAGATGCCTTGAGTATGAGATTTCTTTGAATCCCAATAAATGTATGTTTGGGGTTGAAGAAGGAAAGCTATTGGGACATATTGTATCAAAGGATGGGGTGAGGTGATGCAGAGGAAAAGAAGAATCACAAACAATTGTTATCATGTTTCACAACAATGGGCTTCAATCCCACAACCTCATAAGTCTTCACAAGAAACCTTCATAAGTCAGTGGCACAAAACTGAGTTTCTCACAACTCTGACTCAACAATACCTTAGTTGTTTTTCTTTTTATCCTTTAAGAATCCTATCTCAACCAAAACAAACAATTCCCAATATCTGACCTTTCATCAAATTACTATTCCTTCGTTGACTGTCCAAAAGCTAGTAGCCCTCTTTAAGGGACCGTCAAAGCATACCTTTTAGTGTAGATCTCCATTCAAGACTGTTTAAGGCTTTTGATATACCCTTTAATAAGTTTAAACACATATCACAAATCCCACATAGATTGCTTTGGGAAGTATTTCTAAACAAAGGACTGTCACCGAACCAATTAGGCCTAAATAGGCTTCCAAACTGTCACTCTTGTGTCTTCTTGGTATTCTCCCAATACAGGGATCTTGCAACCTTTGCCATGGATAAAAACATTAAAAACATCTTACTTAACCTGCTCCTAGGGTTTCCAACCATCATTAAGACACACTATTGCCTCATACTCAGTCATGACAGTGACTGTTACACTCAGTCCTGACAAGACAGACTTCTCTAAGGGTATAAACCTCAATCTATTTGCCAAATTCAACTTAAGGAATATGGAGCTATCTCACTTACTTCCTTTATCAAACGAAAACCATCATAAAGAATGTTCAACCATACTAAAATCATTAAAAACACATCATTTCTGCCCTTTTACCAGTCTTAAACAAGACAGAACAGTATTAGGGCATGATAGAAATAGGACCCAACTTCCTCCATAAACTCTGCACTCTAGGAATCAATGAAAATACACATAGAGCTATCAATTTCCCAGTTTTTATCTTATTCCATTGGGTGAATTAGGAGAAACACCATTTTAAATGCTGATTGTTTACCCTAAGACAGGGTTTTAACCACTTTCAAAAAAACCTTCATAACTTACACAAAATAGCATCAAAATACATGAGACCGACTTCAAATGGAAGGTGATTGAAGGAACTAATACTTACAACTAGTTAAACATGTACTCATGCCCGTACAGTTCCGTACAAGGTTTGGAAACAACAAATTTCTGAAAAAGAATACATAAAATAATGTCTTTTATCATTCCATGGTCAAATCTTCAATCACCCATGAATTCTTTGAAGGTTACAAGGCCTTCTAAAGGCATTAAATCATGACTCTTCAGTTTCTAACTGATTTCTAACTTCCTACAAGCGAATCAAACCTTCATGACCTTTCATATTCCATATATTGCATTGCAATTTTATAACTTTGCAAGTTTTACATTTGTGACACCTTTTACATTTTACAAAAATGAACACAAGACTTGAACCTTAATGACCTAACATATGTGAATTGGTCCAAATGACCTTGTTACAAGGTAGAAACATCAAAATTACATCAAACTTTAGAATTTCTCTATAGAAGCATGAAGATACTATGGTGCTCCTGCAGCATGAGGATAGATCCGGAAAGAGTGAAGGCCATCAAATCCATCAACCCAAATCAATCAAGGCTATCCAATCCTTCTTTTAGAAAATCAACTTTGTTGGGAGGTTTCTCCACAACTTTGTTGAGAAGACCAAGGTCATTTCAAAGATGTTGAAAAAGGGAAAATCAATCACATGGAGCCAAGAACCAACTTTTGCATTTTTTGACATAAAGGAGTCTCTCAAAGATGCTTTGGTCTTGATAAGCCTGGATTACTCTAAACCTTTCTAGCTCTTTTATTTTGCTTCATTCTACACCATAGATGTTGTCTTACTTCAGAGAAACAAGGATGGGTATGAGCAGCCTGTTGCATTTTTAGTTAATTTTTTGCAAGATGTTGAATTGGAGTATTCTATAATGGAAAAACATGCCTATGCCTTAGTCAAAGCTGTTAAAAACTTCAAGTCATACCTCATGGGTGTAAAAACCAATGCATATGTGCCACATACAACCGTAAAAGATATATTTACACATCAGGAAGCCTCTGGTAGAAGATGTAGATGGATCAAAAGGATCCAAGAATATGATATAGAGATGTAGGTCACCAAATTAGTTAGGGGCCAAGTCTTGGCCAAGTTGATGGAAGATGCAAACTTAGAGGCAACAAAGGTAAATGAAACAAGTTTGACTCCAACTATTAGCCCTTGTCATCTAGTAGATAATCCATGGTACAAATATGTCATCTTCTATTTACAGAACATGTGTTTCCCTCCAGGGATGAATGAAAATCAACAAAGGACACTCAACTTCTGGAATCCTAAAGTCATGTGCCGATTCAAGGTGATTTAATGTGGAGGAATCACGAAGGACTATTAGCTCAAGTGTTTAGATCAAGATCAGTCAATGAGGGTTATTGATGAATTCCATCAAGGTATTGTGGACATTTCAAGGCTAGGAATGCTATGTATAAGATTATCAGGGTAGGGTATTGGTGGCAACATTGTTCAATGATGTTGTTGAACTGGTAAGAAAATGTGATGTGTACCAGAGGTTTTTGGGTAAATTAAAGTTTATGGGTGTTCTTCCTCTCATGACAGTCACAATTAAAGCTCCATTTCGGCAATGGGGAATTGATTTTATAGGGGAAATACAAGAAAGATCAAGTAATGGATGCAAGTGGATTCTTGTGGCAACCCACTACTTCACCAAGTGGGTTGAGGCTATTCTAACCCGCAATGATACATCAAAGGTGGTATTAGAATTCTTAACAAATAACATCATAACCAAGTTTGGTATGCCATATAGAATTATTATAGCTAATGCTATGTGTTTTAGGTCTAAGGATGTATTAGATATGTGTTTCAAGTATGGAATAAGTTTGATCCATTCATCTCCTTACTCTCCCCAAAGAAACAAACATGCTAAATCCAACAACAAGAACCTCATGAAGATCATAAAAGGACCCTGGATGTAAATAAGAAAAGGTGGGATGGCAAGTTAAAATATACAATTTAGGTTAATAGGTTAACTTATAAATGTGCTACTAATAAGAGTCTGTTTGAGCTTGTGTATGGATTGGAGGCCAAAATGCCATTTAACCTAGAATTGCCTATTTATCAATTGTTGTGCATGATATTAAAGAAGAAGATGACACATTTTCTCATAGATTACTAGAACTGATAGAGTTAGATGAGAGTAGGAGATCAGCATATGACAAGATCTTGTCATAGAGGCAAGAAACCAAACATTTTTTTGATAAGATGGCACTTTAAAGAAACTTCCACGTTAGGGATTTGGTTCTCACGTGGAATGCCAAATTAGATAACAAAGGAAAACATAGGAAGTTTGATCCTTTATGGCTGGGACCATATGAAGTTGCCACCGAGTATGATCACAATGCATATCATCTCAAGAATCTAAATGGAGAGTTCATGGAGTTGTCAGTTCATGGTCAACATTTGAAGCATTACTTCTCCTAAGTAGTGAGGTACTTTTTTTGTCTTGTATGGTTTCCCTTCATGTTTTGCCTTATGTATATATGCCTATGTTTTGAATCTTGCCCTATGTTTTATGTTTATCTTTTTGAGGTCTACTCCTTGGAGTTTTTTCTAGATTATTGTTGTACCTGTAAGGCACATGCCCCCAACTATAGCCATTATTGGGACCCAGGTTTACCAGCACCAAAATTGTAAAAAAACTTGAAAAATCCCATGTATGGCCCCCCTTATGTTATGCCTTGTTCTAATGCCTTCAAAAATACTGAAAGAAGCTAAAAAATGACTAAGTCTGGCCTTTGTCAACCCTTTTTAGCCTGTCAAGAACTTGTCGGTGGTTTTGATGGTTCTTGGAACCATCAAAACCTTTGACAGGTTCCTAGGTTCTTATCGGGCCCCAAAACCCCAACACTATGTGAAGAAAAGTAAAGGGACTAGAAACTTGTCAGTGGTTCTGATGGTTCTCGGAATCATCAGAACCCCTAACATGCTTCCTAAGTTCCTAGTCTCCCCCAACTAGCCGACAAAGAAAATGATCAAGGAAGAAAGATAAGAAAACAAAGAAAAGAGGTTTGTTCTTGATGGTCAAAGAACCTCTGACAAGAAGGGGCAAAAAGAGAAATGAAGTGAAGAAAGAAAAGAAGAGATGTTGGAGCTTCTAGTAGTTCTTAGAACCTCTAGAACCTCCAAAAGGTTCTTGGGTTCCTGATAAGATCCAGAACCCTGACAAGGAATGATGAAAATAAAAGAGATAAAGGCAAAGTGAACACAAAGGAAAGGAAAAGAAAAGAACAAGAAAGAGAGAAGTGTTCCTGGTGGTCAACGGATCGTCCACAAGTGGGAACAAAGAGTGCAGAGAAGGAATGGAAAGTATCGGTGGTTTTTGGAACCACCATAACCTCTAACCTAGTTCTCGATGAGCCCGCAACCCCAACACAGTAAAAATTCAAAGGTTTTAAAGTGTTTCAAACATGTTTTTCACGAGGCTCCCCAGTTTAAATTCCTACCTACCTCTAAGGAACATCATTAATGCTCGATTAAGATAAACTGTAGGTAGGTGGATATTTAATGGAGTTGGTAGGGAAGTACAAGGGGTAGCTACATGGATTTCTTGCCCAAAATGTAATACATGAAGGAAATACTATATATCTTTACAAAAGAAGGTGAATACGGTGATTCTTTCTAGAATTTCCAAGCAATGAAGGTGCATAGCTCTCTTAGGGTTTCAAACAACGCTAGGTCTAGTTCTTCAAGGTGAAGTGAGGTGAAATGTATGAAGATTAGAAGGTGTGACTAATATTAGTTCTAAACTTCTCCATTATTATTTGTATTTCTTTAGGGAATCCTTATGGTTTCCTCTTGCCATGTTTCGTGGTATGATTGTAACAACAAATTTGATGAATTTGTGAAATTCTGAAAACACTGCACATGCTTTGTAGTGATCATTTTTGAGTTACATATGGACGAAACTAGTGTAATAAGGGATTAATAAGTATATTCATTATTGGTTATTATGCTTTTAATGCATCTAAATATTCAGAGAGGCCCTTTGACAAGCTTATGACTTTGCAACCCATTGAATAGGCACTGGTCTAGAAAGTATTGATCACCCAAAAATGAACAATATCATTAAATTGTGGAATAGGAATAAGTTTTAATTTGTATGCCTCTTTTGGTTCAAAATTTTAAGCAAGGAATATCTTTAGCAAGCCAACCAAGTTTTTATCTAAATAAACCAGATTTGCATAATTGCATCTTGCATTACTGCAATGATGCCATTATCAGCTTCATAAGAGGTTAATTAGGAAATAGGTAAGCTTTTGATTTAGTGACAACCTTTGGGGTCAAAACCACCATCTGGGTACTATTGTTGTGTTATTATTTTGCATATTTTATGTTGTAGTAAATCCTTGTTGAGGGATACCTCTAGGAACACCCTCCTAAGTCTAGCTAAGCTTGAAGAGAAGAGGAGATTAGCTACTCCTAACAATTGGACCTTAATCATCCTTAGCTTGTTGATGAGCCTATTTCTTGTCTCCTTAATGACACCCTCGACTGAGGCATTAGGAAACACTTTAGGGTTTTAGACCTGCAGTTTTGGGACCCGACATGTGTGATAAGGGACATGCTACATTTTAAAATGACACATGATAGAGTTTGAAGGAAGTGTAGGAAGGTTTTAGATTTCCTCCGCTCTACTGCATCTTTGGGAGAGATGTTCACACATTGAAAGAGATTGGGCATTTATATTGCATGGTATGTTTCTAGTTTGGGAAGTGGTAGGATAATTATTACTCCTCAGATGTGTGAAATAATGAGATAAAATGTTGGCTTAATTCTATATGTTGGGGGATAACATGAGGTCTCCTATTCAAAAGGGCGAATCTTAGGTGGTTTGGCTCTAGTTTTTCTTTCTTTGTGATGACCTCTTTGTTCGATGGTGGGAAAGGCAAGCGACATAGTATGGAGGATAAGAGGCAGATCAACATTGGGGGTAAAATAAGAAAGGAGCAGATTCATGGTGAGGATATAATCAACAATTTCTTAGAATATTTGGAGAAAGAGATTCTTAACCCAAATTTGTGGTCCCAGGTCATGCACATTTGGGAATTAGCTAAAAGCATGGATGAGACTGCATGTGTGGGTATAAGGGAAGCTATGTGCTCTTGCTATACCCCAGACAATCCATTGGGAGAAGAAATATATTTGATGCAACTCAATCCTCAAGCCATGCATCCATGATTTCAATGGTGGTGGGCACCTATTTGCTTCATAATGGCATAGATGGGGTCGGTAATCAAGTAGAAGCTTTCTTCAATTGTCATCTAGAGAACTTCCATGAGTTGATGAATAGTTTGTGTAGGACTCACAAGGCAGTAGCAAAGGTAGTGAAGGGTCTAAAGGTAAATCTTATTTCTTCTAGGTGTTGTGATTTTGAGATAGATGAGTAGTCAGAGGAAGCCCCCCTATGAAGGGGGAAAGTGGGGGAAAGTGGTCATAATTGTAATTGCATGTTTGGGGGCATGGGGGCTTATGTAATTTGCCCCCCACCTTGGTTTCCTTTTTTCTACAAATAAGCCTGATTACATAATTTACAAAACAACCCTTATTTATATTACTATCACTTCATAATTTTAATTAATTTTATATTATTTAATATTGATATTGTTAATCAAATAAATAGCTAAGCAGATTTTTATATTATTAGACATAGATTAATTAACATCTAATTTTATTTTATTAAAATTATTATGAAATTTTAAAATTCATAATGTATTATTCAATTTATGTAGTTTAATTATTAATTCCTTATTTCTTTATTGATGTTTGTTCTAGGGATATAATATGAGAAAGAGAAAGGCAAAAGAAAGTTGATGAGATTTTGTAAATGAACATATTTTAAATGTGTTTTATAAAATGGTGAACACCAAATTTTAGCCATCATTGAGCAAGGGAAGAATTCCTCCCCTTCACATATTTTTGGGAAATTTCACCCATGAGTGAGCAAGGGAAAAATTCCTCCACTTTACATATTTTTTTGCAAACTGGCATAGTTTTTCATCCTCTTCCTAATGATAAACCATGGAGTGTGATC
The DNA here is from genome assembly GCA_027924645.1 of Cunninghamia lanceolata. Lineage (NCBI taxonomy): Eukaryota > Viridiplantae > Streptophyta > Pinopsida > Cupressales > Cupressaceae > Cunninghamia > Cunninghamia lanceolata. The sequence goes on from BSBN01000193.1 coordinate 29,830,803, forward strand.
TTAAAATGTTGATAAAAAAAACTATACACAATTGTCTATCAAAATTTTACAATGTACATTATGGAGTGTGGAAATATCATGTTTTTAATTATTTACAAGGAAAAATAAAATAAAAAATGAAAAATCAAAGACCATCCAAAAACATCCAAAATTTGCTCTAGCCTAATTTTCTAATTAATAAAGCTGGCTTTATATGAAACTGTATGTACATCCAGATCCAACAAACAAACCAAGATAGAAAGCAATCTGACAGAGTTAAATCCAGAAACATTCAATCTAACAAAGAAAAATTCAAAATAAACATTGAACACATTGCCTACATTACTTCATCATAAATGACAAAAAAAAAAAAAAAAAAAAAAAAACACTTTTGTCTCTGAAACTTCCATCAAGTCAATTCTATTCTGTCAGGGCCGCCGTGCTGCTAATTCTGCCAAAATGGTGTCTTTTCCTGGGAAATTGTATCAGACAGGCATAACTGATCAAAGCGAGCAGGCATAACCAAATGAGGGTCAATTATATCAGACCGATTTGTGGCCCCAATAATAAAAAGTAGTCTTCTTTGTAGTGATATGTCACGGGCGCTCGGTGCCCGTGACATGGTCTCTGTCTATGTCCTCTTTTTATTTTGTTTGATTGCAGATGACCTCCATAAAAAATCAGCAGCAGCAGCAGTGTATTAAAGACTGGCAAGAGCCATCTGGTGGCTCTGACCACTATTGGGCATGTGTTATCACTATTGGGTACATCGTCAACACGTATTAGAAATGAGAAATGAGAAATGGAAACTTCAATTATAATGGAAATGTTTTATCATTATTGGGTACAGCATCAGTACTTATGTTACTAGAAATGAGAAATGAGAAATGGAAACCTCAATGATAATGGGAATGTCTTATCATTATTGGGTACAACGTCAGCGCTTACATTGCTAGAAATGAGGAATGAAAAATGGAAACCTCGACGAAAATGGCAATGTGTTATCATTATTGGGTACAATGTCACCACTTACATTACTAGAAATGAGAAATGAAAAATGGAAACCTCAACGATAATGGCAATGTGTTATCACTATTGGGTATAGTGTCAGAAATGAGAAATAAAAAATGGAAACCTCAACGATAATGACAATGTGTTATCACTATTGGGTATAGTGTCAACACTTAGTTACTAGAAATGAGAAATCGGAAATGGAAACCTTAACGATAATGGTAATGTCACATAGAGGAAATATTTAGAAGTTCGGTATAAGAAACAGAGTCAAAATAAATGTTGGCCAATAAAAATAGGACAACTATTTACCACGTTTTGGTGGGGTGAAAGTGTAAAATTGTTATTGAATATTTGAGTCTTGAAGAGTGTGATATTTAAGTAGGGTGCTTATGAATATAGTTTGCAATGTTGGGGAAAGATTTGATTGGTTGTTGAATTCACCCTCTTATTACAACGTTCACTTTAATCCATGCATAAAAATTTATTACAATTTTGACTTTTAATAGTGCAATCATTCCATATAATCTGATGCAGAGGTAAAACGCAACGAGAGCTTACAAATGGGAAGGAGGAGTCATTAACACAACCAGCATGTTAAAATCCTATCGGCTTATCATCATCATCATATTTCTTGCTAACACAGACAGCATCATCATATTTCGAAGGGGCATGAAATATCCTCCTGCTAACTACTGTTCACTTCCTTATCGCCTTTCGCCTTTCGCCTGTCATCAACATCATGATACTCAGCAAGCGCAAACATCCTCCTGATGTTCACTGTTCATCTAGCGCCAAACTCTATCGGCATCATCATGATATTCAACACCACCTTCATCAGCAGGATATAAAATATCCGGTTCCTCCAATATATCCTGATGACGACAACTTCAGCACCTTTCCTTCGATGCTTACGTCACCCCGATATCCGACTACTCAACCAACAGCATCATGATATGACTTATCCGGTCATATTGGAACATCCTGATGATGTTAACCAAACTTTATGCCGATGACTTACGCCGATGCCAAAACACTTAGCGACAGCAGGATAAATTTGCATAGGGTGATATTCGCAATATCCTGATGACGATGACGTCACATGCACCTGATGATGATGTCAATGCACCTGATGATGATGTCAACAGGATATAAGACACTTATATCCTCCACAACATGATAATGAATATCCAGTGATCCTTCTAATATCCTAATGATGACCTTTCCGGTCCTTAGCCAAAAAATGAACTTTCACTTCCGCATATGATAGCGATATGCGGATGAAAGATGATCCTGACGATGATATACACACTGAGTATATATCCAACCTATATCATCCTGATGCACTTGAAACATACAATTTTCGTCAGCTTCATAACCTGATCTGGATAGCGATATACTCACAGATGACGATGCGATTCACTCCGTCTGGAAAAGCACATGCAGACCCCTGTATATCCGTCAGCTGCATGCAAACTCACAGAACCGCACAATTTCACAAAGAAAATATGATGATCGGGCCGGATCACCTTCAGATCAAAACTTAACAGTTTATCTTCCTAAATCCTAGCACATGAGGATGCTAGGTTGATTCATAGCATGCTACCAACTGATCTCTCAAACAATGAAATGCATAAACAGAAAACTAAAATGCAAACTAAACTATCATACATGACCATTCCACCGATTCACAGAATCAACCGGTGGAAGGGTTGAAAGTGTCCATTAACCTGTAATCAGAACGGAAATCAAAACATAAACAGCTGATAAACCAGATAATGCAATTGATGAGATCTTATTCAGATGAAACACAAATGTCCTGTTTCTACAACAATGTTTCACAATGTCTGGATTGATCTCTGGATCTCACTCAATCACCAGTACAACATAACACAACTACTACTCTCCTGATTGATATGATATCTGATATCAAACCCTAACTGATCTGAGTTATTTATAGCAATATCCTACGAGTACTACCAACTCGATTCCCAGTGGCTGGGAGCTTCCAAGCGGCTGGGAGAGGACAGCTCATACTACCTGATCACGAACTCTAACTGCCTGCACACTCTCCTAGGCTGATCTAATACATATGCATTGGTCCAATGGACCTTATTACATTATGAAGTCAAACATGCTAAAAATAGACTAATGTCCTGTCATGCGGACAATATCCTGTCTTGTAGGGGTGCTCCTGCACCATACTCCCCAGAAGAAGAAATCTCAAGTCCACTTGAGATGAGAGTATGAAGATCTGCACCATGTTTCTGGATCTGCTCTTCAGTCATCCATATCGCTTCAGAATTAGGTTTTCCCTTCCAAGATACTAGATACTCCAAGTACTGTTTGTTCCGGGTCTGTTTGACCACTCTGGTGTCCAAAACCTTCTGCAACTATGGAGGATCATGCTTGGGAATGTTATCATGGACTGTATCCTGTAGGAGTTCCTGATCTACATCTGGATAAGACTTGTATGGAGTTAAATCACATACATTGAATATAGGGGACAAACCAAGATCAGGTGGGAGTTGTATCTCATAAGCATTCTGTCCATGCTTGTACAAAATCTGACATGGTCCAACTTTTCTCTGCAGGAGTTTAGTATATTTTCCCTTAGGAAGTCTGTCCTTCTTCAAATGAACCCATACCAAATCTCCAACATCAAACTGTACATCCTTCTTCTTTTTATCAGCATATTCCTTATACTTCAAGGTTGTGTGCTGTAGTTGGGTCTTGACTTGATCATGAACCTCTTTGATGGCTTCTGCAAAAGCTTCTCCTTCTGCACTAACATGGTCTACTGTAGGTAGATCTCTCAATTCCAAAATTCCTCTTGGATGCATACCATAAACTATCTGAAAAGGTGATTTCCCTGTGCTCCTATTGACAGTATCATTATAGGAAAATTCAGCTTGAGATAGAATATTATCCCACTTTTCTCCATGCTGTTTTGTCAAACATCTAAGCAAATTTCCTAAGGAACGGTTCACTACTTCAGTCTGTCCATCCGTTTGAGGATGATATGCAGAGGAAAAAGACAAATTTGTTCCAAGTTTCTTCCAAAGAGTTCTCCAGAAGTGACCAATAAACTTCACATCCCTATCTGACACTATACTCAATGGCAATCCATGGATTCTGACAATCTCCCTGAAAAATAAATCTGCAATGTATGAAGCATCAGCAGTGGTTTTGCATGGCAAGAAATGTGCCATTTTGCTGAATCTATCCACTACAACAAAAACACTGTCAAATCCTTTCCTTGTCCTTGGTAAACCCAAGACAAAATCCATACTTATGCTTTCCCATGGTCTGGAAGGAATGGGTAAGGGCTGATATAAACCTGCATTAGTTGACCTGCCTTTAGCTTTCTGACATATCACACATGTCTCTACAAACTTTCTGACATCTGATTGTAACTTAGGCCAAAAGTAATGTCTTCAGACAAGATCAAGAGTCTTATCTAGACCAAAATGACCTGCCATAGCTCCACAATGTTTCTCCTTAATGATGTTTAACCTCATAGAACACCTTGGAATACATAACTGTCCACCTTTGAACAACAATCCATCCTGAATCAAAAATTCAGAGAATTCAGCATGATATTTCTTTTCAAAAGAAGTACATACATGATATATCTCCCCAAAATCTTCATCAGTCTCATACATGGTCTTTAGTGAATCAATGCCAACACTTTCTAACTGAATCTGGTTGACTGTTAGAACTCTCCTGCTCAAAGCATCTGCAACTTTATTCTTGACTCCTTTCTTATGCTTCAATGTAAAAGTAAAAGCTTGTAAGGTTTCTACCCATTTCATGTGTCTGTGGTTCAGCTTTTCCTGGCTGTTTATGAAACTCAGAGCCTGGTTATCTGTGAATACTATGAATTCCTTTGGCATCAAGTAATGCCTCCATTTCTTGAGTGACTGGACTAAAGCATACATTTCCAGATCATATGATGAATACCTCTTCTTAGCATCATTGAGCTTCTCACTGAAAAATGCAATAGGTCTACCTTCTTGGCTGAGTACTGCTCCAATGGCCATGTGACTGGCATCACATTCTACCTGAAAGATTTTGTTAAAGTCTGGAAGTGCAAGGACTGGCTGCTGTGCCACCTTCTTCTTCAATGTTTCAAAAGAATCATCTGCTCTTTGAGTACAAACAAATCTACACTTCTGTCCTCCTTTGATGGTATCAAGCATGGGTGCACAAATATGACTAAACCCTCTTATAAATTTCATGTAGAAGGTTGCTAACCCATGGAAACTTCTGACATCATTCATAGTCTTTGGGGTTGGCCAAGACAATATGGCACTTACCTTCTCCTTATCCATTTGTAACTTTCCTTGTGAAATGACAAAACCCAAATATGTGATCTCCTCTTGCATGAACAAACACTTGTCTAAATTTATCATTAGCTACTCTTCATGTAACCTCTTAAGAACCAAATCTATGTGTCTGAGATGTTCTTCTTTTGTGTTGCTGAAAATCAGAATGTCATCTAGATATACTATGACAAACTTACCAATGAACTCTTTCAAAACCTCATTCATCAACCTCATAAAAGTACTAGGTGCATTAGATAAACCAAAAGGCATAACCTTCCACTCATATAACCCTTCATTAGTTTTGAATGCTGTTTTCCATTCATCTCCTGGCCTAATCCTAATCTGATGATATCCACTCTTTAAATCTATTTTTGTAAAATACTTAGCACCTCCCAAACAGTCAAGTAAATCCTCTATCCTAGGGATTGGAAACCTATACCTGATTGTGATCTTGTTAATAGCTCTGGAATCTGTGCAAAGCCTCCAAGTACCTTCCTTCTTTGGTGCTAGTACAGCTGGTACTGCACATGGACTTAAACTTTTCCCAATCAGACCTGAATCCAATAATTCTTCAATTTGTCTGGCTACTTCTGCATTCTGTTCTGGAGTTAGCTTATAGGCTGCTTTGTTTGGAAGTGTTGACCCTGGAATTAAGTCTATGCAGTGACTGATATCCCTTACAGGTGGTAGGGATCTCGGCATTCCTTCTGAGATGATACCTTTGTATTTATCTAATAGCTCTTGGATAGCTGGGTCTATGAACCTTTGCTTTTTCTCTTCCTTGACTTCTTGCTGCTGTTCTTTATTCACCCTCATACATGGGATTAGGGCATATGCAACTGCACCTTCTGCTGCTACTTCTTTCATGAACTGTTTACCTTGCATCAGCATTACCTTCACCTCTTTTCCTTTAGATTTCTCCTCCTTCTCTGTCAATGGTAGTAACTTTATATCCTTACCATCTTTAGTGATTGTATAGGTGTTTCTAATACCATCATGTTGTGCCTTCAAATCATATTGCCATGGTCTACCAAATAAAAGATTGCAAGCATCCATCTTGGTAATGTCAAACAACAACTTATCCTTATATGCTCCAATCTGAAATTCTACCCAAGCCTACTCTTCTACAGTTGTCTGCTGACCTTTGGTAAGCCATGAGACTTTATATGGGGATGGGTGAGGCAATCTCCTAAGCTTAAGCTTTGTCACCATTTCTTCAGACACAAAATTTTCAGTAGAACCAGAATCAATCAAAACTTTACATGCCTTACCTCCTGCTTTGCAAATAGTCCTGAAAAGAGACTTTCTTTGAGGGGATTCTTTGTCAGGTACCTTCATGGTATTCATTGTTCTTCTCATCATTAGAGACTCTCCACTTTCTGGGTATCCATAATTATCAGGAGCATTCACACTGTGAAAAGAATTAGAGCCTGTCATACTTTGATTATCAGGTTCTTGGATCAGATTTGTTCTCCTTTCTCCTGTTGAGCTTGTGGCCTTTTCTGGACATCTACTGGCTATATGGCCTTCTTTATTACAGTTATAACATCTGATGGATCCTCTGCCCTGGGATCTTCCTCTGAAAGGTCTTCTACCTCTGAAGTTTCCTTGCTGACTATAATTTTCCCTTTGGTTCTGACTATTGTTTCCCTTACTATTGTCATGACTGGATTCTCCTTGATATCCATGTCCATGTCCTCTACCTCTAAAAGGACCTCTTCCACCCCTTTGTTGTCTTCCTCTTCCTCTATTGTGTTGTTCCTGTTTTCTCTTTAACTTCTCTTCCACTTTCAATGCCAACTGAAAGCATTTCTGAACTGTATCTGGATTATGCAGACTTAAATCTTCCTGAATGTTGAACCTCAACCCATTAAGGTATCTGGCTACCTTCTCTTCTTCACTTTCCTTTACCTTTGTTTTCATATAGAGTTTCATGAATTCTTCTGTATATGAGCTGACATCTAGCTCCTTCTGCTTCAGGTTTTGCTTCCTCTTGTGTAATTGGATACTGTAATCCAATGGGACATAAGCTTCCTTTACTAATGCCATCATCTTCTTCCATGTAGCGACTCTACGCTTTCCTTCCTGTACTCTATCATCTTGGACGAAATTCCACCATGTCAAGGCAGCTTCTTTCATTTTTGACTGGGCTATTTTCACCCTCTGTTGTTCTGGTATCTCCTCTGTTTCAAAGAAATTGTTCAAGCAGTCTATCCACTCCATCACTGAATCAGGTTCCATCTTTCCTGTAAACACTGGCAAATCCAGTTTCACATCCATGGTTCTCCTCTCCATGGCCTTGAGGGCGTTCAACAGTGGTCTCTGGTCTGCAGGAACGACCTCCTCATTCCAACTAGGGATCTCTTCTTCTTCCCTATCTTCTTCTCTACCAGAACCTACTCTGTTCCTCAACTTCGCTAACTCATCCTTCAATTCCTGATTCTGAGCCTTCACGGCCTTGCCCTCTGCAATCTGTTTCTTCACCAGAACTGCCAACTCAACGTTGGTCATCCTTGCCGGAATCTCAGATGTTCCTTCGTCACCTGACATCCTGCTATACCCTTATCTTTTCCAGAAGATCCTTCCTTTGCTCTGATACCACTATGATGCAGAGGTAAAACGCAACGAGAGCTTACAAATGGGAAGGAGGAGTCATTAACACAACCAGCATGTTAAAATCCTATCGGCTTGTCATCATCATCATATTTCTTGCTAACACAGACAGCATCATCATATTTCGAAGGGGCATGAAATATCCTCCTGCTAACTACTGTTCACTTCCTTATCGCCTTTCGCCTTTCGCCTGTCATCAGCATCATGATACTCAGCAAGCGCAAACATCCTCCTGATGTTCACTGTTCATCTAGCGCCAAACTCTATCGGCATCATCATGATATTCAACACCACCTTCATCAGCAGGATATAAAATATCTGGTTCCTCCAATATATCCTGATGACGACAACTTCAGCACCTTTCCTTCGATGCTTACGTCACCCCAATATCCGACTACTCAACCAACAGCATCATGATATGACTTATCCGGTCATATTGGAACATCCTGATGATGTTAACCAAACTTTATGCCGATGACTTACGCCGATGCCAAAACACTTAGCGACAGCAGGATAAATTTGCATAGGGTGATATTCGCAATATCCTGATGACGATGACGTCACATGCACCTGATGATGATGTCAATGCACCTGATGATGATGTCAACAGGATATAAGACACTTATATCCTCCACAACATGATAATGAATATCCAGTGATCCTTCTAATATCCTGATGATGACCTTTCCGGTCCTTAGCCAAAAAATGAACTTTCACTTCCGCATACGATAGCGATATGCGGATGAAAGATGATCCTGACGATGATATACACACTGAGTATATATCCAACCTATATCATCCTGATGCACTTGAAACATACAATTTTCGTCAGCTTCATAACCCGATCCAGATAGCGATATACTCACAGATGACGATGCGATTCACTCCGTCTGGAAAAGCACATGCAGACCCCTGTATATCCGTCAGCTGCATGCAAACTCACAGAACCGCACAATTTCACAAAGAAAATATGATGATCGGGCCGGATCACCTTCAGATCAAAACTTAACAGTTTATCTTCCTAAATCCTAGCACATGAGGATGCTAGGTTGATTCATAGCATGCTACCAACTGATCTCTCAAACAATGAAATGCATAAACAGAAAACTAAAATGCAAACTAAACTATCATACATGACCATTCCACCGATTCACAGAATCAACCGGTGGAAGGGTTGAAAGTGTCCATTAACCTATAATCAGAACGGAAATCAAAACATAAACAGCTGATAAACCAGATAATGCAATTGATGAGATCTTATTCAGATGAAACACAAATGTCCTGTTTCTACAACAATGTTTCACAATGTCTGGACTGATCTCTGGATCTCACTCAATCACCAGTACAACATAACACAACTACTACTCTCCTGATTGATATGATATCTGATATCAAACCCTAACTGATCTGAGTTATTTATAGCAATATCCTACGAGTACTACCAACTCGATTCCCAGCGGCTGGGAGCTTCCAAGCGGCTGGGAGAGGACAGCTCATACTACTTGATCACGAACTCTAACTGCCTGCACACTCTCCTAGGCTGATCTAATACATATGCATTGGTCCAATGGACCTTATTACATTATGAAGTCAAACATGCTAAAAATAGACTAATGTCCTGTCATGCGGACAATATCCTGTCTTGTAGGGGTGCTCCTGCACCATAATCTATCAAAAGAAAATTTGGATCCATACTATAATAAAACACCCTATCACAATTTTTAAGATTTCATTCTTCATAATTTCATTAAGCATATTCTTGGTATCATGGGCATTGTCATGTAAAGCATTGGGAAAAATCTCTTTCGATCTTTCATTGTCACCTATAATATTATATGGAGTCACTTTGCTTAGAGTGGATGCACATGCTTAAGTATTTTAAGTTATTACTGTGCTCAATTCCGATTCTATAATGATCATCGAATATGGTGTATATTAATGCCTAGACTTTGTTGAAAAATTAATGGACTACTTCACATTATTTGAATATTATGTTCCATCCTCGATGCTAGCTTGTCTTTTGGTAATGCATTGTACAAAGTACAAGGGAAGGCCACAACTAAGCAAGAATGCTTAAGAGTCTTGTCAACTCTTGTTTGTTGTAGTAGAAAATTTGATAAGAAGATTTCATCTTTAATGTCGATTTTGAATTAAAATTTTTGTTGCATTTATTTCTATCACTCAATGCTTGCTTAGACTTCTATTCAATAAAATTTTATGCATATTAGGTTCCTATGGACATGTGTTTGAGATTAGGTTCACCCATTTATTTGTCATTGACATTGTACCATCTCATTTTTGGTGTGAGGAAGAGAAGAAAGGGCATTTAGGGCTTTGTTATCTAAAGGATTATTTTCTGATAGGCATGAAGAAGCTCAAAAATCGAAAAACATAGTCAAACGTTGCCTTGCAATTTTGAAGGTGAAACCATAAATTATCTTGTTTAGGATGCTTTGAGACTAGCATTTTAGACAAATTGAGCTAGAAATAGGAGAGGTTAGGGTAAGTGATCCATTGCTTTGATCTGACTTTGTGCTTTTTCAAGTAAGTTAAATCCTTGTGTAGTGTGGCTTACTCAAGTTTTAATTTTAGTCAACTAATCTACTTGGTAAAACAAATTGTAAATGTATGAGACATCATTTGATACAAGCAAACACAATGAGTACCAATGAATCTATAAGATATTTGTAGTCTTTGTTTGGCAAATAGAAATAAGAATGGTTTATATATTATGTTTGTAGAAGTGCAAATAAATTTAACCAATAACTTGCTTCCAATTCATAGCATTTGTTCTTCAAGGCCTTAACATTTTATTTCTCTAGCATTTCTTAGCTACTATGCTTGGGATTTATTGCTCAATACTAGACCTAGTTATTAGATTTTGGAGAATGCCTTCAGCTCTTTAATACAGAATCGCATATGTAACCTCCCTAGACATTAGCAAACATGGACTTATTTAATACAAGTAGTTTCCTTCTCCAAGTTCTTTCCTCTTTTGAATTCAACTTCTAATGTCAATCCATTCTTTTCATTTCTTGCTTAACAATTCCTCCTAAACTGCAAAGATCTAAACAAAAAATGAAGTTTTTACTTGAAATCATAATCTGGATATATGTGGTTCATGGTATGAATTAGATGAATAATTGTCATTTGGATGGGATGTGATAGTTTGGCCCCATGATGTAACAGGGTGGACCTACACATATCAGAGATAGAACAAGTACTTGTCAAAGCCCTCACACTATCATCATGACCTCCACACTACATCCCCCAACTGTAGCTCATCCAATAATCTCTAAAAATATGGACAATCACCTTGATGCATGTACCTCAGTCAAGTCACCCATGCATACACATATGGCTCTCCATCTTCCTACTCTACCCTATCCCTCACTAGGTGAAGCACTACGATGTGCTCCCAAGCCTAGATCTATAGCAATGTAACTGAGGTGATGTTATGCCCCTCCCTGTAGGCCACTAGGTGGAGATCTTTGTATAGTTGTGCTAACATGTAGGGCCCCATGCAAATCATTTCTCCTCCATCATCATGTCTGTGACACACTCTACCAATCTAATGGGAAAAATATTCAGTCTTGTCAAAAAGTAAAATGTCATTGACAAGAGCTACCATAACTAGGGGTAACTCCTCAACCATCCCCTCACATGCATCTATGTCCAAGGATAGTCTCTGTTGGGGTAGATCCATCCTCCTGAATAATCTAAATAAGGATGTGTTCAAGTCCCCAGCCCTATAGTACACCAACCACCCATGGATCAGGATTTACAGTATCCTCCAAACATCCTCTAGAGTAATCATCATCTCCCTTGTTACAAGATGGAAGGTACTCTTCTCACTCTGTTGCCTCTTGACTAGCGCAGTCAATATTGCCTAATATTTCCTGATTATGAGTGTAACGTCTGAAAATGTCCCCTTGGGGGCTTTTCCCTCATAAGGTTTAGCTCTCGGGTCTTTAGCATGCCTTTAGGACATCTTAGTTCATATTTTGGTATCCCGATGGAATGAGCCCTAGGTAACATGACAAATGGGACCTAGGAGGACCCCTTGAGCTGTACCTTGCCCAAAATAGGGGGGAGGACTTGGGCACCTGTGCCCTAGTCCTGCCTTATTTTGGGCCAGCCCTAATTTTTGGGTGTCAATTTATGACCGTTATTTGGGTCCTTTGCCGACACGGTAAGTTTGAATTACGAAAATCTTGACAGGAATGTTTGTAGTTGCATATAAAAGCATGCTTAGGTATTAATTTAGAAACTAGATGGCAATTGTGATGTTCAAGTTTCTCAAGGTGATTCAAGGCTTTCATTGTGTTGCAAGAGCAGACTTATTTTGTTTATGTGTTTGTATTTGCAAATTTGAGCATTCATTTCCTCATGGAATGAAGAGCATCTTCCTCCCATGAGATCTTCACTATAAGGTGATATCATTGTGCTTTCTATCATTGTTTCATTTGGATTTAGCCTCTGCCTCACAAGGGCATGCTCTCTCTATCTGACAAAGGTGTTTGGAAGACTTAAGTGTCCTTCCAGGGCTTGACTGAGGTAATCTCCTAAACACCACAACCCCCAAACCAAGTTTCTGTGATTGTAGGTTACAGGTTAAGGAGCTGGACTGAGTGGAGTTGTAGAGAAGCATATTGGAGTGTCTAAAGTGCTAGAAAGGAAGAAAATCTGCCACCTAGACTAGGGCGCCTGCTCCCTAGTCCCTGAAGTTTCATGTCGGGAAAATCTCTGATATAGAAGATTCAGGTTGCAGATCTTGTTGCCAGATCCAGACAAAAAATATGGCCTTGGACTTGGGCACTTGCTCCCATGTCCCTGACTTTTCTGCCTCGATTCCCCAAAAATAGGTACTCTGTAATTTGGTATTTTGCTTTCATCTGTAGCAGCTTTTTCCGTAATTCATCAGTTTACTTCTATTTTTACATAATTAGGGTTTTAATGATTAATTGAGCATAGGAGAGAGAAAATTAATAATTAAACACTCTAATCCAAGCTTTCCTACATCTCACAGTGATCTAGGGTAAGATAGTGCTCGCCACTCGACCCTAGGTCCTTGAATGTAAAGTGGAAAGGTAGATTCAAACATCTAAACACTAAAACATTAACAAATCCAATTTTTCACTAAACATTTTGGTGAACCCATGTTTTTAGACTTAAATTGCAACTTGCCAAGTGTTTTTTGTTAGATTTGCATTGATTTCATTCATTCATATATTCTTTCATCTTATTGATTTCATTCATTCATTTGTCATTGCATTTTCATCATAAATTTGCTAGGTTTTTGTAGAAATTTTGACAATTTTCATTAAACCTATTAATTCCAAAATCTAGGGTTAGTAGGCAAAATCTTTTATCATATTTTTCTACTGATTTAGAGGCTCATTCAAATTTGCATTTGGCTGTAGTCTTGCATTTTAGTGTAAATTTGCATTTAGATTCAAAATATTTGTATTTTTGCATAGAAAATTTCAACAAAAACTAGCATTTTTCATGCATTTTCATTAAATTTGCATTAGTACTTTGCATGGTCAAACTTGGAATTCATTTTCAGATCTGAGAACATTTAATTTTAATCATAAAATAGACCTTAAAACATTCACATATTATTTTGTGTCAAGATCTAAAACCTAGGGCTTCAAAAACAACAATTTTCACTAAATTTGGCCTTATCGACTCTCTAAACTTGCACCATAGGCATGTTGTGAAGTGTATTTTTGAACAAATTGGTTTTTATCAGGGTAATTTATTTCTTCCCTTCCTAAAAAACTTCACAACACCCTTTGATTGGCTTCTTACATTGAAACTTTGGCGAAAAACTACACATTTTGACCTTTTTTGCCCTAGGGTTTGACCTAGTTTGCACTCTAAATGTGTTGTGATCAATTTTATGGATTAAGGTGACTAATACCATCACTTTTATTTTCTGCACCTCCTGAAATTCATTACAACACCTCTTTTTCTAGGTCTTGGAATTGAAAAACTGTGAAAAATAGCCTATTTTTGCTATATTTTCACTAGGATTTTACCTTAAGTGACACTAAAAGCGTGTTGTGTTGGGTATTTTGACATTAAGTGGCTGATATTTATGATATAAGTTTCTTTCCATCATCATTTTTTTCACAACACCCTTGGTTATGCCCTTTTGAATTGAGTTTTGGTGAAAAAAGTGCCTATTTTGACATATTTTCACTATATTTTGACTTGGCATTAACTTGAAATCACATCAAGAGTGTGTTGAGAAGGATAATTTTTCTGTTTTGGAATGATATCAGACATATAACTTGCTACCCTTGACTTAAATCCTTACAACACCCTTTGGTTCATTCATTTGCATTAAAAAAGTACGAAAAACCAAGCATTTTAAGGCCATTTTTGTACTTGCCTTTGCTATACTTTTGGAGAAACTTTCAAATCTGATTTGAGCACATAAACATGGCCTCTAATCACAACAACAACAATAGGTTCCCTCCTAGACCTTTCATGAAAAGAAAAGTCCTTGAACTCGAAATAGTATTTACACCTCATGATAGAACAATTGGTGATTCTGAAGGACCTCTTTACATCACCGTGAAAATAATGGGAAACAACGTGGATGGAACTCTTATTGACCCTAATTGCATGACTAATGTTGTGACTAAAAAATTCCTCTTTTCGAATCAATTAATACAAGATCCTTATAACCCTTCGAACTTGATGATTAAGACACATACGGGAACCTTAACGAAACTGTTGGGTAAAATATCAGTGTTAGTAACTGTATTTGAGAAACATGTTGTATAATGGTTTGATATTACCCCCGATTCTAATACCTTTGATATAAAACTTGGAATCCCTTGGTTAAAGGTTATGAGAGCGGTCCCTTCAACTATTTATAAATGTGTTAAATTTCCTTTGAATGGACAAGTGCATGTCATTCATTGAAATACATACAAACCTTCAAGTACACAACAATACTTCACTTTGGATTACTTTTGCAACAAAAATAACGACAAATTAGAGCTATGAACAAACTTTACATTTTTGAGCTATAGAAATTACAAAGCAAAACTTTTACATCCAGTACCTAGTCCTCCTATACAAGAAATGACAAAAGACAAACAACTCGCATGTGAAGAGAATCTTAGATCGAAAGGACAAGGTCCCTATGCGAAGGTTCCTCCCCCGAAATCCTTCCAAGGATTGGGAGGTCATTGTCAACAACAAAACATTCCACCACGATAAATGAGATTTGATCCCAGTGCTTCATCTTCTAAATTGCACAAGCCTATGAAAGAGGATAGCCCTATCTTACAAGAGATAAGTGGTAAAAGAAAATGAAATAGAAAAACAAGAGAAAGAAGAAAAAGGAGACAAGCCTTTGCTCTAAACCTTGCCTCTCAACAAGAAAATATTGATCCCAGCATTCAACCAAACAATAGTGATCATAACAATGAACAACATGATGAGCAGGATATGAATATGGCTATGATACCTTACACCCCATTTTCCTCCAACAATAGGGAGTGGGAAGATGACGACGATGATTTGCTTATAGATAACCTCTAGCCCAGTAGGGGCCCTACAGGTAAGTATCTCTAACCCTTTATCTCTCTCGTGATGTGTTGTCCCCGTGATGTGTTATGTGTTGTTTAGGTCTCCTGGGATGACCTCAGATTCTCCCATAAGGTTTGAGATACCAGGAGATCGCCTTTGTTGTGACCTTCTTCTATTTGTATCATCATTCTTCCATATCTCTTCTCCCTCTAATTTCATTGTTGTGTGTTGTGTCTTATGGACATAGCATCGCGGTTGGTGACCTGGGGGCACCCTCCTACGTGACTGTCCCTAAGACACTTGCTTCTCTTCTTTGATTTATTGTTTCCCTTCCTCTAGTGTTTCCATCTAGCAGGCGGATGATGACAAACATTTATACTGATGCGGACCTCGTGTTCCTTTCGAGAGCAATCAAAAAATGGACTTAGTTCCTAATATGACGATGGGTTTGTATATCTTATCCAACGCTTGGCTAGTGGAAGCACTCATGCTTTCCGCGTAGTGAATTCAATGATGTTTCTATCGCATTTACAAACCTTAACAATACTGCTGCTCCATGCACCTTTGTTTGTCTTTGAATCTAGCCTTGGTGGTACTCGATTCAAAGAGCTTCATGATATAGCCCCACGGTTATTCTCAAACTCTGGATTCATTGTATAACCTTAGCTCTTTGTGTGGTTAATCATATGCATTAATGTTGTTGTTTATCATGATCTTGTAGACATTAACATGTTTCTTGCAGGGATGTGTTTGTGGGAACATTTGGCAATTGTAAAGTACATGTCACCTTCGGGGGGCATGGGCTTTGAGAAAGTCGGTGTTCCCTTGTGTGTTTTATTCCTACCTTAATGTGCTTGATATTGATAACTGATATCAACCACCTTAAGGTGGGGGCATATATAAGGTAAGCTAACTGTTGTAGATGTTAGCTATGTGCTTGTCCTTAGGTGCAGTCTAAAGACTTGCTCGATGAATGTATCCTGCATCTTGAGTTTGTTTGCAATCAATCAATCAATCATGTAAGCCCTTTGTAGAGGCGGGATATCGTGTATATCCTTTTTATCTTAAGCCCTCTGTGGAGGCCGGGATGGTGTATTTCTTGGAGCAGATTGCACATCGTGTCATTTTCAAAAGTCCTTTGCGGACGCAGGGAGCGATTCTGTGACTAACTCAACCCTTAAGCGTGTCTTTGGTGATTGTTGTGGCAAAGCCCAATCATCAGTGTGTGCCTGTAATGTGCTTGAGATGGTGTTGGACCTAGAAATAGGTACACTCCATTGCTTGTTTGCCATCTTTTCTCCATGTCTTCAAGTGTGTGTGTTTGGCGTGCTTGATTTGTGTGGCGTGTTTGTTGCCCCATATGCAGTCTAAAGACTTGCTCGATGAGTGCATCCTAAATTTTGGGAGGTTTTGTGTGTCTTGCATGTGTGTGTTATGGGAGGTTTGTTTACTTTCCAGTACTTGCATTTGTATTTCATAGATATGAGAAAAAGAAAAGAAAAGAAATCATGTATGTCTTCCATGCATTAATGTGTCTTCTACGCATTGACTATCTTCTCTGTGCTTTGTGTGACTGTAATTGTCTTCTCCATGTTTTGCATGCCTACTACTATCTTCTATGTGATTGGTGTGTCTTCTCCGTGCTTGGCGTGTTTGTTGTGTTTGTGACCGTACTTTAATGCATGTATTGCCCTTGCGTTTATACATACATTAAAGTGGGGGCTAAATGTAACGTTAGAAAATGTCCCCTTGGGGGATTTTCCTTCATAAGGTTTAGGTCTCGGGTCTTTAGCATGCATTTAGGACATCTTAGTTCATATTTTGGCATCTTGATGGAATAAGCCCTAGGTAACATGACAAATGGGACCTAGGAGGACCCCTTGAGCTGTACCTTGCCCAAAATAGGGGGGAGGACTTGGGCACCCGTGCCCTAGTCCTGCCCTATTTTAGGGCAACCCTAATTTCTAGGTGTCGGTTTATGGCCATTATTTGGGTCCTTTACCGACACGGTAAGTTTGAATTACGAAAATCTTAGCAGGAATGTTTATAGTTGCATATAAAAATATGCTTAGGCATTCATTTAGAAACTAGATGGCAATTGTGATGTTCAAGTGTTCTCAAGGTGATTCAAGGCTTTCATTGTGTTGCAAGAGCAGACTTGTTTTGTTTATGTGTTTGTATTTGTAGATTTGAGCATTCATCTCCTCATTGAATGAAGAGCATCTTCCTCCCATGAGATCTTCACTATAAGGTGATATCATTATGCTTTCTATCATTGTTTCATTTGGATTTAGCCTTTGCCTCACAAGGGAATGCTCTCTCTATCTGACAAAGGTGTTTGGAAGACTTAAGTGTCCTTCCGAGGCTTGACTAAGGCAAGCTCCTAAACACCACAACCCCCAAACCAAGTTTCTGTGATTGTAGGTTACAGGTTGAGGAGCTGGATTGAGTGGAGTTGTAGAGAAGCATATTGGAGTGTCTAAAGTGTAGGAAAGGAAGAAAATCTACCCCCTGGACTAGGGCGCCGGCTCCCTTGTCCCTGAAGTTTCATGTTGGGAAAATCTCTGATACAAAAGATTTAGGTTGCAGATCTTGTTGCTAGATCTGGACAAAAAATAGGGCCTTGGACTTGGGTCCCCACTCCCATGTCCCCAACTTTTCCACCTCGGGTCCCCGAAAATAAGTACGCTGTAATTTGGTATTTTGCTTCCATCTATAGCAGCATTTTCTGTAATTCATCAGTTTACTTCTGTTTTTACATAATTAGGGTTTTAATGATTAATTGAGCATAGGAGAGAGAAAATTAACAATTAAACACCCTAATCCAAGCTTCCCTACATCTCACAGTGATCTAGGGTATGATAATGCTTGCCACTCGACCCTAGGTCCTTGAATGTAAAGTGGAAAGGCAGATTCAAACATCAAAACACTAAAACATTAACAAATCCAATTTTCCACTAAACAATGAGCATCTGAGCTATGTACTATAGTCCTACCTACTATAGGATACCCCACTCATGCTCACTGAATCCCCCCATCAGCCCCAACACCACTGAGCATCACTCCTGAGTCACAAGGGATACTAGCCTCGCCTACATCCAATCAACCACTGTGTCAACTCTATTCCTTTCTTGCATGCTAAACGCATGCACTTCACTATTCTATGCACACACTTTAGGGTGAAATGCATACACTGCACCCTAAACACATGCACTCAAATGTGCAAGCACTTCAAGATAAAAAGCATACACACTTCCATGATACATATACACCAATCTCTATACAGATGCACTTCAAGACACACACGCTCCAAGATTTACACCTGTGCTTAGCCCCCATGCATGAGTTGCTTTGCAAAATAGATGTGTCACATTTCTCTACATATGTTGCAACCTTTTAGGCCCATGCCATAAAGCGTCACATATGCATTCCAGACTGCTTTCCACGATTTAATGCACATGCTTTCCCCTATCTTCCACTCCCCATAAATGTACGATAAATACACATAAAGACAAAAAATTATGCATGCCCATACCCTAGTGCTTGGTAGCTACCTGTATCTCCTCACCCACTTTGCATGATGCTTCTGCACTGGCACATAGTCCATCTTCGCTCCACTAGTTGCTCTATTCTCTCTTAAAATCACTAAGGCTTGAGGGTGAAAATGAATAGTTTTCACCCCCCTACCCCTATTTATTCACCCCCACCCCCACACCCCCCATTTTTTAATTTATTTTTCCCCTTGATCATGTTTTTCACCCCTTTCCACCATGTTTGCCCTATTTCATCCATTTTTTCATCTTTTTCACCTATTTTTTGTTCTCTGCTCAACATTTTTGAACTCTCCTATATATTTTTATCTTCACTTCTCCTTTTGAGAGAGCACCCACATGATTTTTTTCCACTGATTAGGGCATTGTGTCACCCTTTTCACTTCAAAAATTGCTATATTTTATTTTCTTTGAAATGACATTATATAACACCATCTCAAAGAGGGGCAAAATGTAGACACCTAAAATCACTTCCCACCACTTCCATCATCAACAGTCTCATTCCTTGATTATTCTTCTAAAATTAATTAATTAACTTATTTTCATTTAACTAATTGAACTAACTATTCCTCTAAAGAACTTTAATTAAATAAATTTTGTTTATTTAATCAACTAATCTGATTATTCTTCTAGCATTAATTAAATCATCCTTGATTGTTTAATTAAATCATCCTTGATTGTTTAATTACTTAACTAGCTCTTCTACCACCATTAATTAAATAAATTTTAAATATTTATTTAATTAATTCATCAATCAACCATTTTTCTAATGTTCTAGCAGGCATTTATTTAATTAAAGACATTCATTCTAATGTCATTCTCCCAAAAATTAAATAAATAGCCAATATTTATTTAATTCCTCTATTTTCCCCTCCAATCATTAGTTAATTAAAAAATCTCATTTAATCAACTAACTAATTGTTTGTACAATCTAAATCATGATTATCCAAGTCAATATTGCACATGGCTCAAGGTTGCACATGGCTCCAAATATCTACTTTTCCAATATCCACCCTCCATTTTCTCCTAGAAAATACCCATCATCCAAATCTCTTGGATCGTGGGCCTAATCATGTGCACCAACCACAAGGTGACACTTGAAGGCTTCTCATTCATTCTAGCCTCTCATTCAACCCTAGCCCTTGATCTCAATCTCATCCATTGATCCCCCCTCATGGATATCTATAAATACCTCATTCCTCAACACATTCCATTATCCATATGAGTGCATTATTATGTTGCATAATCTTAGAGCAACGAGTTCATCATTTCTCACAACCACAAATCCATTGAGCACATCCATTTGCATCAAGGGTTTGTGTAGGTGAGAAATATCTGTGTTTTTCATTTGCATTTGCATTCCCTTTGTTCAATCTTGAGGTTATGTTTAAATGTTAAATATGATCTTAGTTTGTTGCTTTGTTCCTTGTTTATGTTTTGCATTTTGACATATACAACTTGTACACAAGGTTTTAAATTATTAGTTGAACAATAGTGATTACGAGCCAAAAAGATCATACATAGAAATAAATGTTCTGGTTAGATGATGCTATCAACTAATAATGCCTAAAGATATTATCATTAATATAAGAGGTTATTATCCTCAAGATTTTGACTCTTGTCTTTATTCTCTTGTTGATTATTACATTTGTATTTTTTTCTATTGATTATCCAATTGTGATCTATTAAGATCTGCTCTACTTGTGATGACGTATTTGTCTGGTACGAGCCTTTTACTTGCATCATTTTCTTTCCATAATCTCTTTCCCTTTCCCTTGCATTACTTTAGGCTTAGTTTAGGATGGATAAGAAGATTGTCCTAGAGATTGACTTGTTTGTTGCATCCCACACTAGTTGGTCTTTCCAAGTGTTGATGGTCATGCATAGTGCATTGATCTCAAACATGACCAAAGACCAAATCAATAGAGCTAATTAAATCTTAATGCATGTTAATGTTCTTACTATAGAGACACATATTAGTACATTGACACTTTGTTGCACCTACTCTATCCTAAGTAGTTAGTTGTCCTACCTAAAAGTTACAAGCTAATAATTTACTATAACTATTGCAAATAAGACATTCAATTTAATGGTTGTTTAGGAAATCTTGTTGGGAATGGTAGGAAGTTGTTATATAGCTTAGAGTAAGAAGTAAGATTTCAAAATTCTATTTATTTGTTATTGTTACAATTTGTGCATGGTTGTGAATTCTAGTTTTAGTGAATATATCTTCTAGATTCCATAAGCCAAATGTTTATTTGGGTGCATTATATTCCATTAAAGTTGGAACAAATATGTGATGGGTTGTTTTACAAGGTAGAAATGATGAATAGTAGAGTTCAAGAACCTTAAATCTTAGTTGAAGCTTGACAAGTTCCAAGAAGTTTAACTTTGTTATTATTTTTAGTGCTTTGAGTATATGTTGTAAATGAAAATGTGCATCTTGATTTAATAGGTCTTGGATTACGTTGTGCAATACCCTGATAACAATTCCTCATCTCTAGTTGGTCCTCTATGTAACACAACAAGGTATGATCACAAAAATCTTTCAATATGATTTCAGGAATGAGTAAATAATGTGATGGACATCTTAATTTTGCTTTATTCTATTAATTTTTCAACAATTTGCTTTGCCATTTTTTTCACCCCAGCCATCCCATCCAAAGGACATTGATTCATCTAATTCTTACCATGACCCACATATATCTAGATTATGACTTCAAGAATAAACTTGACTTTATGTTCATATCTTTGTAGTTTAGGAGCAATTATTACGCAAGAAATGAAAAGAATGAAGTGGCATTAGAAGTTGAATTCAAATGAGGAAAGAAGGAGAAGGAAATCAGTTGTATTATATACCCATATTTGATAATGTCTAGGGAGGTTACATATGTGATTTTGTATTAAAGAGCTAAAGGCATTCTCCAAAATCTAATAACTAGGTCTAGTATCGAGTAGTAAATGCCCAAGCATAGTAGTTGAGAAATGCCAGAGAAATAAAATATTAAAGCCCAAAAGAACAAGTGATATGAATTGGAAGCAAGTTATTCTTGTTTCACCATTGGTTAAACTTATTTGCACTTCTACAAACATAATATATAAACCATTCTTGTTTCTATTTTCCAAATTAAGACTACAAATATCTTAGGGATTTATTGGTACTCATCTTGTTTGCTTATATCAAATGGCGCCTCATACATTTACAAATTGTTCTGCTAAGTAGATCTCTTGACTAAAATTAAAACTTGAGTAAGCTACACTCCACAAGGATTTAACTTACTTGAAAAAGCACAGAGTTGGATCAAAGCAATGGATCGCTTACCCCAATTGCTCCTATTTCTAGCTCAATTTGTCTAAAATGTTAGTCTCAAAGAATCCTCAAATAATGTAATTTTATATAGCTGAGCTATTGAGCTTGATGTGTAAACTAAGTCTTATGTGAGGTGATACACAATTGAGCTTTTGAGATTGATTCTTGACCCTAGTCTTGACCTCCTTGTAACTACACAAGGGAGCTTCTATGCATGTTTTTAGAGGAGACTGTATTCTATGTAATAGTCAAGTGGCTAGTGAAATTAATATAAGAGGTTTTTATCCTCAAGAAGATTTTGACTCATCTTTATTCACTTGTTGATTATTACATGTGTATGTTTTTTTTATTGATTATCATATCTTGATATATTAAAATATGCTCTACTTGTGAGGATGTATCTATTTTGCACGAGCCTTTTACTTGCATTATTTGATCTTTCTACAATCTCGCTCCCTTTTCCTCGCATTACTTTAGGCTTCATTTAGGACAGATAAGGAGCTAGCCTTCTAATCCCAGATATTGACTCATTGGCCACATCCCCCGCTAGTTGGTATTTCCAATTGTTGATGGTCACACTCGGTGCATTGATCTCAAACTGGACCAAAGACCAAATCAACAAAGCTCATTAATTCTTTGTCTATGTTGATGCTCTTGTTGTAATGACATGCATTAGTACATCAAAACTTTGTTGCACATAATCTACCATGAGTAGCCAATTGTCCTACCTAAAAGTTACATTTTAATAATTTACTATAACTATGCAAATAGGACATTTAATTTAATGGTTGTTTAGGAAAGCTTGCTAGGAATGATAGAAAGTTGTCATGTAGCTTAGAGCAAAAAGTAATCTTTTTGTAATTCTATTTATTTGTTATTGTTGCAATTTATGCATAGTTGTGAATTCTATTTTTAATGATATATCATCTAGATTCCATAAGCCAAATGCTTATTTGGGTCCATTATATTCTATTAGTTGGAACAAATGTGTGATAGGTTGGTTTACAAGGGGGAAATGATGAATAGTAGAATTCAAGAGCCTTAAATCTTAGCTAAAACTTGACAACAAGTTCCAAGAAGTTTGACTTTGTTATTATCTTTAGTGCTTTGAGCATATGCTATAAATGAAAATGTGCATCTTGATTTAATAGGTCTCGGGTTACCTCGTGCAATATCCTGATAACAATTCCTCATCTCCAATTGGTCCTCCATGTAACATAGTAAGGTATGATTACAAAAATCTTTCAATATGATTTCAGGCTTGACTAAATAATGCGATGGACATATTAGTTTTACTTTATTTTATCAGTTTTAACAATTTTCTTTGCCATTTTTCTGCCACAACCATCCAGGTATGTGCATGGAAATGGGGGACCAAAAGGGGGTCATAAGTGGCTACATTTTTTTGAAATAAGAAAAAACTGATCTTGCATGAGAAATTGAAGATATCATGCTCAAAATTAGAAGATGTGATAAGAACAAGTTTTGTAGTGCTCCGAGTCTAGTTTCAAAACTACTTATTTTTTCTAAAAATGGTGGAGATTAAGAGGTTCAATTAGGGGGAGCACACAAAGTGCTCCTATTTTTTTAGAAAAATATAACATAGTGTCTGGTATGCTCCCCCTAAAATGTTGACTTTTTAAAAGTATTAGACAAATCACTTTAGTGGAAAATTATCTAACACCATGTAGTTTATGCATGTTTTTTCTGTTAATTGTTTTATGAATATATGATTTTTTTATGAATTTTCAAAGTGGACACATCTTGAAAAATGAAAATTTGAGCGTGCTCCCCCCTAATTTTTTTGAAAACTAATAAAAAATACAAAAAAAAATCAATGTGTATAGAATTGAGTCTAGAATCTGAAAATGTAATTTGTTTCAAATTTTGATAAACGTGTAAAAAATGTCACCGGAAATACTAGACAGGTTTTCTAAAAAAAACAACACATTAGCAAAAGAACTTGAAGATGGAAACCTTAATGTTATCAGATTTTTGAAAAAAATACATGGTTAGAAAGCTAATAAAAACTTGAAGTTGTCTTGACATTTTTCGTATTGACATTGAAAAATGTGTAAACCATAGGGGGAGCACGCACGATATTTGGTCAAATTGTCTAATTTTTGTTAAAAACACGTCCTTGGCATCCAAAATGTACCTCCAACCCTTTGGGTTGGATGCCCAAGGCAAATCCAACCCTTAAGGTTGGAATTTCCCAAAGCAGGCAAAAACATGCTCGCATTATAATGTGCTCACCTTTTAAAGTAGTTAAAATGCAAATCCTTGAACTTCCTTCACTCTAGAGTAGGGTCATGTCTAGGAAGAGACTAGGGCTATATACATAAAATAAACATTTAAGTATAAGTTGGTATTTACCTTTTATCATTTACCTTTAGTATACTTTAAGTTATATTTTATGTATATACTGGCAAGATGTTTGAGAGTGGTTTCAGATCCATGGGACTTAAATTGCAGATTCTAGAATTTGGAGGATCCCTTAGATTTCAAACTTAGTCAAATTTTTAGGGTTTCAGACTTAGCCAAAATCAGGGGTTCAACAACATGCATCAAGGGAAAGGCATAGGGACCCCTTAGCTCTCTCTCTCTCTCTCTATCTCTATCTCTATACTCTCTCTATCTCTATATCTCCCCCTCTCTATCTCTCTCCCTCTCTCTAACTCTATCTTTATATTTCTCCCTCCCTCTCTATCTCTATCCCCCTCTTTCTCCCTCCCTATCTAAAGCTTTGAGATAAAGATAGAGATAGAAAGAGGGGGAGAGAGATAGAGAGGGAGGGAGAAATATAAATATAGAGTTAGAGAGAGAGGGAGAGATAGAGAGGGGGAGAGATGGAGATGGAGATGGAGATGGAGATAGAGATAGAGACAGAGACAGAGACAGAGATAGAGAGAGGGGTTAGAGATAGAGATAGAGATAGAGATAGGGGGTAGAGATAGAAATAGAGAGAGGATAGAGAGATAAAGATGGGGAGAGGGAGAGATGGAGATATAGAGATAGAGAGGGAGAGATAGAGAGATGTGCACATGAAATATAGATTCAACAAAAGATTTCAAACACAATGTAAAAAACCTCAAATCTATATCAAATACGCCTCCGATCAAGCAAGAAATTGAAACATAAAATGAAGTAACCCATGAATTGATTCCTTTTTCACCACAAGGGTGGATATGCTCAGAATTTGATTGTGGTTGCTTGACTCATCAGCATGACATTGTGGGATTGATTGATGATTCATGAAAATGGCTTCTTGATGCATGAATTTATGATTTCAAAGAAGAAGATCAATGGCTAGTATTGGATGGTAGATCGACAACTAAGATTGAAGTGGTTGGGTTGGTTGCACGATCAAAGGTAGAGAATAAAAGCTATTTTTATTTGATTTTTAATATTTGTGGGAGATAGTTATGAAGTAGTTAGGTTGAAAAATAAAAGAAATTTTTATTTCTTTTATTCACTTTATGAGAGGAAAAAGGGAGATTTAATTAATAAAATTAATTAAATCATGTGAGAAAGGTGATTTATGACTTAGGGAAATAGTTTAGGACTTAGGAATAATGATTAGGATTAAGGGAAACTAGGATAATTAGGGATAATGATAGGATAGGTTATGATAATTAGGCCAATTAGGCAAATATGATAAATTAGGGAATAACTGACCATGATTAGGATAATTTAGGATGATTCATGGATGATAGTTTAGGGTAATAAGAGGATAATTGATCAAATTTAGAGGATAAATGGTCAATTTGGGGATAAATGATCAATTTAGGGAACTAGGACTTGATTGGGATAAAGTGGTTAATTTTAGGTGTCTACATTTTGCCCTTCTTTGATATGATGTTGAGAAGTAGTGTCATGTCAAAGAAGAATAAAATATAGATGGTGGAAAAAGGATGGGGCTTATAAAAATGAGGATGGAAGGATTCCCCCTCGAGAGGATACACGGGTATGAAGGGCATGGGTAGGCTCTTGAAATGGATGAAAAGGAAAGATGATGCTAAGGAGGAGGAGAAAAGGATTGTCATGCTGAGTCGGTATGAGCAACCTGATGTTTGATATAGCATCTAACATTATGCACCAAAGGATTAAAGTCACAAGCAAGCATATACCAATGGCATCATGATATGGGAGACCATGATGGCGTTGTGGCAGGTATGTTTCAAGGACCAATGCAAATGCAAGACAAAACAATAACACACATACAAGCAAAGCAAGCAATCATGCATAAAACGATTCAAAGACAAAGACAAACATGATATTGCCCCTAGTCAAGCTAAAAATCAATGATTGGATTGATGATGATGATGATAGTGTTGTTGATGTGAGAATCATATATCCTAAAAACAACGCAAGGATTGGGAATGATATATCCAAATGATGAGGATGATTGATTGGATTAAGTTGTGGTTGATTTGTAGAAAGACTAGGAACAAGATTGATGGATGCTCAAGGATGATAGGATAGATTGATTAGCAAGATATGCATGGATTAGAATTGCTTATGATGGGTTAACTACTTGAGGATCTAGATTGGGATTTTTGCATTGGGGTTCTTGGGATAATGCTTTTCTTGGATTGCTTTGGATAATTCTAATGGATTACTTTTGATGGGATTACACGAGATTGGATTGCATCTAGATAGGCTTGTGGTTGCCATATGATAACTAGTGACAAGGGAGCACCAAGCGTAGAAAACAAGGATGGGAAAGTTGGTTGATTTAGACTAATGAACTTATTGGATTGGATGGATGATGGAAGAGATAATTAAATGGAAAGGAAGATCATTAATAGATGGATGGGTGAAGGGTGTAGGGATAGGAGATGAATAGGAAAGGGGAATAGAAGGATGTAGGATTTAACCTCCAAGGACTATGTCACAAATGAATAACATGCCCCTACTTTGCAAATGTCATGTCAGATGTTGAACTAAAGGGATATGGCGATTTTCATAGGATATAACAAGATATGTTTTAATAGGATTGGCTATGTCAAGCGTGTATCAAAGCATGTATCAAAATCATGCCTCAGACCTTACCAAGATCAATGCTTTCATCAAGATCCAAGTTGAGTAGGTGGGATGACGAAGGGGAAAGAAAGCAAGGAAATATGGATATGATTGGTTATGAGGATAGGAAAGGGATATGTTGGTATGGGATAGATGAGACAACTTGCCCCCAAGTACAATTTTTATTGACAATCGACTTACACATGACACCCGTGAATGGGTTTTCATCATGGTACTTATCCAAGGCACCATGGAAATGGTTTTCACCATTGGACGAATGATTTCTCTTTAATATTTTGATTTTTTTAATTTATTTTTTGACTTTTGTTATGCTAATTGGTTGACACTGATAGCTTGATACTCAAAATATCTTAATGTGTCCCTATTTACTTGAGATGGTTGATATAGACGCATTTGTCATAACATGCCAATAATATCCCACTTGAAGTAACTGCTTTGTGAGGATTAAAGTGCTCATGTACAACCTTTTGATGTTTGTGTGATCTTCATCGATAACTAAGTTGGCCTTGTCCAAATGATTACATTTTAATAGGGAACCATCATAGCCCTTATAATGAAGTGTTGTTGCCACAACACAATGGATTTGGGAGTTGGATTTTTTGGATTTGAGACGTGATTTTGGATGTGTATGGGGGATATTAGATGTGGGATTAAGTGATTGTGATACAACTGACTTGGATGAATAAGTTGGCGATGTAGATAGGTTTGACGTATTTTTGACTCGCTAAACTTGCGTAGGTGGATTATGAAATTTGAATTTACCATTATGATGTGTAGATGTGTTTTGGTTTTGATAGTTTTGATAGCTCATGATATTTGGAAGATTTACTTTATTTGACATGCTTGGTCCATTTTGTTTTACGACCCATATTGCTTTGATATGTTTTCCTTGATTTTTGGATTCGTATGCTTTGAACATTGGATTTGAAATTTTTACTTTGTATGTTCTATGATTTTGTTGGTCCTAATTGACGGGTGGAAGAAGTGGAAGACAAGTGATGATGGAAGTGGAAGTAGAAGTGGAAGGATTGTCGAGATTGTTGACAACAAGTTTAGTATAAGGGCTACAAATGGTCCCTATGTCAATACTCTCATTGGATGAGGTTTCCCTAGCGATCTTCGAAGTATCACTAACATCATTAGATTTTTTAGATAATTCTTTGCTAATGCTTTGAACATGTTCAATGTGGATTGGGATAGGTTCTAGAATGCCTTGTTCATGAAGACCCAATCCTTTTCCCTGATAGTCCATGTTTTGACATAGCTTGTTTGCGATATGGCACTTGTCATTTTTAGACATGATGCAAACTCCTCAGTACTTTGCTGAGAGTAGTCAAAATTTTCTATTGTCTCCTTTGTGAGTAGATTTGTCTTGATGAAGATAGTAGATCCTATTTGATGGGATTCATGTGCTGGCTCATCATGTAGACTCATTGTACCTTGATCATTGTGTATACTTGTAGTTTCATGGTCATTGTTTGTGATTGTCATTCCTTGATCATCTGAATGCTCAACGGTATCGATTGTGACTGGTGTTTCTTCATGTTTGCTATGAATAGGATCTTGATTGCAACTATGGGATCCATTGTGATATGATCCAAGTGATTCGTTTGATTGTCTATGTTGTCTTGGGGACACAGTGTCTCATCATAGGATATAGATGCTAAAACTGGATGTTTGATAGGGCCAACTGAAAAGGTAATAGGACCATTTTAGCTTTCTTGATCATGAATAGCATAAAGCTCAAGGAGGGGATCAATTTGGTTTTCTAACTCATAGCTAGGATCATGATCATAAATGGGAGTGGCTTGACTATTTTTTTCTTGGATAAAAGGGACAACTCGAGCTTGAGTGTCTTGATTAACTTGATCTTGATTTAGTTGAGTAGATGTTTGATCTTTCTTTAGATTTGATTCTTGACATAACTCTTGAGTTTGGGTGAACTCAGAGGTTTCTTGAATAGGCTTGATAGGATTTGGATCATCGACATCATGGTCACATAATGGATTTGGATTTGAATTTATGGTAAGGAATTCTTGAATAGGCTTGATAGGCAATGATAATGGTTCATTGTTAACATGAGACTCTTGCATAGATTGGATGGGCATAGGATTGCATAATGGTGTTAGATAGATAGGCATGACATTAGAAGGCTCTTGTTCATAGTTGAAAGACTTAGGATTGACAAAATCTTCACATGATGGCACTTGCTCATGAATGGATATGTTATTTGACTTTAGATCACATGGCATTATTTTTTGGATAGGCATGTCATTAGGAGACTCATGGATAGGTTTAGAATAGGCATGCTTATTGACTTGGAGATTTCTAGTATCATTTTCTTCCTTTGCTGATAGTCCTTGGAGGAAATTTGAAAAGACTGATTTGGGTGCAGTGGACTTGGATTGTAAATTTATGCTTTGAATGGATGGATGGTTGGGTTTATGGGATGAGCTAGGGTATAAGGATGAGGATGAGGGATTTTCATAGGATGACAAGGAAGATATGAAGTATGGATATGGGGTTGGATTTGGAAACATAGATTGGGCATAAGGACCATGTTCCAAACTAGTACTTCCCTTGTTGTAGGTATCATAAGGAGGGTGACTAAACAAATATTCAAGATTGGAATGATAGCTATTGTTAGGCTTTTGAATGCAAGGATCTTTTATGAGTGTGGAAAGCTTGTGATCAATCATTTCATCATGAAAACTATTGTTATCAAAATATTCACCATGATCCACAAGACTATCATCATCAAGACTATTGTTATCAAAATATTCATCATGATCCACAAGACTATCATCATCATCATCAACAAATGGAGGACCACCTTTGATTATGATTTTGTGTTTGATAATAGCTTTATTGATAGTTGTAGGACTAGGAGTTCTACTTTGCATGATAATGTTTTCAAACCAAGGATCTCGCATATGCATGATGAAGGATTGCAAAGGTATTTTGGATGCCACTAGGAGCTAGATGCAATTTTGGATTTGGTAGCTAGGATGCAAATTTGGATTTGATATGAGACGAAGATGGACTTTGCACAAGATGAGTGTAAAATGGGGACTTGGATAATGAAACTTGGAAAGATTCCAACTTTGTTATAAGAGAGGATTCAATCGTGGTCTATGAAAAGTTGGCTGATTGTGTTCGACTACAAGCTTCTGATTTGGATGTGTGCTAGGATTTGTTTGCAAGAATTTGACTAAAAAGTGGATTGATAACAAACAAGAAGACACGATGGCTTACTAACACTTCAAGGTGACAAAAGGCTTATTGGGTTTTACTGGTTTTGACAATAAAATACACCAAGCACATGAACATCCTATAAATTATTCAAGTGGGAGTATCATACCTTGTATCTATCTCACAAAGTGGCTGTGGGCCAATCCCAACTCAAAGAGAACTGGGATTCGCACCCCCACTAATACCTTCGTGCCTTAGTTTGGATAGATAGGGAAAGTAAGGTCATGGATGACCTTACCCCCCTTACCAAGGAGACTTTCATCTTGCCCAAGGTAATGCCTATCTCAAATAATGTGGTACGATGAGCAATCTTCCCCCCCTCTGCAGTGGTGCACCACAAGGTATGACAGATAAAAGGTCTTAAGCTAGGATAGTACGGGCTTCTAGGGAATTTCGCAATATACATGAGGTATGGGGGACGAGTTCATGAATGAGGGTGTCCCAATCAACTGACGCTCAACCACATGATCTTGGTGGACCAAGTATCCCAAAGGTTTTTTGCTTGGAGGTGAAAGGGTCCTTCCTGTAAATTGAGTCTTTTAATTCTTGCAATATTTCTATCTAGCGCCAGAACACACAGTTGAGGTCATCCCTTGGGGTGATGAAATCCCCAAGTAGGCCTCCTAAGAAGAAATTATTCCTTGCTTTTGATCACCCAAGATCGCACTAGGCGTAAGGGGAGAGCATACACAATAAAGACAACCCCTTCGGGAAAACACTAAAAAACAAGTAAAATGTTTGAATGTAGACTTTTGATCCCCAATATCACCCTAGGGTGCTAGGGGAGAGCATACGTCTATAAATAAACCAAACATGACATACAAATATTAATTCCCACTACACTAATTTAACGCAGCTAAACTAGTAGAGAGGATTATGTCTTTGACAACAATGCTGCATAAAACTAGTTAGTAGTTTGTAAAATTTTGTCTTGGATAGGTGTAAGGTTACAAGAAAAACATTAATACAAGACAAACAATCCTGCAAAAACCACACAAAAATGTTAAATGCACAACAAGAAAATAAAGTTTGATGCTTCAAAATAAAAGTCTGAATTTCAAATGAGTATACCTATAAATTTGTAACAAATTTGAAAGAAATTATTGTACTACCATGAAGAGCTCAAAAATAGCTTTCCAACGCTTGCAAAATCATGAGAATCTGATGAGTAACACAAAAGTTATGTACATTTGAATAAAACAGCCTCCAAGGGCTAAAAATAGGCACTCTGGCAACTAATCAACCATTGGCAATTTGCTCTGTCTTGATGATATGCAAACAACTATCTCCTAGAGGTTAAAAGTCACTGGTAGTTTTAGTAGGTTCTTGCTACATGCACAATCTGAAACACAACTACTAATGGTTTAGGATTGTCAACCTGCGATTAAATAAAAATTGATCACACAATAGATTAGAAGTTTATATTGTGATTATGATTAACAGTTTACCATTACAAAACTTGATTGTGCTGACCGCATAAAATCCACTTGAAGCAACTTTTTCATGTTATGTGCTTGTTGTGATGTCTCTATGAATTATTCGCAGCATGAGCAATGTGTAACCGATTCCTTACAGCCCCATGAAATCACAATAAAAAATGACTCCCTTTTGCATAATCTGCAGATGGCAATGGATTAAGAAACCATGGCAGTTTCTCTCTGAATTGTTTGATAAGCAGTTTCCAATCAGATCTAAATGTAAAAAGCATGTTGCACAGTCCTTGCAAGTCTCATTTATACCACAATAACCCTCTCCTTCCACACAACAGAGTAGTTGGCCATCAGGAGAACAAAATTAAAGAGCAACAATAGAAAAAGTAGCAAATAAAATGGTTAACTTCTGTATAGGACAACTGCTACTATGATGGGCAATGTGTGGGAACTCCAGATTAGTGAGCAATTTATCAAAGTTATTAATGATTCTTTATCATTTAAATCAAAGGCAAACATAAATGTTTCTACGATTATAAAACCAAGAGTTATGCAATCAAATGAAAGAAGCAAGGCTTGAAAAGCCAAAAGAAAAAGGATGGAACTGTTTAGTGGGAAAAATAGGGGTTTAGGTTTAGTTAAGTTTCAAAGGAAAATCCTCCCTTCACCATAAACATTCAAGGTCATATCAACCAAGTTAAATCTCCACTAGTAGGAGCATTCACCTATCAAGTAGGGCTGCCACTTGGAATGATGCAGAAGCTCAGATGTATCAAACAATATCTCAATTTAATGCTCAATTTCACTTAAAATCCTAAATAAGCAAAACATTAAGTAAATTATTGAATTACGACAAATCCTTTCAGACCAAGGTGAAGGACTGAGATATTTAACTTACTTTTTTTGAAGTTCAGAAAGCGGAATAGTCAAGGACACTGGGACTAACACCCTAGTCCAAGGTATAGTTTTTGTCATGAAATCTATAACTTCTTCCGATACTGATATGAATTGTATCTTCCATTTTTGCCTCAGGAAAAGTGGAGGACATAGGGACTAACACCCTTATCTCGAAATGTTCACCTTTGTCCTCTACTTGTCAGATCCTGAATCCCTGTTGTCTGCAACCTCCTTTTTGCAACTCCACTCCGTGAAACTTGGTACCTGTAATCTGCAATCACAAAGGAGTGTGGGAGGGGGTTGTGGTGTTTAGAGGCTTGCCTCGATCAAGCCCCAGAGAGACATTCAAGTCATCCGAACACCATTGTCAGATAAGAGTGCGTATCTCAGCAGGATAGAGGCAAAAATCCAAATGATACATGATTGAAAACACAATAGATATCAACTTGAAGTGTAGATCTCATGGAAGGAAGATGCTCTTCATGCCATGAGGAGATGGAGTCAAATATGCAAATACAAACACAATAACAATGTTGTACTCTACAACACAATGAATATTTTGAATGCTTTATAATCACAAGTTTACATAATGTCCATCTAGTTTGCAAATTAAACTAATCATGATTATATATGCAACTACAAATATTCCTGCTAAGAATTTTGTAATTCAAACTTGAGATGTCGGCATAGCACCTAAATAACGGTCATAAAACTGACATTTAAATTTAGGGCAGACCCAAAATAGGGTAGGACTAGGGCGCTAGCGCCCAAGTCCACCCCCTTGTTTCTGTTCATTGATCATCAAAATAGCACCCCGTAGGTCCTATTTGCCATAAGACTTCAGGGTTTTCTCATCGGGAGTCAAAATTATCATGTAATATGCTCTAAATGCAATTTAAGGACCCAGGAGCTAAACCTTAAGAGGGAAAATCCCACAAGGGGACATTTTCTGACATAACATTTAGCCCCCACTTTAATGTATGTATAAACGCAAGGCCAATACATGCATTAAAGTAAGGTCAACAAACACAACAAACACGCCAAGCATAGTGAAGACACGCCAAACATGTTGAAGATAGTAACAGGCACGCAAAACATGGAGAAGACAATTACAGTCATGCAAAACACGGAGAAGACAACTTGAAGACACGCAAAACACAGTGAATATAGTGAATGCAGTGATTATTTTCTTTTTTCTTTTTCTCATATATGAATGCAAATGAAAGTACAAGGAAAGTGAACACACAAGCCATAATGCAGGAGGGACTCATCACCACCAGTCTTTAGACTGCACATGGGGCAATAGACATGCAATCCAAATCTCAGAGTGTAGGATGGACTCATCGCCACTAATCTTTAGACTACACTTGAGAACAAACACGTCATACAAATCCCAAAGCATAGGAGGGACTCATTGCCACCAGTCTTTAGACTATGCTTGGGAACAAACACGCCATACACACACACATGGAAGACATGGAGAAAACACAACAAACATGCGATCAAAGAAACCTATTGCTAGGTTTGCAGCCATCTCAGGCACGCTACAAGCACACACTAACAATTGGGCTTCACCACAACAATCTCTGAAGACATGCTTAAGGTTAAAGATAGTCTTAGATCCACTCCCCACCTCTGCAGAGAACTTTTAGAAAATGATAGGATGTGCAATCTCTTTGTGAAATACACCATCCCTGCCTTCGCATAGGGCTTAAGACTAAAAGGATATACGTAATATCCCACCTCTGTAGAGGGATTAGATGATTGCAATAGATTCAAGTTTTACAAACAGACTTTACTAGCATCTAAATCAGACAACTTATCTTATATATGCCCCCACCTTAAGGTGGTTGATATCATGTACCGATATCAAGCACGTTAAGGTAGAGAGAAAACACACAAGGGAACACGAGCTCTCGCAAAGCCCATGCCCCCCGGAGGTGACATGTACTTTATGATTGCCAAATGTTCCCACAAACACACAATTTCCTACAAGAAAAGTTGTTAGTATCTATATAATCATGATAATCAACAAGGCATATAATCATTCACATAAAGAACTGAGGAAAATAAGATCCAAGATAGACAAAGTGCACGGAGCAGTAGTATTGTTATGTTTTGTAAGTATGATAAGACAACATCAAGATCACACAAAGTGATTCTACTAGCCAAGCGTCGGATAATATATATCAAGCCCATTGTCATATTTGGACTAGGTCCATTTTTTGATTTCTCGCTGAAGTGACACTAGGTCCATATCAGTATAATGAGTTTTTCATCATCCGTCTACTAGATAGAACCACTAGAGGAAGGGAAACAATAAATCAAGAGAGGAGAAACAAGTGTCTTAGGGACAGTCACGTAGGAGGGTGCCCCCAAGTCACCAATTGCAACACTATGTCTGTCAGACACAACACACAACAATGAAAATAGAGGAGAGGCAATATAGAAGAATGATGATACAAATAGAAGAAGGGTCACAACAAAGGTAGTCTCCTAGTATCCTTGACC
The DNA here is from genome assembly GCA_027924645.1 of Cunninghamia lanceolata. Lineage (NCBI taxonomy): Eukaryota > Viridiplantae > Streptophyta > Pinopsida > Cupressales > Cupressaceae > Cunninghamia > Cunninghamia lanceolata. Next base: position 29,866,282 of record BSBN01000193.1, read on the forward strand.
TTACAAGAGAATCAAGGGTCATACTATGAGGCCTAAACAACACATAACACATCACGGGGGAAACACAACACGAAGGTAAAGGGTTAGAAATACTTACCTGCAAGTACAATCATACTAAAATGTGGAACTTACGAGCCTCTTAGAGAGATACTATATCAAGTTTTGTTTGAAGATTGGGTGGTTCTTATGAGAGTCTTGTTTTTTGTCAGGAAGTGAGATCTTTTGTTGCTTGTGATGAGGAGAACCGCTATTATTTCCAACTGATGATAATCGTCTTACTCTTTTCTAATTTTTAGCTAGTTTTCTTTGTTGAGTTCATCTATCATAGTGATAAGGACCATCTTGTACTATCTCAATCTTTTCTTTTGTCAGAGTCTCTTACTTCGGTTGTTCCATTTGTCTTTTTGAAGCATTTTGGTTATCTCCCAATCCTTGAAGGGATAATAGAGGAGGAACCTCAACATAAATACCATTTCTTCATGGGCAAGGTGATACTTCAATATTTTCCTTATCCACTTCTATTGTAGCAATAATATCATCCTAGTTCAGATAATCATCTTCTACTTCTAGTGTATTTTGTTCCATCATGTTATTATTGGTATGCTTATTGAAAGGATTAGTAAAGATTTGCAAATTTTGATTCGGCGGAGCAACTGACTTATTTCCATTATAATTCACACTTGATACCTATATAACATTTGAGTCAATGAGGTCTTGTATTTCATGTTTAATATGCATACATCATTCAATATCATGTCCTTGTTGCTGATGAAAATGACAGAAGGCAATAGCATTGAAATAAGGTCCTTGCATTTTACTAGGATCCAAAGGTTTAATCGGGGGAAGCTTCATAAGGTTATTACTCACAGCCTGATTCATGATAGAATGATAGGATTTAGATATCGGAATAAACTTTCTTTGTTGATACAGTGCCTTCTTCAAATCAGTGATAGCATACACTTGTGAAAAATTGTTTGAGTTTTGTCCATTAACCTTGATGAAAGTTTTATTATTCCTCTTAAAGTTGTTTTGTGAAGGCCCACTCACAGATTGAACAACTTGAGCCAATGAGTTGGTTTTCATACTGACTAGACAAAAGTTGATAATCACGAAGGGCGATACATAAATGTTGAAAGGAGTTATACTTCATTAAGAGAATCTTATCACGGATGTTAGGTTGTAGATTTGTAATAAACACCTTCTGAACATTCTCATCCTTCATCTGATATTGAATTTGTGCATAGAGAGCTTGATATCGACTAATAAACTCATTTAACTTCTCTTTTGGACCTTGCTTGCAGTGAACTAAATCAATCAAGGAGACTTGAGGTCCAATATTTGCTTGAAAATGTTGTAAAAATTGATCAACTAGCTGCGAAAAAAAGTGTATTGAATTTAGAGGTAAAGAGAAAAACCATTCTAGAGCTGTATCTTTGAGAGATTGCAGGAAATTTTTTGCTAACAAATCTTCTTCAAAGTAATAATCACTACACATAGCCGTGAATGCTGCCACATGAGTATTAGGATCACCTTTTCCACCATATTTTTCAAAGCGAGGAGTCTCAAACCTCTCAAGCATAGGAGTTCTCAAGATTGTATAAGATAGGGGATTATGGGCATGATAGGTTGGTATATTAGGTTGTGAATAATTTGTCAAATTTGTCACCTTTTGTTGTAAAGAAGTCATGCCTTGCAAAAGTTAGTTTAGGATGGCATCGTTAGGAGATGTGGTTTGTTGTGAGGAATTAGAACCAAAGTGAGGAGGTAATTGAGCCTGAGTAGTGATAAGTGGAGGTTGTGAATAGGTGAGTGGTGGTTGAACATATTGATAAGTCGAAGGTGGTTGTGAATAGTTGTATGTAAGAGGTGGTTGAGAATAAGTGGGATGGAGAGGTGGTTGAGAGTAATTATTCATGGAAGAGGTCACCCTAGGTGCCAAATTTTGATAGTTAAATCCCATAGCTTTGTAATTGTGTGAATTTGTGCCATTAGATACTCCAATACTAGTGGTAGCATTACTACAAGCATTTGCATTAGTAGTTAAAATTGTTGATGTAAATTTAGATATTCCCATAGTCGGTATAGGTGTCGATACTTGCGTATGAGACGGTGACGACATGTTCTTAATAGCATTCGCACATTCAGTCACTGTCATAACATTATTGTGTACTATATGCGTTAATCCTTGAACAACATTAATACCATCTTGTCCTTCTTTTATCAATTCTCTTATGTTGTGAATCACAAGTATAGCTTCTTCCGCTATCCTTTCAGTTTCAACAAATGCTTAAAAATTGGAGAGCTCTTTATCAAGTTTGTTTATTTGCTCATTAGGTACATGTGAAACCACCTTAATAGTGTCCTCAACATCATGAATAATTGATCTTCCATAGTGGTTGTATGAGGGATAGTGTCTTGCAAAATTTGTGTCTATCCTTAAGGAAGGTGTTTAATGGATTTTCAGAGGTAGGAACATTGTTTTCTTCAAAAGCACTAGATCCAATGAGTCTTCTACTTATTCTTAAAGGGATATTTATATTAGGTAAGTGAGTTATAAGATTCATACAAAAGTATGAAACACTCAATGCACAAACTAATAGAACAAACCCTAGCATCAAGATTTGTTTAAGATCCAAAATGCTTGATTTTTCAACTTTTTTCAATTCAAATCACTAGGAGGAGAGGTTTTGTGAAGAATTTCAAGAGGGACAAAAAATAATATGCCTAATAATAGTCCAATGACACAGAAATATCTTTCACAACATGCTTTTGATGCAAATCTAGAGTGATGACAAGTCAAAACCTAGTGAAAATATAGCAAAAATATGCAATTTTCACCAATTTTCAATGTAAATGCCTAGTAGAAAGGGTGTTGCAAGGAATTTTAGGAGGGGAAGAATATAATAACCCTAATATCAGTCAAGTCATGCAGCAAAATCCCTCACAACACACTTGTAGTGCAATTCTAGAGAGACGATAATGCCAAATCTGGTGAAAATGCAAGGTTTTCAAACCCTAGACATGAAAATTTGTAAGGAAACCACTATGATGCAATGCTACAATTAGAAATCAGTCCTAATGAGTGTTTGAAAAGGGTATTAAAATTTGATACAAGATTTTGAGTACAAAACCTGGCTAATGGAAAACTAGGTTTTTATGAAAAATACACAATTTCAAGCAATTTTTGATAATTTAATCATGAAAATGCAATGCAAATAAACACTAAATGATGAATTTATGTAATTTAAATCAGATATAATGAAAATAATAGAAATTTGAATAAACTAAATGCCAATTAATTCAAATTATGCTAAAATGCAATCCTAGGATGCCAATTTTTTCAAAATTTTCAAAAAAAAATTTGTAGGTTTTCAAATGCAACAAAATAAATGAATGCAAATCTATCACACAACACTCAGCAAGGTGCTAGAAAGTCCAAAAATATGGGTTCACCAAAATGTTTAGTGGTAAAAAGAGGGGTTTAGGTTTAGTTACATTTCAAAGGCAAATCCTCCCTTCACCACAAACATTCAAGGGCATATCAACCGAGTTGAATCTCCACTAGTAGGAGGATTCACCTATTAGGTAGGGCTGCCACTTGGAATGATGCGGAAGCTCAGATGTATCAAACAATATCTCAATTTAATGTACAATTTCACTTAAAACCCTAAATAAGCAAAATAGTAAGTAAATTATTGAATTACGATAAATCCTTTTAGACCAAGAGGAAGGACAGAGATATTTAACTTACTATTTTTTGAAGTTCAGAAAATGGAATAGTCAGGGACACTGGGACTAACGCCCTAGTCCAAGGTACAATTTTCATCACAGAATCTGGATCTTCTCTTCTGATACTGATCTGCACTGTATCTTCTGTTTCTACCCCAGAAAAAGTGAAGGACACGGGAACTAACACCCTTGTCCTGAAATCTTCACCTTTATCCTCTACTTTTCAGATCCTGAATCCCTGTTGTTTGCAACCTGCAATCACAAATGAGTGTGGAAGGGGGTTGTGGTGTTTAGAGGCTTGCCTTAGTCAAGCCTCGGAGAGACATTCAAGTCTTCCGAACACTGTTGTCAGATAAGAGTGTGTATCACAGTGGGATAGAGGCAAAAATCTAAATGATAAATGATTAAAAACACAATAGATATCACCTTGAAGTGTAGATCTCATGGAAGGAAGATGCTCTTCATGCCACGAGGAGATGGAGTCAAATCTGCAAATACAAACACAATAACAATGCTCTGCTCTACAAAACAATGAATATTTTGAATGCTCTATAATCACAAGTTTACATAAAGTCCATCTAGTTTACAAATGAAACCTAATCATGCTTATATATGCAACTACAAACATTCCTGCTAAGAATTTCATAATTCAAACTTGAGATGTCGGCACAGGACCTAAATAACGGTCATAAAACTAACATTTAAATTTAGGGCAGACCTAAAATAGGGTAGGACTAGGGCTCTAGTGCCCAAGTCCACCCCCTTGTTTCTATTCAGTGATCATCAAAATAGCACCCCCTAGGTCCTATTTGCCATAAGACTTCAGGGTTTTCTCATCAGGAGTCAAAATTATCATGCAAGATGTTGTAAATGCAATTTAAGGACCCAGGAGCTAAACCTTAAGGGGGAAAATCCCCCAAGGGGACATTTTCCAACATAACAGGAACAAATTCAGTGACAAGGAAACTTGCCATTAACATTTTATCATGATCACATCAATAGCAAACTCAAAACCCTACCGTTACCATTGAGTAGTTATGCAAAACAGTTAATGTTTTGATCATTATTTAAACTGAGAGTTGATGAAACATAAGGTCAATTCGCCAACATATAACATTAACTAAGACAAGGGAGATAAATCTGATCAATTAACGCAGACAAAAGTCAATCTGCCAGCAACATAACATCAACTAAGGAAAAGGAGGGTTACAAAATGCCTTAGAGAATTACTTAGATCATATGAAATTGGGAAGTGATGGCTACAACACTGTATACAGAGGCACACTGTCAGACGACTTGGTTGTGGCAATTAAAAAGTCCAAGTAGATTGGTGATGCATAAGAGGATGATCATTTTATCAATGAAATTATCATATTCTCTCAGATTAATCATAGAAATGTTGTGAAATTGTTTGGTTGTTGCCATTTGAAACCAACATTTAAAACATCAAAACCCTATCATGGGACACAACAGAGTTGTCATTGTTAATAATGCATAGAAAGTATTAAACTGGAAACAATTTTAGCATTAAATTTCATGGAGAAATCCGTAGGAACCTGGTAGTTATAAGAATAATAAAAAAGAATGATTTATGAAAAGATCACCTAATAACCAACTTTTGCAAAGAAATTATTGAAAAGAAATGACTATCCTATTAACAGGCCATTGTACACAAACAAAGATAAACCCTAAACTTTAAACCATACCATTGTCTTATGCATAAAATGACCAACTGATGGTTAATGAAACTAACTCTCTGCAAATAACAAGATGCACCAATGGACAAAGACCCAATGGATGAACCAAATACCGATGGATAGCACAAACAATATTAATAAATAAACCACAGGGTAATATCCAGTCCTGCAACAAGACATAAAATAATCAATATCCAATGGATAAAGAGTTTTCAAATGCGTATGGACAAGGATCCATGGAATACAAATAATCTGAATACAAAACAATGTTTAACTAGAGGATGTTACGAGTATCCCTATAAATAAATGCTATATTTTGTGTATCCTGTAGATAAAAACTAATCTAGTGAATAAAAATTCACACAGAAGACAAAGCAAGAGTAAAAACTTCACAAAATTAAAAAAATTACAACTTTTCTGAAACCCATGGTGTGATACGTTTTTTTTTCATCTACGAGCAACTTTGGAATCAACGTTGCAGTCAGATTTAAGTCGGGAGGAGACCTGCAAAAGTCAACCTCCAAGACTCATTGAAAAACACACCAACGACCTGCACAAACTCAACAAGAATTCTTGCACAATGATTGATTAAGAAAGGACACGTTTCATGTCGGGGTCACCAAATGTACGCATGAAATATAGATTCAACAAAATATTTCAAACACAATGTAAAAAACCTCAAATCTATATCAAATACGCCTCCGATCAAGCAAGAAATTGAAACATAAAATGAATAAACAAAATGAAGTTACCCATGACTCGATTCCTGTTGCACCATGAGGTTGGATGTGCTTAGATTTTGATCGTGGTTGCTCGACTCGTCAGCATGATGTTGTGGGATTGATTGATGATTCATGAAAATGGCTTCTTGATGCATGAATTTACAGATTTTGAAGAAGAAGATCAACGACTAGGATTGGATGGCAGATCGACAGCTAAGATCGAAGTGGTTGGGTTGGTTGCACGATCAAAGGTGGAGAATAAAAGCTATTTTTATTTGATTTTTAATATTTGTGGGAGATAGTTATGAAGTAGTTAGGTTGAAAAATAAAAGAATTTTTTATTTCTTTTATTCACTTTATGAGAGGAAAAAGGGAGATTTAATTAATAAAATTGATTAAATCATGTGAGAGGGGATTTATGACTTAGGGAAATGGTTTAGGATTGAGGAATAATGATTTAGGATTAAGAGAAAATGGGATAATTATGGATAATGATAGGCTAGGTTATGATAATTAAGCAAATTAGGCAAATATGATAAATTAGGGAATAAATGACCATGATTAGGATAATTTAGGATGATTCAGGGATAATTAGGATAGTTTAGGGTAATCAGAGGATAATTGATCAAATTTAGAGGATAAATGGTTGATTTGGAGATAAATGATCAATTTAGAGAACTAGGACTTGATTGGGATAAAGTGGTTAATTTTAGGTGTCTACAAGAGACAAGGGGATAGAGATGGAAAGAGAGAGAGAAAGGGAGACATAGAGATAGAGAGATAGCATTAGAGAGAGAGAGAGACCTAAGGGGTCCCTATGCCTTTACCTTGATGCATGTTGTTGAACCCCTAAATTTGGCTAAGTCTGAAACCCTAAAACCTTGAAAATTTGACTAAGTCTGAAATCTAAGGGATCCTCCAAATTCTAGACTATACAATTTAATTCGTATGGATCTGAAACCACTCTCAAACATCCTGCTAGTATATACATAAAATATAACTTAACGTATAAGAAAGGTAAATGATAAAAGGTAAATACCAACTTATATACTTAAATGTTTATTTTATGTATATACCCTTGGTCTCTTCCTAGACATGACCCTACTCTAGAGTGAAGGAAGTTCAAGGATTCGCATTTTAACTACTTTAAAATGTGAGCGTGTTATAACGTGCTTGTGTTATGGCTAGGTAGTTACCAAGCCTAGGCTCGGTAACTACTGAGCGATAATGTGAAAGCATTATGGCTTGTTAGGACCAAAAAGTGGTTTTGGCCACTTTTTGGTCCCCCATCTTTCTGCACATGCCCTTTAGTATATTATCTTATATGCATTATTAAACATTATTAATTTATAATCATAAATATATTAATGTTTTTGATTAAGGTAAAAGAGGTTTTGAAAGGGGCCTTAGCCTTTTACAACAGTATAGCCAACCAACAAGAAGAACTTGTCCTATGACATGTGAAACTTACAAAAAGAGACAACAGACTAGGAAAAATAACAATGAGAAAGCACAACAACAAAACAAGCCCTGCACCCAAAAGGAAGAGCCCAAAAAAGAACAACTAGCATTGCTCTACAAGCATTTGTAACCCTAAGGTAGCCTTCCATTCTTTTGCCATAAAGTTCACTTGGTCTTCAAAAGAGACCCCCAACTTGTCTTCTTCATTTTCAATGACCTTAGACTTGTTAGCTCCTAACTTTGCACGATTCCTCCTAGATGGTCCTTCCACATTAATGTAAATGTATCAATGTTATGTGTAATAATGATATGATTTACTTCATTTAACAATCACGTAATCCCTAGGTATCTTAGTACTCTAGAAGTTAGATGAAGTGCATTCAATGACATTTAAATATATTTAAATGACTAGTGTTATATTTGATATTAGAAATTTTAATATAGTTAAATGATGTCTCCAATCTATTGGATGGGTTTTCCTAGTTTACTCCACCTAGAGGTGCCTTCGAACCCTTATGAATAAAACTCAACCCTAATCGAGCCCATTGACCCTTCTTTGTCTAATTGTTTGACTATAGGCCTCATTCATATAACTATTCTCCCTTATCCCTTGCATGTTGTTGACATGTGTGCTTTGTGCATGTTGATTTTATGTGGCAGTGCATGTGGCAACAACACATGTACATGTGTGTTGCTCTATAATAATATGATAGTTCTTGCTTTTACAAAAAATTGAGGTTTTATCTAGGTTTTTATATGGTTTATTTGTGGGTATTATAACCTCCTCCTTAATGTCATTACAACCAATATTCCAAGTAAACTAAAAATTAATAATATAAAATATTATCTCTCAACCACCTAAATGGGAATCCAAGTACCCATTCCCAAGATGTTGGAAATATAAATGTTAGTGCATAGGATTGCAAAGTTAATATCACATTATCCTAACATTCTCCCACTTGATATTTACATTGTAATGACATAAATAAGAAATATAAAATGAATCAAGTACATGATACAAGGCCCATGGCCTCCTTGCACCAAGAGAATTTATCCATGCTCATTGTGTTAAATAGGAAAAGAGATCTAATCAATTATACACTAACTAGTGTTAGATTTCTACCCAAGAATGCAAGTGATTGAGAGAAAGCAAAATAGAAATAAGATATGAGCCAAATAAATTGTTTTCAAATAAAGAGAATGCAAAGCAATACAATACAATGGGGTTGGATGCTCATATGAGAGCAAGAGTTGGGTATATAAAGGATATTCCACCCAAGAGACTCAATACACAACCAATGTGGGATAAAGTGAAAAAGTCCTTAAGTAAAATTAACCTAGTGTGAAGAGAGCTAAAGCGGAGAACAAGCTAAGAAAGAGCTAGATAACAAAGTAATCATATTCACACTAACACCCCCCCTTACGTGCAACTTAGGAGGAAATGTTGACAAATTGCAAAGATGGGTCCCAACAACAAAGCCTGATGAGGTACCCATGTTAATGTACTCATTGTGTCAAAGTCAACATTTGAACCAAGAAATGCTGCTACATAACCATTCTTTTGATGCCATATAATGCTTTTTTGAAATGATACTAGTTGATGAACAAGTTCAAAGAGATAGGGCAGAAGATTAAGCCATTTGAAATGTTTCAGCATACCATCTCACCAAGACTTATAGTTACCCCTTTTTAGCTCAATTATAGCTAGATTCTTTGTGATACCCATGATTACTCCTTAAATTTAGTGACACATAAGACCAATTAAGAGACTAAATCCAACAAAAGTAAGAACACCAAGATACCCCCCGAATTACTCAATGAAGAAGCCCCCCCAAGCAAAATGATTTGGCACTTTATAAGTAGTGTGGTTACAATGGCCACTAGCAAGTGAATGCTTAGTGGACTTGACTTCAATGCTTTTACAAATCCTCACAAAATGAACATATACTGAAATTACAATTTTGGGACAACCCCAGATGAAATTAGAAGTACCACTGTGAAGTACATGAAAAAACATGCACTTTCAAAAAAAGAATCACTTCGATCTGAGGCCGTATGTAAAAGTTATGCACTTTTGAAAGTCCCAAAACGGGAACTACGCAGAGTCATGTGTGAGAATATGAGATTTTTTGAAAATCTGTACACTGAAATCAGAAACTGTCTACACCAGCACGTAGAGCATGAAACATTAGCCAAAATAAAAAAAAGAAGCTTGCAAATCAAAGGTTGGGAGCCTGAGTTACAACCTTTGGAAGTTGAATTGCAATTTCCAAAACGCCAACGGAGAGGGGGTTTGCTGTAGCTTTCTAATTTTGTTTTTACAAAATATATATGCTTCATGCAAAAATAAATAGATACCCAGATAGTTTTTTGATGCTGCAAACAAAACCTAGAAGACGTTTTTCTTTATGATCTATAGAAGATGTGACTCTAATGTAAAAAAAAAAAGTCTTTAGCACCAAAAAATGACCCCAGCAACCAAAAAATGGCATGCAATGACTGAATCAGCTAACTAAGACAAACAAAGGCATGCTACAACCTACAAGATTGATCAGAATAAATAAAATGCAAGCCGATTGTTAGATTTGAGCTCAAAGAGCTCGAGGAAGCTCCAAAAAAACCTGCAACTGGCAAGTCAAAATATGAACCCCCCAAGAAACTAGAGTTTTCTCCACACTTTTCTATTTCTCTAGATCATCAGAAGATGCAAGATAAGAGCATACTTATGTGCTTCGAAAAACAACTCTACACTCTCAAATTTTTAAAAAATATGTTAACCCACAACTCACAACCGCTCTGATACCATGTTAGATTTCTACCCAAGAATGCAAGTGATTGAGAGAAAGCAAAAGAGAAATCACATATGAGCTAAATAAACTGTATTCAACTCAAGAGAATGCAAAGAAATACAATAGAATGGGGTTGCTCATATGAGAGCAAGAGGTTGTCAAGACTTCTCTGCATGACTGACTTGGGTCTCTTGCATTATTTTCTCAATATTGAGATCACTCAGACCTCTTCTGGGATCTCTCTTGCACAGCCCAAGTATGCTCTTGATCTTTTGGCTCATTTTCACATGGCTGATTGTAAGCCTGCACCGACTCCCTTTCTATCTGGAGTCAAGCTTGAGGCAAAGTGTTCCACACCATTTTTTGATGCCACTTTTTATCGTCAGATTGTTGGTAGCCTCATCTATCTGACTCATACTCACCCTGACATTTCATTTGTAGTTGGCATTATTTCATGCTTCATGATAGAGCCACATGAGCTTCATTGGAAGGCTGCCAAACGCATCTTACACTACATACAGGGCACTCACAGGTATGGGAATCACTCTGTAGTAGGCATAGGTTCATACTTGGTTGGATACACTGATTCTGATTGGGCTGGTGATCTTGATGATCACAAGTCCACATCTGGCTACAACTTTCACCTTGGTTCTGGTCCCATTTGTTGGCAGAGCAAGAAACAACATGCTATTTCTCTTTCTTTGACTGAGGCTAAGTATCAGGGGGCTATCAATGCCACCACTGAGGCTATATGGCTTCAGAATATCCTCACTGAACTTGGCATCAGTTTTCAGAAGCCATCAGTCATTTATTGTGACAACCAGAGCGCCATCCAGATCTCGAAGAACCCGGTTCATCATTAGCGGACCAAACACATCGAGATCCACATGCATTTTCTTAGGGAGATGATTCAAGAGCAGGTCATTGATTTGCAGTATTATCCTATAGCAGACTAGGTTGCGGATATCTTCACCAAACCCTTCACTGAGAGCAAGTATGTTCATCTTTAGTCTCTCTTAGGGGTGCGGGACATCTCTTCTGTGGGGTCATTTAGCCCTTCCTACTTTATCCTCTCATGGGGGAGTTTTTTCCCACTGGGTTTTCTCCTTCCTTTTCTATTTGAGGGGTTTCTTTGTACATGGGTTTCTTCCCCTCGTGCTCATTGGACCAAACTTTGGGAGATGTATGGTGACTTGGATGAGTCTCCATTTCTTGAGGATCCTATTGTAGATTGTTTAAAACCACTTGATGTTTTTCTACCATATGATTTTAAAATAGCTATGAAGCTTGATGAATGGAAAGCACTTGAATGTCTAGGTGACAGAGACTTTTCTTGATACTCCTCCTTCAGAGACTTCATGCGATCCAACATTAGCAAATATTTCACATGTTCATACTAAGCCATCTTGTGTGGACATATCATTTGGGGATGAACAATGTAGTCCTATGACATGCATTGAGATCTCATCTCCTTCATTACTTGTTTCTCTATATGAGTCTAGTGTAGCTCCTTTCATGGCTTCTAGTGATTTTGTACAGCAGGCTCATATCGGTCTTCTAGAAGTAATTTTTTGGGACATATTCCTACCAGACATCTCATCCTTGTTTATGGAGTCCCACATTACAGATTTGGGAGACACTATTGATTTCATTCATCTTCTCTTTGATGGAGTTGATTCTTCTTCAGATGTTTTGAGGGCACATTCAGACCCTTTTGTTCCTTCTTTGCCTACATTTGCTTCTACAGTGACAGTTTCTATAGATACTCATGAGCCCACACATCCGGCTCAGTCATCATTCATGTTGACATCCTCTGTAGAAGTACCAACTTCTCATTGGTCCAGTTGTCTTACCAATGGTGCGCACCATACATCCATGGTTATTGTACCTGAATCTTCTATGGTACCTGATCCATATCAGTATTTGTCACAGTTTGGCATTGGCTTAGAGATCATTGAGCAACATTTGGAGAAGGCTTCCTTGTCTTTAGAGAAGATATCATCTTCTCAAATTGTTCTTCATCCTCTTATTTAGTCATAGTTTGGTAGTGGATTAGAGACATTTGAGCAGTTTTTAGGAGCATCATTGTTGTCTTTGGATCATGTGCAAAGTTCAAAGATATTTATCCTTCTTCCTTCATATTCCTTTCAGGAATGGAAAGAAATCCTACATACATTATTGGTCTTGTTTCTTCCTAAGTGGAGGAATGTTGTTCGGCGATCATGGATCATCTTCAACATTCATTTTCGGGCATCTACCATCAGTGCAGGACACTCTACATTGTGCGTGGGCTATTTGGGCTCTCTTCTTTTCCTCTCTTTAGGGGGGATATTCATTGTAGTTGTGTTGGAATTGGAAGCATATGATTCATGTTGACCCTACCCCTCCACACTTCTTGCATTCTCACTTTTGGGGAGGAGTTTTTTCCCATGAGGTTTTCTCCTTTACTCCACTTGAGATCTTTTGTATCATCAGGCCTTGTTTCCAGGACCCATCTTTGCATAATAATCTTCTCTCCTAAGTTGCACTTAAGGGGGGGTGTTAGTGTGAATAGGGTTACTTTGCTATCTAGCTCTTTCTTACCTTGTTCTTCGCTTTAGCTCTCTTCACACTAGGTTAATTTTACTTAGGGACTTTTTCACTTAATCCCACATTGGTTGTGTATTGAGTCTCTTGGGTGGAATATCCTATATATATCCACCTCTTTCTCTCATATGAGCAACCCCATTCTATTGTATTTCTTTGCATTCTCTTGAGTTGAATATAGTTTATTTAGCTCATATGTGATTTCTCTTTTGCTTTCTCTCAATCACTTGCATTCTTGGGTAGAAATCTAACAACTAGACCAATCTTTCCTATCCAACATTAGAACACTAGTTGACCAAGACTTGTGTACTTGGCTACAATCCTTAAGGAAGAGCCAAATGGTTTGGGGCTTGTCTTCTTCTTTCTGTTGTAATAGTGAAGATTGATTTGAGAATAGTAAGATCTAAGGTTTTAAGTGACCTAATTGACAAAATGAATAACTTACAGGTGTCTCAGACTGACTGTGCAGGAACCAGAAGCAGATCAGGACAGAGCAGAGTTGTCAGGGCCCATAGATAGAAACAAGGGCTAGATCTCGAGGACTAGGGTGCCCATCACCCTAGTCCTAGGGTTTTAGCCCAAATTTTGGATTGGTGATCTGTGTTCTAGGATCTCCCGTCTTCCTGTCGTTGTTTCATGTTGAAACTTTTTGATGCGATTTGCACACACAAAAGAAGGAAATGGTTGTACTATATAGGATCTTGTCTTAGTCAAGCCCTCATGTAAGTGTTCCCACTTCCACAACAAGTATTAGATCAAGAGTGCATTCCCTAGGTAGGCAGAGGTAGATCTGAATAATCAAAGATAAATGTAAACAAGCATGAATGAAATATTTTACCATGAACATGGAACCCTTTATGGGATGATGTCACTATCAAATCACCACAAGGAGAGAATGAAGGAGAAAGGGGCTTCCACCAAGACCTGCAACAAGGGTTAGTATACATAGTAATAATCTACAAAAATAGAGATCTTGTAGATAAGAGCTTGTTAGAGAGAATATTCAATAAAAGAGCATCTAGATAAAGAGAGTCATTAGGTGTAAATGAGTGTGAGAGACTTGTTTATATATGCATCTCAATTACTTTCTAAGGGTGCAATTGAGTTGAGGTCGACAAGGTGCATCACTTAAGTCATAAGGATGATAATAAAATATAAGTTGTCAGGGCCAAATTTCTAGGACTCTAGTGCTGGGCGCCCTAGTCCTAGTAATTTGGGCTATCCAAATGCTAGATGATAGAGGATTAAGCCTTGCATCTCATGAAAATGGTGGAAATTACGTATTGTAAACAGGGATGAACATTCAAGCCAAAACAGGTGCCAAATGTAGTGTGAAATTGTAAGAGGTATACAATTTCTGATAGTACATTTAGCCCCCACTTTAGTAAGGGTATGATCTTATGCTCATACTCTCACTAAAGTATGGAGAAGACAAAATCACGTTGCCTAGACGTTGAAGCCATAGAATGTCACTAAGTTGAGAGTTGTGTTAGCCCCCAAACTTAGGATTCTACGAGTCTATAATGCTTAGGTAAAGAGGTTATACATACACAAGACACATAGCATGAATCACACACACAAAGTACACATGGAGCATACACAAAGCATTTATGGAAAACAAAAAGCATACACATGGAAAACATGAAGCAGACATGGAAGACATGATGCATACATGGAAGACATGGTGCATACATGGAAGATAGTGCATACAAAGTGCACATGAAAACATGAAGCATACATAGAGCATAGAGCATAGAGCATAGAGCATAGAGTACACATGGAAAATAAGAGCATGTAATCACAAAGAGAGCAAGCATATAAGAAAATGAAAAAGGAAAAACTTTAAGTCAACAAAGTAAAATGACCTTGGTTGAAAGGATGTCTTGATACCTTTTATTATCCCCAAGAGAAAACCAAAATAGAGGAATTCTAAAAAGGAGATAGAAGAATGTAATGAGTCAATCAATTGCTACAAGGAGAGAAGACAAATAAATAGTCAGGGAGCAATCGAACAAAGAGTACATGACTCTGGCACTTGCTTGCTCTGTCGCTAGGGGTCATGTAAATCAAGATACTGTCATGGATCATAGGCTTGCAAGCTGTGTTATGTTAGGTGACCATGAGTTAAGGTCGTATGAAGCACACATGATAGCAAGTTGTGTTTATGCTAGATGGCTCATAGACTAAATGGATCACAGGCTAGCAAGTTGTTTTATGCTAGGTGACTATGAGTTAAGGTTGTATGAAGCACATGGGCTAGCAAGTTGTGTTATGCTAGGTGCCTCATAGACTATATGAATCACAGGCTAGCAAGTTGAGTTATGATAGGTGACTGTATATTATCAATGCCTCAGGGAGCATAAATAAATAATGCCTCAGGGAGCGAGTGCCTCAAGGAGCACAAAATTAACAATGACTCAGTGAGCGTAGAGCCTTGGGGAGTGCAAAATAAAATCAAACAATGCTTTAGGGAGTGTAAAAATAAACAATGCCTCAGAGAGCGTATTGATAACCATGCCTCAGTGGGTGCTATGAAAAACACCGCCACAGGGGTCACATCAATAGGATAAAGCTCAAGAGGGATGTGTTGGTGTTCCCAGCTGATTGTCCGAGTTTCCCTAAAAAGTAGCCATCTTTTATCCACAAGGAGCTCAGGTCAGTGTCCAATGAACAAGAGACCGACTCTGTGTCTCCTCTACACTTCAGGCTCTGCAAGACCTAGGGGGTATTCCCTTACTCAATACCCATATGGCGAATCCTGACTTAAACTAGGTATTGACATTTTAGCAGATAAATCCTCTATTGTGCAGACCAAAACTATGAGATAAATGCAAAGGGGTTAGCTTTGGATCCTACTTCAGTTGTGAATTAGAGGATTTGGAACCTAAATCCTACTCCTATAATCCTAAAGTTTAAGGTTTTGAGTTGGTTTGATTTTATGTATTTGGTTGCCAAATTAGGGTTTGATTCATAATCTTAATCCAAGCCTTTGATCAGTGCCAATCCTAGGGTATGGAGTTCAACATAAAATATGTAAATTTCTTTCTATAAACCAAGCAAATATACAGATTTCAGTGAGTTTTTTAGTTCTTGCCTTGCAGAGAACTCCCAAGATTAAGTATTCCTATTAACTCTACTTACAAATATCCCTATTATCACACTTACTTCCCCATATTTGACCTAAAGCATTTTAATTTGTTCCTTAAATAGAAGCAAGAAATCAAACATGCAATGCAATAGATGTGCACCCCATAACTCATAAAACCGTTAGTTACTTTGTTCAAAAGAAAGATACAAATAACAAAAGGAGACAGTTAATAGATATACATGCACACAAAATTACTCATATAATTCAATCTGAAATTGATAAATGGCTTATGGAAAACACATACACATATTAAAATAAAACTCACAAGACCATAGAGAGAGCAACCAGTCAAAATTTTGTATTATTTTCACTCCTCAAAATCCCAATCTTCCAACAACCTTTACAAAGTGAGGAAGCTAGTTCTTTATAGACACAGAACATGGCGCCTAACATTTAATACATTTGGTTGGTTAGATGAGTTTCATTACTAAGCACCGCTCAAGGGCATTGGAGCATTAATTACATAGAGCATGGAGAAAAGACAGAAAATAATTTATCATGAGGAGTACAATAGATTAGAGGAGCTTGGCCACATAAATGCAGAAGAGAAGGTAGTTGCTCATTCACTTCAGGCACATTCACCCATATTTCTCTGTCCATTCAGCATATGACTTCTCTAATGGCCATTGGATTGAGATCAACTTTGATATTTTGTCATTATGTCCTATGTACCGTGCATCCATCAGGATCTTTGCTTCCTTACAAAATATTTCAAAATTTATTTCCAACACATGTAGTTTGTCCAAAGTTGAACTCAAAATCTTCAATCTAGGGTCCCCATCAGTACAAGAAATTATTTCTTCTCACCCAACACTTTGTCTAGCTTTAACTAAAAAGCTATGACCTCCTCAAGTATTAGAAGCATGTCAAGTGTTAGATTCATCTCAGGTGGTGCCTCTGCATCAAATCTTGAACACCTGTGCAAGTCTCTTAACTCACCAGTCCTTGACAGCCATACCCTCTTCATAGCCTTGAGGCTTTCCTTATCATGTTCATGCTTATCAAGGGTTGTTCTCATATTTGAATAAGAATTCCACGTCTCATCCACCCTTTCCAAAACCTTGGTCACTCTATGATTTATCAAATTAGTGACCATCTCCTTAACTAAACTTTTCTTTTCTTCTTTCAGTTTTTTCACCTCCTCTTTCAATTCTCTTATCTCTGCCAGTAGGGGCTCTGGCTCTATATCAGCTGGAAATGCTTCTGCAGTTGGTATCACAGGTGGAGTACTTGAAGTTCTAGCCCCTAGAAATAGTTGCTCTTTACATTTATTAAGCTCTGCAATAGCCTGTCCATATTGAAGTAGTAGCTCATCATGACCCTTGTGCAGTTTATTTGTCACTGCTTCTACAAATTTTGTTGTTCGCACATTCAGGCTTGCAGCTTGGGGAACAAGGTTGTTAGATACCCTCTTGATTATCATATCTCCTGTCAACTCACCCAATCCAATCCTAGGTTTATTATTATTTGGGGCCAATGCCCATATTGCCAATGTCTCAAACCTAGGATTGAAGGCTACACCAGAGAGTGCCTTCTCAACTTGCTCATCAGTCACCTCAGAATCTTCTCTAGTGATTGTGTCAAATGCAATTGCATCTAACAAGGTCCAATGTGGGAGAAGTAATACATTACTTATAGCAACCAATGCCCTCCCCTCCTCTAGAGTCATGCCACTGATAGCTTGATTTACTTTAGTCAACACCCTTTGGGTGATGGCCTCATACTCTGATGGATCGGCTCCACTCTTGGCTTCTTAAATTTTCTTCTAAAATTCTTCACTCCTAATTTTTAGTACACAACTCCTGAATTTAGGAGTATTAATGAATTCATCATCCTGCATAAATTTGGCACAAGCCATCACCCTGACATCCTCTGTATCCACAGTTTGACATATCATTGTTCTCATTAATCTATTGTTAGGGGAAGAATATGGCCTTATTTTGTCAGGTGAATTCACCTGTTGGCCAACTTCCTACGCTTGCTCTTCCACTTCTCCTTCTAGGTCTACTACCTCAATTTCTTCAATCTCCAAATCAATTATCTTATCCATTTTGGTAGGGGAAGGGTCATGTGATTCCATTTTTATAGCATATCCCTCTCCTGAGCTGCTAGGCTTGTAAGTAGGCCTTTCCTCACCTGTAGGAGCACTAGCAATTAGCTGCTTTGCATGATCAAACATCATCTGAATTCTCCTTATTGGGTCTTGTATTTTTGCAAAGGCACCTGGGTAGGTAGCATTCAAGTTTTTCCTCATCCTTTCTCCTGTCATGATTGTGTCCCATTTGATTCTCAGGTCGTGGACATCATTCATTGTAAAGCAATTTTTGATAGTGTCCTCATCAAAGTAGACCTGATGAATGTATCTTGGTCTCTATTTATTAACCCTCACCTTATCAATAAAGCCCTCAGGGTCAAACATCCTGGGATGCTCCACATTCATCTTGTAACATTGAAGCACTAAATCAATCTGATCCAAACCTCCTTTATCAGCTGTCAAGAAGTCACTGAATTTGAGGGAAGTGGGGAAGAATGACCCCTTCTTATTGTTCCTCAAATTTTCTTTATCTGACTCATTCAGTTGCCTAGTAATTTCTAGGAATGCAATCATTTTCGGCAAATACTTAGGGAAAATATAAGGAGGAGCCTCACACCCATAAATTCTGATACAAGTGGTGTGTTCATGATATAACTAGTCACCCTAGTTATGATCAATCCCTAAATCAGGGGTCCTGTCTAAAGGACTCAAAAAATTAACACATTTGCATGCAGCCTTTCTCCTTCTGGCTCTAAGAAACCAAGAACTCTTCTCACAAAATACTCCTAAAAAATTATGTAATTAGAATCGATACAATGCATGTCCATCGTGCATGTCCACATTTGAACAGGCAACATATTCCCTTGTACATCTGTCATCTTGACATGTAAATTTTGATGCCACATGCCTGACAAAGAAAACAAAATCATATGACACATCAGGGAATACCATGTGAATTCAACATGGGCATCCACAGTATACAATTTACCCTTAAGTGTCATCATCTATTTATGCATCTTATTTGCCACATAGGAAGCATAGTCATATGGCTCCCTTATTTCTGGATCCTAAATGTTTACTACCATCATCATCAAAGAGACTGGCATCCTGTCTGAAGCATCCCTTCCAAGCACCTAGCAGAGACTGTGGTAGGTTTTCACAAAGTAATGCATGAATAAGGAGCATTCAAAGGGCTCCTCCTCCCTGTCTGATATTTTCGCCAGTTTTCCATCTATCCCCCTCGGTCTATGTTTAGCCAGGTTGAAATCCCTATATGCATGTTTGACACTCTTATAACTTTCCTTTAATGCACCAAGGTTGATCGGCTTATTTGTTGCAGGGTTTAAGTTGAACACACTAGAGATGTATGCCTTTGTAAATTTGATTATCACAGTGCCATTGCATGCCAAGACTGACCTTGTTTGAGGATCATACCTCTGTGTAATTGCCCTCATTAAATCAGGGTTTGGAAATATGTTAGGGCAAATTAGATTGGCCAAATCAAATCACCAAGCATTATAGACTGGGACTTTGAAGTCCATCCCATGATGCCAATGTTTGAATATAACCCAACCCAGCACAAGCAATCGGGCATCCCTACAATTGTAGCAGAAATCTAAGAATTTGTCATCTGGCCTGCTAGGACCATGCAGATTCAAAGCACGCCTAGTAGACCGTGAGAATTGGACCATGAGGTCCTCATCCAAACTACATTTTGAAGTGGAGGCTTGATTGGTTTGACTCATCTTCTCAAACTGTCTATATTAAACTAGGGCTTCTTATCTTGACACTTCTCTACCCTTCCAATCAAGCAATCAACATAAAATATACTGAGCATGGTCAAACATAGTGAACTTACTAGTTTTTATGCTTGCAGAAGCTTAGAATTTGTTCTTTTAATCACTTGAAAACTTGTTGTACGTATGGACTCTGTTCGTGCTTGAGGAAATGATGCAAAAAACCCTAATCTTCTTCCTTTTGAAGCTTCATAGCATAGGTTCTCGAGCATTAATGGAAGTAGCTTCAATTTTAATATCACATTCGTGTCACAAGGCACCTACAACGTTCCTCATAAAAATTTTAAACGTGGGTCGTTGATCTGAATTTGTCCTTGTGAAATCCACAGCCACCATTCACCCGCCATATTTGAAAATTTGAGTCTTCATTGTTAAAAAATCTTCGACCAGTAGGAACAAGCCAAGTCAGATGTACCTCCTTTTCTGACCACACCACTTTTTGTTTAACCTAGACATGTGGCACCATTTCACGGTGTTGCAGCCAGAAATAGCCCACCACCAACCTACCATGCGCAAGAGTGATAAAGCCTCCATGCGTCTCCTTTTCATTTCCTTATTGAGATGAGGCCACGTGTCACCATCTCGCGACCGTGTGGTGAATATTCCTTTCTGACAAGATTCCCTTGCGAGCCCGCACTACCGTTAGATTTAAGACTTTCTGTAGATCATTTCTTACTTCGACACTTGGTAGCATATGATTCCTTAACGTAGGATTCTTTGATTAAGGGGTTGTAAGCCTAGATTCCTTGATAGGTGTCACCTTGTCGCAGCCACACGGAGGGATGATGACGTCATCTATGATGTGCTGTGACGTTGCAAAATATTACAACATAACACTTTATAACCCTTTCAAAGACTTAGGACATAGATTTAATTTTTCATGGGCTACTTGGGGTAAACCTAGGGCATGGGGCTGGTCACCTAACAAACATAAAGTCTTTAAGTTGTAACTTAAGTGACTGGGGACTTACCACAGGTGGTCAATAAGAAATTAGAAGATAAAGTGCACAAGACTTAGGGACTTAGGCTTAACAACTTATAAAGGTAAAGGCTTGCAATTTTATGGACCTAAAACCCTAAACCCATATAGGAACCACCAAAATGAATGAATAAGGGTACACGTATGGATGCATAAGTGAATAGGGAATATATGCCCCCCCTTAAAATATTTGCATGTATAATATGTAAATATTTTTAAGGTAAAGAAGAGGGGAAAGAGTAAGAAGAGGGGAGATCCTTAAAAAGAATGCCTACCCCTTTAATAGGTTGTCCTTCTGCTCCCCAGAGTATGGGTGAGAACAACCATGAAAAAGAGTACTCATGTTATTAGAAAGAAAGAAATAAGATTGCATCAGCATGCATAGCAATGAGCTAGTAAGAAAAAGCTACAATTGCCATGTCAATGTTGAAGTGATTGATGAAATCTACATCACAAGGAGAGGAAGAGATATCTCCAAGGGTAGAGTATTAAGCATAGCAGTTATAGTAGGGTCACCATCAATGGATGAAAACAACTTCTTGCCACAAAGAAGGGAGAAGTGTAGCATCACAATTAAGGTGACTAATGTTTAAGTATGAAATAAGCATGAAGAGGAGAACTATGTTGGTAATGAATAGTGGTGGATTTTGTCACAATGTGATGGAAGAGGTGCACGATGCCATAACAAAGAAGACTCAATCATGATGATGTAGAGAGAAGAATGTTATTTTAAGGAAGAAGAGGTGCTACCACAGAAAAGGAGGTGTAAGCACGTGTCATGAAGGTGTTGAATTTTGTCATAGAAGGCTCAACATTCACTAGTGGAATGGCCAAGCACTCGATGATTTGTGTAGAAAGGAAGAGTTGATTGGTTATTTTGTGAAAGATTTTTGTGTCAGAGGAGGAAGAGTGATGAAGTGGGTCTTGAGTAGACTCAGAAAAATACACTCTTGTTGAGATAGAAGAGAAGAAGCTGGTGGAGTGACAGGCTGTCATAAGGTCCTAACACTTTAGTTTAAAATATGTCAATTATGTCGATCGAGTATTGTCCAAGGCTATATGCAATAGGGGATATTTTTGGACATCTCACTTAGTAACAGATTCTCTAGATTTTTGAAAAGCTTAAAACATAATCTAGACTAGAAAGCATTTGAATTCCTAATCTAAAAAGCATGTAAACTATCTAAGAATCAACACTTGCAGTTTAACTATGAATTCAAAAACAAAGGCAACTAACTACTAACTGAAAGTACATTTGACATTTTTAATCAATAACTAACAACAGATTTATGAATGAAGTGGATGCTCCAAAAATTTCAAGTAAACATAATTTCAAACATCATTAACTTAAAACCACAACCTGCAGGAACACATAACAAAGCTAAACACAAAGTGACATTGATCTAAACAGAACATGCACAAAATAGAAACAACACCAACAATAAAAATACTTATCTATTCTATAATCCCTTGAGTGGCCAGCTCTTGGGAGATCCTGTTATTGATTCAAATCACATTCAATACTTCAACAGCTCCAAAGTAAATCACATTCATATTACTTCCATTGCTCAGAAAAGATTACTGAGAATAAGACTGACGATATTCATTCATATCATAAAAGTATCACAGAACACAAAACATAGTTGAACAACCCTTTTGCATTGTATATCAGAACATAACATAACACAACATAACATCCTTGTTTTGAGCAACTACATATATATAGTGTTGCAAGTATGAGGTGAACCAGTGTTGTCATTGATGTCAACATACTCATATTGCATTGACAAGAAGGATTGGGTGAGTTGTGTGCTGAGGATATTGAGAAAATTAGCCTTAGTTAGGAACAGTGAAGAACAGTGATGAGAAGAAGGCAAATGTATTGTATAGGTTGAGAACCGGAGGATGCGGATTAAAGGGTTTGTAGATATGCATCCTGAGATGTTTCAGTTAAGATTTCAGAGGTCTGCATGAAGATCTGAAGAAGTTATGGCTGTCTATGTGGAACCGGTTCTGGCAAGTGTTTAGAGGTGACAGAGGATCACAGAAAGGTCCGGTGAGGTCTGGAATTGTATAATCCTAATCTACGGATTGGAAGGAGTGTTTGGGATGTCCTTGTGATGTGTCATCTCAAGTTGTGTATCATTTTGAGGTCTGGAAGTACCTTTTGCATTATGACAGTGGCGACAGACAGTGTTCTTGAAGTTCTGGATGAGGAAGAGAAGAGATTCCAGTATGTAGAGAAAGTGCGGATGTACCTGGTCATTCAGGCAGGATTGTGAAGGTTCTTGGATCATGTTGAGGTTGTGTTGTTGGTCTGCATTGATGGTAGAGTCCGGAATTGAAGATATTCTTCCGGATAAAGTTCTTGTTCCAACTAGCCGACCGGATGAGTTGTTCATCCTGCGAATGTTCTTGTGGTGGCCGACTGGATGTGTTATTCATCTTGCGGATATTCTTATGGTTGATTTCCAACTTAGATGATTGTTCCTAAGTCAATGTCTTGTATAGATAAAGGTTTGTGAGTTCATTTTGAAGTGTGGATCATGTGATGAGTGTGGCATAGCGAAGAAAAGTGCGAAAGGCAGAGCAGGGGTTTTTGGGCTTAAATGGAACTGATCCGGACATGGTAGAGATGTCATTCTCCAGTTCAAGATTGTGATTCTTATCACTTTGTAGACAGTGTGTCTCCTTGTAGGCAGTGGGCCTCTTTGTGAGCAGTGTGCTCGGGCAGTGAGCCCTAATTGGCAAGTGCCATTCTTTTTCTTATTCTTTTAACAGAGAATAATCCTTGGGTTAATCACCCCGTGGTTTTTCCCTTAACCAGGTTTTCCACGTAAAAATCTTGGTGTTCAATGTGTTGATGTTTATCTGCTCTTGTGTTTATGCTTTATGCTTTCATGGATGATTAATTGATATGCTGTTAACTAACAAAGAAGAATCAAGTGTTTTGAAGTAAGAAGCAAGTTTTTATACAACTGATTCACCCCCCCTCTCAGTTGTATGCCCTAGATCCAACAATTGGTATCAGAGCCAAGTTCCTCTGAAAGGAGCTTAACCGCTTGAGGAGATCCAGGATGTCATCATACAAGAAGGATAGTCCAAAGTTTGATGGAACCAACTTCACTCTCTGGAAAGGTCGCATGAAATGTCACTTGGAATGTATGGGAAAAGCATACTTGGCCATGGTCTCAAAACCATATGTACCTCCACAAGGTGGTCTGACAACTCTAAATGAAATCACAGATGCTGAAAATAATCTGCAGACCAAGGAAGCTCTGCTAAGCACATTAAACGACTCAGATCTCTCAAATGTTATTGACCTACCAACTGCATATGAGATCCTGACTAAATTGGAACTTCTGTATGAAGGAGATGAGTTTGTCAAGAGTGCAAGGTTGCAAAGTCTGAAAGGGAAATTTAAAAGATTGAAGATGAGAGATGATGAAAACATCACTACCTTTATGCCAAGAGTGAATGAGCTGGTATGTGGAATTAGAAATGCTGGTGGAACTCTGGATGAAAATGAGATTGTTTGCAAAATCCTCAGATCCCTTCCTGCTGCCTACAAAATCAAGGTTGCTGCCATTGATGAATTCAGAGCCCACACAACTATCACAAGAGAACAATTGGCTGGCAAACTAGCTGCATTTGAAATGACCGAGTTTGGAGATGATCCTCCCAAGACTGAATCTACTTTCAAAGCCAGTGCCTATGTGAAAGGCAAATAGAGATTTGATCCGGGAGAAAACTCTTCAAAGAAGATGTCATGGTATGATCAAGCAAGAAGAGACATGGAAGAAGAAGAAGCAGAAACAACTCAACTTGAAGCCCTCATTGCAAAGAGATTGCCAAGAGGATCCGGTAAGTATGAAGGAAAACTACCCTTTAAGTGCTTCAACTGCAATAAGATTGGTCATTTTGCTTCAAGATGTCCGGAAAGATCTGCAAGGTCTAATACTAACAGACAAAGGTTTCAAAAGAACTGCTATTATGTTCATGAAGAAGATGACAATGAAGGAGTAACAGATGATGAATCTGAACTAGGAAGCAAAGCTGGAAATGAATGGGTGTTTATTGCCATCAAGGAAGAAGATTCAATATCCTCTGAATCTGTCAATCACAAGGTTCTGGAAAGAGCTTTGGCTGCTCAAGTGGAAGAAAAGGATGACTGGGTTATTGACAGTGGATGTTCTCACCATATGACTGGTGACAAGAATAAGTTCTTGGATTTGGAAAGGTATGAAGGAGGAATGGTAAAGTTTGGTGACAATTCTGTTGGCAGAATCAGAGGTAGGGGAACTATTTCCTTTGATGGAAAGAGCAAAATAGGTAATGTACTATATGTTGAAGGATTGAAGCACAATCTTCTCAGTGTTGGTCAGTTAGTGGACAAAGGCTATGATCTCTGGTTCAAGAATGGAAAATGCAGAATCTTTACAAGCTCCGGTACTGAAATTGCATCCGGTACTCAAACAAAAGGTAATATCTTTCATCTGGTTGGTTCAAATAAAAGTTGTCTGTTTGTTCAAGTTGATCAGAGTTGGTTATGGCATAGAAGAATGTGTCATGTAAATTTTGATAACATCATCAAGATAAGCAATACTCAGGTTGTAAGAGATCTTCCAAAATTGATGAAACCTACAAATAGTTTGTGCAAAGAATGTCAGCTAGGTAAACAGAGTAGAGTCTCCTTCAAAAGCAAAGATCAGACCTCTATCGGATTGTTGGAATTAGTACATACTGATCTCTATGGTCCAACAAGAATCAAGAGTTTGCAAAGTGATAGATATTTCATGTTGCTAATTGATGACCATTCCCAGATGATGTGGGTTACCTTCCTAAAGGAGAAATCAGAAGCCCTTGAGAAGTTCAAAATCTCCAAAGCTATGGTAGAGAATCAAACTAGATTGAAACTAAAATGTCTAAGGTCTGATAGAGGTGGTGAATTTACATCAGGTGAGTTCATTGACTTTTGTGAGAAGCAGGGTATAAGAAGACAGTTGTCTGCTCCTAGGACTCCACAGCAGAATGGAGTAGTTGAGAGAAAGAACCGGACCATCCAGGAAGCTGCCAGGACAATGATGTTGGAAGCAAATGTTCCTCAAATGTTTTGGAAAGAAGCTATCAGCACTGCAGTCTACACTCTCAATCGAGTTCAAATCAGAAATAACACCGGTAAGACCCCTTATGAACTCTGGTTTGGCATCACTCCTACTATGAAGTATTTCAGAGTATTTGGTAGCAAGTGTTATATTAAAAGAGATGAAGATCTAGGAAAGTTTGATGCTAGAAGTGATGAAGGAATTTTCTTGGGTTACTCCACTCAAAGCAAAGCATACCAGTGTTACAATAAGAGATTAAGGAAGATGATAGAAGCACTAATGTGAAAGTTGATGAAGGAATTGAGAAGCCCTCAAGATTTTATGAGTTTGATGAAGATGACCAAGATGATGTTTAAGTTCAAGGAACTCAATCCTCTCCGGTAAGTCAGAGTCAGCCTGATCCGGTAAATTAGGAAGAAGAGATAGGTCTGAATGAGCCTAATCAAGAAGCAGCAGTGCAGGATACTCCCAAAATTCCAAGGTATGTAAGACAGAACCACTCTGAAGATCAGATCATAGGTGACAGAAACAAAGGTGTGCAAACTAGAAGGAATGTTGCTCAAAATTAGGATGAATGTTGTCTGATTTCAAAGATTGAACCTAAAACAATAAATGAGGCTTGCAATGATGAAAACTAGACCAAAGCAATGGAAGATGAATTGATGCAAATCGAGAAAAATCATACTTGGGATCTTGTTCCCAGACCTAGAGATAGGAATGTGATTGGAACCAAATGGGTCTTTCGGAACAAACTGAATGAAGCTGGTGAAGTAATCAGAAACAAAGCTAGATTGGTCTGCAAAGGCTACTCTCAAATAGAAGGAATTGATTTTGAAGAAACCTTTGGTCCGGTGGCAAGAATTGAAGTAGTCAGATTATTCCTTGCATTTGCTGCCTTTAAAGACTTCAAGGTATATCAGATGGATGTCAAGTCTGCCTTCCTAAATGGTGATCTGGAAGAAGAAGTTTACATTGAACAACCGGATGGATTTCAATTGTCTGATAATGATGATATGGTCTGCAAGTTGAAGAAAACATTGTATGGGTTAAAGAAAGCCCCAAGAGCATGGTATGAAAGGTTGGATAAGCATCTTGTGCAGATTGGATTCAACAAAGGTACTGCTGACAGCAACTTATTTTTCAAAATTGATCATGAAAACATTTTGATTGTTGAAGTGTTTGTGGATGATATCATTTTTGGAGGAAGAGATAGTATGTGCAAAACTTTTGCAAATCAGATGAAAAGTGAGTTTGAAATGTCTATGCTTGGTGAAATGAATTTCTTCTTGGGTCTGCAAATTACTCAAACAAAGAAAGGGATCTTCATTTCTCAGACCAAATATGTGAAAGAATTGTTGAGGAAATTTGGTATGGAAGATTCAAAGCCAATGAACACTCCCATGGCAACTGGATGTAAGTTAAGCAAAGATGATGACTCCCCAAAGGCAGATTAGACAAAGTATAGATCAATGATTGGTGGATTGTTGTATCTCACTCAGACTAGACCAGATATAATGCAGGCTGTTGGTCTTGTAGCAAGATTCCAGGCTGATCCTAAAGAATCTCATGTTATGGCAATCAAAAGAATTTTTAGGTACTTGAAAGGAACAGCTGAGTATGGTCTATGGTACCCTAGAGATCCAGATTTCTCTCTTCATGCTTACACAGATGCAGATTGGGCAGGAGATGTGGATGATTGGAAGAGCACCAGTGGTGGAGCATTCTTTTTGGGGAAGAGATTGGTTTCTTGGCTAAGCAAGAAACAAGATGCAATATCTCTGTCTACATCTGAAGCAGAATACATTGCAGCAGCAGGTAGTTGCACTCAAATCTTATGGATGAAGCAGATGCTAAGAGACATTAAAGTTGAATATGAGGAGCCTATCACAATCTTCTGTGATAATTCAAGTGCAATTAATATTTCTAAGAATCCAGTATTGCATTCTAAGACTAAGCACATATCTATCAAGTTTCACTTTTTGAGAGAACAAGTGAACAAGGAAGAAGTCAGATTGGAGTATGTTCCTTCCAAGGATCAGATTGCAGATATCTTTACTAAACCTCTTCCCAAGGACTCTTTCGAATATCTCCAGGAGAAGTTAGGGGTCATGGCCCCTCCGGTAATGAACTAGGATGCATTGATGTGCATCAGTCCGGTGGATATCGCAGTCATATCTTGTGATCCGGATTGATGATGGCGAGCTGCTACTAAGGGGGAGCAGCTGGTATGATTTTGATGTGTTAGAATTGCAAGTATGAGCCCTTTGCCATTGATGTCAAAGGGGGAGAGAAGACATGTGAAAAATAAGTGGCTGATGATCAAAGGGGGAGCAATAAATGAGGAGAAGACATGTTGCTGATAGGGGGAGCTGTGACAGAAAGGAGAAGTTCTTGTCTTGATGGTTTTTCACATCATATGTTGCCATCAATGACAAAGGGGGAGATTGTTGCAAGTATGAGGTGAACCAGTGTTGTCATTGATGTCAACATACTCATATTGCATTGACAAGAAGGATTGGGTGAGCTGTGTGCTGAGGATATGAGAAAATTAGCCTCAGTCAGGAATAGTGAAGAACAGTGATGAGAAGAAGGCAAATGTATTGTATAGGTTGAGAACCGGAGGATGCGGATTAAAGGGTTTGTAGATATACATCCTGAGATGTTTCAGTTAAGATTTTAGAGGTCCGCATGAAGATCTGAAGAAGTTATGGCTGTCTGTGTGGAACCGGTTCCGGCAAGTGTTCAGAGGTGACAGAGGATCACAGAAAGGTCCGGTGAGGTCTGGAATTGTATAATCCTAATTTGCGGATTGGGAGGAGTGTTTGGGATGTCCTTGTGATGTGTCATCTCAAGTTGTGTATCATTTTGAGGTCCGGAAGTACCTTTTGCATTGTGACAGTGGCGACAGACAGTGTTCTTGAAGTTTCAGATGAGGAAGAGAAGAGATTCCAGTATGTAGAGAAAGTGCGGATGTACCTGGTCATTCAGACAAGCTTGTGAAGGTTCTTGGATCATGTTGAGGTTGTGTTGTTGGTCCGCATTGATGGTAGAGTCCGAAATTGAAGATATTCTTCCGGATAAAGTTCTTGTTCCAACTAGCCGACCGGATGAGTTGTTCATCTTGCGAATGTTCTTGTGGTGGCCGATCGGATGTGTTATTCATCTTGCGGATATTCTTATGGTTGATTGCCAACTTAGATGATTGTTCCTAAGCCGATGTCTTGTATAAATAAAGGTTTGTGATTTCATTTTGAAGTGTGGATCATGTGATGAGTGTGGCATAGCGAAGAAAAGTGCGAAAGGCAGAGCAGGGGTTTTTGGGCTTAAATGGAACTGATCCAGACATGGTAGAGATGTCATTCTCCAGTTCAAGATTGTGATTCTTATCACTTTGTAGACAGTGTGTCTCCTTGTAGGCAGTGGGCCTCTTTGTGAGCACTGTGCTCGGGCAGTGAGCCCTAATTGGCAAGTGCCATTCTTTTTCTTATTCTTTTAATAGAGAATAATCCTTGGGTTAATCACCCCGTGGTTTTTCCCTTAACTAGGTTTTCCACGTCAAAATCTTGGTGTTCAATGTGTTGATGTTTATCTGCTCTTGTGTTTATGCTTTATGCTTTCATGGATGATTAATTGATATGCTGTTAACTAACAAAGAAGAATCAAGTGTTTTGAAGTAAGAAGCAAGTTTTTATACAACTGATTCACCCCCCCCTCTCAGTTGTATGCCCTAGATCCAACATATAGTGTATTGCTACAAAATCCTAAATTTTAGATGGTGGGTAAATACCATTGAAGAAGTCTTTAAAGAAAATAAGATTTACAAACTAACTGGATGTCTTTGAAATTAAACGCATTAAAGGCTCTGAGTGGAGCCATAAAGTCTTAAGTATGCCCAATAGAAAATAACTGAATTACTAACAAAGTCTATGATGTATGCCTAAATTTTTGATGCCCTAAATTCCAGTGCTCTGACTTTAGTTGCTTTGAAGTCCACTCCTTGCATTAGGCCATACATGGAACTCTGCATAATTACACAAGCTCTACAATAATTAAGTCAACATTAGTGGTTAATTTCAATCAATTTGAAAGTAAAGATTTATACATCATTTTATCAAAAATAGATAAATATTACTTCTAAAAATAAACATATTGGCATAGTTAAGGTGATTGGTCAGGACAAAAAGGTTATATGGCTTTTTATAAAAATGAGGTTGTTTATACCTCATCACCCTCCCATTCCTAAGCTTGAGTAGGTCCTCCTACTCTCTGATGAGTCCTCTATCTTTCTGCATCCTTATTTTTATTTAGTTCATCATATTTTGAGCTGAGATCATACATGTCCTCTACCTCCTCATCCAAATGATTAGGGTACTTAAGAAAATAGTTGTTCAATCTAATCCTCATCTTCCATGCATGTAAGTCCTTGGGATCCTGTTCTGTACTTACCAAAACTGTAGGGGGTGGATGAAGGAGTAATGGAGGTTTGTATCGCATTCCTATCCACTTGGTCTTGTGCTGCTGTAGTATTTTTGTCAAAGCTTCTACTCTTTTATAGGACCATCTGAGATTGGTTGGAGAAATCATCTCCCTTCATTTGAGATACATAGGTAGGGGGTAATATCGCTCCTCATAGGCACTCCATGCCATGTCTATTAATTGTAGCCCATTAACTTTGAAATCTTCAAAACAAATCCCGATACTTTCATTATACTTGTCCTTGATAGCTTCATAACTTTTAATCCTTTAGAATTGAGCTTTTAAGGCAAAGGGCTTACGTTTAGCGTATCTCATTTGGAGCCCTACAATTCTCTCTGCCTGAAGATATTCTTTGGTCCTATCCTGCCAATGAAGTTGATTTTGCATATTAGACATGAAGGCTCTAAGCTGTACTTCTCCCACAAAAAGGTTAATGAAGAAATCATTGTATTTTTCCAAAAATAGATTATGTATGAAAAATTTGAACACAACATATTCTGATGAACAGGTGGTGCTTCTTTGAATGCCTCTATAAATTGTTTGTCATCTTGATCATGGGGCAAGTTGCAGGAAATTCTCAAAAGTTTCTATCTTAATAACTGTTCATTGAGGAACATAGAATATAAATCTGAATGGTTTCCTACAGGCTAATAACAACTCTCTAATCTTGCATGCATCAGTTTTAGCTTGGTAGAGTCTGTAATAGGATTCCTTCAACAATACCATTTCCTTCTTAAGTCTGGCATTTTCTGCCCCTGCTTGTCTTAGGAAATAGCACCATTTCATCCACTTGGCCAACATGGGAGGAATGTGAACTTGAAACCACTCCAGTTTGGTCAGTTCAATTTGTATCTCTTTTGATTCCATAGTTGGCTTAATACTGACTTCCTGCAATTCTTGTTCCAGCTCTACAGTTTTACTAAGAGCTGAATTAAGTTCTAATTTTTGTTTCTCCCATTCCTCTACAAATGATTTAAGGAATTGCTCCAAATTGACAGTTAAATTTTTGATTTGTTCATCCTTTTCTGATAAACTAACTGAATGTTCCTTATCTTTCTCCTCAATTTGTTTCATTTTTTACTGCAATTCCTCAATAAATTTATCCTTCTGTTCCAATTGAGTTCCTAGAGTTTTGATTCCCTGATCTTTCTGCTGCAAAAGTTTTATCTGTATGTCCATTTCCTACTGTTGTTTGGCTATCTGTTCCTCATTTTTCTAGAGTTTGTTTTTCAACTGTGCTATTTCTTCCCTTAATTCTTCTAATTCCACTTTTAAGTGATCAGTTTTTTCATTTTTTTTATCATTGGCAAGAGGGGGAACAAAAGTTTATGTAGCATTGGCAAGAGGGGGAACAAAGATTTTTTTATCATTGGCAAGAGGGGGAACAAAGATTTTTGTATCATTGGCAAGAGGGGGAGCAAAGATTTATGTATCATTAGCAGACATATGTCCTTCATCATTCACTTCCAATAGACCCTATTTTGTGTCATTGACAATATTTAGAGGGGATGACTGTTTAATTTGAGGGACCATGTCAATTCTATGTTCAATCGATGGCTGCTGAGTGGGAGAAAATGTTTCCACAGGCTCATCCTCTTGAGCCTCTTCTTCTTCAACAAGTACATAATTTGGGACTTGTTTTCTTATTTCCTCTTGATCCTTTTCAAGTTCAGGAGCATCATTACTTCCTAGGGTTTGATTTTCACTCAACTGGACTGGGTTTTCACTTGGCTGCCTATCCTATCTTTTCTTCTTAGGAATATGTGGTTGGTCACAAGCCACGACACAACTGAAATCAAAAGCCAATCGTTTACTTCTTCTTAAAGGGGAAGGTCTCTGCAATTTCATTTTAGGCCTCTTTTCCTTTTTGTTGGGCTGACTATTTTCATCCTCAAAGTCCACTAAATCCATATTTTCCTGCTTTTCAGAGGTTTCTGGCACACTATATGGCTTGGGTCATTCTTCAGGGTCTGGAGGGTTTGACAGATTTTCTAGCACTTCACCATCGGGAGCTTTTGTGGTAGTTTGAGGCACAGGGGAAGGTTCTCTTAGGTTTTGTGCCACCAAACTGGATGACTCACCTTCCTCAAAATGTCCAGAGGGTGCAAGGTTTTCAAATTTCTTGAGAAATTTCTACCATTTCTCGTTTGTTTTTCTCTTCTTAAGGATCTAGTGTTTGCAAATTAAAGAAATAAGGCCGTGGTGTTTTAAAGGCCCTGACCCAATTTTAAACCTCTCTATCATATGAAAAAGGGAATCACTAAGGAAGGTGGGAAGGTTAACCCTCAATTCAGGGTTTTCGACGCCATGGCACAGGTGAATGAGCAGACGGAAGGGAGGACCAACTACGGTAGCACATTGTCCTTCACATGTGAAATACTTGGTTATCCAAGCTACCGCCATTCTCCATGGCTCTACAATAGACATTCTTTGAAACCCTTTATTTTGTCCTCGGGTATTCACAACTAGTAATTGTTGGGGTTCCCCTTCCCTTATGAAAAGTTCTATCAGTTTCTGGTAAGAAATGTTTGTAGTTTTTGGTAGATTTAAACCTTCATTTTTAATACTATATAAGATAGAAATAGTTCGGGACCTCACCTTAAATTTCTTTCCTCATACAATTGGTTGTCCATCTGAGAAGTTCTCCACGAACTCTTTGACTAGCTGTGTATTATGCCCCTTAAACTTTTTCATGAATTCTAGCCATCCCACCCTTTGAAACAATTCTGAAATATTGCTAAGTGCCAATAACTTATCTGCAGAAGTTGGCTCTGATTTGTGCTTTGCTCCTCCCATTCTATCCCTTGTTGGTAATTCTACTAAGCGTCTACTGAATTTTATGGCACACTAAGGTGAAATTGTTTCAAACAAACTGATATGCAAATTAAGAAAAACTCAATCTTTATGGCCACTTGTACTCTGATAATGTTGATAGGACATGGATGAATTCATGGCATTCAGTTGCTCTACATCTATTTATTATTTTGCATGGAATGGAATGAAGGAGTCACCACCTCTTCCAGTGAAGGTACAGTTCACACAATTTACTAAACTTGGAAAAGATGGGGAAAGTGCCAATTTATTTAATTTTATTCATAATAATTTACCTATTTAAGACAAGAGATGTACATACCTTACATTTCATTATTGATTTGAAAGTCACCTCATGTATGCTGACGTAATGGCATCATAGATGGAGATGTTATTAGATTCAGATGGGATGGAAAAGAGTGGTAATGGATTTATTATTAATGACAATGGAGTGGCTAAAAGTGTTCTAATTATTATGACAATAGGTTATCACAATAATATCATTTATTATGGTAAGAGATGGCAATATAGGACGCAAATTTCTGAGGTGGCAGTGGTATGGAAAAATTTGGTGATGACAATGGGTATGTTGTTGAGGATGTCAGATCATTTGTAAAGAACAAAAAATCATGAATCCAGAACATCAGGAAAAGCTGCTCATGGAATGAGTATATGAAGTATAAAACAAGGTTTTGGAGCATCACTAAAAGATGCGGCGAAATACAAAAACAAAATTTTGAAGCATCACTGAAAGATGCAGTCGGAATGCAGGAACAAAATTTTAGAGCATTGTTGAAAGATGCAACTGGAATGTAGGAACAAAATTCTGGAGCATCACTGAAAGATGCAGTCAGAATGCAGGAACAAAATTCTGGAGCATCGCTGAAAGATGCAGCTAGAATGTGGGAACAAAATTCTAGAGCATCACTGAAAGATGCAGCTGGAGTGCAGGAAAAAATTCTAGAGCATCGCTGAAAGATGCAGCCAGAATGTAGGAACAAAATTCCAGAGAATCACTTAAAGATGCAGCTGGAGTGAAGATTGAAGTTCTAGAGCATCATTGAAAGATGTGTCAGAGTGTAGGAACAAAATTTTGGAGCATCGCTAAAAGATGCAGCCGGAATGCAGGAACAAAATTCTGGAGCATCGCTGAAAGATGCAGTTGAAGTGAAGAACATAGTTCCAGAGTATCATTGAAAGATGCACTAGAATAGAGGAACAACATGAAGGAACAAGTTTTGGAGCATCACTGAAAGATGCAACCAGAGTGAAAGAACAAAATTCTGGAGCATCACTGAAAGATGCGCCTGAATATGGGAACAACACGAAGGAACAAGTTCTGGAGCATTGCTAAAAGATGCAACTGGAATGAAAGAACAAAGTTTTGGAACATCACTGAAAGATGCACTGGAATGCAGGAACAACATGAAGGAACAAGTTCCAGAGCATCACTAAAAGATGCAGCCAGAATGAAAGAACAAAGTTCTAGAGCATCACTAAAAGATGCACCAGAATGCGAGAACAACATGAATGAACAAGTTTCAGAGCATCGCTGAAAGATGCAGCCAGAATGAAAGAACAAATTTCTGGAGCATCACTAAAAGATGCGTCAGAATATGGTTCTTGGACAAAGATGAAGTCCTACAAAACAATAATGAAATTTAGACAAGTACAAAGATGAAGACACAATAAGAATGCTCTAAAATAATCATGACTACATACACACAATATTTATTAAATTATTTATTTAGCTGAAAATTATATTACCTCTGTCGTAGCAGAGTCAATACATTGGGTTTCTGCTTGCATTTCTACCATTTGCATAAATTCTTCTTTGTGTAATAGGTTTGTGGTAGATTCGTAATTGATGACCGTTGACTAAGAGAGTTCAAGTGTCACTGTCAATGGGTTTAAGTTGCACTACTCCATTTGGAAATACTTTAGAAATCTCATATGGACCCAACCAATGAGTTCTTAGTTTACCTTTTTGATCTTTATGTTTGGAATCAAATAACAGTGCCCAATCCCCATTATGGAACTCTCTTTCTTTTATATGTTTATCATGCTAGGCCTTTCATTGTTGTTGAACTAACTCAATCTAGTGAATGGCTTCCAGATAGAGTTCATTTAATTCACTAAGCTGCATGACTCTTTCAACCTGGGCTTGATCAAGGTCGAGGCCTACCTCCATTGTTGTTCCAAGCATTTGAAGTTCAAATTCAATGGGTAAGAGAGGTTTCTTCCCAAAGACTAAATCATAAGGAGTAAGACCGGTAGTTGATTTCCAGGTTGTATTATAGGCCCAAATTGTTTTAGGTAATTTTTTGGCCTAGTCTCTTCTTCTTGATGAAACTATTTTTGTCAAAATGTTTTCAAGCTCCTTGTTAGTGACTTCCACTTGACCATTTGCTTGTGGGTGATAAGGCGACGACTTCTTATGGATTACTTGGAAATGATCAGTAAAGGCTAGCAAGACTTTGGACATAAACTGGGGCCTTTAATCTGTGACAATTGATCTAGGGGCTCCAAATCTGAAAAAAATCATGTTATACAGGAAGTCTGCAACTTGTTCTTCCCTAGTAACTCTCAATGCTTGGACTTCCACCCACTTAGTCAGATAGTCAGTATAGACCAGAATGTATTCTTTACCCTAAGAAGGAGGATCTATGGGACCGATGAAATCCAATCCCTAATTTTCAAATGGTTCAAAAACTACCTGCAGCTGCAGAGGCATCTCATTGGATGTTGTGGGTCTTCCTACTCATTGGCATTCATCACAGTGGTGAACATAGTTTTTTACATCTTTATGCATAGAGGGCCAATAATATCTTGCACCTAAGATTTTATGGGACATCCTCTTGGTGGAGTAATGACCTCAAGAGGGATCATCATGGCAGGCTCTGAGGATGATGTATGTTTCATCTAATCTAACACAACGTCGTAAAACTAGATCAGGGCCACATCAAAATAACATCCCATTAATCCATTTGAACTGAGTACTTTCCCAAATGAGGCGTTTCTTTTATTTTGATGTAAAGTTTGGTGGCAACTCAGAAGTGGCAAGATAGTTGGCGATGTCTGCAAACCAAGGGGTTTTAATAGAGATGGCAAATAAATTTTCATCTAGGAATTCATCTTGTATAGGGGCACAATCTCCATTGTCTTGTTTGATCTAGGATAAGAAATCTGCAACTACGTTGAACTTCCCGGGTTTATCAATGATGGTCACGTTGAATTATTGGAGAAGCAATAACCATCTGATTATTCTTTCGTTTACTGCAGGTTTGTTCATTAGGTATTTGATAGTTGAATGGTCTATGAACATAGTTACTTTGTACCTTGTGATGTAATGTCAAAATTTATTGATTGCATGAACCATAGCTAAGAATTATTTCTCTGTAGTGGTATAGTTTTGTTTGGTGGGAGTCAAATTCTTACTAATGAAATAGATGGCATATTTCCCTCCATTCTCATCTTCCTGACCTAAAACTGCTCCAATAGCATCATTGGAAGCATCTACGTAAATATGGAAGGGAAGGTTCCAGTTAGGTCCATGTAGGACAAGAGCAGAAATGAGTTTCTCCTTAATGATCTCAAATGATGTTTGACATTCTGTTGTCCAAATAAAGTCTATATACTTTTGGAGAAGGGAGAACATGGGGGCTGCAATCTTGCTGAAGATTTCTATGAATCTTCGTAGTATCTAGCATGTCCTAAGAAACTTCTGACATTAGTTTGGTTCTTTGGAATCTCTAGTTGTTGTATCACTTTGATTTTCTTAGGATCCACCATTATCCCTTCAACTGAGATGTGGTGTCACAACACTATCCCTTGTTCTACCATTATTAAACATTTTTCGTGACTCAAGGATAGCTGATGGTCCTCACATCGCTGCAACACCTTGTCCAAGTTTTTAAGAGCTTCATCAAAAGTGGAACCATACATTGAATTCATCCATATAGACTTCCACATAATCATTTACTAGCTCAGCAAAGATGGCTAGAACGACTCTCTGAAATGTTGCAGGAGCGTTACATAGTCTGAAGGGAAGAACTCGATATGTAAATGTTCCCCAGG
This sequence comes from Cunninghamia lanceolata, assembly GCA_027924645.1. Taxonomy (NCBI): domain Eukaryota; kingdom Viridiplantae; phylum Streptophyta; class Pinopsida; order Cupressales; family Cupressaceae; genus Cunninghamia; species Cunninghamia lanceolata. The sequence continues at coordinate 29,903,693 of BSBN01000193.1, forward strand.
CATAGGTAAACATTGTTTTGTTCTGGTCCTTTGTTGCTACTTGTATTTGGTTATATACACTGAATCTGTCCAAAAATGAGAAATACCTCCTTCCAGCTAGATTATCCAAGACTTGGTCTATGAAAGGTATAGGAAAGTAATCTCTATAGGTGGCTTTGTTGAGCTCCCTATAATCAATGCACACTCTCCACTTCCCATTTTTCTTTGGGACTACTACCAGAGGTGAAACCCATTTGCTGTCAAAGATGGGATAGATGAATCCTACTTGCTGGAGTTTCTCAATCTCTATTTTAACAATACCTTTGAGAGCAGGGTTAAGTCTTCGCTATGGTTGATGAATAGGTCTAACATCTTCAGTATAGATGTGATGGGTACAAACACTTGGGTGTATTCCTCTCATGTCTATATAATCCCAAGCAAAAGCTTTGGATCTATTTACAAAAACATCAAATAATTTGAGTTCATCTAACTTTGTCAACCAACTGTTGATATTTAAGGTTTTTCCTAGTAGTAAAATGATAGTTTTAGTTCTGGGGTAGTTAGAGGTGACAGTATGAACTTCTCTCGTTAAGATGTTGAGAGGACAGTTGTGCAGTATAGTTCTGTGGAGTTTGGAAATATCTTTGAAGAAGTGATTTGTTTTCAGAATGATATTAGCCAGAGGACAAGGTAACATTGTGAAGTTGGTGTAATCATGTTTGATACCATCAGTGTGGATCAGGTGTCCTAAAATCTCTTCTAATTCTAAAATTTCTATATCATCTGAGTCTACGGAAAGATCTTGCATGTTGTTTTCCAATTCTTCATCGTGTTGTTTGATGACTACCATAACAAGTGAGGCTAGATTCTCTTGTTTGTCAAAACCATCTGGTTCATCAACCCAAACTTGGTTATGCGTAGCAGGTTGAGCAGGGGGATACAGGAATAAGTGTTTGCTATTGGGACCATTTGAAATGGTCATTCCTCCTACTCTGCAGTCAATTTTAGGTACAACTGTAGCCAACCAAGGTCTGCCTAGTATTAATGGGTAACTATCCTTGGGTGTGAGGGATTGGATTATTTGGAAATCCACTAGGTATTCCCAATTGTCAACCATGACATGAACATTTTCTAGGACACCCTTGGGAATAGCTATGGATTGATTTGGCATTTACAGTATGGTGGTTGTGGGACGTAGGTTAGTGAGTCCCAATTTTTCCATAACATCCATCGTCATGACGTTAATGGTTGCTCCCAAGTCCACGAGTGCATTAGGTATTGCTACCTTGTTGATTGTCACTATTATGAGTGGACTGCCTGGGTCACCTTATTTTGGGGTTGAGATTTTTCCAGCCAGAAGGTCAGCTAAGTATCCATTGATGTGCACCGTATTAATCTGTTTCAGTTTCCTTCCTAGTGTTTTTATGCACAACTATTTAACTAGCTGGTTTAGTTAAGGAATTTCTTTAATCGCCTATAACGATGGGATCTCGATATGGAGTCATTTAATTTATTGTATTAACATGGTTTCAGTGGGTAAGGTCATTTCTGGAGGGTTGTTCAGAGAAGTTGCTTTGAGGTGCTCAGGAAAAGGTGCTTGAGGTCTCTTTTTCAAGGTGGAATCCTTCTTTGAAAGATATGTTGAACATTGTCCAACTTCTTCCTGAGGTAACTCGAAAGTTTTAGGTGAGGATTGTTGAAGAAGCTTTTCTTGGTTACTCGTTCGGTTTTTATCTGAAGGTATGTAAGGTGTCTTTGTTCCTTTAGCAAATTATGCATTTGGTTCGTCAAGGATCTCAACTATGGTAGGCTTTTGGAGTGTTTTTCCTGACCTCAACTGTAGGTTTCCACAATAGATAGTGTTAACTCTAGCCATGTTTTCTTGCTCCATGGAATACACTGGTGTGGTTTGATGATTATTCTTTGGATTAGGGACAAGTTGTACTGGGAGTTGTGGTTGGTTGACATGCTCATTTTGTTGAGGGTTTTGGGGAGCTAGCAAGAGGTTCTACTGTGGATTGGGCATCCTCCTTAGTCCATGATAGAACTCATTTGCAGTCTGATTCCATTGAGGGGTCAGATTTTGAGGATACCATTGTTGTTGAGTCTAATTTGGCCATTGAGGGTTTCCCCAGGTCTGATTTGCCCATTCAGGTGGTCCCCAAGGGTAAGGTCCCTAATTAGGTGGTGCTGAAGGCCAAGTTGCCACCCATTGACTATTATTCCAATTATTTGGAGGTCGCCAGGAGGGGTTTGAATTCTAACCGTAGGAGAAATTCCCTCCAGGTCTTTGACCCACAAAATTGATCTCCTCCTCAGTGTGAGATGACCTTTTCTTGGAATTTTTCATTGCATTCAAGATCTCACATTGGTTAGTGGCATGACTCTTTTCACAAATTTAGCAATTGTTAGCTTTGTCCAAAGGACACTCTCTTAACAAATGTTTGTTTCGACACCTAGGGCAGTAGATGGATAAGGTTTTAGGATTACATATTTTGGCTTGTATTCCATCCAAAGTGGTGTTTAGCTGAACAAGAATGTTAGTTTTCAAATTTGCTATTTCCTCTCGCAGTTTACCTATTTCATTTGAGCCCCTCAAAAGACTAGATTTATAGATACCTCCACGAGTCTGGGAGAAATTCTGGCATAACTTAGAGATATTACTGAGTTCAAGTTGGGACACATCTCCTTCTCCCATTAAATCAAGGCTTCTCCTAGCATCCTCATTGAGTCCCTTGATTGAATATGGTCTTTAGAATTTCTGGGCTTATGGCCTCTTCACCACATCATTTGGATAAGAAGACAAACCTATCAAGGTAATCTTCTAGGCTCTCATCTTCTTTTTTCCTTAGTTTGAACAATTCCTACTTCCTATCGCTGACTCTGCAGCAACTCTGGTATTTGTCTAAAAAGACAGTCTCCATGTCATCCCATGTGGTTATTGATCCCGAAACTAACCCCATGAACCAACGCATTGTAGAGTCTCTCAAAGTGGAGGGGAAGAGTTTAAGTTTTTGGTTATCATTTTTGTAGTCATATGTCTGACACAGGACTTTGAACTCAAAGAGGAATTGGTCAAGGTCTTCATAGGATAATCCTTTGAACATTGGTAAGATGGAAGGTGAAATGTTTTTCATGGGTGCATCGTCATCTTTGTTGAGAGCAATAGGATAAGTAAATGTCCATGCTACTCTTCGTGGGTTATCGCCATCTCCTTGGTTTTCCCTCCTTGCATTGAAAGGGTTATCATTGTGATCAACCATAATGTTAAAAGAAATGCTTTCCTCCTCAAAGATTGAGTTTGTTGGTTGAATTCTTTCCTCTTCAAAGGTCTGGTTTGATGGCTAAATGTATGGGGTATTTTGGGAGGTCTCAGGTTGATCCTGATCGATCAATTCATAACTAAGTTCTTCAGCTGAGACTTCACCTCCCTGCTTATGGTTGGAACTACTATTGGAGAGGTTCTTGGTATGAATGTTCTGTGCAGACCTCATTTCTTGACCATGCAGAAAAAGAAGTCTGACAACTATTTTTTTTTTTCTAAAAGAGGTATCTAAGCAGTCTCCTATTAACACTAGAAAAGAAGGTCCCTGACAATGGCACCAAAAAGTGACAGGCTGTCGTAAGGTCCTAACACTTTAGTTAAAAATATGTTAATTATGTCGACCAGGTAGTGTCCAAGGCTGTATGCAATAGGGGATATTTTTGGACATCTCACTTAGTAACAGATTTTCTAGATTTTTGAAAAGCTTAAAACATAATCTAGACTAGAAAGCATGAAAACTTTAAGCTAGAAAGCATTTGAATTCCTAATCTAAAAAGCATGTAAACTATCTAAGAATCAACACTTGCAGTTTAACTATGAATTCAAAAATAAAGGTAACTAACTACTAAATAAAAGTACATTTGACATTTTTAATCAATAACTAACAACAAATTTATGAATGAAGTGGATGCTCCAGAAATTTTAAGTAAATAAAATTTCAAAGATCATTCACTTAAAACCACAACCTGTAGGAATACATAACAAAGCTAAACACAAAGTGACATTGATCTAAATAGAACATGCCCAAAACATAAATAACAACACCAACAATAAAAATACTTATCTATTCTATAATCCCTCTAGTAGCCAGCTCTTGGGAGATCCTATTATGGATTCAAATCACATTCAGTACTTCAACAACTCCAAAGTAAATCCCATTCAAATTACTTCCATTGCTCAGAAAAGATTACTCAGAATAAGACTGGCGATATTCATTCATGTCATAAAAGTATCACATAACACATAACATAGTTGAACAACCCTTTTGTATTGTATATTAGAACATAACATAACACGACATAACATCCTTATTTTGAGCAACTACATATATATACTATACTAATACAAAATCCTAAATTTTAGATGGTGGGTAAATGCCATTGAAGAAGTCTTTAAAGAAAAACAGAATAACAAACTAACTGGATGTCTTTGAAATTAAACACATTAAAGGCTCTAAGTTGAGCCGTAAAGTCTTAAGTATGCCCAACAAAAAATAATAAAATTGCTAACCAAGCCTATGATGTATGCCTAAATTTCTGGCGCCCTAAATTCTGGCGCTCTAACTTCAGCTGCTTTGAAGTCCACTCCTTCCGTTAGGCCATACATGGAACCCTGCATAATTACACAAGCTCTACAAAAATTAAGTCAACATTAGTGGTTAATTTCAATCAATTTGAAAGTAAAAATTTATACATCATTTTATCAAAAATAGATAAATATTGCTTATAAAAAAAAACAAATTGGCATGGTTAAGGTGATTGATCAGGACAAAAGGTTATATGGCTTGTTATAAAAATGAGGTTGTTTATACCTCATCATGGAGTACGAAGTAACCCTTTCTCTTGTGGAGAAAGGTTAGTTTTGAAGAGAAGGAGACATAGAGACATTAGATAATGGTGGAGGGGATGTAGACATAGGAGAAGAATGGAAACCTAAACCTACTTTAGAAAAGTGTGGTGTCAGTTTCACAGGAACTTTAACTCCTTGTTCTAAGTGCCCTAAACCATTTCCATTGTATCCATGTTTATAAATAATTTTAAATCTAGGCCCATAACGTGTCGACAAATCAGTTAGAGGGGGAGAGGTGACAATATGAGCTTTGTTTAAATTATAAGAATTATCATATGTTGAAGAAGAAGTAGCAGAATTGATATGAGGGGGGATCGATTCTTTCGCAAGGATGCAGATCCTTGTTGAGTGTTGAGATGTCAGGGCGAGAAGGGTCGATGTTAGATTTAACATGCCCATGTGGGTCAAAATCTAAAGAGCCCCAATCATCACCAAGGCATGCATTAGAAGAAGAAGGTATATAATCATGAATAGAATATTAAGAATTTGTCGAAGTAGAAGAAGTTTGAGTTATGGGTTTAGAAGGAGTAGAATGTGTAAAGTAAACCGAAGCCACCTTCGGGATCTCGGGTTTAGATTGTAGAATTTTGTACTCTCCAATGAAAGAGGGTTTAAAATCTAGTGAACCCCAATTGTCACTAAAAAATGCACTCGAAGGCAAAGCACTATTATGATCATAATTGTTGTTAGCAACAGAGAATAGTGGGTTGGATTTTGTTGAAGAAGGAATCAAAGTGTTGAGAGATTTTGAGACAGGAGGTTGATATCTATCTTCTGCTTGCAAGCAACTTTCTGGATTTAGATCACCCTCAACTGTATAGAGTTTGTTGTTATAGATGAACTTCAATTTATGATGAAGAGTAGATCGGACTGCCCCATGGCATGAATCCATAGTCTATCGAGAAGAAGATTATATGAGAGAGAATCAGGGGTGACATGGATAATGCAAGTTCACAGGTCCAACCTCAATAGGTAGTGTATTATACCTAATGATCATCTACCAATGTTATCAAATCCACAATTAGAAAGAGTACCAGGTTTAATGAGGGACGTGTCTACACCGATTTTGTGTAACAAGTCTATGCTACACACATTAAGACCTGATCCATTATCGATTAGAGTATGTTTTATTCCATTTTTATTAATGATGACCAAAATCACGAGAGCATCATGTTGTTGAACTTCAAGAGGAGGTAATTCATGTTGATGAAAGATGATATCCAAACTCATTGCATGCATGCAATCAAACAGAGGTGCTACATCATTCGGTCTAATAGAAGGTGTGACAACTACCTTTTGTAGGGCCTGCTGGAGCATCCTGTGGTATGCAGGCGAGGTTTGTATTAATTCCCATAGTGAGATCTTTGTCGGAGTAGCACAGAGTTGCTCGACAAGATCATATTTTGTGTTAGTGTGTTGAGAAAGATGAGGTGGTGGAGGAAGAAAAGGTTGAGAAGGTGGAAGAGAAGTGGGAATAATTAGTGTTTGTTTATTTTTCTTCTTGTTGTGACTGTTATACGTGTGAGCAACCACATGGTAACTAGGTTGTTGCGACGCATTTTAAACAAATTGGTTATTTTTAGTAAGTTTTTTTGCAAAGTCAAGAATGTAATCAAGAGGCTGAGGTGGGTTTGGAACACCTCGAATAGTGATCGTAGTGTTAGAATGAAGATGTACAACAATTTTAGGTTTCATAGGTTCTTTTTGGGAACTGAAAACGTAAATTATTTTGATTTAGTTGTTGTAATCATGTATCCGTGTGGGATCTAATGTGACCTTTGATTCTTCCTTCACAAAAGTTCCATTGCTACAATGGAGAACATCCGAATAAAGGGTATGTAAAGTGATGTTGAGAGAAGTATTTATGATTGTATCATGAGTGATATCCAATGGTCTTGAACATGCAACCAAAGGAGGAAGAGGAGAGGTCTTCACATCCTTCATGATACCCAAGTAACTTGAACATGCAACCAAAGTAGAAAGAGAAGAAGTCTTCAATCCTTCATGATACCCAAGGAACTTGAACATGAAACCAAAGGAGAAAAGGAAGAAGTCTTCACATCCTTAGTGATATTCAAGGAACTTGAACATGCAATTAAGGAAGGAAGAAATGAGGTCTTCACATCCTTCATGGTATCCAAGGAACTTGAATATGCAACTAAGGAAGAAAAGAGGTCTTCACATCTTTTCGGATACCCAAGGAACTTGAACATGTGACTAAAGAAGGAAGAAAAGAGGTCTTCACATCCTTAGTGATATCCAAGAGGCTTGAATATGCGGCAAAGGGATGAAGACCAATAGGATTAGTTATGGAATTATGATGGACTATGGAAGATGTGGTAGAAGTAGAGGTAGATGTGGATGGAACAACTCTTTGAAGTAGAGTGGATAGTGGTGAAAGAATAGAAGAGAACATGTTTGCATTTAGAGAGTTTTGTTTATGTTTTTGCTTTCAAATCTCAAATAAAAAGATATATGTATGAATGTTCTTTCTTTCTTTAAAACTAAACACAAACGACAAGTATGATATGCTACATAAACTTTTAATCAAATTTAGCAACTAATCAATCATAGAAAAGATCTGAAATTGCAATCATGACCACTATGTGCAAGACTAGCGAGGTTTACCAAAAAGGTGAGGTCTTTGGTAACCACAACAATGAAGAAGTATAAATGCAAGATGTGCAAATAGGAAATGTTTAATCACTTCTTTACTAATAAGATCTGATATAGAAAAGTAGAAAGTTGCAAATGTAGGATGAGTTGGAATCACCAAAATGTGAGATTTTGGTAATCACAACAATGCAGATCTCAAAGTGTGTTATTTTCTAAATGAAATAAAAGAAGATATGCAACATAAGTGTGTAATTAGATTTATCAACTAATTAAACACATCTACAGATCTAAGGAATGAAATCAATAAGTGCAAGTGTAGGATATGCTAGGTTCACCAAAATGTTACATAGGAAAAGAAATCTAATTAATTATACACTAACTAGACCAACCTTTCCTATCCAACATTAGAACACAAGCTGACCAAGACTTGTGTACTTGGCTACAATCCTCAAGGGAGAGCCAAATGGTCTGGGGCTTGTCTTCTTCTTTCTGTTGTAATAGTGGAGATTGATTTGAGAATAGCAAGATCTAGGGTTTTAAGTGACCTAATTGACAAAATGAACAACTTACAAGTGTTGCAGATTGACTGTGCAGGAACTAAAAGCAAATCAGGACTGAGCAAAGTTATCGGGGCCCACAACCATAAACAAAGGCCAAATCTGGAGGACTAGGGTTCCCAACGCCATGGTCTGATGGTTTTAGGTTGAATTTTGGATTGGTGATATGTGTTCCAAGATCTTTCATCTTCTTGTCATTGTTTCATGTCAGAACTTTTCGATGTGATATGCACACACAAAAGAGGGAAAATGGTTGTGTTGTATTGGATCTTGCCTTAGTCAAGCCCCCATGTAAGTGTTCCCACTTCCACAACAACAAGGATTAGATCAAGAGTGTGTGCCCTAAGTAGGCAATGGCAGATTTGAATAATCAAAGATAAATGTAAACAAGCATGAAGGAAAAATGTTACCATGAACATGGAACCCTTGATAGGATGATGTCACTATCAAAACACCATAAGGAGAGAATGAAGGAGAAAGGGGCTTCCATCAAGACTTGCAATGAGGGTTAGTATACACAACAATAATCTGTAGAAATAGAGATCTTGTAGATAAGAGCTTGTTAGAGAGAATCTTCATAAAGAGCATCTCGATAAAGAGAGTCGTTAGGTGTAAATAAGTGAGAGAGACTTGTTTATATATGCATCTCAATTACTTTCTAAGGGCCCAATTGAGTTGAGGCTGACAAGGTGCATCACTTAAGTCATAAGGCTGACAATAAAATATAAGTTGTTGGGGCCAAATTTCCAGGACTCTAGCATTAGGCACCCTAGTCTTGGTAATTTGGGCTATCCAAATGCCATATGACAAAGGATTAAGCCTTGAATCTCATAAAAATGGTGGAAATTGCATATTGTAAATAGGGATGAACATTCAATCCAAAATGAGTGCCAAATGTAGTGTGAAATTGTAAGAGGTATACAATTTCCAATAGTACACATTGGTTTCATAAGCGAATCTACAACATTCTCCAAAGTGTCAACCTTTTGAATCATGACCTTATCATTCTCCACCATCTTGTGAATAAAGTGATATTATACATCTATGTGCATAGTACAAGCATGGTACGTGCGATTCCTATCCAAACAAATAGCACTATGATTATCAAATCTGATCTAAAAACCCCTATAATCAAAACCAACTTTTGAACATAGTCTCTGTAGCCATGTCATCGTCCTACAGGTGCATGTACTAGACATATACTCTACTTCAGTAGTTGACAATATAACCAAGGTTATTTTTTAACTTATCCAACTGACAACACCACCAAATAGAGAAAACATAACCAATAGTGGACCTTCGACTATCCAAGTCACCCACCCAATCTACATCAACAAAGCCTTGTATGTACAATAACTAGTCCACATCATTAAAACTATGATAATATAAGCAATAATTAGAAGTTCTTTGTAAATGTATAAATACTCTCTTAACATAAGTCTAATGCTCTTTACTGAGGTTAGGCATAAACTTGCTAAGAACTTCCACTACTTGGGCAATTTCTAGTTCAATACATACTATTGCATATAGCAAGCTCCCTACAAGACTAGCACAAGGCACATTATGCATATCCTCCAAATGACTTAGGACACCTATTCAATTAAATTTTAGTGCCATCAGGTAAAGGAATACTCTAATTTACAATTATGAATAGTAAACCACTACAAAATAGTGTCAACATACTTGCTCTAAGACAAAACTTTCTATGAACTTTTTCCCTACTAATTTCTATTCCCAAAATGAATTTTTCTGCCCCTAAATCTTTCATGTCAAATGCACCAAAAAGTTGAGTTTTAATTTCCCTAATCATGGCCCTATTGTTGACAATAAACATGTCATCTTGACATACAAGACAATGACTAGAATATGATCCTCAATACATTTAATATAAACATAGTGATCTTCACTTCTAACAAAACCCAACTTCAATGTAAAAGCATTGAACTTGTGATACCACATATGAGGTAATTGTTTCAAACCATACAATGACCATTTTAATTTGCAAACTAGATTTTATTTCCCTTTTACCTCAAATCCATTTGGTTGTTACATGTAAAATTCTTCTTCAAAATCTCCATGTAAGAAAGTAGCTTTTACATCCATTTGATCTACTTCAAAATCACAAGTAATAGCAATAGAAAGTGGGAATCCAATGGAAGACAATTTATCAATAGGAGAGAAAATTTCACCAAAGCCAACTCTCTCTCTCTAGGATTAACCATTACCCACCAATCTTGTTGTGTACCTCTCTAACTTACCATTTGCTCCAAATTTCTTTTTAAACACTCATTTGCAACCAATGGGTGTTCCTCACTTGGGAAAAATCACAAGATCCTAGGTGTCACATTTGTCCAATGCCATCATCTCCTCCTACATATCTTCCATCCAAGAATTGTGCTCATATAAAGAAAGAACTTCCCTATGTTAGAAATGAAAGAAACACTACTTCAATGGAAATCTAATTCGAATAAATTTCAGCAATCTTTCAAGTGTGCATTAACAATGGAGATTGTAACAAAACATAAACCCACAATACAGAAATATACTAGAAGCAGAATGAAGCACATAACACAAGTGTTTAATGTGGAGAAAACCCTTTCGGGTAAAAAAACTCCACCAAGAAAAGAGGTCAAGTTGTATTATCTTCACAAAAGGAGATTACAAATACATTCACTTCCTCAGTCCTCTAACCTTCACTCCGGCAGAACCTGGGTACCTGTAAACTGTTATATGCCTCCCATCTACTATGCTATGGTTTATATAGAATTTACACAACCTCAAGACATTAAATGACTTCTTACAAGCCCATAACACTTGTCAAGAGTCAACAATACAACCTTGGGCGTCCATAGCCAAGAATAGGCTCTTACGGGGTCATAAATGCTGTCATACATGCATCCTACACTTGGAAAAATGTGCCATGCAAGCTTGAACGCCTTGGGGCCAAAATAGCCATTTACAGCATCTTATGACGCATCATATGCTATTATTAGTGTCATAGATTCTTATGACAACTTACAGTTGTCATAGAATCTCTTACACCTTCTTACAACATCTATGACATGCATCATAACACTAAAAATAGATTATTCCTCCACATGTGCACCCCACTTTGACCAATTACCATTTACCATAGTAAATGACATCCCGTAACTACTGCCAGTAACTTCGTAATTACCATGGACAGTAAATAATTTTTACCACTGTCGGTGAAACTTGTATATCGCTTATGGGTAATTACAAATTACAAATAATAAATGGAATAAATACAATATTGGGATTTACAAGGTTAATGGCACCTTATCCCAACATTCTCCCACTTGACATTATACATTGTAAATCAACCCATAGGAAATCAAATGAAAAATAATCAGGCACTAGAAACAAGGCCCCTGGCCTCTCTGCACCACACAAACTTCTCTGTGCTCACAAGCTTGGTCAATGAATCTGCAACATTCTCCTGAGTGTCTATCTTCTTGAGCTCAATCTCTCCATTTGCAACCAACTCTCGAACAAAGTGATACTAAACATCAACATGCTTAGTCTGAGCATGATACATGGGATTCTTGGCCAAACAGATAGCACTCTGGCTATCACAACTAATCTGAATGATCCTGCAATCAAAACCAATACCTATACACAATCTCCTCAACCAAACTGCCTCCTTAGAGACATGAGTAGCAGCCATATACTCTGCTTCTATGGTGGACAAAGCAACTGTGGGTTGCCTCTTACTCATCCAACTCACTGCACCTCCAAACAGAGTAAACACATAGCCACTAGTGGACCTTCGACTATCCAAGTCACCTGCCCAATCTGCATCAACAAAACCCTGTATGTCCAAAGATTTATAAGCACTATCAGTACCAGAATAAACCAAACAATGATCAGGAGTACCTGCAAGATATTTAAACACCCTCTTCACATAGTTCCAATGTTGTCTACCAAGGTTAGACATAAATCTGCTCAAAACTCCCACTGCTTGGGCAATATCTAGTCTAGTGCAAACCATTGCATACATCAAACTCCCTACAGCACTAGCATATGGCACATTAGACATATCCCAAGATTATCGTCAATCTTTGGACATATATCTAATGAAATCTTAGTACCAATGGGTAAAGGAACTCTAACTGGGTTACGGTCCTACAAACTAAACCTCTGCACAATAGTATTCACATACTTACTTTGTGACAACCAAAGCTTTCTGTTAACTCTATCCCTCTTGATCTCCATCCCAGAATATACCTTGCAACACCAAGATCCTTCATCTCAAATGTACTTGAAAGTTGGGTTTTAAGCTCACTAACCATACCCTTAGTATTGCTGAAAAACAACATGTCATCAACATACAAAGCAATAACTAGTATATAATCATCAACACAATGAATGTAAACACAGTGATCCTCCTTGTTTCTATCAAAACCCAATTTCAAAACAAATGAATCAAACTTTTGATACCACATTCTGGGGGATTGTTTCAGACCATAAAGAGACCTGTTTAACCTGCAAACCCAATGTTCTTTTCCTTTTACCTCAAAACCTATAGGTTGTTGCATATAATTTTTTTCTTCAAGATCTCCATGCAAGAATGCAGTCTTAACATCCATTTTCTCAATCTCCCAATCATAAGTTGCAACAATGGATAAGAGAAATCTAATAGAAGTCAATTTAGCAACATGAGAGAATATCTCACCAAAATCAACTCCCTCTCTCTGGGAGTAGCCCTTGGCTACCAGTCTAGCCTTGTACTTCTCCAATGACTTGTCTACTCCAAACTTCTTCTTGAAGACCCACTTATAACCTATGGCCTTTCTTCCTTTGGGCAAATGAACAAGATCCCAGGTGTTATTAGAGTCTAAAGTCATCATCTCCTCCTGCATGGCTAGTTGCCAAGACTCACTATCATCTGCAGAAATAGCTTCCCTGTAAGATCTAGGTTCATCGTTAGTACTCAATAAAGCATATACACAATGGAATTCTGGTAGGCTATACCTATCAACTGGATTCCATTGTCTTGTGGATCTCCTCAAGGGTGGAGTAAGAGTCTCAACTTGTTCTTCTGCATGATCATCTACACCAACTTCTTCTGTAACAACAGACTCATCTTCATCAGAACTACTCGAATCTTCTTCTTCTTCACTTCCCAATCCATCATTTTGTTCTTCCTGAGGTGCATCTTACTGCTCTAAATCAAAGTGCACCTTCTTTACCTTTTCTTCTTTCTCTTTTGGCTGCTCAGGTTCAAAAATAGCTCTAAGTTCCCTGAAAATAACATCTCTAGAAAAGATAATCCTGCGGGTTAGTGGATTCCAAAGCTTATAACCTTTGACATTATCACCATATCTAATGAATGTACACTTTTCAGCCTTTGGATCCAACTTAGATCACTTTTCCTTAGGCACATGAACAAAAGCCTCGCAACCAAAAACCCTTAAATGTGAAACAGAAGATTTCTTACCTATCCACACTTCATAAGGTGTCGAATCAAGAGCCTTACAAAGAGATTTTTTATCAAGTAGAAAGCAATGCACATAGCCTCTGCCCAAAAGCATTTATCCAACTGTGCATCACTAAGCATACTTTTGGCCCTTTCCATAATTGTTTGGTTCATCCTTTCTACAACACCATTTTGTTGTGGTGTATACGGAGTTGTCTTTTGTCTGATTATACCTGCATGTTTACAAAACTCATCAAATTCCTTAGAGCAATATTCCTCTCCATTGTCAGATCTTAATATTTTTATCTTTAAACTTGATTGGTTCTTTACTAAGACTTTGAATTCCTTAAACTTAGTGAAAACTTTAGATTTATGCTTCATAAAATAAATCCATGTAAATCTGGATACATAATCAATGAAGGTTACAAAATAATGAGATTTTCCAATAGATTCATTATCCACAGGTCCAAACACATCCGTATGAATAATTTCTAACTTCTCTTTTGCTCTATTGCTTCCTGAAGGAAATGATTTTCTATTTTGTTTACCAAACACACAATGCTCACAGAAATCAAAGTGCTCATCAGAATAGGAGAAACCATCCAACAAATTTTTAATCTTAATAGTTTTTAATACATTATTGCTTGTGTGGCCCAATCTATAGTGCCACAACATACAAGTGTTTTTAGAAGCCTCAAAAACATAAGAGGCATTACAAACTATTCCCGAATCTCTTAAACAATTTCCTAAATCTCTTCCCTTTCGCTACCACCAAGTTCCCTCTCACCAATCTGCAGCCATGCTTGTCAAATGTCACATGCATTCTCAAATCATTCAACTTCAAAACTGAAATCAGATTTCTAGCTAATCCAGGAACATGCAAAACACCAAGGAGGGTTTTAATCCTCCATCACTGAAACACAACAATACCTTTCCTTTCCTAACAATCAAATATGTAGAGTTGTCACCAAGGTAGATATTACCTCCATCATATTCTTCATATGAGGAGAACCATTCCTTATGCGGAGTCATATGAAATGAGCATCCTGAGTCAACCAACCAGTGATCATTAGAAACAAGATTACATGTAGAAAGTAAAACTTCTTCACCTACATTTGAGGATTTATCCGAAGCACTCTCCCATTGTTTCTTATGGTTTCTGCACTCCTTCACATATCTCCTTTTACTGTAGTTCCAACACTTAACTCTGTTCTTTTTACCAGGAGTCTTAGACTGGCCCTTAGACTTGTCCTTAGCCCCTTTCTGATCTCCTTTAGCTCCCCTTTCCTTAGACCTTCCCCTGACACTAAGAACATCCCCTGAACTATCTGAACTCTTCTTCCTCAATTCCTGTGACAGTAGCACTGAAACAAGAGCATCCAACTTCAGATCCGCAAGGTTAGAAGTGATAGAAAGGATAACATTCTCCCAAGACTCAGGTAAAGAACAAAGAAGTAAGATACATTTATCTTCCTCACTAACCTCAACATCTACTGAATCAAGCTAACTCGCTAACAAATTAAAAGAATTCAAATGCTCTGCAACTAATTCACCTTCTCGCATTTTCATAGAAAACAATTTTCTTTTTAAATAAAGTTTATTTACCATACTCTTGGCTTGATAGATCTCACCCAACCGTTTCCACAACTTGTATGCGATCTCTTCATTTGCGACTTTTAACAGGACAGAGTCTGAAAGACACAACTGGATGGTTCCTCGTGCCTTCTTATCTAGTCTATCCCACTCATCTTGAGAGACATCATTAGGTTTCTTCTCTTTTTAGATAGCCAACCTTTGGTTTCTTTCTTCCAACAAATCTTCCATTTTCAGCTTCCACAACTCATACCTCGTTCTGTTCAACTTCTCAATGTCCAAACGAGAGGTTGATGCAATGATGGATGCAGCCATAATAACAACACAAGATCTACAAAATAAACACAACCAAATCTCCCACTACAGCTACAACTTCCACACTACCACCCAAGAGTCAAAGTTGGCCAGGCTCTGATACCAAATGTTAGAAATGAAAGGAACACTACTTCAATGGAAATCTGATTCAAATAAATTTTAGCAATCTTTCAAGTGTGCATTAACAATGGAGATTGTAACAAAACATAAACCCACAATACAAAAATATACTAGAAGCAGAATGAAGCACATAACACAAGTGTTTAACATGGAGAAAACCCTTTCGAGTAAAAAAACTCCACCAAGAAAGAGGTCAAGTTGTATTATCTTCACAAAAGGAGATTACAAATACATTCACTTCCTCAGTCCTCCAACCTTCATTCCAACAGAACCTGGGTACCTGTAAACTGTTATATGCCTCTCATCTACTATGCTATGGTTTATATAGAATTTACACAACCTCAATACATTAAATGACTTCTTACAAGCCCATAACACTTGTCAAGAGTCAACAATACAACCTTGGGCGTCCATAGCCAAGAATAGGCTCTTACAAGGTCATAAATGTTGTCATACATGCATCCTACACTTGGAAAAATGTGCCCATGCAAGCTTGAATGCCTTGGGGCCAAAAATGTGGAGGAATAATCTATTATTATTGTCATAGATTCTTATGACAACTTACAGTTGTTGTAGAATCTCTTACACCTTCTTACAACATCTATGATGTGCGTCATAACACTAAAAATAGATTATTCCTCCACATGTGCACCCCACTTTGACCAATTACCATTTACCATAGTAAATGACATCCCGTAACTACCACCAGTAACTCCGTAATTACCGTGGACAGTAAATAATTTTTACCACTGCCGGTGAAACTTGTACATCCTTTATATGTAATTACAAATTACAAATAATAAATGGAATAAATACAATATTGTATTTACAAGGTTAATGGCACCTTATCCCAACACCCTAAAGGATATAGATTCATTATTAGTACACAATAAAACAAATACATGATGAAAATCTGGTGGGTTATACCTAAAGTTTTGTTGTCTTGTGGCTCTTCTAAGGATGGAGTAAGAGATTTTTCTTGTTCCTTTACATGCTTAACCTACTTACAACTCTCACTTGAATGCTCGTCTTCCTCTCTAACCTCAAATCCATCATTTTGTTAGATTTAACATGTACATCTTCCTACTTTTCAACAATAGTCTCAAAATGCATTTTTTTGCTTCTTTTTCCTTTGGTTGTCATAGATTAGAAAATTATGTAAGTTCCTTGAAAACCACATCTTTAGAATAAATCACTTTCAAGGTTCAAGGATTCCAAAGTTTACAATCCTTAACATTTTTCACCATATCCAATGAATATGCATTTTTTAGCATTGGGATCCAACTTAAATTTCTTTTCTCTAGGAACATGAACAAAAGTCTCCACAACCAAATACCCTTAAATGTGAAATAGAGGGTTTCTTACCTATCCACACCTCATAAGAAGTTTTATCAACAAGACCTGAGCAATAAGATTTATTAATCAAGTAGTGGGAAGTATTCACAAGCTTAGTCCAAAAGTACTGATCTAATTGTGTATCGCTCATCATACTTTTGACTCTTTCTATTAAGGTTTGGTTCATCCTCTTTGCAACCCCATTCTATTGTGGATTATGGGGGTAGTCTTTTACATGTCTATAGAAATCATCAAAATCTTTAGAGCAATATTCACCTCTTTTATCAAATCTCAACATCTTTATGTTTCTATCTAACTATTTCTCAACCAAACCCTTAAAATCCTTAAACTTGGAGAAAACTTCTAATTTAAATTTAAGAAAATAAACCTAGGTTTACCTTGAATAGTCATCTATGAAAGACACATAATAACATGATTAACCAATAGAACCCATATCCACTAGACCAAACACATTCAAATGAATGACTTCTAAAACACATTTTGCTCTAATACTTTCAATAGGAATAAAAACTCTATTTTGCTTTCCAAAAACATAGTGCTCATGGAAATCAAACTCATTAGAATAAAAGGAAAATGTGTCAGCCATATTTTTATCACTAATGGTTTATGGACCTTTTCACCAATGTGGCCCAAGCATTGGGTCCACAACATACATGCATTTTTAGAAGTGCTAATTTTAGTGGAAAAATTATAAAATGTGGAGGCATTAAGCTTAAACAAAGTTGCACACTGTGAGCCTCTCACTATCACCAAATTTCCTCTAGCCAAATTGGAACCAAACTTATCAAATGTCATATGCACTCCATAATCATTTGATTTGGATATAAAAATAAGACTTCTCGCAAGTCTTGAAACGTGCAAAAGACCATTTGAAGTTTTCACTCTCCCAACACTGAAATGCACTTGTACCTTTCCCTTACCAAGATTTTGATGCAGACTATTATCAACAAGTAATACCTCTCCTCCATCATAAGTTTGGTTAGATGATAACCACTCCTTATAGGGATTCATATGGTAGGAGCAACTTGAATCAATGAATAATGGTTATTACTAACAACACTAGCTAAAAAAACAAAGCATCATTATCACCATCATTAGAGGAATTTCATCATAAGTTTTCTTTTTGTTTCTACATTCCTTCTTTTTGTGCCCCCACTTTTTACAGCTCCAACATTTCACTCTACTCTTCCCACAACTTTTAGACCATCCTCTAGACTTGGACCTATCTTTTAATTTTGTATGCTCCCCTTTAGACACGCATTTGTCCTTGGACCTTCCTTGAACATGCAATACATCTTTTGAGCATCATTCATGGATTTCTTCCTCATCTCTTCACAAAGAAAAGTAGAAACAAGGGAATTCATTTTTGGATTAGTCATAGAACCACTTAGAGTAACAATTAGATTTTCCCATGATTTGGGCAAAGAACTTAGCTGACTCAAGATTAAATTTAAAGTATTTAAATGCTTGGAAATAGAGTCTCCCTCTTAATTCATTTTCAAAATATTATTCCACAAGTTGTGTTTAGTGGCCTCCTCTAAGATATTCAAGAGAATAAAATCTACAAGACATAACCAAATGGTGCCTTGTGCCTTATTGTCTAACTTTATAAAGTTTTTGATGTAGTCACAGATAGAGGATCCAATGAAGGATTGTCTAACCATGCAATCAATAATTGAAATAACACACAAATGGAACTAAATTTCATAGAACAACAACATAATATTTATTGATTTCACAAATAAGATTACAACTTACCACAATTAGCTTCTTATGTGCTAGGCCATAGTTGTTTGATTATTGACATGAAAATAAACTACTCAGAATAAAATTATTGCATTCGTACAAGCCACACTATCATCTTCATCCTTAATAGCAAACCCCATTTTGGACTCTCATCCTCATGCTCACACTCTTACTCTCAAACTTCATTCTCTTGCCCTCATACTTGATTCCTCCATGATCCTCATCATCATTTTTCACAACCCTTCAATCCATCACAAGCCTTGTTTACATAGCAATCTTAGACCTCAAAGATGATTCGTGTCAGCTACAAAGTGGCACAAAGTCCTAGGCTACACAAAACATGTAGTTAGCCAATGTTAACAAATTCTAAATCCATACAGTGCTAATAGAATGGAGAATCCCCATGCGGTGCTCAACATACATCCTCCTAGTTCCAATGAATTTTCACATATACTCCTTTGTTGGCACAAGCTCCCTATAATCTAGTGCAAGTATTAAAAGTTACAACTATGCAAGTCTATTAGCCCAATAGATGTTCACAAACCAAATTATGCCCTATCGGTGATCCAATTCTCCTAAAATGTGGATATGACATCCATTTATCTCTATACAACATACTCCCAAAATCGTGAAACCAAATCTCAAATTGTGGAAAAATGCGAAGGCTTCTTCTACAATTGTCTAACAACTAAAAACTAACAAATAAATGAACTGAAAGCAAATATTTTTGGGTGATGTAGATTTACTCCACACCTAGGGATGCTTTTGCATCATTTTTTATCCAACATAATCGCATGCTTTCCTTCCTTTGCAACAACTCTCCATTGATCCCTTTCTTCCAAGAGATTCTCTATTTTCAACTTCCACAACTTATACCCAAAACCATTGAATTTCTTGATCTTTGATTAGATGTTAATCACACATGGATTTACAAAACCCACTAAATTAAGTACTCCCACTAAAACAAAAAACTTCAGGACACTTCCAAAAAGGCATCCCTCTCTGATCAAAACTTTTGGATTTAATACCAAATGTTGAGAAACTGGTGAACAAATGCAATGAAATTATATGAATTAAGTGTATAAATCCAATTGGTAGAGCATATGATCAACCATTTAAATTTCAAATAGAATTTGGAGAAGTATGTAATCAACAATAAAATTAACATACACATAGAACAAATGTACTTGGAGAAAACCTTTAGGAAAAAACTCCACCAATAAAGAGATCACAAGTTTGTATTAATCTCAAATGTGTGAGTTACATCAATACATCAAACTTCTCCCTTTAATCTAATAGCATTTTGACAGCATAATAGTGCTTAATTGTAAAAGTCTCATAATACAACTATCCAAGGCATCCAATTTATAGAGAATTAGAGAGGGAAATGCGATGTAGGAAAAACTACTCAATTGAATATAACAATCAAGGGAGCTTTCCACTAACATTACATTAGGGTTCTATTAGCTAATGTTTCAGATAAAATCTATGTCTATAGAACCACTTTATGTTTTAATAGAAATGAATAACAATACGTAGAATTTTGAGAAATGAAGTACATAAATGAAAAGACAAAATGATAAGGAACAACACCAGGCGGATAGCCTCATTGTCTAGGACGATAGTGCACTCCATAGACATTTGTGCATCACACTTCAGTCTATACAATGCAGGTATTGTATGGATTCATGATCTTAGCTCTCATGCTAGTCTTTTTAGTCCTTCCTCCTATCACTAAGCTTCTTGACGGAACTTGCAAATTCACAGATGAAAGAAAGGGTTGGGATGTATAGGAGTTTCCCTCATCCAAACCCCATTTTTGGTGTTTCCACCTCAACGACAACCATATTGGTTGATTGATAAAAAAGTGCATGCTGTAATTCTAAGTGCATCTAGAATTGTTTGAGTAGTGACAAGCAAGATTAACAAGATATATAAAAAAATATGATTTAATCTATTCAATGAAATGATGTGTAATGATTACAATCAAACAATGAGCACAAGAAATTAATGGAGTTAGCAGCAATGAGAATTGTTAGTAATAGCAAGAAGAAGATATCAATTAAATGCAGATAAACAAAGATAAATAGAGAAATGAAAAATACACATAAATAAAACAGTGAGACAATTTTAACGTGGTTCACCCAAACTAGGGCTACATCCACCAATAGAAGTCCAATATTATTATCCAGAAAAAATAGAATTGATTACAACCAACAATCTCATGCAACTCAATACCGCTACAATATGCTATAATGCAATATCATCACTAACCCTAACCCTTAGTCTTTTCACCTTCTCCAGCCATTTTTATCAAGACTTATGTTGGTTACAAAAATAGGGTTTTTTATATGTCATCCAATAGAAAAATAATTGTCTACCCCCTACACTCCCCCGTTAAATACTTTGGGGGGAAACCGCACCGACAAAAGTGTGGAAAATTTAACCTCTAAGTCTGATTAGGCTCCATATAGCAATAATCTCCCACTTGGAGACTGGTCAGACTCCACACCATATCATCTCCCACTTGGAGACTTATCATAACACCGCTTCCCCTATAGTTCCCACTGGAAAGAAGCACCCTGGACCCTATTGTTCTGATTTTATTGTTTTCAATCTTGAAGGCCAACTGAAGTTGAAGAGGAGGTCAGCTTCTCTCGTGTCACCGCCTTCATAAACATATCTGCCAGATTGTCATCTTGTTGGTTAACAGATTTGTCTTGGTCTAAAAACATTTTGTTCTGACTCTATAACCCTTTCTTTTTCAGAGCAAATAAGTTAAACATCAATTCGGTGAACTATCAAAAATAATTACCCTCTGAATTAAGGTACAACTCCCTTTTAAATCTTCAATGAATTTGAACTATTCTAATCATTTGAATACACTTTTAACCAGAAAGCATTTAAGACAAACTAACATTCATACATCACTATGTCATGAATGCGATATCTTTTCTTTCATATAACATCATTCAGTGATAGAACGCACAGATTCCATCTTCAACAATAATCAAATATATATAAATATATGCATGTATCATTGAACCAGTAAATGATAAAACATATATGATGAGTCAGCCAGTGAAAGAATAATTACCACATAAAAGAAGAGCTCGCACAGAAACTCGATTTCATGCACTTAAACACATAGATTTAAGTCTATAGCAATCATCTCTTTCTCTCATTCACAGATGAAAATTTTTAGATAGACATCACATATATTGTAAACATTCAAGTTCAGCCAAAATTCCTTGTCTCCATTTTTCTATCTATATTTTAGTTTTAAAAACCAAAAACATATATATAGTTTACCCTAATTAACTGTTCTTTAAACCCAAAGTTAAAACAAACTCTGACCCATAGTGGGATTTAGTTTCTTGAAAACTGATTAAAAGATAGAGTTTTTAAACATAATTCCCCAACTAAATAACTGAATAAAAAGATTATATAAGCACGATCATGATTGGGGCAACACATTGGAATCTCTAGATTTGCTTTGTTCTGTTGAAGAGACACGTTGCGTCTTCCATTCTTGGTATGCGGCAACAAACTCCTAAATTTTTGGGAAATTAGGGATGCCAATATGTTTAACTCATGCCTTCCAAACATCCTTTCTTTTCAAATGCTCGCTACCTTTTCCGCATGCTCTGGGAGTGCATCGACGCAAAGGTGGAGTAGTGATTCCACTTTTGATATCAAGGAGAAATCATCAATTATCAGGTTATCATTTTTTTTGTCAAAACCGATTTTTTCTTTGAAGGATTGTACAACAGTATCAATATCCTTTTCTGGCTCACCATCATCTTTTATGTATTTCATATCGATACATTCCAAATCATGTTGTAATGACTGGGTAAACTCAATTATCTCTTTAATCATCTTTGTAAACTCCATTCATCCTTGTCTTGACACTGAGTTTCTCCATTCAATGTTTCTCCTGCTTACATATAGCATATTGTCATTCAGGCTTGTTATGGTCTTTTTTGATAGAAACTTTGCCACCCCATACTTTTGAATTTCAACTATTTGATTTATTACACTCATCCATTTTACTTCATCTTTTTTCCCACGAGGCATTATGTATTTTCAAATCTTCAATAGTAGCCATGGTTTCATCATATATACCTTTCAACTCATTAATATATTCTGTACTCTTTTGGATGATACCATCCAGCCAGTCATCGAACACTTTGGTCACCATCTTGTTTCTACGTATTTGATCAAGCATTTTCTGATTAACTGGAGATTTTGGATCAAAAGATAGAGGTAATTAAGAAACAGGTTGTGGATCTGGATTGTGAATGGTCTCAATATACTTTGCCATTGATCGTAAAGCTTGCTTCAACTACCTCTTATCCTTTTCATCTTTCCATGTATGGCTAACTATCTTTTTAGTAGATGCCTCGAGATGGTGCACGTCTATAGCACACGATGCAATTCCAAGATCTATTCTTTCTACTGCAAAATCCTAGACTGTGGGTTCCTGAACTTCTTCATCGGCTATTGGTCGGGCTATCTCCGCACTCCAATTTCCTGTATTGGGATCAATGTCCACCCTGGAAGTGGTTTTCATCTTTTTAGATTTTGGAGCCTTTCCCATACATTTGCTAACCATATCTTCCAATGGTAAAGAAAATGGAACTATTTTCCTTTTATCATTAATTGAATTTTCCAACCATCTAGGTGCAGTGACTGGAACTTCTTTATCAGGAGTAAGCTGTTTAGAAGGTGCATTTGGTAATATTATCAAATTGGTAGAATCCAAAGCAATCTCTACTTGTTGGTTCATATTGATTTCTTCTGCCATTGGTGAACTGAACCCTTAATCACTCATTGTTTCTTTCGAATCTTCTTCAGTGTTTAGGTCCACAACTATTCTTTCTAAAATTTCCTTCTTCTTCCTACTCTTAGTTCTTGACCTGGTGGTGCGAGAAGGCAGAATAGTCACAAGGGTTTTCTTAGATTTTTTAGTGACAGAACCCTTTTCAATTTTTGACTTTGGAGTACCTGCATCACAAATATTAATAAGCTGATTAGAAGAGCTTACAAGAGATTGTGATTCATCAATGGGTGCACACTGTTGGGAATCTTCATTTTGAACCTTTTTCAATCTTTGTTCTCTTAACCATTTTTTAGTTCTTCTTATTACGGGGAGGGTTTTAACTTCAATCCAATCCTCTTCATCTCTATTCCAATCAACTTCTAGAATAGGTAGTTGTTTTACTTGTTCAAAATGAGAATCGATCACCTATTCCTCATCGTCTATTATTCCAATAATATTCATTTTCAGGTTAAGGGTGACTATTTGCCCTAAGGAAAATCTGCACCAAAGCCTTTTTCTAACTTCAAATTCATTTGGGCAATTTTCCCAATAGTCCTCTATTTGGGGAATATGTGAAAATCCCTCTCCAAAATCCAAATTGTCTCTAGCAAAACCTTTGCTATCGAACTTGGGTGTGGCATTATAATATTGAAAATTGAACTTCTTTAGGCCCACTTCTAGATTTAAAGCCTCAGAAACTGATTGACATGAATAGTGGCCAAGCTCAACAGGAAAAGATATATCAGACTCTCTTTTCATTGAAAATTTCTTATCTATATGAGCTAACTACCTGCAAACTTTGATCAATACAAAGCAGTCAAAGACATATCTAGGTAGTTTCACAGGCTCACCTTCAAAACTGCCAACTCTAATGTAAGTGAATCGGGGAAATTGAATCAAGAAGATTCTATAAATGCTAATTAATTGCATGGCTTTATCAAACATCCTTTTATTAATATTGCTTGTTAATTCATAAGCCATCCTACCGGTGAAAACATCATTAACTCTTCCATAATTTTCATAACACTTTTGCATTTGTAAATGAGAGTAGTAATCATAAATTCTGATATCTTCAACTAAGGATGCATGAGGTAATCCTCTCCACTCCCTTGTGGATGCTAGGTAGTAAAAGAGATATGAGGACATGTAAAAGTCTTTATTTCCCAGATAATTACTCAAATCCTGATGTAAACATTCAGCTATGATTTTTGCCCAATCCAGAAATTGTTCTCCTTGAAGGATCACTTGAATAAAGAAATACATCCAATCCTCCCAATAGAATGCTTGAGAACTACCCTTTAACCTATGTAATAACACCATGATATCTTTTATTTCCGGTATCATGTGTTCCCTTGTTAGTGATCTGGGTAGCCTTGAACCTCCCTTTTGAAATTTCAATAGCTAATTTCTTGTAATTACACTATATAAGAGGAAGTAATGTCAAGATCAGAGTATGGCTCCTTAGGTGGGATTTTCATTACGGCCATTAGGGTTTGTCTATTAATAGGTAATAACACATTACCATTAGAAGTTCTAATGCATCTATTTTGAAGGTCATATTTGCTCATGCATTTGAGAACTAATTCAGGGCATTGCACTGCCATAGGAAAAGCTGCAGCTTCAATTAAACCACTTTCCACTATCCTTTCCATCATAGGGGTAGACATAGGATTTTGAGCCCTTTCCTTAAAATCCTCTAAATCATACTGAGCTAAAAAGGTATCTCCATATTCAAGAAGAGAACAAACAAGGCTAGAACCATGTTCAGAACCAAGACAGGCAGCTTTCATGACTACAGTTTGGATAAATAGAATGGAAAATGCTTTGAACTGCTTTAACAATACCAGAAACTCAAAATGATTCTCTTTTTTAACAAAGTAATGGGAACAGCTATAAGAAAAGTTGAACTCACCTTCAACAGATCTGAAATCACTGTCAAACTGGGCAAGAAAAATCTTTTACCTCCAGCGTTGTTTCCCTTTTGTATCACCCTGTATGTTTTACTGCTAAAATTGGCCTGTTCTTTCTCGATAAAAGGCATAAAATCTAGTTGAATAATTACTAGATCAATTAATTTGTGCTGAATTTGCTTGATAAGACATAAATTCTGACAGATGCATTAATTATAAGTAGTTCTCGCACATGACCTTGATGTGTAATCATTACCCATAACCTCTTGAAAGTTAAAACTTTCCATTTCATAAGGTGTTCTAAATATGTCTCCCTCTAAATGATTTTTTCCTTTAAAGTATCCCACAATTTAACTTAAAGAAGACTTTAGGAAAAGTGAGACTAATTACATGGGTACATTTGTTACAGAACATTGAACCTTTGAACCTTTGAACCATTGAACTTTTGAACTCTGATATGAGATTCAATCAAGAGGTTCAAAGATACAAATTGAGTTAGGCAAGGGGACCAAGGGTAAATGACTTCTCTAGAAACATTGAACATTGAACCATTGAACTTTTGAAAAGGTTCAAGTTCGAAGGTTCAATACTACAATTATTTTGCACATGAGACGACAGGCGAATGATTTTAAAAAAAAAAACAAAGAGCCGACCTAAGGAGTAAACATATCAACCAATAAGGGAAAATGGTAGATCGACCTTTTGCTTAGGGAAGGATTATGAAAAATTGAATAAGGGTGAATGAAAAGGTAACACATCTGTATGTATCTTTTCCATCCTTAACTATCCATCCTCCAACACCGACTGGATGAAGTGATACCTCAGTTGTATGTGTTTGGTCTTTGAATGCAAGGCAGAATTCTTTGCAAGATGTATGGCACTCTGGTTGTCTGTAAACAAATAATTGTTAGCCTATTGTTTGCCCAATTCTTCCATAAAAAATTGCAGCCATATCATCTCCTTGCTTGCCTCTATTGTAGCTACATACTCTGCCTCTATGGTGGATAAAGCAACCACATTTTGCAACCTTGAGATCCAACTCACCGTTGTCCCACCTACAGTAAAGACATAACCTGTAGTACTCCACCAGGTATCAATATCCCTTGCCAAATCTGAGTCCACATAGCCTTTTAAATCAGTATTAGAGCCCCCAAAACATAAATGTTTATTGGATGTACCTCTCAAATAACTAAGAACCCATTTTACTGTATTCCAATGCTCTAATCCTGGATTACTCATATACCTGCTTACAACTCCTACAACATGTGCAATATCTGGTCTCGTGCATACCATGGCGTACACATCAAACTTCCTACAACTGAAGCATATGGTACCTTGGACATTTTGTCTTCCTCCTCTTGTGTCTTTGGACACATCTCCTTAGTCAATTTCAAATGACTTGACAAAGGTGTGTTGACAGCTTTTGCATTCTCCATATACAATCTCTGCAACACCTTTTCAACATAATCAGCCTGAGATAGAGTCAATTTTTTGTTCTTCCTATCTCTACAAATTCTCATACCAAGGATTTGTTTCACTACCCCCAAATCCTTCATAGCAAATGATTTTGCTAACTGTTGTTTTAACTCACTTATATGATCCATGTTAGACCCCGCTACAAGCATGTCATCAACATATAAACATAAAATAATGTAGCTATCATTATCCAACCTCTTAAAATAAACACAATGGTCAGAATTACACCAGCTATAGCCTTGCTTAGCCATAAAACTATCAAATTTCAAGTACCATTGCCGAGGTGCTTGTTTCAATCCATATAAACTTTTCTTCAATTTGCACACTAGTTTCTCCTTACCTTTGACCTCAAATCCTTGTGGCTATTCCATATATATCTCCTCCTCCAAATCACCATGGAGAAAGGTGATTTTCACATCTAGCTATTCGAAATGTAAATCTTCATGTCACGTCTCAAACTTTGATGCATTCTGAAATTACTATAATTGGAACTATTTTATGGATAATTGTGTGGATTAAATAAATATTATTTTATTTTGAAAGGATAGGATAAGTGGATATTATTTTATTTTGAAATGATGAGATATAGTGAATATTATTTTATTTTGAAATGATGAAATATAATGCTTCGGCTATTTGGACACTAACTTATTAATGGAAAATCTGAGTTTCATGAGTTGCAGGTTGTCCAAGACAAGGGTGTGGTTAAGGTAGAGGTTGTTAGCTACCTAGCAGGGTTAGAATGGAGTGGACTCTCTCTTACACACATAGGCACTTAGGTGGCATATAGTTGCATTGTCATTACATAACTTAATCATATTGATATATTGCCTTCTTATTTTACTGGGAAAGAAAATCATTGTTATGTTTATAGTTGTTATTTAATTAATTGTTAGTTAAATATTAAAAATGCTCTTGGTGAAATAAAAGTAGTTTTAATTTATTTATAAGGTGATTTTATTTGAAATTATATGTGAAGGAAGAGTTAGAATTATTATCATTTATTATTTTAGAAATAATTGTGTTGCAAATTTAATTAATAAAATTATGATAGTTATTAAAAATATGTTTTTCTAAAATAGAATATGTGTTTTATTTGATAAATTAAAGATAATTCATAGAAAAATAAAACAAACTTAGAAAATAAAACAAAGATAGAAACAAATAAAACAATAGAAAAAGACTTAAATTTAGAAAAAAATACAAAAACAAAGCAAAAATAAAAACTGAAAAAGATAGAAAGGAAGAGGTAAGAAGAAAAGAAAGTTATTAAAAAGAAAAGCTCTCTCATTCTCACACACACAATATTCATTCTCAAAAACAAGAACAGAGAAGAGAAGATTTCAGATTTGGCAAAGGAAGCAAAAGAGGAACAAGGAGTGGGGAACCGGAAAGGATTCAACTGCGGGAAAGCGTAAAACAGGTTATTATTCAATCCGTAATTTTCCCAATCTATGAAACAAAGAGATTGTATGGCTATTTGCTATTTCTGTAAGATCATCGCTATATTATAATACTGTTATTTTCAATATTACTGTTATTGTTATTATGATATTATACATATATAAAATTGTTGATTATAAACTTTATATGTTTTTTGTTATATGAGTAAATCTAAATACTGTATGACTGATTTATATATATTTATTGTTAGATTTCAATATTTTGAAAGTATATATATATATATACACTGTATGATTATTGTATACGCCTAAAAATGACACAATTCATTCTAAATAAATATTCTAAATATTTATTCCATTCTTCTATCAATTAAATAAATATTCTAAATTTATTTAATCGGTTCACTATTCCGTAATTAAATAAAGTCAATTTATTTAATTAAATTCCCTAAATTCTTCTAATGTCTCACACAATTAAATAATCCTAAATTATTTAATTGTTCATAAATCCCCCTATCCTAAGTTCTAAATTCAAAAATCCACCTCACCTTTACACCTCACTTTTCCACCTCACCTTGTCCACCTCACCCTGTTGCACATGTAATTAAATATATTAAATATTTAATTATCTAATTTTCCCTCACCCACATGTCCTATTTCTTCTCTAATCAAAGTTAGTTAGCTAATCAATCAAATGTATTAACTAACCAGTCAATTGAGTTAATCCCTCAATCAATTTAGTCAATTCCATAATTCATTCTTCCAATTAACTAATCAAGTTTGTTAACTGATCAGTTAAAAGAGTTAACTCTCCAATCAATGTTGTCAAGTCCCCTCTTTCATGATGGAGATGAGACACTTGTCATATTTCTACTGGTTGCACATTCCTCAACCATTCTCAGTCGTTGATCATCATACTTCTTCTCAACCGTTGATCCTCATTCTTCTGAGTTTATAAAAGAAACCTCATTCTTCCATTCTAATCATCCAGGTTATTTGTATTGTTACTCTGCAGAATTCTATCCGCACGCCTTTGGCACCCCTAATACAATCTACTTGAGATCACCCTTTGTTTTGAAGCTCTACTTCACAACATTATCTATCATCTTAGCCGTTTACTACCGACATCCTACAACACAGCTAAAAGAGTGCACTCGTTGAGGGCCTACTTCATCAGCAAAGGACGGTTGTACTAGGCGAACAATAGAAGCTTTGGAACAGGGAAGGTTTGCATTGTGATTCATTGCTCCTTTTTGATCTACCTTTCTTGATTTCATTATTCTATTGATGTTTGGGTTTATTATTGTTCATTTGATTAAACCACATTTTACCCTAACATTTTTGGCGCCCTCCGTGGGGCCTTTGCCCCTTTATCTCATCAAACTATGAGCTTTTTTGAAGGCAGGTTGCGTACAGGTCACTCACAGGCTACTTCGGTGCATTTGAACATTTCTGTAGCACGTATATCTATTTCTAAGGCACATCCATTATTCCTGCGCATCTGTGACTTCTTACTACGCATGTGTGCATTGTTACTGCACATTTGTCATTCCTACGCATCTGTGACTTCTTACTGTGCATGTGTGCACTGTTACTGCGCATTTGGCATTCCTGTGCATATGTGACTTCTTACTGCGCATGTGTGCACTGTTATTACACATTTGTCATTCTTGCACATCTGTTCATTCTTACTACGTATTTGTTCTTGCTGCGCTTCTGTTGACTATCTCTGCGCATTTAGTCACTGAAGCTGCGCATCTGTAATAAACAATGGTTTTAGTACTTTTCTCAGAAAATTTGCTAGCACAAACCTTTTCACAGGTGTTCTCTGACGCTGTTTTGCAGGATAGGTTCGGGTTTAGTTCCACATAGTTGCATTTAAATAGTTCACACTTCACTTTCTAAAGGATAGTAAAACTGATATTCATTCAAATCCTCACCTAGCTCTAATTAGGAAAGAAGTAACTGGATCATTTGTTTTCTTGCATAGCAATATTTTCCAAGTTATTGCTATCTGGGATTAAAACTGAACTCACCATTGATTTTTGGGTTAAAATTGAACTACTACTATCTCGTTGGACCAAAACTTCAAAGTTAACTATTTCGTGCTACGAGGATTAAAACTAAACTCACCATTGATTTCTAGGTTAAAATTGAACTATTGCTATCTCGTTGGACCAAAAATTCAAAGTTAACTATTTCGTGCTACAAGGATTAAAAACTGAACTCACCATTGATTTCTGGGGTTAAAACTGAACCAATGCTATCTTGCTAAAATCACTTCAAAGTTCTGTGCTTGCCCAAGTAGATTAGCCCATTTAGTTTTTCTACTTTTAAAAAGGTTGGATTAATCAGTGTCTTCTGTGCTTGACGAATGACAATAGGCTTATGCTCTCCCCTTTACTGGGTGATCAGAGTGCCAGACTTGTTATTCCATTTGTTTAACCTTTAAGAGGGGCCTGCCCTTGGATGCATGCTTGTCCAAGTGGGAACGACCCTGAGTGGAAACAGGCTAGAAGCCAAGCCCTACCAATCCACTTAAAATAAAAGTGCTTGAGGTGAAAACTTCCTGTAACAAGTGCTGCTATGTTATACCGATGGCCAACCTCCCCCAAAACCCTCTAAGGCACAACCCTTTTGAGGCTGGGAGACTCCACAACGGAGAGTAGTGCCGCCGCATGTGTAACCACTTGAACGGTTGCCCGCATTAAATACCTCTTGTTCTAGTGGCCAAAAACCCTTGTAATCCATTTCTAGCCTAGGATCTTTGTGCTTGCTTTTGTTCAGTTTAGTCCAAAATAGAGTCAGAAAAACCACAAAAAAAAAATAATGAAAAACTATAAAATATTCTTTGTGCTTGCTGTGTTTTCTTGCTGTTAATTCATAAAATCAGATCAAGAAGGCCTTTTTCCAGCCAAAAGTACCAAAAGCGACAGAAAACTCCAAAATTTTGCCAAAAAAACCAGAGCTACGCATATACCCATTTCTGCTGCACATTTGTGTCGACTTGATGCGCATACGTGTAGACTTGCTGTGCATATGCACATTGTTACTGCACATTTATACTTTACCAGTGTTGCACATATACTACGACTTCCTGCGCATATATTCATTTCTACTACGCATACACGACAGTGAGCACTTGCACTATTTTTGAGGAAATATTTTTACCTGTTTGGAGCACCCATTTCAGCCTAGCTTCACATTCTGAGATCAGATTCAGCCTTGCAGTCAGTCTTCATCTATTTCACCCAAATTGTCTCTCTTCCGTCAATCACCCATTCACCTCTTGTCAAAGTGTAAGTCAGTCTATTCCATACCGGTTCATCATAGGTCCCTTTTTCGTATCATTAGTGAATTCACGTAAGCCTAGTAGGTCACAGTACCTTTGCTAGTAGTCTTGTTGAACGACTAATCCCTACACAGTAAGACATGTACCAACTACCCTTACTAGTGGCTACCGTCTTGTGTCAACCGTCTTACCTGAAATCATTGAGCGAGAAAATCCTTTGTCCAAATCCTGCCCTAGGTATCCCATTCACAATAGTCTCAGTCGGCACCTTGCCATAATTTCTAGTCCCACTCCACGTCATCCCGTGTCACCTTGCATGGTTCTTACTAGGTCTCAGTACCAAAAGCAACTTGAAATGGCTAGCTCGTCCAATCACATCTTTACACCTCATGATAGTGACGAGGAGATCTCTCCCGAAGATTATGAAGGGAGCGTCCAAGATCAGAAATTTCAACGTTTAGTGGAGAAAGTACTCCACGCAGACCCCCATAAATACTTCTATCATCTTGCTAGTCTCAGAATTAAACTCCCCGCAGACTTTGATATAAGTACAATCATGGAAAATGTAGACAATGATCATGAGAGGGGTACAAATGACATAGTCCCGCATGCAAATGATAGAGGAAAGAAACCCATGGATCTAAATGCTCCCGTGGAAGAAATGAGGAAGCAACTTGAGAGCCTCACACAACAAATATCTGACCTTAACCGGTACAAGTACCAAGAACTACTCCTTGGAAGATATAGCACTGTACCCCTTTGACAAAAGTCTGGACATGAGACCATTCCCCTACAGGTTCGAGGTTCCAAAGCTTGACAAATACAAAGGAAAAGGGGACCCTAGAGATCATATCAGGGAATTCAATGCAGCATGTTTAGAAGTAGCTCACAATGAGACCTACTTGATGAGACTATTCCCAAGATCTTTAGGTGGTCAAGCTATGGAGTGGTTCTTGCGTCTCCCACCAGGAATCA
The DNA here is from genome assembly GCA_027924645.1 of Cunninghamia lanceolata. Taxonomy (NCBI): domain Eukaryota; kingdom Viridiplantae; phylum Streptophyta; class Pinopsida; order Cupressales; family Cupressaceae; genus Cunninghamia; species Cunninghamia lanceolata. The sequence continues at coordinate 29,936,187 of BSBN01000193.1, forward strand.
GAAATTTTGATGAACTTGTCAATAAATTTATAACGCACTTCTCTTACAACATCGAACATGAGGTATCTATGCTAGATCTATGCAACACCAAACAAAAGAGTGGTGAGTCATTCGCTGCCTTCTTACAATGATGGAGGCAACTAGCTAGTAAGTGTTCTTATGATATACCTGAGAAGCAGCTATTGGAGATGTTTGTCCACAACCTAAATCCTGATCTTAGCTATCAAATACTGATACAATGCCCTACATCATTCTCAAAGGTCATTGAAATGGGCTTATTCATTGAAAAGGCTATGATCACTAAAGGAGCTATCAAGCTATATAAGGACACACCCACATCCAATTACACAATGGATAAAGCAAAATTTTGGACCAAGAACAAGAATGTGGTCAACGATGGGGTGGTAGATGCCAAGGCAGCAGCTCCCAAGCAACAACCCATATTCACTCTCAAGGGAGAAACAAACAATGGTACGCTCAACAAACCATCCTCTCGGGAGCCCAGACCTTGGTTTAGTTCAAATCCAAGGAGAAAATTCACACCATTGGGTGAGTCTCAAGAGTCTGCACTAAGGAAGTTGTTGGCTAACAATGAAATTTCTCTACCGCCAACAAGTGATTACAAGCCTATAGTCAAACCTCCCTACTGGAAGGACACAGACTATTGTGAATATCATCGAGGAAAGGGGCATACAACTAGCAACTGCATCCGCCTCAAAAATGTCATACAAGATGTACTAGATCAGAACCAGGGAGGGACACAACAGCATACCTCCAATGAATCTCATGTGGCCTACAGGGATCCACTTCTAAATCACAACAAGCCGTATAACAACAACAACAACAATGGCCACAACAACAACAACAACAACAACAACAACAACAATAGCTACAACAACAATAATCGTAACCGGCCAAATCAGAACAGTGGGACTAGTAATGCCAACTATGCAAGTGTGCCATTTGACTATACCATAAATTGCATTTCTGAGCAAATCCTGCAAATCAATGTCATCTCATCCAACCAACAATCAGGACCTAACAGAACTGGTTGTAGTATAATTACCTGCAGTGGTAAAGTCACGCTCAATACCACCCCTCCAAGGTCGTCACCTTCTCCATCCAACTTTTGCCAGTATAATGTCATAGACCAATTACAGAAAACTCTGGCCCACATTTCTATCTTGGAGTTGTTGCGTCTATCCCTGTCCTATAAAGAGATCCTTGAAAAAGTCTTAGTGGAAACCACTGTCCCCACTAATTTGGCCCAAGAGAAGTTTTAGACCATGGTAGGTAATCTAACCTCCTCCAACACCATATCATTTACCGAGCAAGATGACCTCTCTGTATCTCAACCCCATAACACCCCTCTACATATCATCGCCTTCATCCACAAACACCACATCAAGAGGGTCCTCATTGATGGGGGTGCTGGTTTAAATATTTGCACATTAAAGCTAGTCCTTGCACTGGGGTTCTCCGAATAGGCAGTTGATTCAAGGAGGAAAATTACCATCAAAGCATATGACGAGGAAGAAAGAACCACAAAGGGAACAGTTGTCCTACCCATTCAAGTGGGACCAATAATAAAAGATGTGGTGTGTCAAGTCCTTGATTGGGAGCTCGCTTATAATATCCTACACGGGAGACCATGGATTCATGCCATGAAGGTTGTCCTCTCAACCTATCATCAATGCATTAAATTCCCGCACAATGGCAAGCAAATCACCATTCAAGGCAACCCTGACCCCTACCACCACTACAATTCTTTTTGTGCAAAACCTGAGTGTGTCATACCCAACAACAGGGCATACATTTCCCCTACTCCATATCAGGACCATACCGCTGAAGCTTCCTCCTCAAGATCTAAAGAACAAAAGATTACCATAAAAGATACTGGAATGGGAGAATATTCAATTGAGCATAGTCTGAATCTTGCCACATTACCTTTGTCTCCCAGATCTTTTGGCCAACCCAGGCATTTTCCAAAGCCATCTGCTCCTCTTGTAACTCCCGCAACTCCCTTTGTAAAATGGGGGACCTTATCCGATGAAACAGAGGAGAGAGACCTCCTGCAATGGCTTTATGCTGAAGAAGAAAACACACCCCAAGATCCGCCTAGACACCCAACAGAACTCTATGGGTGAGGTGAGACTATTCTTCACAGAATGGGATACGAAGGACAAGGCCCCATCGGCCTCAGAAAAGAAGGAATCATTGAACCTATTCAACCTTCTTCATCCTCATCAACTAGAAACACAAGCGGCCTAGGATACAAAGGCAAGGGCAAAGCTAAGGAAAATGCTTGCCTTGTAGAAATAATCCAAACACTCCAAGTGGACAGCGACACAGATTCAAATGAGTATGAGTGGGACGAGCTAACAGAGCACTCCTACGACGACAAAGAGGTCGACACCATCCAAACTCTTAGCCCCTACCATGAGGGACAAACGCAATGGAACAGACCACTGGAGTCTGATTTGCCCATCCCTGAGATTATGGCTTTCGAGGAAAGTTTAAATTCCATTGCAATAAACAACTTGGAGGAAAGTACCACCCTGAACAATACCCCCGCCAATGCTCCTAACATTTCCATTCACACCATCAATGAATCAGGTCTATCATCTGACTCCCTTCCCCTCTTGCACCCTGAGCTTATTGACTGGGATCTGCAAGGAACTCCCCAACTAGATATGTTCCAAAACGACGATGCTTACATTGATTATATGGAACTTAGGGACCACTTACCCAAGGGAGATCATAAAGTTGGTTTTGCTATTGAACTAAATATTGTGGATTACTTCGGGAAGGGTGCCAAGCCTTCCAGTTGCAAAAATATCAAGATCAAAAATGGATCTGACAGTGAAAACTGCCTCGCGGCAGTGTCAAATCCCAAAACAGTAAAAAGAAAGGACGCATCCGAAGGTGAAAACCCAACTGTGGCACCTGACGATGGAAAGCTTGACACTCTCCCTAGTGATATGTACTAGGAAAGGTCATAGATTGTTGTGGAACCAACAAAGCCTGTGAATATTGGAATAGAAGAATAGCCCAAGATTATCCACTTTGCCAAATCTCTTACGCCACCAGAGAAAACCAGGCTTGTACCATTCTTTAAGAAAAAGAGAGGCAGATTCGCTTGGTCGTATGCAGACATGCCGGGTTTAGACCCAAACTTAATTCTACATCATCTACCATTAGATCCAGGAGTAAAACTAGTAAAGCAGAAGCTGAGAAAGATGCATTCTCACATAGCACTTTTGGTCAAAGAAGAACTCAAGAAATTGTTGGATGTAGGGTTCATCAGAGCCATGGATTACCCAGAATGGATATCCAACATTGTGCCAGTGTCCAAACCAGATGGCCGAGTTCAACTATACAATGATTTTCGAGACTTAAACAAAGCATGCCGCAAGGATGATTTTCCATTGCCAAACATCGATATCATAGTCGACCTAACTGCAGGACATACAATGCTATCTCTCATGGACAGATTCTCAGGGTATAATCAAATCAAAATAGCACCAGAGGACCAACACAAGACAACTTTTACTTGCCCATGGGGTACCTTTTGTTGGAATGTCATGCCATTTGGGCTGAAAAATGCAGGTGCTACATATCAGCGAGCTATGACAACTATATCTCATGACATGATGCATGTAACAATGGAGGACTATGTTGACAACATCCTAGCAAAATCTCTCACAAGAGACTCACACCTGGATGTGCTAGAAAAAGTCTTTCGAAGATTGGACCATTTCCAAGTCAAACTGAACCCAAAGAGATGTGTGTTTGGGGTAACGTCAGGCAAGCTGCTAGGCTTCATCGTGTCGGCAAACAGAATAGAAATAGACCCTGTGTTACATTCCTCTTTTTGGAATCAATAACATTATTTACTTTTCTTGCAAATTTCAGTTATATAATATGTTGTTAACGTCATCGAAACTGGTGATGTAAATAGACAAAGTTAGTTCTATGAAATTTTGGAATCTATTGATATGATCAATGTGATATTATAAACTAAAATGTCTTTTGTTAGGAGAAAATGATGTTTGGATATATATTATGCTTTGATCTGGAATATAGGTGCTTTGACCACAAAAATTGTATATGAGATTGTCGTTGCAGGAACAGGTGGACCATGTTCGACAGGAAGAGAAAGTATCTTTGAGAAAGAGAATAGACTTTAGAAATTAACCATGGGTGTTCGTTACTGAAAACGCCAAGCAGGTAGATAAACCTTGAAGCCTTAAATTTAGTCATGTTTACGACTGAGATAATTTAAGACTAGATGTCAACGTCTGAAGTTAAGGTTTATCACTTTTCGTAAGTCGTCAAATAGAATGTGGGAAATCGACGTTGTTGTCGCAAGTCCGCTAAATCAAGTCGTCTTAAAGAGATGACTAATATTCTGATTATACGTAAATAAATAAACTTATTTGTGGCGGATTTGTGAGTCGTGCCTGGTAGTCGAAAGACGCGAGAAGTCGTAATTGTGCGTCAAACGATCTAGAAAACTTATTTTGCATTTCACCCAATCCGTCGTGATTGCCGTAAAAATGCTTTGAACATGTGTTGTGAATTTATTCCTTTTTGAAAATCAACGGAAGTCGAATTTGAAGCCGAGATGAGCTATAACCTGTTTTGGTCGTCATTTGGAAGAATATTCCAAAATCGCCTTAGTTATATTTTGGTAAACGTGAGGTATATCCTTTAGTTTGTTTGATGTCAGTATCCTCGTCAAGTCAAGTAGGTTTACGTCCAAGTTTTGTCGTTTTTGGACGTCTTCCATTTTGAATGCATTTTTTCCCTTCGAGCTTAAGACTTGAGACATCATTAATCTAACCTATATTTTCTTCATTAAGTTGACCTTTATTCATTCTCTTATTCAACCTTAGAGACACAATATGCATTTATTATTCACCACCTTGTAAGAACTTAACTCCACTAATCGGTGTTAGTTGCATATTCAGAGGTTTAAAAGCCATGATGCATCGAGCTAGTGGAGGGGGTTGTTGTGCCACGTCGCAATATAGGAGCCTCCATCATATTTAGTGGTCGCTGTTGGATAGGGAGTCGGGTGGCATGCAGCAACTGATCTCCTTTTGTTTAGGCATGGATGGAGAGGTAGATGCCATTATTCTTCTTCACCGTGGGAGTTGTAGACAGTACTTTTCCTTTTGAGGGGACACGGATAGGAGAGAGCGTGGTGGGTTTTGAGACTGAGGAAAGAACTGGAGGACGTCACTGAGAGATCAGCAAGGATGAGCCAGCGACAGCGAAATCCTAAGTATTACGATAGGTTTACATTCTTCCTCTCTGCATAGTCTATGTTCACTATTTGCATCTTATAACTGGCTGTGTATGTGTTGTGTTTTACATTGTAGAAGTTAGTGAAAATAATGCATTTTTTGTGTAAACCGAGTGGAGTTTGTCTACTCAGAATACGTTATCTTTATACATCATGAACGCTACCATTGTAATAGTAGAACACAGGTTGACATATGTATACACCAAGGTAGCTAAATGTAGGATGCAAGATGTGAACGATAATCAGAGCATGAAGGATAACTCAGTAGTATTTGGGTGCAAACTTTAAACTATATACCTGCCATGAATATATCCTTGTATGCATATTATTGTGATGGTCCTAATGTAAACCACAACCTGCTAATGAAATGCATTGCATTCATTTACCTCTGGTAAGCATTATACATGACTGTGATTCCATCTCGAACTGTCTTTTATATACTTGAAATGTTAGTTTCTTAGTGAAGAGCCACATTTCACCACATGCTTATTGTGAAGGAGTCTAAACCTCAGATTTATTGCATGTTATCGACATAGTTTTTAGATTGTTTTGACAGTCGGAGGTGTAATTTTAACTGACTGTGGTGTCGGGAGATAAAAACCAGAGTAGGATAAGGTTACAAAATATCTCTTTGTCCAAATAGATTAGAGTCTAGAAAACAAGAGATCGAATGCCGACAAATGTATTTAACTTGTTTCTTATCCAGTATTAGATCTTTAGTTAGAGATCGATATATGAGTTTGATCATCTCTAGATTCTTGAGATAGATTCCAAGTCTTTTAATATCTTTATTTTATAACTCTTACCTCATTGAACCATGTAAAACCATTTGTTTTGGAAGGAGGGTGTAGAGTTGAAGTATAAGTAATTATCCTTGGTCAAAAACCATCATGCTTTTGAAATGAGAAGATAAGGGTGGGAAACCTGCATATTGTGTTTTAGTTAATTAAATTGCATGCGATGATCCTTGTGTCGCTATCACCTTGAAGACCTTTATGAGTCTAAAACTTTAAAAAACTCTGGGCTTTCGGATAATCGTATTTGATACTTGGGTATTTTGTATAACGTTATGAAAACCGTATAGCCAAGATAGAGACCGCTTAGGAGTGGATATTTTTAAACAATGTTTTATATGATTATGGGATTATTATTGCATTACAAATGCTATGCGTATAAACAATGAAATAGAAAACCCTTTTTTATACATCGTGAAAATGGAGATGATCCCATAAGATCTGAAATAGAGTAAAACTATGCGCCATGCGCTATTGCATGAGGAAATTCAAATACCTAGAGATCATCAAGGTCAACATTTATATAAACCTTACAAATAGGAAAAACTATAGGATTACGATTAATTCAAGTCGAGTAGGGTGGGTGAACTTAATTCATGCGTTCATACAACGCTAATTAAATTCAAATCCTTTGGCCAAGGTGATGCACGATCCTCAAGTGCATTGAATGTTCACTGTGACTGGATGGCGTTTCTTGTGGAGGGTCATGCATGACTAGAGGGTATCTAGGGATCTACATGATAACAAGACACGTAAGTTACAACACCAGAGCTCAGATGGCAAACACCAATGGTTATCCTAAGTCTATCCTCTTGAGTAGGGTAGGGCCACTTCCGATTAGGAAGGAGTGTGGGAGACCGACGGTCTGTGGTTGGAGGTTAAGCTCCTTGAAGATACTTTCTCTTCCAAATATTGAGGATTGCCGAGTCTTGAATGTGATTGGTCGACAATCGAGATGCGGTGATAATGGTATGTTTCTAATATTGTATTTGTTTTAAGAATTTTCAAATTAGTAAGAAAACTAAATGTTTATGGATTATCATTTCTTTCAGTTTGTGAAAAAATGAAATCATGTTTATGATAAATTGAAGAATGTTATACTTGATGGTAGTGAATTCTTTTATATTTGATTACAAAAAAAAATATACCTATGTTAAAACCTAGTTTTCAAGTAAAATCAGATATGGATGTTACATATGGTATCAGAGCTAACCAGGTTCAGCACTAGGGCTGATGAGTCCACTAACCTGATTAGGAAATCAACATTACGTGGGTAGCTAATGATTTGATTTACTATGCCAGGATGGTACGCATCAAGAAAACTGCAAGAAAATCCTTCGCGGGTAAGGAATGTTATCTACAAGCTAAGCAGAAACGGCTTGCAATGATCAAGACCATTGAGAAAACTAATGACAAAAATGACATTTGGCTTGATGATGTGGAAACCTTTGCCAATGCCTTGTCATGACTTAAACGAATGAGAAGAGAACTCCTAGAGGTAGCGACGACGGCGGCTAGGATCATGGTCAATTGCTGCCCTATTATTATGCCTAATAGTGTACCTGTTAGTATACCTGTGAGTGTACCTATTAGTATACCAATGATCACTAGGGATCCCCGTATAGCGCCTAGAGCTGAGATCATTGAGCTATCATCTGATAGTGAGTCTGAGGGGTATACACCTCATGATTATGTGTCAGACAATGAATCCGAAGGGTACACCCCACTTGATAATACTGAGTAAAAAACATGAGATATGTCTATCTCTATTGAATGTAGGAATAATTTTGCAAATTGAATAAAGACAAATTTTTGGTTTGAGAACAATTATGATTATGATCAATTGTTTTTTTTGGTGATATATAATATGTTAAGCATAAAACTGATTAGTATATGTTTAATCAGGTGAGAAACTAAAATACCATGGACCAATCAGAGTTTAACGAGGGGGAAGATCGGGAAGGTCATAACTCTCGGGAAAACTCCACTGACAAATTGGATAGGATTCTTAATATGCTTACTGAAACCAAGGAAAGGTTGAACAAACTGGAAAAGAAAATGGATGAAACTGGGAACACAGAGGATGAAAATGAGAATTCTCATAATACAAGCAAAAGTAAACATTGGGATAATGGCACGTTAAGTGAAAACCCAGACGACAGTGAAGTTCAAAGAAAAACCAAAGATAAACTTGCATTAGAATTATCTAAGGATATGAAAAAGGTTAACCCTCCTAAGTTCGATGGAACGAAAATCAGAGATGCAGCAGAAGCATGGTTAACCGAGATCGAGAAATACTCTGAGATCAGAAATTACTCTGAGGTTACTAAAGCAGTGTGGGGAGCATATCAACTATCTGGGGAAGCATCCACTTGGTGGATGAATAAGAAAATGGAGCTGGAATTAAGTCCCTTGAAGGTGACATGGAATGAGTTTGTAGAACTATTCTAAAAAAGGTGGTTACCTCAGTTATATTTTGATCAAAAGTTAACAGATTTCCAAAACCTCAGGCAAGGTGAACTATTTGTGGTTGAGTATGCAGAAAAATTTACTAGATTACTGAAGTATGTTCCTCAATACCAAAAGGATGAAAGATTTAGGATCAGAAAATTTATCATGGGACTCAATCCTCAGATTGGCGGTGAGGTGGAGGTGCATGGTCCAAGCACAATGGATCAAGTATATGAGAAAGCAATTAAGCAAGAATAGAAGATCAAATCTATCTCTACTTACTGTGAAAAGAAACATAAGAAGTTTGATAAGAACTACAACGATTAGTCATATAAAAGGAAGAATGAGAAGGGATATGGAAACAGGAGGTTTGATAAAGGAAATCGAAAGAACCAAGGGGGATTTGGTAATGAGCAAAGAGGTGAAGATTATAAGAAAAATGAAAATTTTAAGAAGAATAATGATTCTACGAGTAGGCCATTTGAGAAGCGAGGACCTATAGGAGGATGTTTTTCTTGTGGAGGAGATCATTATGCCAACCGTTGTCCTAATAAGAAGCAGAATGGGAAGCCTAGGAACACAGAACTTCCTTCGCAGCAGGAAGCTTTTCAACAAAGGATTCATGCCACTCTTGACAATTGACAAGCGAAGTATCAGATCACACCTATTGAGATGACAGGTACCTTATTTGGAGTTCCTATTTCTATTCTATTTGATACTGGTGCAACAGAAAATTTTGTGTCACCTAGAGTCTTAAGTAATTTTTTCTAGAAAAGCTGGTTTTATGTCAAACCCATGGACAGTTGAATATGCAAATAACTCAAAGGCTCAGGTAGAGCAATGTTTGTTCGAAGCTAAGATTGATATTTCTAACTTCACCACTGAGGAAAATTTATATGTAGCACCTTTAGGGTCCTACGATGTCATCTTAGGAATGAATTGGTTGTGAAAACATCGAGCCAAGGTAGATTGTTTTCATAAAACAATTGAGTGTCTGGATGAGAAGGGCAATTCAGTAAATCTTCAAGGAATTCAAAGGGAAATAAGGATTAGATCCATTTCTTCAAAACAACTAAAACGGGCTAGGCGAAAGGGATGTCAACTTTTTGCAGTCAAAATGGACTTAGTAGAAGAAACCTTGGAGAAACAAACATTTGAGGAAAAAAATCCATATCTTTGCAATTTCAGGGATGTATTTCCTGAGGAGCTACCAGGCTTGCCTCCAAAAAGAACATTTGATTTTGGCATAGATATTAAACTAGGATCGGGGCCGGTCTCTAAAGCTCCATATCGTATGACCACCACTGAACTTATGGAATTAAAAGCTCAATTGCAGGAGCTATTGTCTAAGAATCTAATCAGGCCAAGTGTATCACCATGGGGAGCCCTGATTATATTTGTCAAGAAGAAAGATGGAACTCTTGGGCTGTGTATAGATTATAGGATGCTTAATAAGGCGACAATAAAGAATAAGTATCCATTGCCATGTATTGATGAACTGTTTGACCAAATGCGTGGTGCATCAGTCTTTTCGAAGATAGATTTGAGATCTAGATACCATCAGTTAAGGTTGAAAGATGAAGATATTCCCAAGACGGCATTTAGAACAAGATATGGTCATTATGAGTATACGGTGTTGCCATTTGGATTGACCAATGCGCCTGCTGCTTTCATGAATCTCATGAATAATGTTTTTAGAGATTGTCTTGATAAATTTGTGCTAGTTTTCATTGATGATATTCTGATTTATTCCAAAAATGAAGAGGAGCATAGACAGCATCTTCAAATAGTCTTGCAACGATTAAGAGAACACAAATTATATGCGAAACTCTCAAAGTGCACCTTCTTTCAGAAAGAAGTGTAGTATTTGGGCCATATAATATCAGCTGATGGGATATCAGTTGATCCAGCCAAAATAAAGGCTATTATGGAATGGCCTGAACTTTCCAATGTTTCAGAGGTACGAAGCTTCATGGGATTGGCCGAATATTACAGGAAATTTGTGTTGAATTTCTCAAGCATTGCTAGCCCAATTACCTCCTTGCAAAGAAAAGGAAAAAGGTTTGTTTGGATGGAAGAATGTCAAAAGGCCTTTGACTTGTTAAAAGAAAAATTAACAACCGCTCCAATTTTGAAAGTTCCTGATCCTGAGGGAGATTTTGAGGTTATTACTAATGCCTCAAGGGAAGGGTTAGGAGGTGTGCTTATCCAAGATGGCAGGGTAGTAGCCTATGAATCAAGGAAGTTGAAAAACTATGAGCAGAACTACGCTCCTCATGACTTAGAAATGGCAGCAGTGATTCACGCCCTTCAGATGTGGTGGCATTACTTGTTGGGAAAGACTTTTATAGTAAAATCTGATCATCAAAGTCTTCTCTACATATTTACTCAACCTAATCTCAATGCAAGGCAGAAGAGATGGTTGGAATTAATATCAGATTATGACTTTGAGATTTCTTATATCAAAGGCAAGGAAAATTGAGTAGCTGATGCCTTTAGCAGAAGAAGACATATAGCTTCTATAATCTCCATACATGCTAACTTTAAAGATTTAGTAATGCAAAGCTTATCTGGAGATGAGTATTATGAGCAAGTGAAATAGGCTCTGCACTTAAACCCTAAGGACCCAAGATATGGCGGATTCAATTTTGAATCGAATGGATTGATGAGATTCAAGGGAAGAATCTACGTTCCTGATTCAGTAGAACTTAGAAACCTTGTTTGGAAGGAAGTTCACTGTGCACCATACTCTGGACACCCTGGTGTAACAAAACTGTTAGCTGATGTCAAGCCGCTATATTTCTAGAAGGGAATGAAAAGCGATGCTGCAAGGTTTGTAGCTAGTTGTTTGGAGTGTCAGAGAGTTAAGGCAGAACACCAACATCCTGCTGGATTGTTATACCCGCATGATATTCCAGAATGGAAATGGCAGGTTGTTAGTATGGATTTTGCCCAGGGGTTACCAATGTCTAAGAATAGACATGATGCAATATTGGTTGTTGTTGATAAACTAACCAAGGTAGCACATTTCATACCGGGAAATTTGATAGATGGAGCGCATATTTTGGCTCAAAAATTTGTGCAGGAAATTTTTGGATTGCATGGTGTACCTAAAAAGATTATATCTGATAGAGATGCTCGGATAACTTCTCAATTTTGGCAAACCTTATTTTCTGCATTAGGGACTAAACTTAATGTGAGTACTGCTTATCACCCTGAAACTAATGGACAAACAGAAAGAGTGAATCAGGTATTAGAAGACCTTTTGAGAATGTATTGCATGGATCAGCCATACAGATGGGAGGAATATCTACCTCTTGTCAAATTTGCCTATAACAACTCCTATCATTCTGCCATTAAGATGGTGCCATTTGAAGCATTATATGGAAGGAAATACAGAACTCCTATAAGCTGGGATAAGCTGGAAGATAGGATAAGCATTGGACCTGAAATGCTTGCAGATATGGAAGAAAGAGTGAAAATGATTAGGAAGAGGTTGGCAGAAGCCAATGACAGGCAAAAAAGTTATGATCGCAAACGAGTACCTAGACATTTCTCTGTTGGTGAGAAAGTGCTTTTGTGAGTGAAACCCTATAAGAGTTCAATAAAATTTGGTAAATCTTCGAAATTGGCTCCTCGTTATGTCAGACCTTTTGAAGTTCTTGAGATTATCAATCCAATTGCCTACAAAGTTGCTCTACCTCCAGCCTTGTCCAAGATGCATAATGTTTTTCATGTTTCCTATCTAAAGAAATATTTTGTAGGTAATAACCACATCCTTAACTGGAATTCTTTACAGATGCAAGAACTCAGGGTGGTTGTGATCGAGCCACTCAAGGTGCTTGAAATGCGTAAACTTCGTTTACGTAATCGAGAAGTTTTGCAATGCAAAATTCAGTGGGACCAATATGGCGAGGATAGCGCCACTTGGGAAGACTATAAAGACATTTACCAAAGATTTCCTAACCTTTTCAAAGACATTAATGTGGAACTATAAAAAGTTTGTTTTTAAGTTTAATTTTTGCTTGATAAACTCAATCATCGAGGATGATGGTTTTTAAAGGGGAAGGATATGTTACATCCCTCATTTTGGAATCAATAACGTTATTTACTTTTCTTGCAAATTTCAGTTATATAATATGTTGTTGACGTCATGGAAACTGGTGATGTAAATAGACAAAGTTAATTATATGAAATTTTGGAATCTATTGATATGATCAATGTGATATTATAAACTAAAATGTATTTTGTTAGGAGAAAATGATATTTGGATATATATTATGCTTTGATTTGGAATATAGGTGCTTTGACCACAAAAATTGTATATGAGACTGTCGTTGCAGGAACAGGTGGACCATGTTCGACAGGAAGAGAAAGTATCTTTGAGAAAGAGAATAGACTCTGGAAATTAACCATGGGTGTTTGTTACTGAAAACGCCAAGCAGGTAGATAAACCTTGAAGCCTTAAATTTAGTCATGTTTACGACTGAGATAATTTAAGACTAGATGTCGACGTCTGAAGTTAAGGTTTATCACTTTTCGTAAGTCGTCATATAGAATGTGGGAAATCGACGTTGTTGTCGCAAGTCCGCTAAATCAAGTCATCTTAAAGAGATGACTAATATTCCGATTATAGGTAAATAAATAAACTTATTTGTGGTAGATGTGTGAGTCGCGTCTTATAGTCGGAAGACGCGAGAAGTAGTAATTGTGCGTCAAATGATCTAGAAAACTTGTTTTGCGTTACGCCCAATCCGTCGTGATTGCCGTAAAAATGCTTTGAACATGTGTTGTGAATTTATTCCTTTTTGAAAATCGACGGAAGTCGAATTTGAAGCCGAGATGAGCTATAACCTATTTTGGTCGTCATTTGGAAGAATATTCCAAAATCGCCTTAGATATATTTTGGTAAACGTGAGGTATATCCTTTAGTTTGTTTGATGTCAGTTTTCTCGTCAAGTCGAGTAGGTTTACGTCCAAGTTCTATCATTTTTGGACGTCTTCTATTTTGAATGCATCTTTTCCCTTTGAGCTTAAGACTTGAGACATCATTAATCTAACCTATATTTTCTTCATTAAGTTGGCCTTTATTCATTCTCTTATTCAAACCTAGAGACACAATATGCATTTATTATTCACCACCTTGCAAGAACTTAACTCCACTAATCGGTGTTAGTTGCATATTCAGAGGTTTAAAAGCCATGATGCATCGAGCTAGTGGAGGGGGTTGTTGTGCCACGTCGCAATATAGGAGCCTCCATCATGTTTAGTGGTCGCTGTTGGATAGGGAGTTGGGTGGCATGCAGCAACTAATCTCCTTTTGTTTAGGCATGGACAGAGAGGTAGATGCCATTATTCTTCTTCACCGTGGGAGTTGTAGACAGTACTTTTCCTTTTGAGGGGACACAGATAGGAGAGAGTGCGGTGGGTTTTGAGACTGAGGAAAGAACTGGAGGACGTTGCTGAGAGATTAGCAAGGACGAGCCAGCAACAGCGAAATCTTGAGTATTATGATAGGTTTCCATTCTTCCTCTTTGCGTAGTCTATGTTCACTGTTCGCATCTTATAACTGGCTGTGTATGTGTTGTGTTTTACATTGTAGAAGTTAGTGAAAATAATGCATTTTCTGTGTAAACCGAGTGGAGTTTGTCTACTCAGAATACGTTATCTTTATACATCATGAACACTACCATTGTAATAGTAGAACACAGGTTGACATATGTATACACCAAGGTAGCTAAATGTAGGATGCAAGATGTGAACGATAATCAGAGCATGAAGGATAACTCAGTAGTATTTGGGTGCAAACTTTAAACTATATACCTGCCATGAATATATCCTTGTATGCATATTATTGTGATGGTCCTAATGTAAACCACAACCTGCTAATGAAATGCATTGCATTCATTTACCTCTGGTAAGCATTATACATGACTGTGATTCCATCTGGAACTATCTTTTGTATACTTGAAATGTTAGTTTCTTAGTGAAGAGCCACATTGCACCACGTGCTTACTGTGAAGGAGTCTAAACCTCATATTTATTGCATGTTATCGACATAGTTTTTAGATTGTTTTGACAGTCGGAGGTGTAATTTTAACTAACTGTGGTGTCGGGAGATAAAAACCAAAGTAGGATAAGGTTACAAAATGTCTCTCTGTCCAAACAGATTAGAGTCTAAAAAATAAGAGATTGAATGCCGACAAAGGTATTTAACTTGTTTCTTATCCGGTATTAGATCTTCAGTTAGAGGTCAATATATGAGTTTGATCATCTCTAGATTCTTGAGATAGATTCCAAGTCTTTTAATATCTTTATTTTATAACTCTTACCTCATTGAACCATGTAAAACCATTTGTTTTGGAAGGAGGGTGTAGATTTGAAGTATAAGTAATTATCCTTGGTCAAAAACCATCATGCTTTTGAAATGAGAAGATAAGGGTGGGAAACCTGCATATTGTGTTTTAGTTAATTAAATTACATGCGATGATCCTTGTGTCGCTATCACCTTGAAGACCTTTATGAGTCTAAAACTTTAAAAAACTCTGGGCTTTCGGATAATCGTATTTGATACTTGGGTATTTTGTATAACCTTATGAAAACCGTATAGCCAAGATAGAGACCACTTAGGAGTGGATATTTTTAAACAATGTTTTATATGATTATGGGATTATTATTGTATTACAAATGCTATGCATATAAACAATGAAATAGAAAACCCTTTTTTATACATCGTGAAAACAGAGATGATCCCATAAGATCTGAAATAGAGTAAAACTATGCACCATGCGCTATTGCATGAGGAAATTCAAATACCTTGAGGTCATCGAGGTCAACATTTATATAAACCTTACAAATAGGAAAAACTGTAGGATTGCGATTAATTCAATTCGAGTAGGGTGGGTGAACTTAATTCATGCGTTCATACAACACTAATTAAATTCAAATCCTTTGGCCAAGGTGATGCACGATCCTCAAGTGCATTGAATGTTCACTGTGACTGGATGGCATTTCTTGTGGAGAGTCATGCATGACTAGAGGGTATCTAGGGATCTGCATGATAACAAGACACGTAAGTTACAACACCAGAGATCAGATGGCAAGCACCGATGGTTATCCGAAGTCTATCCTCTTAAGTAGGGTAGGGCCACTTCCAGTTAGGAAGGAGTGTGGGAGATCGACGGTTTGTGGTTGGAGGTTAAGCTCCTTGAAGATACTTTCTCTTCCAAATATTGAGGATTGCCAAGTCTTGAATGTGATTGGTCGACAATCGAGATGTGGTGATAATGGTATGTTTCTAATATTGTATTTTTTTTAAGAATTTTCAAATTAGTAAGAAAACTAAATGTTTATGGATTATCATTTCTTTCAGTTTGTGAAAAAATGAAATCATGTTTATGATAAATCAAAGAATGTTATACTTGATAGTAGTGAATTCTTTTATATTTGATTACAAAAAAAAATATTTACCTATGTTAAAACCTAGTTTTCAAGTAAAATCAGATATGGATGTTACACCCTGCCAAGGTCAAAGCTATAATGGACATGCCACCGCCCAAGACTCTAACTCAGTTGAGATCCCTACAGGGCAAGCTGTAGGCCATTCGCAGATTCATATCACAACTGGCAAACAAGTGCCAACCTTTTAGCCATCTCCTGCATAAGAACATTCCATTTAGGTGGGATGAGCAGTGTGAAGAGGCATTCAAGAAGCTAAAGGAGTACCTTATGAATCCACCCATTCTCATGCCTCTGATCCAAGGGAAACTACTAATTCTTTACATATCTGCTACACCCACTGCTTTGGGGGCATTGCTAGCTCAACAAGATTATGAGAACAAAGAAAGGGTTGTCTACTACATCAGCCAAACCTTAGTGGGCTATGAGTTGCAATACTCGCAGATCAAAAGATCATGCCTTGCGGTAGTTTTTGCTTCACAAAAACTCTGACATTACATACTTACACATCCAGTTAAACTCATTGCAAAAATAGACCCATTGAAGTATCTCCTAAGCAAAGCTGCTCTCACAGGTCGCCTAGCAAAATGGGTAATGCTTCTCAGTGAGTACGACATTGAATATGTAGACAGAAAATCCATCAAGGGACAAATCATAGCTTATCAACTAGCAGATGCACCATTACAAGACACCTCACCAATGCAGTTTGAGTTTCCCGATGAGTCCTTATTCATTATATCAACATCTTATTGGAAACTCTACTTTGACAGGTCTTACACAAACCATGGATTGGGGGCAAGCATCCTGTTTGTAACTCCTCAAGGCAACACAATTCTGAAGTCTTACCGTTTGTTATTTCCATGCACCAACAACATAGCAGAATATGAAGCCTTGGTAATTGGTCTCAATATGGCGACTGAGTGGAAAATCCAAGAACTACATGTCTACAGTGATTCTCAGCTTATAATCAATCAGGTCAACGATGAGTATCAAACCAAAGATGAAAAGCTCATCCTGTACAAACGGATGGTCTACGACTTCAAAGAGCACTTTGGGACCATCTCCTTTGAGAAAATACCCAGGATCGAGAACAAAGCAGCAAATGTAATGGCAACCATTGCCTCTCTTCTAGAAATACCTGAAAATGAGTCACGATATGAGTTCTTAGTGGAAACTATCCGGCAACCAGCTTATGATCTTCTTGAGACCCATTCCATTTGCCTTCTAGTCGGATCTGATTCACCTTGGTACGGTAAGACTTACACTTACCTCAAGGACAACATTCTCCCACCTGACCTCTCTTCTAACCAGAGACAAACTTTTATACGACAAACCTCTCGCTACACCATCATAGTTGATACCCTATACCGATGTGGTCTCGATGGTACTTTGCTCCGTTGTTTAGAACAAGAAGAATCCATAACTACCTTGCAAGACGTACATGAGGGGATTTGCGGAACACACTCTAGCAGTCCTTCCTTAGCCAAGAAACTCATGCGTTTGGGTTATTACTGGCCAAACATGGAAATGGATTCATATCAATTTGTCAAAAGGTGCAAACAATGCCAAATACACGGGAACCTGATACATGCACCAGCTCAAGAGCTGAGACCTTTAACGACTTTGCCAGTGGGGACTTGACCTTGTGGGAAAGATTCATCCACCCTCATCCAATGGCCACAAATTCATCATAACTACCACTGAGTATTTCACAAAGTGGATTGCAGCCGTTCCCCTCACCACTGTCATAGGTAAGCAAATTTCCTCATTCATCCTGAATTACATTATCTGCAGATATGGCATTCCTTCATCCATTATCATGGATAACGGAAGACCATTCAAAAACCAGGATGTCCAAGAACTCTGTGAGCATTTCAAAATCCAACATCGTTTCTCCACTCCATACTACCCCCAAGGTAACGGTCAAGATGAAGCATCCAACAAGACCATCTTAAAACTTCTCAAGAAGACAGTCAATGATGCTAGCCATGATTGGCATATCCAACTCAATCCCGCTCTGTGGGCCTACAGAACCAGTATACGCACTCCCATAGGTGCTACACCCTACGCCCTTGTCTATGGTTCAGAAGCCATCCTCCCCATTAAGGTCAAACTACCATCTCTCAGGGTGTCATTGAAAGATCTCATATCAGATGAAGAATACAGGGTCTCCAGGTTGCAAGAACTAGAGCTGCTAGAAGAAAGGCGCCAGAAAGCCTTTGATCATCTCAAAGCATATCAACAGATGATGTCAAGAAGCTATAACCACAAGGTTCACCCAAGATGCTTTAAGGTTGGGGACCTCATTCTCAAAGAGAATCCTCGCAATCAACAAGACAGAGAAAAGAAAGCCAAGTTCGAACATAACTGGCTTGGGCCCTATGTGATTGTAGCTGCTTACAGATTGGGGGCATACCAGTTGGCAACATCAGAGGGTGAGTTGTTCGATGATCCAATCAATAGAATGCACCTTCGCTGGTTCTATACCTAGGAGAACCCCAATTCAAGGGGGCACAAAAATACAAAAAAAAAAAACTTGAAAAGAGAAAATACAAAAAAATTAGAAAAATAGAAAGCATACAAAAACATCGTCCTTTGGTGAAAACCTGGCAAACAGGTGCCTTGGATAGGTATCATGATGAAAACCTGGCAAACAGTTGTCATGTTTACTTTCTATCTTCTCGTGCAAATAAAAATAAGTGATGAAAACCTGGTAAACAGGCATTACTTGTGATAAATCACCTTCTCCATCTTTGGGAATCTAATCACCTTGAGTCCATTCTTCCTTTTCTCATTTCCCATTTGACCCATATCTGTCCCACAATAAACACTTGACAGTTACCTATCATGGCTTGATACTCTCCTTGTGGCCTTGTCAACCAAGGTTTTGTCCCATACTGTCTCCTCAGTGTGAGTCTGGCATAGTGTCCCTCGTCAGTGTCCATGGTCCAAGTCTGTGAACTACGTTGCCTCTGCACCGTCACATAGGCAAGGCCATTATTCTAATGTGCCCCCGAGGCTTCCATTTGTCCCATTTGTCCCATTTCTAGTCCCTCTATCAATCTAAGTCTATCTCCACTTTCTCTCACCTAGGTCTTAGGTCCGTTAGGGTTTACCCTAAACTACGTTGCCTCTGTGTCGTCATGTAGGCAAGGCCATTTAGCAATGAGCCCCCGAGGCACTAGGTCAGTCCCTTAGGGTCCGTCTCCCCAATAAGGATTGTGCAATCTTCTCACCAAAAAAGCAAATGCAAGCAGAACCCACGCTTCAAGCAGAAATCTTGACTATGAGCATCTTAACCTATCTAAAGCAAAGCAAATACCCAAGGTCTTCTAACTGATTCTATCTAAATTACGGCAAGAATGTTTTATGGATTGAAATCATGGTTAAGTTACAGGGTCTTGATTTTTCTTATCATGTCTTTCTATGCTACTCAAGGATGCCAAAAGCTAGAGATGCTATGATGGGGGCATGATCATTTTCTTTGTTTGCTATCTGTGGATTCCGCTTTAGTAATGTGACACCTTGTCTAAGGACATGATCGGCAAAAGATCATCGAGGACATCAAAGGTCTAACATGAATGAGGGCAATCCTCGTTTGTTGACACATAAGGAATACTCAGGTCATCTAGATTCAAATTTGCCTAGATGCTTGTATTAACTTGCTAAATCAAAATCCATGTAAGTTGTACTCAGGTCATCTCGGTTTACTTATACCTAGATGCTTGTATTAACTTACAACATTTCAGAAAAAGTACCAAAAAAAAAAGCCCAATGATGAAATAAAGCACTCTAAAATACTTGCACCGTCAAGATGTCAAAAGCAAAGCATTCATTATACATCCATACATCCATATCCCATGCAATAAAAGCTCCAAACAATGCAGAGTATCAATACAAATAAAGCTTGTGAGTCCTTCTATCGAGTCATTCTTCTATCAATTAGTATTCCATCTATAGTTGTGATCCATTCTTCTTAATATTCAGTCAACCCGAGAAATGATCCAAATGCAGGTCCATCCTTAATCCATACCAATCAAGTCAAGTCAATCTTGCACAAATGATCCACTCACAATCAATGGTCTTGATCCTTGTTTGGTTGTAAACCAACTTGATCAGTTAATCAATCAATTGTCTTATACAGGATGTAACATTGTCGAAATCAGACCAACACACGCGTCTTACACGACATGCTTCATTTCTTGAAACCAGACATTATCCTTCATGTTGCTCTAGGGATCTATCATTCCCCACCATGACAACACGCCTGTCGTGTTGGTCTAGGGATATATCGTTCCCCGCCATGACAACATTGTTGTATATCGTTATTAGTATATCGTTGGTTTACCGCTTGACAGGGGCAATACCTTGTTTGTTCTTGTGTCATTTGTGCATACTTGCTTGCTTGCTTGTGTGTGTCATCATTCCATCTTGCATCACGTATCATTCGACTCTTTCTCCAACCGATTTCTTCATTCTAACCTAGCTTCCCTTCGTCTTCGTGAGATTGTCCGTCTCACGCCTCCTGCCTTCTTCCCATCCAATCTCCCGAGGGGGTATCCTATCGTCATTTAAACTTATACCAGGGGCAAACTGGGGCATGTATCACCATCGAACTTTTTATTCTTTGAAGCAACGCCGTAAACTACATTGCATCAAAGAGGGGCAAAATGTATACGCCTAAAAATGACACAATTCATTCTAAATAAATATTCTAAATATTTATTCCATTCTTCTATCAATTAAATAAATATTCTATTTTTTTTTTTTTAAAATGCGCCTGGTAAACTTTTTAACATGACCGGCAACGCTGGTACGACACGCCCTCCGGGTCCACACGAATGCTTTTGCCCGGAGCAATGAACCGGTGAGGCCACAACTGGGGGACCTCATCCCCTAGGAAGAACACTTCAAACCCGCGAGCTCATTGGCCCAGCGAAGGTGTAAAGCCTTGCGAGCTCGTTGGCCCAGCGGGGGTTTGAACTCTGGTGGCCGCCACTACAACCGAGCGACTTAACCACCGAACCATGCCATCATCGGCATATTCTAAATTTATTTAATCATTTCACTATTCCGTAATTAAATAAAGTCAATTTATTTAATTAAATTCCCTAAATTCTTCTAATGTCTCACACAATTAAATAATCCTAAATTATTTAATTGTTCATAAATCCCCTATCCTAAGTTCTAAATTCAAAAATCCACCTCACCTTTACACCTCACTTTTCCACCTCACCTTGTCCACCTCACCCTGTTGCACATGTAATTAAATATATTAAATATTTAATTATCTAATTTTCCCTCACCCACATGTCCTATTTCTTCTCTAATCAAAGTTAGTTAGCTAATCAATCAAAAGTGTTAACTAACCAGTCAATTGAGTTAATCCCTCAATCAATTCAGTCAATTCCATAATTCATTCTTCCAACTGACTAATCAAGTTTGTTAACTAATCAGTTAAAAGAGTTAACTCTCCAATCAATGTTGTCAAGTCCCCTCTTTCATGATGGAGATGAGACACTTGTCATATTTCTACTGGTTGCACATTCCTCAACCATTCTCAGCCATTGATCATCATACTTCTTCTCAACCGTTGATCCTCATTCTTCTAAGTCTATAAAAGAAACCTCATTCTTCCATTCTAATCATCCAGGTTATTTGTATTGTTACTCTGTAGAATTCTACCCGCGTGCCTTTGGCACCCCCAATACAATCTACTTGAGATCACCCTTTGTTTTGAAGCTCTACTTCACAGCATTATCTATCATCTTAGCCGTTTACTACCGACATCCTACAACACAGCTAAAAGAGTGCACTCGCTGAGGACCTACTTCATCAGCAAAGGACGGTTGTACTAGGCAAACAATAGAAGCTTTGGAACAGGGAAGGTTTGCATTGTGATTCATTGCTCCATTTTGATCTACCTTTCTTGATTTCATTATTCTATTGATGTTTGGGTTTATTATTGTTCATTTGATTAAACCGCATTTTACCCTAACAATTATAGATTGTATATATATTATAGT
Source organism: Cunninghamia lanceolata (assembly GCA_027924645.1). Taxonomy (NCBI): domain Eukaryota; kingdom Viridiplantae; phylum Streptophyta; class Pinopsida; order Cupressales; family Cupressaceae; genus Cunninghamia; species Cunninghamia lanceolata. The sequence goes on from BSBN01000193.1 coordinate 29,958,227, forward strand.
TTGTACTGTTAAGTATCATATATTTTATATTGTATATATATCATAAGTTGCTGCTATTTTAAACTGGGTATATATTATAACAAATACTGTTAAAACATATAATGATTTTTATGTTGTTACAAAAATTTCTAGCGAACTATATTATTGTGGCGTTAGATATTTTTATATACTAAAAAATTTATAAAAAAATGGTGAAACGACACTAAGGTCGGGCTCCATTGAGGGAGCTGTGGGAGGCGCCGACCTCCCCACAGGCCTTACGGCCTATGGGGAAATCCATTGCCATCCCCACGGTGGCCCTTTAATGGAAGCCATCGCCATTCAAATGCTATGTAAAATCTCTTAACTTTTATGAAATGTTCTTTGAACTTTGAATTGTTGCATACACTTCACTCTTAAGGCTGTTCCCTATCATTTTTTGGCAGTTTTGATGTATATTGTATAATGTATGTTTAATAATATACTTCATAATCTCTGTAGTCGACGCTGCTAGTCGCTGCTAAATATGAATTGTAATATATATATACTTTTGTTGCCTGTATTTTTCAATCATGTTGCTGATCGATGCCATTAATGGCAGTTATGTTATAATTAGTCGATCAATACTTTATATGTTCATTTGTATATCAATATGTAATGTGTGTGTATATATATACATATATGTATGTATGTATGTATGTATGTATGTATGTATGTATGTATTCATTGTTGTATTTTCAATGTTCATACTGTTATAACCAGCACTGTTGGAGCTCCTACTAGGATTTAATGCATGAAGTTTATTTCCATTAGTTTTATTTAACCAATCCCAAATAGAAAATATATATTACTAAAATTTTCTTTTAACAAAAACAAAACAATCATCTAGAACCCTGAAATGAAATTAAACCCACATTGATAGAAACAATTATTTTAGTAAACTGATAACTGTTATAACCAAATGTTACCATTGATTTGGGAAAGTAAGATTTTATCAACACAAAGTAATAGGAAAATTAGTAGGATGTATTTTATCTCAAACAATTATTTTACATTCCAAAATTAGAAAACAACTTTTCTTTGAAAAATTATTACATATCACTGGAATTGTAAACTTAGTCAAAAACATGCAAACCAGAATAATGAACTTTTGAGTAAATTCTATTTTTTCGAAAGAACACATTGTTAATGAATCTTGAAACTTAAACAAATTTATTCTTTTGAACTATGATAAATGTTATATTTATTTTTTGTGTAATTACTTCCGAGACATGATGCCAAATGTGGGCTCCCAGAGATGGTAATTTACTTTTTCTAAACTACCACTTTTGTTATTTATTACTTTGGCCAAAGTGACATGTACCATTGAAATAGATGGATTAGAAAAACTTAGACTTTACGTTATATATCTCTGCCACATCCTGCATGCAAGAAATATGTCATTCTAGTTATTAGGAATGCATATAGGCATCAGGCTTGCATCAAGAGTTCCCTCCTACCTTTACCGTTCCATATTGTTAGGCTCCTCGTGCAGGGTTGAGGCTTTCTTCAAGTTAGGAAGAAACCCGGGGAAGTTCATTACTTTGTGGTTGGGTGGAAAAAGTGCCTTAACCACAGTTTGGCCTCGGCTTCCAGAAGACCAATGGGGTCATGGTGGCTGAGATCAGATCTACTTATGTCATATGATTCGTGATGTATATTCAATTGCATTATTCTTTGTATGGCTTGCATAGCCAATTTGTAATTATATAAATACTATCATTGATGTAATTGATGTAATATCTTGTACTTGTAACATTGAAACATATGTAATGTAACACTCTTTTGTGTATGGAATTGTAATACTTTATTTGGAAACTTGCCATTATTTTACTACTATGGATAATTTGATTAATAAAAATGATTCACTTTTCTTATTTGAAATGAGTAATGTTTTTTGGTTTACTATTTTTAGTATGTGAGTTTTTAGTACTTTACATTTGGTATCAAAGCCAGGTTAAACTCTAGGACCTTCACCTATTTACGCTAAAGGTGCGAATGTGTACAGATTGATCAGGATGGAAACTAGGCATACTTACCAACGTGGAGGGTCCCGTGGTGACCCAAATGAGAGATTGGGTCAAATCCTAGCCCTGCTAACTCAACAAGGGACCAGGATGGATAGTCTGGAACAAGAAATCCATGTAAGTCAAGCAGGACAGAACCTAGATGGAAATGGAGGCAATAGAAGTGAAGCTAATGCAGGAAACCCTGAAACTAAAGGAAATCCAAATAAGCAGGAGAGCGTAGCTGAGGAGTTGGGCAAGGACCTTAAGAAGGTCACCCCGCCAAAAGTTGATGGCAAAACAATCAGGGACGGGGCAAATTCATGGATCATAGAAATGGAGAAGTACTTTGCCCTTCACAAGTTGTCTAATGAGACCAAAGCTATATGGGGATCATATCATCTCACCGGTGAGGCAACCACTTGATGGGATAATGAGAAGGCCAAGAAGCAGATGTTGCTTGGTGAGGTAACTTTGGAGCATTTTTTGCAGTTGTTTAGGAAACGATGGGTACCCCAGCTATATTTTAACAAAAAGATGACCAAATTTTAGAATCTCACCCAAGGGGGAATGATAGTGACACAATATTGGGAAAGATTTGGAGATTGATTGTCATTGATGTCAAAAAGGTGTTGAGTTGAATGTCATTAATGTCAAAAGGTGTCTTGATGGTGTTTGCCTTACTCATTGTGTTTAAGAGTTACTCATTTTATGTCAGGAGATAACTTGTTCATAAGATGACTCAGAACAAGATAATGCTTCCTATTTGCATGCCATGATGTGTTGATGCTTTGATATTGATCATTTGATGATTGCTATGCCTCAGGATGTTGAAGACATCAATCCCATAGAGTTGTTGTAAGTTGAGTAATGAGATTTGATGCAAAGTTGATAATGAGCTGTTATATCAGGTTCATGTTCAGGATTATCAATGCTCAGGATGCAAGATGCAATTCTTCATAATATGTCTTTAAGGGTACAAGAGCACAATGTGTCTTTAGTGAGTTGCTTCAATGGTATTTATATGATGCTAAGTGTTATGTTGATCTTCAATTTTGATGCAGGACATGACAAAATGTTTCTTCAAATGTCATAAGATTGAAAGTTATTCAAGAATTGATGTGATGGAACATGACTTCATAAAAGGTGCATGGCTGTGATAAAAGAACAAGTGGATGTCAAGGCATATATGAAAGGAGGTTCATGCAATGCAAAGAAATTAGTGTTTTTTAGATAATGTCTTGAAGTTCTTCATATGACAGTGATATTTCTATGCTTCATTTGGATGCTCTCAGTATGATCTCAATGCTTAGTTTTATGTTGATATAATGCTTCTTGTTTGAGGTGTTCAATTGATGTGGAGTTGTTTATGTTTTATGTGCCTGTATATGACCTCAGAGCTGCTTTTATTTTAGGATGTGGAGAAGGTGTAGGTTTGGTATTAGTCTAACATATGATGTTGAAGGTGTATGACAGATGCAGACATTTGATACTAAATTGATGCAAGGAAAAATATTCAAAACCATGTCAAGTATCCTTTATGTTGTTGGTCTATATTTACATGAAGAGTCTTCACAGATCCTTATAGTTTTGAGAGTATAGAGATATCTGGTCTTGTGTAAAGTCTTGAAGAAATTTCTCTTGAGGTCACTTTTTACCTAAGCCCTTGTTGCATATCTATGATCCTAAAATGCTTTTATTGCACATCATAAAAATCTCATCATAAAATGATCTTAACCATCATACTCTTTTTGCACTTTATTTGTGTTTCATTGTTGACCTGCTATAGCAGGTGACTGTCACTTAAGTGACATCTTTGAGGGTTTTAGAATCATGGGGGACTGGCCCCTCTACTTAGCTCTACCTTCTACTCCGATAACTAAAGTCTTTCATGAGTGCCAAATATGAATCAATGGTTCTATTTAAAAGTTCATAGGGCGTGGAATTGATGATCGATGGGTGTCTTTTAAACTTGGAAACTTTCCTTGTATGTTCCTACTTTGGCGGTCATGTAACCGTCAATTCTTTATGACTACAGGTAAGATTTCTTTTGAGGCTATTTTTAGATATTAAGGTGGCAGTTTTTGTGGAGCTTTAAAAGCAATTTTTTTAAAGGGAAGATTTCTTCTATTTTTACTGTCCACTCTCATGTAACTGAAGATTTTATTAAGGGAGTAGTTTGTTTGTTTTTTGGTGAGATTATTAAGAAGTTTTTTATTAAATGATTTTTTGAGAACCTTCTTTTTTATCTTCATATAGAAGGCTTTTGTGTAGCAGGTCTAAGAAGATTTTTTTTAGTAGTGAGTTTGAAAAATATTATGGAAGGCATTGTGACATTTCTTTTTGACAGGTTATGAAAATATTTTTTAAGGATCTTAAAAATATCTAAGACATGGAAGCAATTTTTGAAGATAAATGCAGAGAGAAGATGAAAGGTTTTTTTAGAGAAGGAAAATGAAGAAAAGCATAAAATGAAAGGTCATTGCAGGTGCATTGTGATTGATTTTATTTTTGCAGGTGAATAGATTTTTGAAGATGATTTATACAGAGAGGAGAAGAAGGTGACAGGACATTCAATTTTTATATAATGGTATTGCAGATGCATTAATGGAGATTTTTTTGTGTGGACAAAATGCAGCATTGAAGAGATAATTTATGTGAAATGTTAGAGATATAATTACAGGAATGACATATGGAGTTGGAAAAATGTAATGGCAAAAATAATGTTATGATATGTGTGATTTTGACACAGAGGGGAAAATAATTTTTGCTTGAAGATGAATTAGGGTATGAAGATAATTTTTCAGTGCAAAAGACAAAATGCAGATGATTATAAAATAGAGAAAGATATTGTAAATTACAGAGATTGTAATCTGCAGGTGATTGATTGTCATGTGAAATGATTTTGTCAAGTAAAAGGAAAGGAGAGATAAGAGTTTTGAGCAAAAGTGAATCAGGGTAATCCCCTAAGTTGTTTTGTTTTATATCCAAGATGATTGCACATTGTATGGTCAGTGAGACCTCTTTGTAGCGAGTGAGACTTGAAAAGTCAGTGAGACTTATTTGTTGCCAGTGAGGCATGTATGTTAGTGAGACCATTGTTGTAATCAGTGAGATTCAAATAATCTAGTGAGGCAAATTTTTAGAGTGGTTTTTATTTCCCTTGAGGGTTTTCCACTCATCAAAAGATGTGTCATATCCTCTCTTTGTGGTTGATTATATTGTATCTATTTGATTATCTTTATTTAAGTTTTGCATATCATGATGATCATGTTTTAGTGAATTCCTTTGCACAACAATTTTGAGTCAAGTTTTGAAATGTTAAAAATTATACAACACTGATTCACCCCCCCCTCTCAGTGTTATCCTATACTCCTACAAGATTTTCCCACCTGCTCAAATATGTACCTCAATACCAGTTAGATGAGAGATTCTGGATTCAGAAATTTATCATGGGGCTAAGGCCTCAAATTGGGGCTGATGTAGACATTCACAACCCTTCCACCATGGATGAAGTATTTGCAAAAGAAATTAAACATGAATAAAAGTTACAATAGGTGGCCAACTAAAGAAAGAGCAGGGATGCTAAGTATGGAAATAAGAAATTTCAGGGGAACAATTAGAATAACAATAATCAGAATCAGAATAATCAAGGCAACAACAATAACCGACAGATCAGGAATCTCAAAAGGGGAAATAATTCTTAGGACCACAATGATGGGAATCAAAATAATAATAATAATAAGAGGGCCACTTACAACAACATGAGAGATGCATTAGACAAACCCAAAGCACCCCGTGGAGATTGTTACACTTGTGGTGGTGAGCATTATGCCAACGTGTGCCCACAAAGAGGAAATAATCAAAAGAATAGGAACCAGCACCATATCCATGTGGCGGTTGACAATCGCCAAGTTGATTTCCAAGCGACGTCGATCCAATGTGCCGGTAAGCTCTTCGATTGTCCTATTTCTATCTTAATTGACACTAGAGCCTCAGAATGTTTTGTAGATCCTAATATCATTTCTAAGTTATCTGCTAAACCTGGTTATATGGATAATTCATGGAAAGTTCAATATGGAAATCGGGTAGAGAAAAAGGTAGAGCTTCAATGTCTAGCTTGCAGCGAACTAGAACTTCCTAGCTTTCAAACTCAAGTTAACCTATATGTGGCACCCCTAGGGTCCTATGATGTAGTTTTGGGAGTAAATTGGCTCACCGAGCATAAGTCCATAGTGGATTGTGAAGGGAAAATTGTGAAATGTTTAGATGATCAATGAAACCAAGTAGAGATTCATGGTTTTAAAATGCCCTTAGTACTCAGGCAAATCTCTACCATGCATCTGAAGAAAGCTAATAGGAAAGGGTGTGCTATATATGCAGTTAAGGTTAGAGACCTAGATAACTCGGAGCCATTAGTTAATGACTATCCTATTCTAAAAGAATTTCAAGATGTATTTCCAGATGAGCTAACCAAGTTACCACCAAAATGGGAATTTGACTTCTTGATAGATTTGCTACCTGGAGCTGAGCCTCAATCAAAGGCACCTTACAGAATGACTACCATTGAATTGTATGAGTTGAAGGCATAGTTACAGGAGTTGCTAAATCACGGATTCATAAGGCCAAGTGTGTCTCCATGGGGAGAACCAATCATTTTCATAAAAAAGAAAGATGGAACCTTGAGGTTGTGTGTTGATTGTAGGATGCTCAACAAGGCTACCATTAAGAATAACTATCCACTCCCTAGAATAGATGAATTGTTTGATCAGATGAAGGGAGCCAAAGTGTTCTTGAAGAATGATCTAAGATCGAGATACCATCAATTAAGGATAAAAGATGAGGACATATCTAAGACTGCATTCAAGACTCGATATGGGCACTATGAATTCACCGTGGTACCATTTGGGCTAACCAACACCCTAGCAGCATTTATGAACTTGATGGACAACGTCTTTTGAGACTATCTGGATGATTTTTTGTTAGTGTTTTTGGATGACATTTTGATATATTCCAAATCAGTAGAAGAACATGACAAGCACTTGATAATAGTTTTGCAACGTTTGAGGAAACGTAAGCTTTTTGGGAAGTTGTCTAAATGCACTTTTTATTGTTGGGAATTAAGGTGTCTCAACCTTGGTAATTCCTTACATTTGTAATGTTTGCATTTATTATTTAATTGCCTATGTTGTAAATACTTGTAAATTCCATACTGTCATATTGTGGGATGTGGCACGGTGATGTGTCAATTCCACATGGAATATGACTACTTGTAATTTTGTCCTCACATGAGGAGATAGGCATCCCACTTTGTGGTAGGAGCATTTTTCCATGTGTCGACATCTTCCATGTTGTGTAAGGGAATATTGACCGAAACGATTATGACGGATTCCTATGACGAATCTATGACATGTAAGAGTCAGAAATAGAAGGTTATTGTTGTGTGGTTACACAACATGCCCCATTTTGACTTGGCAAAACAGGGACCCAACATTTTGGCTTGGCTTGTGTTGTCTGCTTTGTGGCAGTTTGGTAAAAGTAAGTCATGTGCATCATCATGTAGAACCAGGATGAGGTAAGTCATCATCATGAGGTTAGTTTGTCAAAAGTTTATATTTCATTTATGTGACCTCATATTTGGAAAGAGCGTTAGATTCCATGCAGGTTTGCCTTTTACATCACCTTGATATTCCTCAGGATGTGAGAGTTATGAACAGTTAAAGTTTTGGTCAAACCTGATATTCACAAGAGGAGGATCATATTTTTATAACCTCAGTCATGTTGTCGAAGATCATCATCATCTTTGAAACATTCCCCGCTAAGTCATGTGGCCCAAATATCTGGACGTCAACTTTAAGTGGTAGTAAATCTTCCCCGTCAAACGGTCTTATATATCGCGAGCGTCATGTTTTCGAATGTAACCCGATATTTCTTAATATTCTCCTGACGCGAAATATCACCCTAAGCCAATATCCTGATGACATCATCCAAATCTGATAAACGAAGAAACAAACATGACGATGACATCATCATCACATTTACATTTCGACAGGATATTTTCTAAACATGATCATGTTCACATAATATGACGATGACGTCATGATGCCTTTCCAATACAAAGAACGAATATCAAGATGACGTCATCCCGATATTCTGAAAGAGAGACAAGTAAGTTTGTCTCGTCATCATCATATTTGAAACATCACCCGATACATCGAAATATCCCCCTGATGTACTAAACATAACCAAAAGGTACTTTTGTCACCTGAATCTTGTTGTGATAACAATTCCAATATGAGGGAGGAGGATGACATTGAAACTCAACCCGATATTTGTGAATATCAACCTACCTTCATGATATCCTGTCATATGGATATCCCCCCACTCCCGTTGCTGCCATTATCATTTAATGCGCGCAGACATGGTAGGTGGTTCCCGCTGACCCCGGAACCCAATGAAACACCTGGCGAGATCCTGCGTTTTCACACGGATAATCAAGGAATACAATCTAATTTGTCAGAGTTACCCTAAATTTACCCTAATTGCAAGGTTAAAAGGTAATTCAACTATCATTTTTACACTTACATTGCGATAAAATTGTCTTACAGAACACCAGCTTCCGTATCCTCATACAAGCGATTGTTGCATGATTTGAGCTCATAGACAGAAGGAAGGAAGTGATCATCAGCTAAATTAAGAGCGTCATTGGCAATCTACTGGTATAAAAAGAGAAGTCTACATAACCAGGTAAGTAAAGGAAATCCTCATCATGTTGTTTTTATTCCGGTATGATGATGTAAGTTCTGGTTTATGCATCCATATGACTAAGTAATGTTGAAAGAATACAGTAGGTATGGTGATTTGTAAAGTCAATGGCAATATGCATGCATGTGTATACCTGTTGTGAGATGGGATTTTGTTAATTGCAGGTACTCATGGCTGACAAGCAGTTAGTTAAGTGTCAAGAGGAACTCAGTAGGCCCATGTTCTCTTCTCAGAGGGGGGTCCTGTTTAAATACGGCGCAATTACAGATACCCATCAGGGAAGCACCAATTTGGAAGCCTGGTCAACTAGGCTGAATGATGGAAATGACAAAAGTCTGGTACTAGATGCAGTGTTCGTATCAGGAATGTGGAACGCTGCCAGTTTTCCATATTCCATGGAGTCTCTAGAGCTGGTCATAGAATGTGCCCAGAATTATAATCCTCAGACAAGGCAAGTGATGAAACATGGGAGGATATATGCAGACCTCTCCATCAAGGGTCTCTCCCGAACATTTGGATTGCCACTGGGTAGTAAAGTTAAGAGCGTAGACTTGAAGAAGTCTGAAAAAGAGTATGAAGCCAACAAGAAATCAACCAGGAAGAACATGTATCAATGGCGGGCTAAGAACAACACATATCCTGTAGCAGCCAAACTTCCTGTGCACCTGTTCAAATATGATTTTAGTGAGGAATACCAATACATGATTGCACTCCTGAATAGAGTAACAGGCCAGCCTGATGCTGGTAGTTTCAGAAATTGGATGTATGGAATAATCATGATGTGTCTGTATTCAAATATCAAGCCACTATGGGGCCAGATAATAAGTGATGCTCTGCATGAGCAGCTGATGAACCTGGGAGGTTCAAATTGTGCATTTTATATGTCATCATACATTGTTTATTCTTGTGCTTATAAAGGCACTTTTGATGCTTTAGTAACAGACGAAAAGCTTACAGGCACAAATGCTACATATATCTGGGATCATCATCCCCAGCTGCAAAGAACCAATTACCTCAAAGATTACAAACTGGTCAATGATGCATTCTCCATGCATCTGGTGAGGACCGTGGAGGCGGAACAAGAAAAGAGCCCAGAGCAGGTAGCTCAGGAGATAGGGTTGGAAGCATTAATTGCAGAGGTGACAAGTCCTATAGTGGTAGACCTAACAGAGAAACAGGATGCAATTCCTAAACAGCTAGCAGGATCACCTGACAAAGGGCACCCAGTAGAAGAAATAGAAATGGCAAAAGCAGATGGCCATACTCCTGAATTGGGCCAACAAGGTCCACATGATACATCAGCAGAACCTGCTATAGTAGAGGTTCAAGAAACGAAGGCTGATGAAAAGGAGGAAACAATAGAGGATCCAGCTGCCAAAATACAAGAAGTTGATAGTGCAGGCTCAGAACAAATAGTGGCTGCAGAACAATCGCCAGCACTCCAGGCAGAATCCACAGTATCCAGTACAGTGGATAAACAACAAGGGGAAGAGTTGAAAATAGATGAAGTAATGACGGAGAAAGATCATGATCATCATGATCAACATACAGATGCACCACAGGATTCCCCACACCAAGAGGATGCTCCTCCGAAGAAGGAAATTCCTCAACAGGAGGATGTGCCGCAGGATCAACAATAAGGTGAGCATTAGGAAGAAGAAATGGAAAAATCACCATCTCCACAACACTTACTAACAGAAACGGGAGATACGGGTGAACATCATGATGATGCTAAAAACATGATCAGGTGCCTCTGTGGTTGGCAAGAGAGGTAAATATAGAGGAAGAACTTGAAATTCAGGAATTTGATGTCTCCACCTTGTTCTCCGCAGATATAATGAAACCTAGGAGGAAGGCCAGAATGACTTCGGCCATCAAGAGAGATCCGGCAACCGGGATTGCCATACCTGTGGTGGAGAAAGAAAAAGGTAAAATTACTGTAGATGAATTTCAAATCAGCACAGTGGATTTGGGTTTTGCCAATGAGGACCAAGAAGGTCAAGAGGGCAAGGACATTATTGACTCTCTAATTCAAAAGGTGAAAAGAGAGAAGGAGAAGAATAAGCAACATAAAGAGCACATTGCTTAGTTGCATGCCTACATAAGGGGGCTGACCAGTCCTGATGATACTACAACTGAACATGCAGTCCCATTGACTGCTATTTCTCAGGAAGAGGTAAATAAGTTAGACCTCATGAAATATGAGGTGTCTGTAATAAGAAAATGGATGTCATCCACATTGGATGATGCTGTAGAAATAGTGAAGGCCTCTTTGAAGAGGTGGAGCATTCTAAGTGACTCCAGGACCAAGGTGGATAAATTGCAAATGCAGACCGGGAAAAGGTCTTATAAACTGGAAAGGGTCCTAAGCCTCTTGGGAGAAATAAAGAGGATAAATCCTCAACTGCTTATCAATAAGTAGGTACTGGACAGTAATACCGCAATGTTGGTGGACATCTGGTACAAAGACATTCAGTTTGAATGCGGAGTCCTCAAAAGGTGCAATAATAAGCTGAGAGATATCAGCATGAGGCTACACGATTTAATGGCTGAAGAGGCAGAGATATTAGAAACATTGGAAGGAAAGGTGGAAGGGAAAATAGAAAATCAAGATGAAGAGTCTGCCATCAAAGCTCTACACAGTAACTTCCAATCAGAAGCAGATGGTCCACCTGTCCACTTGACAGAGGAACTTATAGATAAAATAATGAGGATCAAGGTCAAGATGGAAAGATACAATGAAACACTGCAGGACAGGAAAAATAAGCTGGATAACAGCAGAGATAAGTATGAAGCACATAAGCACACCATCATCAAAGCAAAGACTCAAGATGGTGGAGGAATAGATCAAGTTGTGCATTCATATGAGCAGATCCAGAACAGCATGCAGCCCCATATGCGGCATCATCATCATCAGGATAGCGAAAGTTCAAGAAGTGATGCACATGATGATGATCCACATGAATCAGCTAAGGAACATGACGAAGATACATCATAAAGGGGATATAAATATAAGCAATGTAGATAGTTGCCAGCTGGTAACTTGTGCCATTTTTGTAAAGATTGACAAAGTCAAGAAAATGATGACCGTTGATTTGCATTGGTAAATCAGGGTCATGGATCTTTTGTAACGGATTCCTCACCTTATTCTATAAAACGTGGTGGAATGCCTTATTGTAAACATTCAAAACTTAATTGAAATCCGTCTGCTGAAACATTCAGAGCTCATTTCAAAGTTTTTGTATACATTTATATTTTTGCATGCTTAATGAATGAGAAGACTGTGTCGATTACAATTCATAGTAAATCTTGAGTAATCAGTGTATGATTTTTGGATATATGTGGTGATTTGTTGCGTCCCTTGGAGTGCATGTCTACTTACATGTGTTGTCTTCATACAAATTCCTTTGAAGTTAGCATCAACTATATCTAGCTGTGGAATGTCCTGGTGAAAATATGGTTTGGTTTTCTTCTCTTTATGACAGTATCTAATATACATGTGGTTCAAAAGCTGAAGGTTCAACTTTAATTAGAAGCATTTCTTCAATTTCTTTTAAATTTCAAAGCATTCCATCCCCATAATTGCAAATAATTGATGATCTTAAGCAAATAACACAGATATGCAGACATCTCGTAGATAATCATAAATATTTAGCATATTTGAATATAAAGCATGCACAATTGAAAATATCATGTAAAGATTGAAGCATTTCTGCATCTTTTCACTAAACAATTGCATAATATGACTTCTCTGTAAAGAATTTCTGCAGGAGAATCATGATGATGATAAACTTCCACATAAGGCCCCAAAATGGAAACAGCAACTCACATTAACCTCTGAGTAACTTCAGACGATTAAGACCTAATCACCGGAGACTTGGGATCATGAATTCTTTGAATTCATAACATCTTTCAAGATGAATAAAGGTTAATGTGTACTTTTATTCTATGCTTGTTTGTGACTAACATCATGACCAACATAAATTGGCACTAGAAGGAGGGCCCTGATCTGGAAGACCACGCTCATCATCATTATTCTCAGGTTTGATGATACAGAGAGTAAGGTAACCTCGGATCGTCTATGAATTTCAAATATTATGCAAATATTTACTGTAAAAGGCTCGTATATGCTCATTCTGTGTAAAGATTTCCAGATCTCACATAAATATTGCAAGCTTTACAGTAGATCATTCTGAATTCACTAATAACAGCCAAAGACACATAAATTTGTTCAAGCTTTGAAGAATTTAGGCCTTAGAAACTTGAGATCTCGTGCTAGGGGTCATTATACCTCAAATATCCTTTCATATTTGCAGTATCTTTGCAAATATTCCGTAAATATCCAGTCTGATCAGCCATCTGACCACAAATATCACCTCATCCAATGAAATCCAACCAATATTTGCAAAGTTTCAGCCAATTTGCCTCAAAATTGAGAAATCCTGGCTCACAGGATAAATACCAGGTCTAGACCTAGCAGAATCTTTGAAGAATTGCCTGTTAGAGGTTTCAGACCTAGGACTGTAGACATTCATCATACTCCAGGGTCTAGTGCATCAGGGGCTTCACCAGAACCTCCTCCTGTAACTCCTGTTGGTTTACAAATACCTTCTGGGATATCTATGACACCTCCTGCTCAGCCTCAGGGTGTACCTTTAGTTCAACCTCAGCTAGCTGCACCACCAGCTCAACCTCCTCTGGTTGCAATGTCTTTCTTTACAGCAGAGTCACCTTTGACCTTTACTGCATATCACGAGTTACCAAAGAATCCGGACAAACTTTGTCCAAAATATCATCCTTATCAAGATGCTGAAGATCATATCAAGACTTTTAAGGAAGCTTGCTGCAGAGCTAGAATAGAACATCAAGATGTGGTGTGCAGATTATTTCCTTTTTCCTTAAGAGAAGAGGCCTATAATTGGTTCATTAGTCTTGGTCAGGGTTCTGTTGATTCCTGGGCCCTATTAGAGAAAGCTTTTCTTGATAGATTCAAAGTTCCTGTCGACCCCTCAATAAACTATCACTTATTCGCCACTATCAAGAGATTTGAGAATGAGCCTATCACCAATTTCAATGCTAGGTTTCAGAAAATATTGTCCAGAGTGGTCACTCCTTATACTGTGTCTGATGAAGCTGCAAGGAGGATTTATTATTCAGCTTTAGATCCTTTGACTTCCATGTTCATAAGGAGGACACATCCCCGAATCACAACTTTAGCCTTAGCTTTTCAAGAAGCTATACAGGTAAATCAGCAGTTAATACCTACTCCTACTCCAAATATGGTATTTGCTACCTTGCCTGGCATGCTTTCACAATATCCTACATCATATTATGCACAGTATCCTACACAATATCCTAATGGAGCAGTGATACCCCCAGCAGTCATGCCTGCACCTTTGCAAGTACCTCCACTGAGCATTATGCCCCCTCCTATTGGAAATGGCCAATTGCCACAATAGCCTGCACAAGCTCAGACACCTCAAGGTGCTGACCTGTCCAATAATAACCATGGATCCTCTTTCTTTAAGCCCCAAAATGAAAATGTGGTGGCCAAAGCTCAAGAAGAAAAGGAGGAGATTAAAGAAATTTCTGTTCAATTGAGGAAACTCACCACAAAAGTAACACATTTGAGAAATCAAAGTTTCTATTCCCAGTCAAACCAGAATAGAAATTATTCCAATGATAGACCAAATTATCCTAACAGAGGATATAACACCAACAATTTCAATAATGGTGGTGGAAATAACAATAATCCCCAAAGACAGCCCAGAGTATGGAACTCTAGGCCAAATAATGGCTCATTACCATCACCCCTGGACAATCAACCTCCTGGTGAAGCCAAACAGACTACTAGAGTCAATCTTGTTGAGGCAGCCCTTACTAATTGGTGTAGGATCCACAATACAAATGCACATGCAGAATTAGACTGTCCACAATTTAGAATTGCTGCTAGTATCTTTCAGACTGAAGTGTCTAACACTTCCGGAAATCCACCTCATGCAGAAGGAAATGAGATTGTTCCTTGTGGATATGACTCAACTTTTGTGCTAGAAGCCTATACTAATCAAACTCATCAGAATTATAACCAAACATGTGAGGAATCTGCCTTAACTTTTGAAACAAATTATGTTTTCCCCTTTGAGGATGAAAATGAACCTGCAAGAGAACATGAGGAAGTACATGCATATCAGCAGCAATATCCTGGTAAGCATAATTATAACTTGAGGAGTAATGCCAACAGACCTGCTGGCCCATTGACATCATCTCTACCTCCAAATAACTTCAACACACCTCCTGATCCTAAAGCTAGTAATAACCCTGGGTTCCCCAAGGTGAATGCTCAATACTTATCACCTCAAAACATAGGATCAAAGGTTGTAAGTGCACCTCATGAATCTGACAAGCTAATCACCTATCTGGCCGATGAAATGAAGAAAATTAAGATTAGTCTGTCCCTGTCTGAGTTACTGAAAACTCCTGCCATCAAAAGGGCATTCATGAAGTCACTAGATGATCCTGCTCCTAAAGAGGATGGCCATCTTTCAAGTCAATCCAGTGGCAAAGATCATGCTGCCAGGGATAATATTATCAATCCTAAAGCGTCAGCTACAGTCCATGCTACTGAAACCTCCCACATGACCTTGTATAGGGAGAAAACTGAATCACCTCTGTTCCTCCTCACCATAAGAATGTTCAGCAAGAACCTGCACAATTGTTTGGTTGATTCAGGAGCCTCCACGAATGTTATGCCCTTGTCAATATGTAATGCTTTAGGATTACATCCTGCTAAATCTCTAAAAAAGGTGACAGCTAGACAAAACCGAAGTAAGTGTAGTAGGAGAGCTAACTCATATCCACATGCAACTAGCATCTGATCCTAGGATCCAGTATTACATTGATATTCAGGTAGTTGACATACCTGATACTTATGGGATGTTGCTTAGCCGAGATTGGTCCAAAACGCTTAACGGATATATGTCTACAGATTTTAGTCACATGTAGTTACCATGGAAGGGTATACCTAATCAGATCAAGATTGATGCTGAGCCTAGAATGAAACATATGATCACTGAGTACAACAAAACAAATGAGATTATGTATGTAGACGTGGAGCCTGGAGTTTACTGTATCAGGCCACAGACTGTCAAAATAGAAGAGATCCTGATGCTTGATCTTCATCATCATCATCATGATGATCATCAGGAGGATATGCCAGTCGTAGAACCTGATAATAATCCTGATAATGAGGATGAAATAGATCATTTCAGAGACTTTGAGATGCATCTGTCTAATCAGGTAAAGCGTTGTCAATTGTTAAATATACCTGCTAATGATATTTTGATTGATGGATGGTGCAGATTACATGATGAAGCACATTCAGAAAAGACTTGTGAAACATGCTTATATATGATGATGCTGGAGCAGACATGTAGTGAGGCGTCATCACCATATTCTGAGGTAAATGCTACATCTGCTGACGATGACGATACTAATTCTTATCTGTCTTCCGTAGGAATTGAAGAACTGATAGATCATGATGAGGATCATATCCTGGAAATAGAAGAAGTCCTAGTTTCTGACCGGATGAACGACGAAATGAAAGAAAAGATCACCCCTGGGAGTGATTGTTTTATGGAACTAGATTATGAGTTGTCTGATGAAGACAAAGCTACAGATCCCAAAGTTCATCCTCCTGCTGAAGTGAAAGAGAAAATAGAAAAGCCATCAGGCTCACAAAATAAAGGAAAGAAGAAATTTGAGAAAGCTGACATCCCTAAGTTAAAGTGGATATCAGGTGGAGCAGCAGCCAGAGCTGCAAAGAGAAAAGAAAGTTCAACTAAATGTCCTGCTGAAGGTAAACCTTGGATCCTGAGGTTTGATGGATCCAAATCCAAGCAAGGTGTGGGAGTAGGAATTGATCTGATTGATCCAACTGGAAAATCCTATCTGGCAGCTTACAGATTACAGTTCCCTTGCACTAACAATGTAGCAGAGTATGAGGCTCTAATTCATGGGATACTGTTTGCTCATAAGAAGAAAGTAAAGATTCTGCATGTCTTCGAAGATTCCAAACTAGTCGTGAGGCAAGTAAGAGGAATTTACTCCTGTAACTACAGAAAGCTATCCAATTACAGACATCGTGTGTGGGACCTGATTGAGGACTTTGACACCTTCAATATCACCCACGTACCCAGAGAACAAAACCATAGGGCTGACGCACTTGCCCAAGCTGCCAGTACATTAGAGCCACTATCTATATCTAGTCTGAAGAGATTTTCAGTAGAACTGGTGTCAGTACCTTCAGTACCTGATAATGTGACCAACCTCCAGGTGTTTGATGATGATCAGCACATCCTGGACTTCATCTCAAACATAGACATATTTGAAGCTTAGATTATAGATGAGAATGGTATGGAAGATCATGTCTAGGAAGAAGATGAGATATTAGAATTACCTAGCAACAGGATCCCCAAAGGTATGATTGAATTAGAAAGAGCATTTGATTTGGATAATATGCTTAAACAGAAGGATCTGCCCAAGGCAGATGGAGGTCAGTATTCACAAGTGAATATTGGACAAGATGATGATAAGAAAAATGTCTTGATGGGTAAGGTTTGCACACCAGAAGAGTTAGAAGGAATAACTCAGGCCCTCAAGGATTACATACATGTAATTGCATGGACTTATGATAAGCTGAAGACATATGACACCTCTGTCATAACTCATACTATACCTCTCAAGCTAGATGCTAAACCTTTCAGACAGAAGCAAAGGTCAATCAATGCCTTGCTCGAACCAATAATTCTCGAAGAAGTCAAGAAATTGTTAAACGCCAGGATAATATTTCCTGTGAGGCACTCCACTTGGGTGGCAAATCTCGTGCCAGTCAGAAAGAAGAATGGAGACATCTAGTTATGTGTAGATTTCAATAACCTAAACAGAGCATCAGAAAAGGACAATTATCCTTTACCCTCATTGGATGAAGTTCTGTAGATTGTAAATGGAGCGAAAATGATGTCCTTCCTGGATGGATTTTCAGGATACAACCAAGTAATGGTTGACAAAATTGACAGATTGAAAACTGCCTTCACCACAAAGTGGGGGATATTTGCATATAGACGTATGCCATTTGGACTTATAAATGCTGGAGCTGCATTCCAGCGAGCAATGGACATAGCCTTCAGAGGCTTAATAGGAAAATGGATAGTCATCTACATGGATGACTTGACAGTATTCTCCAAGGAAAGGGGGAATCATGTTGCTGATCTCAGAAGTGTACTGAAGAAATGTGAAGAGTACGGAATATCTTTGAATCCCAAGAAGTGCATATTTGGGGTGACAACAGGAAAGTTACTAGGCCACCTGATCACAAAAGATGTAATTATCATTGATCCTGACAGGGTGGAGTCTATCATGAAGTTACAACTTTCTGGAAGCAAAAAGGAACTCAAGTCTTACTTTGGTAAGATAACCTTTGTGAGGAAGTTCATCACCGGCTTTGCTGAGATTGTCAGACCATTAAATGCCATGTTGAAAAAAGATGCACAAATTGAGTGGACACCAGAGGCCAAAGCTACATTTGAAGATATAAAGAAAGCCATTTTAGATGCTCCTATCCTCATTAGTCCAGACTACACAAAAGATTTCTACATCTATTCATTTGCTTCAGAACATACCTCTGCAGCAGTGTTAACTCAAAGGAATAAAGAGAAAGAAGAGAAACTAATTGCTTTCATGAGCTGTCCTTTCAGGGATGCTAAATTGAGATATGTAGATGTTGAGAGACAGGCACTTGCATTAGTCAGAGCAGTAAAGAAATTCAGACACTACATACTAAGGAGCAAAGTAATTGTTGTAGTACCAGATGCAGCAGTGAAGATGCTACTGATGCAAAGTGAACCGGGTGAGAAAAGAGCCAAATGGATTACTGTATTACAAGAATATGATATGGAAATTACACCAACGAAGATGGTAAGAGGACAAGCTCTAAGTCAAATGATATCTGAAATTGATCCAAACATCACTAGTCAGCAATATGTGATCAATGAGAAAGACAATAAAGAGTGGTATTCAGATATCAGGCACATCCTGATCACTGGAAGATGTCCATCAAGAATGCAAGCTTCACAGAGAAGAGCCTTAAAGATAAGATCCCAAAAGTATATGATGAAGGGAGAAACCCTATTCAAGAAGAATTATGAAGGAATATACCTGAGATGCTTAGAAAAGCCAGAAGCAAATAAAGTCCTGTCAGAGTTACATGACAAGTTTGGAACGGCACATGGATCAGCATTGGCCACAACACATGCAATCCTCAGAGCAGGATATTACTGGCCTACGATTTTTAAAGACACAGCTGATCATGTTAAATGTTGTCATATTTGCCAGGTTGCTGCCAATAGAGAGAAATATGCTGCACAACCCTTGCAGCCAGTGATGGAAGAGCGCCCATTTGCACAGTGGGGCATGGACTTCATAGGACCAATCAATCCTCCGTCCTCCTCAAGTCATAGGTATGTCTTAACGATTACTGACTATTGTACTAGATGGACTGAAGCTGTTAGTAGCAAGACTTGTACTGCGGATGATGTCATTAAATTTTTGGAGAGTAACATTGTCACCAGGTATGGAATTCCTTATGCATTGGTAAGTGATAATGGTTCTGCTTTCACTTCAACCAAATTGTCAAGTTAGGCTTTTGATCATGGGATTATACTTAAATTTTCATCCAACTATTGTCCCTAAGGGAATGGATTAGCAGAATCCACCAATAAAAATTTACTAAATATCATAAGAAAACTGATAGAGAAAAACCCTAGAGAATGGAACTCATTTCTAAAGTATGCCTTATGGGTTGACAAAACTAGAGTGAAAACTGCATTAGGAAACTCACCTTTCCAACTAGTATATGGGGTGGATCCCATCCTCCCTGTAAACTTAAAAATTCCTACCCTGCAGTTTGCCCAAGAATACCTAGGCATAAACAATAAGCAAGAGGTCAGGTTGCTTCAGTTGATGCACCTGGAAGAAAAAAGGAGTTAAGCAATTGACCAATTTGCAAAACATCAGGCTGTTGTCAAACACTGGTTTGACAAGAGAGCCAGAGTTAAAGCTTTCAGGATATCTGATTTGGTCCTGATGTGGGATAAAGCCCATGAGAAGAAAGGTGACCATGGCAAGTTTTATAGATTATGGATAGGTCCCTTTCAAATTTCTGAGATACTAGGAGATAGTACTTATAGGCTTAAGAACCTGACAGGTGAGGATGTCCCATTGCCAGTCAATGGACAGTTCCTCAAGCATTATTTCTAGGCCTGAGTAACTCCATGACAATCATATGTATCATATTGTACATTTGTATAGTTGTTTGTACAGTGTTCTTTTGTCCTGTTTTGTTTGTTTTTTGAGTTTTGTTTGGTAAGTCAAGATGATGCACTTCATCACCCCAGAAAATAGCTGAATTGTTAAGATTCAAATGATGAGATCACATTTAAACATAGGTTATGATTCATTCTAAGAAGTGTTCGTGATTAGGTTGTGATATCTTTTCATCAGGGTGCCTTTTCTTGGTCAAAGTGAATTAATCACAATGAAACACCTAACAGCCTTGGGTTTGTTGAACACACAAGTATAGGTGTTAAGTGAAAAATCTAAAGGGACTCACTTGCTACCAATACAATCTCCAACCTAAAGCTGCAAGTGACTGTACCTTGTACAAATGAGCTGACATGATGATATCAGATACAAATTTTAAAGAGAAAATTAGAAAAGAAATAAAATTAGGCCATCTAAGTAACCTTACCGGGGCTATAGACGCCTGCTGGCAGTGGAGCTCTACTTAGGGAGATTGTATAGATAACCTTGCCGGGGCTATGAACGCCTGCTGGCAGCAAGGCTCTATCTAGGTTGGCTATGAGGGATGATGTCCAACTATGTAGTTTAACACCAGTTACTTATGTTTTCAACTTGCTTTCAAGATGAGGATAATTAATCATATGCACATACCTGATCCTTTGTTAGCATTGTTACCATGATAAAATTTTATCATTCAGAGGATCATGATGCCTATGCTTAGATGGAATTAGAATACTATAGATGAATGTGATCACATCACTTGAATTATTGAAATTTGTTTGTTTTCTTTGGTGGCAAGTTGTTGTGTGGTTACACAACACGCCCCATTTTGACTTGGCAAAATAGGGACCCAACATTTTGGCTTGGCTTGTGTTGTCTGCTTTGTGGCGGTTTGGTAAAAGTAAGTCATGTGCATCATCATGTAGAACCAGGATGAGGTAAGTCATCACCATGAGGTCAGTTTATCAAAAGTTCATATTTCATTTCTGTGACCTCATATTTGGAAAGAGCATTAGAATCCATGCAGGTTTGCATTTTACATCACCTTGATATTCCTCAGGATGTGAGAGTTATGAACAGTCAAAGTTTTGGTCAAACCTGATATTCACAAGAGGAGGATCATATTTTTATAACCTCAGTCATGTTGTCGAAGATCATCATCATCTTTGAAACATTCCCCGATAAGTCACGCGGCCCAAATATCCGGACGTCAACTTTAAGTGGTAGTAAATCTTCCCCGTCAAATGGTCTTATATATTGCGAGCGTCATGTTTTCGAATGTAACCTGATATTTCTTAATATCCTCCTGACGTGAAATATCACCCTAAGCCAATATCCTGATGACGTCATCCAAATCTGATAAACGAAGAAACAAACATGACGATGACATCATCATCACATTTACATTTCGACAGGATATTTTCTAAACATGATCATGTTCGCATAATATGACGATGATGTCATGATGCCTTTCCGATACAAAGAACGAATATCAGGATGACGTCATCCCGATATTCTGAAAGAGAGACAAGTAAGTTTGTCTCGTCATCATCATATTTGAAACATCACCCGATACATCGAAATATCCTCCTGATGTACTAAACATAACCAAAAGGTGCTTTTGTCATCATGTTGTTTTTATTCCGGTATGATGATGTAAGTTCTGGTTTATGCATCCATATGACTAAGTAATGTTGAAAGAATACAGTAGGTATGGTGATTTATAAAGTCAATGGCAATATGCATGCATGTGTATACCTGTTGTGAGATGGGATTTTGTTAATTACAGGTACTCATGGCTGACAAGCGGTTAGTTAAGTGTCAAGAGGAATTCAGTAGGCCCATGTTCTCTTCTCAGAGGGGGGTCCTGTTTAAATACGGCGCAATTACAGATACCCATCAGGGAAGCACCAATTTGGAAGCCTGGTCAACTAGGCTGAATGATGGGAATGACAAAAGTCCGGTGCTAGATGCAGTGTTCGTATCAGGAATGTGGAACGCTGCCAGTTTTCTATATTCCATGGAGTCTCTGGAGCTGGTCATAGAATGTGCCCAGAATTATAATCCTTAGACAAGGCAAGTGATGAAACATGGGAGGATATATGCAGACCTCTCCATCAAGGGTCTCTCCCGGACATTTGGATTGCCACTGGGCAGTAAAGTTAAGAGCGTAGACCTGAAGAAGTCTGAAAAAAGAGTATGAAGCCAACAAGAAATCAGCCAGGAAGAACATGTATCAATGGCAGGCTGAGAACAGCACATATCCTGTAGCAGCCAAACTTCCTGTGCACCTGTTCAAATATGATTTTAGTGAGGAATACCAATACATGATTGCACTCCTGAATAGAGTAACAGGCCAGCCTCATGCTGGTAGTTTTAGAGATTGGATGTATGGAATAATCATGATGTGTCTATATTCAGATATCAAGCCACTATGGGGCCAGATAATAAGTGATGCTCTGCATGAGCAGCTGATGAACCTGGGAGGTTCAAATTGTGCATTTTATATGTCATCATACATTGTTTATTCGTGTGCTTATAAAGGCACTTTTGATGCTTTAGTAACAGACGAAAAGCTTACAGGCACAAATGCTGCATATATCTGGGATCATCATCCCCAGCTGCAAAGAACCAATTACCTCAAAGGTTACAAACTAGTCAATGATGCATTCTCCATGCATCTGGTGAGGACCGTGGAGGCAGAACAAGAAAAGAGCCCAGAGCAGGTAGCTCAGGAGATAGGGCTGGAAGCATTAATTGCAGAGGTGACAAGTCCTGTAGTGGTAGACCTGACAGAGAAATAGGATGCAAGTCCTGAACAGCCAGCAGGATCACCTGACAAAGGGCACCCAACAGAAGAAATAGAAATGGCAAAAGCAGAAGGCCATACTCCTGAATTGGGCCAACAAGGTCCACATGATACATCAGCGGAACCTGCTATAGTAGAGGTTCAAGAAACGAAGGCTGATGAAAAGGAGGAAACAATAGAGGATCCAGCTGCCAAAATACAAGAAGTTGATAGTGCAGGCTCAGAACAAATAGTGGCTGCAAAACAACCGCCAGCACTCCAGGCAGAATCCACAGTATCTAGTACAGTGGATAAACAACAAGGGGAAGAGTTGAAAACAGATGAAGTAATGACGGAGAAAGATCATGATCATCATGATCAACATACAGATGCACCACAGGATTCCCCACACCAAGAGGATGCTCCTCTGGAGAAGGAAATTCCTCAACAGGAGGATGTGCCGCAGAATCAACAACAAGGTGAGCATCAAGAAGAAGAAATGGAAAAATCACCATCTCCACAACACTTACTAACAGAAATGGGAGATACGGGTGAACATCAGTATGATGCTGAAAAACATAATCAGGTGCCTCCGTGGTTGGCAAGAGAGGTAAATATAGAGGAAGAACTTGAAATTCAGGAATTTGATGTCTCCACCTTGTTCTTCGCAGATATAATGAAACCTAGGAGGAAGGCCAGAATGACTTTGGCCATCAAGAGAGATCCGGCAATTGGGATTGCCATACCTGCGATGGAGAAAGAAAAAGGTAAAATTATTGTAGATGAATTTCAAATCAGCACAGTGGATTTGGGTTTTGCCAATGAGGACCAAGAAGGTCAAGAGGGCAAGGACATTATTGACTCTCTAATTCAAAAGGTGAAAAGAGAGAAGGAGAAGAATAAGCAACATAAAGAGCACATTGCTCAGTTGCATGCCTACATAAGGGGGCTGACCAGTCCTGATGATACTACAACTGAACATGCAGTCCCATTGATTGCTATTTCTCAGGAAGAGGTAAATAAGTTAGACCTCATGAAACATGAGGCGTCTGTAATAAGAAAATGGATGTCATCCTCATTGGATGATGCTGTAGAAATAGTGAAGGCCTCTTTGAAGAGGTGGAGCATTCTAAGTGACTCCAGGACCAAGGTGGATAAATTGCAAATGCAGACCGGGAAAAGGTCTTATAAACTGGAAAGGGTCCTAAGCCTCTTGGGAGAAATAAAGAGGATAAATCCTCAACTGCTTATCAGTAAGCAGGTACTGGACAGTAATACCGCAATGTTGGTGGACATCTGGTACAAAGATATTCAGTTTGAATGCGGAGTCCTCAAAAGGTGCAATAATAAGCTGAGAGATATCAGCATGAGGCTACACGATTTAATGGCTGAAGAGGCAGAGATATTAGAAACATTGGAAGGAAAGGTGGAAGGGAAAATAGAAAATCAAGATGAAGAGTCTGCCATCAAAGCTCTACACAGTAACTTCCAATCAGAAGCAGATGGTCCACCTGTCCACTTGACAAAGGAACTTATAGATAAAATAATGAGGATCAAGGTCAAGATGGAAAGATATAATGAAACACTGCAGGACAGGAAAAACAAGCTGGATAACAATAGAGATAAGTATGAAGCACATAAGCATGCCATCATCAAAGCAAAGACTCAAGATGGTGGAGGAATAGATCAAGTTGTGCATTCATATGAGCAGATCCGGAACAGCATGCAGCCCCATATGCGGCATCATCATCATCAGGATAGCGAAAGTTTAGGAAGTGATGCACATGATGATGATCCACATGAATCAGCTAAGGAACATGACGAAGATACATCATAAAGGGGATATAAATATAAGCAATGTAGATAGTTGCCAGCTGGCAACTTGTGCCATTTTTGTAAAGATTGACAAAGTCAAGAAAATGATGACCGTTGATTTGCATTGGTAAATCAAGGTCGTGGATCTTTTGTAATGGATTCCTCACCTTATTCTATAAAAGGTGGTGGAATGCCTTATTGCAAACATTCAAAACTTAATTGAAATCCGTCTGCTGAAACATTCAGAGCTCATTTCAAAGTTTTTGTATACATTTATATTTTTGCATGCTTAATGAATGAGAAGACTGTGTCGATTACAATTCATAGTAAATCTTGAGTAATTAGTGTATGATTTTTGGATATATGTGGTGATTTGTTGCGTCCCTTGGAGTGCATGCCTACTTACATGTGTTGTCTTCATACAAATTCCTTTGAAGTTAGCATCAACTATATCTAGCTGTGGAATGTCCTGGTGAAAATATGGTTTGGTTTTCTTCTCTTCATGACAGTATCTAATAGACATGTGGTTCAAAAGCTGAAGGTTCAACTTTCATTAAAAGCATTTCTTCAATATCTTTTAAATTTCAAAGCATTCCATCCCCATAATTGCAAATAATTGATGATCTTAAGCAAATAACACAGATATGCAGACATCTCGTAGATAATCATAAATATTTAGCATATTTGAATACAAAGCATGCACAATTGAAAATATCATGCAAAGATTGAAGCATTTATGCATCTTTTCACCAAACAACTGCATAATATGACTTCTCTGTAAAGAATTTTTGCAGGAGAATCATGATGATGATAAACTTCCACGTAAGGCCCCAAAATGGAAACAACAACTCACATTAACCTCTGAGTAACTTCAGATGATTAAGACCTAATCACCGAAGACTTGGGATCATGAATTCTTTGAATTCATAGCATCTTTCAAGATGAATAAAGGTTAATGTGTACTTTTATTCTATGCTTGTTTGTGACTAACATCATGACCAACAGTTATAAGACAGGAGATGACATGTGTCATAAGCATCTTTGAATAAGGCATATTTGGGTGCCCCAAGGTGGAATATGACATGTAAGAGAATATGCTATTTATAGCATGTGTATGACAGATTCTCTTATAGCTATAAGTTGTAACCACTATGACAGATTCTATGACGGTTGTAAGTGTCCTAAGAGCATCTGTCATAGCCCATTTTGGAAATAGGTGACCTCTTTGGGATGGGAGTTGTGGACAAGTGTCATGCACATTATACAATGTTGACTAAGTGTCCTTCGGTGTGGGTTTTGGTCCATGAAGCCATGTTGGACGCCCATTCCAAGATAGGTCCAATATTGCCTTGTATTTCCTATTTAAACAGGTGCTTGGAGATGGAGTTTGGATCATAGGTTTTACAGGTACTGTTATGCTACCGGATTGACTCCAGACACGAGTGTCAAAGACCATTAAAGCTTGCATTGCAAGTGTATTGTAAACATTCTTTCAAATTTGTTAATACATTTTGCAAGTTTTTGAGTGTGGGGTTTTTCACCTGATAAGGGTTTTCCCCGCCGTAAATATGTCTCTCTTCTTCTGTCTACTTTTTGGTTCTTGTGTTTTGCTACAATATCTTATGTTAATGGTTTAACATTGCTATAATAGTTAGGATAAATTTGAATTTGCATAGCCCTCTCCTCATTAGATTAGTGTAGGAAGCATTTTATGCACACCTAGCTTCCTTTCAGTTGGTATAAGAGCTTGATCACCTTTGGTCCTAGTTGTTGGGTAGGGGTGTTTTGAGCTAATATTAGGTTGAGTGGGAGTCTGTGTAGAGCATTCTGTATCTTATTGCAGTAAGGAGATGGCAGGCACATCCAAAAGATTTAAAGTGGAGAAGTTTAATGGCAGTAATTTCAAGTTGTGGAAGCTCAAGATTGAAGACATGCTTGTTGACCGAGACCTTTGGGAAAGTGTTAATGGAACTAAACCAGCTGCAATGTCACAAGATGAGTGGGATCTCAAGGATCAAAAGGCTAAGGGTCTCATAAGACTTAGTCTTGTTGATTCTATGTTGTTAAATGTCCATGAGGAGACTACTGCAAAACTACTTTGGAAGAAGTTGGGGGATGTGTATCAAGCCAAATCCCTAGTTAATAAACTTTTCCTAAGAAAGAAGTTGTATTCCCTTTGAATGGATGACAAAGGATCCATTGCTGAGCATATGAATGCTTTTAACATGTTGGTTGCACAATTGACATCTATTGGTGTAAAGATGGAGGAGGAGGATCGGTGTATGACCCTGCTTTGTTCTCTGCCAGACTCATGGGATCATCTTGTCATGGCAATTGGAAGCACCACATCCACATTCAAAATATAACAAGTGGTTTCTTCGCTATTGTCTAAAGAGATGCAGAGAAAGTCTTCTGAGGTAGCCAAAGAGGCCCTTGCAGTTTATGGAAGACCCAAGGAGAAAGGGAAGAAGGACAAGAAAGCTAAGAAGGGTAGATCCAAATCCCGTGGGAGATCCAAATCTCCTAGAAAGTCCAAGGCTCTTTGTTGGAATTGTGGCAAAACTAAGCATTTATGAAAGGAATGCAAAGAGGAGAAGAAGAAGAAGAAGAAATCTCTTGATTTAGATTCTGACAAGTCTCAAGATGACAGTGATGCTTTCATCGCAGCCCTGGCAACCCATGCATCTGATGATGTGTGGCCCGCTAATTGACTCTGGTGCATCATTTCACATGACCTCACATCGAGACTAGTTCACTGAGTATGAGAAGTTCGATGGTGGAAAGGTGTATCTGGGTGATGACTCTCATCTAAAGATTGTTGGTCATGGAAGAGTCTCTATCCAATTCCCTGATGGTCAAGTGAAGGGGATCTCTGGGATTCTGCACATCCCAGGCTTAGCACAGAACCTGCTTTCTGCAAGTATGTTGAATGATGCAGGTGTGCAGGTGGTCTTTTCAAAAGAAGAATGCAAGATGACTAGAGGAGCTATGGTGCTTGCCAAGGGTACTAGGAGAGGTACTCTATTTCAGCTGGAGGCATGCATTTCACAATGTAATAGTTCTTCTGACTCAAGGAAGAGGGTAGCAGTCACTTCATCCCCACCATCTGAACAAGCAGTGAAGAAATTTGTTGTTTCTAGTCTTGATGGTTGTAATCATGCATTGGAAGTTAAACTTCCTACTGAAAAGACAATGTTATGGCATAAGAGATTTGGCCACATTGGTGAGAAGGGTCTGCATACCCTAAAAAATAAGAACCTCGTTGAGGGGTTAGATGATTGTAATCTTGAGTTTGACTTTTGTGAACATTGCATTTATAGAAAACAAAACCGTGTTCAGTTTTACTCGAGTTCTCATAAGTCTTCTGGTGTGTTGGACATTATTCATTCTGATGTGTTTGGTCCTATTAATGTTCCTTCATTATCAAAATCTGTATACTTTGTATCTTTTATAGATGATTACAGTAGAAGGACATGGATTTATTTTCTCAAAAGCAAATTTGAAGTCTATAGCAAGTTTAAGGAGTTTAAAGCCTTTGCTAAAAATCAGACTGGTAAAAAAATTAAATGTTTGAGAACTGACAATGGTGGTGAGTTATGTTCTACATAATTCGATAAGTATTGCAAGGAACTTCGGATCGAAAGACATAAGACAACTCCATATACCCCACAGCAAAATGGAGTTGCAGAGAGGATGAATAGGACACTGATGGAGAAGGCTAGGAGTAT
The DNA here is from genome assembly GCA_027924645.1 of Cunninghamia lanceolata. Classification (NCBI taxonomy): domain Eukaryota; kingdom Viridiplantae; phylum Streptophyta; class Pinopsida; order Cupressales; family Cupressaceae; genus Cunninghamia; species Cunninghamia lanceolata. The sequence continues at coordinate 29,986,702 of BSBN01000193.1, forward strand.
GCTTAGTGGAGCTAGCCTAGAAAAAAAGTTTTGGGCTAAAGCTGTTGCCACTGCTTGCTATCTGGTAAACAGATCTCCTACATCAGCTCTTGTTGGAAAGACACCCATGGAGGTGTGGTCTGGTAGAAATCCTTCAATAAGGCATCTTCATGTTTTTGGTTGTGAGGCATATGCACATGTGCCTAGGGAGAAGCGGTCAAAGTTGGAGAACAAGGTTGTTAAGTGTATCTTCACTGGCTATGGTGTCAGTGTGAAAGGATACAAGCTTTGGGATCCTTTGGCTGAAAAAGTGTTGTATAGAAGAAGTGTCATCTTTAGAGAGCATACACCTTCTTCCACTATTTTGCAGCTAGAAGAAATAGTAAAGAAAGAGAATGTTGTTCAGTTTCCTGCTACCCCTGAGAAGATTGAACAGAAAGACAATATTGGACCTGATGATGAGGAGAGCTCTGGCAGCTCTAAAATCTCAGATGAAGAAGTTGAACCTTAACCTCAGCTTTTGAGGAGGTCTACATAGATAAGAAAGCAACCTGAAAGGTTTGGTTTTACATTCTTTGATTCTAGTTGTGCTTATGCTTTAATCACTAACAGTGATGAACCTAGAACTGTGTCAAAGGCTTTGGATATGACAGATGCAGGTTCCTGGAAGGAGGCCATGGAGGAAGAAATGGATTCTTTGGAAAAGAATCAAACTTGGGACTTGGTGCCTTTGCCTCCTGGATGAAAACCCGTTGGATGCAAATGGGTGTTCAAGAAGAAAATTGGTGCAGATGGCAATGTTGAGAAGTATAAGGCCAGATTGATTGTGAAGGGGTATTCACAAGTGGAGGGTATAGATTATGGTGAGATCTTCTCTCCCATTGCAAAGTTGACTTCCATTTGATTCCTATTGTCTCTTGCAACAGCTTATGACTTGGAGGTAGAACAGATGGATGTGAAGACAACTGTCCTTCACGGTGACTTGGAGGAAGAAATCTACATGTCATAGCCAGAGCATTACATGGTGAAAGGTAAAGAAAATTTGGTTTGCAAACTTAAAAAGTCTTTGTATGGTTTGAAGCAATCCCCTAGGAGATGGTACTTGAATTTTGATGCCTTTGTGTTGTCAATTGGATTTGTGAGATCAAAATCGGATCATTGTGTGTATTATAAATTTGATGGTGATCGTATTCTCATTCTTGCATTGTATGTTGATGATATGTTACTCATTGGGAAGGGTAAGAATATGATTTATGATTTTAAATCTCAGTTGTTAGCTCAGTTTGAAATGAAAGATTTAGGGGCAGCTAGGTACATTCTAGGAATAGAAATCAAAAGAGATGAAACCAACAGAAAACTTTGGTTAAGCCAGAGTAAGTATGTGAAGACCATGTTGGACAGATTCTGCATGGCAGATTGTAGACCATTTTGTGTTCTTGTTTCCTTGGGGACAAAGTTTTCTGTTGAGGATTGTCCAAAATCTCCTAGTGAGGTGGAGGACATGAGCAGAGTACCTTATGCTAGTGTTGTTAGCAGTTTGATGTATGCTATGGTTTGCACAAGACCAGACATTGCCCAAGTAGTGGGAGTCCTTAGTCGATTTATGGCTAATCCTAGATGGGTTCATTGGGATGCAGTTAAGCAAGTGTTCATATATTTGAGGGGTACTTCTGAGTATTCCATTTTCTATCATGGTAATGTTTCAGGACATCCACATTCTATTGATATTCATGGATTTGTGGATTCAGATTGGGCAGGCAACATTGACAGAGGAGATCCACCAGTGCTTATGTGTTTACACTGTTTGGTGGTGCTATTAGTTGGATGAGTAAGCGACAACCTGTTGTTGCTTTATCCATGATAGAAGCTGAGTATATGGCAGCAACTCATGCTTGTAAGGAAGCCATTTGGCTTAAGAGATTGTGTTCAGATATTGGTGTTGATGCAGGTTAGATTATGATCAGTTGCGACAGTCATAGTGCAATTTACCTTGTGAAGAATCTAACTTTCCATGCTAGAACAAAGCATATTGATGTTTAGTTTCACTTTGTGCAAGACATGGTTGAGGATGGAAAGGTAAATTTGGAGAAGGTAGATACTTTGAGGAATGTTGCTGATGCATTGACAAAACCAGTGAGCACAGAGAAGTTCAGATGGTGTTCGGAGTCTATCGGCCTCTCGGCCTATAGCAGTTAAATCATGTTTTTCTATTGGCTCTTAAAAGGTGTTCAACAAGTGGGAGAATGTTGGGAATTAAGGTGTCTCAACCTTGGTAATTCCTTACATTTGTAATGTTTGCATTTATTATTTAATTGCCTATGTTGTAAATACTTGTAAATTCCATATTGTCATATTGTAGGATGTGGCATGGTGATGTGTCGATCCTACATGGAATATGACAACTTGTAATTTTGTCCTCACATGAGGAGATAGGCGTCCCACTTTGTGGTAGGAGCATTTTGCCATGTGTTGGCATCTTCCATGTTGTGTAAGGGAATGTTTGACCGAAATAGTTATGATAGATTCCTATGACGAATCTATGACATGTAAGGGTCAGAAATAGAAGGTTATAAGATAGGAGATGACATGTGTCATGAAGCATCTTTGAATAAGGCATATTTGGGTGCCCCAAGGTGGAATATGACATTTTGTAAGGGAATATGCTCTTTATAGCATGTGTATGATAGATTCTCTTACAGCTGTAAGTTGTAACCGCTATGACAGATTCTATGACGGTTGTAAGTGTTGTAAGAGCATCTGTCATAGCCCATTTTGGAAATAGGCGACCTCTATGGGATGGGAGTTGTGGACAAGTGTTAGGCACATTCTACAATGTTGACCAAGTGTCCTTGGGCATGGGTTTTGGTCCATGAAGCCATGTTGGATGCCCATTCCAAGATAGGTCCAATATTGCCTTGTATTTCCTATTTAAACAGGTGCTTGGAGATGGAGTTTGGATCACAGGTTTTACAGGTACTATTATGCTACCAGATTGACTCCAGACACGAGTGTCGAAGACCATTGAAGCTTGCATTGCAAGTGTATTGTAAACATTCTTTCAGATTTGTTAATACATTGTGCAGGTTTATGAGTGTGGGGTTTTTCACCCGATAAGGGTTTTCCCCACCGTAAATCTTTGTCTCTCTTCTTCTGTCTACTTTCTGGCTCTTGTGTTTTGCTGCAATATCTCATGTTAATGGTTTAACATTGTTGTAATAGTTAGGATAAATTTGAATTTGCATAGTCCTCTCCTCATTAGATTAGTGTAGGAAGCATTTTCCGCACACCTAGCTTCCTTTCATTTATCAGAGTAAGGTGCACTATTTAGGCCACGTCATTTCAGTGGAGGGGATAGCAGTGGATCTAAAAAAGATCAAGGTGATCATGGAGTGGCCAGCACCGTAGAATGTAATGAAAGTTTGGAACTTTATGGGACTTGTCAGCTATTACAGGAAATTTGTAAAGGGGTTCTCGATAATTGCAACACCCATCATCTCGCTCCAAAAGAAAGGAAAGAAATTTGAGTGGAGTGACAAGTGTGAATAGGCATTTCAACTTTTGAAGGAGAAGCTCACAATTGCACCTATCTTGACTGTGCCAGATCCAAATGGGCACTTCACTGTGATAATAGATGCTTTAGAAGAGGGTGTAGGAGGAGTACTTATGCAGGATTGATAGGTGGTGGCATATGAATCCAAAAAATTGAAACAACATGAATTGAACTATGCACTACACAATTTGGAGTTGGCTTCCATAGTGCATGCCCTTCAAATGTGGAGACACTACCTTTTAGGGAAGCCATTCGAATTAAAAATAGACCATTTGGGGCTTAAGTATATCTTCACTCAGCCCAACCTAAATGCTCGACAAAGAAGATGGTTGGAGTTTTGAGTGAGTATGATTTTGGTATTGAATATATAAAGGGAAAGGAAAATAGAGTAGCAGATGCCCTTAGCAGGAGGAGACATCTTGCAGCTATGCTCACTGTAAGATCAAATTTTAGACAGCAGGTGATCCAAGCCCTTCCAGGAGATAAACCTTATGATGGATATATATTTGAGATAGATGGACTCTTAAGGTATCAAGGACGGATGTATGTTCCTAACTCAATGGAGTTGAGGAAGTTAGTGCTCAAAGAATTTCATAATGCACCGTACTCAAGACACTCCGGTGTGATGAAAATTATAGAAGGACTAAGACCCTTGTACTTCTAGCCAGGACTCAAGAAGGATGTTACCGAATTTGTAGCCTGATGTTTAGAATGCCAGTGAGTTAAGGCTGAGCGTGTGCATCCGGCGGGACTTTTATACCCACACAGTGTGCCAAAGTATAAGTGGCAGGTAATCAGTATGGATTTTATTCAGGGGCTACCTATGACTAAGAACAGACATGCTTTCATCTTGGTTATTGTAGATAAATTGATAAAAGTGGCTCACTTTATACCTAGGAATCTCAAGGATGGATCGTTGATCCTAGCCAAAAAGTTTGTATAGGAAATTTTCTATTTACATGGAGTACGGAAATGATCATCTCTGATCGCGACACTTGAATGACTTCTAGATTCTAGACAACATTGAATGCATCTTTGGGGACCAAATTGAACTTTAGTTCATCCTATCATCCTCAAACTGATGGTCAGACAGAGAGGGTGAATCAGGTGGTGAAGGATCTCCTAAGGATGTATTGCTTGGACCAGTAGCATAAGTGGGAGGACTATCTTCCCTTAGTGGAATTTGTGTATAATAATTCATATCATGCCTCCCTAGGAATGGAACCTTTTAAGGCTTTGTATGGCCATAAATGTCATACACCTATCAGCTGGGATAAGGTGGAGGATAGGATAGTAATTGGGCCAAAGATGTTGAAAGAGATGGAGGATCAGATGAAGCTGATTAAGGAGAAATTGAAATAGGCTTCAAATCGCCAAAAGAGTTATGCGGATAAGAATAGAACCTTTAGACAGTTCTCGGTAGGGGATAAGGTCTTCTTGAGAGTTTGACCTCAGAAAAGTTCCATTTCATTTGCCAAGGGTTCCAAGCTTGCCCCTAGATATGTTGGACCATTTGATGTTTTGGAAGTAATTAATCCGATTGCATATAGGCTTGCTCTACAACTGGCTCTATCCCGTATCCATAATGTCTTCCATGTATCTTTGTTTAATCCCTACCATCCAGCAGCTTCACATATTCTTAATTGGTGTGCATTGCATGTTCAAGATCTAGGGGTGGTGCTAGTGGAGCCCACCTGAATTTTGGAGAGGCACAACGTTAAGTTGTGGAACCGTGATGTTGTACAGTATAGGGTCCATTGGGACCAATATTCAGTGGATAGTGCCACCTGGGAGAATGCGGAGGATATAGACAGAGCTTTCCCGCATCTGAGATTTTACCATAAACTTTTTATTTTCTACATAATTATGACTTATTTATTATATTGATATTAGATATGTAAGACTTTTATGTTGATGTTTTGTGTAATAAGACATCGGGATGATGTCTCTTCCAAGTGGGGAAGGATGTCACATCTCAAACTTTTATGCATTCTAAACTTACTATAATTGGAACTATTTTATGGATAATTGTGTGTGGATTAAATAAATATTATTTTATTTTGAAAGGATGAGATAAGTGGATATTATTTTATTTCGAAATGATGAGATATAGTGAATATTATTTTATTTTGAAATGATGAAATATAATGCTTCGGCTATTTGGACACTAACCTATTAATAGAAAATCTGAGTTTTATGAGTTGCAGATTGTTAAAGACAAGGGTGTAGTTAAGGTAGAGGTGGTTAGCTACCTTGCACGGTTAGGATGGAGTGGACTCTCTCTTGCACACACAGGCACTTAGATGGCATATAGTTGCATTGTCATTGCATAACTTAATCATATTGATATATTGCCTTCTTATTTTACTGGAAAAGAAAATTATTGTTATGTTTATAGTTGTTATTTAATTAATTGTTAGCTAAATATTAAAAATGCTCTTGGTGAAATAAATGTAGTTTTAATTTATTTATAAAGTGATTTTATTTGAAATTATATGTGAAGGAAGAATTATAATTATTATCATTTATTATTTTAGAAATAATTGTGTTACAAATTTAATTAATAAAATTATGATAGTTATTAAAAATATGTTTTTCTAAAATAGAATATGTGTTTTATTTGATAAATTAAAGATAATTCATAGAAAAAGAAAACAAACTTAGAAAATAAAACAAAGATAGAAACAAATAAAACAATAGAAAAAGACTTAAATTTAGAAGACAAAAAAAACAAAGCAAAAATAAAAAACTGAAAAAGATAGAAAGGAAGAGGTGAGAAGAAAAGAAAGTTATTAAAAAGAAAAACTCTCTCATTCTCACACACACAATATTCATTCTCAAAAACAAGAACAGAGAAGAGAAGATTTCAGATTTGGCAAAGGAAGCAAAAGAGGAACAAGGAGGAGTGGGGAACCAGAAAGGATTCAACCACAAGAAAGTGTAAAATAGGTTTTTATTCAATCCATAATTTTCCCAATCTGTGAAAAAAAGATATTGTATGGCTATTTGTTGTTTCTGTAAGATCGTCGCTATATTATAATACTATTATTTTCAATATTACTTTTATTGTTATTATGATATTTTACATATATAAAATTGTTGATCATAAACTTTATATGTTTTCTGTTATATGAGTAAATCTAAATACTCTATGGAATACTCTGTTTATAACGAATAATGTCGCTGCCGAAAAGGTTTGGGTCTGCGAAGCTACCAGATGTTAGGGCTTCAACTACAGGTGAGGCAAGGGTTTCAGGCATCAATGGTGTTATTCAGGGTGATGGAGATTCTTTTGCTAAGGTTTCCTTGATTAATAGATGCATTAAAGGAGCTTCTATGCATGGTGACAGTCAGGGTTCAATCTCTGTGGTGCCTTCCTCTGGAAACTCTAGAGCTCAGGCTAGGTATGGAATCAACCCTCGCACTGCTGGCCTCTCTCCACAATCTTCTGAGTCCTTTCCTTCAGGAGATAGATCCACATATGTGCCCTCCTTTGCAGAGACAGTTAAATGTGGGCATCGACAAAGCAATGATGTGCGACTTGCGAATACCTCTGTGGTGGGTGCTCCTTTGGAAAATCCCAGCTCTAGGTTTGGTTCACCTAGGGTCTCCTCAAATCCACAAAACTCAAGTATAACCATTAGGATGTCGATTCAATGCTTAGACAAACCTCTGGAAGTGAATTTTAGCACCATTTTATTAAAGGAAATGCGTGAAAATGAAGAATTTTTTTTCTAAGAATGGGATGATTGGTAGGTTTAGTCAATTTTAACCTAGCCTCCCTATATTACATGAATGGATTTCAAAATCATGGGGTCCCCTAATGGAAAAAAACTTAGAAATTTACCCCAGTGTAAAAGGCTTTTTCACAGTGGTTTTTGACAGCAAGCAAGACAAAAATGCCATTCTTAATCACACATAGCTATGGGGTGAAAGCACATTGCTTCTAAAATCTTGGCATCCAAACTTTGATCCAACCATTGAATCATTTGTTGTTATGCCAATCTGGGTTCGCCTCCCAAATCTTCCCCTACACTATTAGTTCGAGTCATGCTTTGCAGCTATTGGTAATTCTTTCGGTAATTTCATAAGCACAGATGCAAATTCAAAAAATTTCATTCACGCAACCTTTGCGAGATCTAGTTGAGGTGGACACGTCCAAAACCCTCCCAGCACAAATCATTTTGAATGCAAATGGTAACAGCTGGTTGCAAACTTTAGACTACGAAGGTTTAATTTTCAGATGTAGAATATGTTACAAAATTGGTCACATTGCAGTAGATTGATCGAAGGTGAAATCTCAAGCAAAATGGGAGGCATCCTCTCGAAAGATGCCTCCCCCAAGCACTATTCCATCTTGACCTCACCCAAGAGCGGTAGCTCATCAATAACTAATATCAACACAAAGAATGAGAAGTTTTGTGAGTCTTCTTCAGCTTCTAAATCTGATCTAAAATTGCCTACTATGATCAAACCTTGTGACCCAGATTGTGATGTGGGTAGTTTTGTTGCTCCATCAGTCAAACAAAGCTCAAAATCTATTGTTGTGATTGAGGATGCACAGATAATAGTGGCTAAAAATTCCCTCTCTCAGGCACCTTCATACGCATTAAAAGATCCTATTGATGGGGATGGGGAAGATAATTGGAAAATAGTTAGGAAAAAGAAATAGATCAACAGTCAAAGAAAGGTTGCCTGCAATGAATCATAGCTTCGGTCTTCTACCATTTTAGCCCCAAAGAAACAAATGTTTGGGAGACCTGATGAATAGTTCAAACCACAAAAAAAGGAGAATGCTATCCTCAAGCTAATGGAGTGCAGAAATAAATTACTCTCTCATGGTAATGTTGGCATCAATACTTAGTAAGCAACTATTGCCATGGATTTTTACCTGGCTACTCTTGGATGGTTGCACATGGCCCTGTGTGCAGTTTGTTTTTTGGCAGTTTGTTGTTTGTAGCCTTATACCTTAAGGAGTTTTGGTTTCTGATTGTAGTGACTGAACCAAGTAGATAGAAAATTTGCATGGGTTTGTATGTCTATGGATGATTTAATCAGATGTAACTTTGTATCCATGGGGATGAGATCCCTCTTTTGTCATCTCACCTGGTGCGGGCTAGGCTAAATTCTGACTTCAATACAAAACTCTCCTATTACGAAGAAAAAAAAATCTAAATACTCTATGACTGATATATATATATATATATTGTATGATTATAGATTGTATATATATTATAATTTGTACTGTTAAGTATCATATATTTTATATTGTATATCTATCATATGTTGTTTCTATTTTAAACTGGGTATATATTATAACAAATACTATTAAAACATTTAATGATTTTTATGTTACCAAAATTTCCAGCGAACTATATTATTGTGACATTAGATATTTTTATATACTAATTTTTTTTTTAAAAATGGTGAAACGACACTAAGGCCGGGCTCCATTGAGGGAGTCGTGGGAGGTGCTGACCTCCCCACAGGCCTTACGGCCTGTGGGGAAAGCCATCACCATCCCCATGGCAGCCCTTTAATGGAGGTCATCGCCGTTGAAATGCTTTTAAACTTTCTTAACATTTATGAAATGTTCTTTGAACTTTGACTTATTGCATATAGTTCGCTCTTAAGGTTGTTCAATGTCATTCTTTGGCAGTTTTGTTGTATACTATATAATGTATGTTTAATAATATACTTCATAATCTTTGTAGTCGACGCTGCCAGTCACTGCTAAATATGAATTGTAATATACACACACACACACACTTTTGTTGCCTGTATTTTTCAATCATGTTGTTGATCGATGCCATTAATGACAGTTATGTTATAATCAGTAGATCAATACTTTATATGTTAATTTGTATATAAATATGTAATCTATATATATATTCACTATTGTATTTTTAATGTTTATACTGCTATAACCAACACAGTTGGAGGTCCTACTGGGTTTTAATGCTTGAAGTTTATTTCCATTAGTTTTATTTAACCAGCCCCAATAGAAAATATATATATTACAGAAATTTTCTTTTAACAAAACAAAACAATCATCTGGAACCCTGAAATGAAATTAAACCCGCATTGATAGAAATAATTATTTTAGTAAACTGATAACTGTTATAACCAAATGTTACCATTGATTTGGGAAAGTAAGATTTTATCAACACAAAGTAATAGGAAAATGAGTAGGATGTTTTTTTTATCTCAAACAATTATTTTACATTCCAAAATTAGAAAACAACTTTTCTTTAAAAGATTATTACATATCACTGGAATTGTAAACTTAGTCAAAAACATGCAAACCAGAATAATAAACTTTTGAGTAAATTCTATTTTTTTTGAAAGAACACATTGTTAGTGAATGCTTTAAACTTAAACAAATTTATTCTTTTGAACTATGAGAAATGTTATATTGATTTTCTTGTGTAATTACTTCTGGGACAGGATGCCGAATGTGGGCTCCTAGAGATGGTGATTTACTTTTTCTAAATTACCACTTTTGTTATTTATTGCTTTGCCCAAAGCTACATGTACCATTGAAATAGATGGATTAGAAAAGCCTAGACTTTATGTTATATGTCTCTGCCACATCCTGCATGCAAGAAATATGTCATTCTAGTTATTAGGAATGCATATAGGCATCAAGCTTGCATCAAGAGTTCCCTCTTGCCTTTACCATTCCAGGTTACTAGGCTCCTTGTGCAGGGTCGGGGCTTTCTTCGAGTTAGGAAGAAACCCGGAGAAGTTCAGTACTTCGTGGTTGGGTGGAAAAAGTGCCTTAACCACACTCTTGGCCTCAACTTGCGGAAGACTAGTGGGGTCATGGTGGCTAAGATCAGATCTACTTATGTTATATGATTCATGATGTATATTCCATTGTATTATTCTTTGTATGGCTTGCATAGCCAATTTGTAATTGTATAAATACTCTCATTGATGTAATTGATGTAATATCTTGTACTTGTAACATTGAAACAGATGTAATGTAACACTCTTTTGTGTATGGAATTGTAATACTTTATTTGGAAACTTGCCATTATTTTACTACTATGGATAATTTGATTAATAAAAATGATTCACTTTCCTTATTTGAAATGAGTAATGCTATTTGGTTTACTATTTTTAGTATGTGAGTTTTTAGTACTATACACTTCAGCAGCCACAATACTTAAAATAGTGCGAATAGAAGTCATCTTAACAATCAGAGAAAAAATCTCATCAAAATCAATGCCCTTTTTCTATGCAAATCCTTTTACAACTAACCTGTCTTTAAATCTATTCTTACCTCCATCTTCCTCTTTTAGCCTATAAACCCATTTGTTTGGTAAAGCCTTTTTACCTGTAGGCAACTTGCATAATTCCCAAGTCTGATTTTTCAACAAGGAGTCCATTTCTTCTTCCATTGCATGCTCCCATTGAACCTTTGTATCTATCTGAATAGCTTCATCATACCCTTTCGATTCACCAGCATCTATTAACAAAATAGAGTACAAAGAGGGAGAAAACCTTTTGGGAGGTCTGCTTATCCTTGTTGAATGTCTAACATTCACTGGAGTTTGTGGTATTTATTGTTACTATTGCAGAGCATGAGGAACCACTAGAACATCACTATCCAGAGTATCATCCAGCACCACAGAATCCTTTTCTTTCTTCTCATGTTGCTGCAACTAATTTTGTACAACACTTTCTCATTGAATACTGTTGGTTTTAGGACAGACAACTGAGAGGTGGGGGTGAATCAGTTGTCACAAAAACTTTCTTTTCTTTAAACACTTAAATCTTTCTTATATTTCAACAACATAATAATGATTCAATCATGGAAGCACAATGCAATAACTTAAGAGCAGAAACACATTAACACATGACACCAAGATTTTAACGTGGAAAACCCGGTTAAGGGAAAAACCACAGGGTGACTAACCCAAGATTGTATTCTCTGTTAAAAGAATAAGAAGAACAAAATGGCACATGTCAATTAGGGCTCACTACCTGAGCACACTACTCACAAGAGGCCCATTGCCTACAGGAGACACACTGTCTACAGAATAATATAAATATTACATACTTGAACTAGAGTTTAGCATCTTCATCATGCTTGAGACAGTTCCATTTAAGCTCAAAACTTATGCTCTGCTTTTTGCTCTTCTCCTCTCTACCACTCTCTCATCCTCATCTACATTCTTTGAAATAACTTCACAAATCTTATTTATACAAGACATTGACTTTGGGATAATCATCCAAGTTGGTATAATACATACTTTATTTTATTATAGAGCAATTACACAAAAACAACTTGACTTATTACAAAAATTCATGCGTATCACCACACTATCAGCCACACATATCTGGGACTTCAATCTTCTTTGAGGAACATGCCAAGCTTCGCAGAACATATTCAAGATCATCCGCAAGATGTGTAAAACATCCAATCAGCCAAGATTAGGAAGAACACTATCACCCAAGAGTAAATCTTCAATTACAAGCTCAATCTTCAATGCGGACCGCCAACACGAACTGGACACAATCTAGAGACCTCCACAAGCTTGCCTGAATCACCAAGAACATCCACACCACTTTTGCTTACTGAAATCATTTGCATCTTCATCTAGAACCTCAAGAACATAGTCTGTCATCACTGTCACATTAGAATAAATGCTTACAGACCTCCAGACCACGAACGAATTGAGTTGTCAATTCACATTGGCTTCCTAAATATTCCACCAAATCTGTAGAACAAGATATTGCATTTTCGGATCTCACTGGACCTATTTGTGTCACTCTGTCACCTCTAAATAGCTGCCAGAACTGATTTTACTCATATGGCCATAACTTCTCCAAATATTCATGCGGACCTCTCAAATCTTGACTGGATCATCTTTAGACACATATCTACGAACTCTTTGATGTGCATTCTCTTATCTTCATCTAGCTAGGATTTTCACTTCATAGAGCTTCACTGTCTTCACTGTTCTTCTCTGTTTTTGACAGGACTAATTTTCTCAATATCCTCAGCACACAGTTCATCCAATACTTGACATCAATGCAATAGGAGTATGTTGACATCAATGACAACATCAGTTAGGCCCCTACTTGCAACAAATACAACATCCCTACTTCTCACAATTTTTAGATTTTTAAAATCTAAAAGCCTATAACCAAATTCATCAATGCCATATCCAACAAAGATATACTTTTTATTTTGCATCCATCTTGGTTCAATTTTTAGAATCTACATGTGCAAATGCTTCACATCCAAAGGTTTTGAGAAAAGAACAACTCACCTTCTTACCTGTCCATGCTTCCTCTAGACTACCACAACCCAAAGGAACTGAAGGACCTCTGTTAATTAAATATACAATGGTATTGACAGCCTCTGCCCATATGTTTAAATACAGCCTGACATACATCTCATGCTCCTTGCATGCTCCATTATTATCCTATTCATGCGCTCAGCCACTCCATTCTTCTGTGGAGTCCTTGGAACTATTTTCTTCCTATGAATTCCATTAAAAAAATAATAAGCCTCAAATTCTTTGCTACAATACTCACCACCATTATCAAATCTGAGACATTTTAATCTTTTACCCGTCTCATTCTCAATCAAGCTTCTCCATTTCTTAAATGTTTCAAATACATTAGATTTCTACCTAAGGAAATAAATCCAAACCTTCCTAGTTGCATCATCTATGAATGTAACATAATATCAAGAGCCATCGAGAGAAGATACCTGAGCTAGTCCCCATACATCCGTATGCACAAGCTCCAACTTTTCATCTTTCTTTTGCTTCCCATCCTTAAGAAAACTAACTCTCTTTTGTTTGCCATACACACAACTTTCATAGAAATCTATATTAATACATTTCAAACCTGGTAACACTTTCTTAGAATGAAGGACCTTCATACATTTTTCACTCATATGCCCAAGTCTGTTATGCCACAGTGTTATCTCAGAACCCACAACAATGGTTTCAGTCTCTGCCTGTGAACTTGCAACAATTGTTCCTGATTGATTTTGCTCTATAACAACTAAAGTAGAAGGAACAGTATGACCCATACAAAGATATAAGGTGCCTACATTCACACCTTTTGCTACTATTAAGGTACCTCTTTTAACCTTCCAATTTTTATCACTAAAAGTACCTATGCAAGTTTCGTCACCTAGCTGCCCTACTGAAATCAAATTCTTACTCGGCCTAGGAACATGCCTTACCTTTTGTAGTAGCCACTAATTCCCATTCTGTAACTTAATCCTAATTCTTCCCTTTCCAAAAATCTGATAGGGTTCATTATCTCCCAAATAAACCAACCCAAAATCCCCTTGGACATAATCAAGAAAATAAGTTCTATGGGGCGTAGCATAAAATGAGGCCCCTGAATCTAAAACCCATGAATCATCAACATTATCTAAGGAAAGAATCAAAGCATCATCTTTAGATTTATTACTTACCACATTTGCCTCCTTATTACCTTCTTGTTTGTCTCCTTTATTCTTTTGAGACCAGCAATCTTTCTTCAGATGACCCAGTTTCCCATAGTACCAGCAATCCTTCTTTCCTCTGGATTGGGACCTCTTGTCTTTTGATTTTCCTTGTGACTTCCCATGACCTCTAGAACCTTTTCCTCTCTCCTTTGATTTGCCCCTGCTTTCTACATTCAAAACACTGCCTAATGTGGATGTTCCACTTGAGATTTTCCTACAAATTTCCTCACTCAGAATAACACCAACAACATCATCAAATTTTAGTGTATTCGAACCAAAAATAGAATTACTAATCACCATTACCAAACTATTCTATCTTTCAGGCAAAGAACATAATATCAAGAGAGCTCTAACTTCTTCATCAAAATTTACATTTACAGAAGTCAATTAACTAGTAACTGTGTTAAACTCATTTAAATGATCAGTAACTTATCCACCTTCTACCATTTTCATATTAAATAAACTCTTCATAAGAAATACCTTATTTGAAGCAAAAGGCTTTTCACATAACTTTTATAGTGTCTACATCAACTCATCCTTTGTCTTTGCTTTTGAAATATTGAATGCCACTGATGGCACCAGGCACAAATGAATGCTTCCCAATGCCTTTCTATCTAGAAGTTCCCAATCCTCATTAGTCATTGTTGTCAGTTTGTTGTCTTTCCCTTGCAATAGCCTCCATAAATCTTTCTGATAGAGATAATCCTCCATATGCATCTTCCATAATTGATAGTTCTTCCCATTGAATTTATCTACTTTTAATTTACCCTTGTTTTCCATTACTCCCACTCAGCCGTGAGACCTTCTTGTAGAGGATAATCTAACAAAACCTGCTCTAATACCACTTGTTAAGAATAGCAGGTAGAAGATATCAACTAAATGCAGATAAACAAAGATAAACAAAGAAATGAAAAATACACATAAATAAAACAGCGAGACAATTTTAACATGGTTCACCCAAACTCGAGCTAGATCCACCAATAGAGAGTCCAATATTATTATCTAACAAAAATAGAACCGATTACAACCAGCGATCTCATGCAACTCAATACCGTTGCAATATGCTACAATGCACTATCATTAGTAACCCTAACCCTTAGCCTTTTCACCTTCTCCAGCTATTTTTATCAAGACTTATATCAGTTACAAAATTAGGGTTTTTTATATGTCAGCCAATAGAAAATAATTGTCTGCCCCCTGCACTCCCCCGTTAAATACTTTGGGGGGAAATCGCACCATCAAAAGTGGGGAAAATTTAACCTCTGGTTTTGATTAGGCTCCATATAACAACAAGAATATGAGTGATAATCTTAGCAGATCTTTGTTATCAAAAGAAAATTGATCCTTTGCAATGGCAAATCTACTTGCTTAAATAGAGAGGGCAAAGGCAAAAAATCAAGGAAAGGAATCATTTAGGCACAAATAAGCATCAACAAAATCTCGGTGAATCACACAAGTAAAAAGAAAACTTCTAAAATGATCACAAGACTAATAGAGGCTTTTGAGACATTTGTGCATGGTGCAGATGTCCATGCTAAGCGCTAGAGTCTTTGCAATTCTAGTTCTTCAAAGGTCTAGTCAACTTGGGACAAAGCCAGGATTTATGCACTTTTATGGTTTTTGATCATGATAAGTAGAAAGGGTCAAAGCAACGCAAAGGCACATCTCGTGGGTCAAGGGTAAAGCCAAGGTTGTAAATGATTCTAAAACACGCTAAGGGTATGGACACTAAAGTGAGTGCCAAAAATAGTGTGAAATTGTGAGATCACAATTTACGATGCTACATTTAGCCTCCACTTTAGCGGGCATATGACACTACATGCATATGCAAGCTAAAGTAGAAGAAAGAAGGTATTGAAAGTAAATAAGCATGAAAAGGATACCCAAAAGGATACTATAGAGGATGCATGGTTCTTCAAGTAGAGGAATCAACCCCCAGGTTGAGATCCTACAAAACAAATACATTAGACAACAAAAACCTGTAAGACAATAGTGTTAGAGCATAAACCTATAAAACCACTATGTCAGAACATCACAAACATATATATAGACATAAACAACACAACATACATAGAGGGGAAAAACACACAACAAGCATTTAGAAAAAAAATTGAGTCAGCAAAGTGAAAGAGACCTTGATGTGAAAAGTTGTCTCAATACCACGTGTCGTCCCCAAAATACAACAAAAATAAAGAAAACCACAAATAGAGGAATTCTTAATTAGAGATAGAAGAATATAATGAGTCGATCCATTCTTCAAGGAGAGAAGACATACAAATAGATAGGGAAGCAATCAATACGAACAAAGAAGAGTACATGACTTTGACACTAGCTTGCTTTGTCACTAGGGGTCATGCAAATAACAATATTGTCATGGATCACAGACTAGCAAGTTGCATTATGCTAGGTGACCATGAGTGTAAAAAGGTAGTTGTATGAAGCACATACTAGCAAGCTACATTATGCTAGGTGGCTCATAGACTACACAGATCACAGACTAGCAAGTTACATAATGCTAGGTGATCGTGAAATACCAACGCTTCAAGGAGCATATCAAAGACCAACACCTTAGGGAGCATATCAAACACCAACACCTCAGGGAGCGTATCAAGCACCAACACCTGAGGGAGCGTATCGAACACCAACACCACAGGGGGTGAATGCTTCAGGGAGCATTAAGTAAACAACACCACAAGGGGCTAATTGATAAAATACACCTCAGGGAGTGAATTGGTAAGCTACACCTTAAGGGGTGAATTAATAAGCTACATCTCAGGGGGTGTGAATTGATAAGCTACACCTCAAGGGGTGTGAATAAAGAAGGTTGCATGTATGGACGCACATGTGAGAAGAGTATATGCCCCCCTTAAAATATTAGCATGTATAATGTGCAAATATTTTAAGGTAAAGAAAAGGGGAAGAAAGAGGAGGGAGGATCCAAATATAGAATACACACCCCTTAAACAAGTTGTCACAGCCCCCAGAATATGGGTGAGGACAACCATGAAAAAGAATATTGTGTCGTTACCAAAAATGAAGTATGGTTGCACGTGAGATTATACCACCATGAATGCCAACAAGCAAATAGAGAAAGCTATAGGTGCCACATAGTGGGTAGCAACACAATGAAAGAAGGGAGGTGTGAAAACCTCATGAGAAATTAGAGAAATAATAATGAACCAGATTGATGCAGGAGCATCCATGGTCAATGGCAATCTTGCATCACCAAAAATATTTTAATTTTTGTTTGTTTGTTTTCAATAAGGTTTGTGGGCTTTGGAAAATAATATTAAAATTTGAAACAAATGTATTTTCTTGGGGTATATTAATAAATGTAATTTTGAATAAAAATACCCCGATAATTTGTAAATTCCTCCATTAGTGGGGAGAATATTTTCTAGGCATCCACTTGGAGATATGCATTAATTTGTATTTTGGTGGGGCTGATTTGGTGGGAAGATTCCATCATAAGTGGGTCAACAACTCCTATTTTTATTTCCAAAAATTGTAACCTCCAAGAAGGGTGTGGATTTCCAAGAGGTGGTTCAAGTTGATGGTTTTAGTGAAACCATGGGAAATTTTAATGAAACCATGTGGGCCACAAGCATTGCATGTTGTTGCATGTCTAGGTCGTAATTATGAAACCTATTCTCGGTAAAATGGGCATAACTTTCTAATTTCTTATCAAAATAAAAAAAAAATTAAAATGTTCTGGAAAGAGGGGAAGGAGGCACACGAAACCCAAAAACTGTTTTAGAAATTTAGAAAAATGAGGAAGCGGTGATAGGAATAAGGGACGAGTTTTCTTAGAGCTTTAGGGAGAAGAAAATTTCTACATACCCAGATGATGTTGGAAGGAGTCAAGAGGTGGAGAAATTTATTTGTTGCAGGTGTTGGATGTGTAATTCTCATAAGCTCATAAGCTTCTATATTTTGTAATGCATTTTCAGATTCAATAAAATATAAGTTGTAGATTTCTCTTCATATTTTCTGCTGCAATATTTTATTTTCAGCTTTCTTGCATAGGCTTGTGTCAATGTTGTGTTGCAGATTTAAAAGGGTGAGTATCCCTTTTGTATTTCATCAGTGGTGTTAGAGCATGTGTTTGCAAGTATGGATAAGTTTCTACTTCATTAGTGGCATCAGAGCAGGTTGTTCCTAAGTCTGCAAGCAGATTGTCAAATGTGAGGTAGCTTGTAGCAGGACCTGTGATTTGTGGGTTCTGAGAAAGTGCCTCTGAAGTGGCCCCATGAGGTAGGGGTAGAGGTGGAGGTAGATATCAGAGTAGGTTGTTCCTGTGTCTGTAGGAAAATTGCCGAATGTGAGGCAGCTTGTAGCAGGACCTATGGTGGTGTGTGTGTGATTTGTGTGTAGATAGACTGCTGAATGTGAGGTAGTTTGCACTAGGACTTGAGGGTTGGATTGTGTGAGAGATTTGTTGCATGTCTATATGCAACTTGCAAGAAAAACTATTTAGAGGGTTTTGAAAACCTATGTTTTGAGGTTTTGTGAAGCCTTGAGTATGGAAAAGAGAATGAGAAAAAGGACTTTTATTATTGGATAGATTCTGACAATTCCTAGACTTGAGGAAATCAAAGAAAGACTTAGGGAGGATAGGGTAAGAGAATTTAGGGAATTAAAGAAACAAGTGGAAGAAATTGCAGTAGAGTTGGAAAGGAGAAGAGTACTTCATCAGAAAAGAGGTGATAATTTTATTTATCTTTCTAATGATATTTTGAATGCAAGAAAGAAAGAAAATGAAGTAGAATGTCAAGGAAGAAGAAGAAGATGGGTGGGAAGAAGTTTTTGAATCTGAAGCTAAGGCATGTCTTTTGGAAGGCATGGAAGAGATGGTGAAGAAGGTTGCAGCAATTGAAGAGGATAAAGATGTTGCAGCTGAGAATGGAGATGAAGAGAAAGAGGCAATAAATTTGAGTATTATTGATTTGAGTAGTCCAGAAGAAGTTGAGATGATGGAATTTGAGGGTCCTATATTTGATGAAGAATTTGGTGAAGATGAAGATCTCCTACTCAAAGAGGAGATGAGAAAGATTTATATCTTATTTGAAAGGAAAGATTCAGATGAATGTGATAAGGAGATAGAGAAGATGCAGATGGGAGAAGAAAGGTCCAATGATTATGCTAACATTGTTTTGTTTATAGGTAAAAGAGAAGGTGTAGCAGAATTTTAAGTATGTGACATTAAAGATGATATCCTCATGCAAGAGGATGAGGTAAAAGAAAAGATTGTATCAGTTGAAAAAGAATGGCTTGCATTGACTGCAGATGGAGGTGAAGTTGTAGCAGCAATAGAGAAGGAAGAGATTACTAAGGTAATACCTTATTTTCTTGAACATGATAAATGTAAAGTTGATTTGCATGTTGTGAAGATGAATGAAAAGTGTGAAGAGGAAGTGAAGATAGAAGTATTTTATTTCCATGAGTTGGTTAGTGCAGATTTTTTTATAGGTGTTACAGAGGGAAATATGAATGCGTGTTGGATGGATTGTGGTGGGTTAAAACCCACGAGATTAGAGGTGAAGAAAAGTAGTAATTGTGCAGTGGGATAGATTATGGTGGATTTGATTCTACGGAGGGAAAGAAGAGTGAAGTGCAGACTTGGTGGAGTGTTAGAGTTTAGGTAGATCAAAGCAATAAACACTAACAATTATATGCAGATTAAATAACCCAAATATAATAATGAGGAATAACACAAAAGAAATCAACACAGAAATTTAACGTGGTTCACCCAATATGGGCTACATCCACAGAAACTCAGTCATCCAATAATTTTATTATCTAGTACAAAATAGATTACAATCTAGCGAATGCATAACCATAACATACATCCCAGCCGCTTATAACAAGCTTTTTGGAAGCTTCTAGAATTAGGGTTTTGCAATGTCATATTTCTTTTGTCGGTTAACCAAAATTAGCAACCGACTCCGATCGTGCAAAAAGGAGGGAAAAAATAACTAGTGTACAGTACTTGCATGATCAGTCACCACATACCACAATCTCCCACTTGGAGACTGATCAGGCTCCACACCAAACAATCTCCCACTTAGAGATTGATCCTAGACGACATCGTCGCAATTGCGGCTCCCACTGGATTACATGCCTGGCTAGTTTCTTATATCCACCATTATCAGTCATGAAGGCCAATAGAAACTGATGAGGAAATCAGTTTCTCCCATGTAACTGCCTTTGTGAACATATCTGCAGGATTCTGACTTGTGTGAATTTTCTCTAACTTCAACTGCCCATCCTCCAAAACTGACTGGATGAAGTGGTATCTAAGCTGTATGTGCTTAGTTTTTGAATGCAAAGTTGAATTCTTAGCAAGATGAATGGAACTCTGGCTATCAGTGTACAAAGGGCTATCTTCTTGTCGTTGCCCCAATTCCTCCAAAAAATGTTGTAACCAAATCATCTCCTTGCTAGCTTTCGTAGCAGCAACATACTCAGCTTCAGTGGTTAAAAGCACAACCTTTTGTAGTCTTGAAATCCAACTGACTACAGTACCTCCTATAGTACAAACATACCCTGTAGTACTCCTCCTGCTATCAATATCACCCACCAGATCAGAGTCAACATATCCTTTTAGAGCAGAATTTGTTCCTCCAAAACATAGTTTCTTTGAAGTAGTACCTCTCAAATATCAGATAATCCATGTTACAGCATTCTAATGTTCCATTACCAGATTGCTCATATACCTGCTCACAACTCCCACTACATGTGCAATATATGGCCTTGTGCATACCATTGCATACATCAAACTGCCAACTGCTAATGCATATGGTATCTTTGACATTTTGTCTTCCTCCTCTTGTGTCTTTGGACACATTTCCTTAGTCAACTTAAAATGACTAGGCAAAGGTGTACTAACTACTTTTGCATTCTGCATGTTAAACCTTTTCAACACCTTCTCTACATACTCGCTTTGAGACAAAAATAATTTTATGTTTGTCCTGTCCCGTGTGATCCTCATACCAAGGATTTGTTTTGCTGCACCCAAATCCTTCATAGCAGATGAATTTACTAATTTCTGCTTAATTTCATTAATATGCTACATGTTAGACCTGGCAACAAGCATGTCATCAATATAAAGCAACAGGATAATATAGCTGCCATTATCCAATTTCTTGAAATAAACACAATAATCAGAATGAAATCTTTTGTAACCTTGTTCAGCCATAAAACTATCAAATTTCAAATACTATTGCTGAGGTGCTTGCTTCAGGCCATAGAAACTCTTCTTTAACCTACACAGATAATCCTCCTTACCCTTGACCTCATATCCATGTAGTTGCTGCATGTATATATCCTCTTCCAAATCCCCATGGAGAAATGTTGTTTTCACATCTAGCTATTCAAGATGCAAGTCTTCCGCAGCCACAAGACTTAGAATAGTTCTAATAGAAGTCATCTTTGCAGCTAGAGAAAATATTTCATCAAAATCTATACTCTTTTTCTATGCAAAACCTTTTACCATGAGTCTAGCCTTATATATTTTCTTGCCTCCATCTTCTTCCTTCAACTTGTAAACCCATTTATTGGCAAGGCTCTTTTACCTGCATGCAATTGGACTAAGTCCCAAGTCTGATTCTGCAGCAAAGAATCCATTTCCTCTTTCATGCCTAGCTCCCACTATTTTTTGGTATCTACCTACATTGCTTCTTCATAACTTTCAAGTTCACTAGAATCAGTTAATAATATAGAATATAATGATGGAGAAAATCTTTTTGGAGGTCTAGTTATCCTTGTAGAACGTGTAACACTTGCAAGAATCTGTGGGATAACTTGTTGCTGAGCATCAGGTACCATTGGTATTTTATTTTCTGGAATCTCATTTAGCACCACATATTCCTTTTTGGCCTATTCATGCTTCCTTTCCTATAGCTGATCCTTATACATGACCTTCTCATTGAATATAGCATCTCTGCTCCTAATGATTTTATGATTTTCATAATCTCATAATCGATAACCAAATTCATCTACTCCATATCCAATGAAGGTACATTTTTTAGACTTAGCCTCAAGCTTGGTCCTATTTTTAATATCAACATGGACAAAAGCTTCACAACTAAAGGTTTTTAGAAATGAATAGTTTACCTTTTTACCCATCCATGCTTCCTCTGGTGGCATATTTGAAGGTCCCCTGATTATTAAATAAACAACGATATGTATAGCATCTACCCAAAAGTGTAAGGGTAGTCCAGCATGCAATCTCATGCTCCTTGCATGCTCCATAATGGTCCTATTCATCTTCTCAAACACACCATTTTCTTGTGGGGTTCTAGGAACCATTTTCTGCCTACGGATTCCATTATATGAACAGTAATTCTCAAATTCTTTCCTGCAATACTCGCCTCCATTATCAAATCTGAGACACTTCAACTTTTTTCCTGTCTCATTCTCAACTAAAGCTTTCCACTTTTTAAAGGTTTTAAATACTTCTAATTTTTGTTTTAGGAAATACACCCATGATTTCCTAGTTGCATCATCAATAAAAGTAACATAATAGCAAGAGCCACCAAGAGAAAATACCTGAGCTAGTCCCCATACATCTGAATGCACAAGCTCTAATTTCTCACTCTTCTTTTCTTTCCCAACTTTCAGAAATTGGACTCTTTTCTATTTTCCATAAACATAATTTTTGCAGAACTCCAAGTCAATCTGCTTCAAACCTGGTAGCAACTTTCTGGAGTGAAGGATCTTCATCCCTTTCTCACTCATGTGCCCAAGTCGATGGTGCCACAATTTTGTTTCTGTCCTTGTAGCAAGTGTTATAACTGTCTCAAAAGCAACTATTTCTATAGAAGCTAAGGTAGAATAAGTATTACTAGTACACAAATACAATGTGCCTACCTTTTCACCTTTAGCTACAACTAATGCACCTTTAGTGACCTTCTAGACTTTGTCTGAAAAGGTAACTATGCAACCTTCACTACTCAGTTGTCCTGTAGAAATTAAATTCCTTCTCGAATTTGAAAAATGCCTTACCTCATGTAGCAACCATTCATTTCCATTATGCAACTTAATTTTTATCTTTCCTTTTCCAACAATCTGACAAGGTTCATCATCACCCAAATATACCTATCCAAAGTCACCTTGAACATAATCCACAAAATATTTCCTATGGGGTGTGGCATGAAATGAAGCCCTTGAATCTATTACCCAAGAATCATTAGTATTATCTAAACACAGAATTAAAGCACCTTGTAATTTATTACTTGAAACATTAGCTTCCTTATTGTCATCATGTTGTCCGTCTCCTTGTTTGCCCTTTCGAGACTAGCAATCCTTCTTCAAGTGTCCTGGCTTTCCACGGTGCCAGCAATCCATTCTTCCTCTAGATTTAGATCTACCTTTCTTTGACTTCCCTTGTGACTTCCCTCGATTTGTAGGGATTTTTCCTCTTTCCTTTATTCTTCCCCTGTTCTCTACAGTCAAAGCATTACCCGATGTTGAACTCTCACTTGTGCTTTTCCATCGCATTTCCTCGCTAAGGATAACACCAACAACATCATCAAATTTCAAAGTATTTGAACCAGAGACAGAGTTACTTACAGCCATTACCAAGCTATTCCTGTTGGAAATTAAGGTGTCACAACCTTGGTAATTCCTTGTATTTTTACATTGTATTTATTTATTAATTGCCTATTGTATTAATTGGATGCAAATCCTATGTTGTCATATTGTGGGAGATGGCACGGTGATGTGTCATCCTACATGGCATATGACCACATGTAATTTTGTCCTCCATGAGGAGATAGGTGTCCCACTTAGTAGTAGGGATATTTTGCCATGTGTTGGCATCTTGGATGTTGTGTAAGGGAATAGTGACTATAACAGTCATGACAGATTCCTATGACAAAGTTATGACATGTAAGAGTCAGAAATAGGAGATTCTATGACAAGTGAAGACATGTGTCAAAGAGCATCTTTGAAAAAGGCATTTTTGGGTGCCTCAAGGTGGACTATGACATGTTGTAAGAGAATATATTATTTATAGCCTGTGTATGATAGATTCTCTTACAGCCATAAGTTATGATAGCTATGATAGATTCTATGATGGTTGTAAGAGTCGTAAGAGCATCTGTCATAGCCTATTTTAGAAATAGGCAACCTCCTTGGGATGGGGTGACTTGACAAGTGTCAGGAGCATCCTACAGAGTTGGACAAGTGTCCATAGGCGTGGGTTTTGGGCCATGAGGCCATGTTGGACGCCCATCCCTATGTGGAGCCATATTTACCTTGTATTTGTTATATAAATAGGTGCTTTTGAGAGGAAATGTATTACAGGTTTGACAGGTACTGTTATGCTGTTGGTTTGTCTCCAGATACAAGTGTCGAAGACTCCTGAGAGCTTGCATTGCAAGTGTATTGTAAACCATTTCAGTTTTGATAATACATTATGCAAGTTTTGGAGTGTGGGGTTATTCACCCGATAAGAGTTTTCCCCACGTATATCTTGTGTCTCTCTTCTTTTGTCTCACTTTCTTATTTATGTGTTTGTTGCAATATCTCTGTTAGTGGGTTTAACATTATTGTAAAAGTAAGGGTAAATTGAATTTTCACTCTCCTCCCCTTATTAGATTAGTGTAGGAAGCAATTTCTGTACACCTAGCTTCCTTTCAGTTGGTATTAGAGCCTAGCCAGTTTTGGTTCTAACTGCTGGGTAGGGGTTTTTTGTGTTGACCTTAGGTTGAGTGGGAGTGTTGTGCAGAGTATTATGTATCTTGTTGCAGCAAGGAGATGGCAACCACATCCGAAAGGTTAGAGGTTGAGAAATTCAATGGCACTAATTTTGAGTTGTGGAAACTCAAGATGGAGGACCTACTTGTTGATCGTGACCTATGGGAAATGGTATCTGGTGTGAAACCTACAACAATGCACAAGCTAATTAGGACCTCAAAGATCAGAAGGCTAAGGGTCTCATAAGACTCTATTTAGCTGACCCTGTCCTATTGAATGTCCATGAGTAGAAGACCACGAAAGATCTTTAGAAGAAGTTGGGTGATGTTTATCAAGCCAAGTCCTTAGTAAACAAACTTTTCCTAAAAAAGAAGTTGTTCACTCTGAAGATGGAAGATGGAGGATCTGTTGCAAACCACATGAATGCTTTCAACATGATCATTGCACAGTTAACATCTGTGGATGTGAAAATGGAGGAGGATCGATATATGACCCTGCTTTGTTCTTTGCTAGATTCATGGGATCATCTTGTCATGGCTATCAGAAGCACCACTACCACCTTCAAGATGCATGATGTGGTTTCCTCGCTGTTATCTAAAGAAATACAGAGGAAGTCTTCTGAGGAAGCCAAAGAGGCTCTTGTGGTTCGTGGAAGATCCAAGGAGAACGGGAAGAAGAAGGACAAGAAAGGTGATAAGGGCAGATCCAAATCCCATGGGAGATCCAAATCTTCTAGAAAGTCCAAGGCTTTTTGTTGGAAATGTGGTAAAACTAGGCATTTTTGAAAGGAATGCAAAGAGGAGAAGAAAAAGAAGAAGAAATCTCCTGATTCAAATTCTGACAAGTCACAAGATGATGGTGATGCCTTCATCGCAGCCCTAGCCACACATGCATCTGATGATGTGTGGTTGATTGATTCTAGTGCATCATTCCACATGGTCTCGCATCGAGACTAGTTCACAAAATATGAAGAGTTCGATGGTGGAAGAGTGTACCTGGGTGACGACTCTCATCTGAAGATTGTTGGTCGTGGAAGAGTTTCAATTCAATTCCTTGATGGACGAGTGAAGGGGATCACTAGAGTTATGCACATTCCAGGCCTTGCATGGAACCTTCTTTCTGTAAGTATGTTGAATGATGCAGGTTGTCTTTTATAGGATGGATGCAAGATAACTAGAGGATCTATGGTGCTTGCAAAGTGTACTTGAAGAGGTACTCTATTTTAGCTGGAGGCATGCACTTCATAGTACAATAGTTCTTCTAACTCAAAGAAACGAGCTGCAGTCACTTCATCCCCACCATCTTAATGAGCAATGAAGAAATTTGTTGTACCTAGTTTTGATGGTAGTGCACATGATATGGAAGCTAAGCTTCCTATTGAAAAGACTATGTTATGGCATTTGAGATATGGCCACATTGGTGAGAAGGGTCTGCGTACCCTCAAAAATAAAAACCTTGTTGAGGGGTGAAATGATTGTAATCTCGAGTTTGACTTTTGCAAACATTACATTTATAGAAAGCAAAACCATGTTTAGTTTTACTCTAGTTCTCACAAGTATTCTGGTGTATTGGATCTTATTCATTGTGATGTGTTTGGTCCTGTTAATGTTCCTTCAATTTTAAAATCTGTATATTTTGTCTCTTTCATAGATGATTATAGTAGAAGGACATGGGTTTATTTTATCAAAAGCAAGACTGAAGTCTTTAGTTAGTTTAAGGAGTTAAAGCCTTTGCTGAAAATCAGACTAGTAAAAAGATTAAGTGTTTGAGAAATGACAACGATGGTGAGTTTTGTTTGACAGAGTTCGATAAGTTCTATAAAGAGCAAGGGATTGAAAGGCATAAGACAACTCCATATACCCCACAGAAAAATAGAGTTGTAGAGAGGATGAATAGGACACTAATGGAGAAGGCTAGGAGTATGCTTAGTGGAGCAAGCCTTGAACAAAAGTTTTGGGCTGAAGCTATTGCCACTACTTGCTATCTGGTAAACAAATCTCCTACATCAGCTCTTGTTGGTAAGACACCTATGGAGGTGTGGTCTGGTAAGAAGCCTTCAATTAGACATCTTTGTGTTTTTGGTTGTGAGGCATATGCACATGTGCCTAGGGAGAAAAGGTCTAAATTGGAGAACAAAGTTGTTAAATGTATTTTCATTGGCTATGGTGTCAGTGTGAAAGGATACAAGCTTTGGGATCCTGTGGATGAAAAAGTGTTGTATAGCAGAAGTGTTATCTTCAGAGAGCTAACACCTTCTTCCATTGTTCTATAGCCAGAACAGTCAGAAAAGAAAGAGGATGCGGTTCAGTTTCCTTCTACCCCTGAGAAGATTGAACATATAGATCATGTGAGACCTAATGATGAGGAGAGCTCTAGCAGCTCTGAAACCTTAGAAGAAGAAGTAGAACCTCAACCTCATCCATTAAGGAGGTCTACACGAACAAGAAAGCAACCTGATAGGTTTGGTTATTCATTACTTGATTCTAGTTGTGCTTTTGCTCTACTTACTAACACTAATGAACCTAGAAATGTGAAAGAGGCTATGGGCATGAAAGATGCAAGTTCCTGGAAGGAGGCCATGGAGGATGAGATGGCTTCTTTGGAAAAGAACAAAACATGGGACTTGGTATCTTTTCTTGATGGACGAAAACATGTTGGTTGCAAATGGGTGTTCAAGAAGAAATTCAGTGCAGATGGTAGTGTTGAAAAGTACAAGGCTAGATTGGTTGTGAAGGGGTATTCTCAAGTGGAGGGAATTGATTATGGTGAAATTTTCTCTCCCATTGCAAAGATGACATCCATTAGATTCCTATTATCTCTTGCAGCTGCTTATGACTTAGAGGTAGAACAGATGGATGTGAAGACAACTTTCCTTCATGGTGATTTGAAGGAAGAAATCTACATGTCACAGCCAAAGCATTACATAGAGAAAGGTAAAGAAAATTTGGTTTGCAAGCTTAAGAAGTCTTTGTATGGTTTGAAGTAGTCTCCTAGGATGTGGTACTTGAAGTTTGATGCCTTTGTGTTGTCAATTGGTTATCTAAGATCAAAATTTGATCATTGTGTGTATTAAAAGTTTGACAATGATCGCATTCTCATTATTGCATTATATATTGATGATAT
This sequence comes from Cunninghamia lanceolata, assembly GCA_027924645.1. Taxonomy (NCBI): domain Eukaryota; kingdom Viridiplantae; phylum Streptophyta; class Pinopsida; order Cupressales; family Cupressaceae; genus Cunninghamia; species Cunninghamia lanceolata. The sequence continues at coordinate 30,014,538 of BSBN01000193.1, forward strand.
GTTGTTGATTGAGAATGGTAAGAATATGATTTCTGATTTGAAGTCTCAGTTGTTAGCAGAGTTTGAGATGAAAAATCTTGGGGCAGCCAGGTACATTCTAGGAATGGAAATCAGAAGAGACAGAGCAAATAGAAAACTTTGGTTAAGCCAGAGTAAGTATGTGAAGACCGTGTTGGACAGGTTCAACATGGCAGATTATAGACCGTTATGTGTTCATGTTTCTTTGGGGACAAAGTTATCTATTAATGATTGTCCAAAATCTCCTAGTGAGGTGGAGAACATGAGTAGAGTACCTTATGCTGGTGTTGTTGGTAGTTTGATGTATGCTATGGTTTGCACAAGACCAGACATTGCCCAAGCAGTGGGAGTCCTTAGTCGATTTATGCCTAATCCTGGACGGGTACATTGGGATGTAGTTAAGCGAGTGTTCTGATATTTGAGGGGTACTTCCAAGTATTCCATTTGCTATCATGGCAATGCTACATGACTTTTGCATTCAGTTTGTATTCATGCATTTGTGGATTCTAATTGGGTAGGTGACATTGATAGCAGGAGATCCACCAGTGCCTATATGTTCACTATGTTTGGTGGTGCAATTAGTTGGATGAGTAAGCGACAACTTGTGGTTGCTTTGTCCACTATAGAAGCTGAGTACATGGCTACAACTCATGCTTGTAAGAAATCTATTTGGCTTAAGAGATTATGTTCAGATATTAGTGTTGATGCAGGACAGATTATGATCAGTTGTGACAATCAGAGTGCAATTTTCCTTGTGAAGAATCCAACTTTCCATGCCAAAACAAAGCATATTGATGTTCAGTTTCACTTCATGCGAGACATGGTAGAGGATGGGAAGGTAAATTTGGAGAAGGTAGATACTTTGAAGAATGTTGTAGATGCATTGATGAAACCAGTGGGCACAGAGAAGTTCAGATGGTGTTCGGAGTCTATGGGCCTCTCGGCCTATAGCAGTTAAATCATGTTGATTCTATTGGCTCTTACAAGGTGTTTGACAAGTGGGAGACTATTGGGAATTAAGGTGTCTCAACCTTGGTAATTCCTTGTATTTTTACATTATATTTATTTATTAATTGCCTATTGTATTAATTGGATGCAAATCCTATGTTGTCATATTGTGGGAGTTGGCACAGTGATGTGTCATCCTACATGGCATAAGACCACATGTAATTTTGTCCTTACATGAGGAGATAGGCATCCCACTTAGTGGTAGGAATATTTTTCCATGTGTCAGGATCTTGGATGTTGTGTAAGGGAATATTGACCATAACGGTCATGATAGATTCCTATGGCGAAGTTATGACATGTAAGAGTCAAAAATAGGAGATTCTATGACAGGTGAAGACATGTGTCGAAGAGCATCTTTGAAAAAGGTATTTTTGGGCACCCCAAGGTGGACTATGACATGTTGTAAGAGAATATACTATTTATAGCCTGTGTATGATAGATTCTCTTACAGCTGTAAGTTATGACAGCTATGATAGATTCTATGATGGTTGTGAGAATCGTAAGAGCATCTGTCATAGCCCATTTTGGAAACAGGCGACCTCCTTGGGATGGGGTGACTTGACAAGTGTCAGGAGCATCCTACAAAGTTGGACAAGTGTCCATAGGCATGGGTTTTGGGCCATGAGGCCATGTTGGACGCCCATCCCTATGTGGAGCCATATTTGCCTTGTATTTGTTATATAAATAGGTGCTTTTGAGAGGCGATGTATTACAAGTTTGATAGGTACTGTTATGTTGTCAGTTTGTCTCCAGATACGAGTGTTGAAGACTCCTGAGAGCTTGCATTGCAAGTGTATTGTAAACCATTTTAGTTTTGATAATACATTGTGTAGGTTTTGGAGTGTGGGGTTTTTCACCCGATAAGGGTTTTCCCCACATATATCTTGTGTCTCTCTTCTTCTGTCTCACTTTCTTGTTTATGTGTTTGCTGCAATATCTCTGTTAGTGGGTTTAACATTGTTGTAATAGTAAGGGTAAATTGAATTTGCACTCTCCTCTCCTCATTAGATTAGTGTAGGAAGTGATTTCCGCACACCTAGCTTTCTTTCAATTCCAGCTTTCTGGCAAAGAACGTAAAACAAAGAGAGCCCTTACCTCTTCATCAAATTTCACTTTTACAAAAGTTAACTAACTGGGAATCATACTAAAGTCATTTTAATGATCTGACACAGATCCACCTTCAATCATTTTTAGATTAAACAAATGCTTCATGAGAAATACCTTATTAGAGGCTGAGGATTTTTTTATACAATTTGGCCAAAGTTTTCATCAGTTCACTTGTTGTCTTCACTTTTGTTATATTGAATGCCACAAATGGTGCCTGGCACAACCAAATGGTTCCCAGTGCCTTTCTGTCTAGAAGTTCCCAATCCTCATCAATCATTGTTGCTGGTTTCTTAGCTATTTCTTCCAATGGCCTCTATAAATCCTTCTGATAGAGATAATCCTCCATCTGCATCTTCCGTAATTGATAGTTCTGCCCATTAAATTTATCTACCTTCAATTTACCCTCATCTGCCATTGCTCCCACTTAACCGTGAGACTCCCATTCAACCGTGAGACCTTTCTGCATATGATAATCAAACACAACTTGCTCTGATACCAGGTGTTAGGGTTCAGGCATATCAAAGCAATAAACACTAACAATTATATACAGATTACATAACCTAAATATAATAATGAGGAATAACACAAAAGAGATCAACACAAAAATTTAACGTGGTTCACCCAATATGGGCTACATCCACAGAAACTCAGCCATCCAATGATTTTATTATCCAGTGCAAAACAGATTACAATCTCGTGAATACATCGCCATAACATATATCCCAACTGCTTATAACAAGCTTTATGGAAGCTTCTAGAATTATGGTTTTGCAATGTCATTTCTCTTTTGTCGGTTAACAAAAATTAACAACCAACTCTGATCATGTAAAAAGGAGGAAAAAAATAACTAGTGTACAGTACTTGCATGATCAGTCGCCACATACCAACAGAGGAGTATGAAAAGTGTTCTAGGTAGATGCTGGAAAAAGAGGAAAAAAAGAGCATTTTTGTCCACATATTTGTGAGTATATGCTCTCAAACTTCTTGCCCTGGGTGTCTGATGTAGGAGCATCCATGGTCAATGGCAATCTTGGATCACCAAAAATATTTTAATTTCTGTTTGTTTGTTTTCAATAAGGTTTGTGGGCTTTGGAAAATAACATTTAAATTTGCAACAAATGTATTTTCTTGGGGTATATTAACAAACGTAATTTTGAAGAAAAATACCTTGGTAATTTGTAAATTCTTCCATTAGTGGGGAGAATATTTTCTAGGCATCCACTTGGAGACATGCATTAATTTATATTTTGGCGGGGTTGATTTGGTGGGAAGATTCTGTCATAAGTGGGTCAACAACTCCTATTTTTATTTCTAAAATTGTAACCTCCAAGAAGGGTGTGGATTTCCAAGAGGTGGTTCCAGTTGATGGTTTTAGTGAAACCATGGGAAATTTTAATGAAACCATGTGGACCACAAGCATTGCATGTTGTTGCATGTCTGGGTCGTAATTATGAAACCTATTCTCAATAAAATGGGCATAACTTTCTGATTTCTTATCAAATAAAAAATTTTAAAAATGTTCTGGAAAGCGGGGAAGGAGGCACACGAAACCCAAAAACCATTTTAGAAAATTCAAAAAAATGAGGAAGCAGTGATAGGAATAAGGGACGGGTTTTCTTAGAGCTTTGGAGAGAAGAAAATTCCTACATACCCAGATGTTGTTGGAAGGAGTCGAGAGGTGGAGAAATTTATTTGTTGCAGGTGTTGGATGTGTAATTCTCATAAGCTCATAAGCTTCTTCATTTTGTAATGCATTTTCAGATTCAATAAAATATAAGTTGCAGATTTCTCTTCATATTTTTTGTTGCAATATTTTATTTTCAGCCTTCTTGCATAGGCTTGTGTCAGTGTTGTGTTGCAGATTTAAAAGGGAGAGTTTCCCTTTGTATTTCATCAGTGGTATCAGAGCGTGTGTTTGCAAGTATGGATAAGTTTCTACTTCATCAGTGGCATTAAAGCAGGTTGTTCCTAAATCTGCAGGCAGATCATTGAATGTGAGGCAGCTTGTAGCAGGACCTGTGAGTTATGGGTTGTGAGAAAGTGCCTCTGAGAGTGGCCCCATGAGGTAGGGGTAGAGGTGGAGGTAGATATAAGAGTAGGTTGTTCTTGAGTCTGCAAGAAAATCATCGAACATGAGGCAGCTTGTAGCAGGACCTATAGTGGTGTGTGTGTGTGTGATTTATGTGCAGACAAACCACCGAATGTGAGGTAGTTTGCACCAGGACCTGAGTGTTGGATTGTGTGAGAGATTTGTTGCATGTGTATATGCAACTTGCAAGAAAAACTATTTAGAGGGTTTTGAAAACCTATGTTTTGAGGCTTTGTGAAGCCTTGAGTATGGAAAACAGAATGAGAAAAAGGACTTTTATTATTGGATGGATTCTGACAATTCCTAGACTTGAGGAAATTAGAGAAAGACTTAGGAAGGATAGGGTGTGAGAATTTAGGGAATTGAAGCAACAAGTGGAAGAAATTGCAGCAGAATTAGAAAGGAGAAGAGTACTTCTTCATAAAAGAGGTGATAATTTTATTTATATTTCTAATGATATTTTGAATGTAGGAAAGCAAGAAAATGAAGTAGAGTGTCATGCATGTGACACTAAGGAAGAAGAAGAAGAAGATGAGTGGGAAGAAGTTTTTGAATCTGAAGTTGAGGCGTGTCTTTTGGAAGGCATGGAAGAGATGGTGAAGAAGGTTGTAGCAGTTGAAGAGAATAAAGATGTTGCAACAGAGAATGAAGATAAGAATGGAGATGAAGAGAAAGAGGCAATAAATTTGAGTAGTGCAAAAGAAGTTGAGATGATGGAATTTGAGGGTCCTATATTTGATGAAGAATTTGGTGAAGATGAAGATCTCCTACTCAAAGAGGAGATGAGAAAGATTTATAACTTATTTGAAAGGAAAGAGTCAGATGAATGTGATAAGGAGATAGAGAAGATGCAGATGGGAGAAGAAAGGTCCAATGATTATGCTAACATTGTTTTGTTTACAGGTAAAAGAGAAGGTGTAGTAGAATTTCAAGTATGTGACATTGAAGATGATATCCTCATGCAAGAGGATGAGGTAAAAGAAAAGATTGTATCAGTTGAAAAAGAATGGCTTGCATTGACTGCAGATGGAGGTTAATAAGTTGTAGCGATAGTAGAGAAGGAAGAGATTACTAAGGTAATGCCTTATTTTCTTGAACATGATAAATGTAAAGTTGATTTGCATGTTGTGGGGATGAATGAAAAGTGTGAAGAGGAAGTGAAGATAGAAGTATTTTATTTCCATGAGTTGGTTAGTGCAGATTTTTTTGAAGGTGTTACAAATGGAAATATGAATGCATGTTGGATGGATTGTGGTGGGTTAAAACCCACGAGATTAGAGGTGAAGAAAAGTAGTAATTGTTGCAGTGGGATAGATTATGGTGGATTTGATTCTGTGGAGGGAAAGAAGAGTGAAGTGCAGACTTGGTGGAGGAGTATGAAAAGTGTTCCAGGTAGATGCTGGAAAAAGAGGAAAAGGAGAGCATTTTGGTGCACATATTTGTGAGTATATGCTCACAAACTTCTTACCCTAGTTGTCTGATGTAGGAGCATCCATGGTCAATGGCAATCTTGCATCACCAAAAACATTTTAATTTTTGTTTATTTATTTTCAATAAGGTTTGTGGGCTTTGGAAAATAATAATTAAATTTGCAACAAATGTATTTTCTTGGGGTATATTAATAAATGTAATTTTGAAGAAAAATACCCCGGTAATTTGTAAATTCCTCCATTAGTGGGGAGAATCGTTCATAGGCATCCACTTGGAGATACATGCATTAATTTGTATTTTGGTGGGGCTGATTTGGTGGGAAGATTTCGTCATAAGTGGGTCAACAACTCCTATTTTTATTTCCAAAATTGTAACCTCCAAGAAGGGTGTGGATTTCCAAGAGGTGGTTCCAATTGATGGTTTTAGTGAAACCATGGAAAATTTTAATGAAACCATGTGGGCCACAAGAATGGCATGTTGTTGTATGTCTAGGTCGTAATTATGAAACCTAATCTCGGTAAAATAGGCATAAATTTCTCATTTCTTATGAAAATAAAGAAATTCAAAATATTATGAAAATCTAGGAAGGAGACGCATGAAACCTAGAAACTATTTTAGAAAATTTAGAAAAATGAGGAAGTGGTGATAGGAATAAGGGACAGGTTTTCTTAGAGCTTTGGGGAGAAGAAAATTTCTACACACCCAGATGTTGTTGGAAGGAGTTGAGAGGTGGAGAAATTTATTTGTTGTAGCTGTTGGATGTGTAATTCTCAGAAGCTCATAAGCTTATGTATTTTGCAATGCATTTTTAGATTCAATAAAATATAAGTTGCAGATTTCTCTTCATATTTTCTGCTGCAATATTTTATTTTCAGCCTTCTTGCATAGGCTTGTGTCAGTGTTGTGTTGCAGATTTAAAAGGGAGAGTATCCCTTTTGTATTTCATCAGTGGTATCAGAGCATGTGTTTGCAAGTATGGATAAGTTTCTACTTCATCAGTGGCATCAGAGCAAGTTGTTCCTAACTCTGTAGGCAGATCATAGAATGTGAGGTAGCTTGTAGCAGGACCTATGAGTTGTGGGTTGTGAGAAAGTGCCTCCGAGAGTGACCCCATGAGGTAGGGGTAGAGGTGGAGGTAGATATCAGAGCAGGTTGTTCCTGAGTCTGTAGGAAAATTGTCGAATGTGAGGTAGCTTGTAGCAAGACCTATGGTGGTGTGTGTGTGATTTGTGTGCAGAAAAACCGTCGAATGTGAGGTAGTTTACACGAGGACCTGAGGGTTGGATTGTGTGAGAGATTTTTGCATGTGTATATGCAACTTGCAAGAAAAACTATGTAGAAGGTTTTGAAAACATGTGTTTTGAGCTTTGTGAAGCCTTGAGTATGGAAAAGAGAATGAGAAAAATGACTTTTATTATTAGATGGATTCTAACAATTCCTAGACTTGAGGAAATTAGAGAAAGACTTAGGAAGGATAGGGTAAAAGAACTTAGGGAATTGAAGCAACAAGTGGAAGAAATTGCAGCAGAGTTGGAAAGGAGAAGAGTACTTCATCAAAAAATAGGTGATAATTTTATTTATCATTCTAATGATATTTTGAATGTAAGAAAGAAAGAAAATGAAGCAGAGTGCCATGCATGTGACACTGAGGAAGAAGAAGATGAGTGGGAAGAATTTTTTGAATCTGAAGTTGAGGCATGTCTTTTGGAAGGCATGGAAGAGATGGTGAAGAAGGTTGTAGCAGTTGAAGAGAATAAAGATGTTGTAGCTAAGAATGAAGATAAGAATAGAGATGAAGAGAAAGAGGCAATAAATTTGAGTATTGTTGATTTGAGTAGTGCAGAAGAAGTTGAGATGATGGAATTTGATGGTCCTATATTTGATGAAGGATTTGGTGAAGATGAAGATCTCCTACTCAAAGAGGAGATGAGAAAGATTTATATCTTATTTAAAAGGAAAGAGTCAAATGAATGTGATAAGGAGGTAGAGAATATGCAGATGGGAGAAGGAAGGTCCAATGATTATGCTAAAATTGTTTTGTTTACAGGTAAAAGAGAAGGTGTAGTAGAATTTTAAGTATGTGACATTGAAGATGATATCCTCATGCAAAAGGATGAGGTAAAAGAAAAGATTGTATCAGTTGAAAAAGAATGGCTTGCATTGACTGCAGATGGAGGTGAAGAAGTTGTAGCAGCAGTAGAGAAGGAAGAGGTTACTGAGGTAATGCCTTATTTTCTTGAACATGATAAATGTAAAGTTGATTTGCATGTTGTGGAGATGAATGAAAAGTGTGAAGAGGAAGTGAAGATAGAAATATTTTATTTCCATGAGTTGGTTATTGTAGATTTTTTTGTAGGTGTTGCAGAGGGAAATATGAATGCGTGTTGGATGGATTGTGGTGGGTTAAAACCCACGAGATTAGAGGTGAAGAAAAGTAGTAATTGGTGCAGTGGGATAGATTATGGTGGATTTGATTCTGCAGAGGGAAAGAAGAGTGAAGTGTAGACTTGGTGGAGGAGTATGAAAAGTGTTCCAGGTAGATGCTAGAAAAAGAGGAAAAAGAGAGCATTTTTGTGCACATATTTGTGAGTATATGCTCACAAACTTCTTACCCTAGATGTCTGATGTAGGAGCATCCACAGTCAATGGCAATCTTGCATCACCAAAAATATTTTAATTTTTGATTGTTTGTTTTCAATAAGGTTTGTGGGCTTTGGAAAATAATATTTAAATTTGCAACAAATGTATTTTCTTGGGGTGTATTAATAAATGTAATTTTGAAGAAAAATACCCCGGTAATTTGTAAATTCCTCCATTAGTGGGGAGATTCTTTCCTAGGCATCCACTTGGAGATATGCATTAATTTGTATTTTGGTGGGACTGATTCGGTGGGAAGATTCTGTCATAAGTGGGTCAACAAATCCTATTTTTATTTCCTCAATTGTAACCTCCAAGAAGGGTGTGGATTTCCAAGAGGTGGTTCCAGTTGATGGTTTTACTGAAACCATGGGGAATTTTAATGAAACCATGTGGACCACAAGCATTGCATGTTGTTGTATGTCTAGGTCGTAATTATGAAACCTATTCTGGGTAAAATAGACATAAATTTCTCATTTCTTATCAAAATAAAGAAATTCAAAATGTTATGGAAATCTAGGAAGGAGGTGCACGAAACCTAGAAACCATTTTAGAAAATTCAAAAAAATGAGGAAGCAGTGATAGGAATAAGGGACGGGTTTTCTTAGAGCTTTGGGGAGAAGAAAATTTCTACATACCCAGGTGTTGTTGGAAGGAGTCGAGAGGTGGAGAAATTTATTTGTTGCAAGTGTTGGATGTGTAATTCTTAGAATCTCATAAGCTTCTTTATTTTGCAATGTATTTTCAGATTCAATAAAATATAAGTTGTAGATTTCTCTTCATATTTTCTCCTGCAATATTTTATTTTCAGCCTTCTTGCATAGGCTTGTGTCAATGTTGTGTTGTAGATTTAAAAGGGAGAGTATCCCTTTTGTATTTCATTAGTGGTATTAGAGCATGTGTTTGCAAGTATGGATAAGTTTCTACTTCATCATGGATAGAAGTGAACCTTAATATCACTTGTCATGTAGAGAAGAGACAAGTGCTTCATTAGATAGAAGAGTGAGAGTACCCATGTCAAGAAGTTGTTGAGTTTTTTCTTTTAAGGCTTGACATTCACTGGTGGAATGGTTAAGCACTAGATGGTATGCATAGAAAGAAAGTGTTGATTGAATATGATTGGGAAACTTCTTTCATGTGGGAGGAGGAAGAGTGATCAAGTAGGCTTTGAGAAGCCTCAACAAGATACGCTCTTGTTTGGACAGAAGAGATGGAGTACGAAGCAACCCTTTATGTTGTGGAGAAAGGTTTGATTTCTGAAAAGAAGAGACCATGGAAACCTTAGACAATGGAGGAGGGGATTACATAGGAGAAGGCTGAAAACCTAAACCCACACATAGAAGGTAAGTGTGGTGTAGGTTCCACAGGGACCTTAACTCCTTGTTCCATTCATGCTAGATCATTTCCATTGTAGTTGTGTTTAAAAATAATTTTATATCTGAGCCCATAACATGTCTCCAAATCAAAAAGACGAGGATAATCGACATCACTAGACTTATTAAAATGAAATGTGTATGCACATTTTGGAAGAGAAGCAATAGAAAAATTCACATGAGAAGAGGGATCAATTCTAATACCAAAATGTAGATCCTTGTTGAACATGGGAATGTTAGAGTGAGAAGAGACAACCTTATATTCACATGGCCCATGGGGGGTGAAGTCTAAAGATCCCCAATCATCACCGAGACATGCATTATATGAGGAAGGCACATCATCATCAACAGAGGATGACAATGGTGTTTGAGAATTTGTTGTAGAAGGTATAAAATTACGAAGAGAATAAAGGGCGGGCTTCTCATGACCTGATTCAGCCTATTGAAAGTGTTGAAAGGGGTTCAAATAAGTACTTACCTTATTTACTTTACCATTATAAAGAAATTTAAAGAGATTGATGAAGGGTAGATGAAATTTCACCCATGGTATGAATCCACGGTCTACCAAGGAGAAGATTATAAGAAAGAATCTCTTGCATGACATGAAATTCAGTAGGTAATGAACGTGGCCTAACATAATAGGCAATGTGATAGTGCCTAAAGTTGGGCGAGCCACATTATCAAAACCTTTGATGAATATATTTGAAGGAGAAATAGAAGACACATCAATTTCAAGATGATTAAGGAGGTTTATACTACAGGTATTAATACCATAACCACTATCAATAAGGGTTCTCTCCTAGTTGAGTTTATAGCTACAATAATCATAAGAGCTTCATTTTGCTTCTAAACTTCAACAGAAGGGAGTTCAGAGATGAAAAGTGATATCAGTAGAAAGATGAGGAGGTGGTGGAAGGGAAACAATGATAGGAGTATCTTGTTTATTTCGCTGAGTATACACATTTTGGGTCAGTACAAGAAGTTGGGTCCACTTTTTGGCCAAAAAGTGGAAGTGTTTTCCCTAATTTTTAGAATTTGTCACATTTGACCTAAAAATTTGAAGCACTTAAAGATTGAATCTTAAAAAAAGTCAGTAGTATCAAATGTAGTACTCAAAGTCTAGTTTCCAAATATGTAATTTATTTTAATACCCAGATGATACAAATTGATTTTCAATAGGCATGTCTAAAAACCACTGTTTAAAAGTCACTATTTTTTACCATACCATGCACGTGTACGACCAACATAATTTGACCTAAATAAAAGTATTTTTCTAAATCCTTTTGGGGAAAGATGTGTAATACAGTGAAGTTTGATGAGGATATTTTTTATAATTTTTTTCCAAATAATTTTTTTATTAATTTTTTATTAGTCCTAATTGTTGTATTTGAAAACCTCTCGTGTACGACCAACATAATTTGAGCAAAACTAATCATAAAATGATTTTTTTTATTGTGTAAAGAATGATGTGTAGATTGATGACATATAATTTTTAAAAAAATTTTAAAAATAAATATTTAAAAAATGCAAACACCTGTCATTTCAAGTTTTTGGACCAGTTTGCTCATAAATTAATTAATAAATAGAAAACAAGTCTAATTAAAAAAATTACATATTTGAAAACTACACATCGTCATCTATAATGGGTTTTAATTTTGTAAAAAAAATCAGAAAAAAATGTCATCAGCCATATAGGTAAAGTCAGTCTTTCCTCTTGTTCTGTACTTAGACAAATACTTGCAGGTCCAAGGCTCAAGGTCGGCTAACCATACCTTTCCCAAGCCTAAAACCAAACCAAAAATGTGGGTGTGAAATTCAAAATTTTAGAAATGGGTACCCATTTTAACGGGTACCTGTTCTAAAAAAACAATAAAAAACAAAATGTCGAGATTCTTTTTTTCCCAACACTTCCCCTATATGTGGACCTAGCTTCTTGCTTTTACCCTTTTGAGTTATAGACTTAGCAATCTCGAACAATTGATTCGAAGGTCAAGGATTGTCGGGAATTCCCTGAACAGTGATCATAAGATGAGAAAGTGGGGTTGGATCAGGCACCTTATGCACAATGATTTTAGGAATAGAGGAGATATTTTGAACATTAGTGCACTTATCAAATATTCCCTTTGCAGGTGGGATAAGTCGATTAACAATGATTGTATTAACATTATTATCTACTGGAGAAATAAATGATGTGAGAGTAGTATGCTCAACATCTATCCATGGAGGATCCAATGTGAGGTGAAGCTCTTCATCCAATAATGCTTCATTGCTAGAAGGGAGAGCTTTGGAATGAAGAGTAGGTAAAATAATGTTAAGAAAAGTATCTATGATTTCATCCTCTTGTGCCAAAATATTCTCATAAGTAGGAGGAATCTTAGGAGAGGGATCAAAAGAATATAGTGACATAGGAAGAGCTAAGTCACCAAAATGTGATGTAGGAAAAACTACTCCTCAACTGAACATATCAATCAAGGGAGATTTCCACTAACATTACATTAGGGTTCTATTAGCTAATGTTTCAGATAAAATCTATCTATAGAACCACTTTATGTTTTAACAAAAATGAATAACAGTACATAGAATTTTCTGAAATGAATTATAGAAAAGAAAAGACAAAATCATAAGAAACCTAGCACCAAGCGGACATCCTCGCTATACAAGATGACAACGCACTGCGTGGACATCTATGCATTGCACTTCAGTCAGTATGCGCGGGTACTATATGGATTCATGATCTTAGCTCTCGTGTCAATCTTTTCAGTCCTTCCTCTTGTTGCTGAGCTTTTTGACAGGACCTACAAATGCACAGACGAAAGAAAGGGTTGGGTTGTATAGGAGTTTTCCTCAATCAAACTCTATTTTTGGTGTTTCAACCTCAATGACAACCAAATTGATTGATTGATAAACAGTGTGTGCTCTAATTCTAAGTGCATCTAGAATTGTTCGAGCAATGACAAGCAAGATTAACAAGATATATATAAAACAAAATACGATTTAATATATTCAATGAAATGACATGCAATGATTACAATCAAACAATGAGCACAAGAGAATAATGGAGTTAGCAGCAATGAGAATATGAGTGATAATTTTGGCAAAGCTTCGCTATCAAAAGAAAACCAATCCTTTGCAATGGAAAATCTACTTGCCTAAATAAAGAGGGAAAAGGCAAAAAATCAAGGAAAGGAGTCATTTGGGCATGAATAAGCATCAAGAAAATCTAGGTGAATCGCACAGATAAAAAGACAACTTCTAAAAGTATCACAAGATTGATAGAGGCTTTCAGGACATCTACATGTGGCGCAGATGTCCGTGCTAAGTGCTAAAGTCTTTTCAATTCTAGTTCTTGAAAGGTCCAATCAACTTGGGACATAGCCAGGATTTAGGCACTTTTATAGTTTTTGATCATGATAAGCAGAAAGGGTCAAAGCAATGCAAAGGCACATCTCATGGGTCGAGGGTAAGGCCAAGGCTAGAAATGATCCTAAAACACACTAAGGGTATGGACACTAAAGCGAGTGCCAAACACAACGTGAAATTGTGAACGAGTACAATTTACACGCTATAGGAAAACCATGTATAAATAGTTTTCCAAAATAAGAACCATAAAAGACTCATGGTATGACAAAAATCTAATACTCCATGACCAAATAAATTAATGCCCATAAGAATAACACTCCATAAAGACACTTTTGACCAATAACTCTCATGGCATACATCCCCAAAAGTAGAACTCCATTTCCAAGTGACTACAACTAGTGGATCCCACCTATCATAACACAAGATGATCCACTCTCTCACCTATCACCTAAGAATTGGAAAGCGGTGTAAATGCATTCAAATCACTCTATAACTATAACTATCTTAAGTAACCCCCCCTTAATTCCATTACAATCAATTTTCCAAGTCAACAAAAAAAAAATCTCTCAACCACCTACATAGGTGTCCAAGTACTTATTCTCAAGATGTTGGAAATAATGTCAGTAAATAGGATTGCAAGGTTAATTACACCTTATCCTAACACATAATGTTAGCAGTGTTAATTGTGGCACTAGGCTCTACATCTATCATCTACTTGCCTTTCTTAGGTGCTACACCGATAGTACTAGGGGAATCCAATTATGTAAGTAGGGTTTTTCTAGTGTGACACTCTTTAAGTGAGTGACTACTAGTGTTGTCAACTTAGAACTTGTTAGTTTTAGATTGTTTCTTTTTCTCATTAGATGGCACATCCTTCTTTTGAGATTGTCATAGAGGACCTTTTCCTTGTTTATAACTTTATTGAATTCCAACCTTAGCATTTGATAGAAATTAGGATTCATAGGCAACTAATCATTAAATATGAAATAGAAGTTAAATGAAATAAGAATAACTAAAGATCAACATTGTACACATTATTAACGTGGGGGAAACCTTTAGTTGAGAAACCCCCTGGAGCATCATTTAATATTGAGGAAACTTACATATTTTTATATAAATATAGATACAACAAGAACTTATTTATCAATATGTTCTTCCCTTCCTTCTTCCTACAATGGCCCCACATGCATATAAAATACATTCATAAAAACACGCTATATGCCATCTTCTTCTTGTACATACTAATGTATATGTTACATATTCACAATGTGAGATGTGTTTTTAATATGACTGCCTATGTTTAAGCTAATCCAAGGGGTTGGTGTTTATGTCACAATCTTCTATCTTATAACATCTAGTTATTAAATTAATTATTTATAAAGTTAAACTTTATAAATTTGTGAGGATCCTAGTATTCTATATTCCTAATTAGAATAAGGATAAGCACTTGTGGCATGCTTAACCTTAATAGATACATTTATTAGTCTTAGTTATTCCTTAATATAACTTAGGATGAAGGGGTGTATCCCTACATTGTTATGCATATAAATAATGAGAGAGAGACTCTCTCAAACCATCATATCATCTAATATTCAATTCAAATATTATTTTCTAATTATTGGAGGTCACCCCCTTGAAGTGGTCTACTATTTTACTGATTTTTACATTTATTTCAAAGAAATATCATAACAAGTGGTATCAGAGCTACAATTTGGGCCAAGATTTTTGTTTCCACCATAACTTTCAAACCATTGTGAATTTGGACCTAATTTTTTCTAGGTTTTGACGTATTTGGTAGGTAAGGTTCCAAATAATATTTTGAAGTTTTATCATAAGTATTACACAAGTTATTTTAATTTCATTTTTTTCATTAATTAGCTCTACAAGCTGCAAATTTTAGAATTTTTTTAAAAAATTTACATTTTTGGAAAGCTTATGAAAAATTATGTGGGGTTAGTTCTTTGGACTTTATTATTAGAGATAAAATATAGTCCATAATTTAGTGGTCAAAGTTAGGTCAACATATTTAATTATTTTGCTCTATAGGCCACAATTTTTGGAAAGATTTAAAAAAACTAGAGTTTAAAATACATACACATAAAAATCCATGTCATCTTTAGGATTCAAAGACTTTTTAAAAAAAATTGTTTCCAATGACCTTTATTCTCCACCACCTAAAATTAAAGGTAAAATTCCTCCAAGATGTCAAACAATGGTACATTTTATTAAGGATAATTTGATTGACCCATTTGCATCATCTTTTAATAAAGGTTTAGATAGGTTTAAACAAGTTCTATTACATGAATTGAAGTCCTAGCAAAACCACCTAGGCAAGTACAACCCTAATAGACAAAATCAAGGGATAAAACAACTTTTTCAAGATCCAAAATTGAACCTACCCAAAATAAATATCCCTAAGTTTGATGGTACTAATGTAACTTCATGGATAAGTCTCATGGAAGAATACTTTGAGATTCATAACATAACAGATAATGCAATGGTTGACATAGCCTCACGACATTTAGAATATGAACCTTATCAATGGTACCTATTGGGACTAGAAAAAAATCTCACATTTTCTAGCTTCCATTAGTTTATACAACCACTATGTAACTCTGTGATCAAAATAAATTACCACAATTTGTGTGACAAGATCCATATTGTGACCTCTATTAACCAATAATCCCAATTCCTTCATTATGGTAGATAAAAATCTCAAATTAATCAATTTCGGCAAGACCCTAGTCATATTTCCTCGATCCATATGTCTATACAAAACACATTTTGTCCATAATCGGGAAGAGATAGATGAAGTCTCACCGATGAGAATTCAAAAACAACACAAGTTGAAGTATCGGCGAGAGCAGAAGGATCGGGATGAAGCTCTTATGTTCCCCTGAGCTCATTAGTCATGGCGATGAATGGTTTTCAGTGAGAAACAAACACTTTTATTCTGATAAAGTAAATGCAATAATCCTATCGGAGAAACATTGATGATCAGGTGAAGTCTTTTAAGTCCTTCCAACTACATAAGTTACTTCGATGATTGAAACCACCAATGATATTGATGAAATTCCTGCTGATAGAACATAAATTTTGGAAAGAATAACACTATCGGAGCGGACCTTATAAATCTCACCGACAATGAAAGCTACTCCGACAAAAGGAACTCGAGAGCTATTTCGGGGAGACTTATCTCGATGGGTAAAACAAAAGATAAAAACATATCGGAGAAACTCAAAACATCGAGACCACATGATAGCCTCATAGTGATGGTTCCAGTCAAGCCGATGACAATGCAAACACTCACTCCTACATCGGGTAAACCTTATAATGTCTTCCCGAAGCATTAGGAATCAAAGCAAAAGAGGCTAAATCTATCTGTAGGAGGATTAAAGGGTCTTCCTGAATGATATACTATATCGAAAGGACATCTAGTTGGTCACGTCGATTGAGTTATGAAACATATAAGTAAAAATGGCTCGGCATAAAGTTAGGAAAGTCTCACCGACAATGAATGTTGTATCGATTTGACATTTCAAATTTTGAAAAGTCGGCCACATTAATTCACAAGAGAAGACATTAATGGAGACTTGAATAAAATCCCCTTTAAAAACATTCCAAATCAAAGCAATTGAAACCAGAGGAGATTCCCTGGAGGCACAACGAAAGCGCAAGGGTAAAACAAAAGACAAAAGAATTCAACAATCTATGCAATCATGGGTAAGCACATAAACTCCTCTACGATTGTTAAATTGAAGTCTGTCTCTGTTATTCTGGGTAGGGTAGAATGGAGACACCCACAAAAATGAAGGCTAGAAAACAACAAGGGGAAACAAGTAAAGCTAAGAAACAGAAAAATGAGAAGGGACAAGAAGAGAAGGTGAAAGAGCGAAAACTAAACTAGGACCTCATAGATCAATTATCTGGTTCAAGTCCTAAGGCTAGAAGGTCTATACAACTTAGGGCTGATATAGAGAAGTTAGAAGATAAATGTAAACACATTGGCAATATATGGACACCCATCCGTGGGTATGAATTGTTTAAGTTTCATTACAATAGAAGAATTAGGAGTGCACCTGTTTGCAACCCTTGGAACTTCAATTTGGGGAAACTGGTTGTGCCAGATGTGTTTGTAAACATAGATCTCCTGAAACTCTTAGCCACCTATTACAATCAGAATCTTCAGGCTATATGCAACCCACAGGGTGAACCTTTTATACACTTGTCAAAAAATGCAGTATGTGAAGTATTTAATTTAGACGACCTGTGAAATGAACCCATAATACATGATGCTTGGAAAAGGAGTATTGGAGGATGGATACCACATACAAAGGGTGGAGACAGCCACTTCACAGGCCTAGGGTAGAAGGATGCACAGTGCCCTTTGAGGACAATGATGGGCCTCCATTTCATGTTGATTTGTTTTAGCCATATATGAAATACACCTACTATTCGATTGGCCAGGTCTTAGGATCAGAGGTTTTTGAATTCATGACAGTTGGACCAATGGTGATAGCAGCTGATATATAATTTCATAATGCCAGGCCTTTTGACTATGTTGCATATGTCTTCAAGAAGATTGATTCTGTGTGAATGGCTATTAAAAACAACTCCCCACACTGCACTTCAAACATCACTCATTGCTTATGCACATGATACTATATTATGGTTAGGAAATTGGGATGTGGCCAGAAGAGTTGAGGATCACACAATTGGATAAGAAAGGACAGCCATTACCTATACAATTATGGACTAGTGTGTGGGATTGCAGATTTGCCAATTCTGATTATATTTACTTTAAGGAGTATTTTGTAAAAAAATTGTATAGATTCTTTAGCCACCCTTGTGATTATTCCTTGTCTAATGAGATTAAGAGATTTCTTAGGCCAAAAGACTTCAATGGGCCTCCAACTGTGACACATAACTAGGGAGACTAGTATTGTTTCCTTAACTCTACCATGATTCGAGTCTATGGCTTTAAGGACACACCTTTTTTGTTACCTAAGACTATTCCAGACAGGATAGCATATTTGGAGATCGTCAGACAAATGGACTACTCCAATGTAATGAATCTAAGTGCTTATGATAAACAATTGTTTATGCCAAGCACATTGTGTTTTGGAGATTTCACCATAGTGTCAAAAGATGGATATGATCTCATTCGGGATAAATTGCTACATTACAAAATGAAATATACATAACAGAGGAAGGGGTTTGATCCCAAAGGTTTTATAGATTATGCAAGGAAGAAGCAGAATCTCAGTGGGTATGCACACATACCTTATCCACATGATGATGTCATAAGGAATATGGAGGGAGCAGAGGTTGAATTAGCTATTGATAAATATAATAGAGAGATAGATCCGAGGAGGAAGGAAATACAGGAAGTGGAACTATTGTCCTCTAGTGGTGAAGAATCCTCAGATGAAGATGAACCCCGTGCACAAATTGATAAAATTCCCAAACGGAGAATTCAATACCAGCCTCCTAGCAGGGAACATGAGGTTGAAGAACTAGTTGATACATATGCCAGACAATTGCCATACGATTCATTTATTTCTGATGACCAATTTATTCATTCTCCAGAGTTTAAGTCCTTTTTGTACAAATACAAAGGAAAAGAAATCAGGGAATCTGTTGAAAATGTCACACTTGATAATGAAAAATAATTGTTAAGTGTACTAAAGACAACCGTGGATAATGAGATGAGGAGTATGACCCCTGATAAAGGTAGACAACTACTAAGAGAAGCTGGTGTGATGATATTTCCAAGATTGGATATGAATTCTGCATTGGTATTTGATAGTTTCTTACATAATATTGATGACAAATATAAGCTTACTCCAAAAGGGGTAACAAAAGTATACATGGGAACAAAATATAACAATGATGAAAACTCACTTATGATCTGGGCTTTGTATCCGCCTCACAAAAAGATTGTAATCATTGATACTGAAAAATCATTCGGGCATGTGATGACATTAAAGGCGGAAGAAACAGATCCCATAATCACTGTTGATATTGGGATTAATGTGGCAAAGTTGAACAAGGCCCAAATCCAGATGTTGATCAAAGAAAGAGACATGTATAAGTTGAGTTGTGAGAGAATGACAAAGGCGAACAATTTCTTGAAAGATACAGTCAAAGGTGCTTTTGAAGGATCAACTAAGAGATTAACCCAAGGAGAGAGCCCACAAAGTACTGAACCACCATCGTATGATCAAATAGCTCAAATCCAAATCAACACACTTGCTACAGTACTACAGAGCAGGCATACTCATATGATGCATTGGATGAATAAATTTTGGGATGTCTACTCTGAGAATCATAAAGTTATCCAAGAGCATGAGAGATTAAATAACAGGCTCCAAGAGAAGCTCCATGGGATACAAAGTAAAGATACCCCTGACAGTGCAGGCATCTCCAGAGCTGAAGATCTGATCAAGCAACATAAGAAATATCATGACAAGCTTCAAGTTGATGCAAAGGAGTATATATTGATGCTTCCAAGATGGGTGTACCTGTGTTATTCAGAAATAAGAAAGAGTTGAAAAGCAAAGATGAATTGGCTAAAGAATGCCAAGTGATATTATAGGAGGCTCTAGAGACTATCAAAGATAAAGACTCAGCATCCTGGGAGGCCTGCAAGCATTTGGAGAGGATGGTTTCGATAGAGGTAGTCACAAGGAATGCCATAGAATTTTCTGATACACATCTGAGCCAAAAGTATTTGGATCATATTGCTCAGATCTACCTGTGGCTCAGTAGAGCTTAGTGTTAATTATCTTTGTTTATTGTTATGTTAATTCTGTTAACTCTCAAAAGACACTATGAAGAGATATGTCCTCTTCACAACTATTGCTATAAAAGATGAACATATGATGGTCTAAAGGATCATCAGTAGTAGATATCTTTCTCTCTTATTTTAAAAAAGACTTTATATGAGGCACTAGTAAGAAGATAAATTGTCATCTCTTGTCCATTTGAAAAACTTATATCATATATGCTTATTTTCTGAAGAAGTGTAATGGAGAAGAATGCATAATTTAATGATCCAACACTAGTGTCAATTGCTTGTTGTTTATATCTGATTAGTTAGCTGTCTCTAGATTGGTGCTTTCATATTATTTAAATTGAAGTGTTGAAACTCAACTTATCAAAACACATTTGTTGTTCTTGTGTGATTTCATTAATTGGTTTCTTTCAAAGAATTAATGCCCAGTAATTTGGAGGTATCATTTGGATAGTTAAAGAAGAGCCCTATAATCGATAAAATTATCATATTGTCTCTCTGTGTGATTCAGTTAACTGGTTCCTTCAAAGAGGAATTAAACCTTCCTATTAATTAATCACAGCAACCTGGTGAGGATCATTTGGATCGATAAGAAGAGTCTGATAGTTACATTCTTGCACGTTTGTACAAGGTGCAAACAGTCACAACTGCTAAGCAATTCGAATTGTAGCCAGTAAGTAAATCATATATCATTCACCTCTTGACTCCGTTAGCCCAATAGAAGTAGGCAATGGTCATACCAATTTATTAGAAATTAATCTTTACTTAGTGAAGATTATTTTATAATTTTGTATTTTATTATTTTTGGTGTTTTATCCCCACATGTCGGGTAACACCTCTATTATTCCTTCTGCAATAATAATCTATTTTGATAGATTCCTCCTTAAGAGGAAACATGTGGCACACACCTTATGCAAGGTGGCACATTGGAGTTATGCATAACTCCATTCTTCACCTCTATTTAAGAGGTGTCTCCTTCTCTCTTTTACAACACACATATTCTCTTCATAGATATACTCTTCTTTTTCTTCATTTTCTCTTCTTGAGAAGCTTCTCAAATATCTCTGTAATCTCTTTTTTGGCTTCTTACCACTTACATATTCACAAGGGGTTTTTCTTTGCTTTTCCCCCTTTACAACTTTGTGTTGGTCTCCTTGGTGTATTCTACATACTAGTATTTCTCTTGTGCTTTGAGCTATTTACTTCTGCATGTTTGATTAGTAGATTGTCGATCCTCTAATCTTCTTTCCCTAATCTTCTTTACACAATTCCATTTTAGAATTCTACAAAACCTTATTCAAACAATCATATTTCAGATCTTAATATTAGGAGTAGAAGTAGTTAGCAAGCTTTCATCTATTCCACACCATTTGCCAATGTTGGTAGATCCATCAACCTAACCAAAATCACACGTCCATTTAATCTGCTTCATTAGTAAGGTTCACCCGCCTAGGTCTAGCAGAACCTGAAGTGAGTCATCAACCATATAGGTTAACTCTGTTCATTGGTTCAAAAATGTTGCAAGTCTGATCATAGAGCCTAGCATCCTCTTAGGATTTGTAACCTGCATTTTTTAGACTAACAGTACCAATGGATGATAAGTAAAAAGCAAGGGCAAATAATTAGTTGGAAAGAATTTACAAATGACTTAGTAGCCCATTATGAGCAACCAAGGAGTGGAAGCTATTTTACCCAACTAGCAAATTTAAAACAAATAGGATCTATAGCTAAATATAATGTTGAGCATATGAGATTAGCAAGTTGAACTCAAGATGTGACACCTTATCAAAGGCTACAACTCTACATCAACGGACTTAATGACCAAATTAAACATGATGTTTGTTGGTTGGAAAATTGAACAATTAGGAGAGCATGCAACAAACATTGCATATTGAGAAACATTAATCCACCACCAAAAGTACCACACAAGGTCAAACCACAGGATTGGAAGATAAAATTATGACTAATCCTATTGATAGAAATGAGGACAACTTAATTAACCTAAGAAAAATTACTAAGCACTCTCCTCAACAAGAAGAAAATAAAAGAGAAAAATATCTATGCACAAATTGTGATAGAAAATGGTATAAGGGTCATAACTATGCTAATAGTGATAAAATAATAACAATTATCAAGAATCAGGTTGAAGAAGAGAGAGAAGTAACTACAAAAGAACCAAATGTGGAAATTGAGCAACAAAACTCCATCACTAGAAGTTACACTCAAGGTCAAACAATGGATTTAAAAGACAAAAATAATTCTATTGAAAGAAATGGGGATAACTTATTTAACCCAAGACAAATTAGTAATCTCTCTACCTCTTATTGGAATGGTGGTAGGAAATGGCCTAGAAGTCATTAGTGTACTAATAGTGATAAAACACTAATGACTATCAAGAATGAGATTGAACAAGAGAAAGAAGTAGCTACAAAAGAACCAAATGTGGAGCTTGGGCATGAGAATTCTAAGGAAGTAGAATGTACTAGTATCTCCCTACATGCATAAAATTACACAAGTGTACCACAAACACTCAAAGTAATTAATTATATCAAAAGGCGAAAGGTGACAGTGTTGGTTGATTTAGGTAGTACACACAACTTTATTGATAGAAGATTAGCTAATGAGCTCAATTATTTTATGTATCCTATTGGTTATTTTCCCAGACTGGATGCTTGTTCCCAGTTATCCCTACAAAGTAGCCATCATTGATCAACAGGATTCCTGGGCCAGGGGCCAACAGTATAGGAGATAGACTCTATAAATATCTCCTCTTCTTCTTTAGGCTCTGTAGAACCAAGGGGGGTATTCCCTACTCAACATCCATGAGATATGTTTGTGGATTGACTGGGATGTTGATACAAAGTAGATAAATCTTCCTTTTATGCAGACCAAAACTATGAGATAAGTGCAAAGGGGCTAGCTTTGGGCCTATATTTAGTTGTAGACAGAGGATTTTGGATCCTAAAACTACTTCTAAAGTCCTAATGGTTTGGCTTTGAAGATTTAAGATTGATTTTATGTTTGGATGCAAAACTGAGACTTTGGGTTGCAACCTCAATACAAGACTGGATCGGTGCCTATCTAGGGCTCGGATTCAATAGACATACACATGTGAATGGCCAGCATGAACATATATCAAAGACTGGATATCAAGGGGATTTCTAATATCTGCCTTACAGATACTTCCCAAAACAGAGTATCTTGTTATCTCTACTTACTGATATCTCTATTGCAATGTCTTCTTCCCAACACTTGATCTGAAATGTTTAATGTACTCCTTGAGCAGAAGTAAGAAATCAAGCATTCAACACGGCAAACCTATATTCTAGAATCATAAACACCCCTTAAATGCTTAGATCCATAAGAAGAAAATATTCAATTTGGAGACAGATAACAGAACACATGCAGTATAGCATTACTCATTTAAATCAGCATGATATTAGTAGGTTTATGCAGGAAAACATACAACATGAGACTCATAAACTCACAAGACATCAAGAACAGGGCCACCAATGAAGTTGTATTGTGTCACAGCACCAAAATTTGAACAATTTTCAACAACCACAATGAGTAACACAGTTTGGCTTTTATACCAAGACTGTATACTCAGCAAAAAATTAATTACAAGGAAAATCAAAGTCTACCAGATTCAATGCATGAGGAATGGCGCCCAGAAATATTCAATGCTATGGGGAGATAAAGAGGAATGACCAGATGGAATCAGGATCCGCACCGCCACTCAAGGACATTCATCTTCAATCGGGTTGTTGACCCGTCCATCATCGACCCATACCGCTGCAACCCCGCCATTAACACTTCAGCTTCCCGTTGGATGCAGCAACGAACACACCTAAGGTTTTCCCGCTCAAAACAAGCCTGAGGAAGCAAGGAAAACCAACTCCACAACTTTAAAACCTGGCCATTGATTTTGATTTCATCGCTGAGATCTGATGGCCCAAAAACCTGCAGAAAAGCCAAGAACCAATGAAAATGTGCCACGTAGGCACTTTGCTCCTCCTTCGCTAACCCCTCTAATCCTTATTTTGCCCTTTTTGCCTTTGTATATGCATACAATTGCTTATCATACAAGGCGGACCCCAAATGTTCATGAGGCAGATTAAAAACTTATTCGGGTCTGGCTTGTATCCCCTTTCATTGTACCTCAGCTTGTATATCAGCATATACAAGCACCTTCTACAACCCACAGACCTCAAATTACTATTCGTTGTATTTGACTCCTCCTCCGTGTCTGGGTTGTATATCTTTGTTTTGTATATCAGGTTGTATGCTGCATATACAAACCCAATATACATGCTGCAGACCTCAAATTTGTATGAAGCAGCTTGGAATTCTACTCGGGTCCGGAATGCATCTTTTCACCTGTATGTTGTGAATGTATGTCGTGTTAAGGTTAGCCGGTAGAAGATATCAATTAAATGCAAATAAAGATTAAACAGAGGAATGGAAATACACAGAAACAATAATGAGAGACAAGTTTTAACGTGGTTCACCCAAACTCGGGCTACATCCACCAAACAGAGAGTCCAATATTATTATCCAGTAAATCAAACCGATTACAATCAGCAATCCCTGCAACTCAATACCATTGCAAATGCTACAATACAATATATCAAAACCCTAACCCTTAGCCGATTTTATCAAGCCTTTTTGTCGGTTGAAAAAATTAGGGTTTTCTTATGTCGGTCATAAAAAATAGGAATTTTTATGTCCGCCCTAAAAAAAATTCTCGGGGGCTGCCGCCCCCGAACCCCGGCGAGGATACATGGCTAGTGTACAGTACTTTCCTGATCAGTCACCACCTACCAACATGTCGGCATACATACAACTACCATTGTATACAACTGGTGGGCCCGACCCATTTTCTCTCTCCTCTGCACAGTTCATTACACATCGCATATGCAAATGCAATGTACAGGCTGGACTTCGCTATAATTAAAAAAGCACATCTGAAATATTTTGGAATCCAGCTTGTACATCAATGGATGCATAACTCCTTTGTATATCGACCATATACAAACTCACTTGTACATGCCCGCAAGCCCCACCAATTATATCTTTGCTGCACTGTAGCAAAAGTATATGCGCCAGCCTTTGTATATTTTTCAATGTACATTTCCCTTTGCATGCTGAATATACAAATACAATGTACAAGACCCAATATACAAGCGGGAATCATTTTGGAATATACCTACAATGTATTTTTTCCTTGTATCTAACTGTTGTATGTCAAACATACAAGCTAAATATACATGCGACCTGATATGCAAGCAGTAAATATTCCTAGAATCTTCAATGTATGTTTCGGCCTTGCACATCTTCCTTTTGAGCCCGATATGCATTTGGAAATGCATTCAACTATAGAATATTCCCAAGAATCTGTGAAAGATTCCCCCTTGTATATGCAAACTCGATATGCATTAAAAATGCATATAACTCCTTTTTTATGATTTTTGGGAGCTGATTGAAATTTCACAAGCCCGCCAACATTCATGACCACTTTGAACATACAAAACTTAGCATTTTTCTCATGTGCGATAGGAAAAGGCGGTAAAACATTGCATGGGAGCTGGGACTAAATAACCAGAAAGCCACCACAGAAAGTCCTCGTTAAAAGATACAAAACAATGCAAGACCCCAAGACTCAGAAATTTCAGGGTTTGAATGGGAAAATCTACAAAGGCTCAAGCTTAGAACCCCAAACATAAATGATTACCAACATATCCAATATCTAATTTCCAGGTCATGATAGTTGATGGGAAACAATTCTCTTGTGGTGGTAAATGCCATCATATAAAACTCTCGATGGAAAATTATCAAATAGATTTAGAAATGTTCTCTATCCCAATTGGGGGAGAAGATGTAGTTTTGGGTGTACAATAGCTTAGACGGTTAGGAACAATGACTTTTAATTTTCAAGACTTATCCATGGTTTTTAGTACACGTGGGGAAAACTATAAACTTCAAGGGATACAATCACCACCAAGTCAAATTATTAGCTCCCATAGGATGGAGAAACTACTTAAGAAAGGTTCTTATAGCACAAGGGCACAACTAAATTTTGTACAAGAACAAGATGTAAAAAATCAAGATCAACCAAAGATTCAAGATATCATTCAACACCATCAACATGCATTTCAAAAACCTAAGGGTCTACCCATAGTCAAAGACCATGATTGTGCCATTGAATTAATACCAAGAAGTATTGTTCATCCCAATAAAAGTGCCTATTCATCCCCAATGATTATGTTTAACAAGAAGGATGATTCATGGAGAATATGCCCACATTATAGGGAGCACAACAAGCTCACTTTTAACGACAAGTTTCATATTCCTAGTATTGATGAATTGGTAGATGAATCTAATAATCTACTTTTCTTTACTAGGTTAGATTTGCATTTAGATTATCATCAAATTCAACTAAAGGAAGATAATATAAATAAGACTACATTTAGAACACATTAGGGTCATTATGAATTATTATTTATGTCATTTAGTGTCATTAATACCCAATCAACTTTTCAAAGCCTCATAAATTCAATGTTCTACCCATTTTTTCAAAAAATGGTGTTTGTATTTTTGAGAATATCTTCATCTATAGTAAAACATGGAATGATGGATAATTCATAGAAAAATTCTAGAGTTGCAAAGCATTGAGGGCAATGCTTTTTTAAAGGGGATGGGAATGTGAGGATCCTAGTATATTATATTCCTAATTAGAATAAGGATAAGCACTTGTGGCATGCTTAGCCTTAATAGATACATTTATTAGTCTTGGTTATTCCTTAAGATAACTTAGTTAGGATGAAGGGGTGTGTCCCTACATTGTTATACATATAAATAATGAGAGAGAGACTCTCTCAAACCATCATATCATCTAATATTCAATTCAAATATTATTTTCTAATTATTGGAGATCACTCCCTCGAAGCGGTCTACCATTTACTGATTTTTACATTTATTTCCAAGAAATATCATAACAAAATTTAATCCTAATTTAATTACTAATATCATATTAATATTTTATAAGGCTAAACCTTATAAATTAGAGTCTTATAAACGTTATTTGGGAGTACTTACATTGAATGCAATCCCCTATTAAACATTGTGCTCTAATTGATTCCTATTTAAATAGGTTTTTAAGTAAATTATGGGCACATTTGTCTTGAGATATCATAAACGAGTGACAATCCTAGAATATAGACATTCCCAAAATTTGATGAAGAAGATCCTAGCTAACTTCTAAAAATGATTGAAGTTTACTTTAATGGAAGATCATTAAGGTGTGAGATTTTCAGAAACTTAAGTAGATATAAATTTCCATGCTTCTTCAAGAAATAAATAATCATCCTACTAAACATATATAATCAAAGAATCATAAAAAAATGTCTTAGTAATAGGTTATCTATCCTTTGTAGGTATGCTCCTTGGATAGTTTATTAGGGCAATAACCACCCAAAATAGGTGCATTCTACCAAGAAGTTTAAGGAATTTAAAGCTCATAATTTTTTCAATTGCATGCTAAAGTAATGATGTTCTCCTTAGACATCCATTCATGTGAAAGCATTAATACATACACATATCTTGTCTTTAGAGTATTATAATCACTAGCGAAGACCAACTTAACAAGATAACACAATTACATCACTGTTACAATTGATATGTATGTAAGAATCAAATTAATCATAAAGTAATAACTTGTCTTGAATCCCTCTCTTTTTCACAATTTGTTCCATAATTGATAGAAACTAATCTAACTTAAGTCAATATTAAATTGGAAGGGATCATTATTAAGGACTAAGCATAGTCCACATTTTTATTAGATAAGGAGTTTTAAAGAAAATCTAGCACAAAGTTTCTACCTAAATCTAGATTTACTCCATACTTCCACTAGTGCAAAAATAAAGAAGATGCAAAGTTCTCCAAGGATAGAACAACAAAAAAATAGATTTCAAGTGTCATTTTTAAGTATTGTAATTTTTTATTCAAAATCCTTTTCAATAAGGTTGTAAGAACCAAAGTTTCTCTCTAAAGAGAGAGTGCTATGAGGTTATACTTGGTGCACACAAACAATTTAAAGATAAAATAGTTAAAGAATTTGAGTAGTTCCATTTGTACACTCTTGCATATTGAGAAGATGTTCTAGAATTGCAGTAGAACAATAAAGCAAGGAAAAATCTAACATATTTTGACTAAGTGCCAACACCATTACTATTTCTAAGACATGGAGGACTAAAATGTGTGAGGAGAAGAAACAACGACCCAAGCCTGAGGCTATCATGACGAGCAAAAAAATGCAAGAGAAAAACCATATTGGAGAGAATACAAACTTTGACTATGCAAGAAAAAATAAAATAGGTTTAAACAGTTAATAAGGAAAGATCCATAGAGATGGTGCAATGTGTAGATTGAACTTTTTTTCACTCTAAAGTGAAGAATGAAGTGAATAAAAGACTACATTCAAGGAGCATTAATTAATCACTAGTTGTTAGTTTTCTTGTAATTTCTTATGCTCTATTCTATTAACCTTGTAAAGTACAATGGTAATCAATATAACAAGTGTTGATGTAAATCACTCACTAAAATTGAGTTTCCTATCATGAAAATCACAAGTGATATGATCCAAACACACACTAATTTCAATAAGAGTTGTCATCTATTTGTCATAGTCACAAGTCACATGACAAAAATAGGAAACTTAATATTCCAATATTCTAGCTTGTCTTCCAAGGCTTTAAGGACGACCTTTTGGCTTTCATTGTCCCTAATTGTAGAAATATGAATTTTGGGAAAAAAAAATTAGGAATTTCGTTAAGTTGAAAATACATTGTTTAAAATTATTCAATAGAAGTTGGCTATTCTGAAGCATTTTTAAAATAATAATAATTTTGCCTATAAATATTTAATATAGAAGAATGTGAGAAGCAAAATCTATTCACTTTTTTCCTTCTTAACACTAACTAATATACCTTAAATGAATAGTAGGATAGCAGGACACCAGATCTGGTGATCAAGTTCTCCATGAAGTCAATAACTACATATTTTATGGCTTACTTTGAAAGTTATGCTACCCCATAGTCACTTAGAGGTTTATGAATATAGGTTGCCTACACAATAACAAAAAAAGAATATCTACATGAAACTGTATTGCACAATCACCCAGACATGCATGAGTACAAGTTGCTCGTTGACCTATTTTATCCCTTAAGCTCAAATAGCCCATCTTTCAAAGACTTGCCAAATTATGTCAAAATTCACTAAAGTTCCTTTGGACAAGTTCTTTGTGTCTTCTTTTGCAGTTTTGCCTTTGAAAATTTCAAGAAATGTTAAAAATGCCAAAGTTATGGCCCATCAAACTTTTGGGGGCAACTAGGAACAAATAAGAGATTTCCTAGTTCCTAGGAACTAAGAAATCCTTGATGGGTTCCCAGTTTCTTCGAAAAGCTTAACGAGCTTTTCAGTTTCACTTCATCAAAGATTTCTTGGTCATTGGGAACTCCCCAACAAAATGGGATGAGCTAATGGGAAGACTCTATCAAAGATTTCCTAGTTCCTAATAACTAGGAAATCCCCGACAAGTTCCTACTCCTAGTGGAATCATCAATGGGACCAGCTCAACCGGTAGCAGGACAAGGCACAAGCTAAGGTGACTAGGTGGACAGGTAATGAGCCATAAGACCGATAGGAGGTGGAAAAAAAATTCTAAGTCTCTGGCTAAGGGAAAAGGAAGTAGGAAAGATTGAAGGTGTTTGGTAGAAAAGAGAGACCTAGCCTAAAAGGTTAAACTAGGTCGAACCCTCTTCTATCTAACATTGGAACACAAGTTGATCTTGGCTTCTACCCTTGAAGGAGATCCAAACTACAGGGGCTTTGTCCCTTTGTTGCATAGAGGAGAATCAACCAAATCCAACCAATTAAACTAGGGCAAAACATTAAACCCTAATTGAGTAAGATCGGAGCATAACAGACTATCAAAAAATAGATACAAATAATCTGAAAGCATAGCAGAGACTAGGGGACAAAGGAGAACCTGGATCCAGACTCAGGAGCTCAAAGGACTAGGGTGCTTGGGCACCCTAGACCCTAATTAGGGTTTTGTAGAATGTTACTTCATGTGTCTTCGCCCTTCTATGTTTCTGCTCCATGTAACTTGTTTTCTGCAAATTCCTATGTAGGCTACCTGCACACACACAAGAAGGAAAATGGTTGGGTGCTATTTAGGATCTTGCATAAGTTAGGCTCCATGAATGGTGTTTCCACCTCCACAATAGCAATGATGAGAGATAAAGAGAGTGTGCCCTAGGAGGGTAGAGGCAAATGTGAAGTAGAATGGAATGCTAGAACAAAGAATGAAGGAAATAAGTCACCATGAGCATGGAAACCCTAGCATGCTTGATACGGTGTCACAACTTGACCCAAGAAGTTGGTGTAGCCAAAAGAAGTAGAAAGATATTCACAAGACTTGCAAGATGTTAGTGCTGCAACAATAATCCACCATAGAGAGCTTCAGAGAAACATGAGAGAGAAGAAGAGAGGGTCCAAGTGTGCCTAGATTGCTTAGATGTTCAAATGAATAAACTAACTTGCTTATATATGCATTCCTGCTCACAAACGATGAATAAAACCAAATGGGGCTAACATGAGGAACCACTTGAGATGTCTTAATCTGACATACCTTTAAATTAGGTTAGGGCTAAATGAGGGACCAAGGTGCTTGGGCACCCTTGTCCTTTATCTCCAAAAACTCTAGCATAAGTCCCTTTAAGTGTGCTTAGGTCGGTCTCATTGTTATTTTGTCGGGTTTTATCATCGAGATCGAGAATTAATCATTTAATGTTTAAAAAGGTGTTAAAATAGGTCATGATTAACAAGTGTAAACATTTTAGGTCTACCCAGGTGCTAAACTAGGTGTAAAATTCTAGTGTATGCATTTTACTCCTAACATTTATCCCCCACTTTAGCATGGGTACATACGTTCAAACTCATGGTAAAGTACAGAGAAGACAAATTTCAAGCACAACAAACATAGAAGCCATAGAATGTCACCAAAGTTGAGGGGTGATCAAGCCCCCAAGTTTAGGATTCTAGGAGTCTATGATGATTGGTATACACATAAGACACGTGAAATAATTCACTCATATATGAAGCACTTAGAAAACATGAGATAAGACAAGACATGCACAAGGCATACACTTGAGCAATCACAATGTATACACACAATACACAAAGTATACACACTTGACACAAAGCATACACATAAGTCACAAAGTATACATAGAATATACACAAAACACTTAAGGAGAATACATAAGGAATACATAGAGAAAGCACATGCGAGGCACGCGTGAGGCATGAAGAATATATAGAGAATAAGAATATACGAGGAGAATACATGCATCATATATCAATCACAAGAAACACATAACAGAATACCCTGAGTTAGCATGACAAAGGAGACCTCAATCTAAATGTCGTCTCAATCACCATGCATCATTCCCCAAGATGCAATAAGAAGAATGCTAAGGGGTTATTTAGAAATAATAAGAACGAGAGGGGTACAAACACATCATACACATAATTCACATTAAGAAAAGTGTTTCCACTCAAGGGAATACACAAACTACCTTCCGCAAAAGGATTTACATGAAGTCTTGCAGAATAAGAAGGTGAAGTCACCTTACTACCAAACTCTAGTTGGTGGTGCAACCCTTCTCCCAAACATGCAAGGAGCTTAAACTTGGAAGAACAAGATAGACTCAAGATCTTGTTTCCAAGATTTCTGTAATCCTTTCCAAGAAAGTAATCAACAAGTGTTTTGATAGAAATATTAGAGTAAGGCTCATAGCACGATGTATGCCCCCACCTTAAAGTGATTGCTAACTCCATCAGGGAGCAATTGCCTTTAAGATAGAGTGAGGAAGAAATATAAAACATGCACAAGAGATTTCTAAAAGCACATGTCCAAATGAAATGTGTTTTCAAAAGCTACATTGCGACAAGGGGTTTCCCCTAGGATGAGCAAAACAAGGTGATGCTTATAGACATGATACACAATGGCTTGTGTAGTCATGCTATGACGTCGAGCATTGCAACAAGGTGCCACATAAATAAAACATCATAATTGTTACATCCCTGACTTATGATTTAGTATTAATCTTAGTTTGTGTGGTAATCAGGAGGATTAACCATAGTCTAATGATTAGATATTGTGGAAATATCTAAATTAAGCATTGATTATGTGAATACTGACTAATATTAGTTAGACATGGGATTACATGTTCATATGATTATTTAAGTTTTATGAATTGAGAATTAGATGATGATGCACTGATCATGATTTTATGTTGGTGAGTGAAAATAGGAAATGAACCTTCCTTCAAAGATGGAAGGAGAGTATCATCTGAGAGGAAGTGATAGATGTCAGGAAATAGGACAAATTGCCATTTGAGTATCAGATTTTATGTCCTTATGAACCCTTGTAAGTTGGTGTGAGTTACGTCTTTTCTATGTTAGTCAATTTTCCTTTTTGAGTCGTCATGTCATTTGTGTTATCTCGACGATGTTTACGTAGACTCGACTAAACAACGTTCATAGAACATCATCACAAGTTGAGAGTTAGTCTCGTAAGTGATGAAGAACTCTCTTGTTCTTATTTCTGAAACAAGATTTTAAATCTTTTATACTTTGTTATTTGACTAAGCTTTATAGTTGTGTGAGGGGGAGTGTTACTCGACCCCGAAACCCTAATCTTTTGGTGTGTCATCCTTTGTTTTCATTATGATGATAATCTATGATATCATAGTGGTTATTTAACCATTATTATTTTGTTAAGGGTGATTATATAAGTTATTAAGGTATGAACCTCCTTTGAGGCCAACCACATCAATATCATTGAAATATGTATATAACTATAATATATTATCCACGTACTTGATATCCTTGACACCCATCACCCACGAGGAGTGGGGAGAGGGAATAGTGGAAGCCTTTTTGGAGCCTTCCTCACAGACAAGCAGTAGTGGACTATGTGGATCAAAAGATCCCATGAGGTGGAAAGCTAGTAATGCATGAAAAGAACCTTGTTCTTGTCTTTTTATCGAATGCCATCGAAAAGAGGAATTATGAGGATTATTGTTGTTTTGTGACTCTTGGGGGCGGAGCTGGTAAAAGAGAAGTACCAGAAGAATTTTGAATAACAGTCTTGCTACAGGTTGCAACAGCCATAAGGGAAGGGCGAGGAGGCTCGAGCCCAGTGTGTGGGACAAGCTTTCAACAAGAAAGATATATACCACTATGTCATAGTTACAGGTATGTCATTCTTGAGTCATTGGCTCATATTTAAGAGTGTTTAATCCAGTTAAATTTCTTTGATAATTAATGGTGTCGACTTGGGATAGTTATTAACATATGTTCTTAGATTGTAAAGCTAAATGTTTATGTATATATCTTTGATAAATTCCCTGTGACAATAGAGTAAATTCCAATTGTTGTTTAAGGCCCAAGAGGCTGCATTGTATTCTTTTTATGATGTTCTTTGAAGCTATTAAAATTTTGTGGTCTTTCGGCCAGCTAAAGGCCATTTATCTTTGCGCATGCAAGAGCATTACATGTGGTAAACCAG
Source organism: Cunninghamia lanceolata (assembly GCA_027924645.1). NCBI lineage: Eukaryota > Viridiplantae > Streptophyta > Pinopsida > Cupressales > Cupressaceae > Cunninghamia > Cunninghamia lanceolata. The sequence continues at coordinate 30,047,996 of BSBN01000193.1, forward strand.
TCTAAACTATGTCGAGCCATGAATCTTTTTAATAATGTTTCCTTATAATTATTCATCAACCAATAAGGCATGAAGACATAGTGTTTAATGATGAGCTCGATAGGGCGATAATGTCTAATGAGTATAAGCTGAGGGTATCGGCATATGACATCAAAACTTACAGAACTATGCTTGTAATAATAACTATGGCCAAACCATATGATAGCAATGACTACTCTATACTTAGTGGTAAACCTGAGTTTGGTGCTGTGTGCACTTAATACTTTAATATATCAACTTGAGGTTAGTTATATAAACCCTCGATTGTCTTATAATGGTATTTTCTAGGCTTATAATGTATGCCAAAGTTGTAATGACTTCTCATGGAAGTGCGAAGGTTAAATAGATATATTATTGTCTTCTTGGCAGCCATGATTGCATATCATATTCCCTATGGGAAAGTTATACCTTTGATACGTTCTTTTTACAACGTACACTATGTTATTACAAACTTTGTTGTATAAAAGAAAGTGAAAGCCATATTTGCAAATGGCAAATATTAAGTACATGGTATTAAGAGGATCTCTCAAGACAGAACTTTTAAAAAGAGATCGACTCTATAAGTCACTATAAGTATTTCTTTTGATGATATGAATTGAGTATAAACCTTGAAATTAGGTAAATAAAGTAAACACCAACCAGGTAAGGTTAAGTGTTGAAAACATGAATGAACTTATTTCTTTATGAAAATGCGAGATAGTGTGATGTGGAGTCACAAGTGCCCTGTTGCCTAAGCAACGAGACCCTTGGGACTGGGTTTTCAAGACAGAAGTCGAATGTCCAAGGGATGGACTAAGACATTTTAAACTCATCTATCTAAGACCAAGAAAGGTCGAATTATGTTTACTGTAGGACATGACAACTTATAAGTCAAGTCGAGGTGGTGGACATATGATGACATTCATTGCGTAACATATATGTATGTAAATCTTTGCCCAAAGTAATGCATCTGTCTCTGCATGCATTGTCGGTCCACAGTGCTCCATATGGCATAATGTCTCCAGTAGTGTCATGCATAGTTAGAGTGGATCTATAGTTGCATGACTGTGAGATATTATGAAGGACACAACACCAGATACTCAGATGGCAAACCTAACGGTTCCTTATATCTATACCTTCCGTGAAGGGTAGGGTCGCTTCCAGGTAAGAAGTTGTGAGGGGGACTGTCAGTCTATGGTTGGAGGAAAAGCACTCGAATGATGCTCTCCTTTCCAAGCAAAAGACAAGCTAAGGCTTATGAATATAGATGTCATATGTTCCAGATATAATATTTTTCTCAATATGACTTGATAGTCAGTTATTGTGTATAATTTGATATTTGATGCCTTGAGCATAACTTTGTATTTGCATAGTGAAGGTTATTCACTAATGAGATATTAATGGATATTGTAATTTTAAGTTTTGTTATGTTCTGGTAAAGAATAACATGTTTAAATATTGTAATGATAATGATTCATTCTTGTTTAATTATGCTTTGGATAATTATGATGTTGTCTAATTTTTGTTAAGATGATTTTTTATGTTTAATCACAAGCATTATGGAATGTGATGTTACATATGGTATCAGAGCTACCAGGTTCAATACATGGACCTATGAGCTCACTACTTGATGATTATTTTATCCAACCGTAATAGATGCTAATGTTTGGATGTTCTATGCCAGAATGGCAAGAATTAGAACAACACCCAGAAAGAAGGTAATAGAAAATGGGCATTACCCACGTTATCAAAAGGTCTTGAGGGAGTGAGCCTCAAGAATGAAATGACTTGAACAGACTGGTTGCTTAGTAGGAGCATTGTTGACTGATCAGGAGACCTTCGTTGATGCCATAAAATGCATCAAGCAAGAGTTGAGGAAAATAGTTAGTAATGTTGCTCCTAGCTCTAATGATGCATCAGCATAACCCTCTACACCTAAAGCATCGGTTGTGGAAAGCAATCATAAGGTTTCTGATGTAACCAAGGAGGTTGTAGAAGAGTACTTGCATGTACGTCCACCTCCTAAAACTAAAATGATAAACCTCAAAGTTGAGAAATGAACATGGGAAGTTATCCCAAACTAAAAATGACTTATAGTAGCAAGGTGTAAACAAAATTTTGTAATTTTGAGAAGGATTATATGTAATCTGTGGAAAATTATAATGCAATTGAGAACAAAATTCTAACAAATCTTTCCTTTCTTGTTAAAGATTACATGAATGATAATAGATTTATGTTAAGAATGGATTCCGTGATATAGAAAACTAATCCATGATTAATCTGCAAACTTCAGGAAGAAGTAGATTGCAATAAGGTTCAGATAAGAACCAGGATGGGAGATAGCCAGGATAAAGGGCAACCTTCAAGGTACTCTGAATTTAAACTTGATCGGATCATCGCCTTGCTTCAAGACACAAGAGCGAGATTAGGAACTCTCGAATAGGATGTCAAGGGTCAGTAAGGACCCAAATGGGATTTATATGATGGGGGTTATGATGAGGCACGTCATAATGACACCACCCAAAGTGAGCACGAAGAAAATAACTTTGAGGCCAGACAAGAAGAGGATAGGCCAAGCCATATGGCTTTGGAGTTGTCTCGAGACATGAAAAAGGTCATGCATTTTAAATTAGATGGATCTGTAAGCGTAGATGCTATAGAGGCATGGCTTATGGAAATGGAAAAGTATTTCGAAATCAGAAACTATAATGAGATCACTAAAGCGGTGTGGGAAGCATTCCGGTGAAGCATCCACATGGTGGATGAACAAAAAGATGGAACTAGGCTTGAGGTCTACAAGCCTTACCTAGGACAGGTTCGTGGAACTCTTTAGGCAAAGATGGTTGCCTTAGCTGTTTTATGACTAGAAGCTTATAGATTTTCATAATCTAAAACAGGGTGATTTATCTATAAATGAATATTGGGAAAAGTTCACCCTCCTGCTTAAGTATGTGATGTAGTACTAACAGGATGAGAGATTCGACATTCAGAAGTTTATAATGGGATTGAACACCCAGATTGGGGACGAGGTTGATGTACATGGTCCTACTTCAATGGACCAGGTCTATGAGAAGGCCATCAAATAGGAACAAAAACTGAAAGCTATGTCAGCTTATAGAGAAAGGAACCAAAATAGATATAATTGGTCCCAATCCTCTCAATCCTCTAAGAAAAAGGGGAGAAAGCAGGATTTTACTAAGAAAACTGATAAAGGGGCCAAGCATAAACAAACTGAGTCCAAAGGGGAGAAGAAGGGAAATAATCACTCCAAGAGAAATGGAGACAATTCTGGGAAACCCAGGAGAGGCAAGGACCTATGGAAGGGTGCTACACATGTGGCAGAGATCATTACGCCAACCAGTGTCCTAACAAGACGCAGGGAGCACACCACAAGGAAACCCTCTACCCTCTTAGCAGGCGGCATTCTAGCAACGCATTCATGCAACCTTAGACAACAGGCAAGCCAAATATCAAATAACTCCCATTAAAACAAGTATTTTATTTATTTTTTTGATTTTAGTTTTGATTGATACTGGTGCTACTGAATGTTTTGTTTCCCCTAAAATTGTAAGCAAAATTCCTAGAAAAGATGGATTCATGGCAAACACATGGTCAGTAGAATATGCAAATCAAACCAAGGCTCAGATAGAGCAATGCCTATTTGAGCCTAAAGGATGAGGATGTCCATAAAACAACTTTTAGAATAAGGTATGGGCATTATGAGTTCACTTTTCTACCTTTTGGATTAACAAATGCGCCCGAAACATTTATGAATCTAATGAACAGTGTGTTCAGGGATTGTTTGGACAAATTGTCTTAGTATTTCTTGATGACATTCTAATCTATTCTAAGAATGAGGAAGAGCATCTTCAACATCTAAGGATAGTTCTTTAGAGGTTGAGAGAGCAAAAATTATATGGCAAGCTCTCTAAGTGTACTTTATTTCAAAAGGAAGTGCAATATTTGGGCCACATAATTTTAACTAAGGGAATAGCTATGGACCCAGCTAAAATTAAGGCTATTTTGGAATGGTCGATACCAATAAATGTTCATGAGGTCTAAAGTTTCATGGGCCTTGCGGGTTATTACAGGAAGTTTGTGAAAAACTTTTCAAAAATTGCATACCCTATAACTTCCTTGCAAAGAAGAGGTAAGAGATTTGAGTGCTCAGAAAAGTGCCAGGAGGCCTTTGACCTACTGAAGGAAAAATTGACTTCAGCACCAGTTTTGAAAGTACCTGACCCAGAGGGTCAATTTGTAGTCATTACCAACACCTCAAGAGAAGGTTTAGGTGGTGTACTAGTCCAGGATGGACAAGTCATTCTGTATGAATCTCGAAAACTAAAAACTTATGAGCAAAACTATGCCCCACATGATTTGGAACTGGCAGTAGTCATTCATGCACTGCAAATGTGGAGACACTACTTGCTTGGGAAACCCTTTGAGCTAAAAACAGACCATCAAGGGCTCAAATATATGTTTACTCAACCACATCTAAATGCTTGTCAAAGAAAATGGTTGGAATTTATCTCGGATTATGACTTCGAGATTAAATATATTCAAGGAAAGGAAAACTAAGTGGCAGATACCCTAAGTAGGAGAAGACACATCTCCTTAATGATCTCTATACATTCTACATGCATTGTCAGTCCACAGTGCTCTAGATGGCATAATGTCTCCAGAAGTGTCATGCATAGTTAGAGTGGATCTATAGTTGTGTGACCATGAGGCATTATGAAGGACACAACACCAGATACTCAGATGGAAAACCTAATTGTTCCTTATATCTATACCTTCCATGAAGGGTAGAGCCACTTCCAGGTAGGAAGTTGTGTGGAGACCGCTAGTTTGTGGTTAGAGGAAAAGCACTCGGATGATGCTCTCTTTACCAAGCAGAAGACAAGCCGAGGTTTATGAAGACAAATGTCATATGTTCTAGATACAATATTTTTCTCAATATGACTTGATAGTCAATTGTTGTGTATAATTTGATATTTGATACCTTGAGCATAACTTTGTACTTACATAGTGAAGGTTATTCACTAATGAGAGATTAATGGATATTGAAATTCTAAGTTTTGTTATGTTCTAGTAAAGAATAACATGCTTAAATATTGTAATGATAATGATTCATTCTTATTTAACTATGCTTTGGATAATTATGATGTTATCTAATTCTTGTTAATATGATTATTTATGTTTAATCATGAGCATTATGGAATGTGATGTTACATATAGTATCAGAGCTACCAAGTTCAATGCATGGACCTATGAGCTCACTACTTGATTATTTTATCCAACATTAACATATGCTAATGTTTGGACGTTCTATGCTAGAATGGTAAGAATTAGAACAACACCTAGAAAGAAGGTAATGAAAAATGGACGTTACCTACGTTATCAAAAGGTATTGAGGGAGTGAGCCTCAAGAATGAAACAACTTGAATAGACTGGTTGCTTAGTAGGAGCATGGTTGACTAATGAGGAGACTTTCATTGATGCCATAAAACACATCAAGCATGAGTTAAGGAAAACAATTAGTAATACTGCTCCTAGCTCTAATGATGCATCAGCAGAACCCTATGCACCTAAAGCACCGACTATGGAAAGCAATCCTAAGGTTTCTAATGTAACCAAGGAGGTTATGGAAGAGTACCTGCATGTACGTCCACCTCCTAAAACTAAAATGATAAACCTTAAGTTGAGAAATAAACATGGGAAGTTATCCCAAACTGAAAATGACTTACAGTAGCAAGGTGTAAACAAAGTTTTGTAATTTTGAGAAGCATTATATATAATCCATGGAAAGTTATAATGCAATTGAGAACAAAATTCTAACAAATCTTTCCCTTCTTGTTAGAGATTACATGAATGAGAATAGATTTATGTTAAGAATGGATTCTATGATATAGAAAACTAATCCATGATTAATCTGCAAACTTCAAGAAGAATTAGATTGCAACAAGGTTCAAATAAGAACCAGGATGGGAGATACCCAGGATGAAGGGCAACCGTCAGGGCACTTCGAATCTAAACTTGATCAGATCAGCACCTTGCTTCAAGACACAATAGCAAGAATAGGAACTCTCGAATAGGAAGTCAGGGGTCGGCAAGGACCCAGGTGGGATGCCTATGATGGGGGTTATGATGAGGCATGTCATAATGACACCACCCAAAGTGAGCATAGAGAAGATAACTTTGAGGCCTAACAAGAAGAGGATAGCTGAATCCATATGGCTTTGGAGTTGTCCCAAGACATGAAAAAGGTCATGCCTCCCAAATTCAATGGATTCGTAAGCAGAGATGCTGCGGAGGCATGGCTTATGGAAATGGAAAAGTATTTCAAAATCAAAAACTATAATGAGATCACTAAAGCAGTGTGGGGAGCATTCTAGCTGGTAGGTGAAGCATCCACATGGTGGATGAACAAAAAGATGGAACTGGGCTTGAGATCTACAAGCCTTACCTAGGATAGGTTTGTGGAACTCTTTAGGCAAAGATGGTTGCCTCAGCTATTCTATGACCAGAAGCTTATAAATTTTTAGAATCTGAAACAGGTTGATTATCTGTAAACAAATTTTGGGAAAAGTTCACCCACCTGCTTAAGTATGTGCCACAGTACCAACAAGATGAGAGATTCTACATTCAAAAGTTTATAATGGGATTGAACACCTAGATTGGGGCAAGGTTGATGTACATGGTCCTACTTCAATGGTCCAAGTCTATGAGAAGTCCATTAAATAGGAACAAAAATTGGAATCTATGTTGACTTATAGAGAAGGAACCGAAAGAGATATAATTGGTCCCAATCCTCTAAGAAAAAGGGGAGAAAGTAGGATTTTACTGAGAAAAATGATAAAGGGGCCAAGCATAAGCAAACTGAGTCCAAAGGGGAGAAGAAGGGAAATAATCACTCCAAGAGAAATGGAGACAATTCTGGGAAACCGCAGGAGAGGCGAGGACCTATGCTAGGGTACTACACATGTGGCAGAGATCATTACGCCAACCAGTGTCCTAACAAGATGCAGGGAGCACAACCACAAGGAAACCCTCTACCCTCTCAGTAGGTAGCATTCCAACAATGCATTCATGTAGCCTTGGATAACATGCAAGCTGAATACCAAATAACTCCCATTGAAACATGTATTTTATTTGGTTTTTTTATTTCAGTTTTGATTGTTACTAGTGCTACCAAATGTTTTGTTTCCCCTAAAATTGTAAGCAAAATTCCTAGAAAAGTTAGATTCATGGTAAACACATGGTCAATAGAATATGCAAATCAAACCAAGGCTCAGGTAGAGCAATGCTTGTTTGAGGCTAGGGTTGAACTTTTGAGTTTCTCCACGGAAATAAATCTTTATGTAGCCCCACTAGGCTCATGCAATGTTATCCTTGGAATAAATTGGTTATGGAGACATCAAGCCAAAGTGGACTGTTATGCCAAAATAGTAGAATGTCTTGATGACTTAGGAACAAGACAAATTTCTGCTCTACAAATGAAAAGAGCTCAAAGAAAGGGATGCCAACTTTTTGTTGTCAAAATGGAAAAACTAAATGAGTTTAAGGAAACCAATTTCCAAGATGATTTAATGTTTTATGAATCTCAAAAACTCAATGAAGTTGGAAAAAAGGAGTCCATAGATCAAGAGAGATCAGATATGGACATGTATCCTTTTCTTAGAGATTTTGAGGATGTATTTCTGGATGAGCTGCCAGATTACCTCCTAAAAGAGCCTTTGACTTCTCTATTGAAATTATTCTAGGGTCAAAACCTATCTCTAAAGCCTCCTATAGAATGACCACTACAAATCTAATGGAGCTAAAGGCTTAGTTACAAGAATTGTTGGATAAGGGACTTATTAGACCTAGTGTGTCGCCCTAAGGAGCACCAGTTATATTTGTGAAAAAGAAAGATTGCACCTTGCAGTTATGCATCAATTACCGCATGTTGAATAAAGCAATAATTAAGAATAAATACTCGTTGCCTTGCATCGATGATCTTTTTGATCAAATGAGAGGTGCAACCGTGTTTTCCAAGATTGATCTTTCGTCGAGATATCACCAATTGAAGCTAAAGGATGAGGACATCCATAAAATAGATTTCAGAACAAGGTATGGGCATTATGAGTTCACTATCCTACCTTTTGGATTAACGAACACACCCGCGGCATTTATGAATCTAATGAACAGTGTGTTCAAGGATTGTTTAGACAAATTTGTCCTAGTATTTCTTGATGACACTCTAATCTATTATAAGAATGAGGAAGAGCATCTTCAACATCTAAGGATAGTTCTGAGGTTGAGAGAGCACAAATTATATGGCAATCTATCTAAGTGTACTTTCTTTCAAAAGGAAGTGCAGTATTTGGGCCACATAATTTCAGCTAAGGGAATAGCTGTGGACCCAGCTAAAATTAAGGCTATTTTGGAATGGTCAATACCGAGAAATGTTCATGAGGTCCAAAGTTTCATGGACCTTGCAGGTTATTACAGAAAGTTTGTGAAAAACTTTTTAAAGATTGCATACCCTATAACTTCCTTGCAAAGAAAAGGCAAGAGATTTGAGTGGTCAAAAAAGTGCCACATAAATAAAACATCATAACTACGAAGATGATGGAGGAAAGATCACATGAAACTAGAGTAAACATCAATTGAATCAACATTAAAGGATGCTAAATCATCCCAAAAAATAATGAAATTGCACATCACAACATATGGAAGAATGAAGATACACATAGAGGAATGACACAACATGTTCTTCCTCCTTGTACTTTTGTGCTAACAAGGGTGCCAAGGGAGAACTAACAATCAACAAAACATCACAATATGGGGATAACAATACGCTCAAGCATAACATAAATGAGAAGGGACCACTCTTGTGAGTTAACCTATAACAAATTATCCTCCCCAACTTGATTATTATAAAATGGATGGAGGACAAGGTGCTCTAGGGACTACATCAAGCGTTATGAGGAGTGCTAGAGACATACATTGTTCAAAGTTGTTGAATTTTGTCACCCAAGACTCGACATTCCTTAGTGGAATGGCCAAGCGCTCGATGATATACACAATAATGAGGTGTTGAATGATTATTTTGTTGAATCTTTTTGTGTGTTGGAGAAAGAAGAGTGATTAGGCAGTCTTTGAGTAGACTTGGCAACATATGCTCTTGTTGAGATAGAAGAGAAGATCTAGGTGGAGTAGGAAGCAACCCTTTTTGTTGCAAACATGGTAGAGAGAATGCAAGAGAAGGCCGGAAACCTAAACCTACTTTAGACAAGTGTGGTGTTGGTTCCACAGGTTCCTTAATTCCTTGTTCTTTGCATCCTAACCCATTTCCATTGTATCCTTGTTTTGAAATAATTTTGAATCCACATCCATAACGCATCTTCAAGTCTGAAGGAGGAGGAGACGTCATATGACTATCTTTTTTGAAGGAAGTAGAAGGATCATACATTTGATCATGGTGAGGAGGGATAATTTTTGTTTCAACAATCCCATGGGGGTTGAAATCTAAAGAGACCTCGACATTACCAAGACATGTATTAGAAGATACTTTATCACAAATGGCCACCATTTTTGTGGAAGAAGGTGGACCTTCATCAATTTTAAAGGTTCCATCGTCATTAATCTTGAGTTTAAGCTTTGTAGGAGTATGAGATTGTGTTGAAGAAATTTCATTTAGCTTCGAGGTTTTTGGGTGTGAGGGTGAGATTTTTTATTCACCCGCAAAGGAGGGTGTAAAATCTAATGAACCCCAATCATCACTGAAGAATGCATTTGAAGGACTGACACTATCCTGACCAACACTATTGTTAGCAGTGGAGGATAGTGGTTTGGTTTTTGTTGAAGAAGGGATCAAATTGTTTAGAGGAATTTGATATCTCGCTTCCATTTGCAAGCAACTTTCTTGAGCTGAATCAAATTTAATTGTATAAGGTTTGTTTTTGAAAATGAATTTTATTGAATGATGAAGGGTAGACGGGACTTCCCCCATGGCATGATTCAATAGTCTACCAAGAAGAAGATTGTATGAAAGAGAATTAGGCATGACATGGATAAGGGTAGGCAATGTCACAGGTCCAACCTTAATATCTAAGGTGATTGTACCTAGTGATTGCTTACCAACATTATCAAAGCCACGAATGTTGAGTTTATCTGATTTTCAATGAAAGATGTATCAATATTGAGTTTATGTAGCAATTTTATACCACAAACATTAAGCCCTGATCCACCATCAATCATAGTGTGTCTTATCCTCATTTTATTAATGATGACAAATATACTAATAGGTTCATATCGGTCTTCACATATATGGGAGGTAATTCATGTTTTTTAAATGATATATCTGATGTTGTCGCATGCATACAACTAAAAAAAGATGCCACATCATTTGGTTTAACAGAAGGTGGAACAACTACCTTTTGTAGAGCATCGTGGAACATTATGTGGCATGTAGGCAATGTTTGTATTAAATCCCATAGAGAGATCTTAGATGGAGTAGCGTAGAGTTGCTCGACAAGATCATATTCTTTGCCAATATGTGGAGGAAGATGATGTGCTTGAGGTAGGATAGGTTGAGAAGGTGGAAGAGAAATGGGCACACTCGGTGCATGCTTACTTTGCTTGTTATTGTGGGTGTTGTATGTGTGAGCAACCACATTATTATGAGATTGTTGCGACACATTTGAAACACCTTTATTTCTTTGAGTAATTTGTTTTGCATAATTGAGAATGTAACCCAGGGGTCGAGGTGGTGTTGGATCACCTTGAGTTGTAATCACTGGTTTAGAGAAAAGAGGCAAATTACACTTATTCACTATCCCTTTAGTGGGCAGAATAAGTCTATTAATGATGATTGAATTGACATTGTTTTCCTTTTGAGTAAGCTCAACATCCATCCCCGAGGGATTTAATGTGAGAGATTTCTCTTCATCTACTAATGCTTCATCTTTTGAAGGGAGAGCATTGGAATGAAGGGAGGGTAAAGTGTTGTTAAGAAAATTGTTGATGATGGTACCTTTAGTGATGTCCAAGAGGTTTGAACATGCAACCAAAGGAGAAATATTAAGGGTCTTTGCATCCTTAGTGATATCCAAGGTACTTGAACATTCAATCAAAGGAGGAAGATCAAGGGTCTTCACGTCCTTACTGATATCCATGGTACTTGAACATTCAACCAAAGGTGGAAGATCCATAGGATGAGCCATAGAAAACTCATGTACTATGGTAGAAATAGAAGTAGTATGCTCAACATTATCTAATGTCACATCTCTAGAAGAGAGATTAAGGAATGTGTCAATGATCTCATCCTCTTGAGCCAAAATACCTTCATTTTTGGGAGAGGGATCCAAAGCATAGGGCGAAGTAGGTGAAGATAAATCACCATCATATGCCTTATAGATGATTTCAATGGTATTATCATGAGTTGTAGTAGAAGAAGATCTATCATCATCATCTTTCTCATGACAATTCATGGAGATGATTTTAGTAAGATCTTGTAATATCAAAGGATATACACCCATGAGAGTCATGAAGCTAGCAAAATCAGATGTATGGCAAAGTATATCATATATAGAACATATAGATACATCAATATCATACATGGATTCTATATTATCTAAAATAGAAGGATGGATATTAATGAATTTAGAAAAAAATCAATATCTATGATATATGCGTGCAAAGATTCCAAAGAGGAACAATAAGAAGAGGCCACAATGAAATGCCTTGTCTATTATATGCAAATTTGATATGGACCAACAATGTACAATAATATTTATTCATTAATGAAGTGTCATCAATATGAAAATAAGATTGTAATCAAAGACCTACAACTGCACGAGAAACGAGGTCTTCCAAAAATGTGATATTCTTGGTAACCACAACAACTAAGTCTTGTAAATGTAGGATGTGTAGTATGTGCAAAATAAGTGCCTAAACAATTTATCCACTTGAATGTAACCAATATTTACATAACTTTGCTTTGATGAAGATGCACTAAATGCAAGACTAGTCAGGGTTTGTTATCAAAACCCTAGATTTTGTATACTTACTCCCTAAATCACAATTTTTTCGATACCTGAATTCTTTTTGAACACAAACAAAATTTAACAAATGATACAGAAATGGAAATTTACATTTGAAATGTTTATGACAGCAGCAAAACCTGACACAAGATCTTAATTACAAACCCTAGGTTTTGAATTTGACTAGGTTTTCCAAAAATGTAATTTTTTTGACAAAACCCTCGCAAACAAGAGTTTTAAATGCAAGATGTATCACTATGAAATGATTAAATGTTGTCATACCAATCATATATGATGCAAAAATCATAAATTTCAATCTTTCTATGATCATGTAAAACATATGCAATGAAAACAATGCATAAAGCATGCCTTTTTCTAAGCCTAAAATGCTTGATTTTTCACTTTTCAATGCAAATATGCAAGATTGTCCTTTCTTAAACACTAAGATCACATGCTAAATAAAATGAAATCAATTTAATCATGTGACAAAGATCTAAAACAACTTACTAATCTCCAAACCCTGGGTTCAAGACTAGTTAGATTTTCTAAAAATGTAAGGTTTTCGCAAACCCTAACAATGAAACCATGTAAAATTAAGCTATGAAAGTATGCCAAAATGATGAATGAATATTACAATATAATCAAATCTAGGGCATAAAATGACTCAGATCTAAATAAAGAAGGATGCCAAAGTGCAAGAAACAATGGATTCACCAAAATGTTTTGTAGAAAAGAGAGACCTAGCTTAAAAGGTTAAAATAGGTCGAACCCTCTTCTATCTAACATTGGAACTTAAGTCGAGCTTGGATTCTACCCTTGAAGGAGAGCCAAACTACAGGGGATTTGTCCATTTTTTTATAGAGGAGAATCAACCAAATCCAACCAATCAAACTAGGAAAAACCATGAAACCCTAATTGAGCAAGATCAGAGCATAACAGACTATCATAAAATAGATACGGATAATCTACAAGCACAACAGAGACCAAGGGGCAGAGGAGAACCTAGATCTAGACTCAGGAGATCAAAGGATCAGGGTGCTTGGGCACCATAGACCCTAATTAGGGTTTTGCAGAATGTTAAACTTCTTGTGTCTTCACCCTTTTGTGTTTCTGCTCCCTGTAACTTATTTTCTAAAAATTCCTCCAGATGCTACCTGCACACACACATGAAGGAAAATGGTTGGGTGCTATTTAGGAGCTTGCCAAGTCAAGCTCCATGAATGGTGTTTCCACCTCCACAATAGCAATGATGAGAGATAAAGAGAGCATGCCCTAGAAGTGCAGAGGCAAATGTGAAGTAAAATGGAATGCTAGAACAAAGCATGAAGGAAAGAAGTCACCATGAGCATGGAAACCCTAGCATGCTTGATGTAGCGTCACAACTTGACTCAAGAAGTTGGTGTAGCCTAAATAAGTAGAAAGATCTTCACAAGACCTGTAAGAAGTTAGTGCCACAACAATAATCCACCATAGAGAGTTTCAGAGAAACATGAGAGAGAATAAGAGATAGTGCAAGTATGCCTAGATTGCTTAGATGTTCAAATGAATAAACTAACTTGCTTATATATGCATTCTCGCTCACAAACAAGAATAAAACCAAATGGACCGACATAAGGAACCACTTAAGATGTCTTAAGCTGACATATCTTTAAATTAGGTCAAGGCTAAATGACGGACCAGGGCGCTTGGGCGCCCTTCTCCTTTAGCCCCAAAACCACTGGCATAAGTCCCTTTAAGAGTGCTTAGGTCAGACTCATTGTTATTTTGTCAGGTTTTATCATTAGGATTGCGAATTAATCATTTAATGTTCAAAAAGGTGTTAAAATAGGTCCTGATTAACAAGTGTAAACATTTTAGGTCCATCTAGGTGCTAAACTAGGTGTAAAGTGCTAGTGTACACATTTTACTCCATAACAGAAGGAAAGGATTGTCGCAATTTGAGGAGTTCCTAGGAACTAGGAACTCTCTAACGAGTTCATGTTCCTAATGGGATCGTCGATGGAGGCGAAAAGTAGGAGATTGGCTCCACCGATTAAACCTGGCTAGACTAGTAAAAAAGAAAGAGCAGTTAGCGGTCGAGGACGAAGTGAAGAAAGAACAAGGAGGGTTGTCAGAGTTTGGGGAGTTCCTAAGAACTAGGAACTCTCTAATGAGTTCCCATTCTTAGGGAAAAGCCTGATAGATATAAAAGCAAAATTAGCTAAGGCAAAGAGGTGACTCGTTAGAGATCAGGGAGCTCCCAAGAACTAGGAACCCACTAACGAGTTCTTGTTCTTGGTCAAAATTCCAATGAGGAGGATGATGAAAGCAACTAAGGCATGGAACGAAGGTGCATAAGAAGTAAAGAGGAAGAACAAAGCCATCGACGAGTTCCCAATCAATAGAAAATCATTGATGGAATGGAACAAGGAGAAAAGCGATAAAGATGAGTCGTCGGCAAGTTCCTAGTCAATGGGAAATCATCGACGAAGTGGAACAAAATGAGTAAAGGGAGCCCGAAATCACCGATGGGTTGCCCAAGAGGTGTTTAAAGCACTAAAAACACAAGGTTAATATTTTTTAAAGTGTTGTAAAAGTGGGAAAACATGTTTTTTCACGTGTTGACCTAGGAAACGCAGTATTAATCATCCAAAACTAGAAATATATTTAGATGGATGGGATTGTTGGGTAGGTTTATTGATGTAGGTACCCAAAGTTAATGAAGAGGATGGATTCTTTCAACAACCCATTTTGTGACAACTCCTTTTATGATCATATTGGTATGCTAGGGCATGAGCAAACATGCTTTTGCAAAGATTTCTTGACATGGCCATGAGGGTGTGATGTATTGCAATATGGGTGACTAAAAACATGTTGACCACTCTTTCTTTCCCACATCCATGGCTACAACATTGTTTTGAAAAAGATATGTATGCATGTAAAAAGATGTATTTTTGGTTGGTTGGTGGCTGGGTCATTGTCTAGGAAGAGGGATTTGTTTACAAGTTTGGGCCTTGTGTCTTTTTCAAGAAATGAATGGATCTGATGGACTATGCTCTCTTATGAGATTCTCATATCTCCATTATTAGTTCAAATATGAGTGGAAGTTGTCATTTTATGCCTATCCTTACCTGTATTGGATCATTTCTTCATTTATAATGGCTATTTATCCTTCGTGATCAATAAAAGTAACTGATATTTTGCCTCTCTATATACTTTTACACTGTGTTTTCTTTGAGATCTACATGCTTATCATGTGGATGAATGATCCCTCTTGTAGTTGCAATTTTCTATTCAAGCCTCCATTGAAGTTTTATATCTCTGTGAATTTCCTTTGGTCTTTGAGGTCATTGTTGTGTTGTATTAGGTCTAGCTAAACACATTAAATTTGATGCATCACCATCTTATTTTCAGTATTTCTCTCTTCCCCTTTTTCCTAGTGACTATTAGAATAGGTTTAGTTGCAAGTTTATTCTCTGAGCCTTAAGCTTAGAAAGATGAACCATCCTTCTTTGGAGGTTTGATCCCATTTACAAGGTCCCACACCTTGAGATCAGTCTAATGTTTCACTGGATTGTTGCAATTGTGAGCTTCAAAAAAGGGTGCAAATCCAAGTGACAATAGTTTTTAGCACACTTGGTGGGACCAGTTTGATGATCCCTACATCATCCACTGAAGGATTTGGTGTGTTCTTCAATGCATCTTGCCATTATGGACAGTTGCTCCAACACCATGGCAACTCTTCTGGTATGAGTTTATTTCTCTAAGAAGCAGACTTGATTGCTCTCATATTTAAATAAATTTTTGACTTCTTTAAATGTTCTATTATGTCAAAATACTATGGAAGTTATGGCTTTTCCCCTCCACTTTATCAAAATGCAGTCTCTACACCTCCCTATCACCCATATCAAATTGAAAATGCTTTTGGTTTTACCCTAAACACCCCTGCTACAACAAGGTATCAACATTCGCATAATGTTTGCCTCCCTCCCACCCTTGCATAGTCTTCTTGGCATCTTGCTCACGTTTATAATTAGCCTCAAGAGGTTTATTTTTCTCCAAACTAGCACAACCTCCCTACTAATCAACCTCAAAATTTTAACAACATGAGTATCAAGGATATCATGTTAAATTTTCAAAGGGAGTTAGATAATATTAACAGAGAGTGGGAGTTCAACTAACAGTAGGAGGAGCTTGCTCATCATTCTCATCTTCAGCAATAAGAGATCGAGGCACAAAAAAGGTATAAACAAGAATGTCTTGCTATGCAGATTGCAAATAAAGAGGAGCAGATGAGGCAATTGCTTGACCAAATCTAAAAAATGGAGGCCCAATCAACCTCCCACATTCCTAGTTGCATACAACCTCCTACAACTATGAATCAGCCTATGACAAAGAAGACTTCCAAATGTAAAATCCCAAGCTTCAAGCAAGGGAAGCCTTCTACATCTCCAAAGCAGCCTCCTTGCTTCAAAATCCCAAGCTTTAGAGATCTCCATTCTATGCAAAGGCGTGTTTCCATTGAAAATCAACCTATTTCTCCTTAGGAGAAGCCCTCTCAAAAGCCACCCATTCTTTCTAAAGTTTAACAAACATTTCCAGCCTCCATTCTATGTCAGCCTTCTAGTCCTAGCACTATCTCACTCTTCAAAGGTGGACTTGTTGTTTACTGGGCTAGTAGGTCAAATGTGCAGGGGAAGGGAGAGGAAGGGAACAACAGTCTATTGTTTGTGAGCCCTCACATGACATAAAAATTGAAAGATTAGACCTACTGCAAGAATAAAACGAGTCCAATCAATTGGGGTAGCAGTGCATTGAGCATGTGGGTAGTGCTAATACTTGTGCTTGAGGTTGAGTCCTCTAGATTTTGATTCATTTGAAGTTCTTTCCCATGCTTTTCATGAAGTAAATGAAAACAAAATGCAAAGATTGTGTGGTGAGAATCTTTAGTCATAAAGGCAACTTGTGCAAGATCCAGTAGAGG
Source organism: Cunninghamia lanceolata (assembly GCA_027924645.1). Taxonomy (NCBI): domain Eukaryota; kingdom Viridiplantae; phylum Streptophyta; class Pinopsida; order Cupressales; family Cupressaceae; genus Cunninghamia; species Cunninghamia lanceolata. The sequence goes on from BSBN01000193.1 coordinate 30,065,006, forward strand.
TGCAGTCAAATGAGAAAGAGGATGAGGAGTGTTCTAATGATGATCCCTTGATTACTCCTAAGGTTGAAAGACACCTACAAAAGAATGATGAAGATCTTGCATCTCATTTAGGGGAAGAGGTTGAAGAGGATTTTATCCCTGAGGCTACAAGGAATGGTGGCACATACCTATTTGACGATCTTCCACCTTTTGTGGAGGATGGTGTTATGGAGATTGAATGTGAAGGAGGACAAATTAAAGATTTGTTCTCATTGATTATCTAGTAGGAATATCAACTTCTTGGTGAGGGAGATTTTTCCATTGAACACATTTAAGGCTTTTTTCAAAGCCTATTTTAGATAGACATCATGAATAGCATGTGCATGAGGTAGAAATGGCCACATTTTGAAACAAGCCACAGGAGCCAGAGCATCACAACTAGTAGAGTGATGAGGAATTAGAGCCTAAGCATGAAGTCCACGCTGATTGTTTGAGCATCATTTCAAAGGGTTGTCCTAGACATTTGGCTTAGCCAAAGACAAACAAAATGAAGTCACCACTTGTCATGCTTACTCCTGAGCATGAAGTTGACCGTCAAGATGAACAAAATCAACCCACCTATCCGCTTTAGGACAACTACACTCACAACCAGTTCAAGTGGGTAGGTGAGTTTGATTTTATTCTCAGAGTGGCATTTCATCAGTACATTGTATGCCCATTCTTTTTCCACATCTCATTGGTTGCCCATAAGTAAGGAAAGCATGTTAAGTTGATCAGAAAGGGAGGTTATTTTGAAAAACTAGTTAATAGCTTCATTTTAGTCTTCTTCTGGTTGGTTAGTTTAGGTTTAGGTTAGGTTGTGTAGTTTCTTTTCCTCCAAGTGTTGTTGCACATGCTGCACTCTCATTAGGAGAATGCATGCTTTGTTGTTTTGTGTTTTTCCATGTATTGTTTGCTATTGGAGGCAATGTTCAATTATTTGATTTGATCTAGATCTTTTCAAGATGTTTGATGCAGACTCCTTTAACTTTGTGCCCAATGGATTATATAAGGCCACTAGTTTCTTGTGTTTAACAGGCAAACACCCCTGTAATGTCACCAAAATGTTGACCTATTTTAGCCCCCAAAATCAAATAGCCCATCTTTCAAAGACTTTCCAAATTATGTCAAAACTCATCAAAGTACCTTTGGACAGGTTCTTTGTGTCTTATTTTGCATTTCTACCACTGAAAATTTCAAGAAATGTTAAAAAATGCCAAAGTAATAGCCCATCGGACTTTTGGAGGCGACCAGGAACAAATCAAAGATTTCCTAGTTCCTAGTTCAAATTCCCAAGGGGTTCCTATTTGCTTTGAAAATCATGAAGAGCTTTTTGGTTCCACTTCGTTAAAGATTTCCCAGTCATCGGGAACTCCTTGATGAGATGGGACGGGCTGATGGGAAGACTCTATCAAAGATTTCCTAATTCCTCAAAACTAGCATATCCTTGATGGGTTCCTACTTCTAGCGGAATCATTGATGGGACTAGCTCAACAGGTAGCAATTGACAAGGCATAGGCTAAGGTGATCGGGTGGATAGGTAACAAGCCATAAGGGCAATGGGAGGTGGAAAAAAATGTTATAAGGCATGGGCTAAGGGAAAAGGAAGTAGGAAAGATTGGAGGAAAGGATTGTCGCAATTCAGGGAGTTCCAAGGAACTAGGAACTCTTTGACAAGTTTATGTTCCTAATGAGATCCTTAATGGAGGTGAAAAGTAAGAAACCAGCTCCACCAATTAGGTCTAACTAAACTGGTAAAAAAGAAAGAGTGGTTAGCAATCGAGGATGAAGTGAAGAAAGAACAAGGAGGGTTGTCAGAGTTTGGGGAGTTCTTAGGAACTAGGAACTCTCTGACAAGTTCCCATTCTTAGGGAAAAGCCCAATAGATATAAAAGCAAAACCAGTTAAGGCAAAGAGTCGACCTGTCAAAGATTAGGGAGTTCCTAGGAACTCACTAACAAGTTCTTGTTCCTGGTCAAAAGTTTGATGGGGAGGATGATGAAAGTGGCTAAGGCATGGAATGAAGGTGCATAAGAAGGAAAAAGGAAGAATAAAGTCATCAGCAAGTTCCTAGTCAGTGGGAAATTGCATATGGAATGGAACAAGGAGAAGAGTGATAGAGATGAGTCGTCAGTGAGTTCACAGTCAATGAGAAATCACCGATAAAGTGAAACAAAAGTAGGAAAGGGAGCCTGAATGTCGTCAGTGATTTTTAGGTGACCTAGAAATCATCGACCAATTGCCCAAGAAGTGTTTAAAGTGCCAAAAACACAGGGTTAATATTTTTTTAAAGTGTTGTAAAAGTGGGAAAACACGTTTTTCTGCATGTTGACTCAGGAAAGGCACTATTCATTGTCCAAAATCACCATTAATGCAGAACTAGACGGATATTCAAATGGATGGGATTGTTGGGTAGATTTATTGGTATAGGTACCATAATTTAATGAAGAATATGTATTCTTTCAATGACCATTTTGTGGCAGGTCCTTTTATGACCAGATTGGTATGTTAGGGCATGGGCGGGCATTCTTCTACAAAGATTTCCTAACATGGCCATGAGGGCATGATGTATTGCAATATGGGAAACTAAAAATATGTTGACCACTCTTTCTTTCCCATGTCCATGGTTGTAACAGTGATTTGAAAAAGATATATATGTAGGTAAGAATATGTATTTTTGGTTGGTTGGTGGTTGGGTCATTATCCACGAAGAGGGATTTGTTTGTAGGTTTGGGCCTTGTGTCTTTTCCAGGAGTTGAATGGGTTTGATGGATTGTGCTCTCTTTTGAGCCTCTCATGTCTCTATTATCATTTCTACTATGAGTGGAAGTTGCCATTTTGTGCCTATCCTTACCTATATTGGATCATTTCTTCTTTTGTAATGGCTATTTAGCCTTCATGATCAATAACAGTAACTAATATTTTATTTCTCTCTCTATACTTTTACACTGTGTTTTCTTTGAGATCTACATGCTTATCCTATAGATGAATGATCCCTCTTGTAGTTGTAGATTTCTATTCAAGCCTCTATTGACATTTTATGAGTCTGTGTGAATTTCCTTCAGCGTTTGAGGTCATTTTTATGTTATATTAGGTCCATGTAAACACACTAAATCTGGTGCATCACCGTCTTATTTTCAATATTTTTCTCTTCCCATTTTTCCTTGTGACTATTAGAATAGGTTTAGTTGCAAGTTTATTCTCTAAGCCTTAAACTCAGAAAGAGGAACCGGTCTTCTCTGGAGGTCTGGTCTCATTTATAATGTCCCATACCTTGAGATCAGTCCAATATTTCACTAGATTGTTGCAGCAGCAGGCTTCAACAAAAGGTGTAAATCCAAGTGACAACATTACCTACACGGTAACACCATTTTGAATCAAGCTACGATAGAAAATTGATAAAGATATGGTTGTCTTATATTAATATATAAATTGGACTCACTAGAAGATGTGGATATAAGGATGTCATGGAAAGGTCATTTTGAATCAGGGTAGAAGGATAGACAAGGAAAGATATGGTTGTGACTTTTTTAGATAAGCCTTCTTTACTGTTAGATATGAAGGCAATCACTACAATATGAAAATCTGAAATATAACTTGTAGAATATCAATGGAAATATACCAAACAACAAAGAAATCATCAATACTCAAAAGCCATATACTTGACACATTGTTTTACGTGGAGAAAACCCTTTCGAGTAAAAAACTCCACCTAGAAAAGAGGGCAAATTCGTATTATCTTGAAGAAGATTACAAAACATAGAATTTCCTTAATCTCGCATCCAATCCGACATCATATGTGTACCTGTAAACAAATTTCTCAACTCGTACTTCTCCATAGCTCATTTTATAGAACAATAGAAGCTTCATGAAGAAGCTACAAAAAGTGGTGCCATATTTAGAAGAATCCCAATGCCATCATCAATAAAAAACTCTTGTGACTCTTGTCATGAGATTTGTAGTGTCCACCTAGAGATTTACACCAATAGAACCAAAATAGGCTCTTACACCGTCATGTGATTCTCTTACAATATGACAGATGCTCTTACACATGATAGATTTTATTACACGTTGTCATTTACCAATAATAGATTTGGGTGCCCCATTTTTATCTATAGTAATCTCGATGTAAATAGTAAATGGTAACTACTATTGGTAAATAATTAGTTATTGTTGCCACTAAATAGTTAATTACTGTACCAGTAAAAATAAATTACCATGTTGATGGATTCCTCATCCCTTATGATTGCATTAACAATTACAATATTAGGAGTAAATAATTAATCATATTTTACAATTTTGATGGCACCTTAATCCTAACATTATCCCACTTGACATCATACATTGTAAATACAACCATAGGAAAAACATAAATCAACTAAGTATATGAAACAAGGCTTGTAGCCTCCATACACCAAGTGAACTTTTCTATGCTCACATGTTTGGTAAGATAATCTACAACAATCAACTAAGTGTCAATTTTATTCGATTCAATCTATCCATTTGCAACCATTTCCTGAACAAAGTGATATTGAACATCCACATGCTTAGTCTGAGCATGATACAAAGGATTCTTGGGAAAATAAATTGCACTCTGGCTATCACAACCAATCTGAATAGTCTTGCAATAAATACATGTACACAATCTTTGTAACCATACTACCTCCTTAGAGACATGTGTAGTAGTCATATACTCTGCTTCTATGGTAGATAAAGCAACCGTGGGCTGCCTTTACTCATCCAACTCATAGCTTCTCCAAACAAAGTAACACATAGCTACTAGTGGACCTTCAACTATCCAAGTCACTTGCCCAATCTGCATCAACAAAACCATGTATGTCCAATGTCTTATCTTCACTGTTAGTACTAGAATAAACCAAAAAATAATCATAAGTACCACGCAAATATCTTAACACCCTCTTTACATAATTCCAATGCTCCCTACCAGGGTTAGACATAAACCTACTCAAAACTCCTACTGCTTGGGCAAAATCTAGCCTAGTGCACACCATTGCATACATTAAACTTCCTACAACACTAGCATATGGCACATTAGATATATTCTCAAAATCATCTTCACACTTGTGACACGTATCTAATGTAAGCTTAGTGCTGACTGGTAAAGGAATTCTAATTGGCTTACAATCTTGCATATTAAATTTGTGCAAAATAGTATTCACATACTTACTTTGAGATAACCAAAGCTTTTTGTTACCTTGATCTCTCCTAATTTCCATTCCAAGTATGTACCTTACTGCCCCCAAATCCTTCATCTCAAATGCACCTAAAAGTTGAGCTTTTAGCTCACTAATCATATCCTTGATGTTACTCAAAAATAACATGCCATCCACATACAAGGCAACAATTAGTATATGATCATCAATACATTAAATGTAAACACAATGATCTTCTTCGCTTCTCACAAAGCCCAATTTCATCATAAAAGATTAATTTTTTTTACCACATCCAGGGTGATTGTTCTAAACCTTGCAAACCAAGTGTTCTTTCCCTTTTACCTCAAATTCTTTTGGTTGTTGCATATAAATTTCCTCTTCCATATCTCCATGCAAAAATGTAGTGTTAACATCCATTTGCTCAATTTCAAAATTATAAGTAGGAACTATGGATAAAAGAAATCTAATAGAAGATAATTTAGCAACAAGAGAGGAATTTCACCAAAATCAACTCCCTCTCTCTGGGAGTAGCCCTTGGCTACCAATCTAGCCTTGTACTTCTCCAATGAACCATCTGCTCCAAACTTCTTTTTGTAGACCCACTTACAACCAATTGTTAGAATCTGTAAATCAAATTATAACCCAAAATCAATTAAAGAGTTAGAAACATAAACTATAAATGCAAATAACAATGATACCAAGAGACTAATGTGAAATGCTTGAATGACAAAATAGCATCAGAATACTATCTCCAATATCTAATGAAATTACAAGATATGTAGTGAGTTTATATAGAAAGGAGAGAGGGTGGAGGTGGCAACACAGACCTGTAAGCACAAAAATCATGCACAACCTCCACAAGGACCCCTATGATGATATATAATCCTCGTCCCATACATGTAAGCATTAAATAACATCCTCTCAGCAGCAATCCTCTTGGTGATGTGTCATTTCTTTCATCTTGTGTTGTTTCCCCTTTGTCGTTTTCTCTCTTTGTTGTTGACGCTTTTCGACACTTGTCAATTTGTGTTTTTTGCACTTGTGACCCTATTCTTAAGCCTTGTATGCATCTTGTAGGTGAGTTTTCACCTTTCCCCAATGTTTTTCATCTTCTCCACCCCTAGAAGCCTTCTAGAGGTCCCCCCTAGCCATCTCCCACTTTCGGTTTTCAGTTTCACTCAACTAATCCAAATCTCCCCCTATTATTTTGAGATCTCCCGTCGAGAGATCCTACTTTACAAGTGGAGGTTTGGATTCTTGCACATGAATGACCTATTTACAGAGGTAGATCCCCTCCTTTTTATCTCCTCCACCATCTCCCATCATGCATTTTCACCCAGACCCCTTCCTTTCCGGATCTCCCATCGGGCGACCCTACTAAATTAAGATCTCCCCCCGGGTGACCCAGGGTTGTCCCCGGGTGACCCATGGGTGACCCTGTCACGTTTTCAGTCATGGAAAAACTTGAGTTTCTAACTCGAAAAAGTCATTTTCATCTATTTTTCTTTCTATTTGCATGGATTTTTGGGCCTAATATGGAGTTAACTATTTCATGCACCTACACATGCATAATTAGCTCAATTTCATCTAAAAAAACTCATGCATTCTCATGCACTCTTTCTTCTTCACTTCTTGAGTGATAAGATTTTACCGGGTAGATCACTCCAATGTTAGCCCAAATCACTCTTGAATCCTCTATGTTACCTCTCCAATCTAGTTGAGTTAACTCTCTTTCTTCCTCACCTCTCATCCCTTCTTCTAACCTATAAATACCCCCCTCCCTCAAGCACAAAGAGGGGCAATTTCATTGAGCACGTAGCTCTTGCAAGTTATTGCTCTCCACATTCAGCATTTTCGTGCTCATATAGGACAAAGGTGCCTTTTGTTTTGTTTGTTGCTCATCAAGCTTTCACATAAAGCTCATCACGCATCCATACACTACTCAAATCAAGTCGTTGTGCTCATCAATAGCTCTCATTGAGCTCTCTTTGCAAAGCTTCTAAAGCTTCTTTTGCTTCTTTTGTCATCTTGTTGCCAAGAGGATTCCCCGTTGCTACAAGAGGATACGAGGTTGCCACACAAGGAAATCTAAGGGTAGTGGAAGCTGACAAGTCATCTTTATTTCAAGTTCATCTATGCTTTCTATCAATTGGTAGTAATTAGATAACTAAAATTGCTCTTGGGATCAGTAATCTTATTGTTTTTTCCTTTATAGGATAGTTAGATCTTGCATTCTTAGAGTAATTTGCTTTCATAGTTTAATTCATTTACATGTAATTTCTTCTCATAGACTAAATCATTCCAAATATTTAAAAACCCCAAAAACATAGAATAATTGCATTAGGTAAATTCATTATAGCTGCATTCATTCTTTGATTCCTAGATTAAAAGCATCTTTTATTTTCCAAAATATAAAAAAAGCACAAAAAAGAAGTTTTGCATTTCATATAGTTGCATTCATAAAAATATTAAAAAAGAACAAAAACACTAGGCACTTAGGAAATTTCAAAACCCTTGATTCTATCACAAGGTCAACCATAGTCAACCATTCGGTCAAAACCCTTGATTCCATCACAAGGTCAAACAAGGTCAACGCACAATCAAATGTTAGGTCAATCAAACCCTAAGTCAAACCCTAGGTCTAGTCAAGGTTAGGTCACATACACCTATCTCTTGTCTCGGCTCATGAATGTGCCCAGGATTAAGAGGTGAGTGGGTGAGGGCAATCCTCGACGAGATAGAGGAAATCCATTCCAAGACCACAATAGGATCCACTTGTCTGGCAACAACACGAAGAACATAGGCAATTCTTAGTACAACAAGCATTCATCCAATACTTTGAAAGACAACAAGCCATCAACGAAAATAATAGCTTACCCCACAAAGGTGGAACATTAGAAACCCTAATAGGCGAAGAGTGACTAGTGACCCTTTGGGTCATATGGTTATCTCTACAAAAATGATCATTGAACGACACATCTACACTAGTGCACAACAACAAAGGCCTCAAGACATGCTGACCCCTCTCCATGAAGTCTAGCTCTCTAACAAGCCAGACCACCCTCGTGTCTCGCCTCCTCTCAACTGACTACTTCCACGAGAACAAGAGTGACATGGTGGTTCACCCTATGGCAAGGAGGGAAGGGTTCATGTGTGTGCCAAAATCCAACTCGACAGCCCCAGGCAACTGAGGTCGCGATTTTGAGCATAGAGGACCAATAGGAAGCAACCATCTATTGGTCTAAAGATAGCAAAGTATCTTCCCAAGATAGCTAATGGGTGCCCCCTTGTAGTATTGTGACACCTCATAATCCACTCACCTAATTAACCCACTTTATTAAACTAGGAAAGATAAATAAATGTGTAGGAAAAACCTTATGAAAAGGAATAAAAAACCTACACTAACACCCCCCTTAAGCGTAGCTTAGGTGGGTAAAGAGATGGGTCCTAACAAATGAAGCCTGTAATCCCCTCAAAAAGAGAAGTACCCCCCCACAAAAGAGAGTACGCCCCCCCAAAATAGAGAGATAAGGAAAGAAGGAGCTAAGAAGCCCCCTCAAAAGAGGACCCTTGCTGCACCTCAAGCAAATCTCACAAATGAATGAACTTGCTCTCAGTGAAGGGTTTGGTGAATATGTCCGCAGTATGATTTGATGTCAGACAGTACTGAAGATCAAGGACCTACTCATGAAGAAACTCCCAAATGTAGTGCATGTGAATCTTAATGTGTTTGGTCCACTGATGATGGACCAGATTGCGAGAAATCTAAATAGCACTTTGGTTGTTATAAAAGATGATTGTAGGCTTCCTAAAGGAAATGCTAAACTCAATGAAAATGTATTGAAGCTAAATGGCCTTAGTAGCAACATTAAATGCTCCTCAATACTCAACCTTTCTAGATGAAAGAGCAATAGCAGACTACTTCTTGCTTGACCAAGAAATCAGACTAGAACCAAGAGCGAAGCAATACCCTGAAGTAGACTTGTGATCCTGAGAATTGCCTGCCCAATCTAAATTTGTGTATCCCAACAAGTCAATATCCAGACCCACTGCATAATGAATCCCATAACTATGAGTGCCCTGTACATAGTGAAGAATCCACTTAGCTTCTTCCTAATACAGCTCATGTGGCTCCTGCATGAACCTAGAGACTAGACCCACGACATATGAAATATCAGTCCTCATGTGAGTCAAGTATATGAGACTCCCAACCAATTGGGGATATAAGGTAGAATCCACCAAAGATGAAGAACAAGAAGCCTCAAGTTTGATCCCTGACAGAAATGGAGTCAGCGCAGGCTTACAGTCAACCATTAGAAATCGGGAGAGCATATCAAGTGAATAGTTAGGTTATGCAATGAAGATACCAGAAGGTGATTGAGTGATCTCAACCCCTAAGAAGTAATGCAATAGGCCTAAGTCTGACATCAGAAAAAATGATCATGAAGGGCAATTTTCAATGCCTTGATGTGAGATGAGTGACTCCTCGTGATCAACAAGTCATCAACATAAAGAACAAGGAAAGTGAGAGTATCATCCTGCTGCAAAATGTAGATGTTCAGATTAGAATGGCACCGAGTGAACCTAACTGATAGAAGGAAGGAGTCCATCTTGGCATACCAGGCTTGAGGGGCCTGTTTAAGGCCATAGAGAGACTTTTGAAGGTGACAAACAAGTGAGGGATCCTAGATGAATCCCTATGATTGCTCCATATATATCTCCTCCTGAAGGTCATTGTGAAGAAAAGCACTCTTCACATCCATCTGATGAACTTCCCAGTGATGGGTTGCAGCAATGGCAAGGACAAGTTGGATTGAATTCATCTTGACAACCACCATAAAAGTCTCAGAGTAGTCAATCCCAAGAGCCTGGGAGAATCCTTTGGCGACCATGCGAGCCTTATGCTTATCAACTGATCCATCTGTAGCAAGTTTTGTCCGATAGATCCACTTGCATCGAACAAGTTTCCTTCCCTTGGGAAGGGGGACTAAATCCCAAGTGTGGTTCCTCTCCAAGGAACTAAACTCTTCCTACATAGTAGTATCCCAATCGAGGACACTAGAAGCTTCCTGAACAGACTGTGGATTGAAAGCTGAAGCAAAGAAGAGATGTGGAGCATGCTCGAACTATGACGTTATTCTTCTTACATCTGAAGGATCACCAACCCAATCACCTGTTGACTCTAATTTGTGACAAGCCCAAAGAGGCCTAGTGGGTGGAGGATCAAGAGACTTTGGAAGAGAATCATCACCCTCTGAATGATGACTAAGAGAAGAGGAAGTTGAATCCTCATCATCACCATTTGAAGTGGAGGAAGAAGACTCCTGATCAGGATCAAGAGGATTAAAATATCCTTGGAAGAACTATCATCATGAAGTCGCAATGTCTCCAAAGGAATGAAAGATGGAGAAGTGGTAGAAGAAGAACTATAAGTATCCTCCTCAAAACAAACACTCCTCTTAATGAAGAGCTCATGTGTGGTAGGGTGGAGTAGCCTATATCCTTTGACACCATATGGATACCCAACAAATATGCAAGGCCTACTCTGCAGATCCATAGCCTTGTGTTTCTATGTTGGAATGTGGGCCCATGCAGGAGACCCAGACGCTTAGAAGTGCTTGACTGTGGGTTTTTGACTGGTCCAAGCTTTAAAAGGAGTTACCCCCTTCACATCTCGGTCAGGAACCTGGTTCTAGATATAACATGCATAGTTGATGGCCTCTACCCAATACTGAGGTGCTAAGGATTTGGAGTGAATCATGCAATTGGCCATTTCCTTTAATGACTGATTCTTCCATTCTACAACTCCATATTGTTGTGGACTATATGGAACTGTGTGTTGAAGATCAATGCCCTATGAGGCACAAAACTACTCAAACCTCTAGTTGACATATTCTCTGCCATTATCGATGCGCAAAATCTTGACAACCTCCCCAGATTATTTCTCTGCAAAAGCTTTGAAGTCCTGAAAAGACTCGAAGACTTCAAACTTTTGTTTAAGAAAGTATACAAAGGTGTATCAGGAAAGATCATCAATGAAGGTCAATACATATCTAGCTCTATTGAATGAAGGATGTTGAAATGGACTGGCCAAATGACTATGTACTAACTCCAAGAGTTGTGTGGTTCTCCATGCTTTGCCTTTATCAAATTTTTCTTCAGGATGCTTGCCAAGAATGCAGCCTTGACAAACTCCATCAGAAAATTGAATAGAAGGAAACCCTATAACCATCTCATGCTGACTGAGCTGCTGTGAGTAGAGATAGTTCAAGTGGCCAAACCGCTAATGCCACAAATGACTCACCTTGTCTGAGTGAGTGAGCAATTCAAGTGAAGGAGAATCAAGAACAAAATAAGAAAAGTGATAGAGTTGTGATCAGTTATCAGCGTTTCCTATAGAAACTATAGACCTATTGTGCAGATCACTTATGACCACTGTGTCTGGTGTGAATTTGACTCTATTGCCAGAACCTATATGGGTGATCTAGTAGATAGATAGGAGATTAGTTGACAAAGAAGGCACACTTAGAACATCGTGGAATGTCCCATCACTAACGTCAACAGACCCTCTCCCAAGAACTTCTTCTGGTGTATCATTACCCATAAGAATATGAGGCACAAAATATGACTCCAAGGATGAGAAACTTTCCTTTGTATTGGCCATATGGTGAGAAGCACCTGAGTTAATTACCTAACTATTTGGCTATGAAGCAACTGCAACAAGGGCCTTGCCCTTCCCCTTATTATTTTTCATGTCCTTTGAAGATTCTAAAGAATCTTGCTTAGCTAAATCTAGCACTTTGATATTATTCTGCTCAAGAAGATAAGAAAGATGAGCTATTTACTTTTTCAAACACTTATGCTCATTGTGACCAAATTTCTTACAAAAGGCACACTTTGTCTTCTCCTTTTTAGACTTGTTGTCTTTAAAGTAAGACTCGGGAGCTACATTAGTTGCAGCTTATTTTGGACCTTGTTGCTTCTCTCCTTGATCCTTTTATTTCTTATTTTGCTTGCCATTGCCTTTCTGATCTTTAGTACCTTGATTTGCAGCCAAGGCATGAGACTTAGAAGGCTTAATTGTGCCCATGTGTACCAATTTATCTTGCTCTTTTGTGAGTTCTTTTGCAAAATCATAAAGAGAAGGCATTGTAGAATTGGTTATGTTGGGTCCCAAAATGTCTGCAACCCAAAACCCTAAAACATTTCACAATCACCAAGGCTAGAGTGTCGTCAAGGTGATTGAAAGAGGTTTATCAATAGGTCAAGGGTGATTTTGGCCAACTGACAAGAGTGGGTATGCTCCTCTACACTTCAGGCTCAGCTAGACCCAAGAGGAATATTCCTAGAGGCATGAAATATAACACGGACAAATAAACATAGCCATACCCAATGTACACTTGACCCCCAAAGTTGTCACTGGGTCAAGACAAATTAGTTGCACAAGCCTCTAATTAAGTTGATCACTACACTATGTATTTGCATCTAATCATAACAACATCACATTACTTGAGATGACTCCACTTAACTTTGCATACACAACATACATAGTGCAGGCATACATGTTCATGATTCAACAATGATTAAAACAATTTTGTATCATTTTAGATTTATCCCTGGTCATTACACTGAATCATGGACAGTATGTAGAACCCTAAACTAAATCTACTCCTACTCCTATAGCTAATAAGACGAGAGTTTGATTGAAATGGTGATTGATCCATCCCCAATATGGACCGGTGCCTACTCCATTGGGCAACTGAGTCATAAGCAATAAAAAGGAAAGAAATGGATTGAACCAGCATCAACAAAAAACTAAAATATATTCACATATATTTTTCAGATTACACTTTATACACTAGACATACTTATTTATCCAAAGCAAAACTACAATGATCCATTTACAACAAAGACAAGACCCAACACAAAGATTGTATTGATTTAAATGATGTCATGCATTATCAAATTCCTATTACAATCGTACCAATAAGTGTGGTGAAGGCAAAATACAAAGCTGTGACCATGCATTCCCCTGAATCACTGCAAATAGCCATGGAGACATACCACTGCATGAAGATGTGCATTACAATCCTTTCCTATGCTATGTAAGATGCATTCCTCCATTCACTACCCAGACATTATCCTCTGCTCGATGCCCTAAAATCTCCTTTAGGCTTTCCTGACAAGACAATTGGTTCAATGACCAACCCTTAGAATGAGTTCCAATCTTGCCTTTATAGCCTTCACAACTTAGGTCTGAGGATGAAATGGGCGGGAAAACCCCCAACAACCCCACCAACTATAATAAAACATCATTTTTGGCTACCCATTTCACATTAATGGTGATCTTGAGAGTTGTTGGCACATTTTCCCATGTCACTCTAGATGTTTATGGATGGCAGAGAGAGTAGGGAAGGCAAAATAGTCGGGCCCTGCCAAATCGGGCTTCCTCTAGGTAATTGGCTTTTGAAGAGGTGAAGAAGGAAACCTTGATCTCTAAAGTCTGAAAGGAACAAAGGGAAACCATCAGGCTTCAGAGATCAGGCATTCACCATGCATTGTTCACATTGGAAGAGAAGGAAAGGATCACCTGATCCTGAAATACTTAGAAGTAACGAAGGTCACCGAGGGTCGGGCCTCAGATGTTCTTCCTTCTGCCTTATAAAATAAAGGAGAAAGAAAAGAGAACTCCCACCCACTGCCATCTGAAACACTTAGTAGAATTAAAGCCCTGTCAAACTTCAGTCATCAAGCCCTCTCCCTTCTGCTTGCTTTAGAAGAAGACAAAAGACCACCACTCTGACCTCCGAAATTCACAATACCCCTTGGCAGACTTTGATGGTCAGGCCTTCCATTAATGCATGCTTTGAAGAAGACGATGTTAGATTTCAGGTAGACAACTGAGAGGGGGTGAATCAGTTGTACAAAACTTTCTTCCAATTAAACACTTAAATCCACTTTGTAATTCAACAACATAATGATAAATCAATCATTGAAACATAATGCATTAAATCAAGAGCAGAAACACATGAACACACAAGACACCAAGATTTTGACGTGGAAAACCTGGTTAAGGGAAAAACCATGAGGTGATTAACCCAAGATTGTATTCTTTGTTAGAAGAATAGAAAGAACAAAATGGCACATGCCAACTAGGCCTCACTGCCCAAGCACACTGCTCATAAGAGGCCCACTACCTACAAGAGACACACTATCTATAGAATAATGAATATCATCTACTTGAGCTGAGGAATAGCATCTTCACCATGCTTGAATTAGTTCCATTTAAGCCCAATACTTTTGCTTTGCCTTACGCTCTCCTCCTTGCTACCACACTCTCATCTCCATGAGATGCTTTTGAAATGACTTTACAATCACTTATTTATACAAGACATCAACTTAGAAATAATCATCTAAGTCAGCAAACATCTACAAGATCATTCGCAGGACGTGGAACTCATCTGGTCAACCAGACTTAAGAAGAACACCATCATCCAGAAGAACTCTTCAATTTGTGAGCTCAAACTCCAATGCGGACCACTAACACGAACTAGACACGATCCAAAGACCTCCACAAGCTTTCTTAAATCACCAAGAACATCCACACTTCATTTGCTTACTAAAATCCTTCTCTCCTTCAACCAGAACCTTAAGAACACAGTCTGTCAACACTGTCACAAAGTAATAGATGCTTGCGGACCTACAGACCTTGAACCAATTGAGTTGTCAATTCACATTGACTTCCTAAACACTCCCTCAAATCTGTAGAACAGGATAATGCATTTCTGGATCTCACTGGACCTGTCTGTATCACTCTGTCACCTCTGAACACCTACCGGAACCGGTTTTACTTGAGTGGCCACAACTTCTTCAAATCATAATGCGGACCTCTGAAATCTTTACTGGATCATCTTAAGACACATATCTACAAACCCTTTGAACCGTATCCTCTGATCCTCATCTTGTCTTGGACTTTTACCTTACTATCTTCATTGTTCTTCATTGTTCCTGATATGACCAATTTTCTCAATATCCTCAGCAAACAGTTCATCCAATCCTTATCATTAATGCAACATGAGTATGTTGAAATCAATGACAACACCAGTTAGGCACATACTTGCAACAATCTCCCCCTTTGTCATTGATGGCAACATATGATGTGAAAAAATATTTTAACCATCAAGACAAGAGCTTCTCCTCACTGTCACAACTCCCCCTATCAGCAACAACCATTCACATGTCTTCTCTCCCTTTATTGCTCCCCCTTTGATCATCAACCACTTATTTTTCACATGTCTTCTCTCCCCCTTTGACATCAATGGCAAAGGGCACATACTTGCAACTCCAACACTTCAGAATCATACCAGCTGCTCCCCCTGAGTAGCAGGTCTCCATCATCAATCCGGATCACAAGATATGACTGTGATATCCACCAGACTGATGCACATCAGTGCACCTTAGTTCATCACCGGAGGGGCAATAACCCCTAACTTCTCCCTGAGATACTCAAAAGAATCCTTAGGTAGAGGTTTAGTAAAGATATCTACAATCTGATCCTTAGAAGGCACAAACTCCAATATGACTTCATTCTTGTTCACTTGCTCTCTCAAAAAGTGAAACTTGATGGATATATGCTTAGTCTTTGAATGCAACACCGGATTCTTGGATATATTTATTGCACTTGAATTATCACAGAAGATTGTGATAGGTTCCTCATACTCCACTCCTATGTCTCTTAGCATTTGCTTCATCCACAAAACTTGAGTGCAACTACCTGTTGCTACAATATATTCTGCTTCAGCTGTGGATAGAGATATTGCCTCTTATTTCTTGCTTAGCCAAGAAACCAATCTCTTCCCTAAAAAGAATTCTCCACCACTAGTACACTTCCGATCATCCACATCTCCTGCCCAATCCGCATCTGTATATGCACGAAGAGAAAAATCATAATCTCTAGGATACCATAATCCATACTCAACTGTTCCTTTTAGATATCTAAAAATCCTCTTGATTGCCATGACATGAGATTCTCTAGGATCAGCTTGAAATCTAGCAACAAGACCAACAACATTCATAATGTCAGGTCTAGTTTGAGTGAGATACAATAATCCTCCAATCATTGACCTGTACATTTTTTGATCAGCCTTAGGAGAGTCATTATCTTTGCTTAATTTACATCCGGTTGCCATGGGAGTATTCATTGGTTTTGAGTCTTCCATCTTAAATTTCTTCAACAATTCTTTCGCATATTTGGTCTGAGAAATGAAGATTCCTTTCTTTGTTTGAGTTATTTGTAGACCCAAGAAGAAATTCATTTCCCCAAGCATGGACATCTCAAATTCACTTTTCATTTGATTTGCAAAAGTTTTACACATACTATCTCTTCCTCCAAAAATGATATCATCAACAAACACTTCAACAATCAAGATGTTTTTGTGATCAATTTTGAAATACAAATTATTGTCAGCAGTTACCTTTGTTGAAACCAATCTTCAAAAGATGCTTATCCAATCTTTCATACCAGGCTCTTGGGGCTTACTTTAGTCCATACAGTGCTTTCTTCAACTTGTAGACCATATCACCATGATCAGACAATTGAAATCCATCTGGTTGCTCAATGTATACTTCTTCTTCCAAGTCACCATTTAGGAAGGCAGACTTGACATCCATCTGATATACTTTGAAATCCTTGAAGGCAGCAAAAGCAAGAAATAATCTGACTATTTCAATTCTTGCCACCGGAGCAAAAATTTCTTCAAAATCAACTCCTTCTATTTGAGAGTAACCCTTGTAGACCAATCTGGCTTTATTTCTGATTACTTCACCAATTTCATTTAGTTTGTTCTGGAAGATCCATTTGGTTCCAATCACATTCTTGTTTCTAGGTCTGGGAACAAGATCCCAGGTGTGATTTTTCTCAATTTGCATCAGCTCTTCCTCCATTACTTTAGTCCAGTTTTCATCATTGCAAGCTTCATTCACTGTCTTAGATTCAATCTTTGAAATCAAACAATACTCTTCTGAATCTTGGACAATCCTCCTCCTTGTTTGTACACCTTTGCTTTTATCACCTATGATCTGATCTTCAGAGTGGTTCAGTCTTACATACCTAGGAACTTTGGCAGTTTCTTACACTTTTGATTCTTGATCAGGCTCATTAAAACTCATCTCTTCTTTCTGATTTACGGATCAGTTTGAATCTAAAATTTAGAAGGGGCTTGGGCTCCTTGAATTAGAACACCATTCTGATCATCTTCATCATATTCATAAAACCTTGATGGTTTTTCAATTCCTTCATCAACCTTCATATTTGTACTTTCTATAATCTTTCTTAGTCTCTTGTTATAACACCGGTATGCTTTGCTTTGAGTAGAGTAACCCAAGAATATTCCTTCATCACTTCTAGCATCAAACTTGCCTAGATCTTCATCTCTTTTAATGTAACATTTGCTACCAAAGACTTTGAAATACCTCACATTAGGAGTGATGCCAAACCAAAGTTCATAAGGAGTCCTACTAGTATTGCTTCTGATTTGTACTTGATTGAGAGAATATACTGCAGTGCTGATAGCTTCTCTCCAATAGATCTAAGGAACATTTGCTTCCATCATCATGATCCTAGATGCTTCCTGGATGGTCTGGTTCTTTCTTTCCACTACTCCATTCTGCTGTGGAGTTCTAGGAGCAAACAATTGTCTTCTTATTCCATGCTTCTCACAGAATTCTATGAACTCATCGGATGTGAATTCACCACCTCTGTCAGACCTTAGACATTTTAATTTTAATCCGGTTACATTCTCCACCATAGCCTTGAATATTTTAAATTTCTCAAGAGCTTCTGATTTCTCTTTCAGAAAAGTAACCCACATCATCCGGGAATAGTCATCAATTAGTAACATGAAGTATTTATCACCTTGCACACTCCTGATTCTTGCCGGAACACATAGATCAGTATGAACTAAGTCCAATAATCCGGTAGAAGATTGTTCCTTGTTTTTGAATGAGACTCTACTTTGTTTACCCAACTGACATTCTTTGCACAAATTATTTGTAAGTTTCATCAATTTTGGAAGATCTCTTATAGCCTGAGTGTTGCTTATCTTGATGATATTATCAAAATTCACATGACACATTCTCCTATGCCACAACCAACTCTGATCAACTTGAACAAATAAGCAACTTTTACCAGTACCAACCAGGTGGAAGATATTACCTTTTGTTTGAGTACCAGATGCACTCTCTGTTCCAGAACCTTCAAAGATCTTCCATTTTCCATTCTTGAATCGAAGATCATAGCCCTTATCCACCAACTGACCAACACTGAGAAGATTGTGCTTTAGTCCTTCAACATATAGTACATTACCAGTTTTGTTCTTTCCATCAAAAGAAATAGTTTCTCTACCTCTGATTCTACCAGTAGAATTATCACCAAATTTTACCACTCCTCCTTCATACCTTTCCAAATCTATGAACTTATTTTTGTCTGCTGTCATATGGTGAGAGCATCCACTGTCAATGACCTAATCATCATTTTCTTCAACTTGGGCAACCAGAACTCTTTCTACAACTTTATGATTGACAGATTCAGAGGGCATTGGATCTTCTTCCTTGATGGCAATAAACACCCAATCACTTCCAGATTTGTTTCCTGTCTCTGATTCATCATATGTTACTCCTTCATTATCATCATCTTCATGAACATAGTAACAATTCTTCTGGAACCTTGATTTGTTAGGATTTGGCCTTGAAAATCTTTCTGGACACCTTGAGGCAAAATGACCAATCTCATTGTAGTTAAAACACTTAAAAGGCAATTTCCCTTCATACTTACCGGATCCTCTTGGTAGTCTTTTTGCAATAAGGGCTTCAAGTTGAGCAGTTTCAACTTCTTCTTCCAGGTCTTTTATTACTTTTTCATACCATATAGTTTCCTTGAAGAGTTCTCTCCCGGATCAAACCTTTGCTTACCTTTTATAGAGGCACTAGCTTTGAATGCAGATTCAGTCTTGGGGGGCATCTCCAAACTTGGTCAATTCAAATGCAACCAATTTACCAACCAATTGATCTCTTGTGACAACTGAATGAGCTCTAAATTCTTCAATGGCAGCGACCTTGATTTTATAAGAAGCAGGAAGGGATCTGAGAACTTTGCCAACAATCTCATCTTCATCCAAGACTCCACCAGCACATCTAATGCCACAAACAATCTCATTTACTCTTAGCATAAAAGTAGCAATATTTCCATCTTCTCTCATCTTCAAATTTTCAAATTTCCCTTTCAGATTTTGTAGCCTTGCACATTTAACATACTTGTCTCCTTCATGCAGAAGTTCTAGTTTTTCCCAAATCTCAAAAGTAGTTTGTAGGTCCACAACATTTGAAATCTCTAAATCAGACAAGGCACTTAGAAGGGCTTCTTTAGTTTGCAGATTGTTTTCAGCATCTGTGATTTCAGTTGTAGTTTTTGGGCCATTCTGTGGAGGAGTATACTTTGTTGTAGCCATGATCTAGTATTGCATTCCCATACATTGCAAGTGACATTGCATGCGACTTTTCCAAAGATTAAAATTGGTTCCATCGAACTTCAGACTATCCTTCTTGTAGGATGACATCCTGGATCTCCTCAAGCGGTTAAGCTGCTTCTAGAGGAACTTGGCTCTAATACCAATTGTTAGATTTCAGGCAGACAACTGAGAGGGGGGTGAATCAGTTGTACAAAACTTTCTTCTAATTAAACACTTAAATCCACTTTGTAATTCAACAGCATAATGATAAATCAGTCATTGAAACATAATGCATTAAATCAAGAGCAGAAACACATGAAAACACAAGACACCAAGATTTTGACGTGGAAAACCCAGTTAAGGGAAAAACCATGAGGTGATTAACCCAAGATTGTATTCTCTATTAGAAGAATAGAAAGAACAAAATGGCACATGCCAATTAGGGCTCACTGCCTGAGCACACTGCTCACAAGAGGCCCATTGCCTACAAGAGACACATTGTCTATAGAATAATGAATATCACCTACTTGAACTGAGGAATATCATCTTCACTGTTGGTTTTTCTTCTGAATCAGCATTAGGGTTTGCCACTTCTAATGCATAGGCAGATTCAACCAACTAAATACAGGAGGTTGCGTGAGCTGCCTCCCCTTCACTTCTGGTTCTGCCGCACCAAGGGGGGTATCCCTATAACTCAAGATGTAACCTTGACTAGCTCAAAGATAGAAGGATCTAACTTGACAACAACAGGCAGAATACTCTCATGTATGGACCAAGATCTGCATGATAGATCACAAGGCTGGCAACATTCTTGGACATGATGTCTGGTTGGGTATGAGAGCATGCAGGGGGTTCCTAATCCTACTCCTACAACTAACAGGTGGAAGTATGAAATGGTTTAGTTTGAATTTTGGATGCAAAGCTGGACATGGTGTATAACCTCAACACAGAGCTAGATTGGTGCCTATCCAGGGCTTGGAGTCGGTAGACATACACCTGTGAATGATCAGCATGAATAGCTAAAACTGGATTTCAGGGGGATATATGTGATATCTGCCTTACAGATATCTCCCAATACAGAGTGTTAAGTTATCTCTACTTATGGCATCCCTACTGCAGTATACCCTTCCCAATGTTCAACCTGAAAACAGTTTAATCTACCCCTTGAGCAGAAGTTAAAAGATCAGACATTCAACATAGGAATTCTATGCTCTAGAATCTAAACATTACCCAAATATCCAGATTCAGAAGAAGAATACATGCAATACTGGAGACAGAATTAACACAACACATGCTAAGATAGCATTACTCATATAAGATTAACCATGAAATCAGTGGATTCATGCCAAATCGTACAACAGGAGATACATAAACTCACAAGTTTAAGCTGTACAGGGCAACCAGATCAGCTGGTTTTGGATTACAGAGCCAAAAATCCTCAACTTTCAACAACCACAAATGAGTAACACTTCCTGCTTATAACAGCCAGGTAGTGTACCATAGCAATTAATTACAGGGTTGACCAAAAATCCTGCCAGATATACAGTACCAGGAAAATGGTGCTCAAACACATTATCAGATTGGCGCCCAAACATGAATGCAGCAGGTAGGGGAGGAGACAGGAAGATATCTCGAGCCCTGCGCCACTGTCCGCTGATGTACACCTTCAATCAGGTACCAGATCCGCCCATACCTCTGCAACCTTCGCCATTAATGGCGCACCAACCCGCGGCCTCGGGAAAACGTCAAACAGTCGATCGCAACCATTTCCCGCCGAGATTCATCATCATGATATTTGAAAATGCAGGATATCAATTATCCCACATGCACCCCGCAGCAACCTCTTTAACACTTTATATACTAGGTCATGAGCATATATGATGTCGGTGCTTTTGCTCCTGACGACACTAGTATAAGACTTCATCATCATCATCCTCCAGCAGCATGATATCCTGTTGCTTGAAATATCACCCTGACGTCAGCATCATATCGCAATGTAACCTGCATGATAATCGCCTTCATCCGCACAACCTGATCCATCGGAGGAACATCCTCCTGCTGAGCTTATACCAAAAGTCTGGCCGATGAACATCCTGATGACATCATCATCATATCCTGCTGACGTCATCATCATATCTGCCTACTGCGCACCTCCTCATATCCGGATGACGTCATCATCATATTTGCAAATGTCGGGAGATCTCCACAAGATGATCTGTGTTAGAAATATGACCCCCCCGGACCTTGATGACGTCATCATCACATCCACATCAGGATGATATTCGGAAGACAACCGGATATTTGGAAATATCATCCTGATGCACAAATATCAGGTTGCACTGTAGCTCCACTATAAGATCGGGGTGATAGATGAATATGATGATGCTCGAAAAGATCACCCCCACTAGATAATGCACGAAGCCGGCAGGCGGATATCTCCTTGATATCAGCATCATCATGACGCTGGAACAAACATACACCCGAGTGATATGGAAATATCACCCCCTCCTTCGGAAATATCATGATGCAGATAGGCAGAGAAATAGATATCACCCTGTCATAAGAATGACGTCAGCATCATCAGGATGACAAAACAACGAACAAGAAGTGATACATCATCATCAGGATGATATTGACTAAGATCATCCTGACGTTCAAAATATGATGACCCCAGTGAATATCGGGTCACACTTAGAACTCTTCAACAACATCATCAGGATGATCATAACCAAGATCACCCGATGATAAAAATATCACCCCGGCGAAATATCATGAAGGCAAAAAATATGATGACCCCCGCGAGCAACACGGTGATAACTGGAAATATGATAATGATGATGACGACCCTTAAGAAAAAACAAGTCAGGTCGAACAACTTAGAGAATAACCCCTTCAGAATATCGGGGCAACATCATCATCATGTTTGGGCAAGGTGATAAATGAAAGATCACCGGATACTTGAAAAATCACCCCCGCAAGCAAATCAGGGCGCACTGTAGCTCACCAGCAGGATCAGGATGATATCCAAACATCACCCGATAATAAAATATGATGATGACGATGAGAAACCGGTCGACGGAGAACACGATGATGCAGACCATCATCGAAGACAATATGATGATGATGACCTCCTCCTCAAAGAAAAATGATGCTGCGGCTGAAAAATGCTGAGGAGGTCCAACACTTAGGACATTTTTTGGATACTTGTGGAAAGTGCCTGCATGAAAATTGCTCAAAAATTGTCAGTCAATTCAGGCACTAACATTCACCATGCTTGAATCAGTTCCATTTAAGCCTAATACTTTTGCTCTGCCTTACGCTCTCCTCCTTGCTACCACACCCTCATATCCACAAGATTCTTTTGAAATGACTTTACAATCCCTTATTTATACAAGACATCGACTTAGAAATAATCATCTAAGTCAGCAAACATCTATAAGATCATTCACAGGACGTGTAACTCATCCGGTCAGCTAGACTTAAGAAGAACACCATCATCTGGAAGAACTCTTCAATTTGTGAGCTCAAACTCCAATGCGAACCACCAACACGAACTGGACACGATCCAAATACCTCCACAAGCTTTCCTGAATCACCAAGAACATCCACACTTCATCTGCTTATTGAAATCCTTCTCTCCTTCTTCTGGAACCTCAAGAACACAGTCTGTTAACATTGTCACAAAGGAATAGATGCTTGCGGACCTCTAGACCTCGAACCAATTGAGTTGTCAATTCACATTGACTTCCTAAACACTCCCTCAAATCTGCAGAATAGGATAATGCATTTTTGGATCTCACCAAACTTGTCTGTATCACTTTGTCACCTCTAAACCACCTACCGGAACCAGTTTTACTTGAGCGGCCACAACTTCTTCAGATCATCATGTGGACCTCTGAAATCTTTACTGGATCATCTTAAGACACATATCTACAAACCCTTTGAACCGCATCCTCTGATCCTCATCTTGTCTTGGACTTTTACCATACTGTCTTCACTATTCTTCATTGTTCCTGATATGACCAATTTTC
The DNA here is from genome assembly GCA_027924645.1 of Cunninghamia lanceolata. Lineage (NCBI taxonomy): Eukaryota > Viridiplantae > Streptophyta > Pinopsida > Cupressales > Cupressaceae > Cunninghamia > Cunninghamia lanceolata. The sequence continues at coordinate 30,088,733 of BSBN01000193.1, forward strand.
TCAATATCCTCAGCAAAGAGTTCATCCAATCCTTATCAGTAATGCAATAGGAGTATGTTGACATCAATGATAACACCAGCTAGGCCCATACTTGCAACAGATGAAAGGCCGCAAGCCCGACCTCTGATGCCTGAAATACTTAGATGATTTTGTAAGGAACCAAGGTAAAATTTAGAGCCAATAGAAATGGCACGATGGAAGACAAGAACCCAAAACTCTGACACTTTGAAAAAAGGTAAAAAAATACAAGGACAACACTTAGTATTTGGACTTAGTCATTTTTGTGGGTTTCTTCCTTGCATTTCAAAAAGAACAAGGTAGGACTCATGATGGATTGGGCAATATTAGCATGTTGGGGAAACTTAGCAAAATTTTGCAAATACTTGGCTTGAAAATAGGAATCCCAATAGGTTCCTAAGGCACTTTTAGTGGTGTAAAACATAAAAAAATACTGAGTAGTTAGGACCAAGCTTATAAAGAATACTTAAGATCAATTGTGTCTTTCTTATCAATTCCACATTGTTTCAATTGCAATCTAATGGATTTAACTTTGTGAAGAAGTCTTGAATTGTATCAAAATTACATGGATTTAACCCTATTAGCTCATTCTTCAATTGGTGTCCCCTTAATTCATCTTGTTTACCAAATAGCCCTTCTAAGATTGTCCAAAGTTCATTTAGAGTTGTAGCATATTCAACATGAAAAAGAAGATCAGGAGATACAGACATACATAAAGTACCATAAGCTTCGTCACATTTGTTAAACCATTTAGGTTTTTCTGCATCTAATGTTGGTTTAGTTTCAAGCCACATTGTTACCTGATGTAGCCTCAATTTCTTAAGTTGGATAGTCATCTTGGACTTCCAATCACAATAGTTGTAGGGTGTGAGTATTGGTACCGTTAATTGATCCATATTAATTGTAGAAATAGATTATTGTTGTGCAAGAAAGAAAAGACCCCAAAAAATCACACAAGACACCCCCCTTTTTCACTAGATCAGAAATCACCCCCAAGAGATTACAAGTTGGGCACTTTATAGTTTAGTTTGATTACAAAGCTTTTACCAGTTACAAAGATTTACAAGAGCAAAAAGTGGTTAAAAACTGACTTTGATACAAATGAGTTGCAATGATATATATAGAAAAAAAACCAATTATCTATGTAGTACTCCTCAAGACCTTTTCAATGCATATTCGTTTGCAACAAATAGAGGTCGTAGGTGCAAGATGTGGCTTTTTGAAGTAAAAACCAAGTACCTGATTCAACCTACAAAAATTGGTGTAAAACAATAAAATATCTAATCCAAACCTCTATCAATGAAAAATTTAGACTTCCATCTTTCGAATGGTATTTTGTTTGTAAATTTTTGCCACAATGGGCAAAAGTTATGCAAAAAAGAAAAAAAGGCCCTATTTGGCTAGGTAGGAGAGCCCTGGTGGCCCTTTGGTGGCTCTCGAATGGAGCTATTGGCGGAGTTGGTCATAGGAGCTGGTGCTGCTGGTGCTAGTGGCTGTAGGGGTGGTAGAGAGGCGTCAGAGTTTTGAGTGCCACTCAAGCGGCGGATTGGAGGACGATAGTTTGAGCGTCGCTGGGGCATCGATGCCCATAGGTTGGCAAATAGCGAAGACCGCTGACAGTTTAGGGAAGGCCTACAAGGGTCTAACCCCTAGCAGAGCCCCTGCCAAAGGGTCGAGCCCCAAAAACCAGGTCTGAAGCCCTTAAAACAAGCATGGGGCGCTTAAAGCGCAAATCACTTAAAGCGCTATATGTGCTAAGTGCAATAATTATATATATTCTTAAATTTTCAAAAACTTTTACCTCGATCTGCATGCAGGGGGCTGTACGACCCTTCTGTAAAAACATTTTGCCTTAGAAGCTGTCGGCAACAAAATGGGGCAAATTTTATATCAAAATTCGTCTACGAGGCCTCTCAGATGCAATGATGAAGTCCTTTCGGCCTCAAAATGCACCATTTGAAAGCTCACTCCCAAATTTGAGCTTCAAACCCCTTGTTTGCAGGTATGGCCAATGATCTTTAAAATGAGTGAAATGAAAGCTAAAAAAGACTTTCAAGAGCCTCTCAGATGCAACAAAACAGTTAGAAATGCTGCCAGACTATCCAAAGATGCTGCAATCACCTAGATCTCATAGAAACATACATGCAAAATAAAGATTACTTGATCTTAATAAATCCTTTTTGATTCTTCAAATCATTCGAAAACACAAGAGAAGAGCATACGAGATCTTGCAAGATCTCTACAAAGAATCTAACCTTACAAAACTTGCTCTAATACCGTTAGAATCCGTAAGTCATATTATAACCTAGAATCAATTGAAAGAGTTAGAAACATAAGCTGTAAATGCAAAAACCAATTAAACTAGCATAACAACGATACCAAGAGACTGATGTGAAATGATCAAATGACAAAATAGCATCAGAATACTATATCTAATGTCTAATGAAATTACAAGCCAGGTAGTGAGTTTATATGGAAAGGAGAGAGGGTGGACGTGGCAACACAAACTAATAAGAAGCAACCATCTATCGGTTTAAATATAGCAAAGTATCTTCCCAATATAGCTAATGGGTGCTCCCTTGTAGTATTGTGACACCTCATAATCCACTCACCTAATTAACCCACTTTATTAATAAACATGTAGGAAAAACCTTATGAAAAGGAATAAAAAACCTACACTAACACCAATGACCTTCCTTCCTTTGGGAAAATGAGCAAGATCCCAAGTATCACAAGAGTTTAAAGCCATCATATCCTCTACATGGCTAGTTTCCAAGACTCACTATCATCTACAAGAATAGCTTCCCTATAGGATTTAGGCTCATCGTCAGTACTCACTAAAGCAAATACACAATGTAAATCTGGTGGGCTATACTTGTCAACTAGATTTCATTGTCTTGTAGATCTTCTCAAGGATGGAGTAAGACATTCTTCCTCGTGTTCTTCTGTATACTCAACTTCTTCTATAATAATAGAGTCTTCCTCGTCAAAAATTTCAATTGAACCTTCTTCTTTCTCTCCATTCTCAAATCCATCATTCCATTCTTCCTGATGTGCATCTTCTTGTTGTAAATCAAAATGCGCTACCTATTTCCTTTCTTTCTCTTTTGGATGTATAGGATCATAAATAGCTCTAAGTTCCCTAAAACTCACATCTTTAGAATGGACAATTTTCTTGGTTAGAGGATTTCAAAGCTTATAACCTTTAACATTGTCACCATATCCAATGGAGACTCATTTCTGTGCTTTTGAATTCAACTTAGAACACTTTTCTTTAGGCACATGAACAAAAGTATCACAACAAAAAACCCTTAAGTGTGAAACACAAGGTGTCTTACTTTTCCACACTTTATAAGTTGTCGAATCAAGAGCCTTACAAGAAGATCTAATTACCAAGTAACAAGCGATACTCATGGCTTCTACCCAAAAACACTTGTCTAACTATACATTGCTCAACATACTTCTGACTCTTTCCATGTGTTCAGTTCATCCTTTCTGCAACACCATTATGTTGTGGTGTATATGGAGTTGTCTTTTGTCTAATGATACCTGCATGCTTACAAAACTCATCAAATTCCTTAAAGCAATATTCCCCTCCATTATCATATCTCAATACTTTTATTTTCAATCCTAGTTGGTTTTGTATTAAGACTTTAAAATCCTTAAACTTAGTGAAAATTTCATATTTATGCTCCATAAAGTAAATCTGTGTAAATCTGGATATGTTCATCGAAGATAACAAAATACCATGGCTTTCTAATTGAATCATTATCCACAGGACCAAACACATCCATATGAAAATTTTCTAATTTATCTTTCACCTTATTACTCCCTAAAGGAAACGATGCTCTATTTTCTTTACCAAACACACAGTACTCGCAGAAATCAAAGTGCTCGTCAGAATAGGAGAAACCATCCAATAACTTTTTATTGATAATAGTTTTTAAAACATTCTTACTAAGGTGGCCCAATCTATGGTGCCATAACATCCATGTATTTCTAGATTTTTCTATCACATAGGTGGATGCATAAACAGTAGTGGCATCGAGCCTAAACAGAGTTCCCATCCTTGCTCCCCTTGCTACCACCAAGCTTCCTCTCACCAATTTGCAACCATGCTTGTTAAATGTTAACGCATTCTTAAATCATTCAACTTTGAAACAAAAATAGTATTTCTAGCAAATCCAGGAATATGTAAAACACCAGGGAGGGTTTTAATCCTCCCATCACTGAAACACAACAATACCTTTCTCTGTCCAACTATCACATATGTATTGTTGTCCCCGAGGTAGACATTACCTCCATCATATTTCTCACACGTAGAGAACCATTTCTCATGAGGAGTCATATGATTTGAGCATCCTGAGTCAACCAACCAATGTTCATTAGACATAACATTACATGCAGTGTTGGTGTGAACAAGGTTATTACCTATCCGGTTTACCCCTTGTAGTGTGAATTAGTCACATTATCTAACTTGTCATTAGTTAGTGCTATTCACACATGTTCACATGTTAAGTTGGCTTAGGAAGCATTCTAGTTATTTCTAATTGTTTGTAGATGTTGATAGTTGTCTATATTGGGCATCTTATCCTCTAGTTGTCTCATGTCATAGGATTAAGACACTTGTCACATGACTACAACATCCTACAACTCATCCTTGTCTTTATAAGCAAGGCATATCATGTACATTGTAACAACAATTTTTCTGCATTCATTGATAGAATAGAATTATTCTCTCATTTGATATCTCTTGTGCTTTCATGAAGTCCTAGATCTTAGGTGGCTACCATCATAGCCAACTCATACATGGTATCAGAGCTAGGAAGAATCACTTTGTGTAAGTCAAATTTTTTAGAGATTTCAATGCAAATTCATGGTAGATCTTGATAGTTGAGTATGCTCTTCTCTTGCATCGAATGATGACCTCAAGAATCAGAAAGAATTGATAGAAAAAACTAGATTTGGAGGGCTTTCCTCTTTGTGGCCTTGTATTACAGGTTCATTTTGGAGCATGTTACTACAAATCTAAGCACACCATTGTGTTTAGGAGGTTTGAGATAGTCAAGATCACCTTTTGTTTTGTCCAAATCAGACATAGGAGGCCAGATCTACAAGATTTTCAATTTAGGGAGTGGTTACTTGATCTAGGAGGTAGCTGCAATTTTGGAGCAGTTTGGGAAAAATCAAACACTGCCATCATGTTTAGAATGCCTAAAAACCTATAAATTAACTTTCAAATCGACCAAATTGAAGCAGTTGCAGCAAAAGGCAAAAAAAAATTACCCCTCAGCCGTACGGATCACCTGTAGAAAATATTATCTGCATAGGGAGAATATTCTAGCATTTGCACCTTGCTTGCGTCAGTGAATCCTTGAAGCATGCTTTTATCTGCAAGTTAAAAAAATATACTCGCAGGTCATAAGATTATTTTCTAGTTTTGAAATACTTTCTATGGATTAAAAAAAATTAGGTACAACATACTCGACAAGCACAGGGCTTGTCGGGCCCATACCCTTCATGGACAAGGCTTATGTGGGCATTAACTGGTGAGGCACCATAAAGGCACGAGCCCTCGCCAGTCGGCAATCCAACCTCAACTACCGGTGGACCCTTAAAGCCCGACCAACTTTTCTTCCCCGGTAACTTTGAAACACTAGCGGGCTCTTTTAAAACACCCTCGACGGCATATTCCTCATGGAATTCCCTGACCAGTAGTGTTTTTTTCTTCCTAGTGATGACTTTTCTCCCCAGTGGTGGGTTTTCTCCCCAGTGAGGGCCTCAAGAAACTTCTTGACGCTACTAAACCACCTAAGCAACCGATCAACAATTTTCCGCCATCCACGATGGTTTTGAACCTTCAAACATACGGTTTTCCTAATCCTAAGTAGTTTCTGTAAAATTGTTAGTGGTATTGGAATCCCTGTGAGCATCTTCAAATATTCTGCACCTCTTAATTTTCTTTATTCGATGATGTCATGCTGATGTCACTATGTATCAAGTGGCATCGCCTTTTCAGCAACCATACAAATTTATCAACGTACGTACCTTGCTAACATCAGCATTCCAGTGGCTGACATCATCCTCCTTGTACCCTCTACTAACATCAACTTCCCAACCAATGATGTCATCATTTCAGCTCCGTATAAGGTTGTTATGTCGTAAAATGTCCCCCTAGGACTTTTACCTCCTAAGTTTAGCTCGTAGGTCCCTTAGGATTAATCATGCATGTTTAAAATGAATCCCATAGCAAAATCCCCCGAAACCCATGACAAGTGGGACCTAAGGGTGAGTCCTAAATCTTAATTAGGCCCTAAAATAGGTCCCTGGACAAGGGCACTCGCACCCTTGTCTTGCCCTATTTTGTCGGGGTCCCAATTTTAAATGATCGTAAAGTGACCGTTAAAAGGTTTTCCTTTGTCAGCTTATTCAATTTGAATTATGAATGTTTAGCGGGAATGCATATATAATCATGTTTAGGAATTTATTTTAGAACTAGATGGATAATGTGACCTTGTGATCTTACGCTAAGGCTTTCATTGTGTTGTAGAGCAGTATTGTGTTGTGTTTGTACTTGTTTGTTGCAGATTTATTTTTATCAATCCATCTCCTCATGGCGTGAAAGATCTTCATCTCCCTGTGAGAGTTCCACCTTTGAGGTGACATTTACTTTGTGTTTCAATCATTTATCATATCATTACTTTCACCTATGTCTTGCAAGGACACACACTGTCTATCTAACAACAGTGTTGGAAGGCTTGAATGCCATTCTAAGGCTTGACTGAGGCAAGCTCCTAAACACCACAACCCCCAACCCTTCTCTTGCGATTGCAAGTGATAGGTATCGGATCTAGCAGAGAGGAGTTGCAGAGGACCATTGCAGAGCAGAAGGAATCCAGATCTGAAGAAAAAGGTAGAAAATATCATTAAAAGGTCAAGGGCACCCGCTCTTTTGACCTTCAGTTTTGCAGTGTTGGAAATCTTGGAGCAGGTTGTAGTCTGTAGCAAATTTCATCTCGAAGCCCTAAAAAAATTTGCCACCTTGGGCTTGGGCGCTCGCTCTTTCAACCCCGAAATTTTTGCATTCCAAAACCCAAAGTCTGGTATGTATCTGATCTGTATTTGGTATCTTTCTATGGAAGCATTTGTCAGGTTTCGTTCATTTGCTTATGATTTTACATAATTAGGGTTTTGAGCTTAATCGGACTAAGGTTTAATAAATTAATCAACAAATTCCAAATTTTCTTGTCATTCCAAGTGACACCAAACCTGTAGTTGAGTCCTCTTGCAAAAGTTGTGATTCAACTTGGTTTAATGTCCTTGAATGTATGTAGTGAAAGGAGGATCTAATCAAACTACCAATCATCAACTTCATCCCTTTTTTTTCTACATAACATTTTGGTGAACCCATGTTTTTATTGAATTTTGTACCTTTCTGAGTGTTGTACATCAGATTTGCATTCATACATTTCATTCTCATCATCATACATTTGAAAATCATACAAAAAAATTGAAAATTTTGAAAAAACAAAAAATAGGCATTTTTGGCTTGCATAATTTGCACTATTTTCATTGCATCTCATCTAAATCATTTAACACTCTGATATTTACATCAGATCTGAGATAAATAGTAGCATTTCATACTTTCATTATCACTCACCTTGCATTTGTATCTCTCATTTGCTATGGTTTGCTTGAAATTTTGCAATTTTTTTTTCATATAACCTAGTAATTTCAAAAGTTAAGGTTTGTAATTAAAATCTTGTTTCAGATTTTATTACTCATGTTCACACTCATTCAAATCTGATTTTCATAATTTCATCACATATTTTGTACATTTGCATTGATAAAAGTAAAAAAATTGAGTATTTTAGAAGCACAAATAAGCATAGATTGGTGTTTTTTCATTGCATTCATCTTAGACATGTTGCATTTCAGATCTTGCACTCATATTAAAGCATACATCCATTGTTCACTTGAAAATTTTGCTTCATTTAATAACATTTTGAGAAAATTGGCATATTTTTAAATACACATTGTGTATTTCAACACTATGTAGCTTTTTGATCAAAACCTTTAAAATCATCATCTTAGCCTTGTTGTGTTGTACTCTTTCCTCCTATTCACTTTGTTTGTTGTGAACTCTGTGTGTACTTTTACCTATTTCCCTCAAACAAGTGCTTGGGTGAGAATAGTTTCACATCTAGGGTGTATTAAGTATCATAAAAACTTTGCATGTCTTGTCTTACTAGATCTTATTTGATATTGATGTTTCAAGACATTTCATTATGGCATCTTCATCTCATTGCTCTTTGATATCTTTACATGCACATATCGAAAACTTCGATAATTTCTACAAATTTCTTAATATGAATCCTCATGTTCTCACTTACATACAGGCTATGTATCACAAGGATATATTTAAATGCTCCTCATTCGAAATCCTTGATTATGTATCTGATTTCGACAACTTCATAGCTCTCATGAATACATACCCTTCAGTAGTAGAAGATCTAACAAAATACATTGAGAATGATAAATGTGAAAGTTCTTCTCTTAATGCTTTGGAACTAATAACTAAAATATATGATGACGATGATGATTCCATCGGTTATCCTACTTCTCCTATAGTTGAATGTTCAAGAACCTTGGATGAGAAGATTATGGATAGCTCTACTTTAAGTCCCTTAGACATCTCTAATGATGCAATCACCAACAATCTCCTTAACAACGCTAAACCTTCCCTTAGCCCAGATGCTCTCCCTTCAAAAGTAGAAGCATTGGTGGATGAGAAAAAGTCTCTCACATTAAATCCTTTAGGCATAGATGTTGGGTATAATTGAGAGCAAAACAATGTTAATTCAATCTTCACCAATAGACTTATTCCACCCACTAAGGGGTTACTAGATAAATGTAGCAATGTTCCTAAGTTGACTGTGCGAGGGGCACCTAATGCATCTTCTTGCTTAAAACCAATGATTACGGTTCAAGGTGATTGAAAACCACCTCGACCCCCAGATTACATCCTAAACTATGCAAGACAAATCACTCAAAGAAATCAAGGTGTTCAAAGTGTGTCGCAACAACCATATCACAATGTGGTTGCTCACACATAGAACACCCTTAATAACAAGCAAAGTAAGCAAGCACCGCATGTGCTTGTCTCTCTTCCATGTTCTCAACCTATGCTCCCCCCACTACCTTGTCTTACTCATAAAAGTGGTCAGGAATATGATCTTATTGAACAACTTCACGCTACTCCAGCTAAGATCTCTCTTTGGGATTTAATACAAACATCACCTACATACCATGGAATTCTCCAAGAAGCTTTACAAAAGGTGATTATATTGTTTATTGTTAAGCTGAATGATGTAGCAGCTCTACTAGATTGTATGCATGCGACAAAAATGGATATTTTGTTTCAACAACATGAGATATCATCGATAAAAGATGAGTATGATCCACTTATAATATTTGTCCTAATACAGAAAAAGTTGATAAAGTGAGTTATGATTGACAATGGATCAACTCTTAATGTTTGTGGCATTGACTTACTATGTAGAAGCAAGACAGACACTTCTTTAATCAAACCGAGTAAGATTAGCATTTGTGGCTTTGATAATACCGGTAGCCAATCTATAGGTACTATAACATTATCCGTAAAGGTTGGTCCTGTGACATTATCTACCCTTTTTCATGTCATGCCTTTTTCATATAATGTGATTCTTAGTAGATTGTGGATCCATGCCATGGGGGCAGTTTCATCTACCTTTCATCGATCAATAAAGTTTATTTATCAAAACAAGCTCTACACTGTGGAAGTTGATCCTGACCCAAATAACTATTTACGTATCGAAACATGAAAGCAAGCTAACAACCATACGAGTCTAAACAACTTACAAGTTGATTCGTCAATACCTCTTGCCACAGATAATGTTGTGCAAGACTCTAAACCATCAAATGTACTTTTTGGTGATGATTGGGGTTCATTAGATTTTACTCCCTTCTTTATGGGGGACTACAAACTTAATAACTCTGACACATCAAAAGTTGCATCGATCTCATCCAAGCAACCTTTTAAAACACGTAAGAAACCTAAAGTCTCCTTGGTAGAAAACAAAGACAGTACTCTTACTTATACTACAGATTATAACACCTACAAGGCCTCACCATCCTTTGAAGAGATGGACTTTCTCCATGGTCATGGATTTTAGATTTTGTACAAAAATTGCGACTATGCATGTAATGGATGTGGTGTAAATCAACAAGGAATCATAGTACCTTTACAAGTTGTTGGAATTAACTACACAACTGATATTGGATACCACTCTTTGAAGCCCACCAAAGCCTCTCGTCGACCTAAGCTTAATGTTAATGCAATATTAACGAGACCGAAATGACATGCGAGATATCCTGAGCTGATAGACAAGAATTGTCTACCAGGAAATATCCCATTGAATCAAGTAAGTATTTCTCTCCCCTTTAGCCACACTCGTTGTAGCAACTATTCTAGTTGCTCTCAAGGGTGGTCTCCTCCTAGATATATATGTTGTTAGAGTCACGTTGTGTCCCCTCATGTTGTGCTATATGTGTTGTTTAGGTCTCCTTGGATGACCCTTGACACTCTTGTAAGGTCAAGGATACCGAGAGATCGCCTCTGTTGTGACCATTCTTCTATTTGTTTCATCATTCTTCTATTGTTCCTCTCCTCTATTTTATTGTTATGTGTCGTGTCTTAGGGGATTAGCGTTGTGGTTGATGACCTGGGGGCATCCTCCTATGTGATGTTCCTAAGGTACTTGTTCTTCTCTCTCATTTTATTGTTTACCTTCTTCTATTAATTCTACCTAGTTGGTGGATGACGAAAACAAACAAATACTGATACGGACCATGTGTCCCTTTAGCAAGCAAAGCAAAAATGGACTTAGTCCATACATATATGACATTTGACTAGTAGAATCACTCCATGTGATGTTTTATCTTATGGCATTTCTTGTGACTAACATTTTACAATCCACTCAATCTACTCTTGTACACTTTGATTGGTATCTCACATTGTTGCCACGCTCGGTTCCGAGGTACCTGCAGTATAGCTTAACTGTTATACTTGGTTCCAAACCCATGAGTATAGCCTTGGTCCTTGATTTGATTGTCTTCATGCATAGCTTTAATGGATTGAATTGGCTATTATCTTATAGTAAGATTTTTAACCTCTCTTGTTATTTTATCTTAGCTTATCATATATATCAATGAGTTTGTGGGAACATTTGGCGATCGTAAGGACATGTTGCCTTGGGGGCATGGGCTTCATGAGAGCTCTTGTTCCCTTGTGTGTTTTCTCTCTACCTTAACGTGCTTGATATCGATACACTACATCAACCACCTTAAGGTGGGGGCATATATAAGATTATCTATCTGATGATTTTGGTACTAACGAAGCGTGTTTGTAAGCCCTATGTGGAGGCAAGATGTTGTATCTTCGACCTGAGTACACATCTTTATTTATATTACAATCAAAGAAGTCCTCTACAGAGGCAAGATAACATATCTCTTGATCTAGTGCGTATCCTTTTAATCAAAAGCCCTTCTATGGAAGGCGGGATGGTGTATCTCTTGAGTTAGTGCACATCCTTTTATATAAAGTCCTCTGCAGAGGTGAGGTTGGATCTTGAGACTATCCTCCCTTAAGCATGTCTTTGGTAGTTGTTGTGGCATAAGCCCAACCATCAGGTGTGTCTATAGCGTGTTTGAGATGGTGGGACTTAGAAATAAGCTCCTTCCATCACCTTGTTTGTCATGTTTAAGACGTATAGTATGTCTATGGCATGCTATACAATGCTCATGTTTTCCGCGTGTCTTCCATGTGTTTTCCCCCTTGTGTGATCAACCCCCACTTGGGCTTTGTATGGCATGTTTTCCCCTCTTGTGTGTGTGTAACGACGAGCTTCACCTACACTCGAGGTTTGTTTGGCATGTTTCCCCCCTTGTGTGGTCTCCACCCACACTCGGGGTTTTATGTTGCAATTTTATTTCCATGCATATATATGAAAATGTTATATCAAATGTATTCATTATGTATTACGTGACTGCTCTCATGTCTTCATCATGTTTTGCGTGTCTATTACTATATTCTTCATGTTTTGTGTGTCTACGATGTGTCTTCTAGTGCTTACTTAAGACTGGGGGCTAGAAATAGTTCCTCAATCTTTGTGTATGCCTTAGCTTCATGTGCCTGGCATGTTTGATGTGTTTTTTACCATACTTTAATGCATGTATGGGTCATAAGATTATACATACATTAAAGTGGGGGCTAAATGTTATGTCGTAAAATGTCCCCCTAGGACTTTTACCTCTTAAGTTTAGCTCCTAGGTCCCTTAGGATTAATCATGCATGTTTAAAATGAATCCCGGAGCAAAATCCCCTGAAACTGATGACAAATGGGACCTAGGGGTGAGTCCTAAATCTTAATTAGGCCCTAAAATAGGTCCATAGACAAGGGTGCACTTGCCCTATTTTGTCAGGGTCCCAATTTTAAATGACTGCAAAGTGATTGTTAAAAGATTTCCCTTTATCAGCTTATTCAATTTGAATTACGAATGTTTAGCGAGAATGCATATATAATCATGTTTAGGACTTCATTTTAGAACTAGATGGATAATGCGAACTTGTGATCTTATGCTAAGGCTCTCATTGTGTTGCAAAGTAATATTATGTTGTGTTTTTACTCGTTTGTTGCAGATTTGTCTTCATCAATCCATCTCTTCATGGCGTGAAAGATCTTCATCTCCCCGTGAGAGCTCCACCTCCGAGGTGACATTTACTTTGTGTTTCAATCATTTATCATATCATTGATTTTGCCTCTATCCTGCAAGGACACACACTCTCTGTCTAACAATGGTGTTGGAAGGCTTGAATGCCATTCCGAGGCTTGACTGAGGTAAGCTCCTAAACACCACAACCCCCAACCCTTCTCTTGCGATTGCATGTGACAGGTATCGAATCTGGTGGAGAGGAGTTGCAGAGGACCATTGTAGAGTAGAAGGAATCTGGATCTGAAGAAAAAGGTAGGAAATATCACTCAAAGGTCAAGGGTGCCCGCTCTTTTGACCTTCGATTTTGCAGTGCCAGAAATCTTGCAGTCTATAGTAGATTTCATCCCGAAGCCCTCAGAAAAAGTGTCACCTTGGGCTTGGGCACCCACTCTTTCAACCCTGAAGTTTCTGCATTCTAAAACCTGAAAACTGGTATGTATCTGATCTATATTTGGTATCTTTCTGTGGAAGCATTTGTTGAGTTTCATCCATTTGCTTACGATTTTGCATAATTAGGGTTTTGAGCTTAATTAGATTAAGGTTTAATAATTAATCAAAAAAATCCAATTTTCATTGTCGTTCCAAGTGACACCAAACCTGTAACTAAGTCCTCTTGTAAAGTTGTGATTCAACTCGGTTTAATGTCCTTGAATGTATGTAGTGAAAGGAGGATCTAATCAAACTACCAATCATCAACCTTATCCCTCTTTTTCTACATAACAATGGCATATTCCAGAGAATCTCGACATATTCTGTTTCCACAATTTACTGACGTCAGCAATCCAACTGTTGATGTCATCAGCAAGCTTGGCCCAATTTGGGCCCCCTCTCATTGGAGTTTTCGTTTTAACAATCCAACTTTTAAGGCTCATGTCTTGCTCAGTTTTGCTCTATTTTTTGAGCAATTTTTTTATTTGGGTTAGAATTTCGCAGGCTTCATAGTGGTGGAATCATATTTTAGTTTTGGTGCCTGGATTGTCCATAAATTATAGTTTTTCATCACTGTACCTGAGTAGTTCCCGTTTTCAGAACTTCAAAGGCTTCATTTAGGCTCATACAGTAACATTGTTTGGTGATTTTTTTTTGAAAGTGCATAATTTTTTGAGTACTTTCAAGATTTGTAATCATTTTGATCTTTTTTTTTAGAAATTGTACTTTCAGTTTTAGCCCATTTTTTGCTTTTGCATTGTACCAAAATCAAAGACCACTTTGTTGTTTTTGGCTTGTGGAAATTGTAATTGGATTGATTATAAAGTCCCACAATCATTTTTTTTCTGGGGGTGATCTCATTGATTGAGTAAAAGGGGGGTTGTACTTGTGTTGTTCTTTTTTGTACTCTTGTATCATGGATCAAACCAAACTTCCTCTACTCACACCATATAACTATCATGAGTGGAAAATGAAAATGGAGATTCATTTAAGAAGTTTAAAAATTCATAGAGTAACAATGGGTATAAAAACTGAACCAACAACTACAGAAAAGAGAAAGTGGTACAATAGATGTGATCAATCATATGGCACACTATGCTTGTCTATCTCTCATGATCTCCTTTTTCATATTTAATCTTGTAATACACCTAATGAAGTGTGGACTACCTTAGAGAAACTCTTTGGTAAGCAAGATACTACGAGAGGTTTCAAATTGGAGAATAAATTAATTGGTTTGAATCTAATCGACTTTGCAAGCATCCAAGACTTCTTCACATAGCTCAAATCACTTAGATTGCAACTCAAACAACGTGGAATTGAGAAAGAGGACACTTAATTGATTCTTTCAATCCTTGCCAAGCTTAGTTCTGATTATTCAGTAATTGTTTCTACCTTCTATGCTACTATGGATGCTCTTGGGAAAGCTTTCACAATGCCTTCACTTGATGAGTTTGCCACATCACTCACAAGGGAGCAAGCTAAGTTAGTACTGTTGACTTTTTTTGCCTAGTCGGGCTCAAATAGTCTTATAGAGTTAAAGGGGTCTTGTTGCTTTCCTTCGAGTCCAATTGAGTTGTGAGGGTTTGTTTTTTAGGTCTAGAACCCAAAAAATGTTCTTGTATTATGTAGGGGATCTTTTATGAGTTACAATGAGTATTTTGAAGTGTTTCTTACATTTTGACTTACCAAAAGGGCATTCTTTCATGACTAAGATGCTTTAATACACTTTGTATGTGCATGTAAATGAGTCAAAGGATATAAAAATCAACTTTTCCATGTCCAAAAAAGGATTCATCCACATTGCATGAGAGTCTAAATAGGTCAAAACTCAAAAAAAAGTTGAAGGTTTTCCACTTTCCAATACCTTATCTCCTCCAAAAAACCACGTACTCACATTGGAGGGAATTTTTATTTGAAAGAAATAGAGAAAAATGGTCGAAGCTCACCTTGAGTAAGATTTTGAGTTAGGTTTAGGGTTTGCTCTTATGATATTTTGGTATGTTAGTGTTAGGTTTTCCTAAATCTTGTTGCAAGGTTAGAGCTTATTTTTGAGATGTATCAGAGTTTGATAAAGAATGTTTTGCGTGGAAGCCATACGAGATCTTGAGATAATGCATACAGGGGTTCTGTATCCACGACATGGTTTGGAAGACCTCATAAGGAAGAAGACAATGATAAGAAAAGATAAAATACAGTGAACCTGCATCTATACTCGTCACCATTGAACTCGCATCTATACTTGTCATTGTGAAGAAGGGTCTAATGGTAGCTTAGGAGATACCATGAAGGTGCTACATGATTTAACAAGGTTATTTTAAACTCCTTTTCAACAACATATTTGTTATAGATGAATCATTCTTGCATGGTTTGTGATAACTACATGAGTGTTGTGTGATTATATTCCCCACATCCATGAATAAGGTAATTAGTCCTAAGATCTGCCAAAGAATTAGAGACCATGTGCATGCGGTTTGAAGCTTCATCAAAATAGTAAGGGTAATAAGATATTGTAGACTTGTATCAAGTCATGCAAAACCTATGAGATCATTCTTGAGATCTATACGTAGTGCAGGTGATCAGTGATGAGAACATAGTGATTATGCAGAGATGGAAATGAGGAGACCACAAGAGCTATGAAGGGTTTTGTATAGTTTGAAGACAGCTCACAACTTACATGTGGATCCTTTTTCTCTGTCACAACAATCTTTTTCCCTTTAGCCAAGGCATGCTCTTGGCACTTGTTCAACAACTAGACCGTGGCTTGAAAATGATTTTGGATGCAATCTTGTGTGTTTTAGAAGGGCATTAAATTCTTATATAGTCAAAGATCTACAAGGGTACATAGACCTAGTGCTAGCAGTGGCAGCATGAAGTCACTGTCAAGATGCACTGATAACACATATAGGATTTTGGAGATGTGAGAACTGTTTTCATCCTTCATAAACCTGCATGTATAATGAAAGGGAGCAGTCTATACAAGTTGTCACATAGGACACAAAGTGGAGATATACACATCAGGCATTTCCAGCTGTTTAGGGTTTCAAGAGCAAGGAACAATCAACAACAATGACTAAAATAACACAATAATAGTTAGAAGCAGTCATTAGAATGATTGTAATCATAGTCACAAAGGACTTAGGACAGTGACAGTGAAACAATGGCAGTTATCTCTAAAGACAGTCTACTGAGGTAAAGAGAATGCTTGTAGGGTTTCAATATATGTAGGTTTTAAAACATTGACAAGAGTGTGATAGGAGCAGTAGATCGTGGAAGGGACAACTAGTCCTAGCAAAAGGATGCAGAGATAAGGAGCATAGATGATTGTTTCAGTCACAAAGACTGTCCCTTAGTCATATTAACAGTTAAAAAACTGTCCATAACAATCATGGCATGACTATTTTAGTCAAAAATACTACCCATAACAATATGAGTATGACAAATACAAGAAGATAGATGGTTTCATTATCATGTTTCACTATTCATTCAAAGTAAAATGACTGTTTGATAGAGATCTAGATCATAGACCACACAAAGATTAAAAAAACATGGTAGCAGTATGCAAAGTTTTAAATAGAGTATGATTATATTCATTGAGACAAGGAGTACTTGTTGTTCAGAGGTCAGGGCCTTGCTCACAGGCAGGGGATACTTAAATGATGCCATATCTTCATGATAGGAAGATCCACAAAGGCAAAGCCTATCTCAGTGAACAAAGATAGAGGAATGGCAAGAGACAATGCAGTGAATAGTGATAGAGTTGCCATGATTTGTGACAATTTGAGTTTCCTGTGTACATTAAGAGGAAGACTACAAGATTTTGTCTAAACATTGTAAGACTTTTCTACAAAGATTCAAATGTTTTCAATGTTTATATGCCTTGTGAAAAGATTTTGTAACATCTTGTGCAAAGAATTTGTTGCTAGTATTGAAAGTCTATACAACAATAAGTGATTATCACTATGTCTTGACTGGTGAGAGTGTATAAGACTGGATGTACAGTATAAAGAAAAATATAGTGAACATTGCATGAGCAAGTGGATCATGAAAAAATGTGATACATGTTAAAGACATTGAAGCATGTAGTGATACAAAGCCATGAAACACCTAAAGAGCAGTCAAGAACATTTAGGCCTGCAGTTTACAAAAAGAAACAGAGATGAACAGTGATCAAACAAGACTATGAAGAACAATCATCACCCAATAGGTCAATGAGGGACAATAATCCATTAGTAGATAGAGTGTGAAGAAACTACATCAGCATGCAATCATGGAGGAGCTACAAATTGAGTTTGAGGACACAGGGAGGCAGTTTTAACATTGAAGAAGACCCTACAGGGGTCATAAATGAAGTCAAGGATGATTCCATGCCTTTATGAGGCAGTTTTGAGCAATTTGAAGACTCCAAAAATAGCATAACTCTTTCCATACGCCCCCAAGAGTCCTAATGGAAACTTCACAACAAAATCACATGTCCTATTCACCAGCAAAGTGGAAATGAAGAAGTAATGAGGAGGTTGAGGCAGTTTGAAGTCTTTTATGAGAAGTTGGGTGACTAGGATAGTAGGGTGAGCAAATCTAGGAGCAATTTCAACACCTCCCAAGCATCTAGGAGCTTCAACAACAACATGCAAGGCTAGAAAAGGTCAACCATGACATGCAAGAAGCCATATCAGATCAGGAGACTTCTTGGGCGCCTAAAAGACGTTTGACCCAGTTTTGTTCATCATTTTTCTTCTTATTTTGACTCTTTTTGTCTCCCCATGTTGGGATGAGTATAGGAAAGGCTTAGGATAGCTTTTCTGGTTAGTTCTTTCATGTTTTTGAGCTCTAGAAGCCAAGAACATGGCACTGTAACTCAAGTTTTCTGCTATACAACAAGATATTGTAATTTGATTTTCAAGCAATATCAAGTCAGTTTTTCAAACTTATTTAGTTGTAAGAACACTTTTTCTCAATAAAGATTTAGTATTTTACCTTCTCAACTTCTTTTCTACTGTGTATGAATGAATGATTAAAGAAATTTTCTGTGATATTGAATGCATGCCCTTAAACATATGTCTCATTTGATACCTTTACATCAAAAATACATGTTTTATGCAGGTCATGAGCTGTGAAATGTTGTAAAAAAGTCTTAGTTGTGAAAAATTTCAATCTTTTCCTCCTAAAACTACCAAACATCAAACCTCCTAATGAAACACTGATATGCAAACATGAAATGAGTCTGAGTTGTGTCAATAACTTTTGGTCTTTGAACAAATTGTGTGTCAAATAGCAGTAGTTAAGTCTCAAATTTTGGTGCATCACCTCCATCTATAGTAGGTTTAGCTTATGTCATTTTCTCCCCCTTTTCATCAACAAGTAGCAGTAGCACAATTAGTTTTAGGTGAAGTAACAAGGGAACAAACCCTCTCTGGAGATTTGTCTCACTTTTGCAGGTCCCACACTGAGAGACATTTCAATGTTTCACTAAGTAGCTTGAGAGTTCCTCTCTCAAACAAGGGTGCATACTTACGTGATAACAAGTACACATGGGCAAATTGAAGTCTCCTAAACCTCAAGCTCTTCTTGCTAATCAAGGTACAAAGGATCAAAAGGCTTCAACTAGCAAAGGCAAGAAACTAAAAAATAAGGATTTCAAGATCAATGAGAAAGAAAAGGAGTCAACTAATTCACCTAAGTCCTCATCCTCTCCTAAAGAGATCATCTAAGAAGGAGAGACCAAAGTGTGCATATTGCAAGAAACTAGGACATGATGAGCATAAGTGTTATGAGAGGAAAATTGATGAGTTGACTCACATTATTCAAAAGCATAATATCAAATTGTCATCATCCATATCACCTAGTTCATCCTCTTCTTCGACACCATCATCATCTACATAGATAGGGACAACAAACATTGCTAATGGGACAAACAAGGGAAAAGGATAGGCACTCTTTGCTTCTACAAGTCTTCATTCAAGGAGATGGCTTCTTGATTCTGGAGCTTCTCATCATATGGCATCTTCACAAGGGATGTTATCTTCATTTGAGTCATGTACCTTACCACCTATTTTGATGGGTAACAATACATACATGCATACAATTGGAAAAGGGAATATTCTTATTAGGGAGGGTGCTTTCAATAATGTATTATGTGTACCTTCCTTGTCAACCAATCTCCTTTCCATCTAACAGATTACTCATTGCGGTGCAAGGAAGACAGTTGAGTTCACTCCTGATTCAGTAATCATAAGGGACTTGGAGAGTAGAGATATCATTGTTGTTCGGATGGTTGATCATGCATCTCACTTGTAAACATTCTCCCATTTTGTTCTTGGTGATGTTGCAAATCCATTGATTGATATTCACACTCATGCATCAAGTGTGAATCATGTTTGTGAGGAGAAGTTTGGTCACTCGAACCTTGGTGTTCTTTCATCCACTTCAGCTCTTGAGACTAGTGTTGAGCTTCCATCTCCTCCACCTCTTGCTTCTTTAGAGATCAACATCGACATGGTTTCTTCTACTTTAATTGAGCAGGATCATTCAAGTCTTTTAGATACAGCTTTGTGGGATACTTTTTTGGCAGGTATATCAGACTTGTTTTGTGAGTCTCATATTGTAGATTTGGAGGACACATTTGAGGGGATATATATCATCTTTGATGTTAGTTACAACACAATTATTATCCCATCTACTTCATCTTTGGAGGTTGTTCTTCATGAGTCTACCCAGATTTTTGGATTGGACGCACCTCGTTGCATTATTCCTTCCTTTAATTCTAACATGTGGACATTTTAGCAGTTTTCAGAGGCTTCCATTTTGAGACTTCTTCCCTTATCTCTCTCTTCTTGGAGATGGAGTTTCTTCTACATCAACCTCTGGATCAGTTTCTTCCTAAGGGGAAGAATGTTGTTTGCAGTTACATGATACTTTCTAGCATTCGTCTTCAGGCATTCACCATTGGCACAGGAGCCACTTCTTTGTGGGGGGACCTATAGTTTCACTCTTGCTCTCTTATGGGGGGTATTTGATTGTATATATGGGATAGAATTAGTCCTTGGGGGGTCGTGTTGAGTCCTACTATCACTTCTTCTTTCACTTTCATTGTTTTTCTTTCTTTTGGAGAGGGGTTTTTTTCCTACGAGTTTTTCTCCTTTACTCTGTTTGTGAGAGAATTTTGTGTACATGGGTACCAAACATGGCCTAGTAGCCGGGACCCATCTTCATCCATCATTGCATCATTTGCATTTGTCTATTTCTCCCTAAGTTGTACTTAAGGGGGTATTGGTGTGAATAGGGTTATTACCTATCTGGTTTACCCCTTGTAGTGTGAATTAGTCACAATATCTAACTATTCATTAGTTAGTGCTATTCACATGTTCACATGTTAAGTTGACTTAGGAAGCATTCTAGTTGTTTCTAGATGTTGATAGTTGTCTATAGTTGGCATCTTATCCTCTAGAACTATCTCATGTCATAGGATTAAGACACTTGTCACATGACTACAACATCCTACAACTCATCCTTGTCTTTATAAGCAAGACATATCATGTACATTGTAACAACAATCTTTTTGTATTAATTGATAGAATAGAATTATTCTCTCATTTGATCTCTCTTGTGCTTTCATGAAGTTCTAGATCTTGGGTGGCTACCATCATATCCAACTCTTACATCCAAAAAGTAAAACTTCATCACCTAGATCTGAAGACTTTTCTGTAGAGGAACCCCATTGTTTCTTCTTACTTTTGCATTCCTTCTTCACATGTCCACTCTTACCATAGTTCCAACACTTAACTCTATTCTTCTTTCTAGGAGTTTTAGATTGACCTTTTGATTCGTCCTTAGGCCCTTTATGATATCCTTTTGGTCCTCTTTCTTTAGACCTTACCCTGAAATTAAGAGCATCCACTGAGCTATCCATAGCCTTCTTCCTCATTTCTTGTGACATTAGAGTTGCAACAATAGAATCCATCTTTGGATATTCAAGGTTAGTAGTGATAGCAAGAATAAAATTCTCCCAAGACTCATGAAAAGAACAAGGAAGCATAATACACTTATCTTCCTCTTCTATCTTAACATCCATAGAGGCTAATTGACTCACAATTAAATTAAAAATGACTCATTCAAATGCTCAGCTATCAAATCACCTTCCTTCATTTTAAGGGAAAATAATTTTCTTTTAAGATACAATTTATTTACTAGACTCTTGGCTTGATAAATCTCACCCAACCATTTCCATAAAGCATATGTAGTCTTTTCCTTGGAGACATTTAGTAGAACATTGTTTGCAAGACATAACTAGATTGTGCCCCATGCCTTTTTGTCCAATATGTCCCACTCCTTTGGGCTGACATCATCAGGGTTCTTTTCTTTTGATGTCGCCAACCATTGATCCCTCTCTTCAAGGAGATCCTCCATTTTTAGCTTCCACGACTTGTAGTTTGGCCCATTAAACTTCTCAATGTCCAAACAAGATGTAGATGCAACCATGACTTCCACTCACACAAATCTACAAATAAAACTCCCACCACAACATAGAAAACCTTCACACTTCCACCTAATAACACAACTGGCCAGGGTTTGATATCAAATGTTATATATGAAGGCAACCACTACAATATGAAAATATGAAATAACTTGCAAATATGAAATATAATTTGTAGAATATCAATGGAGATATACCAAACATCAAAGAAATCAACAATACTCAAAACCCATACACATGACAAATTGATTTATGTGGAGAAAAGCCTTTTAGGTATAAAACTCCACCATAAAAAGAGGGAAAAATTTTATTATCTTGAAGAAGATTACGATACATAGAATTTTCTCGATCCTGCATCCAATTCGACAACATTTGTGTACTTGCAAATAAATTTCTCAACTCATACTTTTGTACTTCTCCATAGCTCATTTTATAGAACAACAAAAGCTTCATGAAGAAGCTACCAAAAGTGGTGCCATATTTGGGAGTATCTCAATGCCCTCATCAAGAAAGAACTCTTGTGACACTTGTCATGAGATTCCTAGCACCCACCTAGAGATTTACACCAATAGGACCAAAATAGGCTCTTACATTGTCATAAGATTCTCTTACAATATGACAAATGCTCTTACACCGTCATAAGATACTCTTACACATGACAATTTCTCTTACACCTTGTCATTTACCAATAATAGATTTGGGCGCACCATTTTTACCTGTAGTAATCTCAAGGTAATAATAAATCTAACTACTACCAATTAATAATTAGTTACTATTACCAATAAATAATTACTTACTGTACTAGTAAAAATAAATTATCATATCGATGGATTCCTTATCTCTTATGATTGCATTAACAATTACAATATTAGGAGTAAATAATTAATCAAATTTTACAAGGTTGATGGCACCTTAATCCTAACATTTACATGGAAATGGAAATTGAAAGAGCTTTAACCCTTGGTAGTAGTATTTCTTTTCCCATGTTTTAATAGATGTTGAGATTTTTCATTATTAGAATATGCTTACAATGAAGCCATTAAAAAACAAGGCAAATAGATTTCCCCTATTTCCAAAATTAACCACGTTGCCGACCAAGTTAATAATTAAGATTCTCCCTTAAAACACTTATTGAATTGACAGGTATGGGGAGATGGAGATTGTTTATTAATTGTTATTGCGTGGTTGATAGTTGGTTGATAACCAACTATTCCTCATGTATACATTCCTTTCAAACTTCAGTAAGTATTTGCTCTCTTTGTCCCATTCACATTCTCAATATGGTATCTAGTTAAAGACAAGATTATTGAAAAATCAGGCATTCACTGTGTTTATTTTCCCATTTTAACTTTCTATCTGGCTATGGGGTTTCATTTTCTCTTAGTTTTTGTTGGAATTTATTTTGTTTTTCCCGTTAAAAATATTTGATTGCAAATTGCCACAATTCCTTTGATAAATCAACACATATTCAATTGTTTCTTGAGAAATAGATGACATTTATTTATATAAATGGGTATAATTTGTTGCATTATTATGGTCCTTTTGTCAATTGATAAATCAATTTCAACAGGGAAGGTAATTATCTCTACTAGAACATAGATATACTAGTCATTTTGGATTGACATCGAGAGCAAATTTTGTCACACTTTAACAACATTAAGAGCAAAAGTTATATGTTGGTGTAAAGGTGAATGTATTGTATAATTCAATTCCACTCGTGCGGTGAATTTTTAGAGACGTGCATTTTTTTAGGTTAATTAAATTATAGTCTCTTAATACATGCTTCTCCCATTTTCTCCTATTACTCTTATTGATTGGACAAATAAACTTGCAAATAGTTGAGCACCACATTCCAATGGTTGCACACCACGACCTCTACAAAGCTCAACAAAGCACATAGATGAAATGAATATGGTTATAACATCAACATTTCAAATTTTGCTTCAAGTTTTTATCTAAAGTATTTGCAACCTACAACTCATGCATTATCAAAATCTTGTAAAGCTAGCAATTATGCTAGAGCGCACCCATAGTTTTATCGATTAACAACGAGTAGTTCATGACAAGTAACAAGAAAACCTTTTATCCTATAAAACATGGTTGCAAAGACATTTGGCAAAGGTGTTTGAATTCAACTAATTCTACAGGGTCAAATGTCAAACATATACAAGTTATAATAATTCAAACATCCAATTTTAGTCCATGTTCACATGTAATTATATTTAACACTATGCCTTGTACATGGAGCACAATATGAATATATAATTTATCCTTAAATTATTTTTGCTAAGTGTTAGTGTTATGATCTTCCACTCAGGTATATTCGTTACAATGCTTGGCATTTTGACATAGTTGTATACTTGGTAAAAGGACTAGAGTCAATCGACATGTGTGAAAAGTGCCATGTGAAGGTTTATCTATCACACCAAAATCATGTAAATTGCCCCAATTAATAGGATGCATCAAATTGTTTGCCACTTGGGTAAAGATTTTTCTTTGTTGTTGGAGGGTTTTATAACAAAATCATTTAGCTACTTGATATAGGAGCACGTGCCTTAGGCTAAAACCTCTTCAACTGAGAGCCAATGATTGATGGATATCCATTCGACCAAAATTACCCAGGGCATGATCCCAACCTCATCCCTTATGGCATCAAGGCCTTGCACCTAGCAACACTTGATCCCTGGTGGGCTCACATAGAACCATTCAACTTCACCAGTAGACCAAGAGCCCATTGACACTTGGGCGAAGATTTTCAACAAAGTGAATATTGCAAATCCATTGTCCAAATCTCTATGTGAGAAGTGTGGATTGAAGACTGTTGTTAGCAATTTTGCCATGTATTAGTTTATATTGCCTCATTGCAAACTTAATTAGAATTTCAATGGTTGATTCCTTAAGTGCTTAACATGGTCATAAAACATCGATTTATTAATTAAAAATTCATAAAAAAGTTGCAGATATATAAAACCAAAATATGTAATAATCAAGTTTTTAATAAACATTTGGATGTTTTCCCATGATCCATCATTAGGAGGATCAAGATATATTTATACAAAAATGTATATTAAATGCTGAGATTATGGTGTAGGAGAGGATGGGCATTCATGTAAACATTAGGTTTGAATGGTAGTCCTATGAAAATTTTGAAACTATGCGAGTCGGGGAATGTCAATCTATAAAAATGATTAGTATTGCCTAATTTGGCTTTGATACAATGATATAAATTAGGATTCATAGGCAACTAATTATTAAATATGAAATAGAAGGTAAATGAAATAAGAATAACTAGATATCACCATGGTACACATTATTAATGTGGGGGAAACATTTAAGTAAAAAACCCCACAAAGCATCCTTCGCTATTGAGGAAACTTACATCTTTCTATCTAAATATAAATATAACAAGAACCTGTTTATCAGTATCTTCTTCCATTCCTTCTTCCTATAATGGCCTCACATGCATATAAAATGCATTCATAAAAATACCTTACATGCCATCTTGCCTCTTACACATACTAAGGTATATGCTACATATTCACAATGTGAGATATAGTTTTAGTATGATTGCTTATATTTACGGTAATAGAAGGGGTTGGTAGGTCGTAACCTTTCACCTTATAACCTTTTGGTTATTAAACAAATAATTATTTATTTTTTAAAGTTAAACTTTATAAATTTACCTCTAACTTAATATGACTAATGTCATATTAATAATTTATAAGGCTAAACCTTATAAGTTAGAGTCTTATAAATGTTATTTAGGAGTACTTGCATTAAACAAAATCCCCTAATAAACATTATATGCTAGAAACAATGTTCTTTATCTATGTATTATCCCAAGACTTGGAATCTTCTTTCTTAATCTTTTGCTTGACTTTGGACTTAAGTTTGTAGACAAATTTATAGGCTTCTCCAAGTGGGAGATTTGGCGAAATCCAAGTCTAGTTAGATGTATTGTCCCGAGACTTGGAATCTTCTTTCTTAATCTTTTGCTTGACTTTGGACTTAAGTTTGTAGACAAATTTATAAGCTTCTCCAAGTGGGAGATTTGGCGAAATCCAAGTCTAGTTAGATGTATTGTCTCAAGCCTAACCTATACTTGGGATTTTGCTCGGTCTCTTAAATGCATAGTTTGGAAACTAGAGTATGGAAGATATCAATGTATCCTTGCACAGATTCATATCACATTTTGTAGTTGTGCAAACTTGATGTATTGGTCCTTATAGTTCTCAAGTTGGTAGTAGGTCTCTTTTAGGGATTCTACACAATAGTCTAGAGATTCAGATTTACAAGTTCCTTCTTATGGGAGGATGCACAATAGTTTTTCCACCATTGCTTAACATGCAAGGAAACTTTTAGAAGGTGAAAGTAATCTTTTCTCTTTTAGAGAATTGATTTATTACTAAGTAAGAACATATGAGATTAAGCCAATTATCTAGAGCATCTGTGTTTATGTTGTCTTTGAAAACAGGGATGTTTAGATTGACATGTACCTTGTAAGTTGTAGAACTGTTGAAAAGTTTGTTGGAGGTAGAGGTCTCTTGAGGATGTTACATGCACTCAAGAAGTTGGGAAAAGTGATTGAAGATGCTTGTTTTAACACATGCATACTGCTATTCCAAATCTTCTTGCTACTGTCGTAACACATCCTCTATCATTATTTGGAGCATATCCTTAGTCAACACTTCTAGAGCTTTGTTTGCCATCTCATGTCACTAGATATGAAGGTATGTAGAAGGGTCATGATTTTTGAGCCCTAACTTCCTATAATTTGACCTCGTATGGATGGTTATACAAACTAAGATACAATACATATGCCAACTTCAATACCATTAGATGTGATATAAAGTGTGTTTCTCTGATATGATTGATTTCGAGCCTAAGACAATGCTTAGAGGAAAGACACTTAGCAAACTAAATTTGCTATGGCAGAAGTGTCTAGTAGAATGACAAAGGTTTCAAACTAGATCAAAGTGCAGAAGGCTAGGGAAAAGATGAATAACAATATAATAATACACATGTAATATGTAAAGTTTAATTATGCAATAGTCTTGTACAAGATTCGAGAGGTCAGATGTAATGTGATTGCATAGGCTATCCTCTTGTTCTACCACTAAACTAGCCAACTCACTAACTTGCTAACTAACTTCCTTTTATTATCTATTACAAAGAGGAGGGTGATGAGCAACTCAGTAGTTACGAAATTGTCTACTGCTCTACCAAATATTGCCTAGATTATTCTATATTATCGTTACTTAAAATTAACAATGCAATTGCATGTATGAAACAAATTTGTTAGAACAAACACTATCATATTTATATGATAAGTTTGGAGAAGTGTTAAATTGTCACATCACTTCAACATATTTTGCTAGTGATAACTAAAATCGTAACGGACTTATAACTCCTAAGTGTCCTATATCCTCCTAGATCACTTCCCCCTTGTGCACCTATCAAAAAATAAAAAAAAATCCCAGTAAAAGGGAGACGACCTATGGTTTTTTCATTTTTTTTTTACTTCTTTTTATCCTAACGTGTATAAAAATCTATTGACGGACGCCAATTTCTCTTCAATTACGTCAAATGTGAAGTCCAAAAAGAAACTTCAGCCAGTCGAACAAAACCCTAAAACAACACTACAATCTACTAACCAGATTAGACTATTTCGATTGCAGACTCTTACGCAGACCATTACACACGAATTCGGAGGTACTGTAATCTTCATTTCGTTCTTTCTTTTTATTTTTTTCAGTTGTTTTCTGTGTAGTTTTTTTCCTGATTTTAGTCGTTTTGGTCTGGGTAAGATAAGGGTTTAGCAAATTAGGGCATCTTTTTCTTCTATTTAAAATCTTGTTATGAGTTAAAATGTTTGTTATACGGCTGTAGATTCATATAAAAATCAAATGGCTTAAGGATTTTTGTTTTAAAATTTAAAAGTAATAATATTTTTACACCCCAAGACATGTATCAGCTAGGTGAGCCATATTCGAATATGTATGTATGTATTTGGTTAGATGGCTAGCGATTCGGAGAAAATTGTAGGGTTTCGGTTTGCCTTTTTTAACTTTTCAAGTAATTATGATACCCATTTTTTTCAAGGGTTTATTTCGACCATTTGACTGCCCATTCGCTGAAACTGTGACATCCTTCGGGAGGTAAATGTGATTTTCGATGGACCAGCTAAGTGTTGAACTTAGAAATCCCATTACCATCCTGGGGCTTTTTACCTTCTCGCTTCCAGTCCCTTCATCTTGTGTGTGAATTGTTCTTCCAACGCCCCCATCCATGCTTTTTAGGTCGCGTTTCCTTTCCTAACTCTGATACCATGTTATAACTTATTATCCATCGATGGGCTAGGACTCAAACCCAGCACCTCCCATTAGAATGCTGGAGTGCTCTCTGTCCGAGACCCTGGCAGTTCTAAGAGTGAATTGTTATTCCAAGGGGCAATTATAATAAATTTTCCCTTGAAGCAGCTCAGCGGGTAATTATAATTAGAAAAGTGATTAAAGGGATTTAATGGATAATCATAACTAAGATGGAAAAATGCATTTTACTAATTTGAGGATTAGTTAGAACTAGAAGTGTCTTGGAGATTCTTTTTAGTTTGTAATCGCTAGTTTAATGCTTTTCAGGGTGAGGAGTAAATATGTAAAAGATGTTTTATTCTTGAAACCGTCGAAGGGATAGTTGTTATAGGCTTGTTACATATGGTAGAGGTTGAGTTATATGGGTAACTGCAGTTATTAGTATTTGCTAATTGGCCATTTTAATTTGCCATTTGAAAATGAAATTTTGCATCAATTTCCGCAAAGGAAATGTAAAATTACTTTTCTGTAAGAATTTGAGTATTTTATTAAAACCCTAAGACCTCAAGGAAATTAGAAAAATATTTGTAGATTATTAATAAAGGTAAAAGCATTTTGTAAAATATTTGCGAGGATTTCAAAAACATATGCTTCCTTTAAATTAATCCTTAGGGTAACACACCTTGAAGGGTTTGAGAACTATGTTTAACAGTGGTTCTAGGGTAAAGTTTGCAGATGTTTTGTAAGGTGCCAAAAATATGGAAATTTTTTGTCCATAGTATGGTATAGCCCTCTAGATGAGAGGTCTGCCACCTTGTTCTAGATCTCTCACTCCAAGGATTCATATGGACATATGTGTCACCCGTGCTTCTTTTTGAACCCAAAATAAGTATAACTGCTCCATTTTATTGCTAGAACACATCCCACGGCCCATCTTACTGATACCACAGGCCAAGGGACTAAGATTTCGGTTTGCATTATTAACTTCCGTGGGTGTTTAGGAATGATGATTTGCCAAAGCCTCCAAACTGTTATTGAAGGAATTTAACTCCTACATTTTTTTTTTAGTATTGTACTGGCCCAGAGGAAATCATTACAAGTTGTCACTGTACTTTTGCTTTTCCACAGATCTCCACTTCTTTGAGCTTTCCTGCTATGAGGACTCGTAGTGCAAACCCCGAAAATCCGAAGTCTGATTCAGGAAAGAAACTAACTCCAAAGAAAGGAGTAAGTAAAACCCCTACAACAACTGATGTTTCAGATTCCGTGAAAGAATCTGCAGTAGTTTCTACCGAGAAAAAGACTGAATCAACACCTGGAGGCAAGGTATCGATAACAGACGATCAAGGCAAGCAGACAACACCAAAGGCGCCCGGTTCTAAATCAGCAGCAGGTGTTAAAATCCAAGCAGAAGGTTTGCTCCTGTCTCTAGCAATAAATTATAACGTTTATTGGATATCATTTTTTGTGTTTTAAAATTTACCAAAGGGTATACATTGCACTGATTGATTGTGATTTGGGAATTTATAGGGTGCTTCCATTCTAAATGTTTCATAACTTATAATGTAATGGAAAACCTCAAACTGTTTGTGTTTTATTTTGTATTTGAAATTTACTAGGTGCAAAAGAAGTGAAAGGAAATACAGGACCAGCTAAATCAGCAGAAAAGAAAGTTACAACAATGGACAAAGTTGGTGCGGATGCGAAAATTAAAATTGCTGCAACATCTAAGGCAAAAGGAATTGAAGCTCCTAAACCCAAATCCACTGAAAATTCTTTGTCACATTCCCAGGCGAAGAATTCCGGCTCCAGTGAGGAGAAACAGAAACATGTAGTTAGAGTAGGACAGAAAGAGGTCAAAATAGATGAGAAGCTAGCAAAGGGAAGTCAGGATACGGTTGGGAAATTAACTGCAGGCACTGGTAAAGCCAAAGAAGACTCTTTATCCAATAAAGTTGTTGCAGAAGGCAGTGACTCCAAGGCAGAAAATGTTGTAGAAAGTCGGTATGACCCAGAGGTAACCATGGAGATTGTAGAGGAGTCTGGTGGTGAGGAAGGCGAGGAAGAAGCGGACCATGAAGATTTAGAGCATGAAGGTGAGGAAATCGAAGAATATGATGGTGAAGAAGGGTATGAAGAAGCAGAGGGTGAGGAGGATGAGGAGGGTAATTATGAGGATGCTGAGGCAGGTGAGGATGAACTTGAGGAAGATGTTGAACAACATGAAATTGAAATGCCTGCTGTTGTTCAGGAAAGGAGAAGAAAAAAGGAGCTTGAGGTTTTTGTAGGAGGATTGGACAAAGATGCAGTTGAAGAGGATCTAAGGAAGGTGTTTGCACAAGTAGGAGATGTAATTGAAGTGCGTTTATTGAGGAATCCACTAACAAATAAAAATAAAGGTTTTGCATTTGTTGGATTTGCAACCACAGAAGAAGCGAAGCGTGCTGTGGCTGAGCTGAAAAATGTTAGCGTAGGTGTTTTTTCACCCTC
This sequence comes from Cunninghamia lanceolata, assembly GCA_027924645.1. Classification (NCBI taxonomy): domain Eukaryota; kingdom Viridiplantae; phylum Streptophyta; class Pinopsida; order Cupressales; family Cupressaceae; genus Cunninghamia; species Cunninghamia lanceolata. Next base: position 30,119,264 of record BSBN01000193.1, read on the forward strand.
AAAAGTGATTGTTTCTTGTAGCTCAAATTTGGAGTTTTTTTGTTTTAAGTTGAATCTTTCTTGACATATCCAATGCCTATCATATACAAGATGGCATGCAATATTACTATTTAACAATTAATGAGTATTATAGTTGGAAAAACTCAGGGTCATTCAATTTAAGTAACTGAAGATATAAATGAATGTATTCCATTCTTCAGATTCGAGGAAAGCGGGTTGGTGTGGCTCCCAGTGAGGACAATGATACCCTTTTTTTGGGTAACATTTGCAAGACGTGGACAAAGGAAGCAGTAAGATTCTGACCCCACAATCATTTGTTGGCTAGCTAAGGGACCAACTTAAACTGCATATCTTATAGTTTATTTAGTAAAATATATTTTCTGTTTCTGCAATGGCTTTTTGGTTCTCATTCAAGTGGCTTGAAATTACAGGTAAAAAGGAAGCTTAAAGATTATGGAGTAGATGGTCTGGAAGAGATCACTCTGGTTGGGGATACTCAGAATGAAGGACTAAGTCGTGGATTTGCCTTCCTTGAATTTGGTACCCATATGGATGCAATGACTGCATACAAGCGCCTTCAGAAGCCAGATGTTATTTTTGGAGGTGACAGAACTGCCAAAGTGGCATTTGCTGAGCCCCTTCGTGAGCCTGATGCAGAGGTTATGGCCCAGGTTTGTCTTTCAATTGTAAAATTCAAGTTCTTTTATTTGTTTAGTTGCTTGGTTATTTTTATCTCTGTTTCCAGTTATTGGTTGTATTGTCTCAAGGTAAGATAAGTAAATTTATGGTGAGTTGTCTCATGTAGGTCAAATCAGTTTTTGTTGATGGGCTTCCACAATTTTGGGATGAAGACCGAGTGAAGGAGCACCTGAAAATGTTTGGAGAAATAGAAAAGGTTGTGCTGTCTCGTAACATGCCAACTGCAAAGCGAAGGGATTTTGGATTTGTAAATTTTGCAAGTCACAAGCAAGCTCTTGCATGTATTGAAGGTTTAAACAACACTATGATTATTGAAGGAGAGACGAAGGTGATTGCATCCTTAGTTAGCAAATAGCCCTTTTGGTGCCCTGTAGAAATCATTGTCATTTTCCATTTTATAGTCACATGTGTAATGGTTAGTATGGTTCAACAGTTGAAGGTCAAAGTTAGACTTGCCAATCCACTTCCAAAGAGTCAAGCAGTGAAAGGGGGAATGCGGGGAGGATTTCCCATTGGCCACACTGGCATTGGCATTCGAACTAGACCAGGTGAGTTTACAGGTGTTTACTCTGTGCAGACTAGCTTGCTAACTAGAGTGTTTTACCTATATATTGTTGGTTATAACAGTTAAGGTCATGTTAGGTTGGAGAAAGGTTGGAGTTGGTGAAAGATATCCTTTCAAGAAAATAGGGATGCCGCGGGGGAGGGGTTTCATCTCTAGAGGGCATGCTCGAGCACTTACAAGTCGTGGTGGAAGATTATCAGTGAGAGATGATGATGATGTAAATGATTTGTTTCGTACTTTTCGTGAACAGCTTATTCGTGATGAAAGGCGGACCACTAGTGGTCGAGCTCGACGATCAGCAGGTGTTATTAAGTTCCTTTTTTGCCAAAAGATCCATACCTTGTATTGGGGTATTAGATTAAAAATTTAAAATCTACTGAAGTGGCTTATGTCTGGTTGTTAAGTCATATGTTTGTTATGTTAATATCCGAACAATTTTATTGAGATGTAGGGACTTTAAGAAGGGGTTCCTATAGAGGTTATTCAAGACAGAATGATGCATATTATAGTCGAACTTCAGCCTCTGCAAGAGCAGGTGAAGACTTTGTCAGCAGGTCTGCTTCTAGAACCAGACCTGTAGCATACAAGCCTAGCTATGGGCCAAGGCGCAGCAGTTTGGCACATGCTGGAGCAAGGACTGTCCTACCCAGAAGGCAATCATTTCCACCCTCTGAAGATCTCTATAGCAGACGTCTGGATAGGGATCTTGAAGACACCCGCCTTAGGTCTGATGCATACACATATGAAGATGCCAATCCTGGAACGAAGCGACCATATACTGCGGTGGTATAAAATGAAGTTTTTATTCTGATAATGTAATGAATATATATGCACTAGAGCTTAAGTATTTCCCATGTGTGTCTGACAATAAAATGGATGGAATTATTCCTTGTATCAGGATGACCATTCAGGATATGCTGAATCTAGTAGAGGTCACACTCGGACTCGTTATGATTATTCTGGTCCTATTTCCAGTGGCACACGTTATTCGGGTCATCAAACACTTGGTACTACATATGATGGTCTTGCAGCAGGTTAGTAATTTACAAGGACGTGCTTGAATTGCATTCTTTTAACATGAATGCATATTCCTAATTGATTTTGGTTGATTTTTCTTATTTTGAAGATTCTGTTGGAACTGGTACTGGTCTCTATTCCTCTGGTTATGCAGGGACAAGTGATTACTATCGATCTGATGTAAGAATCTAGTTCCAAATGCTTGTAATTTTTGAACTTTAATTTAGTAGAAAAGGTAGGGTCTCAGGTGTTCAATATTTACTTTTTCACGGTTTTAAAAAACATGAAACTGCAGGTGGGTGGTAGTTCTTATTCATCCCTCTATGGTGGCAGCCGTACACTGGGAAGTGGCTCCTATTATTAGAGTATAAGACTTGTAAGGTCTAAACTTCTCATTTTTTAAAAACTAACCTTGCACTCATTAACATGCACTGCACCTTTTTGTTTGGATTTGCTCGTGCTTACTGGAGTGGTTGCTTCGGTGTTTGAATCTATACTATTTTACATTTGTTTTCAATTATAGGAATACAACTTTGAGATAAAGTATTTGGGATTGCTTTGTCACGTCATTTGAGATAAGTATCTGATAACAAAAATTTGGAAAATGCAGAGTTATCCAAAAGGGATTAATGGCAGGAGTTTTGTGTGGTCTCTGAAATTTACTGTAAATGGTGACAGATGTTAAAAGGTGCACAGGTTACTGGAATTTCCTATATTTTCTGGAGAATATTGGAATCTATGGTCTATTGAGGAATGGGGCATTTACAGCATTACTTGGAGATATAGTCAGCTTGGAATGTATTGAAGATAATGATTTGCTGATCTTATTTGACATTTACATAGTTTGGTTCATTTTCATTTCATTTTAAGCTACATATGAATGAATGATGGGTAAGAAAGGTGTAGCACTGTTGGATGTACAAATAGTTTGACTACTTATTACCATAATTTATCATTTAACATGTAGCAGAGGAGACATCCAAAATATGTGATAATTCCTTTGGACATTAATCAAAACATGGTGGTAATGTTGTATATGGAGGGTATGTGCCATGAGAAGATTGTATTTGGAAATTTGAAATTTGCATTAGTGAAAAATTGATGCTTGTTGGATATTACTGAATCTGCAGAATGAGCTGCAGTATGACGACAGTTTGGCTTTGTTTTTAATGAGGATGGTCAAGTATGAATGCCACAATATCTAGTCATGACGCTGGACATACCAGAATGCATTGGAGCCATTTCACTTATTGGTTTTTCTGCCAGACAAAGTTTACTTTTTTGTGTCAAATACCATTCACAATACTTTTTTGATGGATTAAATGAATGCATATGTGGCGTGTAAACTGTCTAATAGTAAAGTTATTTTGGAAGATGGCTGTATATGCCCTAACACTATTTCCTGACCTGTGCATCTGCATTCCTTTGGTCTTTATTTGTGAAAGAAATATGCCTGGCACATGCTAGAGGCAAATACTGTTGCACAGTGCATTGAAGCCCTTAAATTTGCGCCAGCTTATTGGGCTTCTCACTCTCTTGGTGATAAAGTTGGGATCATTTTTAGGGGAAAGAAATTCAGATAAATCTATTCAGATCTGTATTAAAGATAGGCGATTGCATTGACACATTCTATGGAATTTATGGGCGATCTAAGTGCAGAAAAGTAAATTGGCTATAATGTGCCGCTTATGTGACATTCAGATTACACACAAAACCCATATTGGGATAAAGGATACATTTTTGTTAACTGACACTTCCATATGGATTTTATAAGGGTTATGACAAGTGCATAAAAATAGGGAGGAGATATGTATTTAGGGCCTCATGTGTCATTCGGGACAAGGGCAGTTATCATTAAATGTCGTGATATGTCAAGAGACATTAGTTTAGTGGATAAATGTGGTCAACCAAAATTGGAGGCACATCTTGTGTTCTTCTTGACTTTTACTTTTTGTGAGATTTCTTAATATGATGTCCAGGCTTAATTAAATTTAACTGTGGGTGATAGCTTTTATGTGAAGTATCAGAGGTGTTCTAGTGGTAGGCAAGACCACAATTCTTTGGATACAACAATGTTTCTAAATATTTTTCAAAAAATGGTGTGAAGGAGAGAATGTAAATGTGTATTTGGAAATTAGGAAGATAGATTACTACGGTGGGACAATTTTTATACAAATTTTATTTGCTGAATATGATTGGAAGAGTTGATTGGTTTCTAATGGGGATGCCAAACTGATAATTTCTATTGCGCTATGATTTGGTTCCTCACATAAAATTTCCTCCTAAGGATTGTAATTGTCCAAATGATCATACTGTTTTACGGTTATATTAGCACTAAATTAAGTAGAGGTGAAACAGTATTTATGCAAATGTTTTGGAGTGCATTCTTGGTGATATAGACTTGATTTCCATGTTCTTTGGCTGTGATTATTAGCTTTTTGATATAGACATGTGATGATTTAGTTTGGAGACCTAGTAGGTCTTGGACGATGTGTACAAGTTGAGAAGAAGCAGGAATGAGTAAAAACTGACCAACTAGTAAAATAGCAGTTTGGACCAGAAAAATATGCCCACAACCAATTTGAGGTTTCAATCAGTGGAATGAAAATGTGTAACTTTGGATTAATAAAACAAAGAACCGAGAGATGGGAAGAAAAGCAGTAACCTGATAAATGTATTCTTAAATGCTTTTCAATTTTATCAATGTTTCTGTTTCATTTATATGTACAAAATTTACAAAAAAACTAGCTGTTACAGAAGTTCAAAAGAAGAACAAGGAGCTTGCGTGCGGAGGTTAGACAAATCACATGCTGAGACACTTCATCCGATAGTCACAGGAAAAACCATTAGCTCACTTTCCAAAATCCAGAAACAAAAGTACAGAAAAAATCATGCAGGCCTAAAAAACAACACTTCAGCAAGCAGCTCAAACCGTTTCATCAAACGCCGAGTTGAGCAGCCAAAGGATGCCATATATTAACATGTCCAGATCTCAGGTTAACACTTGTGTTAGGCTGTTAGCCATGCTGTCCGTTTCTTTATAATACTTTCTACGGACATGCTGTAATTCCACCTTAGAAAATTGTTTGAGAAAACGTACGACCCTTGTCACAGCATTAATAATAAATTTGGAGCTCCCAAAAACATTCAATGAATCACTTCTGTTCTCCTTAGTCAAGATTAAGGGCATGTGCTTTATTTGTTGAAGATCCAAGGCCCATAACATATATAGCAGATTGCCTTGTTACAGAAATGATCTCCTTCACCCCTGGCAGCGCTCAGGTTCCCCGTAGAGGCCCCATCAAAGAATACTGCACATCTTGCTGAGAGCATTTTGTTTTGTTGAATTTTCCTTTATAATGGGTAGCAGTTTCTTTTAAGAGAGTTTGAATTTGGATTGTAGTGACCCAACGAAGAGAACTTTGGTTCAGAAAGATCAAAGCATTTCTAGCTTTCCATACTCCCTGAAAAATATACCTGGGAATAAGATAAATGATTTCTGAAGATCAAGCAGCACTGTTGGCATGTCCCTGGTAATTGAAGGTCATGCCAATAACATCCTGACAAGGAGGTAGCTGTATAGAAAAGTTGGCATTAGAAAGGGTAAGCTCCCTTACCTCTTTGGCATAAACACAGTGAGTAAAAATGTGATCTTTGTTAACTTCTTCCTGTTGACAGAGAGCACACCAGTTGTGTCAAGCAATATTCCTTTTATTTAGATTATCTAAAGTGAGTTGCTGATTTTGCAAAAGAATTCATAGAAAGAAGTTAATTTTAGGGATAGATCCTTTGTGCCATATTTGTTTCCATCCTTGCAAAGTGGGAGAAGAGCCTCTAATCAAGTTTATAGCTCTTGTTGACAGAGTAGAAAACAGATCCTTTAATGTTACCCGGATCAATTTATCCTTGGCATTTGGATCAAAAGGAGTTCTTCCCTTCAGAGAGGTTGCAAAATTCTGCCTATCATCTTTCCTGTCATCTTTCAACTTCAGAGGAACGCTGAGATCTTGATAAGACTTTGATACTGGGAACAGCAGTAAAATTCACCAATTGGTTGAAAAATAAAATGATTTTGGAGGTAAGCCAATGTCTTCGACGATGAGAAATAACTGGTCTAAATTGCATCATTATCTTATGAGCCTCTAATCAGTTTATAGCTCTTGTTGACAGAGTTGAAACCAGATCCTTTAATTTTACCCAGATCAATTTTTTCTTGGCATTTGGATCAAAAGGAGTTCTTCCCTTCATAGAGGTTGCAAAATTCTGCTTATCATCTTTCCTGTCATCTTTCAACTTCAGAGGAACGCTGAGATCTTGATAAGACTTTGATACTAGGAACAGCAGTAAAATTCACCAATTGGTTGAAAAATAAAATGCTTTTGGAGGTAAGCCAATGTCTTCGACGATAAGAAATAACTGGTCTAAATTGCATCATTATCTTATATCTTATCTTCCATAAATAAGATATTTTTTTCATTGCCAGAAATCCAAGATAGGCAAGGAGAGGTGATGTACTTAGCATTTTCCATGTTTCTCCAAATCTGAGTTTTCTTTATAAGGGAGTTAAACTGAAGCACCCCTTGCCTCAAACCTTTAGAAAGGCAGAAAAAGTAGGTCTGCCATTAATCAGGGGGGCAATTCAAGGGTTGCAAGTAAAAGCTTTAATTTATTCCACTACATCTTCAAATCCCAGTTTAGACAAGGTTTTTTAGATAGCCTCGTGCCTTTACCTATTTAAAGCATTGGTGCCATCAAGCTTCACGGCCATTATTTTTTTGCTTGATTATTTACTAATATGGATAGCTTCTTGGGTGAGGATGATCCCTTCAGAGATATGTCTGTGAGGAACAAATCCAGTTTGCTCTTTTGAGATGAGATCGGGAATCACACTTTCAAGCTTTTTAGAGATGATCTTACTAACAATTTTATAATAGGTGTTACAAAGAGATATGGGTTTGTACCTTTCTATGCTACTAGGTTGAACCTCTTTTGGAACCAAGGCAAGAAAGGAGGAGTTGATTCTACCACTTGCAAAAAATCAGTTCTTACTATATCCCAATGGTCTTGATAGAAATTGGCATTGAATCCATCTGGCCTTGGAGCTTTGTCTCTTTTCATGCTGAACTCTACTCTTTTTAATTCCTCCAATTTAAATGGTTTACTGCTATCTCTATTTTGCTCTTGGGTGAAACGAGATGGAATGTTGCCTAAAAGCTTGTTCAATTGATCTTTTATACCTTGTACAGCCCCAATGAGCTCTCCACCAGAAGAATGAAGAATTGGGTTTTTTTAAATGATCTTTTCTGTTGAGTTTTTTTGAAGAAATATTGTGTGTTGCAGTTGTTGAGATGCTGAAAGTTATAAAAAACTTGATCTTTTATACCTTGTACAGCCCCAATGAGCTCTCCACCAGAAGAATGAAGAATTGGGTTTTTTTTCAATGATCTTTTCTGTTGAGTTTTTTTGAAGAAATATTATGTGTTGTGGTTGTTGACATTGACAGTGACACAACAAGGTGCATCGAGCACAGAGTCTTACTGATGTGTATGATCTTATTTGGGTCAGTGGGGCAGCAAAGTTGAGTTAGAAGGTATAGTTGGCAGGATGGAAAGGTTTTCCTTTTCAGCAGTGGAGCCTGTGGCTAGTTGCACAATCTAGTGAATTGTGGCACTTCGGTGGATTGAACCACCATGCCCTTTGGCCATCCACTAATCTGTTGATGTCATTGATCGTTGGGGTGACTTGATCTAGACCCTTGATTTGTATCAGTGCTCAAGTAAGGTTTGAAGGCAATAAGAAATGAAATTAGTAGAGATGTATATAGCTGCCAAGATATATATATATGATTCGTAAGATGCTACCAAGGGGGTAGCTCCCATATATTGATGAAAAAAGAAAATTACAGTCCCTCAAAAGAGGTTTTTTATCATACATTCTTGGCCCCGTTCTTCTTTGGGCTTCATGTAGGAGACGGAGGTCTTCAAAGAGTTCAGAGACTCTCTCTACCTACAGTGGGGATAGCATCGCTTCATGATGTCCGATGAAGAAATTGAAGGTCTCCATATTATTGCAGAGTATCCCATCTCGGAACCGTGTAAAGATTGTTTAATGTCTTCGTTGGCTCAAGCAGTTGGAATGTTGAAAGCACCACCCAAATGTCCTTTCGTAGGTCACTTGTTGAAAACAAAGACGACCTGTAATGTTGTTTTTGAATATGGGGGTTGATGAATGCCTCAAATGTTTGCTTTGCCCAGTGTTTTTGACCCATTGCGAGAATTTAGTTAGTCAAAAATGCCTCTAGTAGCCTGTTGTCATGCACAAAGGTCTCCCCTAGAATTCTAGGATCAATGATTTTCATGATTATCATTGAATCTCCGCAGACTCCAACTTGAAAATCACCTCTATTGTATATTTATAGTGCTCTCTACCTATCAACCATCTACCTACCAATTGGTCGAGCAAACATCAAGAGTTAGAGGCACCCGTGGTTGCATTTTACTGATAGAGGCACATATCCTATAGCGGAGTCTATTGTAGCTATTCCCCTAGTAGATCTAGTTGATTGAGTGGAAGCATGCTTGTGTCTCTCGTGCATGCACCGAATATATATATACATATATAGTGCTCCCTACCTATTAACCATTTACCTACCAATTGGTCGAGCAAACTGTTGATGTGTTTTTTACGCACAAGGCAACATGCAGAATAAAATATTAAGTATTCTATCCTCTCTTGAACAAAGTTTCTGAAAGGCTAAACTATGTGATCTAGCGAGACAACTCCAAGGTTCATTATTCGTAATTTGCAATGGATAGACTCATTAGTTTGATGTGATACGCTATTAACACAAAGGGACTTATGTTGGATTTACTTCTTCACTCACCCGACTTATTGCTCCTTTTCATGGATGGAAACCTCCTAATTCCACAATAAGAAAATGCAAAAAGGTCAAGGGTTTAGAGAGAATCTACTTTACTTCTAAGGACAATGAGACCATGAATGATGCCAAGATAGACAAATTCCTTATAACAAACTCCACTTCGCCATGACGAATTCAACAACTACGTAGAACAAGTGCAATCTCCCAAGGATAACTAAGGATTTTCATATTGTAGACACACATTTGAGTACCCAAAGTTGGCGCAACTCAAACAAGCATCAACAATTGAACTATTGCAATAAGTTGAGGTTCAGTTTAACTTTGCACAATGACTTGCGAGCGACAAATCATCAAAAGTATTAACCTAGGAATTCATCAAATATCTTCACAATGCATTCACTATATCAATGAACTTTCTAATATTATTCTACTTCTACTTGGAAACATATCTAGATTATCTTCGAGAAATAAGAAACCATGCCACGTTCCAAAACAACACAATTGTCACCAAGCTTCAATGAGAAATGTATTAATCTTGGAAGTGATTACAACAACTTCAAGTTCTCTCCAACAACTTTCGAAGAGCTTACTCTACTCTACTCCTACTCTACTTTGCTTACAGCAACTCTTATGATTACAAATGAGGCGAAAGGGCCTTTTTATAGTCCTCAAAATACAATGAAGGGCCAAGATCGATTTGAGCAACCGATGGCCAAAATTTTGCCACATCAACAATTAGTTACAACAACCAACTATTTTTAGTAAAAAGAAAAAGTTGACACAAGCCGTGTACATAAAAACCCAAAGGCAATGAAGGCACGTTTCCTAAGATGATAAGCATGACATGTTGGAATCTCTGGGAATCTTCTAGATAGGGGCGGCATCTTTCTCTTAGTCTTTGTTGCATATACGTTGAACATGGACGCGATGAAGTGGCGAGAAATGATTGGTTGATGATGTCTGAACACCACTTGAGCATTTCGAGCAAATTTGCTTGATTTTCAACATTTTTCCAATTTTTTGATGCTATTCCCAAATTGTATCTTCTTTCTTGGACAAGTCTTTGAACTTGAATTTTCACTTCTGGAACTTTCAATGTGGAACTTGGGAATCTTGTCCTTTTTCTCCACTCCTTGTTGTCTTTGCATTTTTGTAATTTGTGGATTTTCTTGATAATCTTGCTCATTTGACTAACTTTCTTGTGATGCTTGTGTAGGATTTCTTGTCATGGATGTTCAAGTAGAGAATATGACTTGGGCGTGAATTCTTGGAGTAGACCTCATGGTGCTTGTTCTTGATCTTCTTCTGGTGGATGAAGTGGAAGGCTCTTGAGCTTGAACATGAAAATGATCTTTTGTATGCTCGAATGATGGAGCTTGCAAGGTGAGGATGAAGTTCTTTCACTCTGGTGATGAAGTTTTCCTCTGGAAGCAGGATGATGGTGAACTTGATGATGTCTCGGTGAAGTGTAGTAGAACTTTCTTCGTTCCGGTGACGACACCTTCTATAAATGCAAGGTGGATAAGCTTGATGATGTCTTGATCCTCTGGATGCTCCTCTTCTTTGAATGCATAGCTCGCCTCCGGATTCTCACATATCTGCAAGATGAAAATTCACAAGTAATAGTAGTCAAGTTCATTAATGCGTATGAAAAATTGAAAGCTATTGATTGAATTTTGCAAAATTTCCAAGGTAATGTGGGTGGATTTTTACTGAACTAGGCAAGCATGAGGGTGGCGCAATTTCCACCTATGCATGGAAATTGCGACTTTTTGGGGCAATTTCCACCCTCCACTGGAAATTGTATTTTTTTTACTTAGCATGTTTTTTACCTTCAGCTTTTCATTCCCTTGGCAAATGATTTTCAATTGATTTAAAGAGCTATTTTAATGTTTTAAAGTTGAACTTTGATTTTCATGATCTTAAGAGCTACATTTCATTTCGGCGCAATTTCTAGTTGCACTTGGAATTTGCGCTTTTTGGGCGCAATTTCCACCCTATCCTGGAAATTGCGATTTTCCACCTATGCTTAAAAATATGCGCCACTTTCACCTTTGATGACTTTTGATGGATTTTCTAAATGATTTCTCCAATGCATCTCAAGGGCAATTTTAATGTTTTCCAAGTTAAATTTTGATTTTTCAAAGCTCAAGAGTGAAATTTCAATTTAGGTGCAATTTCCACTTGATGCTAGAAATTGTGATTTTTCCATGTCTTCTAGGATGATTTCATTTTTGGGCACAATTTCCAGTTGATGCATGAAATTGCGACTTTTCCTTCTCATGCCAAAAAATGCGACTTTTTCATGATGTTCTTCAATGATTTCTTGAGACATTTTCAATGTTTTCCTTGATGATTTTTCAAGTTGAATGAGCTTAAGCATGAAATTTGATTTTGGCGCAATTTCCACTTGGAGGTGGAAATCCCAAAATTTCCACTTGATGCTATAAATTGCGACTTTGGCAAAAAATTCTCCATATTACTTGTAATTACGTCCACTTCATGATGTTTTCTTCACAAACTTTTCAACGTTTTCTTAATGATTTTTAAGGGATATTCAAGGGATTTCTATTTGCTTTGTTCTTATGAAATCTACAAGGTGGCGCAATTTCCACTCACCTATGAGTGGAAATTGTCCACTAGTCCTTGAAATTTGTGACTTTTTCCTCTTGTGCAAATTTGCGACATCTTCCATGTTTGATCAATTTGTGCGACATTTCCATCGCATGGTGGCGTTTTCTAGTAAGGATTTGTCAAATGATTTTTAATCCCTTCATACGATTTTATCATGTTTTCACTAAGTCATTGGGGAAAACTTCAATTTTTGCAAGGATTGAATGCCAATTACCCTAGGCACAATTTCTAGGGTAGCATGGAAATCCTGATTTTTGGGCGCAATTTCCACTGTGAGGTGGAATTTGCGACTTTTCTTTACTTAGCCAAATTTTCAATTTTGATCCTTCATTTCTTTGTCTCAGTTTAGACATGATTTCATCACTCCTAGTCTCATCAGTGTTCTCAATGTATCTTGCTTGTCGATTTGACCCTTCAGTGATTCCACATTTGCATGTCAATTGACTTGCTTGATTCATTTCCGGAGAGACTCACTTCCCAGTTCGTGGAGGAGACTTGATCGCACCTTTCTCCTTCTTGAGGAATTTCACAATTTTTGTGATGGCTTGGAATTTGTGCTATTTTGGCGCAATTTCCACTACCCCTTGGAAATTGCGATTTTTTCTTAGCCATTTTTAGTGCCTGAAATCTTGTATATTTCAAAATATATTTAGGTATAGCCTATACTTCAAATATTTTGAAATATACTTTCAGGATGTTTGAGATAGGTCTCGGATCCATAAGATTTAACATGCAGATTCTAGATTTTTGAGGATCCACTAGATTTCAGACTTAGTTTTCAGGAGTTCAGGGCATTAGACTTAGTCAATTTCAGGATTTCAGGGACATGCATCAGGATGAAGGCATATGGACCTTGAGCAAGAATTTGGCGAGGCATATTAACAAAATGTTATACTTTTTGTTTTGCAAGAGGTCTTTCTGACATGATATTTTATGTTGGTCCCCTAGACCTCCTATATTCCAAGAAATTACTTTCCTTGCTCACCTGGATTGTGCCTGCCATTATAGGCCAAATCTATAGTTCTTTGCTTACCTGCTGCAATATTTTCAGCTGTGTCCTTTGCATATTGCATACACCTCTGCATTTTCTTCCTGCCTTTACCCGACAGTAATTTTTGAGGGGAGGAGGGGGGTCTTTTTTCTTCCTACTCTTCACCTTGCATTGGGATACTTCTTTCTTCCAATTGACTTAGAGAGTTTTGATCCGAATTTTCCTTCTCTAAACCTGGTTTGAGTGTTTCTTCATTTTCAAGCTCATGAACCGACTCTTTCTCAGAATCATTTTCATCATGCACAAGGGTTATAAGAGGAAGGGTCCTTAGCTAAGGGACCTGTCTGTACAGAATGTTTGTATTTCTTATGTTGGACTTGCTGCAAGCCATCATTTTGCCCTTCCCGAGTCTTATTTTCCTTTGACTTTTTTGGACACTCTCTTTTGAAGTGCCCATGCTCATGGCACAAATTGCATTTGAAGGGTACATACTTATAGTCTAGTTTCTGGGTATATATGAGGTCATTCAGTTTTAGGTTAATGGCTTCTGTGAGACCTTTAACCACATCCACTTCTACACATATAGGAGCAACTGAGAAGTTTTTTCTTTGGCCTCAGCCCATGTTTTATACTCTTCTATTCTATTTCCAATAGCCTCTAAGGCCTCTTCATGCCAAAGATGCAGGGGGAGCAAAGGAGGCCTTACCCACACAGGGACTCTGCAAGGTGTCTCCTCTAATGGATTGAAATTCAGATTCCAGTGATTCAGGTAGAGACCACAAGGACCCAGGAACCAGGGGCCACTCATAAAGATTAGTTCTTTTTCTTCTATGGCTGAGAAGGTTGCTACAAAGAAATCCCTGCCACACATGGCTAAATCTGGAATGGGAGCATGAGGAATTTCAACCATGGGCACTTTGTCCCACCTCTGCACCATTTGAAGGTCTGCCTCATCCTTGACATGCATGTGGTTTAGTGCAGTGTCAGAGAACCAGGAACCAAGGGCCACTCCTGAAGGTTGCTACAAAGAAACCTTTGCCACACATGGCTATTTCAATGCTGCTAGGGATCTTAGATCTCCATTCTCTGTCTATCCATTGTTCCAATGTTTTGGGGGAAGGCCATGCACCAGTGAACTTACTCACCAATGCTAACTCAGAGAGATTAATGAAATATCCTTTGGCAATTCCTTTTGCAATTTTTCCGACTGAATTTTTCTGATTTCATATGTTTCTAGATATTTGTTTGGTTTGTTTGTTTTCAATGCCATAACATGAAAAGAATGCATAGGAAAGATAGATAATACCCATATACAATAATGACAAGATGTATCACCCAGATGAAACCATTATTCTCACGAAATCAAATCTGGTTACATGCATAGATGTTTCTGATTAATACGGCTTCATACATTGATTCATACTCTGAGTGAAGTTGCAAAAAGCACAAACTCATACCTATGAAGGCACTAATGGAGGGTTGCAGGCTGGCCTATGAATGATTGGGTATGGTGTCTCAGACCTTCAATTCTTTCCTCTGAAATCTGCGACACCTCTAATGGCTGGCTCTGTTTCCAAGTATGCAGCGCTGTAGCAAGATGCGAACTGAAATGGCTTTGGGGATGGCGTCCAAAGCTGAAAGCTTCCAAGGGTTTCGTCCTGAGCTTTTGTAAGGAAATTGGCAGAGAGAGAGAAATAGAAATAAAAATGATCTTCCATAATAATGACTCCTCAAACCCCTCGATGCCTTTAATAGCCTCGAAAAAGCCAATCGATCCTCACAAAAAAGCCATCGATCGCCTTTAGAGATCTTGTTTCTATTTTAATATATCGCCCTTGCAATAATGATAAACTTAGGCATTTAATTTATTCTTCACCTTGAGGAGTCACCTAGTAGAGATGAAGTCTTCACTTAAAGTGGCCCCACTAATAAACATGATGAATAATTTTGGGCTCAGATTTCTTATTAAACATTTAATTTTCTAACCTCTGGGAATGGAAAGGCTAGAAACTTCCCTCTTGATTATTCATTATGCGGAAAGGGACATTTACAATTAAACACTTTTGCAGAATGGGAGCATGAGGAATTTCGACCTTGGGCACATTAACCCACCTCTGCACCATATGAATGTCTGCCTCATCATTGACATGCATGCAGTTTACTGCAGCGTTCGAGACCATTTGTTTAATGATTGCATTCTTGATAACATTATGCTAAAGATTGGAGATGGCCTCCTTGAAGGAGAATGTATGGCAAACCCTAGAGCCAACCATTGCTTGCTTGAGCTGAGTGAAAAGACAAACACTTAGATTCAATGTTTTTGTTTGAATCAACCCATAGATTTGTGGAATATAAAGAAGAAAAATTACATGGATTCAAAGTACTTTTGTGTGAGCTTGATTAATCCAATATATTATTAGCATGTCACTTAAATTGTTTGTTTTGAAGAGCAACAATATATCTACGAAGGGATGTTGTCTTATAGTCAAGATTTGTTCCTGTTAGCATACAGTTTTGTTACTGCAAAAACACCCTGATTCGTCCAATAAACAGCAACAAAAGGTGCTAACAAATGGAACGATTCTCCTTTGCGTTTGAGAGGGGCAGCTCCCTCGTATGATGGGGTTTTCGTATTTTTGAGTACTTTTGACCAGAAAGTACAAAAAGGCAGGAGAAGAAAAGATGAAAGAAAGAGAAAATAAATCACACTGTGGACATAGGAAACACAACATAAACTTCTTGAGAAAAGATAAACTTAACTAAAGAGAGGAACACAAAGTCTCCAAGAGAGAGTGAGAAACCAACATCAAAGGCACAAAGTCCTTACAAAACACCTGCATATCAGTGTGCAGAAGAAATTGTAATAAAGAAACTGATTGTTCTTGAAGAAATTGTAATAAATAAAGAAACTGATTGGACATAAGAACAAACAGCATCTATGAAGAAATCATGGAGATAGGAACACAATTCTCCATTAGGATGAAAATCAAAACCAGAGCCCAAAGTCTCTAGTAACCCCTTCTAGAAAACTCCCCCAGTTACACAGGCAGCCCCAAAGGTCCTTTACAATTAAAGGAAACCCTTTTATAGAGCCCTCCTCGATGGCAATCCAACAGCCAGCCTTCACCAAAGAAAAGTTACAAAAAGATAAAAGAAAACCGAAAAGCCACGGGTGACTCTTGGCACTCTACAAATTAAGCCAAGGAACAATAATTTTGATATCAACGGATAACATTACTTTAAAATTAAAGACAACAAGTTGTCAATTATTAACTAGCTTCTCTCCACATACGCTGTAGCCTGCAAAACTAGTTGTGACTGCCACAGGAAGATTGTAAGGTCGAATCAGCTCTAACCAAATCTCCCTTAGATACGCCACGCTTCTCAAAAGAAAATCAGCAAGTAAATTGGCTTCTAGACCGACCTGCCTCTACAATCAGAATAAGAGCAGCTTGCAGGGCATTTCTAGCCTGAGGATGTAAGCAGACTCCTTCAATGTCACATTTCTCCACAAGCCCACTGTACACTATCTAGTGTATTTCTAAGAAGCATTGCAATAGTCATCGATTACACCTTCTGATACTGGAGAGATCCATCCTGCAACCTTTTCGGCCTCCCCAAAGCGACATCGCCTTTTAATTTGTAATCTGATTTTCTGCTTGGATTATTAACTGCATTTGTCCCACATCCCTAACAGCAACCTCTGGCTTGATTCAGTCTGCTTAGATCATGTTTGTATGCTCCGAAGTAGCTATGATAATATCTGCATCACATATTATGTTCTTTGGCCTTCCAACCACGACTGCCTTTTTTCCCTGATATAGAGATCCCACTATCACTGATGCTTCCTGTCAACAATGGATCATCTATTCCACGTATTACTCTGTTGGCTGAATTTGAGGACGAAACAAAACTATCATCCTTAGTATGTCTTTTCTCTCTCTCATGGTGCTTGATATTTTGTGAGATCTGATGAAATGTTTCATTAATGCGTGTAAATCCTTTTTGAACAGGTTCTACTGCACGGTGGACAGTAAATTTTACATCATTCACAATATATTCACCACCGCCAAAAACCACCTCACGAACACTTTCTCTGAATGTTATTGCCTCTCCTCTCTCAATGTCTGGCAACAGTAAATGCCAACTCTAGAGACTGAAGCATTCAATCTAGGGTCACAATAAGTGTGATAACTAGAATGTAAATCATCAAGTGTTACTACTCTAGATCCACCAACACATTCTGTTACATGTTGACCAGTCGTTTCTAAATGCATGCTTCCAGGATGGCTACCTTCCTCTTAATGCACCTCAAAGAATGCATTTAGCTCTGACCTGATAGCATCAAACGGCCGTGTCTTCAATCCTGATGGTGCCTTCTTGTACTTTGCATGTTGTCTCTAACATCCCTTAATGCTTTTTTAGCTTTAGATTTTTGGTTTTCTGTGAACCTTACAAACTCTGATATCTTTGAAGCTTCATTCTCATATTCGTTAATTTTCTCACCAATCGCAGCACACAGATGCCCTAATCGGATCCTTCTATCTGGAGGAAGTGTAGTTTGAACAGATCCTCGCCAAGTATATATGCCTTTACATTACTTGTCCTTTTTACTAGAGCATATTTCAAACTGTAATATCTATCCATTTGTGTGATAATGTCACGGTCCATATTCTCTGCTCATTCTTGGCATGCATAAGGAAAAAGCCAACAAAGCTACCGAATATAGCTTTATAACTACCAATAGCATTTGCATGAAAGTTTCTAAAGCTTTATCAACAGATCCATTTTGAGCGTATCCCGTAAGCATTGCATACTAATGAGACCAATATGATTTGAGATAACATTTCTTTTTAAAAAGAAACGTTCTACCTATTTTCCTTAACAAAGCCATGGTCTTTCTGTGTATGCAAACTTATCCATAGGCATATTGGCAACTATAAAATATCGTGCTTCACCATTATGTTTGTATGTCGCCAAAACTTCTCCAAATATAATATCTGACAGCCACTGCATTTATGTTTCGATGCGTTATTTGCGGCATGGTGCAGGTAAGTGGACATGGCTGCCGAAAGTTGGAATTGGCGTTATATCTGCCAGTCGTGTTTGCTGGAAAGTTTCTAAAGCTTTTTCCAGAAATCCATTTAATGCGATTCCTGCAATCATTGCATTCAAATAGACGGATGCTACTTTATGAGGTGGCGGCCTTTTAATTGCATTTGCGTTTTGCATGGTGTTTACAACACCGTTTCCAAATATAACATATGCTTGAAATCTCATAAGCTTTCTCCATTTTGATACTGGCTGGAGTGTGCTGGTTAGTCAAATGTATTTCTAATGAAATCATTTTGTGCATATCCTTAAGTTTCGAATCTTCTAATTTTGGCTCGCTTGGAGAGGGTGTTGGCGATAGATATGGGATTAGATTCTACGTACTACCATAGCCATCTGAAACTATCATGGTTGACAGAAATCTGATCGCTCCAACATTCTTATTCAATTGCACTTGCTTTAAATGAATACTTTTCTTGGCAAATGCTTTATTTACGTTATCATGGAATTCTTGGCAGCGAACTATCAAAATGGTTCCATATATTTAAAATTTGATAATCATCTCTAGATAATCTATGAGCTTTCTCCTGGATAGTCAATTCGGTTAATAGTCCATACCATTTTCCCCAGAATGAGCAGCAGGTCTTATCTCTCATTAACATGGTTCGTGCTTGATGTCATGAACTGCAGTCAAATAAGATACCCTTCATTGATAATAGTTTTCACTGCACAATTGAAAACTCTTAAAAAGAAAACAGTTTCCCCAATCTCAATATCAAATTGCAAAACCAGCTCCGTTAGGCGTATTTTTTGGACAAATTATATTGTTTGAGAGGAGTCTTGTGCCCTGAAATAGTTTTTAATGCTCCTTCCTATTCCATAAATACTTCATTGAACAACAACCAAAACACAAGACAAAGTATCTCTCTCTACAGAAAGATGAGATATCTGAGGGACCATCCATGATACAATTTCCATAGAAACATCTGTATTTGAGAATTGACTTATTGATCGATGCACACGATACTGTGTATTTAGAAGATGGACTGGGTATCCAAGCTTTTTTTAATCTTTCAAAAAAGCCTTCTATCATAACTTGTTTTCTGAGATATCTGGCTAATAACTGTTGCAGTCAACTGATATGGATCTCCCATAAGGATTGTATGTTTCAAAACTCTGATTTGCAATGCAATAGTTGATTTAGCCTCTGTAAGCTTTTATGCCTTTTCAATAATCAAGCCGCCAAACAGCAAATAGAGAACATTCGAGTGAATGAATCACAAGAAGTAACCGGCGTCCTTTGAAATTATCAACCTCCAGAGTAGATGCCATAACTAAAAATATGAAGATGAATCTTCAAGGGGACTGTGGAGTAAGAAAAGTGTATAGCACCTCCTTTAACTGGCCTTCTCTATATAAAGCTAGGAGATTGAAGAGAGCAATGGATGGCAATGACATTTTATTATTGCAGGAAATGGAGGACTCAATCAAACATTGCAATGTGAATTGATGTGCTGCACACAACCAATTTTGGTGGTAAGTGACACTTCATGAATAGGAAGTTTTTAAAAATATTCAGTTTCAAAATTTTGGGTAACAGTTCCAAGGGAAGAACTGAGTCTTAAAGTTTGGAGTTGTAAATGAACCTCTAATATGGGAACATTGGCATTGGTGGATATGTGGGGAGGGCCGAGGATTTCAGTGTCCAACACAGGGGGACCACTCTACAAGCAGAAAAAAATTGTGTTGCCGAAAAAAGCTAAAGATTAAATCAAGAATCTGAATAAAGTGCAAATTATTGAATGAGGTGTGCGTGTCCATAGAATAATCTATTGTGTAATTTTTGACCCTGTGTCTATTACAATATGTTGTTACAATATTCTAAAACTAACCCATTGCAGTACATGTGATTTGTACAGTGTGTGGATTGCTAGATATTTTGATCATCATTTGTGTATCTTGTTACTCAAGTACTTTGATGATAATATCAGTTGTATTTTCTGTTAGATAGCAAGAGTTTTATGAAAGTTTAGTTATCCCATATGCAAAAGACAAACTAGCTAAACTCGGAATAAAAACTATAAATAGCATCTTAGGTTTTAGAGGGGCATATTTTTGGGATGATTGCTGTGTGCAGGTAGCCATTGGGAGACTGTATCTTCCCAAATGCAGCGGCGTAGTTTTTGTGCAGATGACCTAGGTTGGCATCCGTACCTTCTTGTTAGATAACTTCTTTCTTTTGCTGTTGAGGGATTATTTAGTTGTTTGAGATTCAAACTGGGATTTCCTCAATATTTATTCTATTTTCTTTTTGTTTCCCTCTCTTAAGATTATTCAATGCAATGCTTTAATCCTACTGTCTTTGATATATGCAATTATCAGAATTTTGGAATAGTACAATTGGTTGAGTTTCTGTCTTCTAATTACTCCGAGAGGTGTTCTACAATCACAGCAGGGTGAAGATGAGAGCACTCATTTTCCGTGTAAATATATAGCAAAAAAATAAAAAATAAAAACCAAAAAAAAGAAAGAAAAAAAAATGGAAACGGTTGAAGGAAAACAAGGTGGAAAAAATCACAAAAACTATGGAACCAAAAAAGAAATTGGAAAAAAAAAAAATAAAAACAAAAAAAAAGGAAATGGAAGGAAAAAAGGTGGAGAAAATCACAAAAGTTATGGAAAACGCAAAAAACACTTTCTTTAGTAATATGATTATTTTTTTTTGCATTTAATGTGTCACGTAAGGTTAATTTGGAAGTGCGGACAATTGATATTGATTGTTTCTCATTAGTCTTCAATTTTCTTGAATTATTTTCCAATCTCATGTTTTGTATCTGATTCTATGATTTCGATGTTTGTCATCTCTTAATTTGTATGACATCTTTTTTGGAGTCGTGTTCTCTTTATGGCTAGTTTTAGATCACTAGTATTGAATATGGAGAACAGGACTTTATGATAAGGCGTGGAAGGTGTAAAAAATGTCAACAGTGTACACTAGTAAATTCTGTGCAACCTGTTATTAGTTGTAACTCAATCATGTTGAAGTATGTAACCTAGTTCTAATTATAGTTTATTCTTGATGATTTATTAACCATTATTTCTAGTCAAGAATGTTAACCTAAGTTACCAAATATGCTCTGGGGGATGCCGTATATTACTTTTTTGGTATTTCCAAAATGGATATAACAGATATGCTCGTGGTATGTTTCAGATCCATTGATATATGTTAAAAGTAAAGAGATCATATATATATTTTATATATTAACCTAAGTTACCAAATATGATGTGGGGGACGCCTATATTGCATTTTTGGTGTTTCCAAAATGGATACAGAACAGATACACTATTGATATGTTTCAGATCCATTGATATATGTTATAAAAGTAAATCAATTATATATATTTTTAATATATTGCTGTATGTGATGTTTCTTTATTGTATAGTATTTGAAGGTCCTTAGAAGTTGCTGTATCTACATTTCTGTGATTGTACCTTGGTAACTTCAGATATTAACCAAGTTTTTAAAAATTGACAAACAAAGGGTAATGCCTTAGTCAACATGATTTACAATATTGAAAGAGTGATTGAGGGATATACATCACTAGAAGATGGTTTGGGGGCTTTGATATCATTTTGTTATCTTAGCCGTTTACAGCTTTAGAAGGTGGAGCTTTGATGGTCTACCAATCATCTTGTTATTCTGATGTTAAGTAATCTGTGTCTTAAGTCTTCCCCTTGGTCTTTAGTGGCTCAATTTGACAAATTGTAGATTGAATCACTTGGTATATTTTGAGAACCAGTCAGCTATAGATTGTACGAGCTAGTCATTTATAGGGCTAGTCAACTGTTAAACATTTACATTATTACTATAGAGACTATCTTATCTGTAATTTTTTTTCTAAACTTGGTTTCATTCCAGCACATGCATGTGAAGGTGAGAAATATAACATTTTGGAATATAGGGATAATGGTAATTAAATTCTAATTTGTCAGGGAATGCGATATCTTGCTTTGTATATGTGATCGATAAACTGATCATAAAATATTAAAAATAATGGTAAGCAAAGGGTCAGACTCGGATGTGTTTTTACCCTTAACACAGGAGTTCATTAATCTGTTGTGATAAATCATAAAACACTACTGAAAGATGAAATTTCATGTACAGTTGTGCAGTTAACAGTCACATCAACACTATTTGATATGTTACACATATCACAGTGAAAAAACAACTGTATTTATATATATGAGATTGTTTGCTAATTGTCTGTAGAAAAGGATCTGTGGATTGCCGTTAACACTAGAGAAAGTTCCTTTACCAGATTTCATTTGTAACAAATTGGTTGGTAAAAGCAGCGTGAGACATAGATTGGGGAGATTCCTTGCCTGGCTAGTTCAAGTGGTGCAGGAGCACCAAGGGCTCAATGCAGCCTGTACATAGCATTTTTTTTGATTTGTCAATTTTGGGTTTGCAGCTTGTGGTTTTGTTTTAGGAGCTTTTTAGTTTTCTTAAAATGCATTGGTGGGAGAAGCCTTTACTTTTGATCGGCCTATCGGCCCAAGTGAAATACAAATCAAAGAATGTATGTTTGAAGGTGTTCGGCATTGGTTCAACCGATATGCATTGGTCATTTTGTTGTAGGTTTGAACCTCGCGTAGCGGTTCAATAGTTCAATAGGTTCATCAATATGGAATGGTGAAGTTGGAATCGGCATGAGAATCGTTATCGGTGAGCGAAAAGAAAGCTACACTGATGGTTAAGGTCTAGCCGATAATAGTTATATCGGCGTAAGAAGTATGATCAGGAGAGATGATAAAAGTCTCACCGATAGACGTTGTTTGGCGATGGAAAGTTTACGAAATTCAAAGGCATCGGTGAGAAAGTAACTATCGGGCAGCGAGGATTAACTTATGCAAATAGTCATCAGTTTTGCCGATAGAGTATGTCAGAGAGACATCATGGTAAGTCTTGCCGCCAACCAAGAAAATGCAGAGTTGAACCGGGCAGTTAGAATACAAACCGGTCTAGAAACTGAAGCGTCCTATAACGGACATGGGATAACTATAAAATGTAGAATTCTTTCTGTAAGGGGTTCAGAAGAAGAAGAGAAGAGGAGAAAGATTTTGGGGTTGAGAAGCATTTTGATGTAAGAAACAGTTTTGAATAAAATCCAATTCATCAGTTCGATCAATTTGTGTATTTTTGTACAGTTTTCAGTTTGTTATTCTGAAGTAGATTAGTTATTTCTTTTTCTGCAATTTTGTTCTCTTTTGCAAACCATGACTCTATATTGATGTTCCTCAAGTTCCTCTGTACGGTATGGAGGCCATCAAGCAGAGTCATGCTTTTTGTTTGTTTTTCTTTTGTGGGGTGGTCGGATTGTCGACTAGAGGAAATGCATGCTTGTTCTAGGCGAGCTCAGTAAGGAGTCCGGCTAGATAGACAAGTAGGAGAATAGACTTGCAGGGGTGGAAAACAGAGGCGAAGAAAATGAGCACCAAGCAATCCAGACCCTTGAACAGAGAGAGAAGGGTGGACAACGGGCTCAGAAAAGTTATGTGCCATTGAGGTAGCATCTTGGAAGCAGTGAGGATAAGGTATGTGTCCCACACCAAGTAGAGTGATAGAGTCTTCCATCTCTGCAAAGAGTTGAGGAATTTAGCTAACATTTTTGTGTAGAAAGATGTCATGAGCACTTGAATTGGTAGAGAGGCTAGAGTTGTCCAGAGTCTTGAATTTATTCAAGATAGGTAGAACTGACATTCTAGAGTCCCTCCCTATCATCAAGCATAGCTGAATTCCTTAACCCATATGCCAAATTTGGATAAAGAAAATGGCCTGAATTCAACAAAGCTATTGAACAGAGGCCAACCTCTATACTGCCATCCACAAATCATGAAGATAATTTGTGGACTTATATAAAAATGGATTAACAAAATTTTGGGAGGGGTTGAAATAGAGTAATTCTTAGCATGTGTGGTATGTTCACAAGGAATCTAGAGTCTTATCACATAAAAAGAGTAGTAGTTGTGCCATGGAAGTTTATAGGACATCAAGTTGGGATGGACATAAAGTATAGATCACAATGGACACAAGTAGGAAGAACCTAGAGTCTCATTACCACGGAGGATTAGCAGTGCCATCGAAGTTTGTAAGACATAAAGTTGGGATGGACATAAAGCATAGACCACAATTGACTAAGACTGATTTGAAGTTCAAACAGAGTTTTGTGACATTAGAATTTGCGTTTTTTGCTGTCATCCTGATTTGCAATTTTATTCTCTAAAAGAGTCACAAGTTCAAAACTGGTGGGGGTTCATTTTTGTGAAAGATATTTCTAAAAGATGCCAGACCTGCTCAACTGACTTGAAGTTAGAGAGTGAAGGGGCTTAAACTAAGTGATTTTCAGAAGTCAATAACTTCACATCTTTGATTATGACAAGCCCTGAATTTTTGTGCGATGGCTTTACTTTCCCATGATGGTCGATGGCTATCCCCAGCCTACTAATGAAGAGACATTGAGTAGAGACTTGATGAGCATGAATGAGGAATTGGAATTGGAAAGATGATGGGTTTAATACCATGATTCCCAGAAACTTGAATTAAGTTTTAGAAAGTTAGTTAGACCTGAAGAAAGAGAAATCAGCAATTGAGGGAACTATAGTTCTGTGTGAGGATACATTTTTTTTGCAGACCTGGTAAGACAATGAATGGATGACGTACCAATTGGAGCAAATCAGATCCTTCTGTCAGGAACTAGATGAAGCAAATTAGAATTAGAAAAGCATAGTTATAATTTTCAAGGGAATGCAAATTAAAGAAGGATGAATAGCTATTGAAATTTATTAATCACAACTAGACTCAGGTTAAGTAGATAGCTTTAAGGAAGAAGGGAAAAAATGTTCTAGAATTGATCCATATCAGCAACCTCACTTTTATGACAAATAGTAAAGACATCATATGTTTACTTTAATCCATACAATCATGAAATTTACTGGCTGGAACTCACGTCATATTTAATACCTGATTATGCTTATTCAAACTTTATATTCCAGGACAGCAGTTATTCTTGAGAAGTATTCCATTTGAGGGCATAATACCCTGTTGAAAAAACTGGAGAATGGGCCAAAAACATCTATTTTTAAATTGTGATCCCAAAGTTGTGTCCAAATTTTACAACTATTTTAAAAGCTGGAATTTTAAGCAAATTGAACCTGTCCTGTAACCAAGTCTCTTAGTTTAGCGCCTCTTGAATTACACAGGATATTGCTGAAGCTTGCATTCGCTATCCCCATATTGTTTGAGCCCTTATTAAAGGATTATAGACATAAAAAGTAACCATTATCCCATGGAAATACTTCTGTCCTCTGCTGTTGCTTGATTGCCTTTGGAGGCATCACCAAGGTTTTATGAAATCTCATTGGAGAAAGGCCTTATGATATATCTTGATCGCCTTAGTGTTGCAAGGTTTATGAAAGGACTAATTAAATCTCAAATGCTCTTATATATAGTTCTCATTACTGAAGAGTTTACTATTTCATCCTTCCATTGTAATATATCACCTCAATCTGTACTTGTTCAGGTGTTTATGTTGCTGCAAGGATTCTGTTGCCTTGGAAACTACTTGTATCCTTTCCTTCGTAGGAGTTCTCTGGACATATACTATTCCATAATACTGCAAAGGGAAAAGATGCTTTTTCTAAAATTAATCGAGGCTAATTAAATCAAATGCATACACATCTAAGAATAAATCAACTGAGATTATTTAAAATGATAGCTGGGAATGATAAGTGTGTAAATCAATGCTATTCTAGGAAATAAAATGCAAAGGGATCAGGTACTTAGCTTGTGGAACAACAATGGAGATAAAAACTTGATGCAGTGCAAAACTCTATCTTTTGGTATAAAAAATTGGATGATTGCTGCCCTCAAATTCTATGTAGACCTGTAACTTTGTGTGGGTCTTTTGTGGATATGGATCAATTCCGTGGCAATGGATATGATCTGATGCAAGGTCTTGACTTGGCATGGTATAGACTTTTGCTGTCTAATTTGCGGAAATTTCTGCTCTTTGTTGATGATTATGATTGGCGGTGTTAAAAAATACCTTGGCAAAGTTGTATTGCAAGGGTGAAGTTTTGCTAGGTTGACCCCTTGATTGGACCAGCTTTATGATCGTGACAAAGATTGGTAGACATTAGGTAAGCATGGAACTAATCAAGATGCTGATTTTAATGCAATTTAATTGTTCTTTTTAGTTCTCTCATTCCAAGGGTTCCCAAAGTGCTCCTTGTATGCTCTAGGGTTTTCAATGATTCCAGGATGTGTCCCAAGTTGGCTCCCAATGATTATGAGGAAAGGGTGGGAGTTCATCCAAAATTTTAAAATTTGAATGTTGTGTAGGATTGATCTCGTGTATTGCAAAAATGACCTATGATGGGGAATGTGGAATTTTGGGATTGCGGATGAGTGTATGGCAATCATGGTTAATAAATGATGTGAATATATGGGAGGAAGTGTAGATAGGATAGAGATGGGAATGTATGTGAGGATGGATAGGATTGGGGAAGGAGCCAAACTTAGCACATAAGTGTGCGACATGTTGCTATGTAATCGTATTAAGGCATTCTCTCAAATGGGCCCAAAACTAAATGGGAAATGGTGGATGTATGCAAATTTCACCATTACAGATATGCTTGCTTAAGAAATCTGTGATAAGGGATTATACATGCCTTTTTGTGTCTACTCCCTCGTTTGTTTTGCCTAAATTCATTATAACTATGATCCATTTTTTTCATTTTGATTCAATTTTTATCTTGGGTGGAAAAGAGAGTAAAGTTTGTGATGGATTACTATAAAAAATAGATTCATAAGGTAATGGTGTGATCATGTCCAAGGGTGCATGGTAGAAACAAGATGCAAAATTTAGTTCATTTTGTCGCTCTATAAAGTGAGATATAAGAGTGCGACATGTTGCTATGTAATCGTATTAAGACATTCTCTCAAATGGGCCCCAAAACTAAATGGGAAATGGGGTATGTATGCAAATTTCAACATTACAAATATGCTTGCTTAAGAAATCTAGGATAAGGGATGCTACATGCCTTTTTTTGTGTATACTCCCTCGTTTGTTTTGCCTAAAATCATTATAACTATGATCTCATTTTGTGCCTCTATAAAGTGAGATATTATTTAGAGAGAATAGTTTTTTCTATCAATGTTTTTGATTATGGTAAGCGGCAAAACAAGGGTACCGAACCTTTAACAAAGCACAACCCATAGGGGCAAAGAAAAGAACAAGGCCCCAAGGGCAGACAAACAGGACACAAAAGAACAACAGTAGCAAAGCTGTAAAAACCAACGACCCAAACTGCAACCCAGACGATGCACGAACGCGCATTGACAACAGATAAACCATATCGGGGATCAAACAACAGCAGAACCCGAACAAGCAAACCTAACACCCTTTGCTCTAGGTTGTTGCTCTGCAATAGATTTGGGGAGCCCTTTCTTACGCCGATGAACCATAGTCCAAGAGACCTCAGAGTCTAGGTCATCAGAGCGTGGCGAGAGGGGCAGAGCATCTCTAGCAACAACAGCCAAGGAAGGAACCAACAAAGAGGTAGAGCCAAAAACAGGCCTAGCCAAAAGAGACTGGAGAGGAGGAAGAAGCAGCCAGGCCCGAAGCCTCTATGTGCAGAATTGTCACGTCAACCGAAGAGACCAATAGCAAAAGCAGAAGTGATCTGGCTTAGAGCAGAAGCCGACTTGGGAGTTGTAGTATGATCAACAGAGTTCAACGAAGTCAAGGGATTAGCAGCACTCTCCACTACCCCCACATGCACAGTCTCAAGAGGGACCTCATCTTCTTGAGAGGAATCATCCCCAAGAGACGAACCGTCCTCCTGGGAAGCACTGATAGTCAAGTGATCCAAGAGAGCATCCTTCCACCATGTTGCAACGCCTTTGCGGCGTGAAAGATGATAGTTGGAAGCCACATGACCAACAATGAAATGACGTCGACATCTAAAGGGGATACCCTCATAGTCAATTCGCTGTTTCCAAGGCCGGTCCCCAACCATTAGCACAACATCTCCAAACAGAGGTTTGGAGATGTCAATGTCAACCAAGATACGAGCAACCGTGGAGTGCCCCATGAAGGAGGTGGTAGAGTCAACTTTCAGGGAACGATCGATGGTGTTGCCAATGCTCTCGTAGCAGGAGTCCTCCCAAACCTGGAGAGGGAGGTTCGGGAGACGAACCCAAACTGGTTTGATATTGAGCAGTTTAGTAAGGGGATTGAAAGAAAGCGTCCATGGTTTAATGAAAAGGGAATGCACCCCCCACATCTAGACCCTACCATCAAGTACTAAATCTCTCTGCTCAGAAGAAGCAAAAGTCACGATGAAGAAACCTCGTGCACTAGCAACAAACGGCTTCCAAGTTTGTATGACCTAATTGTGGAGATCTAGTAGGGAGGGCTAGAAGCCATTAAACTTGCAAATCATGCTTGTATTACGGTAAAACTCTTCATTTTAAGCAACTTCTGGGCCCCACACACAACTTGGGAGGTGCGGGCATAGTGGACTGGTCGGACCCCACCGTGAGGACAGTGAGCACCTAACCCTGTCATTGCCGCAAACGAGCGACGAAGACCACTAGGAGCCCGCCACTCAGGAACCGACCAACCAAACCCAATACTCCATTAGCATTATCTTTTGCATTTACTGCGGGAACCCCTTCCCGTCGTGAAGTAGCTTCGAGCTCTGCGTGCACTTTGTTTGTGGTCACCTGCAAAACATTTTCTATGGGACCCTGACTCCAAGGACCCCCGCAGACACCTATACACCCCCTGAGGACCAGAGGAGCCCACAGCACACACAGTGCCCAGGCCATCAGACTTAGGGGAAACGGTCATGCCCACGCTCACGCCCATTCAAAAAAATGCTGCAAGTCTGTTTTTTCTATCAATGTTTCAAAACACTTAGTGATCCATTATCAAGATCAGGGAGATAAATGTCAAGGATGTTGTTGAGATCCTAATCCATAGGGTTAGCATTATAAATATATAGTACAAGCATTTAAATGTGGATGCTAATGCTTGTATTGACAATTTCTTTCCTTGTTTTAATCAGCTAATGCCCAAACATGTGATAAGCAAAACCAATACTTGCTTGAATTAGATTTACTTAGATTAAATGAGATAGACGTATTAAATTAGATGTAGTCACAAGCATGCATTATAATTTAGAAGATGCCAAAGCATGAAGGTCTTCTCTCCCTTCACCTCTCCCCAACCCACAAACCATTACAAGATTCAGTGAAATGGTTTTGAAATGAATAACATATTGAATTAGATAAACATATTGAAATAACAAGCAATTGTTGGTTATATTGGATTTACTTCAATTAATTAGATGAAGTCATAAGCATGCATTATAATTTTGAAGACACCAAAGCATGAAGAGGGACTTCCTCCCTTCCCCTCACTCCAACCCACAAACAATTATAAGATTTGGTGAAATGCTTTTGAAATTAATAACAAAATATGAATTCTTATGGATGATTTTAAAAAGCTTGATGTTTACATGATTTAGATAAACATATTGAAATGATAGGTAATTGTTGTTTACATTGGATTTAATTTGAGTAAGTTAGATGTAAAATGGATTTTATTACACAACCAAATGTAAAATGCATTTCTAAATGGTAGGTGGATCACATCACATCATAAATGTAAAGTAAATGATAGTTATCATGGTAATTGGGGATGAATGGATGCATAGATAGTGAATGTTTTGCGAAAAAAAATATTTGATGTTTGTTGATTTGGAAATTGGGTTAATATTGTTAGACCATTGGGGTTAAGGAGAATGGCTTAAGGCGAAGATGCGTAAGTAACTTGAATCCAAGGAATCGTCGTCAAAACATAATCTTATAAGGAATGCAAGGTTGTGAGCATTTAAGGGGAATCCTAGAGGTGATCGAGAGTACCTCAGGAGTCTTTGAAACAAGTCAAACTTCACTACAAAAAACCCAAAATGGTGTTTTCATTAGTTGTCATGTAATGCCCCAAGCTTTCGCCCAAGACATTAACTGGACCAACATCGAACAAACAATTTTTTGCTTTGCAAATGTGACATTCACATGTCGCATTGCACACCAACATGCATGCAAGGTGCCATGACAAACACAACACACAAGATGACATCACCAATGCATAAACATGGTGGCACAAAGTGAGACTTAACCAATCATGTGACAAAGTCATCACGATGACCATACGAGAGGTTGAAGCTTCCTCCACATTGATGATTGAACACTAGTCCATGATCTCATTCTCTCGCGAACACATGCAGTAGAATGAGGGTGACAATTGGCTCATATCCATTCCATGATGACACAAAACATCCAAACTCAAGGGAAAGCATGTACAAGAGGTGGATCAACTAGGAGGTACAAGGCATCGACTAACTAAAACAACTTCATGCAAAGGCACACTTCCCAATACAAAAGAGGGTGACTTTCCCGGTACAACACATCTCAACAAAGTGAGATGATAGTAAGACTAAGAAGACCAAGGGGAACAACTTTCATTTAGAAAGTTTCTTCAAAAAAGGTTGGGAAATGCTCGTTGTCCGAAAACCCAAGGGAAACAATGCACCATAAGGACCTTAGCGCTTGGGGAGGATTATTGACATTTCAATGTAGTTACAACATTGTGTTGTAGTCTTACAAAAGATTGCTCGAACAAAAAATTTCTAGAACAAACTTCTCAGGACCAATTTTTAGACTTCCCTAAGGGTTTCCCTACAACCAAAATGGTTCTATGATGAGGGATTCACTTGAATTAAGTCAGATAAGTCTTGGGGGTCTTGCCACTAGGTTTCCACTTGCACTAGATGCAACAACATGCATAAACAGGGGTAGATCAAGTGGAATCCTCACAAGGCTTCTAGGAATGTCGTAAGACTCCAACATGACATTCTTACAGACATGGACACACACATGCGATATGGACGACAAGTAGACCATGGGGATACAATCTCCCTAAAACAACGAGAGCCTCAAAGTGATTCAATTACAACAATTGACCAAGCTTAAGGCTTAAACACACTAGTTTGCATGATAAAGAAATCAAGACATGAAATTAAGTAAATTATCCATTAACAACCACATAGCAGAATATGGAGAATACCATACAAAATGTCATGCATGTTCGACACCAACATCGACACGTGCCAAAAGCAAAGATAAATATCTCACCACTTATGTGGGTGGATCATGATTCTATAACAAAGCATCCATGAACATAATTATGTCATTTCATAAATTAAAGGAGACATGCTAATATATCATGGTTTTAACTCAATGAATTATGTTTACAGCATAACAAGACGTGTGAAAATATCTAAAATGATATCAAATAATTATTACAATTACAAGGTCTCATCTCAAACATGGATGGATCATAACTTGCATAAGAGGATATAATAAAGATCAACTACTCTCTTATTACAATGGTCTCAAGGATCTAATTTACAATGTTTACAAATTGCAACAAAAGAGAGATGCAAAAGATACAATACTATGAGAGTCCAACACACTCTCTAATGAGCATCCTCTAAGTTTGTTTGTCCCCAACGGTGGTTTAGCACCACTCAACCATGTGGAACCTTTAGGTCCATCCCATTGTTCTAGGACATGGTTGAATTGGGTACCCATCACTCAGACAAACAAGGAATACATGATAATATGCACACCAATCAAATGCATACAACATATGTCGCAACTCATGCCAACATGAGTATAAAAAGAATGTTAAACAACATTCATGTATAAGGGTTCTTCACACCATTGATACACACAAATCAATACAAGTAGAATCTAAACATGTATTCACAGGGATTCTTCGCACATCAATGCACACAAATCAATGCATAAATAAATACCAACAAACATACATGCATGAGGGTATAACAAGCCATCGACATACATGGAGGGATCTCGACACATGTTGGATACCAAATCTGATGATAAGATAGAATGAGGTCCTAGAAGTAAGCCAAGGAGTGTCAATACACTGGCACAACGACTATGTAGAAAGCTTGAGTAGAAAATCTAACTCGCATGAGGATAGCCAATGACATTCACCGATCTCAAAGAGTTGTGAAATGCCTTTTTTTGTTCAAGTCATGAATCCTCTTAAGACATCTGGACCTTGGTGGAGATTTGTCTTATTTAATCACTTTTTTTTATCGTAATGTTTTTATGTTATCACTTGATTAAACTCTCAACTAGCTCTATCCACGAATCTATTGGAATCTAGCAAGTAGTGAGAGGCCACTCCTTTCCTACTCTATACCTTAATTTTCAGTGCCTAATGGCCCAAAATTGGCCCAAAATTACAATTTTGGTTTGGCATGGAAGTCAATGCAAAAAGTCATGGCACATTGCCCAATGACATAATCACATTTACACGAGTTAACTCACTACACAAAATAATTCATTCAAAAGAGATTCTAAATTTTAATTCAATTTTCTTAAAGGTAGGGAAAATCATAAAAATCTTCAAATTCACCATTGATGGATTTGGGTTGAAATCTAAAAATTTAGTTCACAAATTACAAGAAATTTAGAAATTTTAAATGTGCCATTTTGTTTTTAAAATGCACAACATACTTTTCAAGTCATTTTTTTCCAATCTTACATAATAGGATTTTTGGAATTTTTTTGCCATAACTATGACTATAAATTGCATATTTTCAAATTTAAAATCAATGCAATTCTAAATTCTAAAATTCAATCAAATAATCGTAAAATGATGAAACCATATGCCTCCACCTATTATGGTCAAGGCAAATGAAGAAACCATTTCAAATGCATTATTTAAATAAGAAAAATACCTCACTTCAAGCTCACAACGATGGAGGAGAGGCTCTTTTCATGAACACACACTTAAAACAATCTTTTACCTCTCACAAACAATGCCATTGTCTAGATCTCCAAATTTTATCATGGAGCCAAGCGGGAAAAATTCTGATAGAGGCAAGGCGGAAGCAGGGTTGGAGTTGACGAAGGAGATGATGAAGATGCAGATGAGCCAGATGTGGATGAGTGGGATGTCACTTACGAAGATGAGGAAGATGAAACTCTCATGGCAATTTGGTTGGAGGTGTAGAGGTTCGTGTAGCAGGTGCGACTGTCTTCCAAGTTGTCTGTTTCATTTGTGGTGGGTGAGCTTGGGAGTGTTTTCACTAAAGGTTTTTTGTTGTCCTCTCCCAAACTTGTTTGGGTGGCCATGAAATGTGTTAAGGAGGATTGCCGTCCCTCTATTCTGGCAGCCAGGGCATCCAAGGATGTAGATGGTTCGAGTGAAAAAGAGGACTGTTGCTCCTCTACTCTGACAGTTAGGGTGTCAAAGGATGCAGATGGTCGACGTTTGTAGGGCACTTAAGCCTGTGATGTGGATACTGAGAATGTTGGTGAGGGTGAACAACCTAGGGTTTCTCTTGCTGTAGTTGTGTATGAGCCTGTTGCTCAGTCAGTAATAAAGGAGCCTCACTCTTTATCTTCAAAGGAGTTAGTTGGGGTTCCTGATGTAGTTGCTCTTGCCTAGGGGGTTTATGATGCTATTGTTTTTGCCAAGGACGAAGTGGTGACACAAATTGCTCTCCTTGACTCTCTCCTTGTTCAATCGATTGCTTGGCTTCAAAACTTGCTTGTTGGGAGATTCTGTGGTAATCATCCCAACATTGATGTTGTCCCAAGATGGGTGCTTTAAAAATGGAAACTAAGAGGTCAGGTTGAGGTGATTGCTATACTTAATATTTTTTTTCTTATTTTCATTTTCCATATTGATGATTGTTCAAGGATTCTTCTGGAAGGTCCTTGGTTTCTAGGGTAGGATGGCCTCTGTTTAAAAACTCGGTCTCCTGGTTTTAACCCAATGAATGATAGCATCATCAAGTTTCCGATTTGGGTTAGATTGTCAGGGTTGCCTTTGGAGTATTGGGATGAAAGAATTTTTATGGGTATTGGCAATACATTGCTGTAGATGCAGTCACAAAATTTAAAAACCATTTGTTGTTTTCTAGGTTTTGTGTTCTTGTGGAGGAAAACAAGAGGTTACCTTGTGTTCCAAATTTGGCGATTGGGTGCAACAAATCGAATTCAAAGAATCTTCAGTTATTTGCCATTGCTGCTCCAAAGTGGGCCATACTGCTATTGTTTATTGAGCAACAAGAAGTACCAATCCATTTGGAGGAAAAACAAACAAGAGCCAGTTGTTGATGATTATTGCAATATCACCATTGAGGATGAGCAAAAGGAAGGAAACATGGGGAAGCTCCGTTAGATTGTTTTGTGATGGATACCCCTTTGGATTTAGGGTTGGATGATGGGTCTGTTTGTGGACTTATGAACTTTTCTTGTTCTAAAAAAAGAAGTTTAGTGCAAAAGGAGTTTTGCATTATGAAGCAAAAATCATTGGAACAATTTGGATTTAAACCATCGCGAGGATTGATAGTCTGTTTGGTTTTTTAGTGTCTTGTTTTTTTGTTGTTAGCTCTCTTGGTTGTCCTTTGTTGTTTTGTTGGGCTTTAATGCTTTATCTCTCTTTTTGTAATAAGGGACTGGGCCCTTTCAAAATCCGTGCTTACCTTAATAAAAAACAACTACACATCGGAGCCAAATCCATTCCAAATCCAACTTCATCCATTTTACAAAAAATCATTTTCAAAAGAAGGGAGGAAGAGGGTTTTGTAAAATGCAAAAATAATAAGTGTTCTAAAATTGTTTTTCATTTCTCTTACATAGTTTCTTTCTCTATTTTGTTATTTCCAGATATCACTTTTGCAAAAATAATATTTTCAAAGATAATTAATCAATAAAATTGATTTAATAAGGCTATACAAACTAATTTATTTAAATTGATATTTTTCAAATAGTTTTTGGAGTTCAAATCAATTTAAATTAAATTAAATTAAATTACATTTTAAACTATAGCAATTTTATTTGACATGTTAAATATTTCATTGTGAAAGAATGATTAAATTCACTTAATTTTCTTCTTTCAAAATAAAATAATGGTATGACTTTTTTCACTAACATACAAATATTTTTTCACTCTAGTATTAAACATTTCACAAACGTGACAACCACACATTTCACAATAATTTAAAATGGAATGAAATAATATAAAATAACACACACTTTATGGGTTTGCACAACATGTGGATTCCATAATCGTCATTGATTCAAATCCAGGTTTACACGTGGATTCACAACTCATCTCACATTCAAACCGAGTGAGAGATTACATACATGTTTTAACCCAAAATGACCATTTCTAATATAACCATTATTGGGGATAACCTTGTACTCGGACACTCAGTTCAAACATCAGGCATACTTGCTCTACATAATAATAGTCGAAACAATATAACCTAGAACGTGATAACTCATAAATGATATCAAATCATCACATCTAATTGTAAATCATCTACGACTAGCATGATCCTCGAAACAAGATGTATAATCAACTATAATTCGTAATGTTGAATTAGATATAAAAATCACAACTATATGGAATGTAGTGAAAATAATAAAGCTGAAACATTATAATAATTGAAACATACTCGGGCACAACATATGCATCCCATAATACATAGTCAGAAATCCAAAAGCCAATATAAAACTTCATTGAGAATACATTGATGGACATAGAAAACATCACCACAAAAGTATCAGAAAGCTCAGTGCAATGAATCGTAACACATATCTCTCACAATATAGTATTGGAACCCCATACAACATAAAACATAAAAAATGAATAACACACAAAGCATAAATTCTAGTGGCATTACATGTCATAGGTCATGAAAATGCTAAATAAATCATGGTGAAAACACATTGTGGTAAAAAGCAAATGTCATGGCAAATGGACAATCGCCTCTTTTGTGGAAGTGTTGATTTTGTGACTATGGAATATGGAGAGAAATTTGAGGGTTTTGTTGATTAAATTCACTTTTTGGATGTTCCATCTTCCATTTTGGTGCAATTGAAGGGTAAATGAATGTATATACTTGTCCATGAAGTGAGAAGGGTTGACTCTCAATGAATTCTTTCATTTCTATGTTCATCGCATGGATTCAAGGTGTAAGAGAGGACTCCAAGTTTTGGAGACATAGAGCAAATGGAAAAAATGATGTTTGTAGACATATATATGATTCCAAAAGACCCATAAGGCATTGCAACATCTACTTATTGACCAAGAGAGTGGAATGAGGATCTTTTTGCACACTCTTGCTAGAGTTTTCACCCTTTAAGGAATTATCTAGGGTAAATACTTTGTTGCAGTTTAATGTATGTGTGTGTTCTTGGCATGTTTTTACCACTATTTTCATGTTTCCTTCATGTTTGCTTGATGTATGAACATATAATATTGTTTTGGGCTTCCATTGGAGTTGTTAGTGTTTTTGAAGGTTTAAATAGAGTTGACAACAAGAGAATTTGTAAGTAGAGATGTTGTATTAGATTTGAGTTGTAAATATTATAGGAATTTTTAATAGGTTATGCCCTCCACAAGGTTAAGTGGAAGAGATAACTTAGTTCCTTATGAGCTAGAAATCAACATAAGAGAGTGTACAAGTATGGCTAGGTCAATGGTAAGAGAAGAATATGGATAGGTTTGGTTCAAGAAACTTGAAGGTGATGTTGCAAGGATATCTAGTACAGTAGGAAAAATGGATGGACTTGAGAGCATCATGTTAGCCTTGATTGAAGTTAAGCATGACAAGGTTTCATGGGGAGAATAATAATCAGAGAAACTTGAATGCGATCAAGGTGAAGCATCTTGTGGAGGCTTCTTCAATTCTCATACGGATGCCTATTTTAGTCTTCACAAATTGACTTCTTATTAGTACATACCCTTTGCAAGACTCAAGCTATTGAGTCACACTCTAACTTGGTTTCAAAGTTATGCCCTCTCCTTAGAATTTGGCAAGGTTCCACCTATCATGGAGTGGGAATATTTGAAAGGGTTGAAACAATTTTATCCCATTTGTCATGAGGAAGAGAGGGTAATGCAATGGTATTGCTTTTGGCAAAGACGAGGACAAAATCTTAAGGGTATGCTAGTGAATTTTGTAAGAGAGTAGTGTAATTGGGAAAGGATGTCATGGATATAGAGGTCTTGATGAAATAGATATGTGGGTTGTTTTGACACCTAAAGAGGCTTGTCTTAACGGCAATACCCAATGACAGATAAAGTGTGTGCTCAAGCACATAATCATGAGTTAGATAAGAAAAATACTTCCTTTGTCAAGGAAAATTAAAAGGATAAGGAACGACAATGTGGTGGAGACAAGAACCAAGGATAAAAATAATAGCAAGAAAAATAAGAGTGCCAATACACAAGTCCAACAAATACAACAAATACACAAGTCCAACAAATATAGATAGATGTTGGAAGCTACACCTTAAATTACCATCATCGTGGAAGAAGAAGAAGAGTGACAAAAACACCACCTATATGAGTAAGGGAAAGGAGGCGAATTGCAACTTTAGTTGGGATGAAATTTTTTTTATGTTCCAAAGTGAAAAAAGGGAGCATGCATGGTGGGAGAAAGTTTTGAGGAAGAAAATTCACCAAGTTGTTCCACATCAAAATCCAAGTGAAGGGTATGAAAATTGATGCACTTTTTGATACAAGATCACATGCTAATTTGATTTACTAGAAGCTCACTGAAGAGCTTGGATTATAGACCATGGATCATCTACAACCATACACTCTTAGTTAGTTGAAAGAAGGTAGTGACATTTCAATCAAGAAGTAATGTAAGTTGACATTTAGTGTAAATTTTGATTTTAAAGATGAGGTACTTGTAGATGTAATCTTACTAGATGTGTGGAGTTACTTTTGGGAGTCCTTATGTTTATCTACATGATGAGCTATGTATTTTTGGAGTGAAAATAAACTGTATATACTCATTTTGAAAGGTAAAGCATTCACATTAGAATCTTATGTGGGAACACTAAGATCTTTATCGTTAGTGCATCTCAGGCAAAGAGACTAATCAATGCAAGTGGGAAGTTTGCTCTCTTGTTGCTTCAAGGAAAGGGAGAGCAAGATGGGGCTAAGATTAAGAACCTACATGGGCTGCATAGTCACCAAGAACAATGAGAAATAGGTGAGCTTGTCAAGGAAATTATAGAATTATTCTTGGAGCATAAGAGGCTACACACTAAGTGTGCTATTGAGCTTGGAATCTAATTGTTGTTGAATTGCCCATTGTGAAACTTAGGGTTGTATCATCGAAGTTTGGTTGAGGTAAATGAAATTCAAAGACATTGTTGTAACAAGGGGTAATAAGGCCAAGCACATCCTTATGGTTCTCCTATTGTCATAATACCAAAGAAAATGGAACACAATGCATGCACGTTTAATATCGAGATATAAACAAAATTACCATTAGGAATGTATACACTAGAAAATGGACATAAAGAAACAAACTAAACAAGAATTAGCCTATTTCATCCAAATCCTAATATACGATTAACAGAGCAATAATGGAATACATGTAACAAAAGGAGACTAAACTATGTAATCACCATGCAAACCTTGCTTAAGTAGATGTGCTCTTTTATGTGTTGATGAATGTGGATGGCTCCTCAAAATAACAACATAACTTTGCAATTGACGGAGTCTAGAAAATGCTTGGGACGAGGCTCAATTTATAGAGTTTTGGGATGAGGATTGGATGGTCAAGATTGGATTGAAGGATCAATGGATGAGATTTGTTGAGAGGCTTGGATGCATGAGCACTTGCCAAGTGGCAAGCATTGGTTGGATGAGAAGGGATGTCCTTGGATCAAGGGAAAATCAATGGTGAAAAAGCAAGTTGGATAAAGTGAAGGGATGGGATTGAAGGACACAAAGGGACAAAGGGAACCTCATGACAAAGGATTTGACCATGCCTTTGTAAGAGGTCCATGTGGGTTTGTACAAGAGGCCATGCCTTTGTACATTTGGGAGGATGGGGAGGATTTGACTAGGGTTAGTTTAGGATAATGGAATGTGCAAGTGAGGGGTTAGTTAATTAATTAGGTTTAGGTCACCTAATCAAATGTGTAGAAAATAAGGGAATTAAATAAATATGATTCATGGGATAGGAAAAGGGAATTAGATAAATGGAAATTTATTTTATGTTTGGACTATAGAGGAAGGGGATAAATGATTAATATATCATTTGTGTTAAGGCTAGGTACAGATGCAGGTACAAATGAATAGTAGAAAGGTATGTGAATAGTGATTTTGATAATAAAATATTGTTTAATCATGGCTTGAAGGGGAATTGATCAATTAACTATCTAAACATGTGTTTATTTAGTTAATTGTGAGGAAAAGGTGGTTTAGGGATATTTAGGGATGAATAGTGTTGAAAAAGAGGGATTTGGATGGTTAATTGGATAAATAGGGATTTATCCAATCATAGGGTTAAATGATGGTATGATTAGGGTTGAATTTTGTCGAGACAAAAGAGGTGGATGCTTTTAGGTGTCTACGAGCAATAATACCTTAAATATATCATTTGCTTGATCAACTTCGACATACATAGTTCTTCACCAAATTGGACTTGAAATTAGGATATTATAAGTTCATATTAAAGAAGACACAAGGAAGAAAATATTTAAGACCAAGGAAGGTCTCCATGAGTCAGATCTTCTACCATTTGGCTTATTCTATGATCAACACCTTCATGCGGTTGATGAATAAGGTATTGAGACCCCATATAGATTCATGTGTCATTGTTTACTTAGATGATATCTTGATTTTTTAGCAAAACATATGAAGGGCATGTTTCCCATCTTAAGAAGGATATTCAAGTTTTGAATGAGAACAAACTTTAGTTTAATGAAAATAAGTGTGAAGTTGCAAAGACCTCACTTGTGTACCTTTGTCATGGGGTGGGGAATAGTGTTATAAGGATCGACCTTGATAAACTTGAGGTAGTAGTGAATTGGTCAAATCCCACCATCCTTTTAGAACCATAGATTTCTAATGGAAGAGGCTACTTTTCAGAGCAAATTAGTGCACACAGGTGGTTTCCCTACCTCAATGGAATGCATCGATCTAGTTCTTGCCTATGTAAAGCACTGCAAACTTGAGACAAAGGAGGTCAAGACGATGGATGATTGGGTAATGGCAAGACTAGATGGGCCTTCTTTGGGTATTACATTTAGGCTCCCAATTAGAGATGAGTATGCAGATATGAGTATGGACATAGGGAGTTACTACTTTCAAGGGATTTAAATGACCTCTATCTTAATAATATTGCTAAATATTGGTTGAAGGTACCAAGGAAAGGAAAGTCTCAACTTCCTAAAGTCCTACAGAGATCTTATTTCAAAGATGATGTATCTAACATCATTAGCCTATTGAATAGGGTTATGGGGAATAAAGAGACTAAATCTTTTGAATATTGGATGTGCCAATTCATTATTTTCATTGGATATGCATCTCACTATGTTGATTGGAGCAAGCTAATCAGTGACAACCTCCACAACCTATTGATAAATATTTAGAACACTCAACATTTCTACACGACCTCTTATTTGTTTTATGCTATTGCAAGCATGCAACAATGGCCTAGCTTGCAAGGACATGGAAAATATGATATACCACTTCAAGAGAAGCAATTGAAGAATTTGTTTCCCTCGAAGAAGATGTAACATATGACAATCCTTCAGTGAGTTTCTTGGAGTATGGATTTGATAATGAGGAGGTACTTTTGGATATCAATAGCCAATCTTGTAATGATTTTACAAAGAGTCAACATCAGAGGAATGAAAATAAAATAAATAGTTTTCAAGGTGCCAAAGATGTTGCTCACCCTGGGAATAGAAGCATAGAGCAGACCCCCAAAATATGTTTTGATGAAGAACTCTTATGATGGTACAACTTTTGCTTCTCACTCTACCTCAAATAAGGAGACTCAAGGTACACAATTTGTTGATTCCTCTTTAGTTGTTCAAGATGATGTATTTGATATCATTGAACATTGTTAAAAGACAAAAATTTAAATTTCTTATGTTGAATACTTAAAGTCTAATCCAAACCAAGTAGAAAGATTAATCCATAATGTGAAAGATGATTCTAAACCTTCTTCTTTTGTTGCCCATAATTTGTTGAATGTTGTTCAGAGTAGTGATGTCCGTTCCACTTCTACTGTGTTGGTGTAGATAAATATTTAATTACACTTTATTAAGTTTACTTAGGGCTTTTTAAGTCACCCATGGTTATCTTATTTTGCAAATATAAAAGCAAGATGTCATATGTAATTTATTAATCCAATTTCATTATTCCATCCAATATTGTGAAAATTTATCCTCTCTATTTTTTTCTCTTGTAGAAGACAATCCTAGGGTTTGAAGGTGATCTTGGTAGCTTGAGTCAATTAGTGACACTTACATGGTATCAAAGCTTCAAATCTGCAAGCCCCTTCTTGAATTTAAAAAAACTAGGCAAGAGCCATTTGTTGGGTGTATTTCTATATAAAATAGAGCCTTTCATTAGATTCAAAGCAGTCAAAATAGTCAGATTAGCCTTTTATTTGACTCAATTTGAGCTCCAGAGGCTAGATCTGTAAGGGTTTCAACTGGTGCTGTTTTCAGGATCTAGAGGAAAGCTAATTTTTTGAGCATTTTGGGTAAAATCTGACCCTACCATCATGCTCAAAAGGCCCAAAAACCTTAAGATCAATTGTTAAATCGTTAAAATCGGCCTTAGGGTCCTTTGGGGAATTTTTTTTTTGCCAGGTAGGCCATATGACCTCCCCAACATGCAGATTGAGGTGATAGTTAAAAAAGTATTTTTTTCTTGCATTTAAAAAATAAAAATAAAAATATTTAAAAAGGCATAGTAGGTTTTTTATTTTAAAAATTTGTGAATTTTCAAAAAAGAAAATAAAAATTTAAGGGCTTTGGGTACCTACGCAGAGCCCCTGTACCTTGTTGTAGGGTACTGCCTGCACCCTAGGGTCTTGTGCCCCATTGAGGCTGCGGTCCCCTAGGGGCCTACAGATCCCTTTTGGGGCTGCAAACCCCCATTATATGGGGTCATGGGGTGGCTTACACCTCCCACCCCCTCATTACTTAATTTTTTTTTTTGAAAACCCTTTTTTGTAATTCAACCTTTTTGGCCTTGAAATTTGTACCAACCTTTGACCTTTGTGCCACATTTGGCACCCCCGCCACATTTAATGGTTGAACTAGTAGTTCAACTAACTTTAGTAGAGATCTTTAGTTTAATAGGGGTTTAATTTATCTAGTGACCGTCCATAGTTGGCAGACCATCATTTTTGGTAGCAGTACCGCCAAATTTAGCAGCAAGGGTCCTTTCGGCCTTAATTTGTGCTTTAGAGGGGGTCTTTTTTTGTTTTTGGCATAACTTGTGCAAACAGAGTTATATTTTCACAAACAAATAGGCATTGGAAAGATGGTTCCGAGTACAATCTAGTGGTGTTGTTATTTTTTCTAGATTTTGTTGTTGGTATAATTTATTGCTGTTTGAAGTCCATATACTCTTTTTAACTTTCGAGATCGTAATTTTTTTCCACGATCTTTGATTTTCGTGATTCTTGCGATGTTGAATAGGTATTGAGGAGGTCTACACATCTATCCATGCACTTTTTTTAGATTTAGCCCCAGGTATTTTTTATTCAGTTTGTTTGTTTTACACATTCTGGTTGATAATTTGGACATATTGGC
Source organism: Cunninghamia lanceolata (assembly GCA_027924645.1). NCBI lineage: Eukaryota > Viridiplantae > Streptophyta > Pinopsida > Cupressales > Cupressaceae > Cunninghamia > Cunninghamia lanceolata. The sequence continues at coordinate 30,161,871 of BSBN01000193.1, forward strand.
ACCTAGAAATTTTTTATTTGTTGGTGTGCTTCGTATTAGCTTTTATTTTTTTGCGCTTTAGTTTGCTAGTGTAATCATGTCTCCTATTATGGAAATAAAAATGTGATTATTGTGATAAAAAGGCATACAATAGATGAATGCATGCAAAAGAAACTTGATGATCTCAAATTCTTAATTGAGCTTCATTAGTTGAGATAGTTGTGCAATGCCATGTCACCAATTTGCTAGATTCTTCTAATTCAACATGTGCAGATCCATCTTCATCACCTATTGCTACATTTAAGTCTAGGGTTTCTTTATAGTGGGCTTCCAATGATTCCTTGCAAGGGGATATAATCATTCTTTTAGAGATAGCTCATTGGGACACATATCTACTAGATATATCTTGCTTGTTTGTAGAGTCCCACATTATAGATTTGGGAGATACTTTGGAGGGTATCCAGTTCCTTTTTGATGACAACTTTTATAGATTTGCATCACCATCTTATTCTTTAGAGTTTGTTCTTCATCCTCCTATTCAGTCATAGTTTGAAAGTGGATTGGAGATCTTTGAGTATTTTTTGGGAACATCATTGTTGTCTTTGGATCATGTGCAAAGTTCAAAGACATTCATCCTTCTTCCTATATATTCCTATCCAGAATGGGAGGACATTATGCACACATCTACAGTTCTATTTCTTCCCAAGGGAAGGAATGTTGTTCAACATTTGTGGATCTTCATTTTTCGTTCTTTGTCATACATCTATCAGCATTGCATAAGTCATCTTGAGGAGTGGTTGCATGGTTTCTCTTCTCATTTCTATTTTGGGAGGGAGCATTTCCTCACATGGGGTTTCATCCTTCTTGCTTTTGGGGGGTCACTAGATGTTCTCTCTATATCCTCTCTTATGGGGGTTGTACATATCTATTGATTGTATCTTTGTGATGGACGTAGTCCTTGTAGGGCCTTGGTGTTGAGTCATTCTTCCATCACATATCTTTTGTTTTCTCTCTTTTGGAGAGGAGTTTACTCCTACTGTGTTTTTCTCCTTTTCTTTGTTTCTCCCACTAAAGGAGGTGTGTTGATGTAATTAAGTATTTAATTACACTTTATTAAGTTTACTTAGGGCTTTTTAAGTCACCTAGGGTTTTCTTATCTTGCAAATACAAAAGCAAGATGTCATATGTAATTTATTAATCCAATTTCATTATTGCATTCAATATTGTGTAAATTTATCCTCTATGCTTTTTCTCTCTTGTAGAAAGCAATCCTAGGTTTTGCAGGTGATCCTATTAGCTTGAGTCAATTAGTGACTCTTACATACTAAACCTAACATTTATTTTGTATGTTCTACTGTAAATGATAAACCTAATCCCTTTGATGTGTCTTTGTATATTTATGGCTTCAAACTTAGTAATTGTATCATAACTCAAGAGCCTCTGACAATGTCATGCCTTCTAAAGTCGCCTCCACATTAGGTTTATCTATAAATAAACTCTTAGGAAAAGTATATTCCATGGAATCTAAACAAGTGCCTTTGGTAGGATAAGTTAAAGATGCCCAAGTTGCATTAGCAACTTATCCCTAGAAAAGGTTGAAGCTTACAATCCTAGTAGCACATATCCCTGCTAGTTATGGAATGCTCTTGAGTAGAAGCTTTTATAAAAATCTAGGTAGGGATATACATATGGACTAGTCACATGCTTTGATACCAGTGAATCACAAGAAAATATGTCTGAATTTTGAACCTGAAGCTAAGTATATGGTTCTAAAGTCAAAAGATCCAAGGTCAGAAATTTAATATGAAGAAAATAGTCCCGAGACTTACATGCTTATGTCTAAAGATAAAGTTAAACTAGAACTTCTTTGTCCAGACATTTCTTTAGAAATTTGGAGTTCAATGGGAGTTCTTTTTTTGGCCATAGTGTTGGTATTGTTCTCATATCACCCAATGAGGAAAAGTTACTTATAGCATTTAAGTTGGTGTTTTATAAACACTAATAATACAATCAAGTATGAAGCTCTTCTTTTGGGTCTCTAAGTAGTGAAATAAAAAGGGATTAGAAACCTAAAAGTATTCAGTAATGTGGAATTAGTAGTTAAGCAAGTGAGAAACTAATTTTAAGTAAATAATGACATGCTCAAACACTATAGAAACTGAGTTTGGGACAAGATAGAACATTTTGATGTAACCTCAATTGAAGCCATTCCTCGAAGTCAAAATTCCAAAGAAGATTGCCTTGTTTATGCTACTCTCTTTATTCCTCATCCAGAATTTGAGAAAGATTCATATAAAATTGAATTGATCTATAGCCCAACATCCCAGATAATGATCAGAACTGACAAGATTTTTATAATGATCAACAAATTATATCCTTCATGAAAAAAGCTACGACTTTTGCTAATCTAATTTTTGAAGGTAATGAATCTCTTGGCAAAGATTCTACCATTGGTGAAGTAAATGAAGATTTTGGAGTGTTGCAACTGAAAGGTAAGAACATTCCAAAGGGGTTGGTGTCTTTAAAATACTTATTTGATAGACACAATTAGTATATAAAGAGTAAAGCAAAAGATGGTCCTTATAATTTCTCCAAGATTGAGAAAGTAAACATAGGTACACAAGAAGACCCTAAATTTGTATGTATTGATAAATGTTGTTCATAAAATGAAAAAATCAAACTTATAACTCTTGTGATGAAGTACAAAGATGTGTTTGCATGGTGCTACAATGATCTAATTTTTTTATGTCTGGTGAATTCTAGCATCACATCACTCTTAAGCCAAGAGCAACTCCTTTTAAGTAGAAATAAAGAAAATTCAATTGAAAGGTTGCTGGTGCTATTTTTGTCAAAATTGATAAGATGCTTAAAGCTCAAATCATCTATCTAATTCATCACTCTACATGGGTAGCTAACATAGTGCCAGTTAGGAAGAAAAATGGTGATATTTGCATTTGTGTAGATTTCTGCAACATGAACCAGGCATCTCTAAAAGACAATTACCCACTATTGACCCTATGGGTCATGTACATCAAATAGTTTCAGGGTCTGAAATGATGTCTATATTGGATGGTTTTTAAGCTATAATCAAATCAATGTTGCTCTAGAAGATGAACATAAAACTACTTTCACTACTCCATGGGGAACCCTTGCATACAATAAAATGCCTCTCAGATTAATCAATGTAGGTGCCACATTTCAAAGAGAAATGGATTTCTCTTTTGGCGATTTAAAGAATAAAATAATTTTTATATATTTGGATAACCTAATAATGTCAAAAAAGAGAGAAGATCATTTCCATCATTTGGAACTTGTATTACAACATTGTTGACAACAAGGGATTTCCTTGAAAAAAAATCCATTTTTGGAGTTATGGAAGGCAAATTACCTAGACACATTATACTTAAGGAGGAAATTCAAATTGATCTAAAATGAGTTAAATCTATACAATAGTTATCTTTACCTTCCATCAAACTAGGTGTAAGATCATTCTTTGGCTAGGTTAACTTTTTGAGAAGGTTTGTGCCTGATTTTTCTTAATTGACAAGATCTATCACTGATATAATGAAATAAAAAGCAACCTTTAAATGGACATACCAAGGGAAAAGAGCTTTCAATGAAATCAAGGTAGCCATAGCTAGTGCTCCTATTCTTACTCACCGAGAGATTTTAAGAAAGTTTTTATCATTTATTGTTATGCATATGAACATACTATATTTGCTATATTGATGCAAAATAATGATGAAGATATTGAGGCACCTATAGCCTTCATTGGAGTTTCATTGAAGAAACATGAATTGAATTACTCTATGATAAAAAATATGCATTTTCCGTGGTGAAAGCAATAAGGCAATTTAGGTTTTACATTTTGAATTCCCATTCAATAATTTATCTCCCAGATACAACTTTAAAGATTGTTCTCACACAACAAGAGATATGTTTCAATAAAAGAGGTACTTGGATTTCCAAGGTACATGAATATGATATTGACATTAAACCTACTAAGCTAGTGAGAGGAAAAGGTTTGTGTAAGTTGATAGCAGAAAATGGCTCAAGTAATCAAGCTGAGAAGGTTGATGAATCCCCCTTACATTCTTTGTTGGATTAAAAGATGAGTGGTTCTCTAATATTGCTTATTTTCTCACATATGAAAAATGTCCAGAACACCTATCTATGAAAGGGAAGAGAACAATTAAATTAAAAGAAACCAAGTACATTACATTGGGTGATACTTTATACAAAAAGGGGATAGATGGCACATTCTTGAGGTGCGTAGATAAGGAGCAACAAAAGAAGTTGTTACTGTTGAAGACACAAGACAATTGAGAGGGGGGGGGTAAATCAGTTGTATCAAAAACCTTAACTTCTTTAAACAAAATCACATTCACATTCACTTACTTTAGGTACTTAATATGTTATGAAGATTAAACATGAATAGCATAATCAAAACATAAACACATCAACACCATACACACATGAACACCAGATTTTTACATGGAAAACCTTAAAAGGGAAAAACCACGGTGAGTGTTAGCTCACAATATAATGTAGTAACAATACCAAATAACAAAGAGGCTCACCGCCCAAATGAATGCTCATTGTAAAAAGGCTCACTGCCATGAACTGATATAGTAGCATCTACAACATGCCTGAGTTCAGTTCCATTGAAGCGCAATATATCTCTTCTACTATGCCTTTACAACACACACACACTTTATCTTCACATCTTCGCACTCTCTCGCCTCACTCACAGATTCATTACATATATTTATACAGATCATCAACCTTGGAACATACATCAAGGTCGACAATACAATTTACAATCATTGGAACTATCTCCAAGGTCAGCATACATACTTGATTCAAATTAGGTCTGGACCAAAATAATCTTATAGAGCAAATGAATGAAGGAAGAGCACTTCACGGCTTAACTCAAACCCAAACACATCCTTACATGCTTCAACATGGTTTCACAATCCATGAATTACCTCGGCAACAAGTGTAAGTAACCACGTCGGCCAAAACTAGTGCAAGCATCAAGACTACTTAGATACATGCTTTCAAGAACTTCATTATAGCTTGCGGATCAAGCACACACCTTTAATACATTTTGGAGACATCCACGAACAACATATAATCACCTAGGAGCTGACAAATCCAACCGCAACAGATCTCACTTGAGGACAACAAATATCACTTGAAGACATATCACATATTGCTTCACAATAAACACCGTCAAACTCTGCTAATCAATAACTTGCTTTCCGGAGCACCAAATCACAAATTCTTTGGAAAGAAGATAGCTAAGGACTTTATAAACTTAAGTCCAAAACCACAAGACTAAAATCCAAACTACGAAGAAATCTGGAGCAAAATACTTTCTCCTTATCACACTGCAAATGCTGTCAGACACAGTCTTCAAACTGGTGAATATAACTTTTGCTGCACAGTGATCCTGACCACCAAATTTAGGATTTAGCATCTTCAAACACTTCTTTAAAACATATCCAAATCTCATACTCCGGTCTTCAACACAGAGGAAATACGGTGCAAAATAATCAGACAATGTTCTTAACATGACAACTCAATCAACCAACAAACAACAATATCAGAAGATAAAGTTGGCACTAATGACAACACAAACATGTTGACATCAATGACAACACCAATTAGCACATACTTGCAATAGTTACAATTATTTCATAATGAGCATGTGGAGGACATTTTTCTTCTTTAGTAGGAACTTTTAAAATTCTTTGGAATTTTTATTATTGGCCTAGGATGTTCAAATATGGTCATGAATGGGTAACAAAATATGAATCTTGTCAACAATTTGTTGGAAAGGTGAAGCTTGCAATGTTTCATTGAGACCTGTAGTTATAGAAGACCCTTTTCTGTAGTGGGGCTTAGATTTCATTCGTCCACAAAACCCATCATCAAGTGCTATACATACGCACATTCTAGTAGCAACAAATTATTTTACTAAATGGGTGGAGTCTATTCCAGTGAAACAAATTACTATAGAAATTGTATGCAGTTTCATCAAACATAACATTCTGGTTAGGTTCGATGTTCCTCACAAGTTAGTAATTGATAATGCTTCTAATTTTTCTTCATCTAAAATATCTAGTTTTTGTTACAAGTATGGGAGTATTTGATCACATGTCTCTAATTATGATCCTTAAGGAAATAGTCAAGCTGAGTGTAGCAACAAAAATCTCACAACCATGATTTATAAGTTAGTGGATGATAATCAACATAGTTGGCACTAAAGATTATATGACACATTATGTGCAAATAGAACAACCAAAAAGAGACCCGTCAGGATGTCTCCATTCGAGCTTATTTATGGAATATATTTCAAGTTACCCATCTCTTTGGAACTTTAAGTGCTTCAACTTCAAAACATGGTTGAATATGATTAGTTCAAAGATCTTTTGGAAAAGAGGACCTTATATTTGACCAAAAGTAGAAGAGCAAAGAGAACAAGTAGTAGACATAATTAAAGAACATAAAGCCAAGGTAAAGCAATTATTTGACAGGAAAGCTAGACCCATACAATTTTTCTATGGGTGATCTAGTATTGCTATGAGATAAAAGAAAGTAACCTAAAGGAATCCATGGCAAGTTTGATTCACTTTGGAAAGGCCCATTTCAAATCAGAAAGACTTGTAGAGAGAACTCATTCTATCTTGCCTACTTGGATGGTATGCATCTGCCCCTTCCTTATAGTGGGCAACATTTAAAGCTTTATAATTAGTGAAATGGGTTGTCCCCTGTCTTTGTACATAAATTTTCCTTTTTGTTTCCTGTTGTTTCCTTTATCTCTTTTGCCTTTCCCTTCTTTTGATCTATTTTTTTCCCTACCTCATCTTATGACTCTATTTGCCCAATGGATAAGGCACTAGTTTTTACTAGAGATTCTGGGTTCTTCTATGTTCGCAAGGTCCTTGTTCCTAGTTAGATCCAACTATTCCCCCCATTTTTGGTTAAACTTTAAAATTTAAGCATGTCATGTATCTGAAGTTGGTCACACATCAAGAGATCCAAATTATATGTTTTTCCCCAAGTCCTTCAAGTCCATTTAAAAAATTCCAAGTCTTTCCATTTTATGTTGGAGATTTTGCTTCTAATTGAACTATCAGAGGTTCAACAGGTTCAAGGACCCTTTAAACCCTGAAATATTGCTTTGTCAGTGTTTTCACAGTTCAATGAACCATTGAATCTCTAACATATCAAGTATATGCAACATTCAACATTCTCTGGGTCCTTGTCACGTCTTGTTTTTATAGACAATATTATTATTCTAGATTAATGAACATTTACCATGATTGTTTTACTTTGAGTAAGTTTCATATGTGTGAAGGTAATTATCATGAAGTTATATTTGAATAAACTAGAAAATTGATTGGAAAGTAAAATAATATCAATGTGAATGTAATGATTTGCTTCGGCTATGTTTTTGGAGACACTAACCTATTGACGTCGAGTTGAGTGTGAATGAATGTAGGTACTCGTCAAAGACGAGAACATGGTTGAGGCAGAAGTGTTCTAGCCACTTGACAAGAACTGATGGGATGGTTTACCCTGATGCAATCACACACTCACGTAGTTGCATAGGCATTTTTTGAATGACCTATTTTATGCATTGATGTGTGGTTATTAATCGTGATTGATGATTAGATGTTAGAATAATTAGTGTGTTAGAAATTGTTTTCGAATGCATGATGTGATTACTTAAATTTAATGTCTTTTCAAATTATATTTAAATGGTGTATTGTATTTTAAATAAGGAAATATATATGTTTGTACTTTATTTAAATAAATAATAAATATTATTTTCTATTTACATGTGTTCAGATGTTTGGAAGACAATATGTAAAATAAATTGAATAATTATATTAAATTATAATGGATATATATTCCCACTTCATGATTTATTTAAAGTGATTATGTTTTAATAAAAATAGTTAAATTATATTAAAAATAGCATTATTATATTTAGGAAATGAATAAAAGAAGTAAAATATACTTACTGTCATTCATGCGACAGTAAGCTAAATAAAACAATATTATTTTAATATAAATAAGAAAATTAGAGCTTTTAAACATGGTTTTTCTCATGCAAACTAAAATTAAAAACTTCAGTCCAAAAACCTAAAAGGAGATCGCCAATATTAGGGAGATAATTTTTAATAAAAGAAGGGAGATCTGGAACATAAGAGACCACTGGAGATTTTAGCAGAGAAGGACGTTTTCTAAGCATCAGAGAGAAAGAGGACGTGATTATGATTGGACAGTGACAAGCGACAGAAGGTTGTTGCGACTGGGTTGGCAAGATCGACCTCTTCTCAGGCAAACGATCCGGGTATTTATCTTATATTTTGCATTGTTTAAAAGTCTGTTAAATGGCAGTAGAACTTATGTAAATTGACGTGTATGTGTGTACCCTTTTCTAGCCTGCGTTTGATTGTAAATCAAACTGTGAGTGTATTCTTTTCGGTTTGCTATAACAAACTCTCTGAAACTACCTACTGGCCGCTTAATGACAGAACATACCTGTGTGCTATTTTATAGTTTTATACTCCCTCTCTCTCTTGAAATTTTATCTCTAACCAGCAGTTAAAGTAAGACCATGGCATTTGGATTAAAATGACCTACCTTGTTTATTTACCAGCCGCCAGATGTTTGCTTCATTGCTGTTATTTTTCTTTCTTCTGGCGTCGACTTATCTGTTCCTTTGGCCACTAAGATGTAAGACCAGAACTACATGTATTTCCTTTAATCTTTCTATCTCCTTTGAGTCAACCTAGGTGGTGTCTGACTTCTTTTCTGTGTGACCAGATTGGGTTTGAGCTTTGGTTGAAGCGTTGGGTCTCTCTCCTCTAAACGGACCTGCTATTTTTGTTTATTACCAGCCGACCAACTCCTCAAACAATGGCATTTATTTCTGATTTTATTCCTAGTAAATCACTTTCTTCTTGATCTTGATCTTATTTGTTGAAACAACTGAATTCTCAGATGTTGATAAAATTATTTTCTGACAAACACATATATGACTGTATTTTTCTGTATTGCTGTTTTGGATGAGTTCATGATATAAAATGACCTTTTTATGGGTGAAATTTGAACTCTTAAAATTGATAAAACTATTGTATTCCTGTAGGCATATTCCTTATTTGTTTGCTAATTTAAAACACTATTTGGAACCATTATCTTGAATGACAGAAATTAGATTACAAACTCCGTTCTTTATTTATTTTCAATTCTGCCACAGCTCCTGTCACAAAAATGATAGGAAGGTTTTTGAATGCTTCATATGAACTTATTGAATAAACTAAGTAGTTCCTGTCACAGATATGATAGTAGGTTTTGATAAAACTGAGAATGACTTTTATACAGTGAATTATGACTGAAAATGGATTAGAAATTATATAAAATTGATAACCTTATGGATACATATGTATGAAGGAAAATATGTATTATTGCTTGAAAAGTGTATTTCCTTAATTGATGTTTTTGGAAAGGGACTTTTGATTGATTTATTGGTAAACTTGAATTCTTGATTCTTTATTTACTTGCTTCTTGGGGAAATAAGTAGTTTTTATCTAGGAATGTATTGTGTTACTTTCTGGGCTAGGATGTCGAATGTGGATTTTCAGAGATGGCTTTTCCTCTTTTCGAGAATTGAACCAGGTTACTATTTAAAGGATTTGATCTAATTGAGATGACATTGAAATAGATGTTTATTTGTCTAGCAAAATTTATTTATATATATCTCTGCCACATCCTGTTGTGAGACAATTTGCTTTTCATTATTTAGAATTGTACATTCAAACATCAAGGTTGCATTGGGTGTTCCCTCCTGCCAGTTGTTTCCAGGTAGCTAGACATTTCGTGTAGGGCTGGGTTTCCTTCTTTTCATGAAGGGATCTAGGGAAGTGTAATTACTTCATGGTTGGGTGGAAAAGCACTTGGGCCATGTTTCCATCTCTCGGCTCGTAGGTGGTGGACCACTTGGTTCGTGCAACTGATGAGCATATTGATTTATTGATTCTTGTTGTACATGATTATTGTAACTTGGAATTTGATGTAATATGGCTTGATTGCCATGGATTTTGTATATTATTTATAGTGCTTTTACCTGGATTGAGTACGTGATTTTGTAAGATTTAATGATATTTTGATTCATATTTATGAGATGGTTCATTTTACTTGTGATATTGTAATTAAGCAGATTAATTACACCCTTTTTATCTTTTATATTGTAATTAAGTGGATTAATTACATCTTTCTACTTTGGATATTGTGATGTTGTATTTAAGTGGATTATTTACTTCATTTATTTTTGTGATGAAATTGAGGGCTTTACATTTTGGTATTAGAGCTCTAGGTTGAACACTAGGGCCTTTGTTTCTTTTGGGACTATTGTGCTAAGTTGTGAACTTGATACAGATTATCCATCATGAATACTAGAAACACTAATCGAGGTGAAGGATTAGGAATTGGTCAAAATAGAGGAAACCGTGGAGGTGCACGAGGTGGTCAAAATGCTGGGGATCGTGGAGATGCCAGTAATGATCAAGATGGAAGATTGGACCGTATTCTTGCTCTCTTGACCCAACAGAACACGAGGATGAATGCTCTTGAGTAGGAGATCATGGGAAATCCTAGAGGGCAGAATGCTAATGAAAACCTAAGGGTTGAGGTGAAAAATGAGAATATAAGGATAGAAGTTCAAGTTCCTGAAGTTGGAGCTAATGCTAGTAATCAAGCAAGGATTGTAGAAGAATTGGGGAAAGACCTCAAGAAAGTATCACCGCCAAAATTTGATGGAAAGACAATTGGAGATGGAGCTAAAGCCTGGATAATAGAAATGGAGAAATACTTTGAGCTCTGAAACCTTTCAGCTCACACGAAGGCAATGTAGGGATCTTACAAGTTGACTGGTGAAGTAGCAACATGGTGGGACAATGAGAAGTCAGATAAGAAGCTGTTACCTGGTGAAATAACTTGGGAGATTTTCCTGCAATTGTTTAAGAAAAGATGGTTACCACAGTTATTCTTCGACAAGAAGATGACAGAGTTTCAAAATTTGGTTCAAGGAGGTATGTCTGTAACCAGCTATTGGGAAAGGTTTTCACATCTACTTAAGTATGTTCTATAGTATTAGACAGATGAGAGATTTCAGATCAGGAAGTTTATTTTGGGATTAAGGCCTCAGATTGGAATAGAGGTAGACATTCATAATCCATTCACTATGGATGTAATTTTTGAGAAGGCAATTAAACAAGAGCAGAAGTTGCAACAAGCAACTAGTTACTGTAAGCAAAGAGATGCAAAGTTTGCTAATAAGAAACCTCAGAATAATCAACAGAACTATCAACAAAATAACAACCAAGGCAATAACAGGCAAATCAGGAATATGAAGAGAGGTAATAATTCTCAGGATAGAAATGGAGGAAACAAAAGAGGTGGCTATAACAACAGAAACAACAATAAGAGGGAAAGAGCTGAGGACCAAGAGCACCTAAGGGTGGATGCTGTAATTGTGGAGGAGAGCATTATGTAAATGTATGTCCACATGAAAGGGGAAACAAGAATCAACAAGGAGCACCGCAACATTAGATTCATGCCGCAGTGGACAATCAACAAGCAGATTTTCAAGCAACACCTATTCAGTTTCAAGGTAAGCTCTATGGACTACCTATTTCTATTTTAATTGATACTGGTGCCACAAAGTGTTTTGTAGATCCTAGAGTAGTATCTAAGTTATCTATTGGACCTAGTCATATGGAAAACTCTTAGATGGTACAATATGGCAATAGAGTAGAAAAGAGAGTAGACTCATGTCTAGCATGTAGTGAGTTAGAGCTTCCTAGTTTTCAGACAAAAGTAAATTTGTATGTAGCACCTTTGGGCTCTTATGATGTAATTTTGGGTATCAACTGGTTAGCTGAACATAAGTCTCTAGTAAATTGTGAAGACAAAGTGGTTAGATGTTTGGATGACCTAGGGAATCAAGTGGAAATGAATGGATCTAAGAGACCTTTAGAGCTTAGGCAAATCTCAGCTATGCAATTGAAGAAAGCCAAGAGGAAAGGGTGTGCAATTTATGTTGTCCAAGTAAAGGATCTTGACAAAGAAGAACCAGTGTTCAATGACTTCCCAATCCTTAGAGATTTTAGAGATGTATTTCTTGTGGAGTTGATAGAGTTACCACCAAAGAGAGAATTTGACTTCTCAATTGATTTGCTACCAGGGACTGAGCCTCAATCTAAGGCACCCTACAGAATGACTACTACAGAATTGTATGAGCTTAAAGAATAATTGCAGGAGTTGCTAAATCAAGGGTTCATTAGACCTAGTGTGTCACCATGGGGCGCACTGGCCATCTTTGTAAAGAAAAAGGATGGTACTTTGAGATTATGCATTGATTATAAGATGCTTAACAAAGCTACTATAAAGAACAAGTACCCACTCCCAAGAATTGATGAGCTCTTTGATCAGATGAAAGGAGCAACGGTGTTCTCAAAGATAAACCTTAGATCCAGTTATCACCAATTGTAGATTAAGGATGAGGACATCTCTAAAACAAATTTTAGGACTCGATATGGTCACTACGAGTTCACAGTGTTACCATTTGGGTTGACTAATGCTCCAACAGCTTTCATGAATTTGATGAATAGCATTTTCAGAGATTGTTTAGATGATTTTGTGTTGATCTTCCTTAATGACATATTAATATACTCTAAATCAGTGGAAGAGCATGAAAGGCATTTGAGGATAGTGTTGCAGTGCTTAAGAGAGCGAAAGCTTTTTGGTAAATTATCTAAGTGCACATTCTTTCAAGATAAAGTGCACTATCTTGATCATGTGATCTCGACAGAGGGGATTGCAGTTGATCCTGAGAAGATAAAAGTGATAATGGAATGGTTTGCATCATAAAGTGTGACAGAAGTCAAAAGTTTTATGGGACTTGTAGGTTATTATAGAAAGTTTGTGGAAGTTTTCTCAACCATAGCAGCACCGATTACTTCACTTCAAAAGAAGGGTAAGAAGTTTGAATGGACCGAAAGGTGTGAGCAAGCTTTCCAAGTGCTAAAGGAAAAGCTCACAACTGCTCCTATCTTGACCATATAATATCCTAATGGTCACTTTACAGTTATAACAGATGCTTCAAGAGAAGGAGTAGGTGGAGTGTTAATGCAAAATGAGCAAGTGGTTGCTTATGAGTCAAGAAAGTTAAAGCAACATGAGTTCAACTATGCACTTGAGTTAGCTGCCATAGTTCGTGCACTGCATATGTGGAGGCATTATCTTTTAGGTAAGCCCTTTGAGTTGAAAATAGATCATTTAGGGCTCAAGTATATATTTACTCAACCTAACCTTAATGCAAGACATAGAAGGTGGTTAGAATTCCTTAGCGAGTATGACTTTGAAATTGAGTATATAAAAGGAAAAGAGAATAGGGTAGCAGATGCTCTTAGTAGAAGAAGACATTTGGCTGCCATGGTTACAATGAGATCCAATTTGAAGCATAAAGTAATTCAGAATCTTCAAGGGGATGAGCACTATGAAAGAGTAAAGCAAGCTTTGGAAGTAACCCCTTAGATCACAGGTTTGATGGTTATGTGATTGAATCAGATGTACTTTTGAGATTTCAGGGAAGAAAGTATATTCCTAACTCAGGAGAGTTGAGGAAGTTAGTGCTTGAAGAGATCCACAATGCACCTTATTCAGGACACCCTGGAGTGACCAAGATGGTCGAATGTTTGAGACCTTTATACTTTTGGCCTAGACTTAAGAAGGATGTGACGGAATTTGTGGCTCGATGTTTGGAATACCAACAAGTCAAGGCTGATCATGTGCATCCAGCAAGATTGTTGTACTTGCACAATATTCTTGAGCATAAGTGGCAAGTAATAAGTATGGATTTTATTCAGGGGTTACCCATGTCTAAGAATAGGCATGCTTTCATCTTAGTGGTTGTGGACAAGTTGACTAAAGTAGCACATTTCATTCTGGGGAATCTTTCAGATGGTTCTATGGTTTTAGCTAATAAGTTTGTTTAGTAGATTTTTTAATTGCATGGAGTGCCTGAGATGATCATTTCAGATCGAGATACTCACATGACATCTAGATTTTGGATAACTCTTAATGCAGCTTTGGGTGCAAAGTTGAATTTTAGTTTGGCCTATCATCCTCAAACAGATGGTTAGACAAAAAGAGTTAATAAGGTTGTAGAAGACCTTCTCAGAATGTATTGTATGGATCAACAATATAAATGGGAGGAGTATCTTCCATTGGTAGAGTTTGCATATAACAATTCATACCATGCATCATTGGGAATGGCACCATTCGAAGCTCTTTATGGGTGTAGGTGTCGAACACCTATCAGCTAGGATAAGGTGGAGGATAGAATAGTGATTGGTCCTGAAATGTTAAGAGAAATGGATGATCAAATGAAGTTGATCAAGGAAAAGTTGAAGCAAGCTTTAGATCGTCAAAAGAGTTATGCAGATAGAAATAAAATGCCTAGACATTTCTCAGTGGGTGACAAAGTCTTTTTGAGGGTCAAACCTCATAAGAGTTTAGTTTCATTTGGCAAAGCGTCCAAACTTGCTCCTTGTTTTGTAGGAGCATTCGAAGTTCTGGAAGTGATTAATCCTATCGCTTATAGACTTGCTCTACCGCCTGCACTTGCAGAATCCATAATGTTTTTCATGTGTCCTTACTTAAGCTTTATCATCTTGATGCGTCACATATTCTTATTGGTGTGCTTTATAGGTTCAGGATCTAGGAGTGGTTCTGGTGGAGCCCACTCAAATTTTGGGGAAGCACAACATTAAGTTGCATAGCAGAGATGTGGTGAAATATAAGGTCCAATGGGATCAATATTCAGAGGATAGTGCCACATGGGAGTATGCGAAGGAGATTGATAGATCTTTTCCTCATTTGAGGAGGATATATCATAGATTTCTTATTCATACATGGATTATGATACTTTGAGTTTGGTTATTGTTTTGATACTTTAAGTTTGATTATTATTTTGAGATACTTTGAGTTGATGTTATTAATTTATGATACTTTGATACTTTAATGGTGGTTGATTGATACTTTATTGTTTTGATGTGTAATAAGACATCGAGATGATATCTCTTCCAAGTGGGGAAGGATGTCACGTCTTGTTTTTACGGACAATATTATTATTCTGGATTAATGAACATTTACCATGATTATTTTACTTTGAGTAAGTTTCACATGTGTGAAGGTAATTATCATGAAGTTATATTTGAATAAATTAGAAAATTGATTGGAAAGTTAAATAATATCGATGTGAATGTAGTGATTTTCTTCAGATATGTTTTTGGAGACACTAACCTATTGACATCGAATTGAGTGCGAATGAATGCAGGTACTTGTCGAAGACGAGAACATGGTTGAGGCAGAAGTGTTCTAGCCACTTGGCAAGAATTGATGGGATGGTTTACCCTAATGAAATCACACACTCACGTAGTTGCATATGCATTTTTTGAATGACCTATTTTATGCATTGATGTGTGGTCATTAATCATGATTGATGATTAGATGTTAGAAAAATTAGTGTGTTAGATATCATTTTCGAATGCATGATGTGATTACTTAAATTTAATGTCTTTTCAAATTGTATTTAAATGGTGTGTTGTATTTTAAAAAAGGAAATATATATGTTTGTATTTTATTTAAATAAATAATAAATATTGTTTTCTATTCACATGCGTTTAGATGTTTGGAAGACAATATGTAAAATATATTGAATAATTATATTAAATTATAATGGATATACATATTATTTTACTATTCTCACTTCTTGATTTATTTAAATTGATTATGTTTTAATAAAAATAGTTAAATTATATTAAAAATAGCATTATTATATTTAGGAAATGATTAAAAGAATTAAAATATACTTACTGTCATTCATACGATAGTAAGCTAAATAAAATAGTATTATTTTAATATAAATAAGAAAATTAGAGCTTTTAAACATGGTTTTTCTCATGCAAACTGAAATTAAAAACTTCAGTTCAAAAACCTAAAAGGAGATCACCAATATTAGGGAGATAATTTTTAATAAAAGAAGGGAGATCTGGAACAAAAGAGACCACTGAAGATTTTAGCAGAGAAGGACATTTTCTGAGCATCAAAGAGAAAGAGGACATGATTCTGATTGGACAATGACAGGTGACAAAAGGTTGCTGCGACTGGGTTGGCAAGATCGACCTCTTCTCAAGCAAATGATCTGGGTATTTATCTTATATTTTGCATTATTTAAAAGTCTGTTAAATTGTAGTAAAACTTATGTAAATTGGCCTGTATGTGTATACCCTTTGCTGGCCTACGTTTGATTGTAAATTGACCTGTGAGTGTATTCTTTTCAGCATGCTATAACAAACTCTCTGAAATTACCTACTAGCCACTTAATGACAGAATGAACCTACATGCTATTTTATTGTTTTATACTCCCTCTCTCTCTTGAAATTTTATCTCTAACCAGCAGTAAAAGGAAGACCATGACGTTTGGATTAGAATGACCTACCTTGTGTATTTACCAGCCACTAGATGTTTGCTTTATTGCTGTTATTTTTCTTTCTTCTGGCGTCGACTTATCTCTTCCTTTGGCCACTAAGATGTAAGACTAGGCCTGCATGTATTTTCTTTAATCTTTATATCTCCTTTGAGTTGACCTGGGTGGTGTCTGACTTCTTTTCTGTGTGACCAGATTGGGTTCGACCTCCGGTTGAGGCGTTGGGTCTCTCTCCTCTAAATGAACCTGCTATTTTTGTTTATTACCAGATGACCAACTCCTCAAACAATTACATTTATTTATGATTTTATTCCTAGTAAATCACTTTCTTCTTGATCTTGATCTTATCCATTGAAACAACTGAATTCTCAGATGCTGATAAAATTATTTTCTGATAGACACATATATGACTGTATTTTTCTGTATGCTATTTTGGATGAGTTCATGATATAAAACAACCTTTCTATGGGTGAAATTTGAACTCTTAAAATTGATAAAACTATTGTATTCCTATAGGCATATTCCTTATTTGTTTGCTAATTTAAAACACTATTTGGAACCATTATCTTGAATGACAGAAATCAGATTACAAACTCCGTTCTTTATTTATTTTCAATTCTGCTACAGCTCCTATCACAGAAATGATAGGAAGATTTCTGAATGCTTCATATGAATTTATTGAATAAACTAAGTAGTTCCTATCACAGATATGACATTAGGTTTTGATAAAACTGAGAATGAATTTTATACAGTGAATTATGACTGAAAATGGATTAGAAATTATATAAAATTGATAACCTTATGGATGCATATGTATGAAGGAAAAGATGAATTATTGCTTGAAAAGTGTATTTCCTTAATTGATGTTTTGGGAAAGGGATTTTTGATTGATTTATTGGTAAACTTGATTTCTTGATTCTTTATTTACTTGCTTCTTGGGGAAAGAAGTAGTTTTTATCTAGGAATGTATTGGGTTACTTTCTGGGCTAGGATGCCGAATGTTGATTTTCAGAGATGGCTTTTCATCTTTTCAGGAATTGAACCAGGTTACTATTTAAAGGATTAGATCTAATTGAGATGACATTGAAATAGATGTTTTTTTGTCTAGCAAAACTTATTTATATATATCTCTTCCACATCCTGTTGTGAGAGAATATGCTTTTCATTATTTAGAATTGCACATTCAAACATCAGGGTTGCATTGGGTGTTCCCTCCTGCTAGTTGTTTCTAGGTAGCTAGACATTTCATGCAGGGCTAGGTTTCCTTCTTTTCATGAAGGGATTTGGGGAAGTGTAATTACTTCATGGTTTGGTGGAAAAGCACCTGGGCCATGTTCCCATCTCTTGGCTCGTAGGTGGTGGACGAAGTGGTTCGTGCGACTGATGAGCATATTGATTTATTGATTCTTGTTGTACATGATTATTGTAACTTGAAATTGGATGTAATATGGCTTGATTGCCATGGATTTTGTATATTATTTATAGTGCTTTTACCTGGATTGAGCACATGATTTTGTAAGATTTAATGACATTTTGATTCATATTTATGAGATGGTTCATTTTACTTGTGATATTGTAATTAAGTGGATTAATTACACTCTTTTTATCTTTTATATTGTAATTAAGTGGATTAATTACATCTTTCTACTTTGGATATTGTGATGTTGTATTTAAGTGGATTATTTACTTCATTTATTTTTTTGATGAAATTGAGGGCTTTACAGTCCTTGTTATCAATTCTCAGTCAAAACAAAGTTAGAGGATCCATAGGTTCAAGAACTCCTTAAACCTCTAACTGATGCTTTTAAGTCTTTATATACCTCGACAAAAACACTTTGAACAACTATTTATAAAAGAAAGTCAGAGGTTTTGCAGGTTCATGAACCGTCTGAGCCTCCAACAAGGTTCAATCATCCAGAAAAGTGCTGACATTTAGAAGGTTTCCAATGAGGTTCAAGAAGGCACTAAACCTCTAAAATTTTGAGCTAATCGAAGAGTTCAATGGTTCATGAACTTCCCAACTCTTCGATAAATGAAGAGAAGCAAATTAGTTCTCGAACATTCCTACAAACAGACTGTTGGTGCTCATTTTTGGCCTGGAAGTAAAGCTTGCAGGTGGAGGGTTTCTTTTTCAAACCCTAGGTTTCCCTCTTCATCGGCGAGAGTTTGTGTTGTGTCTTAGCGATCATGTTGATAGCACGGTGTCTTCTTCCATCGCTGAGACTTTGTGCTATCGGTGAATGAGATTGTTGTTCTACCGATGGTGTTGGTCTTGCCGACAGGGGTAAGTCATGTATTCATCGGCAGGAGTGGGAGCTATCGGGTGAGCAGTCAGATGTTGGGCCGACAGTGTAGTGTTTGGCCGATGAAGATTCATCGGCATGTGTCTTACCGAAGAAAGTGGGGTTGACGTTTGGCGATCGGCGAGACTTTTGAGATCGGGCTAGCAGTTGGAGGGTCTGCCGATGGGTAGTGTTTGGCTGATGAGGTTTCATCGGCGTGTGTTTGGCCGACGGAGGGATGAGGCCATAGTTCATCGGCATGAGTTGTTATATCGGCGAGGGAGTTTTGAGCTGGGCCGATGGTATATGTCATAGCGATGGGTTCTTGGCGAAGGGTTGTGTGTCAAGCGTGGCAAAATGCTCGACACCTATCAAGTGTGCGACCATGTTTATAAACTACTGATGTGAACTCCTCACCATGCATGTGGGATTATTCCCCTGTGTATTTTCAAACTTTGAGCGAAGCACTTTTGGCGGGAACTTCTGTTTGAAGTGTTGCGACAGTTTCCATGTGGTTGCGGGTGGTTGAGGCCCTTAATGGCGACATTGTAGAGTTATGGACGACGGTACAGGCGATCAGGTTGCCCAATTTTTGAGCAGAGGCTCCAGATAATGGCGCTTGGCTCGAGGCTCCTCTTTGTCTGCTGCATTTATTTTTTTTTCTGAGCGCCATTCCTTCTGAGGACTTTACCTGGCGGAATTTTTGTCAAAGCCATGTAATTAATTGCTTGTGGTACACTACCTGGCTGTTATAAGCAGGAAGTGTTACCACTTTTTCAGAGGTTGTTGAAAGTTGAACATTTTGGCTCTGTGATACAAGACAGCTGGTTTTGGCTGCTCTATCCACAAAAAACTTGTGAGTTTATGTATCTCCTGTTGTATGTTTTTGTATGAATCCACTGATTTCATGGTTAAATTTATATGAGAAATGCTATGTTAGCATGTGTTTTGTTAATTTTGTCTCCAGTATTGCATGTATCTTTCTTCTGAGTCTGGGTATTTAAGGAATGTTGAGACTCTAGAACATAGAATTCCTGTGTTGAATGTCTGATCTTTTAACTTCTGCTCAAAGGTAGATTAAACTGTTTTCAGATTAAACATTGGGAAGGGTATACTGCAGTAGGGATGCCATAAGTATAGATAGATTAACACTCTGTATCGGGAGATATCTGTAAGACAGGTATCATATGTATCCCCCTGAAATCCAGTTTTAGCTATTCATGCTGATCATTCATAGGTGTATGTCTACTGACTCCAGCCCCTGGATAGGCACCAATCTTGCTTTGTGTTTGTGTTACAACCATGTCCAGCTTTGTATCCGAACTTAAAATCAAAGTCAAACTCTAAAACAACCATTAGGACATTAGAAATAGTTTTAGGATCCTCAGTCCTCTGCCTACAACTGCAAATAGGCCCAAAGCTAGCCCCTTTGCTCTTATCTTTCAGTTTTGGTCTACTTACAGGAGGACTCATCTGCTTTCTGTCAGCATCCCAGCCTTAGTATGCACATTATCATGGGTGTTGAGTAGGGAATACCCCCCTAGGTTTTGCAGAGCCTGAAGAAGAAGAGGAGATAAAATATAGAGTCTATCTCCTACACTGTTGGCCCCTGGCCCAAAGATCCTATTGATCATTGATGGCTACCTTGTAGGGAAATCTGGGAATAAGCATCCAGTCTGGGAAAGAACCAACACAGACAAGAATGAAAGAAGCAAACAAAGAAAGTTGGAGGTTCCACAGGTTCAAGAATCATATAAATGTTTGACACATCATTAGTATTTGAAGAAAAATAATAAGGAAGTTAGAGGTTCAACAGGTTAAAGAACTAGTTGAATCCCCAACATTGGTTCGAGGTAACTCTATATCTCCAACATGGAAGTAAATCAAAGAAAAGTGAATGAAACAATCATTTAAAAATCCAAAGGCCAATAAAAGATCTATTTTGCTTCAAAATTACATTGAACCTTTGACAAAAGGGAAAATAATGTTATAAAATAAATATTAAAGATTATTCACAAAACATTTAAAACTTTTGAACAAGAAGAGGAATCTGCACATTCAGCTACAGTGAATGCAACACATCTATGTACCTAGTCTATCCCTTTCGAACCCATTTCACTTAAATTGTGAGGTAAGTTGAGTTTCTCCTATTTCAATTGCTAATAGGTTCTCACCTTTTCCCCTCTTTTTTATTGCTTCACACTACTAGCTCATTAGCAATTCAAGGTATTCTGCTATAGAACCCTAGTTTTTCATGAAGTATATGTATTTTCGTACCTGCACATACCTGAATTTGACCCCCTCTCTTTCTATCGACCAAATCATTTTTCAAACCCCAATCCATCTATTTTAGATAATCTCTAAACCACATAAAATGAAGAATTCCTACCAAGGATATGAACATGAATCTATTTTGCATAATTCCCCATATAATGTCTGAGATAGCAGGTTAGGGCACATTGACTTAGAAGAATTTTGGCACTGAATGTCTCAAAACCCTAGATCTCCAATGGCAGAAGCAACTTTTTAGAGTGGATTAGCACATGCAGGTGGTTTTTCTACCTCAATGCAATGCATCGATCTAGTTATTACTTGTGTAAAGCACTACAAACCTAAGACAAGGGAGGTCAGGATGGTGGATGACCAGAGATTGGCAAGACTAGATGGGCCTTCTTTGGGTATTACATTTAGGCTCCCAGTTAGAGATGAGTATGCAGATATAGTATGGACACAAGTGGTTACTACATTCAAGGGAAAAAGGATCTTTGTTTTAATAATATTGCTAAATATTGGTTGAAGGTACCAAAGAAAGGAAAGTCTTGACTTCCTAAAGTCCTACAAAGATCTCATTTCAACAATAATGTATCTGACATTATTACCTTGTTGAATAGGGTTATGGGGAAAAAAGAGATTAAATCTTATAAATATTGGATGTGCTAATTCATTATTGTAATTGGATATGCATCTTAATATGTTGATTGGGGCAAGTTAATTAGTGATAGCCTCCACAACCAATTGATAAATTTTAGAACACTCAAAATTTCTACACGACCTCTTATTCGTTTTATGCTATTACAAACATGCAACCATGGATAAACTTGCAAGGTCATGGAATATATGATAATACCACTCAGATCTATGATTTTTATCCACAACTGTAATAGGATAACAATAATAAACATTTTAGACGAGTCACTGATGCTTTCAGCATACTTGCAGTTAGAGAACTTGATGGGAACATGTGATTATAGATCTCATTAGAAGAAACTAACCTAATTGTTCAATGTGGTATTTATTTCATCCAATTTCCAAAATTTACCTATATCAGAATTGGTGGTTATGATGGATACCCTTACAAATTACCTCGATATCCCAATGATTGTCTTATCTTAATTGAAATTTACTAGAAGATGGAATGTGTGAACAAGCAATGTAGAGACAAAAAGAAGGTAGGGTATCCATTTACTTTGGGCTTAAGCTACTACACTTTCCCATCTTCAACTAAAGCTTAAAATGTTGGAAGATCCCTTGTCAAGATTACAATGCACTTCTATAATATGAGATGTACTTTTGATAGTAGGAATTATGTAAAGGGAAACTTGCATTTGGAATCTAAATAGTTCCATCATCCACACTTGGGGGACTATTGGATTGATTGTGAATATGACTTCAAGGTGTGGAGAGGAGATTGGTCTAGGATGACCATTGAAAACTTGAAAGAATATGAATTGGGCTGGGACACTGCATGCATAGAAGATGACAATTCTGACGTGGTTGATGACCTCTACAAAAACACCCTCCAATTCCAACCTCTCACGCCCATTAACTAGGTAGATAAAGAAATGGTTGATATAAGAGTGAGATCTCTTTATTTTAACCAGGTCTAAGAAATGTTTAGATGCCAAGATTTCTTAGCATACTACCTCAAAACCTCATAATGTACCTCCAAAGAAGCAAAAGCAATCAGAAAAGCAAAGTGGAGTATCTTCATCTCAACCTGCTACAAATGTATACACAATAAGGGCTAGGTCAAATGTAGCTAGAGGTGGGGATGGAGAAGATCCTAAGAAGGGGATGGACTTGAAAACTCATGTGCTCAAGGAGATACTAGGGTAAGACAAAAGTTGGAAATAAAGAGACCTCAAGTCCATCAAAATACACAAGGGGAAGCTCAACAAACTGAGACTACAACTGTTGTAGATGTAAATCCCCTTCCATCCTACTTCATCATAGGATCACACACACATTAAAGTAGGGGCTAAATGTTATGGAGTAAAAGTGGACACATGCCTTTTTACCTCCTAGTTTACCTCCTAGGTCCCCGTGTTTACACTTTACATGTAAATTATTCATATATATAAACATATATAAACAAGTGTTTGAATTCATTTGTAACTAGGTTGATGATAGAAAAGTTGATGTTAGCAAGGTTATGATATTGTGCAAAGGTGAATTCAAGGCATTCATTATGTTTGTTGCAGACTTGTGTTAGTATTGTGTTTGTTGCAGATTTGAATTCATCATCAACATCCTTGTGAATTGAAGAATCTTCATCCTTTCAAGGGCATCAACTCCAAGGTGACATTATCGTTGTGTTTGAATAATTTCATCATCATTTGGATTATCTTTAGCCTCTGTCCTACTAGAGCACAACCTCTCATTAACAATGGTGTTGGGAAATCTTAAATGCTAACTCAGGATTTGATTGAGGCAAATCCATAAACACCACAACCCCCAAACCCCTTTCTTCATGTGTGCAGGTTGTAGGTGCGGGAGTTGCAGAGGTACATGTATAGGGAAGTTGTTTGAAGGTTAAAGATTCCCGATCCGAAAATAGCATTTGGAAAATCTATTGTAGCAGACTAGGGCATGAGCCCCAGTGTCCAATAGGCCAAATAAACTTGAAATTCAGCATCAGAGCATCTTCTGTGACATTTTTATAGTTTTGAGTTATCAAAGATCTAAACTTTCTAGACTTGGGTGCTAGCCCCCATGTCCTCTGACATTTCATCTTATGAGGGACAAGTTTGGACATCTCATGATCATCTTGGCACTCTCAGATCCTGATTTACTATTTTTTTTTACTGTTATAAACTGATTATCATAGATCTAGGGTTTAAAGCATTGATTTGGCCTAGGGTTTGATAATAAGCTTAGTTGAATCACATCTTTCCTCTGCAAACAATAGCACAAAAGTAGTAGTTGAGCCCTCTTCCATCTTGTAGTGGCTTGGCTCAGTTTTGTCCTTGAATGTTGTAGTGAAAGGAGAGTTTGATCTAGTGTATTCACGTACTTTGCATCCTTCCTCCTTTTACCATATAACATTTTGGTGAACCTGTGTTTTTAATGAATTTGCATCTTGCTAAGTGTTGAAATCAGATTTTGCATTATATCATATCACACTTGTCATTTTTCATTGAAAAATCTAGCATTCATTTAAAAAAAATTGAAAAAATAAGCATTCTAGGCTTGCATAAAGGCATAGTTTTGTATTATTTTCATTGCGCATCATTGGAAGCATTTGAAAATCTGATTCATACATAAGATCTGAGACAAATTATAACAATTAATCATTTCATGATCTCACACCTTGCATTTGCATATCTCATTTGTTAGGGTTTTGTTAAAATTTTGCATTTTTCATATAACCTAGTTTTCACAAGAAGCTAGGATTAGTAGTCAAAATCTTGTTTCAGATTTTGCTGCTCCTTTAAACACTCATTCAAATCTGATTTTGAGTTGTAGTGTTGTTTCATTGTGTGTACTTGCATTCAAATTTCAAATTTTGTAATTAGACAGTGTGTATTTCAACATTAAGGGTTTACACGCTTTCTTCACACATCTTTAAGCAAACTTTTAAATCATTCATCTTGCCTTGTCATGTAGCACTATTTTCATCATATTTACTTTCTTTGTAGTGAAATTATTATGCTTTTGATATTCAAAAACATGATTTCCTCAAACTAGTTATTATCATTTACACCATGGATGCTTCCTATTATTCATCTTTGGAAGCCTTATTTGCATACATCATAGATATTGATAATTTCTACAAATTCACTGATAAATATCCTCAAGTCCTATAACAAATAGCATAAATCTATGATATTGACATTTCCATTAGTTCTACATATGAAATCCTTTGTTACATATCTAATTTTGAAAGCTTCACAACTCTCATGGGCATCTACCCTTCGACCTTAGAGAATCTCACAAATTTCATGAAGGGTCATGAAGAAGGTAATGATGAAGACATTCTCCCTTCTCTTACTACTTTTCATGATGACATAATGGACATCATCTCTAAGACATATGAGGCTGATATAGCCTTGTGTGCCTCATCCAATAATTTGGAACCTTCTCCTAACATAACTCCTCCTTGTGAGGATATTTTGGTGCAAGAAGAAGAAATCATTGAGACATTCCTTAACACCACTCTACCATCTCTTCAACCCAATGATCTTTCTGGCCAAGATGAAACATTGGATGATGAAGACTCTCTTTTTTGAACAACTTATTCAACCTATTGATAATGGAAGTTCCTCTACCGATCTTAAAACTCTTCTTAACCATATCCTAAATGAAGAAATAGATCACCTACCATCGCTTGAGAAATCAAACACCTTGGATATCTCTAATGATGTAGAGAACATAAATGAACATATTGTTCCTAAGGATCAAGATACCTTAGTACCACCTCAACCAACTGAAATGGGAATCTATCCAGCTTCTTCCCCACCATCCTGGCATATAGCAGGAGGAGACTTTCAAGAGAGAAGCTTTCCATTACCAACTCCTATAATATCCTCTTCACAAATACAGGAAGATGTGGATGAAATGATACAAAGGGAAGGAAGAACAAAGGACAAAGCATTAACAATAAATATAAAGATCAAGATAAAAGATAACAGGTAAGTATTTCTAACCCTTTTTAGCCACCTTTGTTGTAGCATCTTTTTGAGTTGTTCACTTATGTGGCCTCCTCTTATGTCATGTTGTGTTCCCCCGTGTTGTGTTAAGTGTTGTTTAGGTCTCTTTGGATGACCCTTGATACTTTTGTAAGGTCAAGGATACAAGGAGACCGCCTCTGTTGTGATCATTCTTCTATTTGTTTCATCATTCTTCTACTTTCCTCTCCTCTATTTTATTGTTGTGTGATGTGCCTTGGGGGCATAACTTCATGGAGGATGTCTTGGGGGCATCCTCCTGTGTTGTAAACCTAAGTCACTCTTATCTCCTCTCTCAATTTTATTGTTTACATTCTTCAGTGGCTCTACTAGCTAGCAGATGATGAAAACAAACAAATACTGATAAGGGCCGTGTGTCCCTTTAGTAAGAAAGAAAAAATGGACCTAGTCCATATATGAAGATGGGGTTGATATATATATCTGATGCTTGACTAGTAGAATCACTCCGTGTTGTGAACTTTTCTTGTAACAAACTCTTGCAATACTCTCAATCTGCTTCAACGCACTTTGGATTGTTTTGTATCTCACCTTGTTGCTACACTCGGTTCTAAGATACCTGCATATAGCCCAACAGCTATACTCAGTTCCAAACCTAAAAGTGTAGCCTTGGCCTTTGATGTGATCTATGATATATGAATAGCTTCTATGAATGGACTTGGTTATTATCTTAAAGTAAGATTTTCTAACAAAAGATTATATATTGTTGATTATCTTATCAAATCATATTGGTGTGTTTGTGGGAACATTCGGTGATTGTGGTACATGTCACCTTTGGGGGCATGGGCTTTGTGAAAGCTCTTGTTCCCTTGCGTGTTTTCACTCTACCTTAATGTGCTTGATACCGGCAAGTGGGATCAACCACCTTAAGGTGGGGACATATATAATGGTATCTATTTGATTACTTTTGACACTGACAAAGCGTGTTTGAAATCCCTCACCATGAGGTGGGATGGTGTATCTCTTGAGCGTGCACATCCTTTTAAATAAAAAATCCCTCATTGTGAGGCAAGATGGCGTATCTCTTGAGCTAGTGCGCATCCTTTCATATAAATCCCTCATTGTGAGGCGGGATGGTTTATCTATTGAGCTAGTGCACATCCTTTTATACAAAGTCCTCATCACGAGGCGTGGTTGGATCTTGAGTCATTCATCCTTAAGCATGTTTTTGGTGGTTGTGGTAGCGTAGCTCAACTGTCAAGTGTGTTTGGCATGTTTTAGATAATGGAGTAGTGATGAGCTCCTCCCTATCGCCCGTGTTTGCTGTGTTAAGACATATAGTGTGTCTATGGCATAATATGTAGTGCTCGTGTATTCCATGTGTCTTCCATGTGTTTTATGTGTCTTCCTTGCATGTCTTGCGTGTTTGTGGCATGGTCTAAATTTGTGTGGAAATGAGTCCCTCCACACACTGTATGTGTTTTGTGCGCTTGCGTGTGGTCTAAAGTTGTGCGGTGATGAGTCCCTCCTCATGCTGTATGTTTTATTTACTTTAGTTAGCATTATATATATAGATATGTAATTGCTTAATCATGTCTTCTCTTCATGCATACTTTTGGTACTGCGTGACTGCATTCATGTCTTCTCCATGTATTGTGTACTTCAATTGTCTTCTCCATGTATTGCATGCTTCCTTACTATATTCACTGTGTCTTATGTGACTGTTAAGTATTTTCTTATGTTTTCCTAAGTCTGGGGGCTAGAAATAGTCCTTCGAGCTTAGGGTGTGTATTCATTCTAAGTGTTTGATATGCTTTGACCATACTTTAATGCATGTGTTGTATCATAGGATCGCACACACATTAAAGTGGGGGTTAAATGTTATGGAGTAAAAAGTGGACACATGCCTTTTTACCTCCTAGTTTAGCTCCTAGGTCCCCATGTTTACACTTTACATGCAAATTATTCCTATATATAAACATATATAAACAAGTGTTTAAATTCATTTGTAACTAGGTTGATGATAGAAAAGTTGATGTTAGAAAGGTTATGGTATTGTGCAAAGGCAAATTCAAGGCATTCATTATGTTTGTTGTAGACTTGTGTTAGTATTGTGTTTGTTGTAGATTTGAATTCATCATCAACATCCTTGTGAATTGAAGAATCTTCATCCTCTCAAGGGCATCAGCTCCAAGGTGACATTATCATTGTGTTTGAATCATTTCATCAACATTTGGATTATCTTTAGCCTCTACCCTGCTAGGGCACACTCTCTCATTAACAACGGTGTTGGGAAATCTTAAATGCTAACCTGGGATCTGACTGAGGCAAATCCATAAACACCACAACCCCCAAACCCTTTTCTTCATGTGTGCAGGTTGTAGGTCTGGGAGTTGCAGAGGTACAGGTACAGGGAAGCTGTTTGAAGGTTAAAGATTCCATATCCAAAAATAGAGTTTGGAAAATCTATTGTAGTAGACTAGGGCACGAGCCCAGTGTCCAGCAGGTCAAATAAACCTAAAATTTAGCATCAAAGTATCTTTTGTGACATTTTTATAGTTTTGAGTTATTGGAGATCTAAACTTTCTAGAATTAGGTGCTAGCCCCCATGTCCTTTGATATTTCAACTTTTGAGGGACAGGTTTGGACATCTCACTGATCATTGACACTCTTAGATCCTGATTTGCTATTTCTGTTTTACTGTTATAAGCCGATTATCATAGATCTAGGGTTTAGAGCATTGATTGGCCTATGGTTTAATAATAGGCTTGGTTGAATCACATCTTTCCTCTGCAAACAAGAGCACAAAATTAGTATCTGAGCCCTCTCCCATCTTGTAGTGGCTTGGCTTAGTTTTGTCCTTGAATGTTGTAGTGAAAGGAGGGTTTGATCTAGTGTATCCACATACTTTGCTTCTTTCCCCCTTTTACCATATTACAGTGAGGTTTCTATTGAAGAGGCAATGAAATTATATTATAAAGTCAATGATAAAACAACATAACTAAATGCTGAGATTTCAATGAGAAAGAAGAAGATGCAGTGTAGTAAGGAGTGCTCAAGATTTAGATGAAATGACTAAATATGATCTAAAAACATTGAAATTTGAAAAGATATTGATTAAGACAGAAGAATACAATGTTGTATCATGGTCGAAAAGTATTGAATGGAAATTGATGATCCTCAAGAAAACCATCTCATAACTGAAGAAATTAGTGAAGCTATTGTTAGGGTTAGCCAGCAGAAGATATCAATTAAATGCAAATAAAGATTAAATAGAGGAATAAAAAATACATAGAAATAATAACAGCGAGAGACAAGTTTTAATGTGATTCACCCAAACTCAGGCTACAACCACCAACATAGAGTCCAATATTATTATCCAGTAAATCAAACTGATTACAACCAACAATCCATACAACTCAATACTATTGCAAATGCTACAATACAATATCCACCAAAACCCTAACCCTTAGCGGCTTTTATTAAGCCTTATGCCGGTTACAAAAATAGGGTACATAACTAGTGTACAATACTTGCATGATCAGTCACCACCTACAAACAATCTCCCACTTAGAGACTGATCAGGCTCCAAACCAAACAATCTCCCACTTGGAGACTGATCCTAGACGACACTGCTGCGCGTGCAGCTCCCACTGGAAATAAGCACCTTGGACTCTGTTGTTCTGATTTTATTGTTTTAGTCTTGAAGACCAACCGAAGCTGAAGAGGACCTTAGCTTCTCCCTTGTCATTGCCTTTGTAAACATATCCGCTAGATTTTCATCTGTATGTATCTTTTGCAGCCTTAACTATCCATCATCCAACACCGACCGAATAAAGTGATACCTCAACTGTATGTGTTTGGTCTTTGAATGCAAGGTAGAATTATTTGCAAGATGTATGGCACTCTGACTATCTGTATACAAAGAACTGTTAGCCTGTTATTTGCCCAATTCTTCCATGAAAGATTGCAGCCATATCATCTCCTTGCTTGCCTCTATTGCAGCTACATACTCTGCCTTTGTGGTGGATAAAGCAACCACCTTTTGCAACCGTGAGATCCAACTCACTGCTGTCCCACCTACAGTAAAGACATAACCTGTAGTATCTGCCTGGTATCAATATCCCCTACCAAACCTGAGTCTACATAGCTTGCTAAATCAGTATTAGAGCCCCCAAAACATAAATGTGTATTAGATGTACCTCTCAAATATCTGAGAATCCATTTTATCGCATTCCAATGCTCTAATCTGGGATGACTCATATACCTGCTTATGACTCCTACAGCATGTGCAATATTTGGTCTCGGACATACCATGGCATACATTAAACTTCCTACAACTGAAGCATATGGCACCTTGGACATTTTTTCTTCCTCCTCTTGTGTCTTTGGACATATCTCCTTAGTCAATTTCAAATGACTAGGCAAAGGTGTGCTGACAGCTTTTGCATTCTCCATATGGAATCTCTACAACACTTTTTCAACATAATCAACCTAAGATAGAGTCAATTTTCTATTCTTCCTATCTCTGCAAATTTTCATACCAAGGATTTGTTTTGCTGCCCCCAAATCCTTCATAGCAAATGATTGTGCTAACTGCTGTTTTAACTCTCTTATGTGATCCATGTTAGACCAAGCTACAAGCATGTCATCAACATATAAATATAAAATAATGTAGCTGTCATTATCCAACCTCTTAAAATGAACACAATGGTTAGAATTACACCGGCTGTAGCCTTGCTCATCCATAAAACAATCAAATTTTAAATACCATTACCGAGGTGCTTGTTTTAGGCCATACAAACTCTTCTTCAATCTACACACCAGTTTCTCCTTACCTTTGACCTCAAATCCTTGGGGCTATTCCATGTATATCTCCTCCTCCAAATCACCATGAAGAAAGGTAGTTTTCACATCTAGCTGTTCCAAATGCAAATCTTCAGCAGCCACAATACTTAAAACAGTACGAATAGAAGTCATCTTAACAACCAGAGAAAAAATCTCATCAAAATTGATGCCTTTTTTCTGTGCAAATCCTTTTAATACTAACCTAGCTTTAAATCTTTTCTTACCTCCATCTTCCTCTTTCAACCTATAAACCCATTTGTTTGGTAAAGCCTTTTTACCTACAGGCAACTTACATAATTCCCAAGTCTAATTTTCACCAAGGAATCCATTTCTTCTTTCATTGCAAGCTCCCACTGAACCTTTGTATCC
The DNA here is from genome assembly GCA_027924645.1 of Cunninghamia lanceolata. Classification (NCBI taxonomy): domain Eukaryota; kingdom Viridiplantae; phylum Streptophyta; class Pinopsida; order Cupressales; family Cupressaceae; genus Cunninghamia; species Cunninghamia lanceolata. The sequence continues at coordinate 30,192,824 of BSBN01000193.1, forward strand.
ACCTGCATAGCGTCATCATACCCTTCTAGTTCACCAGTGTCTGTTAATAAAATAAAATACAAAGAGGGAGAAAACCTTTTAGGAGGTCTACTTAGCCTTGTTGACCGTCTAACATTCACTGTAGTTTGTGGTATTTGTTGTTGTTGTTGCGGAGCATGAGGAACCACTAGAACATCACTATTTGGAGTATCATCTAGCACCACATAATCCTTTTCTTTTTTCTCATGCTACTACAATTGATCTTTGTACAACACCTTCTCATTGAATACAACATCCCCGCTTCTCACAATTTTTTAATTTTCAAAATCCCAAAGCCTATAACCAAATTCATCAATGCCATATCTAATGAAGGTACACTTTTTTGATTTTACATCCAGCTTGGTTCTATTTTTAGAATCTACATGTGCAAATACTTCACATCCAAAGGTTTTGAGAAAAGAATAATTCACCTTCTTACATGTCCATGCTTCTTCTAGAATACCACAGCCTAAAGGAACTAAAAGACCTCTGTTAATTAAATATACAACGGTGTTGATAGCCTTTGTCTAGATATTGAAAGGCATCCCAACATGCAATCTCATGGTCCTTGCACGCTCCATTATTGTCCTATTAATGCGTTTAACCACTCCATTCTCTTGTGGAGTCCCTGGAACTATTTTTTGCCTACGAATTCCATTAAAGGAACAATAATCCTCAAATTATTTGCTGCAATACTCACCACCATTATCAGATTTGAGACATTTTTAATCTTTTACCTGTCTCATTCTCAACCAAGCTTCTCCATTTCTTAAATGTTTCAAATACATCAGATTTCTACGTGAGGAAATAAATCCTAACCTTCCTAGTTGCATCATCTATGATTGTAACATAATATCGAGAGCCACCAAGAGAAGATACCTGAGCCGGTCCCCATACATCTGTATGCACAAGCTCCAACTTTTCATCTTTCTTTTGCTTCCCATCCTTTAGAAAACTAACTCTCTTTTGTTTGCCATACACACAACATTCACAGAAATCCATATGAATACATTTTAGACCTGGTAAAACTTTCTTAGAATGAAGTACCTGTTGGTGCTTAAATCTGCAGGCACCTTCATAAAATTCAAAAATCTAAAAATTGTAGCACTTTCGGCCTCTGCAGTTGTCAAAAATGCAAAAATTAGTTAAAATACACGTCACTTTGTATATACAAGGGTGTTTGTATATACTTGCAGGTCAAATATGCATTGGTAGGTCAGAAAACTCTATCGCCCTTTGAAAAAATTAGTTAGATGCATTTCTGAATGCATATCGGGCTTAGAATGTGCATATACGAAGGGAGAATCTTTCACAGATTCTTGAGAATATTCCCACTTTGTATATCGGGTTGCATATAGATATGCATTGAAAAATATACAAGGGCGCAGATGCATTTGCTACAGTGGCGAGGGGGAGATACATGCGGCGGGGTCCGCAGATATGCAAAGATCTTTGTATCTCCGACAGAGAAGGTAGAATATGCATTCCTCACATATTCTCTGAAGATTCCATGTTTGTACATTAGGGAGGATTGTATGTTCGGATATTCAAATTGGCACATACAAGACAAGTTAAAAGCTAGGGCCCGCCGCTTATATATTTGCGGTTGTATGTTTGGACATACATTCAAATATACATTCTAAATATGTAAGCCGAAATCTGAAGGAATGTGCAGTCCGGTTGATAATGGTTGGAATCCGTGGATTGCATGTATGTTGCATTTGTATATGCAACATACAAGCCAATATACAAAACAAAGGCATACATTCCGGACCTGAAGGAAAAGTCAAAGTTGGCAGATAAAGCACTGGCGTCCGCGGCTTGCATGTATGTGTGCTTGTATATGCTGATATACAAGGCGACAGGTGCAATGAAACATATGCATTTCAGATCCAATGGGGAAATCAAATGCGGCAGGTAAGTGTTTGAGGTCTGGCTTGTATATCAGATGATTGTATATGCATTTGAGCATGCATATACAAGGGCGAAAAGGCAAAAATGAGAGGGAAGAAGGCCAGCGATAAAAACATGAGGTGCATACGTGGCACGATCTGACTGGTTGGCGACTTTCAGGGCATTTTTGGGGCCATTGATTTCAGCGATGGGAGTAGATCGATGGCCATGTTTTGAACCTACGGCGAAGATTTTTTCCTGAGCGTGTGCGGCTATTTTTTGGCAGGAAGGTTCCAGCGACGCGTTGCTGCAAATTCTAAAGGGTGTTGCGGGTAGCTATGGCATTAATGGAGGTTTTAGGAGGCACGATGGATCGAGATGACAGGTCAACCACCTGATTGAAGATGAAAATCCTTGAGCGGCAGTGCAGATCCTGATTCCACCTGCTCATTCCTCTTTGTCTCTCTGCAGCATTGAATATTTTTGAGTGCCATTCCTCATGCATTGAATCTGGCAGATTTTTGATTTGCCTTGTAATTAATTTTTTGCTGAGTACACAGCCTTGGTATAAAAGCCAAATTGTGTTACTCATTGTGGTTTTTGAAGACTTAGGCAATTTTGGGAGAAAAATAACAAAAAAATAGAGCATTTCCTTTCTGTTTTATCTCTGTGGAGTTTATGTGTTGCATCTGAGTTGTATCTTGCACATATGTACAGTTTCAGTGTTAATGTTATATGAAAAATACTTCTTGCATGTGTTTTGCTGTCTGTCTCCACTTGTTGTATGCATTTCTTCTTTTGAATCTGGTTGCTAAGGGTTTCTCAGATTCTAAGGTATAGATTTGCTGTATCACATACTTGATCGCTAACTTCCATTCAAGGAGTGGATTAAATTATTTTAGGTTAAGGTATGGAGAAGAATGTATGTCAACTAGGATATCTGTAAGTATGGATAGTTAAATACCTTTTCTTGGGTGGTGTTTGTAAGGCAAGCACCAGTCCAAACCCCTTGAAACTTGAATGACAGTTGCAAGCCATTCTCATGTATACGTCTAGTTGACTCCTCACCCTGGGATAGGCAGCGGTCTATTCTTGTGAAGTAGTTATGATCCAAAACCCCTATCTTGTATCTAAAGCATAAATTCAAATCCATTAATATTTCTAACCTGTTAGTTTTAGGAGTAGGAATAGGAGCCCCTGCATACTCTCATCCATAACTAGACACATATGTCCAAGAATGTTGCCAACCTTGTGATATGTCACACAAATCTTGGTCCCAAAATGAGAGTATTCTGCCTGTTATCACAAAGTTAAATTTTTCTGTCATTTGGAGAGTAAATGTTACATTTTTATCAAATAGGGACACCCCCCTTGGTGCGGCAGAACTAGAAATGAAGGGGAGGTAGCTCACGCAACCTCCCATATCTGTTGGCCGAATTTGCCTTGTGCATTTAAACTGGCAAACCCGCTGCTGTTTCGGGAAAAATTACCAATAGAATTGGCGACTCCGCTGGGGAAGAGAGAGTCAATTGATTTGAAGGCTGGAAAATCTAGTTTCCAGCGAAGTTGTTGCAGCAAGATCAAAAAATGACCATGTGGTGCTCTGCTGGCATGTTGAATACAGAAAATAAAAGTGCCTTGTTAATTTTATTGTCCTCTCTGTGAGAGGTGGTGACTCTATTGATTGAACCTATCAATGCTGCAACATATTTCCAGGTATTCCATTTTTCATTCAAAATGATGAGTTTAGAACAACAATCCTGGTTGTATTCTCAAAGAAGACCATTTGTTATTGAGAGATATAAAGCCCTAAATTTCACAGGGATATATGGTTACCCAAATTTTATTCCAAATAAAATTAGAAAATGTTTGCCAAAATATAGTGGATCAGATTCTGAATCGGCAAACAAACATTTGCAAAATTTTTGTAATTTAATAGAAGATTATGAGGTAGAGGATGAAGATATTGTAATGAGACTCTTTGTTTAGTCATTAGAAGATGATGCTAGGATATGGTTTTCAGACCTACCTGTTTGTTCAGTTTCTTCATGGGTAGATTTAGAAGTTGCATTCCTAGGGCAGTTTGGTGAAAGGTTTGATGTGGCCTCATTGATCATACATTTTATGAATATCCAAAAGGAAGATGAGGAACTGGTTCCAACCTTTAATCTTAGGTTTATTAAGTTGCTCAAGCAAATCCTTGAGTATATGAGACCCAATAATGCATTGTGCTTGACAATTTATTTGGCTGCATTTGATGAAGAAATGAGTTATTTATTGAGAGATAAAGAACCAGCCACACTTCACCAGACTTACCAATTTACTATGGATATAGAAAATAATGAGAAATATGGAATGCCAGTAGGTTTCATGGCTACAAGTTGTAAAAACAGTTATCAAAGTGAATATATTTCTATTGTTCCAGTGTGTTCATTGATATATGATTGTGTAGAGGGAAATATATTTTAGAATAGTATGTGCAGCCATGATGTGATGCATGAAAAAATGTTATAGAAAATGTAGGCATATCTTATGATGAGGAAAACAAAGACTATTATCAGCCTCTAGAAGAGAAGTCTGCAGATACAAAATGTCCTTCAATTGATCAAATCAAAGATATACATGAGGTTGTGTCTCGCAGCAGTATGCATATCCCAGTTATTCCTGATTATTTATGTGAAGTGGACATGCAAAGCTTCACTCTGAACATAGAAGATGCTGCTTCAAGGGATGGCAGTGAGTACATTAGTGATTGTCAACATTCAGATGCATATGTGAGCCTTTCAGATGATGAAATATATATGGATGCTGAATATGAGTGTTTCCTTGAAGATTCTGACCACCTTCACAGTGCAGGGGTTGAAAAGTTTGATTTTGATTATCAGGGCATTGGTGAAGAGAAAAAATAGGGTCACTATTCAGAGGTGAATGGACAAGTTGCGGATGTGTATGCTCATACAGTTGGGGATAGTGCTAGTTGTAGGGGTGACTATGAAACTTTCAGTGTAGGGCTGCATTTCGAATTATTTTTGCCTTCTTTTGAGACATTCCAGGTGGACCTTAATAATAAAATTGTTGAGCACAAAAATGATGAATATCTGAATGTTTATCAAGATAAATCAGATTATGAGATGTTGCTTGTGCCTGAGTATTGTTTGTTCAATTCAGAGGAGCTTTTATTTTTTGAAGAAGGGCGAAACTCTGATACAGATTCATTTATTTCATGTGAGTTTGTTATTTTTCCAAGCAACATCAGTGACTCATATGATGATGATAGTCTATTGCTGAAAATGGTAGATGCTTATAAATTTTGCTGTAGACTTGTTGAAGGAGAAAGGAGCAGCAGCACAAACAATTGCAATGCTAGGTGCTGCAAGTGGTTAAATGCTTTCAGGCTTTATTTGAAGAAATCAAAACAGAATCAAGTGTTTGACAAAGGAAAATTCTGGTTTTTCCTTTTTGGTGGCCCTGGGCCGCCAAGTAAATTTTAATGAATATGTTTTTGATGCAGGTTGGTACAATGTTTGACTCTGTTGCCCAATGGATAGGGCCCAATCTGTGAAACTAGGGATTCTGAGGTTCTCACCATGCCTGCAAGAGGCATGCATCCCCAGACAGAGCCTATGTTGGTGCTTAAATTTGTAGGCACCTTCATAAAATTCAAAAATCTAAAAATTCTAGCACTTTCAGCCTCTGCAGTTGTCAAAAATGCAAAAATTAGTTAAAATACACATCACTTTGTATATACAAGGGTGTTTGTATATACTTGCAGGTCGAATATGCATTGGCAGGTTAGAAAACTCTATCACCCTTTGAAAAAATTAGTTAGATGCTTTTTTGAATGCATATCGGGCTTAGAATGTGCATATACGAAGGGGGAATCTTTCGCGGATTCCTGAGAATATTCCCGCTTTGTATATCAGGTTGCATATTGATGAAGGCGGTAAGTCACAAATCACACAATAATAGATATTGAGCACAACAAATAGAACTTTCTTTTATTGAACTAGGCAACTCATTACATCACAAAAGCTCAATTACAATCAGAGGATGAATCCTCTACTAGCTGCAACACATTACAGCTTTCCCAACCTCAAGACTCTAGAATCTTCAGCCTTCTGTAACCCCAAATCAGTTAGGGTTTCTATTTTCCCTCCTATTCTTGACTCTACACTAGCCCCCTTAACTCTACTACCGTTCAGGGTTCCTAAAATAGTCATAAATAGCACTTTTTGGCAGCCTCCAGCTAAATTTCAAAATTTGCAACTCCATCCAAAAGTAGGTCAACTTCCAGGAAGCATAACTTTTGATCCGGGTGTCTGATCGACGAACCGTTTTAAGTGCCAAAAAGCTCGTGATGTGAACTATCATGCTAGAAATATATAAATGGATTTCCATCAACCTTTTAGGACATTATGGGAAGTTTTAGTGCCTCATATCTCGTTCCAAAAATTTTCAGGGGCTTTTCAGAAAATAAAAACTTTAATATCTTTCAGCTCACAAATGATCTTTGCCTGATTCCTTTGCCAAAGGTCTTATATTTCCATTATGTAACTTTCTAGAAGTTTTTGCTTCATTACGTGCCCAAATGTAAACTTTCTAAAAATAGCAGGTACACTTTCCAAAATAGGCAGGTCGCTATTTTTAGCAGTTTTGGAAAAACTGAAAGTCCTACATTATTATTCTAGATATTATGGAACCAGAAACACTAATTATGGAAAGAAATGAAAATAACTACAATGATTTTGAATTAACTTCTTTTTGGGTGATGCAAGATTGCCCTTACACCACTGGATGCTCCTGCATCAGACACCCAGGGTAATTTGAGAAGTGACCCTATCACGTCTCAGATGTTTGTGTGAGGAAAACCCAAACGGTCAACCTCCACCTTAGACAACCAAGAAGAATCTTCAACAGGCCTTCCTTTCCATTTTACCAGATATTCTTCATATTGCTTGTTCCGAGTACTTCCCACACGACTATCCAAGATCTCTTCTATCTCCTCCATTGAAGTAGATGCCAGAATACTCCACTGTACTTATGTTGGTCCATCCTCTGTTCCACCTTCATGATATTCTGATAAATCAGCAATGTTGAAAATAGGAGAAATATTGATCCCACTCGGCAGCTCTACCTCATATGCATTGCCTGAATCATGCTTCTTCAAGATTCTGCATGGTCCAAATTTCTTCATTTTCAACTTATTGTATGTTCCAATTGGGAACCTTTCTTTTCTCAAGTGAACCATGACTTCATCTCCTACCTGGAATTCCTTATATCTCCTCTTCTGATCTGCCTCAGCCTTGTACTGAATATTCAATTAATGTGCTTTCTCACCTCTTCATGCAAATTCTTCAGATGTTCTGCAAAGTCTTCAGCTTCAGCACTTGTCTTTTCTCCGTTGTCCAACTTCCTTAACTTAAAAGCATTTCTTGGGCTATTTCCATATACAATCTGGAATGGTGATTTACCAGTACTCCTATTGACATAATTGTTGTAAGCAAATTCTGCCTGTGGTAATATCAAATCCCATCCCTTGGGCTTATCTCCTACTAAGCATCATAGCAGGTTACCCAAACTCCTATTCACCACTTTAGTTTGTACATTAGTCTGTGGATGGTGTGCAAAACTAAACTTCAAATCTGTCTTCAACTTCTTCTAAAATGTCCTCCAGAAATAACCAACAAACTTGGTATCTCGATTTGAAACTATGCTCTTTGGTAGACCATGTAGTCTCACCACTTCCCTGAAAAATAACTCTGCAATATGAACAACATCATTAGTCTTCTTACAAGGAATAAAATGTGCCATCTTTGAGAATCTGTCCGCTACCACAAAAATAAAATCATGCCCTCTCTATGTCCTTGGTAAACCAAGAACAAAATCCATACTAATATCATCCCATGGCTTCTCTGGTACAGGTAATGGTTGATACAACCCTGTATTTTAACTTGTTCCTTTTGCTATCTGACATACTCTGCAACTCTGCACAAACTTCCTCACATCCTGCTGCAACTATGGCCAATAATAATTTTCACCAACAATAGAAATGGTCTTATCTTGACCAAAGTGTCTAGCCAGTCCTCCACTATGCTTCTCTTTAATTAGGTTCTCTCTCATGGAACTCCTCGGAATGCACAACTGGCTTCCTCTAAACAACATGCTGTCTTAGATTATGAAATCCAACCATTTTGTCCTATCCAAAGTAACAGGCTCTAGACAAGCTTTCCAAGCCTCTGCAAAATCTGGATCTTTAGGGTACAAACTTTTGAGCTCATCGAACCCAACAACCTCTATCTTCATTTCTGTCAACAAATTTTGCCTTCTGCTCAAGGCATCTGCAACTCTGTTGGACTTCCCACTCCTGTGCTTCAAAACAAAGGCATAACTCTGCAAAAACTCAACCCATTTTAAGTGTCTTTGGTTCAACTTCCCTTGACTATTAATATACTGCAAAGCCTGATGATCAGTATATAAAACAAACTCTTTTGGCAACAAATAATGTCTCCATTTCTTCAAAGCCTGAACTATTGCATAAAATTCCTGATCATAAACAGAATATTTTTTCTTGGCATCATTAAGCTTCTCACTAAAATAGGCAATGGGCTTACCTTCTTGGCTCAAAACAGCTCCTATACCACTACCACCAGCATCACAATCTACCTAAAATACCTTATTGAAATCTAGAAGTGCCAAAACAGGTTGTTCTACAACTTTCTGCTTCAATGTATCAAAGCTCTTGTCTGCTCCTTTAGTCCATCTAAACTCTTTTCTATCCCCTCTCATTTTTTCAGTTAGGGGTGCACCAATGCTACTGAAATTCCTGATAAACTTTCTGTAAAAACTTGCCAAACCATGAAAAGATCTTACCTCCGTTGCACTCCTTGGCATAGGCCACTCAATGATAGCCCTTACTTTTTCTGGGTCCATCTTAAGACCTTCCTCCGAGACAACAAATCCCAGGTATACCAACTCCTTCTTTGCAAAACTGCATTTCTTTAGATTAATCAGCAACTTCTCCTCCCTCAGCTTCTCTAGAACTCTTCTGATATGCATCAAATGCTCATCCCAAGTTTTACTAAAAATCAAAATATCATCCAAATAAACAATAACAAAACTTCCCAAAAATTCTTTCAGTACCTCGTTCATGAGCAACATGAATGTGCTCGGTGCATTGGTTAGCCCAAATGGCATGACTAACCACTCATACAAACCTTCCTTTGTCTTGAAGGCTGTCTTCCATTCATCCCCTTCTCTGATATGGATTTGGTGATACCCACTCTTCAGGTCAATTTTCGTGAAGTACTTGGCTCCACTCAAACAATCCATGATGTCATCCATTCTTGGCAATGGAAATCTATACTTGATCGTTATCTTATTGATGGCTCGAGAGTCTGTACACATCCTCCATTCTCCATCTTTCTTTGGTGCTAGTACTGCAGGTACTGCACATGGACTTAGGCTCTCCCTTATCAGTCCCTTCCTCAACAACTCCTGAACTTGTCTGTTCAACTCTTCATTCTCTGCAGGGGTCATTCTATGGGCTGCCTTATTTGGCAAACTGGCTCTTGGTATCAAATCCATTTGATGACTTATCTTCCTTACTGGTGGTAAACCTTTTGGTACATTATCAGAGATAATGTCTTGGAACTCTTCCAACATATCTGAAACTTCTACTGGTACATCTTCACATTTCTCTTGACTAATCTTAGGAATCAATGCAAAGCAATGATGCTCATGCTTCATACCCTCCAAAAATTTCCTACCATCTACCAAACAAATTCTGGCAGTACTACATACCTTTTCTTCCACCTCCTTCAAGGGCTTCAACTTATGATGAACTCCATCCTTTGTTAGGGAATATGTGTTTGCATGGCCACCATGGACAACGTTCCTATCATACTGCCACGGCCTTCCCAACAACATATGACATGCATCCATCGGTATGATATCACATAGTACCTCATCATAGTAGTCACCAATCTTGAACTTCACTAAACACTGTTCATTGACCAAAGCTCTATGGTCCTTCTGCAACCATGCAATCTGATATGGATGCGGAAGCTTTCTTCTTGTCAACTTCAACTTGTCAACCATCTCCTCTGAAACAAGATTATCAGTGCTTCCACTGTCAATAATAATATCACAACACTTACCCTCACATTTGCACCTTGTGCAGAATAAACTCTTCCTCTGATTGGGTTCTTTCTCCTCATTTAGCAAGGTTCTTCTGACAACTAGGGTTTCTCCCCTTTCAGCATCTTTAGAATGCTCAGAATGTGCATCTTCATCTATATGTGCAACTCGTGCATTACCTTCAGGTCTTCTATTTATCCTTCCTTGATGTTGCGGACACTCATATGCTCGATGCCCTTCTTCTCCACATTGGAAATAGGTTCCTCTGAAACCTCCTCTTCCAGGTCCTTGCCCAAGTCTGCCTCTTCCTCTTCCTCTTTGCTCACCATTGTTCTGATCACGAGGTCGGTAGGTATTATCCCCTCTTTGACTTTGATTGGTGCCTACTTCTTCACTTTTCTTTTGATCTTCATTACGGCCTCCATAGGGTCTTCCACCAGCCCTTCCACCTTGACCTCTTCCCCTTTGCTTGCTATCAAATCTTTTGTTCAGCTTCTCTTCCACCTTCAGGGAAAACTGGTACGCATCTTCTATGGTGGGCATTTTGACCAGGCTCAACTCCTCTTGAATACTCGACCTCAACCCATTAATGTAATGGGCTACCTTCTCCTTGTTGGGCTCTACATGGCCTGTCCTGATAGTAATTTTATAAAACTCTTTTGTATACTCCTTAACAGACTTGTTACCTTGCTTTAGTCCTTGCAGCTTCTTCAGCAACTCCATCTCATAGTCCACAGGAATGAATTGCTTCTTTAGTTTCTCCACCATCCGATCCCATCTGGTAATCTTTACTTTTCCTCTTCTGTTCCTCTCTAATTGGACCTCCTTCCACCAAATATTGGCGTGGCCCTTCAACTTTGTTTTTGCAAACTTAACCCGATCTAGGTCCTCCACATCTTCATACTCAAAATACTCCTCCATGTGATTGATCCAATCAATAAGCTGTTCTAGATTCAAATCTCCAGAATATGTAGAAACTTTGGTCTTGGGCCTCTTTCTGATCTTCAAAATGACCCTCAACAACCTTACTTCTGTAGCATCTTCAATAGCTTCTTGTTCTTCCTCAGATAGCTCTTCTTCAACTTCATCTTCACTTTCTTCTCTTGTCCTCGGCTCAAACCCCCTTCGTAGCTCCTCTTGCAATGCATCGATTTGCCTTTATAGGGCTCTAAAACCCTCTTCTCTCAAAGCATTCCTCCCAACATGATTTCTTAATGGAGGCATCTTGGTCTCTGCAGCAAACCCACAACCTCAGGCCCTGGTGCAAACTGCCTCACGGTTGGCGATCTATCTACACACTCAGGAAACTTGGCTCTGATACCACTTGATGAAGGGGTTAAGTCACAAATAACATAATAACAGATATTGAACACAACAAATAGAACTTTCTTTTATTGAACTGGGCAACTCATTACATCACAAAAGCTCAATTACAATCAGAGGATGAATCCTCTACTAGCTGCAACACATTACAGCTTTCCCAACCTCAAGACTCTAGAATCTTCAGCCTTCTGTAACCCCAAATCAGTTAGGGTTTCTATTTTCCCACCTATTCTTGACTCTACACTAGCCTCCTTAACTCTACTACCACTCAGGGTTCCTAAAATAGTCATAAATAGCACTTTTTGGCGGCCTCCAGCTAAATTTCAAAATTTGCAACTCCCTCCAAAAATAGGTCAACTTCCGAGAAGCATAACTTTTGATCCGGGTGTCTGATTGACGAACCGTTTTAAGCGCCGAAAAGCTCACGATGTGAACTATCACGCCAAAAATCTGTAAATGGATTTTCATCAACTTTTTGGGACATTATGGGAAGTTTTAGTGCCTCATATCTCGTTCCAAAAATTTTCAAGGGCTTTTCAGAAAACCAAAACTTTAATATCTTTTAGCTCACAAATGATCTTTGCTTGATTCCTTCGCCAAAGGTCTTATATTTCCATTATGTAACTTTCTAGAAGTTTTTGCTTCATTATGTGCCCAAATGCAAACTTTCTAAAAATAGCAGGTACACTTTCCAAAATAGGCAGTCGCTATTTTTAGCAGTTTTGGAAAAATTGAAAGTCCTACATTATTAGTCTGGATATTATGGAACCAGAAACACTAATTATGGAAAGAAATGAAAACAACTACAATGATTTTGAATTAACTTCTTTTTGGGTGATGCAAGATTGCCCTTACACCACTAGATGCTCCTGCATCACATATAGATATGCATTGAAAAATATACAAGGACGCAGATGCATTTGCTACAGTGGTGAGGGGGAGATACATGCGGTGGGGTCCACAGATATGCAAATATCTTTGTATCTCTGACATACATGGTAGAATATGCATTCCTTGCATATTCTCTAAAGATTCCATGTTTGTATGTTAGGGAGGTTAGTATGTTCAGATATTCAAATTGGCACATACAAGACAAGTTAAAAGCTGGGGCCCGCCGCTTGTATATTTGCGGTTGTAGGTTTGGACATACATTCTAATATACATTCTAAATATGCAAGCTGGAATCTAAAGGAATGTGCAGTCCAGTTGATAATGGTTGGAATCCGTGGATTGCATGTATGTTGCATTTGTATATGCAACATACAAGCCAATATACAAAACAAAGGCATACATTCTGGACCCGAAGGAAAAGTCAAAGTTGGTAGATAAAGCACTAGCATCCGCGGCTTGCATGTATGTGTGCTTGTATATGCTGATATACAAGGCGACAGGTGCAATGAAACATATGCATTTCAGACCCGATGGGGAAATCAAATGCGACAGGTAAGTGTTTGAGGTCCAGATTGTATATCAGATGATTGTATATGCATTTGAGCATGCATATACAAGGGCAAAAAGGCAAAAATGAGAGGGAAGAAGGCCAGCGATAGAAACATGAGGTGCCTACGTGGCACGATCTGACTGGTTGGTGATTTTCAGGGTGTTTTTGGGGCCATCGATTTTAGTGATGGGAGTAGATTGACGGCCATGTTTTGAACCTGCAGTGAAGGTTTTTTCCTGAGCGTGTGCAGCCATTTTTGGGCTAGAAGGCTCCAAGGACGCGCTGCTGCAAATTCCAAAGTGTGCTACGGGTAGCTGTGGCATTAATGGCAGTTTCAAGAGGCACGATGGATCAAGATGACAGGTTAACCACCTGATTGAAGATGAAAATCCTTGAGCAGCGGTGCAGATCCTGATTCCACCTACTCATTCCTCTTTATCTCTCTGCAGCATTGAATATTTCTGAGCGCCATTCCTCATGCATTAAATCTGGCAGATTTTTGATTTGCCTTGTAATTAATTTTTTGCTGAGTACACAGTCTTGGTATAAAAGCCAAACTGTGTTACTCATTGTGGTTGTTGAAGACTTGGGCAATTTTGGGAGAAAAATAACAAAAAAATAGAGTATTTCCCATCTGTTTTATCTCTGTGGAGTTTATGTGTTGCATCTGAGTTGTATCTTGCACATATGTATAGTTTCAGTGTTAATGTTGTATGAAAAATACTTCTTGCATGTGTTTTGCTGTTTGTCTCCACTTGTTGTATGCATTTCTTCTTTTGAATCTAGTTGCTAAGGGTTTCTCAGATTCTAGGGTATAGATTTGTTGTATCACAAACTTGATCTCTAACTTCCATTCAAGGAGTGGATTAAATTGTTTTAGGTTAAGGTATGGAGAAGAATGTATGTCAATTGGGATATCTGTAAGTATGGATAGTTAAATACCTTTTCTTGGGTGGTGTTTGTAAGGCAAGCACCAGTCCAAACCCCTTGAAACTCGAATGACAGTTGCAAGCCATTCTCATGTATACGTCTAGTTGACTCCTCGCCCTGGGATAGGCACCGGTCTGTTCTTGTGAAGTAGTTATGATCCAAAACCCCTATCTTGTATCTAAAGCATAAATTCAAATCCATTCATATTTCCAACCTGTTAGTTGTAGAAGTAGAAATAGGAGCCCCTGCATACTCTCATCCATAACCAGACACATATGTCCAAGAATGTTGCCAACCTTGTGATTTGTCACACAAATCTTGGTCCCAAAATGAGAGTATTCTACCTGTTATCACAAAGTTAAATCTTTCTGTCATTTGGAGAGTAAATGTTACATCTTTATCAAATAGGGACACCCCTCTTGGTGTGGCAGAACCAGAAGTGAAGGGGAGGCAACTCACGCAACCTCCCGTATCTGTTGGCCCAATCTGCCCTGTGCATTGGAATTGGCAAACCCGCTTCTGTTTCAGGAAAAATTACCAACAGTACCTTCATACCTTTTTCACTCATATGCCCAAGTCTATTATGCCATAGTGTTGTCTCAGAACATGCAACAACTGTTTCAGTCTCTTCCTGCGAACCTGCAGCAACTGTTCCTGAACCTGTTTATTTTTTCTCTGCAACAACCAAAGTAGAAGGAACAATATGACCTGTACAAAGATATAAAGTGCCTACTTTCACACCTTTTGCTACTATTGAGGTACCTTTTGAAACCTTCCAATTTTTATCAGTAAATGTAACAATGCAACCTTCTTCAGCTAGCTGCCCTGCTGAAATTAAATTCCTACTAAGCCTTGGAACGTGCCTTACCTCTTGTAGTAGCCAATGATTCCTATTCTGCAACTTAATCAAGATTCTTCCTTTTCCAACAATCTGACAAGGTTCATTATTTCCCAAATAAACTAGCCCAAAATCCCCTTGGACATAATCAAGAAAATAATTTCTAGGGGGTGTAGCATGAAATGAGGCCCCTGAATCTAAAACCCATGAATCATCAACATTATCTAAGGAAAGAATCAAAGCATCATCTTTAGATTTATTACTTACCACATTTGCCTCCTTATTGCCTTCTTGTTTGTCTCCTTCTTTATTCTTCTGAGACCAGCAATCTTTCTTCAGATGTCCTGATTTCCCATAGTACCAGGAATCCTTCTGTCCTCTAGTTTAGTATCTCTTATCCTTTGATTTTCCTCATGACTTCCCATTACCTCCAGAACCTTTTCCTCTCTCCTTTGATCTGCCCCTATTTTCTGCATTCAAAACACTACCTAATGTGGACCCACCTAAGATTTTCCTACAAATTTCCTCACTCAGAATAACACCAACAACATCATCAAATTTTAGGGTATTTGAACCAGAAACAGAGTTACTAACCGCCATTACCAAACCATTCCAGCTTTCAGGCAAAGAACATAATATTAAAAGAGCTCCAACTTCATCAAATTTTACATTTACATAAGTCAATTGACTGGTAATCGTATTAAATTCATTTAAATGATCTGTCACAGATCCACCTTCAATCATTTTCATATTAAACAAATGCTTCATGAGAAATACCTTGTTTGAGACTGAGGGTTTTTGATACAATTTAGCCAAAGCTTTCATCAGACTATTTGTTGTCTTTGCTTCTGTTAAATTGAATGCCGCTGATTGTGCTAGGCACAACCGAATGGTTCCTAGTGCCTTTCTGTCAAGAAGATTCCAATCCTCATCAGTCATTATTGCTGGTTTCTTGGCTACTACTTCCAACAGCATCCATAAATCCTTCTGATAGAGATAATTTTGCATCTACATCTTCCATAACTGATAGTTCTACCCATTGAATTTTTTACCTTCAATTTACCCTCGTCTGCCATTGCTCCCACTCAACCATGAGACCTTCCTACAGACGATAATCAAATGCAACCCGTTCTGACACCACTTTTTAGGGTTAGCTGATAGAAGATATCAATTAAATGTAAATAAAGATTAAACAGAGGAATGAAAAATACATAGAAATAATAACAACTAGAGACAAGTTTTAACGTGGTTCACCCAAACTCGGGCTACATCCACCAACAGAGAGTCCAATATTATTATCTAGTAAATCAAATCGATTACAACCAACAATCCCTGCAACTCAATACTATTGCAAATGCTACAATACAATATCCACCAAAACCCTAACCTTTAGCCACTTTTATCAAGCCTTATGTCAGCCCCTCAGGGCTCAGCCTGGCCCTGAACCCCGATGAGGATACATAACTAGTGTACAATACTTGCATGATCAATCATCACCTACCAACAGCTATGTGGGCAAATCAAATTATAAATCATTGCAAATTGCTTAGCTTTCGAGGTAGACATCATGAAAGAAGATAGCTTGGGTGTTGAGGATTCAAGTGATCAAACATAAATTCAAAGACATGATTTTAGGAGAATTGTTTAGCAAAGAAGATGTAAATGCAAGTTTTTGCAGGAGCATCCAGTGGTGTAAGGGCAATCTTGCATCACCCAAAAAAATGATGATTTTGTTTTCTATTCTTTTCAATTTTGGAATTTTCAAATACTCAATTGCTTGAATAATGATGTAGAACCTTCACTTTTTCTAACCTGCTAAAAATAGCAAACTGCAATTTTTAAAAGTTTGTATTTGAGCACGTATGGAAGCAAAAATTTACTCAAAGCTTTGAAATTGAAAATATAACCTTTGGTGAAGGAATTGGCCAAAGATCACTTGTGGGCTGAAAGATATTAAAGTTTTTGTTTCTTTAAAAACCCTTGAAAAAGTTTCAAAGTCAAATATTAGGCACTTAGAGGCCCCATATGGCCCTGAAAATGGGTAGAATTGACAAAGAGAATTCTAAGGGCATAGAGAACTTCTTGAGCTTTCCAACACATCAAATGGTTCGTCAATTAGACATTTGGATCAAAATTTATGGCTCCCAGAAGTCGACCTATTTTTGGAAGGAATTACAAATTTCAAAAATTTGGCTGGAAGGTGCCAAAAAGGGATATTTATGACCATTTTTGGAAAACCCTTTGGGTGGTAGAGAAATGAGGGAAAGTGGTGAGTGAGGAAAAGGAGGGAAAATAAAAACCCTAGCGGATTTGAAGCTACAAAAGGCAGAAGGTTCTAGACTCTATAATGTGTTGTAGTTTGTTGAGGATTCATCCTTTGATTTGATTCTAATTTATGTAATGTAATGTATTGTTCAGTTCAATAAAAGAACATTACTATTTTTGTGTACAATCTGTGTTATTGTGTGTTTTTGGATTGACCCCCTCAACACAAACACATTAAGAAAATTGGCATCTATGTCTACCATATTAATTGGATCCCATAAATATTTATCGACATTCCCTACGAAGATGCACGAGATAAAGGAGAAATTAACAACTTGGAAGCTAAGGTTACTAAATACAAGTATTCTAGGAGCCAAGTTAATGGTACTAATAGTTAAATAATTCAATTTTTTTAAAGGTTTGTCTTCCTCCTTAGAGTAGTTAGAAGTTCCAAAGGAATGGTTTTTGCAATAGTAGAATTGAATATATCTTTTCTTTTTTTAGTTTACTTATTAACTATCACTTGAAATGTAAATTAAGTCATTTTGTATGAATTAATAGACTCACTTTATTTATCTTTATGTTTAGGAAAGAAATACTCATAATTTCTTATTAAAGTTATAAAGAAAAAAGTAGTTACAAGTTAGTTATGGGGAAAAGAACCTATATATACAAGGCTATGTTATATTGTAAAGGACTTTTTGACTCTTTCACTTTTGATAGAAGGGTTTTTGGAGTTGTATAACTTCTCAAAGATTATAAAGAAAGCATTTAGATAGTATGTTTTATGTGTCTTTTTTTGTTATTGATTTTTCCTATGTCAATTTGGTAGTAATCTTTATATCCCTCTGTCTTTGTGGAAATCATTGGTCATGTAACGCCCCGCCAAGGAACCTAGAGGATAACACAACTAAGCTTACAAAAAGGTAAAATATATATATTTTTTAAAATGAAGAAAATAGAAACAATCATATATTTATTCGTAACATTTAAATTAAGCTTTATGCTTTAGGGTTCCATGACTGCATTACTAACAAACTAAAACAAGATCTAACCAACGTTATGAATTAACTAACAAACACAGTTCATTCAAGTCAAATTACATCAGATAAATAAACACATATAATTCCATATTATATCATCAAATAAGTAAGCATCAAGATCTTGCACATAGGATCATAAGTACATAAACAAGCTCATTTACAAGAGAGTACAACATTACATTGTTTACAATATTGCTATCTAGATTACATTGGAGTACATATATCAAGATAACAATACATGATTCAACTGATATACAAGACTAAAACATGATGATAAGTATATGCCTCCTTAAGCAAGAGCAAGATCTGAAATTTGCCATACAAGGTACATCCTTCTCGCGCATGAACAACAACAAGGGAAACCAATGGAGATAAAAGCACAACCACCTGACCATGTGGAACCCTAAGGTCCACCCCCCATTCTAGGAGATAACAATAAGGTCCCACTAAGAAAATAATCAAGAAAGATAGTAGACTAATAGGTGTAAGGACTACACAAGACTTCAATACAACACGGGTAAAAAAAAACATCACAAGTAACTCAAACATCACTTCCAGAGGCATTCACAAAACAAAGGAAAGAACACAACTAGAGAATGTTAGACTGAAGTAGGGATGAGTGTCATCGCATGGTCCTAGCATGGGTTACCTTGATAGTCTCTAGCTAGATGCCGGCCCCCATCCATGGGTTACCCTAACAGTCTCTCACTAGGTGTCGGCCCCCATCTATGGTTACCTTGACAGTCTCTCACTAGACGTCGGCCCCATAGGGTGACACATGCGGAACCAACATTCCTTTCGTGAGGACAAGGAAGTTAATTTTGCCAACCACAGCCTTCTCATCTCATCCTTAGCCTGAACGAGCACTATAGGTATGAGTGAGGCATCTAATTATTTTGATTAGTGTGAAAACTACCCAAGCCTCTAAATTTATTATTAAGTTATCACTGGATTAACAACTTCCAATGGGTTACCCTGACAAGCCACTTTGGGCACCGACCCCACATTGAAAGCCACTCCCCCTTCACTGCATCTAGATTCTCAAAGCCCAAAACAAAACCCAAGCATGGACTACCACATTCTCATCGTGATGCATTTACAACACAAAATATACATCATTTCATTTTACACAGAGTAAGGCATTACCTATATTGCATAGTTATCATAACCACATGAATAGGTACACTGAGCAAGACATTATCCTTCTTGCACAATCATCATAACCACATGAATAGGTACATTGAGCAAGGCATTATCCATCTTGCATAGTCATCATAACCACATGAATCCATAAACAGAGTGGAGTAAACATATAACCAATACATATTCAACCATTAACAAGATTACATAATCATAGGAGTCATACACACAACTACCCCTCTTGGCCTCTGGAATCAACTTTCCTAAATGACACAAACACTTGACACATTAAACACTATGGTCTCACATCACATTCACTCTCAAATGCACATCATCACCTAATAGACCAAACTAAGATCCTTCATCAATAATTCAAATACAACACCACAATTGCGACATATGACATAATGCACTAATTATGGGTCTTGAAGAATGTAACATTAATTGAATCATGATCAATCATCTAACAATCATAAAGTGAATCTTCCTCAACAATATAAAACTATCATATTCCAACCACTAGTAATAGTTACTTTTAGGATCATAAGATATAAGAGTCCACGAGTAACAATATTTTAACTAATAGTTCCCAAGACTTATGTTAATTTCATTTAATTAAAATGACTGTGAACAAACTGCAAGTAACTCTAAGGCATACAAATTAAACACAACAATTATTTACACTATTTACATAGATGTAGATTTCATTAATAATCTAGACAATTGTAAATACTATTAAATATAACTGTATAAGCAAGGTTAAAAGCCTATAATATTAGAATGCTATAAATATCTTACACTAGTTAGGATCACAAGATACAAAACCTGAAGCTACAATGAAAGAACCTTGTTCTAAGGTTAGCTTCAGAGGAAAGGAATATAGAACAACAAAACATTCCTATAGATCTAACATCTTCATCAAATCTACCACACTTTTAACCACATGCATATGATAGGATCAACACAAAATGAATTTGTTGAGAAGGCTTTATAAGCTACCAACAATGCAAAATGTGAAAGCATAGACAGACACGTAAACTGATTGGTAGAATGCCTCAAAGAGAGTCATATGATGGAAAGCAATGATTGTAGAATATTGCCCAAAACTAATTTGTTGAAAAATCTCAGAGAAACCCCGTTTGAAAATATAAAGTTATTGGTGACGCAACTAACTATTTTAATAGAGACGAAATGGGTGAGAGGTAGACAGTCACAAAATATTCATATCTCAAAAATGACAAACTGGGTATGGCTGATTTTTAGATATAATTTAAATATCCAGGCCGTGCACCATATATAAAAAATTAGAGAAACCCAGTTCGTAAACATAAAGTTATGGATAACGCAATAGACTGCTAAAATAGAGACGAAATGGTTGAGAGGTAGACAATCACAAAATATTCATATTGCAAAAATGACAAACTGGGTATGTCTTATTTTTGGATATGATTTAGATATCCAGGCCATACACTGTATATAAAACAATTAGAGAAACCCAGTTCAAAAAAGTAAAGTTATGGCTAACGCAATAGATTGGGTTCATAAAATGGAGAAGAGAATTCACAGAATATTTTACTAAATCTAATGCAACAATAAATCAGATTCATATCTCAGTCCATACCTGGAATATTACTTCTATCACATCTTCACAAAATTTCCAGCTTGCATCCATTTTCCCCAAGTCTTTTCTTCTGGAAACTATGCCTTATGGTGCAAAAAGAAAAATGAAAACTTTTTGAGAGAGAGATCCCCAAAACATAAAACATATTCTCCATTTGAAATGCACGCTCCTTCCAAATTATGTCTTGAGATTTCAAAATAAAGTTGAGCGTGCATAACCACCCCCATAATTTCTTCTAGAAGATTCTCCTTTATTACTTTCTTACAATTTGCTATTTTTAACCAAACAATAATTTCTCTTTGATTTTATTTATTTTAGAATTTGCTATTTATTTCATTTACAACCAAGCAAAAATAGTTTTTTTCTATTTCTCTAAAATTAGTCTCTCACACAAAAGAAATAATTATTTCTAAGATTCCCTCTTGAGGTGCGTAACTGCCACTTCTTCCAAGTGGCCAAAATAGAAAATAATTACTCACGGCAACAATAATAGAGAAAGAGAATCTTTTTCAGACATAATAATACATATTTCCACACAACTATAATTTACATAAAAGCATCTATATTTATTTATCAAAGTGCTCTCTTGACTTAATAATTTTATTGTAATGAAGCAATTAACCAAAACATTAATCAAACAATTCCAAACAAAATAACCCAAATGCCAAACAATACCTGACACAATGCACGATCAAAAGCATGACCATAAGGACAATGACTAATCATTACGCCCATACAGACAACACTGACTGGGTGCAAAACTGGATACTCATCCTTTTCAAGGATGATGGCTAACTAGGGGACCACATGTTATCTCCGTTCAACAGTTTCCATTGGGTTTGAGGTACGCTCAGACCTGTCAATTCAGGTGGAGTCGATGCCTGGTACCTGCATCTTGCAGCAACCAGACAACTGAACAAATAGACATATATATATATATATATATATATATATATATATATATATATACAGCGTAGCAAGGTACTCATGCATGAGTAATGCGACACTGTCCCTTTCACCATTACATCAAACACATAATCACAACACACATAGAAATCAGTTATTGAACGATTAAATAAGAACCATCATCAGATAATCGCATGATACACATAATAAGATTAATCTACACAAAACATCACAACATAACATCATATGATACAAAATCAGTCGCATAAAAATCAATTCTAACATATGACAATCATAGTAAGATCAACATCATAATCACCTGAATGTAAAATAATGTCAGAGCATATAAATTATCAGTGTCGCAACAAAGATTATCGATAGAACATACTAATTGTCATATGAAACCACACATGAGCATAATCAGGAATGTCATCAACATGAATGTAGCATCTACCAACATCATATAATGTACAACATCAACTGTCTAACATACCCTAAATATTCCTATTATTTTACCTTCATCTTCATGCTCCTTAGCCAGACCATTTGCACATCCAAGATGAGAATGGAGGGGCATTATAGGTCATCTATTGAAACATTTGTAAACTATGCAATTTGTGTAAGTAAATGTAGTTATATATTGGTATCTTGATTTGAATGTTGTTAATGCAAATCTATCTCTTTGTGTGCTATTCTTTCAGTATTGTTACAATATCATATACATTGCTATTATCCATCATATGAATCTAGGAATGCACATTCTAATTTTATGATGAGTCCTCATTGTTTTCAATAGGTTTGTGAAATCTGAGTTGGTATTCGTGTGTCTACTACTAGGGTTTTCGTAAATAAGTCTTCTTTGAGTTTTTCTTTTCCCTTTTGGTATTTTTGGGTTAAGTTACCATAAAAATCTCAAAACCCCTGTTGGCAAGAGACACTATATGGATTCATGGTTGTTGTCATTGATGGCAACAAAGGTCATCCCACATATCCGCAAGTCATGGTGTGTCTCTACCGGAAGTCAGAATGAAGATTGTTGTGGTCCAGTGAACAAGAACAGAGCATATGGCAAGGTCCGACAGAGTGGTCCGGATCTCTCAGAGGAAGTGTCTTGGTGCAGTGCGAATTTGGGGAAGTCAAGAGGACTACCTTGAGTAGTATATTCCAAGGATTTAGCCTCCGGTGATGAACAAAGAAAAAGATATGAATAGTTGAGTACCGGATTCCTGAGAGACAGAGAGAACAGAGGAAGAACTGACTGACAGAGTATCAGACTATTTTTCGGATGTGTTACTGTTGATGGTAAAGGTTGTGAAGGCATGAATCATGTTTGGCTGACATGATTAATGATATCTACAAGTATATGCTTGATCCGCATTGCTTGGTAAGCAAGGATTCAGCCGACAGAACAGAGTTTGTAAGAAACTAGACTGTTCCGGATGCCGACTAGAAAGGTGATGAAATTACTTATGCGGATATATATAGAGGATGGATTTAGTTGTGAAGAGTGTGATTGTGTGATGGTGTATGTGAATAAGTGAAGAACAGAGCAGAAGTAGTAAGAAAGATCCGGTATGTGAAAGGATAGCAGAATAAAGAACAGAGGAAAGATGAAGTGCAGCAGATCAGTGTACTGAGCCTAAACCGAAACTGAACTCCAGCATATGTAGATGCTTTCAATCAGTTCAAGACTGTGATTCTTATCACTTTGTAGACAGTGTGTCTCCTTGTAGGCAGTGGGCCTCTTTGTGAGCAGTGTGCTCGGGCAGTGAGCCCTAATTGGCAAGTGCCATTTTTGTAATTCCTTATTCTTCTAACAGAGAATAATCTTTGGGTTAATCACCCCGTGGTTTTCTCTCTTAACAGGGTTTCCACGTCAAAAATACTGTGTCATGTGTTTTCTTATTTCATGGTAATGTTTTTATGTTTGATTCAATGTTGCATTAATTAATAAGAAAGTTCAAAAGGAAAATAATTAGGATAACTGATTCACCCCCCCTCTCAGTTATCAACAATTGGTATCAGAGCCAAGTACCTCTTAATAGAGCCTAACAGTTTGAGGAAGATCTGGGAGTTCAAATGGATGCATATGGTTTAAGGGAGCAACTCAAGACTGCCCTTGAGGATCTTGAACAGTCAAATTCTGAAGTCAATGAATTAAAGGAAAGACTCAAACAGGCTGATGAATTCATGAGAGAATTAAAAGACAAATTAAGTCTCTCTATGAAAAAGAGAAAGGAGCTGTTCCAACATTTGGCAAGACAAAGTGAAGAAAGCAATACAAATGAAGAATTGACTGAGCAAACCAAGTTATGTGAAAAGTTATCAAAAGAAGTCATTATGTTAAGACATGAAATGGAATCAGGAACTATAAAGTTTACTCAAGAGATTGAAGAAAAAAGAAAAGCTGAAGACAATCTGAGACAATCTCTTAAAGAGAAATCAGAAGAATGCCACCAGATGGACAGGATTATCAGACATCTTGAATCTGATCTTGAAGATGCCAAAGATAATGAAGAAAAACTTGAGGATCAAACTGCCTCTCTCAAAAGAGATCTTCAAACAACAAATGAATATAAAGAAAAATTCAAGATAAGTTCTGCCCAACTTGAAGTACTTCTTGGAAGTCAAAAGAGGACAGATGACAAGTATGGTTTGGGATATGAGAAAGGAGAAAGCTCCGGATCCGGTCAAAAGAATTTTGGATCAGAAAATCCAAGGAATAGGCCTAGAAGACCTCCGGTAAGATAGCCCAATGCTCAAAGATATCCATCTTTCAATGGATACTGCCACAGCTGCAACCACTTTGGTCACAAAGCTAATCAGTGTAGAAAGAGAATGAATCAGATTAATTCATCCTTCTCCGGACAGTGCTTTAATTGCAAAAAGTATGGACACAAATCCCATGAATGCAGAAATATGCAAGTAAACAAATCATTCAAAGGTAGATGCTTTACATGCAATAGAGTAGGTCATATGTCTAATCAATGTAGATCAAGAGGTTATCAGTCAAATATGCAAAGAAATGTTACTTGCCAAATCTGTAATAGGTCCGGTCATAATGCTAAAGTCTGCAGAAGCAAGAATCAGGACAAAAGAGGTCCGGTGTATAATCAGAATCAAGACAAGGGTAAACAAAAGATGAATGCGGATGTAGTTAGGAATCAGATGAGCAAGATTTGGGTGAAGAAAAGTTCAGAGAATGTAGAGGTTGGATCCGCACCAGACTCTGGTGCTGATATTTCTTCCAGAAATTAAAAAGTGAGCTCTGGCTCAGGGGGAGACTCAAAGAAAATCCTGTTCCCCCAGCCAATCAAGTGGTGCCGGATGTGGCACAAGATGCGGAGCAAAGGGTTTGAAGATATAAGTCCTAAGTAAATCAAGATAAGATTTCAGAGGTCCGCATGAAGATGCAAAGAAGTTGTGATCCATCAAGTAAGACCTGTTCCGGGAGATGCCCCGGAATGACAGAAGACTACAAAAGGGTCCGAAGAGATCTGGAAATGCATTATCTTATTCTGCGGATTGGACAGAGTGTTTGGGATGTCCTTGTAATGTGTTATCTTGATTTGTTCATGGTTGAAAGTTCCGCACGATGTTCATAGACCAGGACTGATCCGGTTCTTCAGGTTATCCGAATAAGGCAAACCAGAATAATATAGGTCAAGCATTTATTGCCATCAGATATTAGGGTTTGCAGAGCAATATAAGGGATTTCTCATAAACCATTTTCTCATTCTGCACTCAAGAAGAAGCAAAAAGTGGAGCTCTGCAACTAGATTCATCAAGCACACCAGAGATCTCCTGCCGAAGTCATTGCATAAAGAAATCAATCCAACTACTCCGTGCAACCGAAGACGCAAAAGGTATTTTCCACTTTCGATATCTTGCTACAAATCTTTTGAAGATATGGCTACTCCAAATATAGTAAAAATCTCAGATAGGCCCCGACCTGAATTTAAGAAACATCCATACAAGTCATTGGAGGTAGATCCCTTAGGAGCATTTTGCAGTGTTCCTCACGGAGTTTTACACACAGAAGACATTAGGGTTTACATACATGCAAGCATTGAGGAATTTGGGGAATTCAAATTGAGAGATCTCTATCACAAGCAACTGATAGACAATGCTTTTGAGCTTAAACCAGAGTATAAGGGTATCCAGAAGAAATAATTTGATCAATTCATTCATTTCCCCTGCTTTGAAGAAGATGAATGGGTCCGGTATGTACTGAGCAGGATGCATGACAACTTCCTATGGCTGGATAGACCCTGCAAGATCACAAAAGAGGCAATTAGAGTAGTAATTGGTCTATACTCTTCCGGAGGGATACCTATCCTGAAATCTGTCAAGAACAACATTGTAACTGAGGCCACTGGATCAAAATTTGATAAGAGGGCAATGACCATTGAAGATATCTCGGATCCGGATATCAAGTATGCATCCATGATAATAGGATACAAGATCTATCACTCCAGCAGGGAGAATTCTGTATCTGGAACTGCAGTATATACTGCCTATGAAATGCTAAGGAAGAATGCAGAATATGATCTCTGTGAACTGCTCTTAAGCCAATTAATGGAAAATATACAAAAAATCAAGAAGGACAAGAAGAATTCCTTTAAGTATGGTACTCTTATTGTATGTCTATTCTTCTACTTCATGAATGAGCTGCCCGGATCAAGTGGATGGGTATGGCAGAATGACAAACCTGTTGTAGTCCAAATAAGAGACTATCTACATGGGCTTGGGGATGCCAAAGCAAGAAATACAGCCCTATGGGGATACTTCAAAAACTTCCAAAGCATGATGCAAACAAGAGAAAGAATTCCCCAGTCTCTTGTTGAGAAATACAAAGACTCAGTGTGCTTTATGGTGGACACTGATCAGTGCCTAATGGAGGCAGTGGAGCCAAGGACTGTCTGGATCATGCCCATGGGATATGAAGTGGATGAACAGATAGTGGAGCTGCATGTTCAACACATGCTAAGTCAGCCCAAAGATCCTAAGGCATAAAGGTTTGGAACCTTTGAGGAGCTGAGTGTAAAGATACATGTAGAACTCAGGGAACCTGAGATAAAGAGAAAGGTGAGAAAAGAAGTAGAGCACATTGCTCAAGGCCTAGGCATCTCAAAAGAGGCACTTGATGCCAGTCGGGAAAAGAGAAGAAAGTCTGAGGAAGAAAAGAAAGAGGCAGAAAAGAAAAGCAAGAAAAGTGCTCCGGTGGAATCCTCAACCCGGACCAGATCATCTAAAGGATCCACACCTATCAAAACCAAAAGCTCAAAACCAGAAGTCCAGGGATCCGGTAAAAGATCCAAGACAAAAGCCTCAAGAGCTTATCAAAGCCAAAAGGATGAAGAAGAAACTAAGTCAGATGAAGGAGTGAAAGAAATAAAGAAACAGAAAAAGAAAGGAACCGGTAAACCCTCTTCTGGCCGAGACAAGGAAGAAATGACAGAAGAATTTTCTGCAAAGCCCACCCTATCTCTAGACAGTGTAGTCAAATCAGTCACTGTGGACGAGAACCTTCAACCCGTGGCTGAATTCTATGATGACTACAATGAGGCAGATCAAAAGATCCTGCAAGAAGCCATAATAAGGTACTTGAACATCTACAATAAAGCTTTTATTGAGATTATTTCTGAAATTCCTAAAAGCTTAGAAAAGGAATTAGAAATAAGAAAGAATAATGCTCATGCAAAAGATCTTGAGATCCGGGAGCAGATAGCTATTCAGCTATATCCTCAAATTGATCCCAAGACAATGAACATAATATTCAAAGATTGCAAAGATGAGTTCAGAAGTAAAGCCAGGATGAACCAACTCATGCTTGGTGAGACTGACAAGGTGGCCAAAGAGACAGAAGAGATCCTCCGGAAGGCCTTCAAAAGTTTCAATCTTCCTGTTGTAGAGGACTTAGGTGCAGAAACAGCTGTGGACTTAGAACCCTCTGCTCCAGAAGAAGTGGCCTATGAACAGGCTAGCATCTCTCCTCCGGTTTCCCCTACAGTCTCCGGATCCAAAGAAGAAGAGAAATTACAGGAAAAGGAAGCAGTGGTGAAAGATAAAGAGGTTGACAGTTCCAAGACTGCAGAAGAAAAGAAACATCTGTCTCTGGCAAGAGACACTGCACAAACTGTTCAACAATTTTTGAGCAAAGAAACTTTAGAGATTGATGAACCGGAGCTTCTAAAAGGCCCATTCGACTTTGACTCTCTCTCTCCGGTACAAACAATGAAAATAGCTTCATTTGCAAATGCCAAGGCAAATGAAAAACTCCTGAAGTCTCATATGGAAGACTGTGAGTTGATAGAGGCTGCTTCCGGAGTACTTGTAAAGATTATGCCATCAATCCAGATAGATCCGACAGCCTCCTCTTCCGGTAATCTAAAAACCTTAGTTAGCAGTGTTGATACACATTTTGATTCTCTAGAAAAATCAGCTGAAGAAAAGGTCCGGAAGGAATTTTTGGATAAAAGATTTTCAGAAGTATTAGGATTAATCTCTAACGATAGGAGAAATATGAGTAATGGAATAAAGAGCTTAGAAAGTGCTCTTAAGGATGGCGGTGATATTTACAAATTTTGTATCTCCTGGTCAAAGGCAATAGTTGAAATAGATAAGAAAATAAAAGAGGAACAGGACAAACTACAAAGTTTATCTCAAAGTTTTGATCCTCTCTCTTCCTCCATAGTAAATCAAGAATGTCAGACTATTGCAGTCTTGAATGAAATAAAGAACCTTGAGAAGGAAAGGAAGAATATCACTAACCGGATGGGAGAACTTAGAAGGATTATAATCCCTAAGTTAGAAACTATGCATGAGGCCATCAGTGATGCTCAGACCACCGCCCAAACAAATAATCCGACAGATCTCAAGAGGGCAGAAGCTTTTGCATTTTTGTTGAGTGGTCACATTTCAATTTTGGATAGAATGAAGCAAAGTTGGGCTACAGAACTGATCCAATTGAAGACATCCTTTGCAGACATTCTTCAGTATATGTGAGTATGTAAATATGCGGCTATGTATAGAAATTTTTTTTTGAAAATTTTGGTGTGTGGACCCTACCCTTTGCCATTGATGTCAAAGGGGGAGTGAGGAGCAGTGAAAAATGAGGAATCCAACTAAGGGGGAGTTCTGGAAATTGTATATAAAGATAGAGCATCAGCCAAGGGGGAGCATAGTGTAAACACTTAGTCATTTTTCACTAAGTGTTGCCATCAATGCCAAAGGGGGAGATTGTTGGCAAGAGACACTATATGGATTCATGGTTGTTGTCATTGATGGCAACAAAGGTCATCCCACATATCCGCAAGTCATGGTGTGTCTCTACTGGAAGTCAGAATGAAGATTGTTGTGGTCCGGTGAACAAGAACAAAGCATATGGCAAGGTCCGACAGAGTGGTCCGGATCTCTCAGAGGAAGTGTCTTGGTACAGTGCGAATTTGGGGAAGTCAAGAGGACTACCTTGAGTAGTATATTCCAAGGATTTAGCCTCTGGTGATGAACAAAGAAAAAGATATGAATAGTTGAGTACCGGATTCCTGAGAGACAGAGAGAACAGAGGAAGAACTGATTGACAGAGTATCAGACTATTTTCTGGATGTGTTACTGTTGATGGTAAAGGTTGTGAAGGCATGAATCATGTTTGGCCGACATGATTAATGATATCTACAAGTATATGCTTGATCCGCATTGCTTGGTAAGCAAGGATTCAGCCGACAGAATAGAGTTTGTAAGAAACTAGACTGTTCCAGATGCCGACTAGAAAGGTGATGAAATTACTTATGCGGATATATATAGAGGATGGATTTAGTTGTGAAGAGTGTGATTGTGTGATGGTGTATGTGAATAAGTGCAGAACAGAGCAGAAGTAGTAAGAAAGATCTGGTATGTGAAAGGATAGCAGAATAAAGAACAGAGGAAAGATGAAGTGCAGCAGATCAGTGTACTGAGCCTAAACCGGAACTGAACTCCAGCATATGTAGATGCTTTCAATCAGTTCAAGACTGTGATTCTTATCACTTTGTAGACAATGTGTCTCCTTGTAGGCAGTGGGCCTCTTTGTGAGCAGTGTGCTTGGGCAGTGAGCCCTAATTGGCAAGTGCCATTTTTGTAATTCCTTATTCTTCTAACAGAGAATAATCTTTGGGTTAATCACCCCGTGGTTTTCTCCCTTAACAGGGTTTCCACGTCAAAAATACTGTGTCATGTGTTTTCTTATTTCATGGTAATGTTTTTATGTTTGATTCAATGCTGCATTAATTAATAAGAAAGTTCAAAAGGAAAATAATTAGGATAACTGATTCACCCCCCCCTCTCAGTTATCAACAACCCCATCATACGATGGATCTACCCCTCTCAAACGCAGAGGAAAGTTGGTAATTCATAGCAACTTCTCCAACTATTGGTACATTTGCCACTACCCATTGGGTGAGTTAGGGCTAGTTTTCACATCAAAAAATGCAGTGAAAATTTTATTTACCAACACATCCTCTTGTAATAATTATGCAAAACAATCACAATCTCTACTAAAAATTGAAAAAGAGGTTTTCAATAAAAATTTGCCATGGTTTTGGCTCTTTTTGGCATATTTTTAAAATTTAAAATGCAAACTTTACATATGCATAAATATGAAATCTACAACCATTCAATTCCATCAACAAGGAATCCATGATGAAACCACCTATTATGGCATGGAAATAGACACATTTAAAATTTTAAAACATTGAAATGAGAGGAAAAACACCTTCCAAGTAAGCTTTGAAAACAAGAAAATAGAAGAGTTCTTTGAATGAAGTCTTTTGCTAAACCCAAACAAACCTCCAATAAGCAATTACCAACCATCCATCAATTCAATCTCCAACTCAAACAATCAAGAAAATTTACTCTTTTCTATCCTTTCTAATTTTCTTTCCAAAAAGCATGAAGAGGAACAAGTGAATAATCAAGAAAATGAAGTCTATTTTTCCTTTTATCCTCCAAGAAGCCCTTTCCTTTTATTTTAATATAAAATTCAATATAGCAATTCGTTTAAAAGAAAATACAATAAAGGATTTATATTTCATAATTTAAATACTAACAATTTATTTCTAATTCTCAATGAAGAAAATATTTTCCTAACAATGATATACATGATTTAAAATAGCAAGGATACATATATATATTTGAGTCGCACTGCAATAATGTTCTTTTCAAAGAACAATTATATATATATATATATATATATATATATATATATATATATATATATGAGTTGCACCACAATAATTTTGTTTTCAAAGAACAATTAAAGGTGAACAATCCTCTCCATGTAGAATACATAATAAAGTAACTATTTATCCAAATGGAAACCCTTTTCTCCATCATCATGGAATATTAAATATTTCTAATATAATAAAAATATATTTCGACATAATTAAGATGCAAAACGTCAAGTTAACACAACCACACATAAACAACTATACAATTTATGGGTTTGCACATAACAAGCAAAATCCTAAATCACCATTGATTCAGGTATGAAAACGTACAGGGATATGCAAGGTTCATCTCATACTCGAATTAAGTGAGATAAAGGATAACACAAAAGTTTTACCCAATGCAAACATCTCCAATATAACCATCGTTGGGGAAACTTGGTACCTGCACACTCATGTGAAATATCAGTTGTACTTGCACTATATAAAATAGCCAAAGCATAGCATAAACACCCAATGTGGCACTATATTGTTATGTAATTTAAAGTGTGTACACTTGTTAATCAGGACCTATTTTAACACCCTTTTGAATATTAAACGATTAAATCTTGATCCTGATGAATAAATCCAACAAAGTAAAGTTAGGACTAGTCTAAGCCCACTTAAATGGATACTCTCCAAAGTTTGTGGGGCTAAAGGACCAGGGTGCCTAGCACCCTAGTCCCAGATATGAGCCGTTATCCGCTTTTTGTGGTATTGGCTTAGAACACCTCAGCTTTTACATGTCAGCCCCATTTGGTTTTATTTGTCAGTGAGCTGGAATGCATATATAAAGGAGTTGTACAATTCATTTTATAACCTAGACGATAACTAGATGACAAGAGAAGAATTAGATTTGCTTACATGTTTGGTCTACTATGCTCAAATGCTCTTCATGCTTGGAATTGCTATTTTCTTGTGGATGTTATGATGCTCAATTGCAGGTCTTGAAGGAAGTTCAATCTATCTTTATCTATCTCCTTGTTGGTGCATGATCTTAAGTTATCTACTCCAACTAGGGTTTCACATCTTGTGGTAATGTTTATCATTTCTATTCATACTTTCATCATATATTTCTGATCTTGCCTCTGCCCTCCTAGGGCACACACTCTTGGATCACTAATAATCACTGTAGTGGAGGTGGAAAAACTAACACGGGAAGAAGGAAGGTTTTGTAGGTACAAGTCTAGTGAAGCTCAGAGATTCTGCAATACCCTAATTAGGGTCTAGGGTGGCCAACGCCCTAGTCTTTTTGGCCTCCTGAACTCAGATGCATGTTCTTCTCTATCTCTTGATCTCTGCTATGCTTTTTGATTCTCCGTATCTATTTTCGATAGTCATATATTTGTATATTTAAGTCAATTAGGGTTTCATATTTGCCCTAGTTTTGTTGGTTAGTTTTGGTTGAATTTGGTTGACACCCCTCTATGCAACAAAGGGATAAAATCCTTGTAGTTTGGCTCTCCTTCATGGGTAGAAGCCAAGCTCGATTGGTGTTCTAATGTTTATGGAAGAGGGTTTGACCTAGTTTAACTTCTTAGGCTAGATCTCTCTTTTCCGTATATCATATATATACAAATCAATTAGTGTTGCATACAACATGAATCATCTACAATGATCAATACCCAACCAATAATAATCATATCTATATAACATAAGCAAAAGTAGTGAAATACCATACTGAGATTTCAATGAATAAAGACATAACATATGCACCCATAGTCAAAATCTAGATGCCGAGACAAACCACATTGAGAACACCTCGATAGAAAAATGAAATGTCATCACTAATAATAGTAGCAAAAATCAAAGTATAGTTAATAGTAACAAAGAACAAACACTCGAGGCATTACATCTGAAGTCAAGATTAAGACACTCGTCATAATCTGTTGTCCTATGTTTCACCTTGGCCTATATAACCAAGGGAATCTCATTGTAATTTTATATTCATTAATCATATTGATGTACACATTGTATGCGTATTTGCATCCTCTGATAGAATATAATTATTCTTTCATGTTAGGTCTCTCTTGTGCTTTCATTGAAGCTCCTAGATCTTGGGTGGCTACTTCCATAGCCAAATCTTGTATAGTATAGAGTATTCTATACCAACTCTTACATGTTATCAGAGCTTGTAGGATTACTTTATGAACTAGTCTTATGAGAGATACAAGATACAAATCTTGGTTTTTCTTGAAAAGTTGAGTATGCTTTTCTCTTGCATCATATGATGATGTGGAGAATCAGAAAAACTTAATAGAAATACCAGATTTGGGAGGGTTTTTTCTTTGTGGATGTTGGTGTAAAATTATATTTACACCTTTATTGTAAGTTTATTATCTAGGATTAATTAGGATTTTATTTTCTTTTATTAGTATCTTATCCTTGCAACTTGTATTACAAGATAATATTGCTTTTCTAGCTTTTATTCTTTTCCTATTATTAGAAAATATGGATGTATATCCTTGTGTGAATAATTAAATTATTGCATCAATTATTCCACATCTTTTTCTCCAGTTTATTGCTATTGTGTGCAAGCTCTCTTTGGTAGAAGAGTTTGATAGTGACAGGTTGTCATTGATGTCAAAAGTGTGGTCAGTATAATGGTGTAAGTTGTTGCAGGGCATCATGTAAGTTGTTGCAGGACATCAAGAAGAGTACATCATCAGAAGTATATCATCTTGTGTGTTGTTGCAGGATTACATTATCTTGTGTGTTGTTAAATTTGTCATGATTGATCTTTACAGATGCATATATCAATTGAAGATGTGAGTTGATCTCAGTATTCAATGGCATAGTCTTCAGTTGTGAGTTGATCTTAGTATTCAATGGCAATGGCATAGTCTTCACTTGTGAGTTGATCATCATACAAACAAATGTTGAAATCAGGGAGTTTGGTCTCCATAATATCCTTTATTATGTTAAATCCAAAGATTGATTGAACAGGTCATATGTTGAATTGAATTTTAGAGATTTGTTTATGATGTCATACATTTGGGGTCATATGATGTGAATTTAAAAGTAACTGGTTGTGCTCAAGACAACATTGTCAGATTGTCAGGTTACTTCAAGGTATGAGATGACACACTTCAAGGTATGGGAAGATCAGTTGGGAGTCAGAGTTAAGTTTGATGAAGAATTCTTCTCTTAACTTTTCATGATTTAGTTGATATTTGAAGTTGATCACCTTTCATGATTTAGTATTTGCTTTTACATGTCAAAAAGGTTATTTTCAAATTGAAGATGGTATTAGTCACTGACAATTATCTCTACAAAAGTTGTGAAAAGGAGTAGTCTTTTTGTGAATTTAAGATAAGGGATGTAAATTAGAATTTAAATATTCTAAATTCTAAACAAGACTAAATCCCTAATGTTGCCCATAGCATAAAAGATGCATTTTTTGTTTTTAATAGTTATGACTACTATAATAAGTTGTTTATGACTTTAAGTCATTATTTGAGGGCATAAGAATCATGTGATAGACCGGCCCCTTTCTTACTCCTAGACCGATGTAATCAGTATTAAAATGAATCAATGGTCGTTGATAAAATTTCAAAGGGCATGTTTCGAAGAGGGCATTTGTTTTAGAGTGGAAGGCACATGGAGGAGCACGTTGGAGGGTCGTTGATAAAATAAAATAGAATTTTGAATGGTCAAATTCCTTATAATATATTTATGTAGCCCGATTCTTTCAAGTCCATTTGTATTGAATAGACCATCAAATGTGCTTTAAGAAGCCTGATTATCATTAAAAGACTTTGATTTTAAAAAGAAGACTATCAAATGTTTTGGAGTATTATGGTCTCCATTTACTCATGAAAGGCATCGTATTTAGAGGAGCTTGCTTTTTATTTACTAAAGTTTCTAAAATGCTGATCCTCAAGCCTTTTATGGCTTTTTTTTTTTTTTGGAGACTTTATTCAAACTCTATGTGGTCGGCCCATATCAATTTTTTAAATGGTGATTTTTATTTTTGTGGTGATAAAATTGGAAATTATTTTTTTAAGAGATTGACATCATGATTTTTTAGGAAAGATTTTTTTGATGAATGGTTTTGGAGACAAATAAGGTAATTTTCCTTTAAAAGGCAGATTGGATATAGAATTTTTTGAAGACTATTTTTATGGACATTATTATTGAAAATTGATTTTTCAGAGAAGAACAAAAGTTTGGAAATGTGATTTTCAAAGAGAAGATCAAGTTTTTGGAAATGTATTTTTTGCAGAGAAGATCAAGAGTTTATTTTTACAGAGAAGATCAAGAGTTTTGAAAAGATAATATGAAGGATTTTATTTTCTTACAGGGATTTGATTATTTTTTATTGAAGATTTTTTATGTGACCTTTGTATAGAGAAAGAGAAAGGGTTGGAGATTTTTGAACAAGATTTTCATGATTTATTCTTTGCAAATTGGAGAATACAAAAAGAATACTCAAGATGAAAATTGAAAAGAAATTGATTTTATTTTGTAGAGATGTAATTAGTTTGATTGCAGGAATTTGCAGAGAAGAAGATGAAAATGAAAAGACAAATGTTAGAGAATATGAAATATGAAAGGTCATCAAAAGTTGTTGAGGTTGTGTGATTCATATGCAGGTTAAAGTCATACACTTGGAAAAATTACTCATGGAGTTTGTATCTTTCAGAGAAGAGGAACTTCAAGAATTTTTATTTACAATATTTCTTTCAGGTGAATTGATGTGACTTTATAAAAAGACAGAGATGAAACATACATGAGATGGAGTGTTGTTGAGGGGATCCGGATACAGGATTGATTTTGAATAAGACAGACATATGTGAGAGAAGAAATGTTTTGCATTGAATGGAAATAGAGTATCCCTCTAAGTTGTTTATTACTTCTATTTGTGATGGTTTGCCAGTGAGGCACAGTATGCCAGTGAGGCTTGTGGTCAGTGAGACCTTTCTATGCTAGTGAGGCTTGTGGTTAGTGAGACCTCTGTATTTATTAGTGAGACATAATATTTAGCCAGTGAGGCTTTGTAAGAAGTTTTATAAGTTAAGCCAGTGAGGCACTTCAGGAGTGGTTTTTCTACCCCTGAGGGTTTTCCACTCGGTAAAAAGCTTGTGTCATGCTTCTCATTGATTTCTTCTGTATGTGTGCACATTAATGGTCTGATTATGTTTTTATTTACATCTGTTGTTGTAAGTCTTATGCATATAAACTTAACAAATCATTAATGGATTCCTTTCTATTTGTTCTGTAAGAGAAAGCTTGCAAAAAGTTGTAAAATTGTTTGAACTCTAATACAACACTGATTCACCCCCCCTCTCAGTGTTGTCCTGGACTCCTACAATTGGTATCAGAGCTTAGGTTCTCTTTTTGAAGTCTAATAGGCTCGGGTAGGCCCTGGTAGTGGAGTAAAATGGGTAAGAAGAATAGAATTAATGTCTCAAATAGAGAAAAGAGAGATGCTGATCAAAAGATGGTAAAACAAGCCTCAGTTAAGCCTAGCAATGATTTGTTGAATATGTCATCCTTGATAATTGATACAAAGAATGATTCAGTAATTGAGAATTTTGATAAAAAGGAAGAAATTAATGTGAATGATGAAGAAATAGGTCTCTTTATGGATGAAGTTGATTGTGAAGTTGATTTTGAAGGAGAGCTTATATATGCTCTGAGTGAGCTCAAGAATTATAAGAAGGAGAACCAGAAATTAATGTTGCAGCTACAACAAGAAAGAGTTTTAAAAGACAAAGCTCTTACAGATCTTGAAGATGCTAGAAACCTGATTGTAGACTTGAAGAATCAAGCAAGTGAATCAGATAAATTGATTGTCAGTTTGAAATCAGAAATTGAAGAAGCTAAGAGGATAGCTGATGTCTCAATATCTAACCTTGAAGTTGCAAGGATTGAGAATCTAAAACTAGAGAGTGATATTATCAATTTGAGAAAAGAGTATGATGGTCTCAAAGCTTTATCTAAGAAGTATAAGGAGTTTGAAGAAAGCACAAGCAAGCTACATAAGATGCTTGGTAAACAAAAACTATATGGAGACACCACTAGACTTGGTTTTGAAGAAGGAGAATGTTCAAAAGCTAGAGAGACTCCCAGAAAGAAGATTGATTTGAATGCTGCCACTAAAAACAAAATACATAATCAAAGAAGAAGAAATTTTAGAAGAAATGCTCCTGTTAGACAAGCATACATGTACAGGTATAACTATTCTTTTAATGGTTATTGTTATACTTGTAATCAATTTGGGCACAATTCAGTTAATTACAGAAGGAACACTGATATTATTTGTTACAAGTGCAATAATGTTGGACATATTCAAAGGAACTGCAAAATGAATAGAATGAATGAATCTGCATGGAAGCATAACATAATTGCTCAGGAGATGTCAAAAAGGTACTATCAGTCATTTGGTTATGATTACAACATAATTTGTTATAATTGCAACTCTCTTGGTCATAAAGCTCATAGTTGCAGGAAAGCTCCACCTGATTTGAAAAAGTTGAAATGGAAAGAGGGAGAAAAGGTTTGGAGAAAGAAAGCACCTGTAAAAGTGTGGAAGCAAAAACAAAGTCATGAGAAGGTAAATCCCAAACTTGTGCATCTAGCACAAGTTACATCATCAGTTGCATAACAGATAGCATGATGTGAGGGGGAGTTGTTCTTGTTCTATCTTTTATCCCCAATAAGTTACAGGAGGAGATCAATTGATCTTGTCTGTCATGCTTGCCTGATAATGTTAATTTCTGATGTTGTGTATGTCAGTGACATGTTTAGTGGTTCATAATGCATATAAGGAGTTCAAAAGTTCTCAGCACAAAGAGTTTGATAGTGTTGAGAGTTTTGGTTTATAAATGGTCCTATTCATATTTTGTTCATAGCATGTTGTTGCTGACAATGGTTGAGTTGTTATGATGTTGCAGTCTAATGGGATCTTGTTATTGAAAAGTATTGGTTATCGTGGCAAAGAGCTTTAGTTGTTTCAAAGAGCTCTTATTAGATATTTGTCTATGTTGGCTAAATAAAAGAAGTCAATTCATAACACTTTTCTCTGCATTTGGTTTTGTAAAGTGTTGTTTTAGGAAAAGCTTGATGGTGAAGGTTGTGCAATCTTGATAGGTTGATTTGTATAATGGATCTTGGATATTCTCAAGAAGTTCTCTTCAGATGTCATCATGTGTTTGTTGATTGAAGATTGAAGTATGTTTTAGATGTGGTGATATATATATCAGATTTGACAGTGTGTTGTAAAAAGATGTGCAGAAACAGCAGGATGGTCTTCATTCTTTTTCATGTCAAAAGGGGTGTGCAAAAATAGATTGGTTGCAGGATAATAGTTCATTGACAAGGACATCTCTTTTGTGATATTCATCATGGATTGTGATTCATACTGATTGGTGAAAAGTGTAGTCATTGCATGAAATTCAAGTTCATATCAATGAAGTCAATTTGATGGTCATATCTACTACCTTGTTGAGTTATGTTTTTATGGCATATGTTTTGCATAAGTATTGAAGCTTTCAGGTGATTTGGAGATAGTGTTTCACTTGTTTCATTGATGATCTTCCTCACTAATATGTTTCAGACAGAGTTCTTCAAGCTATGACATTGATGACATTAATGGTGATATCCTGCATTTCATCAGAGGAAGTTAAAGGTATGCTTTGAATCAGCAATAACAAATGGTAATGTTCAAAAAGGTTTGTCATATGTTGGCTTCAGGATTGTTATCATCATAAATCATCACTTGTTGAAAGGTTAATAGGAGTTTATGCCTTCAAAGTGTTCATAATTCAATATGCTTATATTGGTTATGATCATGCTAAAACATCTTTAAGTGGAGTTGTTCTCAGGGGGAGTTAATCAGAGGATTGAGTTGTCACTATCTTGGGAGATTTGAAAAGAGATATGTTTTCTTCATGCTCATATTGGTATTTCTTGTCAGGACTAATTCAGGAAGTGGATAAGTGCTGAGTTGAGTTGAGTTATGTTGATTAGTCTTGTCAGTGTTTACTAATGGTATTTCTAAGCAGTGTTTTGTTTGCGAACTTTAACACATGGGAGATCTTAGAGATTTGTTATTTCAGGTCAAAAAGTGTTGGTTCAGGAGTTTGTTAAAGGAAGTAATCAGAGGATCTCATTGATGTCAGTGTTTCATCTTCATCTACAAATTTGTGTTGTGATTAGAAGTGGTATAGTGCAGTCTATGGGCAGCTTGTAATAGTGGTTTGGTGCTTGGTTTGATATGCCTTACATGATTGTTTGATGTCTTGTTGCTCTCAAGTTTTTATGGTTGTTTAATATGCAGATGAACATGGAAAAAGCTCAGAGCTCTCAGGAAAAGTTTTGGACAGCAAATTGAAAAATAATCGGTGCCTTAAGTGGTATTTCAATTCTTGGTTGGTATGAAGGATGATAAGGGGGAGATAATAGCCTTTGTCATCAGATGTCAAAAAGGGGGAGAAAGAAAAATTGCAATCAGATGGTTTTGCCATCAATGACAAAGGGGGAGATTGATAGTGACAGGTTGTCATTGATGTCAAAAGTGTGGTTAGCATAATGGTGTAAGTTGTTGCATGG
Organism: Cunninghamia lanceolata; assembly: GCA_027924645.1. Taxonomy (NCBI): domain Eukaryota; kingdom Viridiplantae; phylum Streptophyta; class Pinopsida; order Cupressales; family Cupressaceae; genus Cunninghamia; species Cunninghamia lanceolata. Next base: position 30,232,176 of record BSBN01000193.1, read on the forward strand.
CATCATGTAAGTTGTTGTAGGACATCAGGAAGAGTACATCATCAGAAGTATATCATCTTGTGTGTTGTTGCAGGATTACATTATCTTGTGTGTTGTTAAGTTTGTCATGATTGATCTTTACAGATGCATATATCAATTGAAGATGTGAGTTGATCTCAGTATTCAATGGCATAGTCTTCAGTTGTGAGTTGATCTTAGTATTCAATGGCAATGGCATAGTCTTCACTTGTGAGTTGATCATCATACAAACAAATGTTGAAATCAGGGAGTTTGGTCTCCATAATATCCTTTATTATGTTAAATCCAAAGATTGATTGAACAGGTCATATGTTGAAGTGAATTTTAGAGATTTGTTTATGATGTCATACATTTGGGGTCATATGATGTGAATTTAAAAGTAACTGGTTGTGCTCAAGACAACGTTGTCAGATTGTCAGGTTACTTCAAGGTATGAGATGACACACTTCAAGGTATGGGAAGATCAGTTGGGAGTCGGAGTTAAGTTTGATGAAGAAGTCTTCTCTTAACCTTTCATGATTTAGTTGATATTTGAAGTTGATCACCTTTCATGATTTAGTATTTGCTTTTACATGTCGAAAAGGTTATTTTCAAATTGAAGATGGTATTAGTCACTGACAATTATCTCTGCAAAAGTTGTGAAAAGGAGTAGTCTTTTTGTGAATTTAAGATAAGGGATGTAAATTAGAATTTAAATATTCTAAATTCTAAACAAGACTAAATCCCTAATGCTACCCATAGCATAAAAGATGCATTTTTTGTTTTTAATAGTTATTGACTGCTATAATAAGTTGTTTATGACTTTAAGTCATTATTTGAGGGCATAAGAATCATGTGATAGACAGGCCCCTTTCTTACTGCTAGACCGATGCAATCGGTATTAAAATGAATCAATGGTCGTTGATAAAATTTCAAAGGGCATGTTTCGAAGAGGGCATTTGTTTTAGAGTGGAAGGCACATGGAGAGCACGTTGGAGGGTCGTTGATAAAATAAAATAGAATTTTGAATGGTCAAATTCCTTATAATATATTTATGTAGCCCGATTCTTTCAAGTCCATTTGTATTGAATAGATCATCAAATGTGCTTTAAGAAGCCTGATTATCATTAAAAGACTTTGATTTTAAAAAGAAGACTATCAAATGTTTTGGAGTATTATGGTCTCCATTTATTCATGAAAGGCATTGTATTTAGAGGAGCTTGCTTTATATTTACTAAAGTTTCTAAAATGCCGATCCTCAAGCCTTTTATGGCTTTTTTTTTGGAGACTTTATTCAAACTCTATGTGGTCGGCCCATATCAATTTTTTAAATGGTGATTTTTATTTTTGTGGTGATAAAATTGGAAATTATTTTTTTAAGAGATTGACATCATGATTTTTTAGGAAAGATTTTTTTGATGAATGGTTTTGGAAACAAATAAGGTAATTTTCCTTTAAAAGGTAGATTGGATATAGAATTTTTTGAAGACTATTTTTATGGACATTATTATTGAAAATTGATTTTTTAGAGAAGACCAAAAGTTTGGAAATGTGATTTTCAAAGAGAAGATCAAGTTTTTGGAAATGTATTTTTTGCAGAGAAGATCAAGAGTTTATTTTTACAGAGAAGATCAAGAGTTTTGAAAAGATAATATGAAGGATTTTATTTTCTTACAGGGATCTGATTATTTTTTATTGAAGATTTTTTATGTGACCTTTGTGTAGAGAAAGAGAAAGAGTTGGAGATTTTTGAACAAGATTTTCATGATTTATTCTTTGCAAATTGGAGAATACAAAAAGAATACTCAAGATGAAAATTGAAAAGAAATTGATTTTATTTTGTAGAGATGTAATTAGTTTGATTGCAGGAATTTGCAGAGAAGAAGATGAAAATGAAAAGACTAAAATGTTAGAGAATATGAAATATGAAAGGTCATCAAAAGTTGTTGAGGTTGTGTGATTCATATGCAAGTTAAAGTCATACACTTGGAAAAATTACTCATGGAGTTTGTATCTTTCAGAGAAGAGGAACTTCAAGAATTTTTATTTACAATATTTCTTTCAGGTGAATTGATGTGACTTTATAAAAAGACAGAGATGAAATATACATGAGATGGAGTGTTGTTGAGGGGATTCAGATACAAGATTGTGATGCAGAGGCATCCACACTAAAACCTAGACATACAGCATGTATGTCTACAACCCATCATCATCATCATATTTTCTGTTAACATTGTCAGCATCATCATATTTTCTCTTGCCGACCAATATCCTCCTGCAGACAAACCTTCGACCCTTCGCCTGTCAGCAGCATCATCATATCCGGCTATCGGCAGCATCATCATATTCGGCAAGCGCAAACATCCTCCTGATGTTCACTGTTCATCTTACCGCCAACCTCTATCTTCATCATCATGATGTTCAACATCATGTTCATCAGCAGGATATAGAACATCCGGTTCCTCCCATATATCCTGATGACGACAACCTCATGCACCTTTCCTTCGATGCTTACGTCACCCCGATATCCTGATGACGATTATCCTGATGACGATGACATCACATGCAGCTCCTCCAATATCCTGCTGTCGGCCAAACTTAACATTATCGGCGCGCGATGGTTTTATCAACCCGATCTTCTACCTTATGCCGATACGCTCCTCCTCGGCAACACTTGATGATGATCACCCCAATGCACATTCACTTTATGCAAACTATTGCATCATGCTCACCCCCATCTACTCGGATGACGCCTGATGTAACTGCAGGATATACACCGAAATATCCTGATGATGCCGTTGCGATGGATTTTCCAACCTTAGCGAATTTCCAATCCGCCGAACCTCCTGAGGTGACCCGATCCGCTTCCTGGACAAATTTCCAGACTCTACAACCAGCACGACCTAGCACATACCCATGCTAGGGTTCTCAACACATCTCGACGACGATCCTGCACACCTGCATACAAACAAACACAAAATGCAGACTAAATCCTAAACTACTGTACATAGCCATTCCACCGATTTGACGAATCAACCGGTGGAATGGATCAGCGAATCCATGCAACCACCAAAATAGCAAATCGATCACACAATGGAATCCAATCAGAGAATTGACACAACAGGATCTCTTTATTGATTTCAAAAGATGTAAATGTAATATTCTGTCTCACTCTCTGCTAAGTCTGATCGATGATCGATGATATGCAATACCAACCGATCCTCATGCATAAATAGGATCTCTTGCGAGTACTACCGACCCGATTCCAAGTGGCTGGGAGCTTCCAAGCGGCTGGGAGGATCCAACCGAACATACAACATAACAGCTGTCCTAACAAACTACCTAAAAATAGTAAAATATGGTCAACATGACCTTATTACATGCATTGGTCTTATCAGACCTTCTTGGAAACATTAACCAGACCCAAAACAAACTAACTGCCTCATGGAGGCCAGCTGTCAGGTAGGTGCTCCTGCACCATACTCCCCAACAGAAAAGAACTCATGTCCCATGAGTTTGGTTGTGGAAGTCCTCCACCTTTACACTTTGTCATTGTAGTGTCTTGACCTGTTCTAGCTTTGTCCTCCGCTGGCTCTTGGCTGCTCCAAGACTTCTGAACTGTAACTTGCTTTCTTGCAAGTAAATCCTCATGCCTGTCAATGTAGGCCCTTCTCTCACATACCTTGTGTTTGTTAGGTTGTCTGACCAGAACCTCTGTCTGAACTGCCTCTTGAACTTCTGTAATGTTCAACTCTATCTTCCTTTCAACCTTTATAGGACAAACAATAGTCCCAACTATGACAACATCCTTGTCATTCCTCTCAACTGGTTGCTGTTTGCAAACCTGTTTCTGAACCTGCTGCTGACCTCTGTCAGTCACAACTGAAACTGTCTTCAACCTATTGTCCTTAACAACTCCTTTCCCTGCAGTGTCCGCAACTGCCTTTATGCCTGCTCCTATAGGCTTCTGCACAAACTCCTTCTTTCCCACTAAAATGATTTTGGCTGCCCCCTGTGCTGCAGCTGCTTCCTGTAATGGCATCAACATAATAGTCTTCCCATCTTTCTTGATGGTGTAGGTATTAGCATACCCATCATACAGTACCCTCCTATCAAATTGCCATGGTCTACCCAACAGTAGGTGACAACATTCCATGGGCAAAATGTCACACAAAACTCTATCATGATATGCTCCAATCTGAAAATCAACGTATGCCTGTTCATAGACAAAAAGTGATTGACTATCACTCACCCAAGATGCCTTGTAAGGGTGTTGATGTGGAATCCTTTCCAAATGTAATTTATCCACCATTTCCTGAGATACCATGTTGTCTGTTGAACCAGTATCAATGACAACCTTACATACTTTACCTTTGCTCTTGCATGTGGTCTTGAAAAGAGCTCTTCTTTGCATCATATCCTTTGATGCCTGCAAACTAGTTCTCCTTAGCATCAATGCTTCTCCCTCCTCAGGATATCCATAACCGTCAGGAACTCTATCTCCTTGATAAGTGTTTGAACTTTGCACACTTTGCTCTACTTTCTCTTCTTGCACAAGTTGTGCTCTCTTGTCATTCGTTCTATCATTTCTGGATGATGAACCTTTGCTTTCTGGACATTTGAAAAATGGATGACCAAACTCACCACAGGTGTAACACTTTCCTGAAAATGTAGTAGAACCTCTACCACTTCCAAATCTGCCTTTATTACCTTTCCATCCACCTCTGAAATCAGACTGTCCCTGTCCTTTACCAGTGTCTTCTTGACCCTCATTGGTTTGCCTTGTTGTAGGGGCTGATCCTCTTCCCCTCATATTGTTTCCTCTTCCCCTCATGGACTTATCTTGTCCCCTATTCATCTTTTCTTCAATCCTGATTGCCATTTGATAACAATCCTCCACACTCTTAGGGTTAGCTAAAACTAACTCATCCTGTATGTTCAATCTCAAACCAGCCAAGTACCTAGCCACCTTTTCTACCTCATTCTCATGATGACCAGATCTCATACTCAACTTATAAAACTCCTCAGTATATGCCTTCACATCCATTTCCTTCTGCCTTAAAAATTGCAGCTTCTTAAACATCTGAATTTCATAATCCCTAGGCAAGAATTTACCTTTGATCCTTGCTACCATCTTATCCCATGAAGTGATCTTTGGCTTCCCTTGTTTCCTTCTCTCGGATTGTACATAATCCCACCATACCAAAGCATGACCTCCTAACTTGGTCTTTGCAATCTTTACCTTCTGATCCTCAGCAACATCTTCACATTCAAAGTGATTATCAAGTGCAGCAATCCAATCCAGTAACTCATCTTCATTCAAACTTCCATTATACTTGGAAACATCAACCTTTACCTTAGGTTTATCACTCTGCACTGCCTTTAACAGTTTTGCAAATCTCTGGTCTTCAGCATCCAGATCTTCAGCTACCTCTTCATACTCTTCAACAGTATCTTCATCTTCTTCTGACTCACTGTCTTCCACTTCCCTCTTTTTGTTCTTTTCCAGGGCTACAAGCCTGGCTTGAAGCACTTCAGCAAGCTCCTTCATCTTCCTCATCTCTCTGGCATGTTTTTCCTTCATCTCCTGCAATTCCCTTGCAGTACCATTACCTTTCGGAGGCATTTTGTCAACCTCTCACTTCTCTACCTCTGTCCTTTCAGTGACAGAATCAACTCTACCTCTGCCCTTTCGGTGACAGAATCAACACACAACAGCCCAGACCTTTTGCTGAGCTCTGATACCACTATGATGCAGAGGCATCCACACTAAAACCTAGACATACAGCATGTATGTCTACAACCCATCATCATCATCATATTTTCTGTTAACATTGTCAACATCATCATATTTTCTCTTGCCGACCAATATCCTCCTACAGACAAACCTTCGACCCTTCGCCTGTCAGCAACATCATCATATCCGGCTATCGGCAGCATCATCATATTCGGCAAGCGCAAACATCCTCTTGATGTTCACTGTTCATCTTACTGCCAACCTCTATCTTCATCATCATGATGTTCAACATCATGTTCATCAGCAGGATATAGAACATCCGGTTCCTCCCATATATCCTGATGACGACAACCTCATGCACCTTTCCTTCGATGCTTACGTCACCCCGATATCCTGATGACGATTATCCTGATGACGATGACGTCACATGCAGCTCCTCCAATATCCTGCTGTTGGCCAAATTAACATTATCGGCCCGCGATGGTTTTATCAACCCGATCTTCTACCTTATGCCGATACGCTCCTCCTCGGCAACACCTGATGATGATCACCCCAATGCACATTCACTTTATGCAAACTATTGCATCATGCTCACCCCCATCTACTCGGATGACGCCCGATGTAACTGCAGGATATACACTGAAATATCCTGATGATGCCGTTGCGATGGATTTTCCAACCTTAGCAAATTTCCAATCCGCTGAACCTCCTGAGGTGACCCGATCCGCTTCCTGGACAACTTTCCAGACTCTACAACTAGTACGACCTAGCACATACCCATGCTAGGGTTCTCAACACATCTCGACGACGATCCTGCACACCTGCATACAAACAAACACAAAATGCAGACTAAATCCTAAACTACTGTACATAGCCATTCCACCGATTCGACGAATCAATCGGTGGAATGGATCAGCGAATCCATGCAACCACCAAAACAGCAAATCGATCACACAATGGAATCCAAACAGAGAATTGACACAACAGGATCTCTTTATTGATTTCAAAAGATGTAAATGCAATATTCTGTCTCACTCTCTGCCAAGTCTGATCGATGATCGATGATATGCAATACCAGCCGATCCTCATGCATAAATAGGATCTCTTGCGAGTACTACCGACCCAATTCCAAGCAGCTGGGAGCTTCCAAGTGGCTGGGAGGATCCAACCGAACATACAGCATAACAGCTGTCCTAACAAACTACCTAAAAATAGTAAAATATGGTCAACATGACCTTATTACATGCATTGGTCTTATCAGACCTTCTTGGAAACATTAACCAGACCCAAAACAAACTAATTGCCTCATGGAGGCCAGCTGTCAGGTAGGTGCTCTTGCACTAGATTGATTTTGAATAAGACAGACATATGTGAGAGAAGAAATGTTTTGCATTGAATGGAAACAGAGTATCCCTCTGAGTTGTTTATTACTTTTGTTTGTGATGGTTTGCCAGTGAGGCACAGTATGCCAGTGAGGCTTGTGGTCAGTGAGACCTTTCTATGCCAATGAGGCTTGTGGTTAGTGAGACCTCTGTATTTGCTAGTGAGACATAATATTCAGCCAGTGAGGCTTTGTAAGAAGTTTTTAAAGTTAAGCCAGTGAGGCACTTCATGAGTGGTTTTTCTACCCCTGAGGGTTTTCCACTCGGTAAAAAGATTGTGTCATGCTTCTCATTGATTTCTTCTGTATGTGTGCACATTAATGGTCTGATTATGTTTTTATTTACATCTGTTGTTGTAAGTCTTATGCATATAAAATTAACAAATCATTAATGGATTCCTTTCTATTTGTTCTGTAAGAGAAAGCTTGCAAAAAGTTGTAAAATTGTTTGAACTCTAATACAACACTGATTCACCCCCCCTCTCAGTGTTGTCCTGGACTCCTAAAGAGTTACTACAGGTGATCATAAATCTAACATGGTATTAGAGTATGGGATCTGTAAGTTTCTTCTCAAAATTTTGAAAGTTTGGTTTAGAAGCACCCAAGTCTTCATATTAAAAGGTGGCCAAATAGCAAGTTTTAGTTTTATTTTTGAGTTTTCTTCATGTAATAAGGTATCTTAGACCATTTTCATGTGGTAGGTGTCTTGGTAGGGTCATAAGAGTTAGAATATTAAGAAATTGTAAAATTTGTAAATGTTGTCAAATTGCATGATGTGGAATGTGAAGGGTCAATGTTGCACAAAGTGGGAATTTGAACAGTTGTAACTTGAAAATGTAGTGCCCCTCCAATTTCACCTTGGATGTACAGGTGGTTGGACTAAGGAGCGTGAAGATGAACGTAAATAATCAGAATACTTAGGTTAGTATAGTTTATCAATGAACCTTGTTGCAATATTGATAATTCACATGCTCTGACATTGCCTTGCATTCAGGTGATTATGATGTTGATTTTACTATGATTGTCATATGTTAGAATTGATTTTTATGCGACTGATTCTATATCATAGGATGTTATGTTGTGATATTTTGTGTGGATTAATCTTATTATGTGTATCATTCGATTATCTGATGATGGTTCTTATTTAGTCGTTCAGTAATTGATTTCTATGTCTATTGTGATTACGTGTTTGATGTGATGGTGAAAGAGATAGTGTCGTATTACTCATGCATGAGTACCCTGCTACGTTGCGATTCCCTTTCACGTTGTATTTGACTATATGATTATATATATATGTGTCTATTTGTTTGACTGTTTGGGTGCTGCAAGATGCAGGTACCAGGCATCGACTCCACCTGAATTGATAGGTCTGAGTGTGCCTTAAATCCAATGGAAACTATTGAACGGAGATAACATGTGGTCCCCTACTTAGCCATCATCCTTGAAAAGGATGAGTATCCAGTTTTACACCCAGTCAGTGTTGTCTGTATGGGTGTAATGGTCAGTCATTGTCATTGTGGTCATGCTTTTGATCATGCATTATGTCAGGTATTGTTTGGCATTTGGGTTATTTTTTTTGGAATTATTTGATTAATGTTTTGGTTAATTACTTCATTATAATAAAATTGTTAAGTCAAGAGGGCACTTTGATAAATAAATATAGATGCTTTTATGTAAATTATAGTTGTGTGGAAATATGTATTATTATGTCTAAAAAAAATTCTCTTTCTTTATTATTATTGCCTTGAGTAATTATTTTCCATTTTGGCCACTTGAAAGAAGAGACAGTTACGCACCTCAAGAGGGAATCTTAGAAATAATTATTTTTTTGTGTAAGAGACTAATTTTAGAAAAGTAGAAAGAAACTATTTTTTTTTAGTTGTAAATGAAATAAATAGCAAATTCTAAAATAAATAAAAGCAGAGAGAAATTATTGTTTGGTTAAAAATAACAAATTGTAAGAAAGTAATAAAGGAGAATCTTCTAGAAGAAATTATGGGGGTGGTTATGCATGCTCAACTTTATTTTTGAAATCTCAAGACATAATTTGGGGGGAGTGTGCATTTCAAATAGAAAATATATTTTATGTTTTGGGGATCTCTCTCTCTCAGAAAGTTTTTATTTTTCTTTTGGCACCATAAACCATAGTTTCTAGAAGAAAAGACTTTGGGGAAAATGGATGCGAGTTGAGAATTTTGTGAAGATGTGATAGAAGTAATATTCTAGGTATGGACTGAGATATGAATCTGATTTATTGTTGCATTAGATTTAGTAAAATATTCTGTGAATTCTCTTCTACATTTTCTAAACCTAGTTTGTTGCATTAGCCATAACTTTATTTTTACAAACTAGGTTTCTCTAATTTTTTTTATATATGGTGTACGGCCTGGATATCTAAATCATATCTAAAAATCAACCATACTTAGTTTATTATTTTTGAGATATGAATATTTTGTGACTATCTACCTCTCACCCATTTTGTCTCTGTTTTAGCAGTCTGTTGCATTAGCCATACATTTAATTTTACGAATTGAGTTTCTCTAATTTTTTTATATATGGTGCATGTCCTGGATATCTAAATCATATCCGAAAATCAGCCATACCCAGTTTGTAATTTTTGAGATATGAATATTTTGTGACTGTCTACCTCTCACCTATTTCATCTCTATTTTAGCAGTTTGTTGCATTAGCCATAACTTTAATTTTATGAACTGGGTTTCTCTAATTGTTTTATATGTGGTGCATGGCCTGGATATCTAAATCATATCCAAAAATCAGCCATACCTAGTTTGTCATTTTTGAGATATGAATATTTTGTGACTGTCTACCTCTCACCCATTTTGTCTCTATTAAAACAGTTAGTTGCGTCACCAATAACTCTATATTTTCAAATTGGGTTTCTCTGAGTTTTTCAACAAATTCATTTTTTGCATATCCTACGATCATTGCTTTCCATCATATGACTCTCTTTGAGGCATTCTACAATCAGTTTGCGTGCCCTGTCTATGCTTTCACATTTTGCATTGTTGGTAGCTTCTAAAACCTTATCAACAAATTCATTTTGTGCTGATCCTATCATATGCATGTGGTTAAAAGTGTGGTAGATTTGATGAAGATGTTAGATCTATAGGAATGTTTTGTTGTTCTGTGTTCCTTTCCTCTCAAGCTAACCTTAGAACAAGGTTCTTTCATTGTAGCTTCAGGTTTTGTATCTTGTGATTCTAACTAGTGTAAGATATTTATAACATTATAATATTATAGGCTTTTAGCCTTGCTTATATAGTTATATTTGATAGTATCAAAATTGTCTAGATTATTAATAAAATCTACATCAGTGTAAATAGTGTAAATAATTGTTGTGTTTAATTTGTATGCTTTAGAGTTATTTGTAGTTTGTTCACAATCATGTTAATTAAATAAAATTAACATAAGTCTTGAGAATTATTAGTTAAAATATTGTTTCTCGTGGACACTTATATCTTATGATCATATTGTAACTGATACTGGTAATTAGAAAGTTACAGTTCTGTATTGTTGAGATAGATTCACTTTATAACTGTTAGATGATTGTTCATGCTTGGATTAATGTTACATTCCTTAAAAAAATATATATATATTATTGAAGGGTATTAGTTTATGATGTGTTTTGAGAGTGAATGTGATGTGAAACCATTGTGTTTTTAATGGTGTCAAGTGTTGTGTCATTTGGGGAAGTTGTTTCCAGAGGCCTAGGAGGGTATGATTGTGTGGGGGTTGGCTCTGTGTGCATCATGTGAGTTGAATGAAAAGCATTCTTGAAATGTTACCTCCTATTCATGTTGGTATGATACATGTGCAAGATGGATAATGCCTTGCTTAGTGTACCTATTTATGTGGTTATGATGACTATGCAAGATGGATAATGCCTTGCTCAGTGTACCTATTCATGTGGTTATGATGACTATGCAAGATGGATAATGCTTTGCTCTGTGTGATGTCAAATGATGTGTATTTTGTGTTGTAAATGTATCATGATGATAATGTGGTAGTTCATGCTTGGTTTATGTTTTGGGACAAGAATTGGTCCATGTGATTATGATTTATATGCAAGAAGGTAAATGCCTTGCATTGTATATATTACTTGTCATTGTGATGGTAATTGTCTTGCTTGATGGATAGGGTCTTTTAGATGCAGGTAGGGGAGTGACTTTCAATGTGGGGTCGGTGCCCAAAGTGGCTGCCAAGATAACCCATTGGAAGTTTTAAATCCAGTGATAACTTAATAATAAATTTAGAGGGTTGGGTAGTTTCCACACTAAATAAGATAATTGGATGCCTCACCCATGCCTGTAGTGCTCGTTCAGGCTAATGATGGGATGAGAAGGCCATGGTTGGCAAGATCAACTTCTTTGTCCTTATGAAAGGAATGTTGGTTCTGTATGTGTCACCCTATGGGGCCGGTGTCTAGTGAGAGACTTCCAGGATAACCATAGATGGGGGCCAATGTCTGGACGACCAGGATAACTCGTGGATGGGGGCCGATGTTTGGTGAGAGACTGCCAGGATAATCTATGTTAGGACCATGCGATGACACTCTTCCCTACTATAGACTAGCATTCCTTAAGTGTGTTTTCCCCTTTTATTGTGTGATTGCCTCTAGAAGTGTTGTTTGATTTACTTGTGATGTTCTTTTTGACCCATGTATTGAAGTCTTGTGTAGTCCTTGCACCCATTAGTCTACTATCTTTCTTGATTGTTTTCTTAGTGGGACCTTATTGTTATCTCCTAGCACGGGGGTGGACCTTAGGGTTCCACATGGTCAGGTGGTTGTGCTTTTATCTCCATTAGTTTCCCTTGCTGTTGATCGTGTGCAAGAAGGATGTACCTTGTATAGTAGATTTTAGATCTTGCTCTAGCTTGAGGAGACATATACTTATGATCATGTTCTAGTCTTGTATATCAGTTGAATCAGGTACTATTATCTTGATGTATGTACTCCAATGTAATCTGGATAGCAATATTGTAAATAATGTAATGTTGTACTCTCTTGTAAAGGAACTTGTTTATGTACTTGTGATCCTATGTGCATGATCTTGATGCTTATTTATCTGATAATATAATATGAAATTGTATGTGTTTATTCATCTGATGCAATTAGACTGTGGTTGTTAGTTAATTTATAATGTTGGTTAGATCTTATTTTAGTTCATTAGTAATGCAACCATGGAACCCTAGAGGATAAAGCTTAATTTAAAAGTTATGAATAAATATATGATTGTTGTTATTTCTTTCATTTAAAAAAAATATTTGTCCTTTTTGTAAGCTTAGTGGTGTTATCCTCTGGGTTCCTTGGCGGAGCGTTACAGAAAATTAGTGGTGAGCAGTTGGAAAAGGTTTAAAAAGCTTGGTAAAGGTTGAATACATGAGGGGGAGATGGTGTGGTTGAAGTTTCTTTGAAGAATAATGAATAGAAATCTCTGTTTTCTACATCTAGAACGCTAATTTGCTGTTATAGTCAATTTTATGGATTTTTACTTGATGGTATGAATGAATGGATTATTACCCATTATGAAGGGCACTTGTACCTTTAACAAGTTTTTTATTTGGTCTATTTTCATTGAGTTTTGAGGGAGATACATGCATTTTTGTAAAAACTACCATAAACTATTTTCTGCATTTTCTAAACTTTTTTTTTGTTCTGATGAATGGTACGGTTCTGTACAGTTATTTCATGGCATGAAACCAATTGTAAATGAAAAATAATTGAGTCTACTTCCTTATTATTTTTATTTCATTCACTTTTATTGTGTTTCAAACGAGTTATGACCATTTTACTAAAATAGGTCTAAAACCTTAGTAGGCCTAATTTGAGTGAGAACAGTCTAAATTTGAGCATCTTCATACAAAATAACCTACCTTGGTTCTGAAGTATCTTGTATAAAGCCAAAATGAGTATCTAGAACTATGTTTACATTTTGGAGATCATGTCTACACTAAAATTTATGGCCAAAAAAAGCCCATTTGTTGCTCCCATGTTTGTTCAGGCAATTAGGCCTAGAGACTAGGACAGTTAATTTTTAGCTTTGTTGTTCCAAAACAACCATACCTTAATTTTGGATATGTTGTTCAAGGGCTTAAAGGGACTCAAAAGTGTTTTCACAGTTTGGAAGAAGGGTATGCATAGGGAGATATGATTGAAGAACCAGTTTCTGAGGGCCACTAGACGATTGAGGTCTAGAGACCAAAAACCCACCATTGAATGTTTAAATGATTGAAAAATTTGTTGATTGAGATAGGTTTGGTGTTGTCCACCCCTGATCTACATCAAATTGGTATCAGAGCCCACAAAGATCTGGGCAAGATAAATTTTTTTTTAGAGTTTGTGTTGTCTTTTTGTAGGTTGAAGGAAGAACCTGGATGCCAAGAGACTAGGCCAGGGAAAAGAAAGAGCCTGAGGTGAGGTATCAAAAAGATAAGGAGAAGCAAGGTGAAGAGACTTGGTTGAGAAAAAAATGGACATGTTGAAGAAAATAGTTCGTGGAGACTTGCAGAGCAAGGAGGTACCAAGCAAGAAACAAGTAAAGAAGGAGGAGAAGGTAAAACAAATTGATGTTGAACAAGAGATAGCAGATTTGAGGCAAGCCTTGGAGCAGATGAAAGAAATTCAAGAAGAAATAGAAAAAAAAATGGAACTTGAAATGCAACAGCTTCTTGAGAGAGCAAAACAGGAAAATAGTTGGCATTTACCAACAAAGAAGAAGGTTACATGGCCTATCAAGAAGATCATTTAGAGGAGAAGGCAAGAGGGGATAGTAGAACCAGACATTAAAGAATCTTTGTTGATGAAGGAAGAGCAAAAGCCATCTGAGATAGAGGAAGAGGTAAGTAATGCAATGGTAAGCAAACCTAGGACTGTTTTGACACTAACAAGCATTGAAGAGTTGCCTTGGAAAGTTCAGAATGTCTTGAAGGATCATGTAGACATAATGGTTGGTAAATTTTCTAACTTTTTGCTTCCAAGGAAAGGTGTTAGTCACTATTTAGCTTTTGTTCTAGGGGCTGGTCTGTCATATAAAGCAGCCTATGATAAGCAAAATGAAGAATATGATGTGTCTAAAGAAGGAGATGGTACCAATACAAATGATGCACTTGTTTGGAAGGTTGTAAATGAAAGAAATTTTGATGCTAAAGGCAAGAGGATTGTTGTGAAAGAGATTGCAGAGTTGAGCAAGCAATGTTTGAAGGGAAAAGAAGGTATGGAGTAGCATTATGACCAAACTGAGTTGCAGATGGAAGATTGACGGTTAGGCAAGCATCTATTACAAGTGGAGCAACAAAAGAGAGTTGTAGATGTCAATAATTGTAATGCTAAAGGTACCAAGGTTAATTCTAATTTACTTCTTTTAGAAAGGGGAAGTAACACTGATCAAGGATCCATACTTGCTGACATAATGGTGAGGGATAAAGAAAGGAGACAAAATGCTTTGATTGTGATGGTAAACTTGAGGGATGAGAAGCCTAAGTTCAAAATGAAACAAGTCATTGAAGAAGAGCAAGGTGATATGGCATTGTTTTGAAGACGGTCATATGCAAATCAAGCAAGGGATTTCAGACTTGATTCTCAAGTTGCTACCTTTTATTCAAGTAGAGCTTGAATGTTTTCTTTGCCTGGGAGTATGGTGCAGGGGCACCCAAGTCTTCATATTAAAAGGTGGTCAACTAACACGTTTTGGTTTTATTTTTGAGTTGTCTTCATGTAATAAGGTATCTTAGACCATTTTCATGTGGTAAGTGTCTTGGTAGGGTTATAAGAGTTAGAATATTGAGAAATTGTAAAAATTGTAAATGTTGTCAAATTGCACAATGTGGAATGTGAAGGGTCAATGTTGCACAAAGTGAGAATTTGAACAGTTGTAACTTGAAACTTAGTGGTGAGCAATTAGAAAATGTTTAAAAATCTTGGTAAAGGTCAAAGACATGAGGGGGAGATGGTGTGGTTGAAGTTTCTTTGAAGAATAATGAATATAAATCTCTGTTTTCTACATTTTAGAACGCTAATTTTCTGTTATAGTCAATTGTACAGATTTTTACTTACTGGTATGAATTAAAGTCTAATTACCCATTATGGAGGGCACTTATACCTTTAATGGATTTTTTATTTGGTCCATTTTCATTGAGTTTTGAGGGAGATACATGCATTTTTGTAAAAATTGCCATAAACTATTTTCTGCATTTTCTGAACATTTACTCTGTTCTGATGAATGGTACGGTCCTGTTTGGTCATTTCTATTGGAAAGAGACACATTGTAGCTTCATGATTTTTCTCATTGATGGCAACAAAGTTCATCCCACACATCCATAGGACATGGTGTGCCTATACCAGAAGTCAGATTGAAGAGTGTTATGGTCCGGTAAGCAAGAACAGAGCATGTGGCAAGGTCCGACAGTCAAGTCCGGATCTCTCAGAGGAAGTATCTTAGTAAAGTGTGGACTTGGGGAAGTCAAGAGGTGTACCTTGACTGATACATTCCAGAGATTGAGCCTCAGGTGATGAAAGACTGAAAAGATATGAGCACCTAAGTGTTGGGCTCCTGTTTGGCAGAGTTGACAGAGGAAGAACTGACCGGTAGAGCATCAGATCTTAATCTGGATGAGCTATTGTTTGCGATCAAGTTTCTTAAGGTATCATTCATGATTGGATGACATGATTGATGACTTCTATAAGCATCTCTTTGATACACATCACTTGATAAGCAAGGATTCAGCCAACAGACCAAGAGTTTGGGAAAATAGTAAGTATTCTAGATGTCGACTAGAAAGTGGATGGAATCCTTGGTGCGGATATATATGCCAGATTGATCTTAGTATGAAGGTGTGTTGTGTATTGTGGTGTGTGAAGAAAAGTAGAAGAGCAGTAAGGCAGGTCCGGTATGTGACAGGACAGCAGCAACAAAGAAGAGAAAGAATGAAGTGCAGCAGATCAGTGTATTGAACCTAACCGGAACTAAACCTCAGCATATGTGGATGTTTCTCATCAGTTCAAGTATCTAGTTTCCTTGTATAAACTATTGTAGGCAGTGAGCCTCTTGTGAGCAGTGTGCTCAGGCAGTGAGCCCTAATTGGCAAGTGCCATTTTTGTACTATCTTATTCTTCTAACAGAGAATACAATCTTGGGTTAATCACCCCATGGTTTTTTCCCTTAACAAGGTTTTCCACGTCAAAATCATTGTGTCATGTGTATTGATGTTATTTCTATTTCATGGTTATGTTTGCTTATATGATTTAATGTTGCATTAATTGTTAAGGAAGATCAGAAAGTAGAAGTAATTAAGATAACTGATTCACCCCCCTCTCAGTTATCAACAATTGGTATCAGAGCTAAGTTCCTCCAAACAGAGCCTAACAACTTGAGGAAGATCTGGGAATTCAAATGGATGTGTATGGTATGAGGGAACAACTTCAATCTGCCCTAGATGATCTTGAGCAATCCAACTCTGAAGCCAATGAACTGAAGGAAAGACTCAAATAGGCTGATGATTTCATAAATGAACTAAAAGGGAAACTGAGTATCTCTATGAAAAAGAGAAAGGATATACTTCAGGAATTGGCAAGTCAAGGTGAAGACAATAATACAAATGAAGATCTGAAGGAGAAAACCAAGTTATGTGAAAAGTTATCAAAAGAGGTCATTATGGTAAGACATGAAATGGAATCAGGAGTTATGAAATTTACCCAAGAAATTGAAGAGAAAAGGAAAACTGAAGATGATCTAAGACAATCTCTCAAAGAGAAATTAGAAGACTACCACAAAATGGGTAGAATAATCAGACATCTTGAATCTGATCTTGAAGAAGCTAGGGATAATGAAGAACAACTTGAGAATTAGATTGACACTCTTAAAAAGGATCTTCAAATAGCAAATGAATACAAAGAGAAATTCAAGATAAGCTCTGCCCAACTTGAAGTTCTTCTTCAAAGCCAAAAGAGGGTAGATGACAAGCAAGGCTTGGGGTATGAGAAAGGTGAAAGCTCCAGATCCAGTCAGAAGAACTCCAAATCAGAAAATCCAAGAAATAGGCCTAGAAGACCTCTGGTAAGGCAACCCAATGCTCAAAGATATCCATCCTTCAATGGATACTGCCACAACTATAATAATTTTGGTCATAAAGCAAATTAGTGCAGAAAAAGAATGAACTAGACTAATTCATCCTTCTCCGGACAGTGTTTCAATTGCAAAAGGTATGGTCACAAATCTCATGAGTGTAGAAATATGCAAACAAATAATTCATTCAATAAAAGATGCTTTACATGCAATAGAATGGGACATATGGCTAATTAGTGTAGATCAAGAGGATATCAGTCAAATATTCAAAGAAATGTTGTCTGCTACAATTGCAATAGATCCGGTCATATTTCCAAATTTTGCAGAAGTAAGAATCAGAACAATAAGGGTCCGGTACATCATAATCAAAACCAAGACAAAGGAAAAGGAAAAATGAATGCAGATGAAATTCAAAGGGAGATGAACAAGATTTGGGTAAAGAGGAGTACAAAAAATGTTGAGGATGGATCCGCACCAGAATCTAGTGCTGATATTCCTTCTGAAAACTAAATAGATGAGCTCTGGCTCAGGGGGAGTAACAAAAGAAAAACATTTTCCTCCAGCCAGTCCTTAGGTGCCCAAATTTGGCACATAAAAGGTTGCGGATTAAAGGATTCTCAGAGAAACATATAAAGAAGGTTTGGTAAAGATATGAAAGATCCACAAGAAGGTTTGAAGAGTCTAATCTTCCAAGATAGATCCGCATCCTGTAAGAAGCAGGTCTTTGCAGTTAGATCTGGTTTGATTCAAAATTGAGGAATCTTGATTTGCAGATAGATTAAATGATTGAGGAAAGAAAGATAGATTGTCAATAATCACCAAGTATAATTTGAAGCATATCTCAGTGATCTGGAAAAAGATCTTCCTCATAACAAGGAGAACAAGGCAACCGGAATGACTTGAGTTGCGTATTTATTGCAATGTGAAATTAGGGTTTGCTTAGTGATAAAAGGGTTCGTTTACTCTTCATTTGCACATTTGCATTAGTGAAATAGACAAGAAGAGCTCTACAAACAAGCTTGCCTCATCTCTCTCAAGGATCATTCATAGAATTCAAATTAGCTGGTGATCTCTTTGACTCATTCCGTGAACCCTAAAAGGCGCAAGAGATATTTTTTGTTCTTTCTCTGAATCTTTAAAGATGACTACTCTAAATTTTGTGAAGATTTCTGATAGGCCACACCCTAAATTTAAGAAACATCCCTACAAATCTCTAGAAGCGGATCCTTTAGGTGCATTTTCTAGCATTCCGCATGGGGTTCTGCATGTTGAAGACGTTAGGGCATACATTCATGTGAACATTGAAGAGTTTGGAGAATCCAAGCTATCAGATATCTATCACAATCACTTAATAGATGACTCTTTTGATCTCAAACCTTAGTATAAGGCTATCCGAGACAAACATTTTGCACAGTGCATTCATTTCCCCTATTTTCTGGAAGATGAATGGGTCCGGTATATTTTGAGCAGAATGCATGACAAATTCATGTGGTTGAACAGGCCGTTTAAGATCACTAAGGATGCCATTAGGGCAGTAACCGGATTACACTCTACCCAGTGGGATGCCTACTCTCAAATCTGTCAAAAACCAAATTGTAAGTGAGGCTACTTGATCGAAATTTGAGAAAAGAGCAATGACAATTAAGGATATCACAGATCCGGATATCAAGTTTGCATCAATGATAATTAGATATAAGATATATCACTCTAGTAGGGAGAATTTAGTATCCAGGACTGCTGTATATACTGCTTATGAAATGTTGAGGAAGAATGCAGACTATGATCTTTGTGAGCTCCTTCTGAACCAACTTTTGGAGAATCTGTAGAAGATAAAGAAGGATAAGAAGAATTCTTTCAAATACGGTGGTTTGATACTCTGCCTATTCTTTTACTACATGAATAAGCTACTCGGATCCAATGGATGGGTATGGCAAAATAACAGACTGGTTGCAATTCAGATCAAAGATTACTTGCATGGGCTTGGTGATGCCAAGGCACAAAACATGGCACTATGGGGCTACTTCAAAAAATTCCAATGCATGATGCAAGCTAGAGAAAGAATCCCCCAATCTCTAGTTGAAAAGTACAAAGATACAGTGTGCTTTATGGTAGAAACTGATCAATGCCTAATGGAGGCTGTGGAGCCAAGAACAGTGTGGATCATGCCAATGGGGTATGAAGTGGATGAGAAAATTGTAGAGCTGCATGTTCAACACATGCTAAGTTAGCCCAAGGATCCCAAGGCAGAAAGGTTTGGAACCTTTGAAGAATTGAGTATAAAGATTCATGTGGAACTAAGACAACCATAGATGAAGAGAAAAGTGAGAAAAGAAGTAGAGAATGTTGCCAAAAGGTATGACATCTCAAAAGAGGCACCTGAGGCACATAGAGAAAAGATGGAAAGGACGGAAAAAGAAAAGGAAGAGGCAGAAAAAGAAAGTGCTATGGTAGAAGCCCCCTCTCGGACCAGATCCTCTAAAAGCTTTACATTTGCCACTGCTAAGAGCTCAAAGACATCAAAACCGGAAGCAAAATCATCCGGTAAAGGAGAGAAGAGAACTAAGACAAAGGCCACAAGTTCTTATGCCAATCAAAAGGATGATGAAGAGACTGAATCTGATGAAGAGGTCAAGAAAATGAAGAAGAAGAAGAAAACATCTGGTGAACCCTCTACCAGTCAAGACAAAGAAGAGAAGGCAGATGAATTTGTTGAAAAGCCCACTCTTCGCATTAATGATATCATCAAATAAGTTACTATGGATAGGAACCTAAAACCAATGACTGAGTTCTATGATGAGTACAATGAAGCTGACCAGAAGATCCTACAAGAAGCTATAGTCAGGTATCTGAATATCTACAATAAGGCTTTTATTGAAATCATATCTCTCATTCCCAAAAGCCTAGAGAAGGAATTAGAAATAAGGAAGAATAATGCTAAGGCAAAGGATCTTGAGATCCAGGAACAGATAGCTATTCAGCTATATCCTTCAATCACTCTGAAGCAAATGAATATGATCTTCAAAGATTGCAAGGATGAGTTCTAGAGCAAAGCTAGAATGAATCAGCTTATGCTTGGAGAAACTGACAAAGTAGCAAAAGAGATAGAAGAGATCCTCCATAATGCATACAAAAGATTCAACATTCCCATTATAGAGGACGTAAGTGATGAACCTTCTAATGTTGAAGGGAAAAGTCCATCAAAGAAAGATCCTATTGAAAAGACTACAGAAGAAACAAAGGAGATATGTGAGAAGTCCAAGGACCATGATTCCTCTATTCCAGAAGAAGTCCAAGAAGAAGAAAATATCTCTCATCTGAATTCCCCAGCAGTCTCCAGATCTAAAGAAGAAGAAAGATTAGAGGAAAAAGAAGAAGAAGTGGAAGAAAGAGTAGAAGAGAAGATCAATCAAGAAGCAGAGGAGAAAGAAAATGAAGATGACAGTAGTAAGGCTACAGAAGGAGAGAAAACTCCAACAGAGAAGGCCACAGATGATAGTAGTAAGGTTGCAGAAGGGGAGAAAATTCTGTCTCTGGTAAGAGACACAGCAGAAGCAGTAAAAGATTTCTTAACCAAAGAAATAATGGAATTTGATGAACCAGAACTTCTTCAAGGACCGTTCAATTTTGACTCCCTCTCCCCGGTTCAAACCATGAAGCTAGCATCCTTTACTTCAGCAAAGGCAAAAGAAAAACTTTTGAAATCTCACACAGAAGATTGTGATCTAATTGAGATTGCATCCGGTGCATTAGAGAAAATCATGCCATCCTTTCAAAAGGATTCTTCAGCCTCCACATCTGGTAACTTAAAAACTCTTATCAATTCAATTAGCACACATTTTGATTCTTTGGAGAAGTCAGCTGAAGAAAAGGTCCAGAAGGAGTTTTTGGGAAAAAGATTCTTCGAAGTGTAGGGTCTAATAAAAAATGATAGGAGAGTTATGGATATTGGAATAAAGAGCTTAGAAAATGCTCTCAAAGATGGCGGAGATATCTATAAATTTTGTTTATCTTGGCCTAAAGTGACCAAGGATATTGAGAAGAAAGTAAAAGAGCAAGAGGACAAAGTGCTAAGTTTGTCTCAAAGTTTTGATCCTCTCTCCTCTTCCATAGTAAATCAAGAGTGTCAGACTATTGCAGTCACAAATGCAATAAAGAAACTTGAGAAGGAAAGGAAGAACATAATAAGCCAGATGGGTGAACTTAGAGGGATCATTATCCCTAAGTTAGAGGCTATGCATGAAGCTCTAACTGATGCTCAAACCACAGCCCGGACCAATGATCCAACAGATCTTAAGAGGGTAGAAGCTTTTGCATTCTTGTTGAGTGGTCACATCTCAATTTTGGATAGGATGAAGAGGAGTTGGGCAACAAAAGTAGTACAGTTGAAAACCACTTTTGCAGATATAGTTAAGTATATGTAAGTAAAACATGTATATATGTTTTTTCAGCCAAGTATAGATTTGTTTTTGGGAAATTTTGGTGTGCGGACCCTACCCTATGCCATTGATGTCAAAGGGGGAGTGAGGAACAGTGAAAAATATGGAATCTAGCTAAGGGGGAGCTCCGGTAAAGTGTACATTAGAACATAGCAGTAGCTAAGGGGGAGTGTAGTATGACAATCATTTTTCACTAAGTGTTGCCATCAATGCCAAAGGGGGAGATTGTTGGCAAGAGACACATTGTAGCTTCATGATTGTTGTCATTGATGGCAACAAAGTTCATCCCACACATCTGCAGGACATGGTGTGCCTATATCGGAAGTCAGATTGAAGAGTGTTATGGTCTGATAAGCAAGAACAGAGCATGTGGCAAGGTCTGACAGTTAGGTCCAGATCTCTCAGAGGAAGTATCTTAGTAAAGTACAGACTTGGGGAAGTCAAGAGGTGTACCTTGACTGATACATTCCAGAGATTGAGCCTCCGGTGATGAAAGAGTGAAAAGATATGAGCACGTAAGTGTTGGGCTCCTGTTTGGCAGAGTTGACAGAGGAAGAACTGACCAGTAGAGCATCAGATCTTAATCCGGATGAGCTATTGTTTGTGATCAAGTTTCTTAAGGTATCATTCATGATTGGCCGACATGATTGATGACTTCTATAAGCATCTCTTTGATACGCATCACTTGATAAGAAGGATTCAACCGACAGACCAAGAGTTTGGGAAAATAGTAAGTATTCTGGATGTCGACTAGAAAGTGGATGAAATCCTTGATGTAGATATATATGCCAGATTGATCTTGGTATGAAGGTGTGTTGTGGTGTGCGAAGAAAAGTAGAAGAGCAGTAAGGCAGGTCTGGTATGTGACAGGACAACAACACCAAAGAAGAGAAAGAATGAAGTGTAGCAGATTAGTGTATTGAACCTAACCGGAATTGAACCTCAGCATATGTGGATGCTTCTCATCAGTTCAAGTATCTAGTTTCCTTGTATAAACTATTGTAGGTAGTGAGCCTCTTGTGAGCAGTGTGCTCGGGCAGTGAGCCTCTTGTGAGTAGTGTGCTCGGGTAGTGAGCCCCTAATTGGCAAGTGCCATTTTTGTACTATCTTATTCTTCTAACAGAGAATACAATCTTGGGTTAATCACCCCGTGGTTTTTTCCCTTAATAGGGTTTTCCACGTCAAAATCATTGTGTCATGTGTATTGATGTTATTTCCATTTCATGGTTATGTTTGCTTATATGATTTAATGCTGCATTAATAGTTAAGGAAGATTAGAAAGTAGAAGTAATTAAGATAACTGATTCACCCCCCCTCTCAATTATCAATAGTTTCATGGAATGAGACCAATTGGAAATGAAAGATAATTGAGTCTACTTCCTTATTCTTTTTATTTCATTCAATTTCATTGTGTTTTAAGCAAGTTATGGCCATTTTACTAAAACATGTCTGAAACCCTAGTAGGCCTAATTTAAGGGAGAACAGTCCAAATTTGAGCATCTCCATATGAAATAACCTACCTTGGTTCTAAAGTATGTTGTATAAAGCCCAAATGGGTATTTAGAACTGTGTTTACATTTTGGAGAGCATGTCTACACTGAAAGTTATGGCAAAAAAACTTAATTTGCTGCTCCCATGTTTGTTCAGGGAATTAAGCCTAGAGACTAGGACAATCAATTTTTAGCCTTGTTGTTCCAAAACAACCATATCTTGATTTTGGATATGTTGTTAAAGGGATTAAAGGGTACTCAAAAGTGTTTTCATAGTTTGGAAGAAGGGTTTGCATAGGGAGATATGATGGAAAAATAGTTTGTGAGGGCTACTAGAGGATTGAGGTCTAGAGACTAAAAACCCACCATTGAATGTTTAAATGATTGAAAGATTGGTTGATTGAGATAGGTTTGGTGTTGTCCACCCCTACTTTGCATCAAAGTTTTAACTATGAGGTTGTAAATGGTGCATCTTGGTGCAAAACAAACGTCACTGTTGTGCTCAGAAGGTGTCAAAACCTTAAGACCGCTTGTCCAAATGCTAAAATTGGACACAAGAAATTTTTTGGGCATTTTTTGGACGTTTGATTTTTTTTTGAATTTTTTGAATTTTTTTTTAGGCACTAGCCCCCAAAGGTCCAACACCTAGTTACATGGGCGAGCAATACCTTTTGTTGTTCCTATTGATTGCCTAAATGAGTAGTTTTACAGAATTGGCCATATCTTAGTCATATGACAATGAAATATTATAAAAAAATAGGTGTTGGAAAGTTGGTCCACACTCTACACTGCCATTCACTTTTCTTTATAAAATTTCACAAGGTATCTAATTTTTCAGTTGAAGTTAGATCTTTAATTTTTGCCTAGTTGATTGGAAAAAGAGCATACAAGTGATTTTTTTTCAAAACAAGAGGGTTATTTCTTGCATTATGAGGGGTATTTTATTATTTATCTTTAAATTGGTTTGTATTGATTATGGATAAACTCCTAGTTGTTCCTCTCACTCAATACAAGTATTACGAGTGGAAGAAGCAAATGGGAATTTAATTGAAGAGAATGAAAATATATATGGTGATAATGGGTATAGATCCTGAACCAGGAGGTGCTATAGAAAAGAGAAAATGGTTTGATAGGTGTGATGAAACTTTTGGGACATTATGTTAGTCTATTTCTCCTAATATTCTCTTCCATGTTGAGTCTTACACAACACCAAATGATATCTAGACTCGATTAGAGAGTTTGTTTGGTAAGTAGGATACACTAAGAGTTTTTTAGCTAGAAAATAAACTTATTGGGTTGAATCATTTTGATTTTAACAACATCCAAGAGTTATTCATAAAACTTAAGTCTCTTAGATTAAAAATGAAACAATGTGAGATAGAGAAAGAGGACACCCAATTGATTTTGTTCATTCTTGCTAAACTAGGTTTTGATTATTCTGTTTTTGTCTCTACTTTTTATGCTACAATAGATGCTATTGGTACTAGATTTAGAATGCCTTCACTTGATGATTTTGCTACATAAATCACTAGGGAACATGCAAAATTAGTGCAAATGGGTACTTTGAAGTCTACAAAATCATAGGCTCTTATTGCTAATCAAAGCACAAAAGACCAAAAGGCTTCAAGTGGCAAGGAAAAGAAAGAGAAAAAAAAAACAATGAGCAAGATAAAGAATCAACATCACATGTTACCCCTGATTCATCTTCATTCAATAAAAGGGATAAATCAAAGGAGAAACCCACATGTGCATATTGTAAGAAAAGGGGGCACGATGAACATGTTTTCTACATGAAACAGATTGATGAGTTGAAGCATCTTCTTCAAAAAAACAATGTAAGTTTTCCTTCAACTATGTCTTCTAGTTCATCTACTTCTCTACTCCTTCATCATCAAAACAATCAGGATCTTCTAAAATAGGCCATACAAACATTGCTAATGGGGTTGATAAATATAAAATTAAGGCACTTTGTGCAAGTACAAGTCATGGATCGGGTAAATGGCTTCTTGATTCTAGAGCCTCTCATCATTTGGCTTCATCATAGTCCATGTTCTCTAGTTTTGAACCTTGTATTATGCCACCTATTTTGATGGATAAGAATACACATATGAATGTAATTAGGAAGGGATATATTCATATTGGTGAGGGTACTTGTTGGTCATGATGTGAATCATTCGCAAACATAGAATAAAAGTTACACAACAACCTTTACTCATCTTGAAAGATACGATGAATTCAAAGAATTCATGATCCCAAGTCTCCGTTGATTAGGTCTTAATCTACTGACGTTACTCAGTGGTTGATGTGTGTTGCTGTTTTCCATTCAGGGGCCTTACGTGTTTCTGCACTGTTCATCATCATCATCTTCAGATATCCTGCTCTGGATGTTCGCTCTGCATAAGCTCCAACAATTCTACCTCTGCACTGTAAATTTAGTCAAATAATATGCCTACAGGCTGATATTTGCATGATTGCTACCATTATTTATGATTCTTTGCATGATATTTTCAATACTACATGCATTTAACTCAAATATGCTAATGATCTTCAGTTACCTACGGGATTTCAGCATATTTCACTGTTTCTGCTTGTTATTTATCATGATTTGCAGTTATGGTGACGAATTAATGAAATTGAAAAAACGGAAAAGGGTTAGAGAGTGAGATTCCCAAAATTACTGGACTTAGATCATTGATTCACATACAAGCTCCCATACTTGCAATGAAAAGAAGAAAAACTAGAAATCATACTTCACCAGGACAATCCACAAATCCGCATGATCTAGTGCAAAGCTTCAAAGGAAAGTTGACAACAACATGTAATGAAATGAAAGCGCTTCCAGTTGAACACAGCATTCACAGTACATATCCAGAAATCAACAGAAGATTACGTAAAATTTACAATCAGGATGTAATCTGGAACTTCATATTCATTCAGTATGCTCAAGAACAGGTACATTTACAGTGATCTGAAGAAAGAACCTTGACATTTCAACAATTCTATCCTCATTAGTCTCAGTAATCCGATCTCCTAACTTATTCTACAGTAATTGACTTTTGCGCCAGATGCGTCTGTGTATTCTAATGTATTCCTCTCTTTATGTTTCAGGCTCTGGCCTTTATATAGAGCAAATGCCAGAAACGGTTACAATGATCCAAGGATCAGGATCCTCTCATAGCAATTAGCGGTCCAGATGAAAAGCACATGCTTCGCCAGTTAGCAAATGTACAGCTGGCACAGAATATTCCAGCATCTTCAACTTGATTCGGTCTCCAGCTGGCGAACAGCATATCTGACAATATCCTCCTCATGTCTGGTTCATGTTGCCTCTATGTGCAACTTTGTAATGCTCAACCTCAGCAGCATCATGACCTCAATGCTCAGCTTCAGCAGCATCATGACTTCAATGTTCAGCTTCAGCAGCATCATGACAAGGCTCAGCCTCAGCAACATCATCATGACCTCCTGCAAGTAAACAAACAAACATTAAGTTCATTATCATCATGATAAACAACAGGAAGTAAAACGTTTTATTAAACAAGCCCCAAAAAATGCGCAGCTACAGGCAATAGGGCTCCAAATTTCCATCGCTTCATGTTTTTGCCCATTTTCTTGTATATCGGGTTCAAAATATGATGATGATGATCTCAGATTATACAAGGAAATAACTTCCTTTCAACCATCCCTAGAATCCGGCTTTGCATCATCATCATATTTGCATCGGCGAAATTACATATGATCAAGGTGACAGTTTTACCTTAGGCCGACGGCAACAGTTATACCGACGCCAAACATCATGAGGATGACCAACCCTACATGCCCTCTGTCCGGCCGCAGGATATTGTGAAATATGATGCTCCTCTCCTCCGAATGCTCTGAGGAAAAGCACATTAGGATGTTTTGTTTTTGCATATTCGGGAAAGAAAGACATCGTCATCATCATCATGATGAAGACAAACAGGAGGACTTGGAAAATGATCCTGCCGCTGAGGAAAAAATCATGATGACGTCATCGTCATCATCAGGCTTGGTTAAAATGCAAAGGGATGATGTCATCGTCATGTTTCGTTAAGATCAGGAGATAACTGGAATATCGGGTTCCCCCCAAGGAAGATGATCGGGTGGATGAATGCAATATGACCCCTTTTTCGGAGAAGGTGATCCTCTCAAAAGATCAGGATGATGAACATCATCATCATCATATTGGCGAACTGGATGATTTAAAATATGATCCTGCTGAAAGTCCTGATGACGTCATCAGGATATCCCGGGGCTTGTGTTAATCTTCGAAGATGACGTCATCGTCATCATCATATTGGCGAACAGGATCATACCCTGGAAAATATCCTGCCGAAGGAGAAGGTGATGATGACGTCATCGTCATCATCATATCCGCAAAAGTTTATGCATCTCGGCAGGAGGATATTGCGAAATGTCGGGTAGAGAAAGATCATGATGATGATGTCAACAAGACTAAGGAATGAAATATTACCCTCCGCTTCGAAAGATAAGGTGATCATCATGATCACGAAAAAAGGAGATCAGGAGGATATTAGGAAATGTGATCCTGCCATGAAAGATCATGATGATGATGATCACGCATAAGGACTTTGACGTGCGCGCGATAATTATGCAGATGGCATATTTCTTAAGCAAGGTGACGATGATCATCAGCATGATATTATCACATCGGGTGATTTTAAATATCATGATGCTCGCAATGTTGGAATATCATGATGCTGATGATGTTAGAATATCATGATGATGATGATGTTTCCAGGGTCGCTTGACGGGAAAAGCTCACTATGACTTAAGATTGACGTCCGGATGTTTCGGGACTGCATGATTTTTTATCAGGTGATAGAGTAAGATCATGATGATGACCTTTGGCGACACAAAAGACCGCACGACGGGGACAACCTACTACGACTTAAACTTGACGTCCGGATATTATCAGGGGGCTTTTCAAATATCATGATGATGATGTTCATCATACAGCAATTATCAGGTTTGACCAAACTTTGACTGCTCCTAACTCCCTCATATGGACGAATTTTCAAGTGATGCAAAAGGCAAACCTGCATGGAATTTCAAGCTCTTTCTAACCATGAAGTCATAGAAACAAAATATGAACTTTGACAAACTAACCTCATGATGATGACCTACCTCATCCTGACCTTCATGATGATGATGCTCCTGACTTATTTTTACCAAACCGCCAGAAATAGACAACACAAGCCAAAACAAAAGTTGGGTCCCTGTTTTGCCAAGTCAAAATGGGGCGTGTTGTGTAACCACACAACAACTTGCCACCAAAGAAAACAACAAAATTCAAATGATTCAAGTGATGTGATCACATTCATCTATAGTATTCTAATTCCTTCTAAATAAAATCATCATGATCTTTGAATGATAAAGTCTCATCAAGGTAACAGTGCTAACAAAGGATCATGTGTGTGCATATGATTAATTATCCTCATCTTGAAAGTAAGTTGAAAACATAAGTAACTGGTGTTAAATTACATAGTTGGAGATCATCCCTCATAGCCAACCTGGATAGAGCCTTGCTGCCAGCAGGTGTCTATAACCCCGGCAAGGTTATCTGTACAATCTCCCTAAGTAGAGCCCCACTGCCAGCAGGCGTCCATAGCCCCGGTAGAGTTACTTAGATGGCCTAAGTTTATTGTTTATATATTTTCTATTTATATACTTATATTTGATATCATCATGTCAGCTCATTTGTACAAGGTGCAGCCACTTGCAGCTTTAGGTTGGAGATTGTATTGGTAGCAAGGGAGTCCCTTTAGATTTTTCACTTAACACCTATACTCATATCTTCAACAAGCCCAAGGCTGTTAGGTGTTTCATTGTGTTTGATTCACTTTGGACAAGAAAAGGCACCTTGATGGAAAGACATCATAAAACCTGATCATGAGTATTTATCAGAATGAATTACAATCTATATCTAAATCTGATCTCATCACTTGAATCCTAACAATTTAGTTATTTTCTTAGGTGATGAAGTGCATCATCCTGACTTACCAAAACAAAACTCAACCAAAACAACACAAAACAGAAGAAACACTATACAAACAACTAACCTACAAAAAGGAAACAACAGGAACAGAACAAGAAAGCAAAACAAACAAGCAGACTGTACAAACAACTAACCTACAAAATTATATACAAACCACTACTAGGCAAACAAAAACTAGAAAAAGACCTAAGGACACCTGAATTTGCATACTTCTTTTGATTGTGCAGGAGCATCAAGGTATTAGTTATGGTTCTCAACCTAGCAAATTTATCTTTGTATTCTGAAGAATATTCTGATATTCTGAATTCACTGTATTCAACAGAACAACTCTTGATGATCAGCAACTGAGGAAGCTCATCATGTTCATGATTAATCCATATGCATGTCTTATCTTCTGAATTTCCATAATCAAAATGGTATTCAACATCATTTACTGTGGAAAGGAGAAATACAACCTGGTGTATTTCTGGCTTTGCTGGACATGCTTCTTCATTGGCAGTTGGTCTTCCATTTGTCATTATATTTTCACTGCTTGGCTCAGTGCCTGGTCCCTCTTCGAATTGAAGGATGTATGACCTTTGATGTGTTAATTCTTCATCTTTATCCAACCTTATCCCTCCATTCTGGATGTTCAGTTTATCCTCCAGTTCAGGAAACTTCTCAATATTTTCTTTAATTTCCTGCACATTAGTGTCTAAATAAGTATCTTTATTATCACAACCTGATATACAGAAATTTATCATTTCTAAATCATTTGACTGTAAAGGAGAAACAACTTTCACTTGGTGAGGACACTCCCCTGTTTCATTTTCAAAATATTTCTGGAATGACATCTGATTATGCACAACAACTCCAAAGTCTTCTACATCTTCATCTTTCAGGAATTGTTCATTGAATAATTCACATTTTCTATCTATTAGAGGATCTGGTTCCTTTAACCTGCAACATTCTTGCATTTGATCATTTAATTCAAAGAAGTCAGGTAATAAATCAGCATTTATTTTCTTCTCTATGACTCCCTGAGTTACCATCATAGGAACTTCATCATCAGGAGTGCATTTAAATTGCTCTACTATCTGTTTACACTTCTCTTTACCATAGAATGACTCCAGGAAAGATGTTTCATCTTCTTTATCAAAAGTATTAGGATCAGAATAAAAAATATTATCCTGATAAGTGATTTCTTCTCTAAAATTTTCACAAGATTCATACCTGCATACTGACTGGTCCTTACTTGTATTAGGAAGTAGAGAACTCCTATCAATATCACCATAAAATGAATCCAGGAAAGATGTTTCCTCTTCATTACCTTCTGGAACTGACTCAGCTATTGTATTTTCTAGAATCTTTTTCAACATGACCAAGCAAGGGTAGCAATCTCTCTCTGAATGCTCTTCATCATGTAATCTGCACCAGCTTTCAATCAAGACATCATCAATGGGCAAACCTAATATTTGACTACACTGTATATTTCTAGATAAATATAATTGAAAATCTTCAGAATGATCCACTTCAGTGTCTGGACAATTAATAACTTCTGGTGCTGCATCTGCTTGTTGCTCCAGAATTTCTTCATTTTCCTGGCAGATTTCTTTATTTTCCTGGCAAACTTCTTCATTTTCTTGGCAAATTTCAACCCTGAACAGATCCAGAAAGAATATTAGTCCTTTCAAGTATAAATCCAACCTTGTGAGGAAAGTTAAACAATTTATTTCACTGTGTTCTGTAGTCTGGTGTATCCTGCAACAGGTAGATAAACCAAAGTTAGACAAATTGTGAGGGTAAAGCTGCCTACTCAAAGTTTCCTGAAATAAAGGAATGTTAATTTGACCATTATTTTCATATACATCCATCAAAATGAGATTCTATTCTTCAAATTTCTTTAGTATTTTGCAATTTTAAGGAGATCTGTCATATCTCAGATTAAAACTTTGAAAGTCCAGAAAATCAAACAAATATTTGATGCTTTAGGCTAGATCTTTGCAAAGGTGTAACCAAAACATCTCGGGTAAGAGATATTTGCAGACATTAACCTCAAATACTGAAATATTTATGCAATATTTGCAGAAATCAAGAATGCTTTGTTCAGGAACAGGATCTATTTTTCGGCCCTCCTTCTAGCGCCAATTTATGTTGCGTTAGAAGCGAGGGGCCTGCATATACGTTAGCAAGATTTAAAGCGGGCTGCTAAACTGAGGCAGGGGATATCACTTCAACTGAATAGGATTTATTTGCTGAGAAATAGCTCGGCCCTCCTTCTAGCGCCAATTTATGTTGCGTTAGAAGCGAGGAGCCCGCATAAAATGAATGATGACTGAAGCAATGGTGTCTTTTCCAGTTCTGCCCTCCTTCTATTGATGAAATCCAGAAATTCTCTGTTCCAGGCCCTCCTTCTAGCGCCAATTTATGTTGGTCATGATGTGAATCATTCGCAAACATAGAATAAAAGTTACACAACAACCTTTACTCATCTTGAAAGATACGATGAATTCAAAGAATTCATGATCCCAAGTCTCCGTTGATTAGGTCTTAATCTACTGACGTTACTCAGTGGTTGATGTGTGTTGCTGTTTTCCATTCAGGGGCCTTACGTGTTTCTGCACTGTTCATCATCATCATCTTCAGATATCCTGCTCTGGATGTTCGCTCTGCATAAGCTCCAACAATTCTACCTCTGCACTGTAAATTTAGTCAAATAATATGCCTACAGGCTGATATTTGCATGATTGCTACCATTATTTATGATTCTTTGCATGATATTTTCAATACTACATGCATTTAACTCAAATATGCTAATGATCTTCAGTTACCTACGGGATTTCAGCATATTTCACTGTTTCTGCTTGTTATTTATCATGATTTGCAGTTATGGTGACGAATTAATGAAATTGAAAAAACGGAAAAGGGTTAGAGAGTGAGATTCCCAAAATTACTAGACTTAGATCACTGATTCACATACAAGCTCCCATACTTGCAATGAAAAGAAGAAAAACTAGAAATCATACTTCACCAGGACAATCCACAAATCCGCATGATCTAGTGCAAAGCTTCAAAGGAAAGTTGACAACAACATGTAATGAAATGAAAGCGCTTCCAGTTGAACACAGCATTCACCAGTACATATCCAGAAATCAACAGAAGATTACGTAAAATTTACAATCAGGATGTAATCTGGAACTTCATATTCATTCAGTATGCTCAAGAACAGGTACATTTACAGTGATCTGAAGAAAGAACCTTGACATTTCAACAATTCTATCCTCATTAGTCTCAGTAATCCGATCTCCTAACTTATTCTACAGTAATTGACTTTTGCGCCAGATGCGTCTGTGTATTCTAATGTATTCCTCTCTTTATGTTTCAGGCTCTGGCCTTTATATAGAGCAAATGCCAGAAACGGTTACAATGATCCAAGGATCAGGATCCTCTCATAGCAATTAGCGGTCCAGATGAAAAGCACATGCTTCGCCAGTTAGCAAATGTACAGCTGGCACAGAATATTCCAGCATCTTCAACTTGATTCGGTCTCCAGCTGGCGAACAACATATCTGACAATATCCTCCTCATGTCTGGTTCATGTTGCCTCTATGTGCAACTTTGTAATGCTCAACCTCAGCAGCATCATGACCTCAATGCTCAGCTTCAGCAGCATCATGACTTCAATGTTCAGCTTCAGCAGCATCATGACAAGGCTCAGCCTCAGCAACATCATCATGACCTCCTGCAAGTAAACAAACAAACATTAAGTTCATTATCATCATGATAAACAACAGGAAGTTAAACGTTTTATTAAACAAGCCCCAAAAAATGCGCAGCTACAGGCAATAGGGCTCCAAATTTCCATCGCTTCATGTTTTTGCCCATTTTCTTGTATATCGGGTTCAAAATATGATGATGATGATCTCAAATTATACAAGGAAATAACTTCCTTTCAACCATCCCTAGAATCCGGCTTTGCATCATCATCATATTTGCATCGGCGAAATTACATATGATCAGGGTGACAGTTTTACCTTAGGCCGACGGCAACAGTTATACCGACGCCAAACATCATGAGGATGACCAACCCTACATGCCCTCTGTCCGGCCGCAGGATATTGTGAAATATGATGCTCCTCTCCTCCGAATGCTCTGAGGAAAAGCACATCAGGATGTTTTGTTTTTGCATATTCGGGAAAGAAAGACATCGTCATCATCATCATGATGAAGACAAACAAGAGGACTTGGAAAATGATCCTGCCGCTGAGGAAAAAATCATGATGACGTCATCGTCATCATCAGGCTTGGTTAAAATGCAAAGGGATGACGTCATCGTCATGTTTCGTTAAGATCAGGAGATAACTGGAATATCGGGTTCCCCCCAAGGAAGATGATCGGGTGGATGAATGCAATATGACCCCTTTTTCAGAGAAGGTGATCCTCTCAAAAGATCAGGATGATGAACATCATCATCATCATATTGGCGAACTGGATGATTTAAAATATGATCCTGCTGAAAGTCCTGATGACGTCATCAGGATATCCCGGGGCTTGTGTTAATCTTCGAAGATGACGTCATCGTCATCATCATATTGGCGAACAGGATCATACCCTGGAAAATATCCTGCCGAAGGAGAAGGTGATGATGACGTCATCGTCATCATCATATCCGCAAAAGTTTATGCATCTCGGCAGGAGGATATTGCGAAATGTCAGGTAGAGAAAGATCATGATGATGATGTCAACAAGACTAAGGAATGAAATATTACCCTCCGCTTCGAAAGATAAGGTGATCATCATGATCACGAAAAAAGGAGATCAGGAGGATATTAGGAAATGTGATCCTGCCATGAAAGATCATGATGATGATGATCACGCATAAGGACTTTGACGTGCGCGCGATAATTATGCAGATGGCATATTTCTTAAGCAAGGTGACGATGATCATCAGCATGATATTATCACATCGGGTGATTTTAAATATCATGATGCTCGCAATGTTGGAATATCATGATGCTGATGATGTTAGAATATCATGATGATGATGATGTTTCCAGGGTCGCTTGACGGGAAAAGCTCACTATGACTTAAGATTGACGTCCGGATGTTTCGGGACTGCATGATTTTTTATCAGGTGATAGAGTAAGATCATGATGATGACCTTTGGCGACACAAAAGACCGCACGACGGGGACAACCTACTACGACTTAAACTTGACGTCCGGATATTATCAGGGGGCTTTTCAAATATCATGATGATGATGTTCATCATACAGCAATTATCAGGTTTGACCAAACTTTGACTACTCCTAACTCCCTCATATGGACGAATTTTCAAGTGATGCAAAAGGCAAACCTGCATGGAATTTCAAGCTCTTTCTAACCATGAAGTCATAGAAACAAAATATGAACTTTGACAAACTAACCTCATGATGATGACCTACCTCATCCTGACCTTCATGATGATGATGCTCCTGACTTATTTTTACCAAACCGCCAGAAACAGACAACACAAGCCAAAACAAAAGTTGGGTCCCTGTTTTGCCAAGTCAAAATGGGGCGTGTTGTGTAACCACACAACAGTACTTTCAATGATGTATTGTGTGTTCCCTCTTTGTCAAAAAATCTTCTTTCGATATTTCAAATTACGCACAATGGAGTAGGGAAAACTATAGAGTTCACACCTGATTTAGTTATCATCAGAGACTTGGAGAGAACAAAGATTATTTCTATAGGGATCGTTGATCATGTATCTTGATTATATGCCTTTTTAGATTATGCCCTTGATGATGGTTCATATCCTTTAGGTGCTCATCACACTTCTTGTGTGAATACTATTTTTGAGGAGAAGTTTGGATATTTGAATCTTGGTGTTCTCATTTTTGATTTAGTTTTTGAGACTAGTGCTACTATTTCTTCTCCTCCACCTCTTGCTTCTTTTGATCCCAATGATTCTTTGGTTGAGCAGGATATTGTTTGTTCATTTTATTATGTTGTGTGGGATGATTATCTAATAGGTATTTATGAGTTATTTATTGAGTCTCACATTGTAGATCTTGAGGATACTCTTGAGGATTTGTAGTACCTCTTTGATGATAGTAATGGAAGTATTGTTATTAGTTCTATTTTATCTTTGGGGATTGTTGATTCTAAGTTTCCACTTTGTTATGAGTTGTCACTCATTGATTAGGTATGTCGTTTCTAATTTTATTGTTCTAATTGTGACATGTGGACACCTATACTTTAGAGGCATTCATCATGAGACTTCCTACTTCATAGGTTCTTCAACATTCATGATTGGAGTTGTTTATTTATAAGGGAAGAAATGTTATTTTCCACAAGTGGATCATCTTCAACATTCATGATTAGGCATCCTCTTTTGGTATAGGAGATTCTACAGTGTTGGAGAATTTCATAGTCTCTTACTTTCCCTCTTATGGGGGCTTTTTATATTAGTGATGGACTTTGTTGTATGTGATTCATGTTGAATCTACTTCAATCACTTGTATATATATATATATATATATATATATATATATATATTTGTAGTTTTCTCTCTTTTGGAGAGGGGTTTTCTACCATTGGGTTTTTCCCCTTTTCTCCTTTTATGAGAGTTTCTTATTTGTAAATGGGTACCTGATTAGGTCTTGTTGCTGGGACCCATTGTTACTTTTAGCTTGTGTGTGACCTCCCTAAGTTGCACTTATGGGGGATGTTGGTGTAAATTATATTTACACTTTTATCATAAATTTATTAGGTAGGATTAATTAGGATATTATTTCCTTTTATTAGTATCTTATCCTTGTGACTTGTGTCATAAGATAAGATTACTTTTCTAGATTTTTTACTTTGCCTATTATTGTCAAATGTGGATGTATAATTGTTTTGTATTATTCTTTTGTGAATAATGAAATTATTGCATCAATTGTTCTGCATCTTTTTCTCCAATTTCTTGTTATTGTGTGCAATCTCTCTTTGGTAGAAGAGTTACTATAGGTGATCATAACTCTAACAGTGATTTGTATTGCAAGTTTATTTTGGAGCATGTCAGTGCAAATCCAAGCTCACCATTGAGTTCAGGGTGTCCAAGAAAGTCATCTTTTCCTTTTAATTTGTCCAAATTGGGTATTGTAGGCCAAATCCATAAGGGTTTGATGTTGGGAGGTGGTTGCCAAATTTGAGAGGTAGCCACATTTTTGAAGTATTTTGTGTCAAATGACCCTCCCATTGTATCTAGAAGGCCCAAGAACCTAAGGATTGACTATCAATTTGTCAAACTTGGACACATTCCCCAGGGCTTCAAAAGATTTTTCTGCTCTCTTGACCATATGGATCACACAATAGAGAATATTCTCTACATCATTAGTGCATGTTTAGTAGAATATTTTGCTGACATTGATGCTGGTTACTGTACATAGCATACCAGGTATATTCTATTTTTTATTTAAACTTTTTAGAATTAAAGAAAAGAAATCTATAGATTTTTGTAGGGTATGAAGTGTTGCAAGTATGAGGTAAGCCAGTGTTGTCATTGATGTCAACATACTCATATTGCATTGACAAGAAGGATTTGATGAGCTGTGTGCTGAGGATATTGAGAAAATTAGACTCAGTCAGGAACAGTGAAGAACAGTGATGAGAAGAAGGTAAATGTACTGTATAGGTTGCGAACCGGAGGATGCGGATTAAAGGGTCAGTAGATATGAGTCTTGAGATGCTACAGTTAAGATTTCAGAGGTCCGCATGAAGATCTGAAGGCGTTGTGGCTGCCGGTATAGAACCGGGTCCGGCAAGTATCCGGAGGTGACAGAGGATCACAAAAAGGTCCGGTGAGGTCCGGAATTGTATTATCATAATCTGCGGATTGGAAGGAGTGTTTGAGATGTCCTTGTGATGTGTCATCCTGAGTTGTGTGTGATTTGGAGGTCCGGAAGTACCTCTTACATTATGACAGTGGCGACAGACTGTGTTCTTGAAGTTCCGGATGAGGAAGACAAGAGATCCCAGTAAGCAGAGGAAGTGCGGATGTATCCGGACATTCAGACAGACTTGTGAAGGTTCTTGAATCATGTTTAGGTTGTGTTGTTGGTCCGCATTGATGGTAGAGCCCGGAATTGAAGTTATTCTTCCGGATGAAGTTATTGCTCTGTTTAGCCGACCGGATGAGTTGTTCATCCTGCGAATGTTCTTGTGATAGCCGACCGGATGTGTTATTCATCTTGCGGATACTCCTATGGTTGTTTGCCGACTTAGATGCTTGTTCCTAAGTCGATGTCTTGTATAAATAATGATTTGTGAATTCATTTCAGTGTGTGGCATGTGGATGAGCATGATATAGCAAAGAAAGGTGCGAAAGACAGAGCAGAGATTGTTGGGCTTAATTGGAACTGATCCGGACATGGTAGAGATGTCATTCTCCAGTTCAAGACTGTGATTTTTATCACTTTGTAGACAGTGTGTCTCCTTGTAGGCAGTGGGCCTCTTTGTGAGCAGTGTGCTCGGGCAGTGAGCCCTTATTGGCATGTGCCATTCATTTTTCCTTATTCTTCTAACAGAGAATAAATCTTGGGTTAATCACCCCGTGGTTTTTCCCTTAACCGGGTTTTCCACGTCAAAATCTTGGTGTTCAATGTGTTGATGCTTATCTGTTCATGTGTTTATGTATTGTGCTTCCATGAATGATTATTTGATATGCTGCTAACTGACAACAGAGAATAAAGTGTTTGAAATAGAACAAGTTCTATACAACTGATTCACCCCCCCCCCTCTCAGTTGTATGCCCTAGATCCAACAATTGGTATCAGAGCTAAGTTCCTCTGATAGGAGCTTAACCGCTTGAGGTGATCCAGGATGTCGTCATACAAGAAGGATAGTCCGAAGTTCGATGGAACCAACTTCACTCTCTGGAAAGGTCGCATGAAGTGTCATTTGGAATGTATGGGAAAAGCATACTTGGCTATGATTTCAAAACCATATATACCCCCACAAGGTGGTCCGACAACTCCAGATGAAACCACAGAAGCTGAAAATAATCTGCGGACCAAGGAAGCTCTTCTAAGCGCATTGAATGACTCAGATCTCTCGAATGTCATTGACCTACCAACTGCATATGAGATCCTAACTAAACTGGAACTTCTGTATGAAGGAGATGAGTTTGTCAAAAGTGCAAGGTTGCAAAGTCTGAAAGGGAAATTTGAAAGATTGAAAATGAGAGATGATGAAAACATTACTACCTTTATGCCAAGAGTAAATGAGTTGGTATGTGGAATCAGAAATGCTGGTGGAACTCTAGATGAAAATGAGATTGTCTGCAAAATCCTAAGATCCCTTCCTGCTGCCTACAAAATCAAAGTTGCTGCCATTGATGAATTCAGAGCCCACACAACAGTCACAAGAGAACAACTGGCTGGCAAACTAGCTGCATTTGAAATGACCGAGTTTGGAGATGATCCTCCCAAGACTGAATCTGCTTTCAAAGCCAGTGCCTATGTGAAAGGCAAACAGAGATTTGATCCGGGTGAAAACTCATCAAGGAAAATGTCATGGTATGATCAAGCAAGAAGAGACATGGAAGAAGAAGAAGCAGAAACAGCTCAACTTGAAGCCCTCATTGCAAAGAGACTGCCAAGAGGATCCGGTAAGTATGAAGGAAAACTACCCTTTAAGTGTTTTAACTGCAATAAGATTGGTCATTTTGCCTCAAGATGTCCGGAGAGATCTGCAAGATCTAATACTCACAGACAAAGGTTTCAAAAGAATTGCTATTATGTTCATGAAGAAGATGACAATGAAGGAGTAACAGATGATGAATCATATCCAGGAAGCAAATCCGGAAATGAGTGGGTGTTTATAGCCATCAAGGAAGAAGATTCCTTGCTCTCTGAATCTGTCAATCACAAAGTTGTTGAAAAAGCCTTGGCTGCTCAAGTGGAAGAAAAGGATGATTGGATTATTGACAGTGGATGCTCTCACCATATGACTGGTGACAAGAATAAGTTCTTAGACTTGGAAAGATATGAAGGAGGAATGGTAAAGTTTGGTGACAATTCTGCTGGTAGAATCAGAGGTAGGGGAACTATTTCCTTTGATGGTAAGAGCAAAACAGGTAATGTACTATATGTTGAAGGATTGAAGCACAATCTTCTCAGTGTTGGTCAGTTAGTGGACAAAGGCTATGATCTCCGGTTCAAGAATGGAAAATGCAGAATCTTTACAAGCTCCGGAACTGAAATTGCATCCGGTACTCAGACAAGAGGTAACATCTTTCATCTGGTTGGTTCAAATAAAAGTTGTTTGTTTGTTCAAATTGATCAGAGTTGGTTATGGCATAGAAGAATGTGTCATGTAAATTTTGATAACATCATCAAAATAAGCAATACTCAGGCTGTGAGAGATCTTCCAAAGTTGATAAAACCTACAAACAGTGTGTGTAAAGAATGTCAGTTAGGCAAACAAAGCAGAGTCTCTTTTAAAAGCAAAGATCAGTCTTCTACCGGATTGTTGGAATTAGTACATACTGATCTATGTGGTCCGACAAGAATCAAGAGTCTGCAAGGTGATAGATATTTCATGTTGTTAATTGATGATCATTCCCGGATGATGTGGGTTACCTTTCTAAAAGAAAAATCAGAAGCTTTTGAGAAGTTCAAAATCTTCAAAGCTATGGTGGAGAATCAAACCGGATTGAAACTAAAGTGTCTAAGGTCTGATAGAGGTGGTGAATTTACATCTGGTGAATTCATTGACTTTTGTGAGAAACAGGGTATAAGGAGACAGTTGTCTGCTCCTAAGACTCCACAGCAGAATGGAGTAGTTGAGAGAAAGAACCGGACCATCCAGGAAGCTGCTAGGACAATGATGTTGGAAGCAAATGTTCCTCAAATGTTTTGGAAAGAAGCTATCAGCACTGCAGTCTACACTCTCAATCAAGTTCAAATCAGAAACAACACCGGTAAGACCCCCTATGAACTTTGGTTTGGCATCACTCCTACTGTGAAATATTTCAGGGTATTTGGTAGCAAGTGTTATATTAAAAGAGATGAAGATCTAGGAAAGTTTGATGCTAGAAGTGATGAAGGAATTTTCTTGGGCTACTCCACTCAAAGCAAAGCATACCGGTGTTACAATAAGAGATTGAGGAAGATGATAGAAAGCACCAATGTAAAGGTTGATGAAGGAATTGAGAAGCCTTCAAGATTTTATGAATTTGATGAAGATGACCAAGATAGTGTTCAAGGACCTCAATCCTCTCCGGTGAAACAGAGTCAGCCTGATCCGGTAAATCAGGAAGAAGAGTTAGGTTTGAATGAGTCTGATCAAGAAACAGCAGTACTGGATACTCCCAAAATTCTAAGGTATGTAAGACTGAATCACTCTGAAGATCAGATCATAGGTGACAGAAGCAAAGGTGTACAAACTAGAAGGAATATTGCTCAAGATCAGAATGAATGTTGTCTGATTTCAAAGATTGAACCTAAAACAATAAATGAAGCCTGCAATGATGAAAAC
Organism: Cunninghamia lanceolata; assembly: GCA_027924645.1. Classification (NCBI taxonomy): domain Eukaryota; kingdom Viridiplantae; phylum Streptophyta; class Pinopsida; order Cupressales; family Cupressaceae; genus Cunninghamia; species Cunninghamia lanceolata. The sequence goes on from BSBN01000193.1 coordinate 30,272,822, forward strand.
TGGACCAAAGCAATGGAAGATGAATTGATGCAAATTGAGAAAAATCATACTTGGGATCTTGTTCCCAGACCTAGAGACAGGAATGTAATTGGAACCAAGTGGGTCTTCCGGAACAAACTAAATGAAGCTGGTGAAGTAATCAGAAACAAAGCTAGATTGGTCTGCAAAGGCTACTCTCAAATAGAAGGAATTGACTTTGAAGAGACTTTTGCTCCGGTAGCAAGAATTGAAGCAGTCAGATTACTTCTTGCATTTGCTGCCTTCAAAGATTTCAAGGTATATCAGATGGATGTCAAGTCTGCCTTCCTAAATGGTGATCTGGAAGAAGAAGTCTACATTGAACAACCGGATGGATTTCAATTGTCTGATAATAATGATATGGTCTGCAAGTTGAAGAAAGCTTTGTATGGATTGAAGCAAGCCCCAAGAGCATGGTATGAAAGGTTGGATAAGCATCTTGTGCAGATTGGATTCAACAAAGGTACTGCTGACAGCAACTTATATTTCAAAATTGATCATGAAAACATTCTGATTGTTGAAGTGTTTGTGGATGATATCATTTTTGGAGGAAGAGATAGTATGTGTAAAACTTTTGCAAATCAGATGAAAAGTGAGTTTGAAATGTCTATGCTTGGTGAAATGAATTTCTTCTTGGGTCTGCAAATTACTCAAACAAAAGAAGGGATCTTCATCTCTCAGACCAAATATGTGAAAGAATTGTTAAAAAAATTTGGTATGGAAGACTCAAAGCCTATGAACACTCCTATGGCAACCGGATGTAAGTTAAGCAAAGATGATGATTCTCCAAAGGCAGATCAGACAAAGTATAGATCAATGATTGGTGGATTGTTGTATCTCACTCAAACTAGACCAGATATAATGCAAGCTGTTGGTCTTGTGGCAAGATTCCAGGCTGATCCTAGAGAATCTCATGTTATGGAAACCAAAAGAATTTTTAGATACTTGAAAGGGACAGTTGAGTATGGTCTATGGTATCCTAGAGATCCGGATTTCTCTCTTCATGCTTACACAGATGCAGATTGGGCAGGAGATGTGGATGACCGGAAGAGCACTAGTGGTGGAGCATTCTTTTTGGGGAAGAGATTGGTTTCTTGGCTAAGCAAGAAACAAGATGCAATATCTCTGTCTACAACTGAAGCAGAATACATTGCAGCAGCAGGTAGTTGCACTCAAATCTTGTGGATGAAGCAGATGCTAAGAGACATCAAAGTTGAATATGAGGAGCCTATTACAATTTTCTGTGATAATTCAAGTGCAATTAATATTTCCAAGAATCCGGTATTGCATTCTAAGACTAAGCACATATCTATCAAATTTCACTTTTTGAGAGAACAAGTAAACAAGGAAGAAGTCAGATTGGAGTATGTTCCCTCCAAGGATCAGATTGCAGATATCTTTACAAAACCTCTTCCCAAGGACTCTTTTGAATATCTCCGGGAGAAGTTAGGGGTCATGGCCCCTCCGGTGATGAACTAAGATGCACTGATGTGCATCAGTCCGGTGGCTATCACAGTCATATCTTGTGATCCGGACTAATGGGGAGCTGCAACTAAGGGGGAGCAGCTGGTATTATTCTGATGCATGAGAGTTGCAAGTATGAGCCCTTTGCCATTGATGTCAAAGGGGGAGAGAAGACATGTGAAAAACAAGTGGTTGATGATCAAAGGGGGAGCAGCAAAGGAAGACATGTGAAGAGTTGTTGTTGATAGGGGGAGCTGTGACAGAAAAGAGAAGTTCTTGTCTTGATGGTTTTTCACATCATATGTTGCCATCAATGACAAAGGGGGAGATTGTTGCAAGTATGAGGTAAGCCAGTGTTGTCATTGATGTCAACATACTCATATTGCATTGACAAGAAGGATTTGATGAGCTGTGTGCTGAGGATATTGAGAAAATTAGACTCAGTCAGGAACAGTGAAGAACAGTGATGAGAAGAAGGTAAATGTACTGTATAGGTTGCGAACCGGAGGATGCGGATTAAAGGGTCAGTAGATATGAGTCTTGAGATGCTACAGTTAAGATTTCAGAGGTCCGCATGAAGATCTGAAGGCGTTGTGGCTGCCGGTATAGAACCGGGTCCGGCAAGTATCCGGAGGTGACAGAGGATCACAAAAAGGTCCGGTGAGGTCCGGAATTGTATTATCATAATCTGCGGATTGGAAGGAGTGTTTGAGATGTCCTTGTGATGTGTCATCCTGAGTTGTGTGTGATTTGGAGGTCCGGAAGTACCTCTTACATTATGACAGTGGCGACAGACTGTGTTCTTGAAGTTCCGGATGAGGAAGACAAGAGATCCCAGTAAGCAGAGGAAGTGCGGATGTATCCGGACATTCAGACAGACTTGTGAAGGTTCTTGAATCATGTTTAGGTTGTGTTGTTGGTCCGCATTGATGGTAGAGCCCGGAATTGAAGTTATTCTTCCGGATGAAGTTATTGCTCTGTTTAGCCGACCGGATGAGTTGTTCATCCTGCGAATGTTCTTGTGATAGCCGACCGGATGTGTTATTCATCTTGCGGATACTCCTATGGTTGTTTGCCGACTTAGATGCTTGTTCCTAAGTCGATGTCTTGTATAAATAATGATTTGTGAATTCATTTCAGTGTGTGGCATGTGGATGAGCATGATATAGCAAAGAAAGGTGCGAAAGACAGAGCAGAGATTGTTGGGCTTAATTGGAACTGATCCGGACATGGTAGAGATGTCATTCTCCAGTTCAAGACTGTGATTTTTATCACTTTGTAGACAGTGTGTCTCCTTGTAGGCAGTGGGCCTCTTTGTGAGCAGTGTGCTCGGGCAGTGAGCCCTTATTGGCATGTGCCATTCATTTTTCCTTATTCTTCTAACAGAGAATAAATCTTGGGTTAATCACCCCGTGGTTTTTCCCTTAACCGGGTTTTCCACGTCAAAATCTTGGTGTTCAATGTGTTGATGCTTATCTGTTCATGTGTTTATGTATTGTGCTTCCATGAATGATTATTTGATATGCTGCTAACTGACAACAGAGAATAAAGTGTTTGAAATAGAACAAGTTCTATACAACTGATTCACCCCCCCCCCTCTCAGTTGTATGCCCTAGATCCAACATGAAGCACCCTATCTGCAAGGTACCCTAATTGCATAGGTGGTAGGTAGGCCTCATACTTCCAGTCGACAGATTTAAACCACCCATTGATGGTTTATTTACCACCTACAGTAGTCTTTTAGACAACTGACAACTTCTAATTAGCCTAATGACCCCCTCTTCAGCCACAAAACTACCCTCATCTCCTAATTGATGATTTTTTGTGATGGTTTCCAAACCTTACCGAGCAATTTGGTTATATAGATAGTAGTTTCTAGGGAACTGATGGTGGTTTTAGAATCTTGATGGAATATTTTGCCTAGAGGGAATATTATGTCAGTTTGGCATTGATGACATCATCTGTGATGTCATCAATTTTCACACCAATCCATGCCCCCTTCTCCAATGTAGTTTTAATTTTGATAGTTGATCTTTAGAGTCCTTTTTCTCAGTCATACGTGCTCCTTTTTGTGAGATTTTTTTTGATTTGGAGCATAAATTCATAGGATTTGCAGTGGTGTAGACATTTTTAATTTTGGTGTCTAGTGTTTTCTAGAAATAATAGATTTTTACAACTATTGTTGAGCAGTTTTCATTTTGGGAACTTTTAGGGCTTTATTTGGGCTCATACAATAATATTTTTGGGTGCAATTTTTTGAAAGTGCATAATTTTTTATGTACTTCTCATTGGTACAATCAGATCTATACAATTCTATATCAAAATTGTACTTTCAATTGTTATGGAGCAAAAAGTGGTCACTAGCCTTTTTACCTCGTTGTTTAGCTCCTAGGTCCCTGTGATTACATTATGCATTATAATTGATTATCCTGAAGAAAATTTCTTAACACCCATGTGAATTTGGGACCTTGGGCCCTTCCTTAATCTCATCTTGGACTAAAAGGCACTCCTAGACTTGGGCACCAACTGCCCAAGTCCTCCCTGATTAGTTAGGGCCAATTAATGTTATGTTGACATAGGACCTTTAAAAAGGTTCCTCTTTGTCAGCTCTTGTGATTTAATTTTATGAATGTTAGTGGGAAAGCATATATAAGCACGCTTTTGAATTCATTATGAACCTAGATGGATATAGCAAACTTATGATCTTGGAGTAAAGAGCATTCAAAGCATTCATTTATGTTTCTAGAGCAAATTTGTGTTTATATTGCATGTGTTGTTGCAGGTTTGGAATCAACATCCATTTCCTTATGAGTTGAAGGATCTTCATTCTCTTAAGGGCTTCACCGCTAAGGTGATATAATTGTTATTTGAATCATTCTATCATCATTTTGTTTATCCTTTGCCCTACCAGGGCACACTCTCTTATCTATCAATGGTGTTGGAAGGCTTGAATGCCATTCCAGGGTTTGATTGAGGCAAATCCCTAAACGCCATAACCCCCCAAACCCTCTCTTGTCATCTTGTGTGTAGGTTATAGGTACAAGATTCAGGAAAAGTGAAGATACAGGAAGATTTTGCAGGAATCAAGGTTTCAAGATTTGACAAAAGTATGAGAATATTCCTTTATAAAGACTTGGATGCTTGGCGCCCTAGTCTTTTGGGCTTTTCTGACTCTAGAACTAGCATTTGAGCATCAATTACAACATTTTCTCAGTTCAGACCTCCAACAGATTCTCACTTTTAGGACTTGGGCAGTTCCTATTTTGTCCTTCGACACTTCAGCTTCTGAGACACAAGTTCTGACTTCTTCTTGATCACTCTTATGAAGTTAGTTTTTGATTATCTTCTATACATTTTCTATTATAATCAGATCTTTGTAAATCTAGGTTTTTGTGTATATTTGACCTAGGGTTTGATAAAAGGCTTGGTTAAATCTAATCTTTCCATAGCAAACAAGAGTAGAAGATCTATAACTGAGTCCACCTCTCTTTGGTAGTGATTTGGCTTAGTCTTGTCCTTGAATGTTATTGTGGAAGAGGGTTTGATCTAGTGTGCATGCTTGTCTTCTTCATCCCCTTTTTCATACATAACATTTTAGTGAACCTGTAGCATTGAGCACTTGCATCTTGCTAATATTTAAATTTAGATCTTACATTGATTTCATTGCATATTCATCAATATCCATTTGAAAATCTTGCATGAACTTGAGAAAAGAACATATCTAGGCCTTGAAAAGCTTGCATTTTGATCAAAATTTTGCATTATCACATTGGTTGCATTAAAAAGTCATCAAATCTGATTTAGTATGATATTCTTGCATCATTACATATCATAGAATTCAAAAGTATTATATTTTCACCTACACATTGTGTATTTCAACATAAGAATATAACACTTCCTTCATATTTGGCAATACATCTTAAAGAGATCTATACTTGCCTTTGTGTGCAACACTTTAACATTGGGATCACTTGGTTTGTAGTGACAATTGTGTGTTTTTGATCTTTGCAAAAAGATTCAAAAACCCGGTTTCCTCAAGCTAGTGCCTTGTTGTTCAAAAGTCTCACATACATGGCATCCAATCAAAACAAGGGTGGTATGGTTCCTCTCCGATATAATAAGAAAAGGATGGCACTTGAACCTGTCATATCATTCACTCCACATGAGGTCACAATTAGAGACATTGATGGCCCTCTTTACATTACAACAAGAATATGTGGGAATCCTACAAGAGGAGCCCTTATTGATCCTAATTGTTTGACAAATGTGATAACCAAAGAATTCTTATACCTACATGATTTGATACAAGATACCTATGATTCTACACATATAATGATCAAAGTACATAATGGCTATTTCTTCCCGACTATAGGAAAAATAACACTTTTGATCAAGGTGGTGGAAAAAGCCCTAGAACAACCATTTGTCATCATTCCCACCTCGGACCTATTTCGTGTGAAGTTAGGCCATCCTTGGCTTAAGTCCATGAAAGTAGTCCCTTCTACCATTCATAAGTGTCTAAAATTCCCTCATCAAGGATGAGTGCATGTTGTCCACCATAGTGGATGGAAACCTTTGGTAAGTCGTGGAAACTTCAACTTGGACTACTTTTGGCTGCAACCTACTAAACCAAAACAACCAAGAGAAGATCAGATTTTCTTGGCATATCAAAAATATAAGGCAAAGCTAATAGCTCAACTATCACATGGAAATAATTCTCCTAGATCCTCTCAGTCCCCTGAGGCTACAATTCCTCCTACCAAAGAAATAGAGAGTGAAAAGTAGCCCGAGCTGAAGGAATCCCCTCAACCAAGAGGTAAAGGATTTTTTGCCGAGGTTCCTCCTCCATCATCCTTGCAAGGATTGGGAGACAACCTTAAAGAGTGAAGCATTATATCATAAAAGATTAATTTTGTACCAGCTTCCTCTTCCAAAATGTCAAAGAATGTGAGAAATCATGAGACATCAGTGGTAGACAAAGAAGCTCCCTTGGGTAATATAACTAACAGGACAAGGAGAAACAAGAATGTAAGGGAAAGAAGAAGAAAGTGACAAGAATTCACCTGAAAGATGTCTCTGCAAGAAGAGAATATCCCACCAAAAGATATGGAAACAAAAGAAAAATTAAAGGAAGAAGATTCAAGTTGGGCCATAGTACCCTATGTACCTATTTCTTCTTAAATTTGAGATTGGGAAGAAGATGATTTTCTCAATGACAACCACTAATGCGGTTACATTTTATAACAGGTAGTATTTATCATCCATTTAGCCACCTTTGAGGTAGCACCTCTTTGAGTTGCTCTCATGGGTGGCCTCTGCTTATGTGTTGTGTTGTGTTCCCCCATATGGTGTTAAATATTTTTTAGGTCTCCTTGGATGACCCTTGATACTCTTATAAGGTCAAGGATACAAGGAGACAACCTCTATTGTGACACTTCTTCTATTTGTTTCTCTATTCTTCTACTCCCCTATCTCTTATTGTAATTGTTGCATGCCTTGGGGGCATAATATTGTGGAGGATGTCTTAGGGGCATTTTCCCACCTTATGTTCCTAAGTCACTTTTGTCTCCTCTCTTATTTTTCATGTTTTCATTCTTTAGTGGCTCTACTAGTCGATGAGTGATGAAAGCAAATTAATACTGATAAGGACCATGCATCCCTACAACAAGAATAAAATTGACCTAGTTTGGTGCAGTCATGGTTAGGAGGGTCCTCAAAGAGAACAGTCCAGACTATGCAGCTAGAGTAAATACAATAGAAACAACTCAAAGATATAAAGAAAATGCAAATTGAGTCATTCAGTATATCATAGAATTCAAATAGAAATTGGATGGAAACATGCGGGCTTACAATTAGGGCTCATAGGCCTGATTATAGAATATTAGAATATGCACAAGATATAGCTTTGAAGCTCCTTCCCAAGAATTCAAACTATCAACTATCTCTATGAATTTCACTACTTTCCTAGGCATCTATTACATCAATATATATCATCTCTGAAACATAAGATTCCTTTGCGTCGACCAAGGAAGATCACAAACTCCAATGAAGTGCTATAACGTGTGTACACGAATAGGTCAGACCTATTTGAATAGAACTCATTCACGAATGAATAGAGTTACGTGCAGATCTCAGGGAAGGTTGACCACAAACTAAACAACATTGAATGATGTGTAATTTATCTCTGTAGGTTGAGAAATGCTCCACAAATCTTCTCCTTCAGTTGATTATCTGAGACTGTCAGGATGCTCTGTTATGAGAAAATAGTCGATCTTTTGATAGCGATAACTTTCTAGTAACTGATCCAAATGATCTAAATTTTGGATATGATGTGCGTGAATGAATCTAAATGCTAATTCTAGCTCTACAAGATTTGAAATGAAACTGTGGTAGAATGCAGACCAAAATATAGAAATTGCTACTGATTGAACTGAATGTGCTAAACTAGAAAATGAAAAGAAACAAACTAAAATGCAAATGTTTTTGGTTGATGCAAGATTGCTCTTGAACCAAGGATGCTCCTGCATCAGACATCTGAGGTTATTGAAAAAGTGAGTCCCTCACTTTGCTAGAGCTAGAGGAAAACCAAGATGGTCCACCTCAACCTGAGAAATCCAAGATGAATCTTCTTCCGGTTTGCCTTTCCACTTCAAAAGGTATTCTTTGTATTGTCTTCCTCTGGTGCTACATCTAACTCTGCTATCCAAAATGTCTTCAATCTGCTCGGGTGTTTGTTGTGGTAACTGCTTCTTCAAGTCTTCTTCAATGTGAAAGGAAGCTAGGTGTGCGGAAATCACTTCCTACACTAATCTAATGAGGAGAGGGCTATGCAAATTCAAATTTATCCTAACTATTACAGCAATGTTAAACTATTAACATGAGATATTACAGCAAAACACAAGAACCAGAAAGTAGACAGAAGAAGAGAGACAAAGATTTACGGTGGGGAAAACCCTTATCAAGTGAAAAACCCCACATAGAAACCTGCACAATGTATTAACAAATCTGAAAGAATGTTTACAATACACTTGCAATGCAAGCTTCAATGGTCTTTGACACTTGTGTCTGGAGTCAATCTGGCAGCATAATAGTACCTATAAACCTGTGATTCAAACTCCATCTCCAAGCACTTGTTTATATAGAATATACAAGGCAATATTGGACCTTTCTTGGGATGGGCGTCCAACATGGCTTCATGGACCAAAACCCATGCCTAAGGACACTTGGTCAACATTGTAGAATGTGTTTGACACTTGTCCACAACTCCCATTCCAAAGAGGTCACCTATTTCCAAAATGGGCTATGACAAATGCTCTTACGACACTTATGATCGTCATAGAATCTGTCATAGCGGTTACAACTTTCAGCTATAAGAGAATCTATCATACACATGATATAAATAGCATATTATCTTACAACATGTCATATTCCACCTTGGGGCACCCAAATATGCCTTATTCAAAGATGCTTCATGACACATGTCATCACCTATCTTACAGACTTCTATTTTTGACTCTTACATGTTATAGATTTGTCATAGGAATCTGTCATAACTGTTTCAGTCAAACATTCCCTTACACAACATGGAAGATGCCGACACATGGTAAAATGCTCCTACCACAAAGTGGGATGCCTATCTCCTCATGTGAGGACAAAATTACAAGTTGTCATATTCCATGTAGGATCGACACATCACCGTGCCACATCCCACAATATGACAATATGGAATTTACAAATATTTACAACATAGGCAATTAAATAATAAATACAAACATTACAAATGTAAGGAATTACGAAGGTTGAGACACCTTAATTCCCAACACAATGTTGTCACTGAACTCTGTTTCATGATACTGATATAGGTCTGTAATGTTGAAAATAGGTGATATACCCAATGTCTCTGGTAACTACTTCATATGCATTTTCTGAATCAAATTTTTTGAGTATCCTACATGGTCCAAACTTCTTCATCTTCAACTTGTTATATGTTCCAACTGGAAATTGTTCTTTTCTCAAATATACCATCATTTCATCTCTAACTGCAAATTCTTTATGTCTTCTCTTCTCATTTGCCTTCTCCTTATACTTGTTTATCTCTTCCAAATGCTTCACCTGATTATGCACTATCTCCATGTGTCCTACAAATTCTTCTGCTTTTACACTTCTCTTACCCTCCATACTAATATCTCTCAACTCTACAACTCCTCTAGGGTTTACTCTAGTAACAGTCTCAAAAAGTGTTCTTTTGGTACTCCTATTCACTGAATTATTGTACGCAAACTCTGCTTGTGAAAGAATCAAATGCCAACTTCCTATCTTCTCTCCAACCAAACATCTCAACAAGTTTCCCAAACTCCTATTCACTACCTCTGTCTATCCATCAGTCTGTGGATGAAATGCTAAATTAAACTTCAAATCTATCTTCATCTTCTTCCAAAGTGTCTTCCAAAAGTATCCAAGAAATCTTGTGTCCCTGTCTGAAATTATTCTCTTAGGTAATTCGTGCAATCTCACAATCTCCTTGAAAAATAGGTCAGCTACATGTATTACATCAGTTGTCTTCTTACAAGGTATGAAATGTGCCATCTTTGAAAATCTATCCACCACTACAAATATTGAATCATGTCCTCTTTGTGTCTTTGGCAATCCCATTACAAAATCCATACTTATGTCTTCCCAAGGTCTCTTCGGTACTGTCAATGGTTTATACAATCCAGTATTCTGACTACTCCCTTTTGCAACTTGACAAACTCTACAACTCTGCACAAATTTCCTAACATCCTTATGTATCTGAGGCCAAAAGTAATTTTCACTCACCAAAGCCACTGTTTTATTAATGCCAAAATGTCCTGCTAATCCACCACTGTGCTTCTCCTTGATCAAATTATCTCTCATGGAACTTCTAGGTATGCACAAATGACTTCCTTTGAACAACATATCTTCTTGAATGAAATAGTCCAACCACTTACTCCTATCCATCACAATAGGTTCCTTACATGCTTTCCAAGGTTATGCATAATCAAGATCTTCTTCATACAAGTTCTTCAATTCATCAAATCCCAACACTTCAACTCTAATCTCTGTCAACAAGTTTCTTCTCCTACTCAATGCATCTGTAACTTTGTTTGATTTTCCACTCCTATGCTTCAATACAAAAGTATAACTATGCATGAACTATACCCATCTCATGTGTCTCTAATTCAACTTTCATTGACTGTTCAAATATTGCAAAGTTTGATGATCTATATACAACACAAACTCCTTAGGCAACAAGTAATGTCTCCACTTCTTCAAGGCTTGTATTATGGCATATAACTCTTGATCATAAACTAAATATATTCTCCTTGCATCATTCAACTTATCACTAAAATATGCTACAGGTCTACCTTCTTTAATCAACACTACTCCTATTGCATTCCCACTTGCATCAGAATCCACTTGAAATACCTTATTGAAATCCGGTAATGCTAACACAGGTTGCTCTGTTACTTTCTATTTCAACAACTAAAAACTTTTATATGCTCCTGATGTCCACTTGAAATCATTTCTTTCACCTCTCATTGTTTCTATCATAGGGTTACAAACTAAACTAAAATTTCTGATGAACTTCTAGTAGAAACTAGCCAACCCATGGAATGATCTAACTTCTCCAATGCTCTCTAGTGTAGGCCATTCAACAATTGCTCTCACTTTCTCAGGGTCCATCTTCAATCCTTCCATAGGAATCATGAATCCCAAGTATACCAATTCTTCTTTCATGAAACTACACTTCTTGATGTTTATCAACAACTTCTTTTTTCTTAGTCTCTGTAATACTTGCCTCAGGTGCCACAAATGTTCTTTTCCCTTACTAAAAATCAAAATTTTATCCAAATATACAATAACAAACTTACCCAAGAATTTCTTCAAGACTTCATTAATCAATCTCATGAAAGTACTGGGTGCATTTGTATATCCAAAAGGCATCACTAACCACTCATACAACCCTTCATTTGTCTTAAAAGCAATCTTCCATTCATCTCCTTCTCTGATTCTGATTTGATGGTATCCACTCTTCAAATCTATCTTTGTGAAATATTTTGCTCCACTTAAACAATCCATAATATCATCCATCCTAGGTAAAGGAAATCTATAGTTAACTGTGATCTTGTTTATTGCTCTATAGTTTGTACACATTCTCCATTCTCCATCCTTCTTTGGTGCTAACACTGCAGGTACTACACAAGGACTAAAACTTTCTCTAATCAAACCTTTCCTCAACAACTCTTGTATCTTTCTATTCAATTCTTCATTCTTTGCCGGTGTCATTCTGTGTGCTGCTTTATTAGGCAAACTTGCTCCAGGTATAAGATCCATGTGATGACTGATACTCCTGATTGGTGGCAATCCTTCAGGTACATTGTCTGATATGATGTCTTCATACTCTGTCAACAATTCAATTATCTCCTCTGGTTGTGATTCTTTTATCTCCAATGTTTCAGGCTTCTTAGGAATCAAAGCATAACACATTCTCATGTCTCAAACCATCCAAAAATTTTCTTCCATCTACCAAACAGATTCTAGCATTTCCACATACTTCACTCTTAGGATCATCTGCCAAAGGATCAAAGTAATTCTCTTTCCATTTGATGTTATAGTGTATGTGTTATTTCTCTCATCATGTATAGCTTTCCTATCATACTACCAAGGTCTACCCAATAAGATATGACATACGTCCATAGGCATAATATCACACAATACTTCATCATGATAAGATCCAATATGAAATTTCACCAAACATTGTTCACTCACTAGTACCTTATGATCATCCTGAATCCATGCTATCTGATAGGGCTTAGGGTGTTTCAATCTTTCCAACTTTAGCTTAGTCACCATCTCTTTTGAAACTAGGTTATCTAAACTACCACTATCAATTACAACTTTACAACATTTACCCCTTATTTGCATCTAGTTCTAAACAAACTTTTCCTCTGCGGTAGTTCCTCATTTGTCTTTTCTTGAAATACTGCTCTCCTCATCACAAGTAATTCTCCTTTCTCAATTTTGCCAACTGAACTGGGTGATCCAACAGGTTCTTCCACATAGATTGCTCTTCCACTGTTCTCTGTTCTTTTATTTGTACTCCCCTGATTACATTCAAATGCTCTATGTCCTTCACCTCCACACTTGAAACAAGTTCCTCTCAATGTTCTCTTATCAAATCCTCTTCCTTCTCTTCTGTATCCTTCACTCCAATATGGACTAGGGTTTCCTCTACGGTAGAAATTTCTATCATCTCTTTGGCATGCACTGCTATCTCTGTCCTCCTTCTTGAATGTGTTCTCTTGTCTATTTTTCTCTGCATATGATCTTTCTCCTCCAGAAAATGTCCTGCCTCTCTAAAATTTACCTCCTTTACCTCTCTGTCTCTGATCATGCTTCTTATTCAACTTTTCCTCAACCTTTAGGGCAAACTGATTTGCTTCTTCGAAGGTTGTCATCCTGATCAAACTTAGTTCCTCTTGAATGTTCAATCTCAGTCCATTAATGTATCTATCCACTTTATCTTTGCTTGCTTCACTATGTTCTATCCTTATGATCATCTTATGAAATTCTTCAGTAGACTCCTTCACAGATTTCTCCTTTTGTCTCAGATTTTGTAATCTCTTCAATAGTTCCTGTATACACCTAAAAATGACACAACTCTATCTAAATAAATATTCTTAATATTTATTTCAGTTTAATTCCTCTATCAATAAATAAACAAATCAATTTATTTATTTGATTCACAATTCCTCCACAAAATTAAATAAAATCATTTATTTAATTAAATCCTTCATATTCCTTCAAATTAAATAAACTCATTTATTTAATTAATTCTTCCAAAATTCTTCTAAATTAAATAATATCAAATTATTTAATTACCTCTTCTAAATTCTAAAGTCATTCTAAATTAAATAATGTCTAATTATTTAATTAGTTCTTCTAAACTTAACATCATCTATATTTAAATAAATCAAAACATTTATTTAGATTATCTATTTCCTCTTAAAAATGGATTAACACCAAAATTAATCCATGCAAATCCATGTGCACACTTAATTAAATATTTTAATATTTAATTATTTGTTCCCTCACCCACATGTCCTATTTATCCTCTTGTTCCAATTAGTTAACTCATAAATCAAATCTGTTAATTAGTTAGTCAATTCTGTTAACTGGACAATCTATTCATTTAACTCTTCAATCTATTTCTGTTAACTCCCCTATTGCATGAAAGACTAGGACACTTGTCCTCTTCCTATTCGTGCACATCTCTCAAATCTTCTCAACCGTTGATCTTCTTGTTCATCCTCAACTGTTGATCTTCTCTCTCATGAGCCTATAAATACAACCCCTATTCCTCCATTTCAATCATCCAAGATTTTAGTAAACTTACTCTGTAGAATTCACAGTGCGCCTTTGGCACCCAAATCCATTCCATAGCTTGTAATCACCCTTTTTGTTGTATTGAAGCTCCTCTTCATTACAAAGAAGTATCATAGCTATCTCTCCATTGTCATCTTGAAGAACAAAGCAAGGAAGTGTGCTTTCTGAGGGCTTCATTCACATACAAAGATCAATTGAGATTAAGCGACCAATGGAAGCTATGAAGTAACAAGGTTTGCGAGGTTTGTTCTTTAATTTAAATATTTGTTATTGCATATTTCATTGAGTTATTTGGATTACTTTAATATTATTGTTATTACACCAATTTTTTGATAACATTTCTGGCGCCCATCGTGGGGACTTGCCCCAATTTAACCTCAAAACTGAGTTTTTGTGCATTAGGTTCCATACAGAGGGAGTTTCTGCACATCTGTTTATTTCTAACACGCATCTATTCTCTAAAACCACACATCTATCCAATCTGCACATTTGTTCCATCCTGCAGCGCATTTGTTCCATCTTGCAGCGTATTTGTTCCATCTGGTAGTGCATCTGTTCCATCCTATTGCGCATTTGTTCCATCCTGTGGTGCATCTATTTTCTGTTGATTTTTTTAGAAGTTTCTTTCTACACATTTATTCATTCCTTCTGGACATTTGTTCATTCTTTCAACACATCTATTTCTGCGCATTTGTTCATTCTTTCTACTCATTTGTTCATTCTTTCAATGCATCTGTTTCTGTGCATTTGTGCTCTATTTTTGTGCATCTATGCTTTGTATCTACACATATATGCTATGTAATTGTGCATTTGTTTTGACAGTGATTTCAAAGTTATTTCTTGTGATTTCACTAACCCTAACATTTCTCACAGGAATATTCTCAGATCTGCTTGCAGGTTAGGGACTGGTTTAGTCATATAGCTGCATTTGTTAACTCATCTTTAGATTTAATTAGCCAAGGAAAGTAATTGGATTGTTCATGCAAATCTCATTTACCTCTAACTAGGAGGATTTTAATTTGATCTTGTTGCATCAACAACTCAAACGTAGTCCCTACTAGAAACATATAAAATTGAACCATTGCTATCTTGCTTCTTTCAAAGTTAACAAATCGTGTGTGTACCCAAGTAGCGTAACTCATTTAGTCTTTTTAATTTTTACTAGGATTATAGAACCATTGTTCTCTGTATTTTTAGAATGATAGTAGGCCTATGCTCTCCCCTTTCTTGGGTGACCAGAATGCCAAACCTACCATTTTGCATGTTTAACCTTTAGAGAGGCCTGTCCTTGGATATCCTTCTGTCCAAGTGGGAACGACCTTAAGTGGTAACAAGCTAAAGCCAAGCTCTTCCTAGCCAATATAAATAAATTGTGCTTGAGGTGAAAACTTCATACAACGAGTGCTGGTTAGTTATACCAACAACCAACCTCCCCCAAAACCCTCCAAGGCCCAACCCTTGAACACTGGGAGACTCCATAATGGAGAGTAGTGCTGCCACATGTATAACCACTCGAACAGTTGCACTTACTAATTATCCATTATTTTAGAAGCCAAAATCCCCTATAAACTGGTGCTGGGAAGAGCGATTATCATCTCCCTAAGATGCCTCATGTAACAGTCAAAATTCAGTTTATATTCCCCTACCATCCTAGGATTTGTAGTTGTTTTTAGTCAAAAAGTAAAAAAAAATTAAAAATCATGACAATATTCTTTGTGTTTGTTGTGTCTTCTTGCCATAATTGAAAATCAAATAAAAAAGACCAACTTTCAAACTAGAAAAAATAAAAACATCGTAAAACATGCCAAAAACATTACAAAATTAGTAAAAAACACAGAGCTATGCATTTGTTATGCAGAGTTGTGCATTTATTTCGACTTACTGCACATCTGTTGTTTGTTCTTGTGCTTTTGTCCTTCACCAGAGCTACACATACATTATGACTTGCTGTACATTTACCTCCTGTTCTGGCGCATTTGTTGCTTTGCATCCATCACAGTGAGAACTTCCAGACCTTTTGCGAGAAAAAAACACTTACCTTTTTGGCACCCATTTTAGTCTGGTGTCAAATTTTGAGAGTATGACAAATCAATTAGAAGCACTTACCCAACAAATCCAAGCAATGCAACAACAAATGGTGATCTTACAAGCTAGATCTTCCACAAAGTGATATTCGCTAGAGGGCATATCTCATTATCTATTTGATAAAAGCTTGGCTAAGATACCTTCACCTTCTAATTTTGATGTGCTTGAGTTTGACAAATATAGGGAAAGAAATGACCCACATGAACCAAATCCCTCCCAACATGAGCATGCCAGTACTAGCTATGCTTCGTACCAAGATCGTACATTCTTTTCCCGTCTTAATGATACTCTTGAAGAGGGAAGCACCACCTTAAGTTTGAAATCATATACCACTCCATCTACTAGTCCTCCTTCACCATCCCCTAGAAGGCATAGCCCAAAGCATACGAGTCTTACACCAACACCGACATCAAGTTCCCCAAGCTCTAATCCGACAACCAAAGAATCCTCAAATGATCTTTTCCAAAGACTTTTTCCAAATTTATACAGCAAAAGAAAAGTTATGGTGAAATCCAAATCCACTCATCCAATTTCATCCCCATCTAGCATGAGTAATCCCCACCATGGGCCTAAACCAATTACCATTATTTTCCATCCGTTGTATTGTCCATCTACCCATACACTCATGAAGGATGTGATCCAATGGCTATTAGCAAGGAATCAACCATGTCCATGTCATAAAACACCTATCCAAGAGCCTATCAAAGAGCCTTCAAACATGCCTGTTGCTCCAACGTTGTCATGATATCCACAACCCCTCAAGCTTATTGAAGAACCTCCTATCATGAACCAAAGTCAAGGTCCATCGTACCTTCATATTGTTGACCAAGAGCCTATCCAAAAGTCTTCTACCTCCACTTCAATTCAAGAAAATCAAGAGTTATGTTGGGAGTATACTCTAGAGCATATGAAAACATCAACCTTTATCTAAATCAAGATCAAAGCGCCCGCATCCAACCGGTCCATAACATTTATCTTTTCCATTATCAAGATATTACCTATGAAGAAGCTATCCATGAGCAACTTGATCCTATACCCATACATGAAGAAGAAATCCAAATCCAAGCCATCCATAACCTATATCTGTTCTATGATCAAGATATTATCATTGATGAAGAACCTATACACAAGCACATTGATCCCATCAAGCTTAATCCTATCTATGATCAAGATCCCATCTACGATCAAGAGCCTATCTACGATCAAGAGAACCATGATGATCCTTTTAGCCAACTTTATGCATTCCATGGTCATGAGCTTATCACCCCATCTATCCATCCTCCATGTAGTCCTATCCATGATCCAACACTATCCACTTTCCTTGATGAGACACTTGTCTCCCAAGTGGACATAGATGATCAAACCAATAACTTGAATCTTAGTAAGCATAACGATAATCAAGCTCCTAATGATCCTCCACCATCCATTATCAACCATATTGCAAATCCGTTAGCCTATCCCCTTGGTCTCACTACCTTCATCCATGAATGTTCTTCCCTAGAACACCAACAACCATTATTCTCTACCTCACCTTCCTCATCCAATAAGGAGATCGCTGCTAGTGTCCAAAGCACCCATAATCCCATTGTCCACCACATACTCCAAAATATAAACTATCAAGGTAAAGGCTTAGGTCTTCATGAACAAGGTACTTTGGAGCCTATCCGTGTTGAAGTTCCTCCACCCTTTTATGGCCTTGGTTATATCTCCCAAGAAAAGCAATCTCACTATGTTGGTACTTCATCCATGCCTTCCAAATCCACCACTTTCCATCACAAACCCTATCATAATCCCAAAACATATGTCGCCATTCCACCTCCCTTATCATATACATCCCACAAGCATGTGACCATACACCTTCCACCATCCAATCTACCTCCACTACTTCCAACTCCTAACATCCCTCCATGCATTTTACCACCACTTCTTCCAACACCTTATCCATCCCTCCATAAATCCTCTAAAAATATCAATCATGGCCAATAAATACACATGTTGTCTAAACAAAGAGCTTCTACCAACCCCACTTCCACCATCCCAAGAGAATTCAATAGCAAAAATTTGGATGCCTCTACCTATAAAGTCAAAAATCCTAAAGGTCCTCATGCCTTTGGATACAAAAGCCAAGGATCAAAGAATTATCCATCTCAAAAGCTGCATACACCCACACACCTCAAAGCAAAAATGAAAAAGGTGTGGGTCCCCAAGCAACAAGTAATTACCTTAGAAGCTGCTCCGAAGCTACATATACCCAAGCCCATGTCTTCACAAGTAAAGTCCAAAAGCAAAATGGTTTGGGTACCTAAGAAAAAAGCCATCAAGTTAAATGAGGCATCCACCTCTCATGAATCCCAACTAGCCACTTTCTCCTCTTCCATCCAAAAGTCTCAAATCCTTCCATCCCACATGTCAAGCAAAAATCAGAAATATACTTAGTCTATGTGGGTCCCTAAGTGCCTAAATCACTCATCTCCATTGCTTCCTACTCCACCTTCCATCAAAAGCTGCAATGTTTATCACGGTGTGTGCAATTGTTGGTCATGGTTCCATTTCATCACCCAACACTTCCACATACCTCCATCTCCCCACCTTTCATCCACTATCCTACATATCTCACCCATCATATCCCTATGGTCCATGCTTTTGCATAATCCTTTCACCCATCCCCTTTCATAAATCCATGTCATAATCCACATCATAATCCATTATCGTACCTCCCATAATCTGCTATCTACCTACTCCATCTTTCACATAATCACCCTACCAACATCTATGAGTGACACTTGACATGGTCCATGTGATGTCATCCATCTAGCGGGACTATCACCTTTAGTGAAGCTAGGCACTTGAAGCCCTCTCATCTGTATCCACCTATCCTATCCAAATATTCAAAAAAAATAAAAATAAAAAAGAGTAAAGATAAATCCCTTCGTCCAATGGTGAAAATATGCCAAACAGGCATCTTGGATAAGTACCATGATGAAAACCTGGCAAACATACGTCATATGTAAGTTGATCTCCTATATCACCTACACTTGGGGGCACATTGTGTCATCGACCCTATCATTTTCCATCCTATCTTACCATACCCTCCTATCATCCGTTTCCTGCATATACCTATCATATTGAGTCCATTCATCCCCCATTTCTCTTTTGATCTTGATAGAGATATGGGGGCAAAATGTTGAAAAATGCTTTAGAAAAACTCTTGATATACCTTGTCTTTTTCAAAACAATCCAATCCTCTCATCCTTCTTTGTCATAAGATTTGTCGTTTCAAATCCTGAGTTATTCCTATGCAACATAGTCCTTAGAGATCACATCCTTGTTTCCTTCTACCTACCCATCCATTATCCACTATCACCCATTCGTTTACCTATCCATGGTGTTCCCTTGTCATCAATATCTAACATTTCGGCTGCCCAAATTACCATCCAAACCTCCCGCAAACATCAAAACATTAGCAAAATCTAGAAAATCCCCAAAACAACAAATTGTCTACAATCCCAGTCCATTGAACCATTCCCAAACTATGTTGCCTATGTGTTATCACATAGGCAAGGCCATCTTGTATCGATGCACCTTTGAGGCTCCTTTTCCATTCCATCAAGTGTCATCTATCCTTCTATCTATCTGATTCTGCATCTTTCCCATTGCCTAGGTCCTAGGTCCACCAAGTTCACCCCAAACTACATTGCCCCTGTGTCGTCACGTAGGTAAGGCCATTTAGCAATGAGCCCCCGACACACTAGGTCAGTCCTTTAGGGCCCATTTCTTCATGTTTGTTTGTCAGTTCATCCATAATAAATTGATCCTTTATCTGAATAGGGGCAAGTCCTCAACCTAGTTGGAGAATTGGATTCTTTAATGCCACATATTCTAAGAGGACACTAATAAGGATTATGATACCTTTCACCAGACACAAGAAAGCACAAGAAAGCACACTTCCAAACAGAAATCTTGACGCAAGACATCAACCTATCCAAAGTAGAGCAAACAAGTGCCTAAACTGTTGGGAATTAAGGTGTCTCAACCTTAATAATTCCTTGCATTATTTATGATTGTATTTATTTATTCATTTTCTATGTTGTAAATTAATTGTAAATTCCATATTGTCATTTTGTGGGATGTGACACAGTGATGTGTCATCCTACATGGAAGATGACAACTTGTAGTTTTTGTCCTCACATGAGGAGATAGGCATCCCACTTTGTGGTAGGAGTATTTTGCCATGTGTTGGCATCTTGGATGTTGTGTAAGGGAATTGTTGGTCATGACGTTAGTCACAAACAAGCATAGAATAAAAGTACACATTAACCTTTATTCATCTTGAAAGATACGATGAATTCAAAGAATTCATGATCCCAAGTCTCTGGTGATTAGTTCTTAATCGTCTGACGTTACTCAGAGGTTGATGTGTGTTGCTGTTTCCATTTTGGGGTACGTTGAGTTCATCATCATGACACTGTTTCTGCAAAGATTCTTCATAGAGAGGTCATTTTATGCAGTTGTTTGATCAAATGATATAGAGATATTCAAATATTTGCATGATATTTTCAATTATATATGCTTTAGCTTCAAATATGCTAAATATTTTCAATTATCTAAGAGATGTCCACATATTTGCATTATTTGCTTGAGATTATCAATAATTTGCAATTATGATGGTGAAATGCTCTGAAATTTAAAAGAAATTGAAAGAAATGCTTCAAATTAATGTTGAATCTTCAGCTATTGAACCACATGTACATAAGATACAGTCATGAAGAGAAGAAAACCAAACCATATGTTCACCAGGACATTCCACAGCTAGATACAGTCGATGCTAACTTCAAAGGAATTGTATGAAAACAACATATGCAAGTAGACATGCACTCCAAGGGAAGCAGCAAATCACAACATATATCAAGAATTCACACACTGATTACTCAAGATTTACTATGAATTGTAATCAAACAAGTCTTCTCATTCATTAAGTATGCAAAGATATAGATGTATACAAAAAGCTTTGAAATGAGCCCTAAATATTTCAGCAGACAGATTTCAATTAAGTTTTGAATATTTGAAATGAGGCATTCCCGCACCTTTTATAGAACAAGGTGAGGAATCCGTTACAAAAGATCTATGATCTTGATTTATCTATGAATATCTACAATCAGTATTTCCTTTGACTATGTCAACTTTATCAAAATGGCACAAGTTGCTAGCTGGCAACCATCTGGAGTACTTATTTTCATAAGTAACTGATGCTTATATTTCCTTTTATGATGTATCCTCATCATGCTCCTTGTCATCATCATCACCTTCGCCGCTCTTGCTCTCCTCATCATCATGATGGTGATCTTCTTTGACATGGAACTGCATAGTTGTCCTGATATTTTCATATAGTTGTACTATTCTCTTTATTTCCCCACCATCCTGAGTTTTTGCTTTGATGGCGGCATGAATATGCATTTGATATTTGCCTCAGATATTTTCTAATTTACTTCTCCTGCTACTGGATGTCTCATGATAATTTTCCATCTTGACCCTGAGCCTCATAATTTTGTCAATGGTTTCCTCTGTTAGATTGTTTAGAGGATCATCAGCTACCTGTTGGAAGTTACTATGTATAGCTTTTATTGCAAACTCCTCATCTTGATTCTCTATCTTCCCTTCCACCTTCCCTTCCAGCACTTCTAAAAGTTCAGCTTCACACGCCATCATATCATGCAGTTTTATGCTGATCTCTCTCAGCTTATTGTTGCATCTTTTGAGGACATCACATTCAAATTTGGTATCTTTATACCATATGTCAACCAACAGTGCATTATTATTATTTAGCACTTGATTGCTTATTAGGACCTGAGGGTCAATTCTGCTTATTTCTTCCAAAATGACCAAAATTTTCTCCAACTGGAAAGACCTTTTCCCACTCTCCATCTGCAATCTGTCAACTTTCCCCCTGGAGACACTTAAAGAATTCCATCTTTTTAAAGAAGCCTTTACCACTTCTTCCGCTTCATCAAATGTGGATAACATCCACTTTCTCATTATAGATGACTCATGCTTCATGAGATCTATTTTATTTACTTCCTCCTGAGAAATAGCAGTCAATGGGACTGCATGATCAGTCGACGTATCATCAGGGTTAATTAACCCTTTTATGTATGCATGTAGCTAAGCAATGTGCTCTTTATGTTGCTTATTCTTGTCTTTCTCTTTCTTAATTCTTTGAGTTAAGGAATCAATGATATCCTTACCCTCCTGACCCTCCTGGTCTTCATTTGCAAATCCCACGTCAACTGTATTAATCTAGAATTCTTCCAGAGAAATTTTACCTTTTTCTTTCTCTACAGTAGGAATTGCAATTTGTGTAGTCCTTCTTCCAGTTGTGGGGTCCCTTTTAATGGCTGAAGTCATTCTGGCCTTCCTCTTTGGTTTTATTAGATTCTCAGAAAACAAAGTAGACACATCAAATTCTTGAATCTCAAAACCAACCTCTATGGTGACTTCCTTCTCCAACCACGGAGGTACCCAATCATGTTTCTCAGCATCATCATGATGTTCACCTTGGTCTCCTGTATCTGTTAGCATATGTGATGGAGAAGGTGATTTCCTCATTTCTTCTTCATGATGCTCACTTTGGGGGCGATCCTGGGGTATATCCTCCTGCTGAGCGATGTCCTTTTCTGGAGGAGCATCATTTTGAGGTGGAGGATCTTGTGATGAGTCGGTATGATGATCATGATCCTTCTCCTTTATTACTTCATCCACTTTTGACTTTTCCTCTTGTTGAGGCTTATTTATAGCTGTAGATACTGTGGAGTCCTCCTTAGGTGCTAGTGTTTGTTCTGAACCCATTACTTGTTCTGCACCTGCACTACTTACTTCTTGAACCTTAGAAGCAAGATCTTTTAAAACATCCTTCTCATCAGCCTTCTTTTCCCCAACCTCTATTATAATAGGCTTTGCTGATATATCCTGCTAGTGTTGTTGGCTTATTTCTGAAGCATGGCCCTCTGGTTTGGCCATCTTCACTTCTTCTATGTATTCTCCTTTATCAGGTGTACCTACTGGATGTTCAGGACTTACATCCTGTCTATATGTCAAATCCACTATTGCAGGACTTGTCACCTATGCAACTAATGTGTCCAGCCCTATTTCTTGAGCTATCCTCTCTAGACTCTTTTCTGCTTCAGCTTCCACTTGCTTCATCTCCTCCAATATTGTTTGAACTAATGGAGTTCCATGAGGAGTCATTTGCGTACCTGCAGCAAGGGTTTCTATCTTTTGTGAAGATACTTCCTTCACAACCTCATCATCAGATAGGTTAATTGTTTCCTCCAATGAGATATGACCTCCTTCTAATATATTGGAGGCTTCTTTTCTTTGCTCCTCTGCTTGTTCAACCTTGACCTTCACAATGGTAGGAAGTGGAACATTATGTTGAAATTCTTTATGAAAAACTTCACTACCTGTCCCTCTCAACATTACAGGGGATTGCTTTAACTCACCCCTCATTGAGGTTCTTGGTTTCTTAGGTGTGGTAGCTACCACCACCTGTGAGGCTTTTCTCTTCCTTTTGAATAGTAAAGAGGCCTCCTCTTCTTCAGACTCCTCCTCCATAAGTATATCTTCTTCTACTGGTTTTTGTGAGGACTGACCCCCTTCTTAGGTCTTAGTAGCTATTGCCCCTGCTGGCTGATGTTTCTTAGACTTTTGTTTACCTGTCCATGGAGGTGATGCTGATCCTGATCCTGATGCTGCTGCATCCTTAGCTGGAAACACTGCCCTTTCAATAATCACCCCCTTGGGTTCATTATCAATTTTCTTACCCCTACGGGGTCTTTTGCTTTGTTGCTATTGTGGAGGCAGTCTGTCTCCTTTAGATTTTCTCTTTTCATTTATAAAATCATCATCTTCCTCATCAGGAATATCCTGTCCTTTCTTCTTGTTATCCACAGTAATGGCAACTCCTTTCTTCTTCAATGCCTCAATTTGTTCATCAACCCAAGCTTGGGTTAGCTGTAGTGTCCTGGCAATGAAAGGATCCAGAGATATATCTTCTTATATAGTCAGGTCAGGTGTAGTTATTGTATCATTATATATTTTCTTTTCTTCATATTCATCTGCCATTATCCTACCATCGTCCTTTTTCAACTGTGAAGGAATGGGGATGCAGTCAAAGGTTTTGATTTGGTTCAATGTCAATCTTTGGTATCTTCTTCTTCTGGCTTCTACTTCATCCTCACAATCTGCCCAGAAGTCTTCTAGTTGCCTCTGATGAATAGGTTTCCCTATTATTTTCTGTACCCTCCCATAAGGATCATATGGCCTTATTAGTGGGAATGGCTGCAATTGCATTTTGTTCAAACTGACCATCACCTTCTTGATACTTTCTGAGTCTAGGGATATGTACCAACCAATGGTTACTGGAAACGAAATTGGTGGAATTTTCTGAGCATCCTTGTATGTTTTTAGTATTGTGGAGCTCTGCCTTATAAATTCCATTAATATCACTGCATCAGTGGGATATCTTGGCAGCATGAGGGGATGTCCTTCAAAACCCCCAATCCTCATATAGGAAAATGTTGCAAATTGAATATACCAGGCTCCATGCCTGTAGATTATTTCTTGAGCTTCCATGCTCAATCTTTTTGTCCTATCCTCCTCCATTGTCCTCACCAGATGCATAGAGAATGCATCATTTACCAATTTGTAATCATGGAGGAAATTAACTCTCTATAACTGGGGATGATGATCCCAAATGTGCACAACATTGATTGTGCCTTTCACCTTTCCATCTGTAACCAGTACATCAAATGTGCCTTTGTAAGCACAGGAGTAGACAATGTAGGATGTCATGTAAAAAGAACAATTTGAACCTCCGAGGTTCATCAGCTGCTCATGTAGAGCATCACTTATCAATTGGCCCCATAATGGCTTGGTATCTGCATATATGTACATCATCATGACACCGTACATCCAATCTTTAAAACTACCAGCATCAGGCTGGCCTATCACCCTGCTAAGCAATGCAATCATGTACTGATATTCTTCGTCAAAATCATACTTATACAAGTGTACAGGAAGTTTGGCCGCTGCAGGATATGTACTATTCTTGGCCCTCCACTGATACATGGTCTTTCTTGCTTTCTTCTTGTTGTTTTCATATTCAATCTCAGATTTCTTCAAATCTATGCTGTTAACCTTCCTGCCCAATGGTAGTCCAAATGTCTTGGAAAGACCCTTGATGGACAGGTCTGCATATATTCTTCCATGCTTTACCACCTGTCTTGTTTCTGGATTATAGTTCCATGCAAACTCAATCACCAGCTCTGGGGACTCCATGGAGTATGGAAAACCAGCCGCATTCCACATTCCGTACACGAACACTGCATCCAGCAAGGTGCTCCTATTCTTCTCATCATTCATCTTGGCGGACCAGGCCTCCAAATCAGTACTTCCTTGATGTGTATCTGTTATGGCACCATATTTGAACAGAATTCCTCTAGGAGATGCGAACATGGGCTTACTAAATTCAGCCTCACACTTAGCTAACCTCTTGTCAGCCATGGATATCTACAATTAACAAGACTTGTCTTACAATGATGTTCACAGGCATGCAGATAACATTCTATCTTTACTAACATCATGCATACTGTACTTATTTAGTATTTTCTTATCATGGGATGCATAAACTAGAACCTACAATCATCATACTTGACCATGCAGAAGCAACAGGATGAGGGTTTCAATTACTCACTTGGTTATGCAGATCCCTTTATACCAACGGCTTTCTGGAAATGCTCGTAATCCTAATGATAATCCCATGCTTCTTCATGCCTGTAAGCTCCGTTCGTACAAGTATTGCCTGTATGAGGGTTTGGAAGCTAGTGCTCTGTAAAAATGATTTTATCGCAAGGTAAGTGTAAAAAATGGCGATGAATTTACCTTTTAACTTTGAAATTAGGGTGAAATTAGGGCAAACACAGGCGTATTAGATTTTAATCATTGATCTTTTCTCACGAAAACTCAGGATTTCACCAGGTGTTTGATCGGGTCTTGTGGTCGGCAGGAACTACCTACCACCTCTGCGCGCATTAAATGTCAATGGCAGCAATGGGAGTGGGGTGATATTTTCATATGACAGGATGATATTCAAAAATTGGGGTGATATATGAATATCGGGGTGATATTCACAAATATCATCCCGAGTGCAATGTGATCATCCTGTCCGAGAGGAAAAACTATCTTCGACAAGATCGGGTGATAAACGCACCCTTAGGTCATACTTAATGCGTCAGGAGGATATTTCAATATATCAGGTGATGTTACGAGATGATGATGACTGGATAAACTATAATGTCTCTCTTTCGGAATATCAGGGTGACATCATCCAGATATTTGCTCATTGTATCGCTAAGGCATCATGACGTCATCATCATGCTATGCGAGCAGGATCATGTTTAGGAAATATGCCGCTGAGAGGTAAAAATGATGATTACATCATCGTCATGTTTGTTGCTTTGTTTATTGGACTTGAATGACATCATCAGGATAATGGCTTAGGGGGATATTTCTCGACAGGAGGATATTAAGAAATATCGGGTTACATTGAGAAATATGATCTTCGTGAAATACATTAGGCTGTTGACAGGTAAAGGTCACTATCACCTAAAATTGACGTCCAGACATTTGGACTGCATGATTTATCGGGTGATATTTTGAAAGATGACTGATATTAAGAAATATGATCCTCCCTCTAAAATATCAGGTTTGACTCAAACTTTGACCATTCATAACTTTCACACCTTAATGAATATCAGGGTGATGTAAAAGGCAAACCTGCATAAAATTTGATGCTCTTTCTAAATATGAGGTTATTGGAATGAAATATGAAATTTGACAAACTGACCTCATGATGATGACTTACCTAGCCTTTCCATGCATGTTGACCTTCATGACTTACTTTTACCAAACCGCCAGAAAACACAAAACAAGCCAAGCCAAAAGTTGGGTCCCTGTTTTGCCAAGTCAAAATGGGGCGTGTTGTGTAACCACACAACAACTTGCCACCAAAGAAAACAAATAAATTCCAATGATTCAAGTGATGTGGTCACATTCATCCATAGTATTCTAATTCTTTCTAAGCACAAGCATCATGATCTCCTGAATGATAAAAGTTCATCATGGTAACAATGCTAACAAAGGATCATGTGTGTGCAAATGATTAATTATCCTCATCTTGAAAGCAAGTTGAAAACATGAGTAACTGGTGTTAAACTACATAGTTGGAGATCATCCCTCATAGCCAACTTGGATAGAGCCTTGCTGCTAGCAAGCGTCCATAGCCCTGACAAGGTTATCTATACAATCTCCCTAAGTAGAACCCCACTGCCAGCAGACATTCATAGCCCCGGTAGAGTTACTTAGATGGCCTAATTTTATTTCATTTCTAATTTTCTTTAAAATTTTTATCTGATATCATCATGTCAGCTCATTTATACAAGGTATAGTCACTTGCAGCTTTAGGTTGGAGATTGTATTGGTAGCAAGGGAGTCCCTTTAGATTTTTCACTTAACACCTATACTTGTATTTTCAACAAACCCAAGGCTGTTAGGTGCTTCATTGTGATTGATTCACTTTGATCAAGAAAAGGCACCCTAATGAAAAGATATCACATACCTGATCATGAATACTTCTCAGAATGAATCATAACCTATGTCTAAATTTGATCTCATCACTTGAATCCCAACAATTTAGTTATTTTTTGTGGTGATGAAGTGCATCATCTTAACTAGTCAAAACAAGGACTCAACAAAAACAAAACAAGACAAACAAAACAAACCAATTGTACAAGCAACTATACAAATGTACATTATGATACACATGACCGTCATGAAGTCACTTAGGCTTGGAAATAATGTTTGAGGAATTGTCCATTGACTGGCAATGGGACATCCTCACCTGTCAGTTTCTTAAGCCTAAAAGTGCTATCTCCTAGTATCTTAGAAATTTGAAAGGGACCTATCCATAATCTGTCAAACTTACCATGGTCTCCTTTCCTCTCATGGGCTTTATCCCACATCAAGACTAAATCAGATATCCTGAAGGCTTTGACTCTGGCTCTTTTGTCAAACCAGCGTTTGACAACAGCCTGATGTTTTGCAAATTGGTCAATTGCTTGACTTCTTTTCTCTTCCAAGTGCATTAGCTGAAGCAACCTGACTTCTTGTCTATTGTCTATGCCTAGGTACTCTTGGGCAAACTGTAAAGTAGGAATTTTTAAGTTAACAGGGAGAATAGGATCCACCCCATATACCAATTGGAAGGGTGAGCTTCCTAATGTAGTTTTCATTCTAGTTCTGTCTACCCATAAGGCATATTTCAGAAACGAGTTCCATTCCCTAGGGTTCTTCTCTATTAATTTTCTTATGATATTCAACAAATTTTTGTTGGTGGATTCTACTAATCCATTCCCTTGGGGATAGTAGTTGGATGAAAACTTGAGTATGATCCCATGATCAAAAGCCCAACTTGACAATTTGGTTGAAGTGAAAGCAGAACCATTATCACTTACTAAAGCATAAGGAGTTCCATACCTGGTAACAATGTTGCTTTCCAGAAATTTAATAACATCATCTGCAATACAAGTCTTGCTGCTGACATCCTCAGTCCATTTGGTACAATAATCAATAATTGTTAAGACATACCTATGGCCTGAAGAGGATGGAGGATTGATTGGTCCTATGAAGTCCATGCCCCATTATGCAAATGGATGCTCTTCCATCACTGGCTGCAAGGGTTGTGCAGCATATTTCTCTTTGTTGGCAGCAACCTGACATACATGACAACATTTAACATGTTCCACTGTATCTTTAAAAACTATAGGCCAGTAATATCCTACTCTGAGGATTGCATGTGTTGTGGCCAGGGCTGATCCATGTGCAGTTCCAAACTTGTCATGTAGTTCTGATAAAACCTTATTTGCTTTTGGCTTTTCTAAGCATCTCAGGTATTTTCCTTCATAATTCTTCTTGAATAGGGTTCCTCCCTTTATCATATATTTTTGTGACCTTATCCTCAAGGCTCTTCTCTGTGAAGCTTCCAGTCTTGGAGGACATCTTCCAGTAATCAGGATGTGCCTGATATCTGAATACCACTCTTTATTGTCCTTAGCATTGATAACATACTGCTGACTTGTGATGTTTGGATCAATATCTGATATCATTTGGCTCAAGGCCTGTCCTCTTACCAATTTCATGGGTGTAATCTCCATGTCATACTCTTGTAATACAGTAATCCACTTGGCTCTTTTCTCACCAGGTTCACTCTGCATTAGTAGCATCTTCACTGTTGCATCTGGCACCACTGCACTCACCTTGCTTCTTAGTATATAATGCCTAAATTTCTTTATTGCCCTGACTAATGCAAGTGCTTGTCTTTCAACATCCACATATCTCAATTCAACATCCTTGAAGGGACAGCTCATGAAAGCTATTGGTTTCTCTTCTTTTTCCTCATTCCTTTGAGTTAACACTACTGTAGAGGTATGTTCTGAGGCAAATGAATAAATCTAGAAGTCCTTTGTGTAGTTTGGACTGATAAGGAAAGGAGCATTAGAAATAGCCTTCTTTATGTGCTCAAAAGTAGCTTTAGCTTCTGCTGTCCACTCAATCTGGGCATCTTTCTTCAGCATAGCATTTAATGGTCTGACTATCTTTGCAAAACTAGTGATGAATTTCCTTACAAAGTTAATCTTACCAAAGTAAGACTTAAGTTCTTTTTTGCTTCTAGGGAGTTGTATTTTCATAATAGACTCCACTCTGGCAGGATCAATGATGATTCCATCACCAGTTATCAAATGACCCAACAACTTTCCTGTTGTCACCCCAAATATGCATTTCTTGGGGTTCAAGGATATTCCATACTCTTCACATTTCTTCAGCACACTTATGAGATCTACTACATGGTTCCCCCTTTCTTTGGGGAATACTATCAAGTCATCCATGTATATGACTATACACTTTCCTATTAAGCCTCTAAAGGCTATGTCCATTGCTCACTGGAATGTAGCTCCAGCATTTATAAGTCCAAATGGCATATGTCTATATGAAAATATCCCCCACTTGGTGGTGAAGGCAGTCTTCAGCCTGTCAATCTTGTCAACCATGACCTGATTATATCCTGAAAAGCCATCCAGGAAGGACATCATTTTGGCTCCATTTACAATCTATAGAACTTCATCTAATTAGGGTAAAGGATAATTATCCTTCTCTGATGCTCTGTTCAAGTTCCTGAAGTCTACACACAATCTGATGTCTCCATTCTTCTTTCTAACTGGCACTAGATTTACCACCCAAGTGGAGTGCCTCACAGGAAAGATTATCCTGGCATTTAACAGCTTCTTGACTTCTTCAAAAATTATTGGTTCAAGCAAAGCATTGACTGGCCTTTGCTTTTGTCTGAACGGTTTAGCATCTGGCTTGAGAGGTATAGTGTGAGTTATGACTGATGTGTCATATGTCTTCAATTCATCATAAGTCCATGCAATTACATGCATGTAATCCTTAAGAGCCTAAGTTATTCCTTTTAACTCTTCTGTTGTGCAAACCTTACCTATCAGGACATTTCTTTTATCTTCATTTTGTCCAATATTTACTTGTGAATATTGACCTCCATCAGCTTTGAGAAGATCCTTCTGTTTCAACATTTTATCCAAATCAAAGGCTCTTTCTAATTCAATCATACCTTTGGGAATCCTATTGCTAGGCAACTCTAATATTTCATCTTCTTCCCAAATGTGATCTTCCATACTATTCTCATCTATGATCTGAGCATCAAATATATCTCTGTTAGAGATGAAATCAAGGATGTGCTGATCATCATCAAAGACCTGCAGATTAGTAACATTATTAGGTATTGATGGCACTGATACTAGTTCTACTGAAAATCTATTTAAGCCTGATATGGACAAGGGCTCTACTGTATTGGTAGCCTGTGCTAAGGCATCTGCCCTATGTTTCTGTTCTCTAGGAACGTGGGTGATATTAAATGTATCAAAGTCTTCAATCAAATCCCATACTCTGTGTCTATAATTTGACAATCTCTTATAGTTGCAAGAGTAGATTCCTCTTACCTGTCTGACAACTAATTCTGAGTCTCCACAGACATGTAGAATTTTTACCTTCTTTTTGAGAGCAAGCAGTATCCCATGAATCAGAGCTTCATACTCTATCACATTATTAGTACAGGGGAACTGTAATCTGTATGCAGCTAAGTAGGATTTTCCTGATGGGTCAATAAGATCAATCCCTACTCTAGCTCCTTGCTTGGACTTAGATCCATCAAATCTTAGAGTCCAGGACTTATCTTCAGCATGAGGCTTAACTAAACCTTTTCTTTTCTTTGTAGCTCTGGTAGCTGCTCCTCCTGATATCCACTTTAGCTTAGGAATTTTAGTATCCTTGGACTTCACCTTTTCTTTCTTCTGAGAAGCTGATTTTTCTTCTTGTTTTTCATCATCAGGAGGATGATCTTTTGGATCCAACTCTGTATGTTTCTTTAAAATATGCAGACATAGTGAGCAGGTAGTCTTCAAGTGAGGTGCCTCATGCAACCTACACCATCCTTCCGTTAACGCATCCTGTGGATGTTTCTTTTGCTTTATCATCTTAATTTTTTCTAATAAAAACCCTTCAAATTTGGTCAGGTTACTACCTCTGTCTTCATCAGACAGTTCATAATCTGACTCCATAAAACAATCACTTCCAAGGGTGATCTTTTCTTTTTTCTTAACATTTATCTGGTCATACACCAGAATTTCTTCTATTCTCTGTATATGATCCTTGTCATGAATTGTCACCTCTTCTATGGTTCCTGCAGAAGGCAAACAAGAATTAGTATCGTCATCATCACCAGATGTAGAACTTACCTCAGAGTATGATGATGATCCCTCACTGCATGTCTGCTCCAGCATCATCATATCTAAGCATTTTTCACAAGTTTTTTCTAAATGTGCTTCGTCGTGTAATCTGCACCAACCATCAATCAGAATGTCATAAACAAGAATATTTAACAACTGGCAATGTTTCACCTGCTTGGACAGATGCATCTCAAAATTTTTGAAGTGATCTACTTCATTCTCATTCTCAAGATTACTGTCGAGTTCTACAATCGGTATGTCTCCTGATGATATCATCATGATGATGATGAAAGTCAAGCATCAGGATTTCTTCTATCTTGATAGTTTGTGGTCTAATGGCATAAACTCTGGGTTCAACATTTACATACATGATCTCATTTGTTTTGTTATACTTGGTGATCATGTGTTTCATTCTAGGCTCAGCATCTATTCTTATCTAGTTAGGTATACCTTTCCAAGGTAACCACATGTGACTGAAGTCAGTAGACATATATCCATTCAGAGTCTTTGACTAGTCTCTGCTAAGCAGCATCCCATATGTGTCGGGTATGTCAACTACCTGAATATCAATATAATATTGGATCTTGGGATCAGATGCTAACTGCATATGTATATGAGTCAATTCTCCTATTACACTGACTTCTGTCTTATCTAACTGTGTCACCTTCTTTAGGGATTTAGCAGGATGTAGTCCTAAAGCATTGCATATAGACAAGGGCATCGCATTTGTAGATGCACCTGAATCCACTAAACAGTTGTGTAAATTCTTTCCAAACATCCTTATAGTGAGGAGGAAAGGAGGTGACTCACTCTTATCTCGGTATAATGTCATATGTGAGGTTTCTACAGCTTGGACAGTAGTTGGCACTTTATGTTTGACATTACTATCCCTAGCAGCATGATCTTTATTACTGGACTGACCCAGGGAACGAATATCCTCTTTAGGAGCAGGATCATCCAGTGATTTCATGAAAGCCTTCTTAATTGTAGGAGTTTTCAATAATTCTGACAGAGACAGGCTGATCTTTATCTTTTTCATCTCATTTGCCAAATATGTGACAAGTTTATTAGACTCATGAGGTAGGCCAACAGCCTTTGATGCTATATTCTGAGGTGACAGATATTGTGCATTTACCTTTGGAAATCCCAGATTGTTACTTGCTTTGGGATCAGGAGGTGTATTGAAATTATTTGGAGGTAGAGAAGATGTCAATGGGGCAGTAGGTCTGTTAGAGCTACTTCTCAAATTGTAGTTATGCTTACCCTGATATTGCTATTGGTAAGCATGCACCTCCTCATGTTCATTAGATGGCTCATTCTCATCCTCAAAAGGGAAAACATAATTTGATTCAAAGGCTAAAGCAGATTCTTCACATGCTTGGGTATAATGCTGGTGAGATGACACATCCTGCTAATGATGATGATCAATATAGCTCTCCAATACAAATGCAGAGTCATATCCACAAGGAACAATTTCATTTCCCTCCACCTGAGATGGATTTCTAGAAGTATTAGATAATTCTATTTGGAAAATGCTAGCAACAATTTGAAATTGTGGACAATCTAGCTCTGCATGAGCATTTGTATTGTGGATCCTACACCAATTGGTGAGGGCTGCCTCAGCAAGATTGACTCTAGTAGTCTGTTTGGTTTCACCAGGTGATTGATTATCTAAGGGAGATGGTAGTGAGCCATTATTTGGCCTGGAGTTCCATACTCTAGGCTGTCTAGGAGGATTATTTTTATTTCCACCACTATTATTGAAATTGTTGTTGTGCCCCCTGTCAGGATAATTTGGTCTATCATTAGAATAATTTCTATTCTGATTAGACTGGGAATAGAAATTCTGATTTCTTAGGTGAGTGACCTCTGTAGTGAGTTTTCTTAGTTGAGCAGAGATTTCTTTGATTTCTTCCTTCTCCTCTTAAGCTTTGGCTACTACATTTTCAGTTTGAGGCTTAAAGAAAGAGGATCCAATATTATTGTTGGATAGATCAGCACCCTGAGGTGTCTAAGTTTGTGCAGGATATTGTGGCGTCTGGCCATTCCCATTAGGAGGTGGCATGATACTTAATGGAGGTACTTGCAAGGGTGCAGGCATGACTGCTGGAGGTATCATTGCTCCATTAGGATATTGCTGTGTCGAATATTGCTGAGCTGGATATGCAGGATATTGTGGATGATAAGTTGGATACATGCTAGGCAATGTAGGGAATGCTATATTTGGTGTTGGAGCAGGGACTAACTGCTGATTTACTTTGATAGCTTCTTGAAAAGCTCCTGTCAGGGTTGTGATTTTAGAGTGTGTTCTCCTGATGAACATGGAAGTCAATGGATCCAGGGCTGAGTAATAGATACTCCTAGCAGCAGCATCTGTTACTACATAAGGGGCAACTAGCTTGGATAGCATTTTCTGGAACCTAGCATTGAAGTTGGCAATAGGTTCTCCTTCAAACCTCTTGATAGTAGCAAATAAGTGATAATTCATTGAGGGATCTATTGGTATTTTGAACCTATCAGTAAAAGCTTTCTCTAGGATAGCCCATGAACCAATAGAACTCTGACCAAGACTAATAAACCAATTATAAGCCTCTTCCCCTAAGGAAAAAGGAAATAATCTGCATACAACATCCTAATGTTCTATTCTGGCTCTACAGTAGGCTTCTTTAAAGGTTCTGATATGATCATCAGCATCCTGATAAGGATGATATTTTGGACAAAGCTTGTCTAGATTCTTTGGCAACTCATGGTATGCATTAAAAGTCAGAGGTGACTCTACTGCAAAGAAAGACATTGCAACCGGAGGAGGTTGAACCTGGGGTTGAGGTTGGACAGGAGGTGTCATAGATATCCCAGAAGGTATTTGCAAACCAACAGGAGTTACAGGAGGAGGCTCTGGTGAAGCTCCTGATGCACTAGACCCTGGAGTGTGATGGATGTCCACAGTTCTAGGTCTGAACCCTCTAACAGGTAGTTCTTCAAAGATTCCACTAGGCCTAGACCTGGTATTTATCCTGTGAGCTAGGATTTCTCAATTTTGAGGTAAACTAGTTGGAACTTTGCGAATATCAGTTAAATTTTACCAGTTGAGGTGATATTTATGATCGAATGACTGATCTGACTGGATATTTATGAAATATTTGCAAAGATAGTGCAAATATGAGGTGATAATGGGGGTACGATGACTCTTACCACAAGATATCAGGCTTCTAAGGCAATACTCTTCAAAGCTTGAATGGATTTACTTAACATTGACCAATATTTATGAATTCATGATGATCTACTGTAAAGCTTGCAATATTTATGACTAATTTCAGGAACTTTACACAAAATGAGCATATACAAGATTGCTACAGTAAATATTTGAGAAATATTTGAAATTCATGAATGCATTGGGGTTACCTGCTCTCTGCATCATCAAACCAGAAAATAATGATGATGATGATCGTCTTTTTTCAGATAAAGGCCCTCCTTCTAGTGCCAATTTATGTTGGTCATGATGTTAGTCACAAACAAGCATAGAATAAAAGTACACATTAACCTTTATTCATCTTGAAAGATACGATGAATTCAGAGAATTCATGATCCCAAGTCTCTGGTGATTAGTTCTTAATCGTCTGACGTTACTCAGAGGTTGATGTGTGTTGCTGTTTCCATTTTGGGGCCTTACGTTGAGTTCATCATCATGACACTGTTTCTGCAAAAATTCTTCATAGAGAGGTCATTTTATGCAGTTGTTTGATCAAATGATACAAAGATATTCAAATATTTGCATGATATTTTCAATTATATATGCTTTAGCTTCAAATATGCTAAATATTTTCAATTATCTACGAGATGTCCACATATTTGCATTATTTGCTTGAGATTATCAATAATTTGCAATTATGATGGTGAAATGCTCTGAAATTTAAAAGAAATTGAAAGAAATGCTTCAAATTAATGTTGAACCTTCAGCTATTGAACCACATGTACATCAGATACAGTCATGAAGAGAAGAAAACCAAACCATATGTTCACCAGGACATTCCACAGCTAGATACAGTCGATGCTAACTTCAAAGGAATTGTATGAAAACAACATATGCAAGTAGACATGCACTCCAAGGGATGCAGCAAATCACAGCATATATCCAGAATTCACACACTGATTACTCAAGATTTACTATGAATTGTAATCAAACAAGTCTTCTCATTCATTAAGTATGCAAAGATATAGATGTATACAAAAAGCTTTGAAATGAGCCCTGAATATTTTAGCAGACGGATTTCAATTAAGTTTCAAATATTTGAAATGAGGCATTCCTGCACCTTTTATAGAACAAGGTGAGGAATCCGTTACAAAAGATCTATGATCTTGATTTATCTCTGAATATCTATGGTCAGTATTTCCTTTGACTATGTCAGCTTTATCAAAATGGCACAAGTTGCCAGCTGGCAACCATCTAGAGTACTTATTTTCATAAGTAATTGATGCTTATATTTCCTTTTATGATGTATCCCCATCATGCTCCTTGTCATCATCATCACCTTCGCCACTCTCGCTCTCCTCATCATCATGATGGTGATCTTCTTTGACATGGACCTGCATAGTTGTCCTGATATTTTCATATAGTTGTACTATTCTCTTTATTTCCCCACCATCCTAAGTTTTTGCTTTGATGGTGGCATGCTTATGCATTTGATATTTGCCTCAGAGATTTTCTAATTTACTTCTCCTGCTACTGGATGTCTCATGATAATTTTCCATCTTGACCCTGAGCCTCATAATTTTGTCCATGGTTTCCTCTGTTAGATTGTTTAGAGGATCATCAGCTACATGTTGGAAGTTACTATGTATAGATTTTATGGCAAACTCCTCATCTTGATTCTCTATCTTCCCTTCCACCTTCCCTTCCAGCACTTCTAAAAGTTCAGCTTCACACGCCATCATATCATGCAGTTTTATGCTGATCTCTCTCAGCTTATTGTTGCATCTTTTGAGGACATCACATTCAAATTTGGTATCTTTATACCATATGTCAACCAATAGTGCATTATTATTATTTAGCACTTGATTTCTTATTAGGACATGAGGGTCAATTCTGCTTATTTCTTCCAAAATGACCAAAATTTTCTCCAGCTGGAAAGACCTTTTCCCACTCTCCATCTGCAATCTGTCAACTTTCCCCCTAGAGACACTTAAAGAATTCCATCTTTTTAAAGAAGCCTTACCACTTCTTCTGCTTCATCAAATGTGGATAACATCCACTTTCTCATTATAGATGACTCATGCTTCATGAGATCTATTTTATTTACTTCCTCCTGAGAAATAACAGTCAATGGGACTACATGATCAGTTGACGTATCATCAGGGTTAATTAACCCTTTTATGTATGCATGCAGCTGAGCAATGTGCTCTTTATGCTGCTTATTCTTGTCTTTCTCTTTCTTAATTCTTTGAGTTAAGGAATCAATGATATCCTTACCCTCCTGACCCTCCTGGTCTTCATTTGCAAATCCCAGGTCAACTGTATTAATCTGGAATTCTTCCAGAGAAATTTTACCTTTTTCTTTCTCTACAGTAGGAATTGCAATTTGTGCAGTCCTTCTTCTAGTTGTGGGATCCCTTTTAATGGCTGAAGTCATTCTGGCCTTCCTCTTTGGTTTTATTAGATTCTTAGAAAATAAAGTAGACACATCAAATTCTTGAATCTCAAAACCAACCTCTGTGATGACTTCCTTCTCCAACCACTGAGGTACCCGATCATGTTTCTCAGCATCATCATGATGTTCACCTTGGTCTCCTGTATCTATCAGCATATGTGATGGAGAAGGTGATTTCCTCGTTTCTTCTTCATGATGCTCACTTTGGGGGTGATCCTGGGGTATATCCTCCTGCTGAGGGATTTCCTTTTCTGGAGGAGCATCATCTTGAGGTGGAGGATCTTGTGATGCGTCAGTATGATGATCATGATCCTTCTCCTTTATTACTTCATCCACTTTTGACTTTTCCTCCTGTTGAGGCATATTTATAGTTGTAGATACTGTGGAGTCCTCCTTAGGTGCTGGTGTTTGTTTCTGAAACCATTACTTGTTCTGCACCTGCACTACTTACTTCCTGAACCTTAGAAGCAGGATCTTCTAAAACATCCTTCTCATCAGCCTTCTTTTCCCAAACCTCTATTATAATAGGCTTCGCTGATATATCCTGCTGGTGTTGTTGGCTTATTTTTGAAGCATGGCCCTCTGGTTTGGCCATCTTCACTTTTTCTATGTATTTTCCTTTATCAGGTGTACCTGCTAGATGTTCAGGACTTACATCCTGTCTATATGTCAAATCCACTATTGCAGGACTTGTCACCTGTGCAACTAATGTGTCCAG
Organism: Cunninghamia lanceolata; assembly: GCA_027924645.1. NCBI lineage: Eukaryota > Viridiplantae > Streptophyta > Pinopsida > Cupressales > Cupressaceae > Cunninghamia > Cunninghamia lanceolata. The sequence continues at coordinate 30,311,071 of BSBN01000193.1, forward strand.
CCCTATTTCTTGAGCTATCCTCTCTAGACTCTTTTCTGCTTCAGCTTCCACTTGCTTCATCTCCTCCAATATTGTTTAAACTAATGGAGTTCCATGAGGAGTCATTTGCGTACCTGCAGCAAGGGTTTCCATCTTTTGTGAAAATACTTCCTTCACAACCTCATCATCAGATAGGTTAATTGTTTCCTCCAATGAGATATGACCTTCTAATATATTGGAGGCTTCTTTTCTTTGCTCCTCTGCTTGTTCAGCCTTGACCTTCACAATGGTAGGAAGTGGAACATTATGTTGAAATTCTTTATGAAAAACTTCACTACCTGTCCCTCTCAACATTACAGGGGATTGCTTTATCTCACCCCTCATTGAGGTTCTTGGTTTCTTAGGTGTGGTAGCTACCACCACCTGTGAGGCTTTTCTCTTCCTTTTGAACAGTAAAGAGGCCTCCTCTTCTTCAGACTCCTCCTCCATAAGTATATCTTCTTCTACTAGTTTTCGTGAGGACTAACCCTCTTCTTGGGTCTCAGTAGCTATTGCCCCTACTGGCTGATGTTTCTTGGACTTTTGTTTACCTGTCTGTGGAGGTGATGCTGATCCTGATCCTGATGCTGCTGCATCCTCAGCTGGAAACACTGCCCTTTCAATAATCACCCCCTTGGGTTCATTATCAATTTTCTTACCCCTACGCGGTCTTTTGCTTTGTTGTTGTTGTGGAGGCAGTCTGTCTCTTTAGATTTTCTCTTTTCATTTACAAAATCATCATATTCCTCATCAGGAATACCCTGTGCTTTCTTCTTGTTATCCACAGTAATGGCAACTCCTTTCTTCTTCAATGCCTCAATTTGTTCATCAACCCAAGCTTGGGTTAGCTGTAGTGTCCTGGCAATGAAAGGATCCAAAGATATATCTTCTTATATAGTCAGGTCAGGTGCAGATATTGTATCATTATATATTTTCTTTTCTTCATATTCATTTGCCATTATCCTGCCATCATCCTTTTTCAACTATGAGGGAATGGGGATGCAGTCAAAGGTTTTTATTTGGTTCAATGTCAATCTTTGGTATCTTCTTCTTCTGGCTTCTACTTCATCCTCACAATCTACCCAGGAGTCTTCTAGGTGCCTCTGATGAATAGGTTTCCCTATTATTTTCTGTACCCTCCCATAAGGATCATATGGCCTTATTAGTGGGAATGGCTGCAATTGCATTTTGTTCAAACTGACCATCACCTTCTTGATACTTTCTGAGTCTGGGCATATGTACCAACCAATGGTTACTGGAAACAAAATTGGTGGAATTTTCTGAGCATCCTTGTATGTTTTCAGTATTGTGGAGCTCTGCCTTATAAATTCCATTAATATCACTGCATCAGTGGGATATCTTGGCAGCATGAGGGGATGTCCTTCAAAACCCCCAATCCTCATATAGGAAAATGTTGCAAATTGAATATACCAGGCTCCATGCCTGTAGATTATTTCTTGAGCTTCCATGCTCAATCTTTTTGTCCTATCCTCCTCCATGGTCCTCACCAGATGCATAGAGAATGCATCATTTACTGATTTGTAATCATGGAGGAAATTAACTCTCTGCAACTGGGGATGATGATCCCAAATATGCACAGCATTGATTGTGCCTGTCACCTTTCCATCTGTAACCAGTGCATCAAATGTGCCTTTGTAAGCACAAGAGTAGACAATGTAGGATGTCATGTAAAAAGTACAATTTGAACCTCCCAGGTTCATCAGCTACTCATGTAGAGCATCACTTATCAATTGGCCCCATAATGGCTTGGTATCTGCATATATGCACATCATCATGACACCGTACATCCAATCTTTAAAACTACCAGCATCAGGCTGGCCTGTCACCCTACTAAGCAATGCAATCATGTACTGATATTCTTCATCAAAATCATACTTATACAAGTGTATAGGAAGTTTGGCCGCTACAGGATATGTGTTATTCTTGGCCCTCCACTAATACATGGTCTTTCTTGCTTTCTTCTTGTTGTTTTCATATTCAATCTCAGATTTCTTCAAATCTATGCTGTTAACCTTCCTGCTCAATGGCAGTCCAAATGTCTTGGAAAGACCCTTGATGGATAGGTCTACATATATTCTTCCATGCTTTACCACCTGTCTTGTTTCTGAATTATAGTTCCGTGCACACTCAATATCCAACTCTGGGGACTCCATGGAGTACGAAAAACTGGCCGCATTCCACATTCCGTACACGAACACTGCATCCAGTAAGGTGCTCCTGTTCTTCTCATCATTCATCTTGGCGGACCAAGCCTCCAAATCAGTACTTCCCTGATGTGTATCTGTTATGGCACCATATTTGAACAGGATTCCTCTAGGAGATGTGAACATGGGTTTATTGAATTCGGCGTCACACTTAGCTAACCTCTTGTCAGCTATGGATATCTGCAATTAACAAGACTTGTCTTACAATGATGTTCACAAGCATGCAGATAACATTCTATCTTTACTAACATCATGCATACTATACTTATTTAGGATTTTCTTATCATGGGATGCATAAACTGGAACCTACAATCATCATACCTAACCATGCAGAAGCAACAGGATGAGGGTTTCAATTACTTACTTGGTTATGTAGATCCCTTTATGCCAATGGTTTTCTCGAAATGCTCATAATCCTGATGATAATCCTACACTTCTTCCTACCTGTAAGCTCCGTTCGTACAAGTATCACTTGTATGAGGGTTTGGAAGCTAGTGCTCTATAAAAATGATTTTGTTGCAAGGTAAGTGTAAAAAATGGTGATGAATTTACCTTTTAACTTTGCAATTAGGGCAAAATTAGGGCAAACACGGGCGTATTAGATTTTAATCGTTGATCTTTTCTCATGAAAACTCAGGATTTCGCCAGGTGTTTGATCGGGTCTTGTGGTCGGCGGGAACTACCTACCACCTCTGCGCGCATTAAATGTCAATGGCGGCAACGGGAGCAGGGTGATATTTTCATATGACAGGATGATATTTGAAAATTGGGGTGATATATGAATATCAAGATGATATTCACAAATATCATCCCGAGTGCAATGTGATCATCCTGTCCGAGAGGAAAAACTATCTTCGACAAGATCAGGTGATAAACAAACCCTTAGGTCATACTTAATGCGTCATGAGGATATTTCAATATATCAGGTGATGTTACGAGATGATGATGACCGGATAAACTATAACATCTCTCTTTCAGAATATCAGGGTGACGTCATCCAGATATTCGCTCATTGTATCGCTAAGGCATCATGACGTCATCGTCATGCTATGCGAGCAGGATCATGTTTAGGAAATATGCCGCCAAGAGGTAAAAATGATGATTACGTCATCGTCATGTTTGTTGCTTTGGTTATTGGACTCAAATGACATCATCAAGATAATGGCTTATGGGGATATTTTGCGGCATGAGGATATTGAGAAATATCAGGTTACATTGAGAAATATGATCTTCACGAAATACATTAGGCTGTTGACGGGTAAAGGTCACTATCACCTAAAATTGACGTCCGGACATTTTGACCGCATGATTTATCAGGTGATAAATTAGATCGGGCTGATATTTCGAAAGATGACTGATATTAAGAAATATGATCCTCCCTCTAAAATATCAGGTTTGACTCAAACTTTGACCATTCATAACTTTCACACCTTAACGAATATCAGGGTGATGCAAAACGCAAACCTGCATAAAATTTGATGCTCTTTCTAAATATGAGGTTGTTGGAATGAAATATGAACTTTGACAAACTGACCTCATGATGATGACTTACCCAGCCCTTCCATGCATGATGACCTTCATGACTTACTTTTACCAAACTGCCAGAAAACACAAAACAAGCCAAGCCAAAAGTTGGGTCCCTGTTTTGCCAAGTTAAAATGGGGCGTGTTGTGTAACCACACAACAACTTGCCACCAAAGAAAACAAATAAATTCCAATGATTCAAGTGATGTGGTCACATTCATCCATAGTATTCTAATTCTTTCTAAGCACAAGAATCATGATCTCCTGAGTGATAAAAGTTCATCATGGTAACAATGCTAACAAAGGATCATGTGTGTGCAAATGATTAATTATCCTCATCTTGAAAGCAAGTTGAAAACATGAGTAACTGGTGTTAAACTACATAGTTGGAGATCATCCCTCATAGCCAACCTGGATAGAGCCTTGCTGCCAGCAAGCATCCATAGCCCTGGCAAGGTTATCTATACAATCTCCCTAAGTAGAGCCCCACTGCCAGCAGGCATTCATAGCCCCGGTAGAGTTACTTAGAGTTACTTAGTATTCTGAATCTTATTGCAGCAAGGAGATGGCAAGCACATCCAGAAGGATAAAGGTGGAGAAATTCAATGGCACTAATTTTGAGCTGTGGAAGCTCAAGATGGAAGAAATGCTTGTTGATCAAGACCTCTGGGAAACTATCAGTGGAACAAAACCAGCTACAATGTCACAAGCTGATTGGGATCTCAAGGATTGGAAGGCTAAGGGTCTCATAAGACTTAGTCTTGCTGATTCTGTCCTGTTAAATGTCCATGAAGAGGCTTCTGCAAACTTGCTTTGGAAGAAGTTGGGAGATGTGTATCAAGCCAAATCCCTGGTTAACAAACTTTTTCTGAGAAGAAGTTGTATTCTCTTCAAATGGAGGATGGAGGATTTGTTGCAGAACATATGAATGCTTTCAACATGCTAGTTGCATAATTGACATTCGTTGGTGTGAAGATGGAGGAGGAGGATCGCTGTATGACCTTGCTTTGCCGAACTCCTGGGATCATCTTGTCATGGCTATTGGAATCACCACATCCACATTCAAAATGGATGAAGTGGTTTCTTCGCTGTTGTCTAAAGAGATGCAGAGAAAGTCTTTTGAGTCAGCCAAAGAGGCTCTTGCAGTTTGTGGAAGACCCAAGGAGAAACAGAAAAAGAAGGACAAGAAAGTTGAGAAGGGTAGATCCAAACCTTGTGGGAGATCTAAATCTCCTAGAAAGTCCAAGGCTCTTTATTGGAACTATGGCAAATCTGGGCATTTCTAAAAGGAATGCAAAGAGGAAAAGAAAAAGAAGAAGAAGAACCCAGATTTAGATTCTAACAAGTCACAAGATGATGGTGATGCCTTCATCGTAACCCTGGCAACCCATGCATTTGATGATGTGTGGCCGATTGATTCTGGTTCATCATTCCACATGACCTTGCATCGAGATTAGTTTACTAAGTATGAGGAGTTTGATGGTGGAAAGGTGTACCTAGGTGATGACTCTCATTTGAAGATTGTTGGTCATGGAAGAGTCTCTATCTGATTCCTTGATGGACGAGTGAAGGGGATCTCTTGGGTTATGCACATCCTAGGCTTAGCATGGAACCTTCTTTCTATAAGTATGTTTAATGATGTAGGTGTACAGGTTGTCTTTTCGAAAGAAGGATGCAAGATGACTAGAGGAGCTATGGTGCTTGCTAAGGGTACTAGGAGAGGTAGTCTGTTTCAGCTAGAAGCATGCATTTCACAATGCAATAGTTCTTCTGACTCAAGGAAGAGGGCAACATTGACTTCATCCCCACCATCTAAACGAGTAGTGAAGAAACTTGTTGTATCTAGTCCTAATGGTTGTATTCATGCCTTGGAAGTTAAGCTTCCTGTTGAAAAGACAATGTTATGGCATAAGAGATTTGGCCACATTGGTGAGAAGGGTCTTAGAAACCTGAAAAATAAAAACCTCATTGAGGGGTTAGATGATTGTAATCTTGAGTTTGACTTTTGTGAACATTGCATATATGGAAAACAAAACTGTGTTCAGTTTTATTCGAGTTCTCATAAGTCTTTTGGTGTGTTGGACCTTGTCCATTCTGATGTATTTGGTCCTGTTAATGTTCCTTCGTTATCAAAATTTGTATATTTTGTATCTTTCATAGATGACTACAGTAGAAGGACATGGATTTATTTTCTTAGAAGCAAATATGAAGTTTATAGTAAGTTTATGGAGTTTAAGGCCTTTGCTGAAAATCAGACTAGTAAAAAGATTAAATGTTTGAGAACTGACAACGGTGGTGAGTTTTGTTCTACAAAATTTGATAAATATTGAAAGGAACTTGGGATTGAAAGACATAAGACAACTCCATACATCCTACAACAAAATGGAGTTGTAGAGAGGATGAACAAGACACTAATGGAGAAGGCTAGGAGTATGCTTAGTGGAGCTGGCCTAGAACAAAAGTTTTGGGCTGAAGCTATTGCCACTGCTTGCTATCTTGTAAATAGATCTCCTACATCAGCTCTTGTTGGTAAGACACCCATGGAGGTGTGGTCTGGTAGAAAGCCTTCAATAAGGTATCTTCATGTTTTTGGTTGTGAGGCATATGCACATGTGCTTAGGGAGAAGTGGTCAAAATTAGAGAACAAGGCTGTTAAGTGTATCTTCATTGGCTATGCTGTCAGTGTGAAAGGATACAAGCTTTGGGACCCTGTGGCTGAAAAAGTGTTGTGTAGCAGAAGTGTCATTTTCAGAGAGCTAATACCTTCTTCCACTATTTTACAGCCAGAAGAAAAAGAAAAGAAAGAGGATGTTGTTCAGTTTACTACTACCCCTGAGAAGACTGAACAGAAAGAAAATGTTGAACCTGATGATAAGGAGAGCTCTTGTAGCTCTAAAAGATTAGATGAAGAAGCTGAACCTCAACCTCAGCTCTTGAGGAGGTCTACATGAATAAGAAAGAAACCTGAGAGGTTTGGTTATACATTGCTTCATTTTAGTTGTGCTTTTGCTTTACTTACTAATAGTGATGAACCTAGAACTGTATCAGAGGCTATGGATATGAAAGATGCAGGTTCCTGGAAGGAGGCAATGGAGGATGAGATGGCTTCTTTGGAAAAAAATCAAACTTGGGACTTGGTGCCTTTGCCTCCTGGATGGAAACCCGTTGGATGCAAATGGGTGTTCAAGAAGAAATTTGGTGCAGATGGCAGTGTTGAGAAGTATAAGGCTAGATTGGTTGCAAAGGGGCATTCACAAGTGGAGGGTATAGATTATAGTGAGATATTCTCTCCCATTGCAAAACTGACATCCATTTGATTCCTGTTATCTCTTGCAGCAACTTATGACTTAGAGGTAGAACATATGGATGTGAAGACAACTTTCCTTCATGGTGATTTGGAGGAAGAAATCTACATGTCACAGTTAGAGCATTACATGGTGAAAGGTAAAGAAAATTTTGTTTGCAAGTTAAAGAAGTCTTTGTATGGTTTGAAGTAGTATCCTAGGAGGTGGTACTTGAAGTTTGATGCCTTTGTGTTGTCAATTGGATTTGTGAGATCAAAATCAAATCATTGTGTATATTTTAAGTTTGATGGTGATCGTATTCTCATTGTTGCACTGTATGTTGATGATATGTTGCTCATTGGGAAGGGTAAGAATATGATTCCTGATTTTAAATCTCAATTGTCAGCATAGTTTGAAATGAAATATTTAGGGGCAGCCAGGTACATTCTAGGAATGGAAATAAGAAGAGACAGAGCTAATAGAAAACTTTGGTTAAGCTAGAGTAATTATGTGAAGACTGTGTTGGATAGGTTCAATATGGCAGATTGTAGACCATTGTGTGTTCCTATTTCTTTGGGGACAAAGTTGTCTATTAGTGATGGTCCAAAATCTCCTAGTGAGTGTTGATGGTGATGTTAGTCACACACAAACACACAAATGAAAGTTACACAACAACCCTTATTTATCTTGAAAGATTCGATGAATTCAAAGAATTCATCATCCCAAGTCTCCGTTGATTAGTTCATAATCTACTGACGTTACTCAGTGGTTGATGTGTGTTGCTATTTTCTATTTTGGGGCTTTACGTAGATCAGTAGATTCTGCTTCCTACACATATGCTATACAAAGAAGTTACTCTACACAGTATATTTCTTCAAATAATGTGTCTAAGTTGATGTTTGCCTAATTTCTACCATTATTTGTGACTCTTTGCATGATATTTTCAACACTACATGCATTTAGCTCAAATATGCTAATGATTTTCAGTTATCTATGAGATGTTAGCATACTTATCTGTTTTGCTTATTATTTATCATAATTTGTAGTTATGGAAGTGATTTCTATGAAATTAAAATGAGAAAAAGGGTTAGAGAATGAGATTCCTAAAATTACTTGATAGAGATCACTGATCCACATACATGTTCCCATACAGTAATGAAGAGAAGAAAACTAGAATCATACTTCACTAGAACATTCCACAAATCCGCATGATCTAGTGCAAATCTTCAAAGGAAAAGTTGACAACAACATGCAATAAAATGAAAGCGCTTCTAGTTGAACACAACATTCACCATTACATATCCAAAAATCAACTTGAAGATTACATAAAGTTTACAATTAGGATGTAATCTGAAACTTCATCTCCATTTAGTATGTTTAAGAACAAGTACATTTATAATGATTTGAGGAAAGAACCTTGACATTTCAACAATCCAGTCCTCATTAGTCTCAGTAATCCGATCTCCTATAAAATTGTTCTGGTCAAATTTTGAATGATTGACCTCCTCCCTCTTTTTACAGAGTAAAGGGGCTGAATATATATCTCTGATTATCCCCAATATAGTTCCATAAAACCCTAATGAATCAATAGTTTGCACCTCAAGTGTAGCATCAGATGGTGGAAAACAAATCCTGCCAAAAAAAGCCCTGAGCAACAACCATGCCGAGCGTAAAGATGCCCTTTGGAAACCCTCACCGCCTCAAAATATCTACTGCTACTTATATAATAATGTTTCTTTCCACCTACACTCTTATCCACATTGAAAGCCTTTTACTCTTCCTACCGGTTTGTGATCTTTTGTGATCCGATCCGCCACCTAGGATGTCCTCGCCATTAAGTTCTATCTTTATATCCACCTGCACGCCTACAAATAGACAAGAATTAAGCATCATCGTTTAATAAACTAGCAAGAAAATTAATCATTGCATAAAATAGGCTGAAAGCGCAAACATAGATATCAAGTCCTGAAACAGTGAACAAGCACATTCAAATGCATATACAATGTTAAAAATGGCTGAGTCAACCATCGTTGACCAAAAACATGCATTGAGCTCTAAAATGGATTCAAAAAACCCATCGCTTTGCTTTTCCACCGTTTCGCATGCTTAAATCCTTGTATATCGCGAATGTATGTTTTAAATATACAATTACAGTGAATATACAAAGCATTTTGAATATTTAATTCTCTATTCGCATCCGGCCCTTGTATATTTCTCTTTGCATATCGGGTTGTATCTCTCTTAGATACAAGGCCCGAGACATACAAATGCCTTTGTATATCCCTTTCAGACTTCAACTGTTTTATAAACTGTAGATTATTCACTTTGGACTCTGCGACATGTATATACCGAAATGCATCTTTTAATATACATTGAGTAATGATGCATCCATTTAACCAATTTTAATTCTTCGCTGAGATCCATATTGTATGTTCCCTGCAATGTATAAATTACAATGTATGTTTCGCTTTGCATCTCAAACATGCATTCAAGGCAGAAACATACAACCATTTAATCTCATTTCATAACCCTTCGGTTCCGCACAATGTATAAGTGCATTGTATCTCAGCTTGTATGTAGGACACATACAACGCACAAAGCATACAATGATTCAACTCTGTTTAATAACTTTCTAGGTCCGCGGCAATGTATATTTGCAATGCATATCACCTTTGTATCTAAGATATATACATCGCGCAACATACAACGACTTTATCTCATTTAATAACTATTTAAGTTCATAGTATGCATAAAGCATTGTATCTCACCGAAATATACAAGCCCATAAACATACAAGGACTTAACCTTGCTTCACAATCATTTCGGGTCCGCGGCTTGCATGTGGACAATGTATATCGGCAATGTATGTATTAATATACAAGCCCGAAGCATACAACAATTTAACCAACCTTGATAAACTTTCAGATCCGGGCCATGTATATGTGCAATGTATATCGGATTTGTATGTAAGATACATACAAAGCACAAAACATACATTGACCTAATCAACTTTAAGAAAACTTTTGGGCCTGCCATTGTATAAATCCTGAAATGTATGCAACCGAAACATGTATATACAAAGTATGAAACATACAAACATAAAAACCTATTTCATAAACATTTTGGTTCCGCCACTTTGCATGTACAAAAGTGCAACACTAGCCAAAAGCATACAAGTACTTAACCTTGTATATGCAACCCGTTGACTCAGAAAACTCGACAACCCATTGCGACTATGTATAAAAATGACCTTGTATATACAAATGACTTTGTATATGGAAAGCGATATATAAAGTACTTTGTATACAAGCGAACTTGTATACAAAGGGCCTTGTATATGCAACCCGATATACAAAAGACATTGTATATGCAACATCAAACCCTTCCCTTGTACATTTTACCAAAATACTCATAACTTGTAAAATACTTAGAATTTTAATATGGTTCAAAAAGCAACCCTAGCTCATTTTTCACAAGGAATTCACCCATATTCTGCCCTAGTACTGAAATGTATTTTTTTCTCTAGTTTTAACAAAGTTTGCAATTTTCACTCTCTTTTTCCCTTTACCACCAAATAGAATAGCACACACAAGCAAAAGCAACAAGCCACAACAGGGGTCCTCATTTTGCCTAGGAGTAAAATGGGGCGTGTTGTGAACATCATAACAACTAGCAACCAAACAAAACAATCAAATTAAAACCATTAAAGAAAACTGAATGAAATGAATTCATAACTTCCAACTATCTTTTCTGCAAATCGTCATTTAACTTGAGACTCAATGTATTCAATAAGGTGCATGAATTTTCGTTCCAGTTTAAGTGGGTGCACGTGATTAATAATCCTCATCTTGAAGATTAGTTGAACAAACCAGTGACTGATATTAGCCTACGTAGGTGAGGATATTCCCTCATAGCCAACCGAATAGAGCCTTGCTGCCAGCAGGCATCCATAGCCCCGAAAAGGTTATCGTTACAATTCTCCTAAGTAGAGCCCCACTGCCAGCGAGCGTCTATAGCCCTGGTAGAGTTACTTAGATGGCTTAATCTAGATTTTCAATAAAATCTATTTTATTATTTTATCTATTTTATATTTTGATAGAGATTTCATAGGATATTGCATTTGTAACTTCATGATGCAAGGAGTGGTCACTTGCTGAAATTAAGCTGAGAATTGTAATGGTAGCAAGGGTGACCTCTGATTTTTCACCTAATATCTACACTGGTAGGTTCAAAAAACCCAAGGATTTTAGGTGTGTCATTGTGAGAAACATTCCTTGAATACTCAACCCATTCTTATTGAATACAAAATTTCACAAGTCAAACAACCCTCTACATTCATGACAGTCACAACAAGTTATGCATAAATTTCAAACAATTAACCTGACTGATCTGAATTTTTCATTGTTTTCAGTGGTTATTAGTCTACTCCTTCATACTCTAAATCAAAACAAAGATCCCTGCTGAGGAAACACAACAAAGCAACCAAACAAAACAAGCAGACTATACAAACAACTAACCTACGAAAGGAAACAACAGAAAGCAGGACAAGAAAGCAAAGAAAAGAAACAAAACAACTACCCTACCAAACTGTACAAGACACTAAAAGGCAAACAAAACCCAGGAAAAGACCTAAAGACACCTGTATTTGTATACTTAGATTGTGCAGGAGAATTAGGGCACTAGTTATGGTTCTCAACTTAGCAAATTCATCTTTGTATTCTAAAAAATATTCTTGTATTCTAAATTCATTGTGTTTAACAGAATAATCTCTAATCATCAGTAACTGAGGAAGCTCATCAGGTTTATGATTAATCCATATGCATGTCTTATCTCCCAAATTTCCATAATCAAAATAATAATCAACATTATTCACTGTGGAAAGGAAATATACAACCTGATGCATCTCTGGTTCTGTAGGACATGCTTGTTTGTTGACAGCTATTCCTCCATTTAACTCTACACTTTTATTTCTTGGCTCACTATTTGGTCTCACCTCAAATTGAAGGATGTATGGCTCTGGATGGATTATTTCTTCATCTTTATCCAGCTTTGTTCCTTCATTCTGGACGTTCAGTTTATCCTCAAGTTCAAGAAATGTCTCGATGTTCTCTTTAATTCCCTGCACATCAGCATCTAAATGAGTATTTTCATCATCATAATCTAATATACAGAAATTTATCATTGCTAAATCATTTGACTGTAAATGTGAAACAACATTTGATTCATGAAAATACTTCCCTGTTTCACTTTCAAAATGACATTGGGCTGGCATCTGATCATGCACAACAACTCCAAAGTTTTCTGCATCTTCAACTTTCATGAATTGTTCATCAAATAACTCACATTTACCATCCAGTAAGGCATCTGGTTCCATTGTCCTGCAACATTCTTGCATTTGATCATCCAATTTAAAGTCATCAAACTCAAGATTTACTTCTTTTCCTATGATTTCATTAGTTGCTAAAATAGGAACCCCATCAACAACAGTGCTTTTAAATTGTTCTACCACCTGTTTACACTTTTTTATCAACTCATTTCTATCAAAACTAGTAAATTCAGATCCAGAAACATCATCCTGACGAGCGTTTAATAATTCAATATATTTGTTTAGCTTATCAAGATCAATTTCATATTTATCTTCCCCCTCATCAAATCTTTCTTGCTGATTGTCTGATGATGTGAAACAAGAAGCACTTTCTCCCCTAGGATTTTCAAAAGATTCATACCTGCACTCTGCCTCACCCTTATTACAAGGTAGAGACCCATAATTCCCACCATAAAATGACTTAAGGAAAGATGTTTCTTCATTTTTATCACAAGTATTAGGGTCAGAATCAAAGACTTCATCCTGACAAGTGGTTTCTTCTCTATCATACATACAATCCCCTTTAGAATTATTACAAAGTAGAGAACCATAACATGACTTAAGGAAAGATGTTCTACTATCATCTCCTTCTAGAACTGATTTAGCTATTGTATTTTTGAGCCAACTAACATCTTCTGCTGCTGTATCTGCTTGTTGCTCTAGAATTTCTTCATTTTCCTCCCAGACTTCAACCCTGAACACATCTAAATAAAATGTTAGTCCTTTCAAATATAAATCCAACTTTGTAAGAAAAGACAGACAATTAATTTCACTGTGCTCCATAGATTGGTGTATCCTGCAACAACTGGATAAACCAAAGTTAGATAAACTGTGAGGATAAAGCTGCCTATTCAAAGTTTCCTGAAATAAAGGAATGTTAACTTGACAATCATCCTCATATGCATCCATAAAAAATGAGACTCTATTTTCAATTTTTAGGATTTTTTGAAATTTTTAGTGAGATCTATCATATCTCAGAATAAAACTTGAAAGCTCAGAAAATCAAATAAATCTTTGAAGTTTTGAGCTAGATCTTCGCAAACATACAGTCAAAACCTCTCAGATAAGAGATATTTGCAGACATTCAACTCAACTGATGAAATATATATGCAACATTTGCAGAAATCTATAGTTTCCTTGTTCAGGCCCTCCTTCTAGCGCCAATTCTATGTTGATGGTGATGTTAGTCACACACAAACACACAAATAAAAGTTACACAACAACCCTTATTTATCTTGAAAGATACGATGAATTCAAAGAATTCATGATCCCAAGTCTCCGTTGATTAGTTCATAATCTACTGACGTTACTCAGTGGTTGATGTGTGTTGCTGTTTTCCATTTTGGGTCCTTACTTAGATCAGATTCTGCTTCCTGCACATATGCTATACAAAGAGGTTACTCTACATAGTATATTTCTTCAAATAATGTGTCTAAGTTGATGTTTGCATGATTTCTACCATTATTTGTGACTCTTTACATGATATTTTCAACACTACATGCATTTAGCTCAAATATGCTAATGATTTTCAGTTATCTATGAGATGTCAGCATATTTCTCTGTTTTGCTTATTATTTATCATAATTTGTAGTTATGGAAATGATTTCTATGAAATTAAAATGAGAAAAAAGGGTTAGAGAATGAGATTCCTAAAATTACTTGACTGAGATCACTAATCCACATACATGTTCCCATACAGTAATGAAGAGAAGAAAACTAGAATCATACTTCACCAGGACATTCCACAAATCCGCAAATCTTCAAAGGAAAAGTTGACAACAACATGCAATAAAATGAAAGTGCTTCCAGTTGAACACAACATTCACCATTACATATCCAGAAATTAACTTGAAGATTACGTAAAGTTTACAATCAGGATGTAATCTGAAACTTCATCTCCATTCAGTATGTTTAAGAACAAGTACATTTACAATGATCTGAGGAAAGAACCTTGACATTTCAACAATCCAGTCCTCATTAGTCTCAGTAATCTGATCTCCTATAAAATTGTTCTGGTCAGATTTTGAATGATTGACCTCCTCCCTCTTTTTACAAAGTAAAGGGGCTGAATATATATCTCTGATTATCCCCAATACAGTTCCAAAAAACCCTAATGAATCAATGGTCTACACCTCAAGTGCATCATCAGACGGTGGAAAACAAATCCTGCCAAAAAAATCCCTGAGCAGCACCCATGCCGAGCATAAAGACGCCCTTTGGAAACCATAACCGCCTCAAAATATCTGCTGCTGCTTATATAATAATGTTTCTTTCCACCTGCACTCTTATCCACATTGAAAGCCTTTTACTCTTCCTACCGGTTTGCGATCTTTTGTGATCTGATCCACCACTTGGGATGTCCTCACCATTAAGTTCCATCTTTATATCCACCTGCATGCCTGCAAATAGACAAGAATTAAGCATCATCATTTAATAAACTAGAAGGAAAATTAATCATTGCATAAAATCAGGTTGAAAGCGCAAACACAGATATCGGGTCCTGAAATAGTGAACAACCGCATTCAAATGCATATACAACGTTAAAAATGGCTGAGTCAACCATCGTTGACCAAAAACATGCATCGGGCTCTAAAATGGATTCAAAAAACCCATCACTTTGCTTTCCTGCTATTTCGCATGCTTAAATCCTTGTATATTGCGAATGTATGTTTTAAATATACAATCGTAGCAAATATACAAAGCATTTTCAATATTTAATTCTCTATTCGCATCCGGCCCTTGTATATTTCTCTTTGCATATCGGGTTGTATCTCTCTTAGATACAAGGCCCGAGACATACAAATGCCTTTGTATATCCCTTTCAGTCTTCAACTGTTTTATAAACCACAGATTATTCACTTTGGACTCTGCGACATGTATATATCGAAATGCATCTTTTAATATACATTGAGTAATGATGCATCCATTTAACCAATTTTAATTCTTCACTGAGATCCGTATTGTATGTTCCCCGCAATGTATAAATTACAATGTATGTTTCATTTTGCATCTCAAACATGCATTCAAGGCGGAAACATACAACCATTTAATCTCATTTCATAAACCTTTGGTTCCACACAATGTATAAGTGCATTGTATCTCAGATTGTATGTAGGACACATACAACGCACAAAGCATACAACGATTCAACTCTGTTTAATAACTTTTCAGGTCCGCGACAATGTATATTTGTAATGCATATCACCTTTGTATCTAAGATATATACATCGTGCAACATACAACGACTTTATTGTTAGACTTAGGGTACACAACTGAGAGGGGGGGTGAATCAGTTGTGTGAAACTTTCTCAAATTAAACACTTAAATCTTCTTTAGTGATTATCAGAATATTAATCATGAACCATAATGCATTCAAATCAAAAGCAGAAACATTTCAACACATATGACACCAAGATTTTGATGTGGAAAACCCAGTTAAGGGAAAAACCATGGGGTGATTAACTGAAGAATGTATTCTCTATTAGAAGAATAGAAAGAACAAAATGGCACATGCCAATTAGGGCTCACTGCCTGAGCACACTGCTCACAAGAGGCTCACTGCCTACAGTAGACACACTGTCTACAAAGAAATAAGTATCACCTTCATGAACTGGAGAATAGCATCTTCACCATGCTTGAGTCAGTTCCATTTAAGCCCAATACTTCTGCTCCACCTTTCACACTTCTCCTCGCTACCACACACTCATCACTACAAGACACTCTTCAAAATGACTTCACAATCCCTTATTTATACAAGGCATCAACTTAGGAACAATCATCTAAGTCGGCAAACACCTACAAGAGCATCCGCAAGATGTGTAATACATCCGGTCAGCCAGTCTCAAGAAGAACACCAATATCTGGCAGTAATTCTTCAAATGCAAACTCTAACTTCAATGCGAACCACCAACATGAACTAGACATGATCCAACAGTCACCATAACCTTCCCTGAATCACCAAGAACATCCGCACTTCATCATCCTACTGGAATTCTTCTCTCCTTCATCCGGAGCTTCAAGAACACAGTCTGTCATCACTGTCACAAATGAATAGGCTATTGTGGACCTTCAAACCATGAACCAATCTAGTTGATACTTCTCAGGGACGTCCTCAACACTCCCTCAAATCTACAGAACAGGATAATGAAATTTTGGATCTCACCGGACCTATCTGTGGGACTCTGTCACCTCTAAACACCTACCAGAACCGGTTCTACTTGAGAAACCATAACTTCTTCAGATCTTCATGCGGACCTCTGAAAACTTGACTGTAGCATCTTAAGACTTATATCTACAAACCCTTTAAATCGTATCCTCTGGTCCTCCACCTATTGAAGACTTTTACCTTCTTGTCATCATTGTTCTTGACTGTTCCTGATTGAGACTAATTTTCTCAATATCCTCAGCACACAGCTCATCTAATCCTTCTCATTAATGCAACATGAGTATGTTGACATCAATGACAACACTGGTTAGGCCCATACTTGCAACAATCTCCCCCTTTGTCATTGATGGCAACATATGATGTGAAAAACCATCAAGATAAGAACTTCTCCTTGCTGTCACAACTCCCCCTAACAACAATAACTATTCACATGTCTTCTCTTCCTTTATTGCTCCCCATTTGATCAGAAACCACTTGTTTTTCACATGTCTTCTCTCCGCCTTTGACATCAATGGCAAAGGGCTCATACTTGCAACTCCATTACATCATAACATACCAGCTACTCCCCCTGAGTAGCAGCTCCCTAACATCAATCTGGATCACAAGATATGCTGTGATATCCACCGGATTGATGCACATCAGTGCATCCTAGTTCATCACCGGAGGGGCAATAACCCCTAACTTCTCCCTGAGATACTCAAAAGAGTCCCTAGGAAGAGGTTTAGTAAAGATATCTGCAATCTGATCCTTGGAGGGTACATACTCCAATCTGACTTCATCCTTGTTCACTTGCTCTCTCAGAAAGTGAAACTTGATAGATATATGCTTAGTCTTAGAATGCAAGACTGGATTCTTAGAAATATTTATTGCACTTGAATTATCACAAAAAATTGTGATGGGTTCCTCATATTCTACTTTAATATCTCTTAGCATTTGCTTCATCCATAATACTTGAGTGCAACTACCTGTTGCTGTAATGTATTCTGCTTCAGTTGTAGACAGGGATATTGCCTCTTATTTCTTGCTTAGCCAAGAAACCAATCTTTTTCCCAAAAAGAATGCTCCTCCACTGGTACTCTTCCTGTCATCCACATCTCCTACCCAATCTGCATCTGTATATACATGAAGAGAAAAATTTTGATCTCTAGGATACCATAGACCATACTCAACTGTTCCTTTTAAGTACCTAAAAATCCTTTTGATTGCCAT
Source organism: Cunninghamia lanceolata (assembly GCA_027924645.1). Classification (NCBI taxonomy): domain Eukaryota; kingdom Viridiplantae; phylum Streptophyta; class Pinopsida; order Cupressales; family Cupressaceae; genus Cunninghamia; species Cunninghamia lanceolata. The sequence continues at coordinate 30,328,861 of BSBN01000193.1, forward strand.
GACATGAGATTCTCTGGGATCAGCTTGGAATCTCACCACAAGACCAACAACCTGCATTATATCTGGTCTAGTTTGAGTGAGATACAATAATCCTCCAATCATTGATCTGTACTTTGTCTGATCTGTCTTAGGGGAGTCATCATCTTTTCTCAACTTACATCTGGTTGCCATGGGAGTGTTCATTGGCTTTGAATCTTCCATTCTAAATTTCCTCAACAATTTTTTCACATATTTGGTTTGAGAAATAAAGATTCCTTTCTTTGTCTGAGTAATTTGCAGACCCAAGAAGAAATTCATTTCACCGAGCATTGACATCTCAAACTCACTTTTCATTTGATTTGCAAAGGTTTTACACATACTGTCTCTTCCTCCAAAGATGATATCATCAACAAATACTTCAACAATCAAGATGTTTTCATGATCAATTTTGAAATATAGGTTACTGTCAGCAGTACCTTTGTTGAAACCAATCTTCAAAAGATGTTTGTCCAGTCTTTCATACTAGGCTCTTGGGGCTTGCTTTAGTCCATACAGTGCCTTCTTCAATTTGCAGACCATATCACCATGCTCAGATAATTGAAAACCATCTGGTTGTTCAATGTACCCTTCTTCTTCTAAGTCACCATTCAAGAAGGTAGACTTGACATCCATCTGATACACCTTGAAATCCTTGAAGGTAGCAAATGCAAGAAATAATCTGACTGCTTCAATTCTTGCCACCGGAGCAAAGGTTTCTTCAAAATCAATCCCTTCTATTTGAGAGTAGCCTTTGTAGACCAATCTGGCTTTATTTCTGATTACTTCACCAACTTCATTTAGTTTTTTCTGGAAGACCCATTTGGTTCCAATCACATTCTTGTTTCTAGGTTTGGGAACAAGATCCCAAGTGTGATTTTTCTCAATTTGCATCGACTCTTCCTCCATTGCTTTGGTCCAGTTTTCATCATTGCAGGCTTCATTTATTATCTTAGGTTTAATCTTTGAAATCAGACAATATTCATTTGATTTTGAGCAATTTTCCTTCTAGTTTGCACACCTTTGCTTTTGTCACCTATGATCTGATCTTCAGAGTGGTTCAGTCTTACATACCTTGGAACTTTGGGAGTTTCTTGCACTTCTACTTCTTGATCAGGCTCATTCAGACCTATCTCTTCTTCCTGATTTATCAGATCAGTCTGAATCTGACTTTCAGAAGAGGATTGAGCTCCTTAAACCAGAACACCATTCTGATCATCTTCATCATATTCATAAAACCTTGAGGGTTTCTCTATTCCCTCATCAACTTTCACATTTGTACTTTCTATCATCTTTCTTAGTCTCTTGTTATAACACCGGTATGCTTTGCTTTGAGTAGAGTAACCCCAGAATATTCCTTCATCACTTCTAGCGTCAAACTTGCCTAAATCTTCATCTCTTTTGATGTAACATTTGCTACCAAAGACTCTGAAATATCTTATAGTAGGAGTAATGCCAAACCAGAGTTCATAAGGGGTCTTACCGGTTTTGCTTCTGATTTGAACTCGATTAAGAGTATAGACTGCAGCGCTGACAACTTCTCTCCAATAGATCTAAGGAACATTTGCTTCCATCATCATGGTCCTAGATGCTTCTTGGATGGTCTAGTTCTTTCTCTCCACTACTCCATTTTGTTGTGGAGTCCTTGGAGCAGACAACTGTCTCTTAATTCTATGTTTCTCATAGAATTCTAGGAACTCACCGAATGTGAATTCTCCACCTCTATCAGACCTTAGACATTTCAACTTTATTCCTGTTTCATTCTCTACCATAGCCTTGAATATTTTGAATTTCTCAAGAGCTTCTGATTTCTCCTTTAGAAAGGTTACCCACATCATCTGGGAATAGTCATCTATTAGCAGCATGAAGTATCTATCACCTTGAATACTTCTGGTTCTTGCCGGACCACAAAGATCAGTGTGAACTAAGTCCAATAATCTTGTAGAAGACAATTCCTTGCTTTTGAATGTGAATCTGCTCAGCTTACCCAACTGACATTCCTTGCACAAGCTGTTAGTAGGTTTCACCAATTTTGGAAGATCTCTTACAGCCTGAGTATTGCTTATCTTGATGATATTATCAAAATTCACATGACACATCCTTCTATGTCATAACTAACTTTGATCAACTTGAACAAATAAGCAGCTTTTACCAGTACCAACCAAGTGGAAGATATTACCTTTAGTTTGAGCACCGGATGCAATCTCTGTTCCGGATCTTTCAAAGATTTTGCATTTTCCATCCTTGAATCGGAGGTCATAGCCTTTGTCCACCAACTGTCCAACACTGAGAAGACTATGCTTCAAACCTTCAACATATAGTACATTACCAGTTTTGTTTCTTCCATCAAACAAAATAGTTCCTCTTCCTCTGATTCTACCAGCAGAATTATCACCAAACTTCACCACTCCTCCTTCATACCTTTCCAAGTCTATGAATTTATTTTTGTCACCTGTCATGTGGTGAGAGCAACCACTGTCAATGACCCAATCATTCTTTTCTTCAACTTGGGTAGCCAGAGCTCTTTCTACAACTTTATGATTTATAGATACAGAGGATATTGGTTCTTCTTCCTTGATGGCAATAAACACCCATTCACTTCCAGATTTGTTTCCTGTCTCTAATTCATCATCTGTTACTCCTTCATTATCATCTTTTTCATGAACATAGTAACAATTCTTTTGGAACCTTGATTTGTTAGGATTTGGCTTTGAAAATCTTTCCGGACATCTTGAGGCAAAATGACCAATCTTATTGCAGTTAAAACACTTAAAAGGCAATTTTCCTTCATACTTATTGGATCCTCTTAGTAGTCTCTTTGCAATGAGGGCTTCAAGTTGAGTAGTTTCTACTTCTTCTTCTTCCAGGTCTTTTCTTGCTTTTTCATACCATGACAGTTTCCTTGATGAGTTCTCTCCTGGATCAAATCCTTGTTTACCTTTCACAGAGGCACTGGCTTTGAATGCAGATTCAGTTTTGGGGGGATCATCTCCAAACTCGGTCATTTCAAAAGCAGCCAGTTTGCCAGCCAAATGATCTCTTGTGACAGTTGTATGGGCTCTGAATTTATCAATGGCAACAACCTTGATTTTGTAAGAGGCAGGAAGGGATCTGAGAATTTTACCAACAATCTCATTTTCATCCAAGACTCCACCAGAATTTCTAATTCCACAAACCAGATCATTTACTCTTGGCATGAAAGTGGTAATATTTTCATCATCTCTCATCTTCAGTTTTTCAAATTTCCCTTTTAGACTCTGTAACCTTGCACATTTAAAATACTCGTCTCCTTCATGCAAAAGTTCTAGTTTAATCTAGATCTCATAGGTAGTTGGTAGGTCAATAACATTTGAGAGCTCTGAGTCAGTTAATGCGCTTAGAAGAGCCTCTTTGGTCCGTAGATTGTTTTCAGCATATGTGATTTCATTTAGGGTTGTCGGACCACCCTGTGGAGGTACATACGCTTTTGTAACCATGGACTAGTACGCCATTCCCATACACTACAAGTGACACTTCATGTGACCTTTCCAAAGAGCAAAGTTGGTTCCATCAAACTTCAGACTATCCTTCTTGTATGACGACATCATGGATCTCCTCAAGCGGTTAAGCTCCTTTTAGAGGAACTTAGCTCTGATACCAATTGTTAGACTTAGGGCACACAATTGAGAGGGGGGGTGAATCAGTTGTACAAAGATTTCTCAAATTAAACACTTAAATCTTCTTTAGTGATTATCAGAATATTAATCATGAACCATAATGCATTCAAATCAAAAGCAGAAACATTTCAACACATATGACACCAAGATTTTGATGTGGAAAACCTGGTTAAGGGAAAAACCATGAGGTGATTAACCCAAGAATGTATCTCTGTTAGAAGAATAGAAAGAACAAAATGGCACATGCCAATTAGGTCTCACTGCCTGAGCACACTACCTACAAGAGACACACTGTCTACAAAGAAATAAGTATCACCTTCATGAACTGGAGAATAGCATCTTCACCATGCTTGAGTCAGTTCCATTTATGCCCAATACTTCTGCTCTGCCTTTCACACTTCTCCTCGCTACCACACACTCATCACCACAAGACACTCTTCAAAATGACTTCACAATCCCTTAGTTATACAAGGCATCAACTTAGGAACAATCATCTAAGTCGGCAAACACCTACAAGAGCATCTGCAAGATGTGTAATACATCTGGTCAGCCGGCCTCAAGAAGAACACCAATATCCGGTGGTAATTCTTCAAATGCAAACTCTAACTTCAATGCGGACCACCAACATGAACTAGACATGATCCAACAATCATCATAACCTTCCCTGAATCACCAAGAACATCCACACTTCATCATCTCATTGGAATTCTTCTCTCCTTCATCCGGAGCTTCAAGAACACAGTTTGTCATCACTGTCACAAATGAATAGGCTCTTCCAGACCTTCAAACCATGAACCAATCTAGTTGATACTTCTCAGGGATGTCCTCAACACTCCCTCAAATCCGTAGAATAGAATAATGAAATTCTGGATCTCACCGGATCTATCTGTGGCACTCTGTCACCTCTGAACACCTGCCGGAACCAGTTCTACTTGAGCAACCATGACTTCTTTAGATCTTCATGCAGACCTCTGAAAACTTGACTATAGCATCTTAAGACTTATATATATAAACCCTTTAAACCGTATCCTCTGGTCCTCAACCTATTGAAGACTTTTACCTTCTTGTCATCACTGTTCTTCGCTGTTCCTGATTGAGACTAATTTTCTCAATATCCTTAGCACACAGCTCATCTAATCCTTCTCATTAATGCAACATGAGTATGTTGACATCAATGACAACACTGGTTAGGCCCATACTTGCAACATTTATCTCATTTAACAACTATTTTAGTTTGTAGTATGCATAAAGCGTTGTATCTCACCGAAACATACAAGCCCATAAACATACAAGGACTTAACCTTGCTTCACAATCATTTCGGGTCTGCGGCTTGCATGTGGACAATGTATATCAGCAATGTATGTATTAATATAGAAGCCTAAAGCATACAACAATTTAACCCACTTTGATAAACTTTCAGATCCGGGCCATGTATATGTGCATTGTATATCGGATTTGTATGTAAGATACATACAAAGCACAAAACATACATTGACTTAATCAACTTTAAGAAAACTTTCGGGCCCGCCATTGTATAAATCTTGAAATGTATGCAACCAAAACATGTATATACAAAGTGCAAAACATACAAACATAAAAACCTATTTCGTAAACATTTCAGTTCTGTCACTTTGCATGTACAAAAGTGCAATGCTAGCCAAAAGCATACAAGTACTTAAACCTTGTATATGTAACCCGATGACTCAAAAAACTCGACAACCCATTGCGACTATGTATAAAAAGGACCTTGTATATACAAACAAATTTGTATATGGAAAGTGATATACAAAGTACTTTATATACAAGCAAACTTGTATACAAAGGGCCTTGTATATGCAACCCGATATACAAAAGACATTGTATATGCAACAACAAACCCTTCCCTTGTACATTTTACCAAAATACTCATAACTTGCAAAATACTTGGAATTTTAATATGGTTCAAAAAGCAACCCTAGCTCATTTTTCACAAGGAATTCACCCATATTTTGCCTTGGTACTGAAATGCATTTTTTTTCTCTAGTTTTAACAAAGTTTGCAATTTTCACTCTCTTTTTCCCTTTACCACCAAACATAATAGCACACACAAGCAAAAGCAACAAGCCACATCAGGGGTCCTCATTTTGCCTAGGAGTAAAATGGGGCATGTTGTGAACATCACAACAGTGAGGTGGAGGACATGAGCAGAGTACCTTATGCTAGTGTTGTTGGCTGTTTGATGTATGCTATGGTCTACACAAGACCAAACATTGCCCAAGCAGTGGGAGTCCTTAGTCAATTTATGGCTAATCTTGGACGGGTACATTGGGATACAGTGAAGTGAGTGTTCAGATATTTGAGGGGTACTTTTGAGTATTCCATATGCTATCATGGTAATGCTAGAGGACCTTCGTATTCTATTGATATTCATGGATTTGTGGATTCAGATTGGGCAGGTGACATTGACAACAGGAGATCCACCAGTGCTTATGTGTTTACATTATTTGGTGGTGCTATTAGTTCGATGAGTAATCGACAACCTATGGTTGCTTTGTCCATGACAAAAGTTGAGTATATGGCAGCAACTCATGTTTGTAAGGAAGCCATTTGGCTTAAGAGATTGTGTTTGGATATTGGTGTTGATGCAGGTCAGATTACGATCAGTTGTGATAGTCAGAGTGTGATTTGCCTTGCAAAGAATCTAACTTTCCATGCCAGAACAAAGCATATTGATGTATAATTTCAATTCATGCTAGACATGGTAGAGGATGGGAAGGTAAATTTGGAGAAGGTAGATACTTTGAAGAATGTTACAGATTCATTGACGAAACTAGTTAGCACAAAGAAGTTTAAATGGTGTTCGGAGTCTATGGGCCTCTCGGCCTATAGCAGTTAAATCCTGTTATTCTATTGGCTCTTACGAGGTGTTCGACAAGTGGGAGAATGTTGGGAATTAAGGTGTCTCAACCTTGGTAATTCTTTGTATTATTTATGATTGTATTTATTTATTAATTACCTATGTTGTAAATTAATTGTAAATTCCATATTGTCATTTTGTGGGATGTGACACGGTGATGTATCATCCTACATGGAATATGACAACTTGTAATTTTTGTCCTCACATGAGGAGATAGGCATCCCACTTTTTGGTAGGAGTATTTTACCATGTGTCAGCATCTTGGATGTTGTGGTAGGGAATTTTGACTGAAACGGTTATGACAGATTCCTATGACAAAGTTATGACATGTAAGAGTCAGAAATAGAAGCTTGTAAGATAGGTGAAGACATGTGTCGAAGAGCATATTTGAAAAAGGCATCTTTGGGTGCCCCAAGGTGGACTATGACATGTTAAAAGAGAATATGCTATTTATAGCCTATGTATGACAGATTCTCTTATAGCTGTAAGTTGTAACTGCTATGACAGATTCTATGACGATCGTAAGAGTCATAAGAGCATCTGTCATAGCCCATTTTGGAAATAGGCGACCTCTTTGAGATGGGAGCTATGGACAAGTGTCAGAAACACCTTACAACATTGACCAAGTGTCCATAAGCGTGGGTTTTGGGCCATGAGGCCAAGTTGGACGCCCATTCCAAGATAGAGTCAATTTTGCCTTGTATATTCTATATAAACAAATGCTTGGAGGAGGAGATGTAGTATGTGCTTGATAGGTACTATTATGCTGCCAGATTGACTCCAGGCATGAGTGTCGAAGACTATTGAAGCTTGCATTGTAAGTGTATTGTAAACCATATTCAGTTTTGATAATACATTGTGCAGGTTTCTGAGTGTGGGGTTTTTCAACCAATAAGGGTTTTCCCCACGATATATCTTGTCTCTCTTCTTCTATTTTCTTTCTGGTTCTATGTGTATTGCTGCAATATCTTTGTTATATGTTTCATGCCGCTGTAATTGTAAGGACTAAATTGAATTTGTATAGCTCTCCCCTCATTAGATTAGTGTAGGAAGCGATTTCCGCACACCTAGCTTCTTTTCATAAAAACTCCAAATGGTTTTACCTAAATTATGGCAAGAAAACACATCTAATGCAAGAATGTTTTGTGTTTGTGAGCAAGTTAAGTTACAGAGTCTTGATTTTTGTTATTATGTCTTTCTATACTACTCAAGGATGTTAAAAACTAGAGAAGCTATGATGGGGGCATAATCATTTTCTTTGTTTGTTGTTTGTGGATTAATCTTTAGTAATGTGACGCCTTTTGTCTAACGATATGATCGGAAAAAGATCATCGAGGACTTCAGAGGTCTAAACATGAAAAGGGGCAATCCTTGTCTATTGAAACACAAGAAATACTCAGGTCATCTAGATTCAATTTTGACTAGATGCTTGTATTAACTTGCTATATCAAAATCCATGTAAGTAATACTCAGGTCATCATGGTTTAATTATACCTAGATGCTTGTATTTTCTTACAACATTTCAAAAGAAAAAAGAAACAAAAAAAAGTGCCCGATGATGAAACAAAGCACTTCAAAATACTTGCAATATCGAGGTGACAAAATCCGCATTCATATCCGTATCCAATTGCATTCCATATACCATCCATCAATAAAGATTCTGTAGAGTTTACAAAAGCTTGTGAGTCCTTCAGTCGAGTCATTCTTCCATTAACTTTCTATCTATCATTGTATCTCTTATCAACAGTTCTAACTATCAATTTGAACAATGATCCAAATGCATCATATTGATCTAGGGATATATCGTTCCCCACAAAGACAACACTATCGTCAATCATTGGTTTACAGATGGACAGGGGCAATACCTTGTTTATTCTTGTATCATTTGTACATACTTGCTTACTTACTTGTGTGTGTTATCATTTTATCTTGCATCATTCAGCCCTTTCTTCATCATTTTCCCAAACTGTAACCTATTTTCTTCACCCTAACCTAACTATTCAACCTTCTTCATCGTGAGATTGTCCGTCTCATGCCCTCAAACCTTTCCTTCCCATCCAATCTCCCAAGGGGGCATCCTGTCGTCGTAACCTATACCAGGGGCAAACTGGGGCATGTATCATTATCAGAAAATCTTTTTCTTTGAAACGTGGTAAAACACATTGCATCAAAGAGGGGAAAAATGTATACAATTAAAAATGCCACAACTCTGTCTAAATAAATATTCTTAATATATATTTCAGTTTAATTCCTCTATCAATAAATAAACAAATCAATTTATTTATCTGATTCACAATTCCTCCACAAAATTAAATAAAATCATTTATTTAATTAAATCCTTCATATTCCTCCAAATTAAATAAACTCCTTTATTTAATTAATTCTTCCAAAATTCTTCCAAAATTCTTTTAAATTAAATAATATCAAATTATTTAATTACCTCTTCTAAATTCTAAAGTCATTCTAAATTAAATAATGTCCAATTATTTAATTAGTTCTTCTAAACTTAACATCATCTATATTTAAATAAATCAAAACAGTTATTTAGATTATCTATTTCCTCTTAAAAATGGATTAACACCAAAATTAATCCATGCAAATCCATGTGCACACTTAATTAAATATTTTAATATTTACATATTTGTTCCCTCACCCACATGTCCTATTTATCCTCTAGTTCCAATTAGTTAACTCATAAATCAAATTTGTTAATTAGTTAGTCAATTATGTTAACTAGACAATATATTCAGTTAACTCTTTAATCTATTTCTGTTAACTCCCCTGTTGCATGAAAGACCAGGACACTTGCTTTTCTTCCTATTCGCACACATCTCTCAAATCTTCTCAACCATTGATCTTCTTGTTCATCCTCAACTGTTGATCTTCTCTCTCATGAGCCTATAAATACAACCCCTATTCCTCCGTTTCAATCATCCAAGCTTTTAGTAAGATTACTTTGTAGAATTCACAGCGTGCCTTTGGCACCCAAATCCATTCCATAGCTTGCGATCACCCTTTTTGTTGTATTGAAGCTCCTCTTCATTACAAAGAAGTATCATAGCTGTCTCTCCATTGTCATCTTGAAGATCAAAGCAAGGAAGTGCGCTTTCTGAGGGCTTCATTCACATACAAAGATCAATTAAGATTAGGCGACCAATGGAAGCTACGAAGTAACAAGGTTTGCGAGGTTTGTTCTTTGTTTTAAATCTTTATTATTGCATATTTCATTGAGTTATTTGGATTACTTTAATATTATTGTTATTACACCAATTTTTTGATAACAGTTCCAACTCATAGTTAGCAGGTATAAATTGATTCTTCAATTTTGTCACCATCCTATCCCATTTTGTAATCTTTTCCTTTCCTCTTCTATTTCTATCCAACTAAACTTCTTTCCATCATATAGTAGCATGTCCTTTCAACTTTGTCTTTGCAAATTTCACCTTCTCCAGATCTTCAACTTCTTCATACTCAAAGTATTCTTCCATGTCATTTATCCAGTCAATCAATTTTTCATGATTCAAATTGCCAGTATAGTTTGGTACATCAACTCTAGGTCTTTTTCCAATCTTTGAAATAGCTCACAACATCTTGACTTGATCTGATTCTTCTTTTTCTTCACCTCCTAGGATTTCTTCAGTTTGGTTTGTAGATTAAAATTCTTCATCATCACTCTCATTATCAATTCTATGGATTAGTCCTTTTCTTCTATCTTCTTCAACAACATCTAGTCTAATTCACATTGTTTTCATCATTTCCATCATCTCATCCATTCTTCCAGCCATTTTTCCAACAACAAGGATTCTCCTCGGTGGAATTTTCCTAGGATCAAGTGTAACTGCCTCAATTTTGGTAATCGGGCTACAAGGTGACAATTGCCTCACAATCGATGATCAGTTTCAACACAAGTAACCTACCTCAGATTCGATGATCTATTCACAACAAGATATTACAGAATTCCTTCGCTAAATTCACTCAATTCACTCCCAAAGATTTAAGAACTTTCACTCTAATAACACTTGGTGTAGTCACAGTTAGGAGGGTCCTCAAAGAGAATAGTCCAGACCGTACAACTAGAGTAAACACAAAGGATACAACTCAAAGATATAAAGAAAATGTAGATTCAATCATTCAATATATCATAGATTTCAAATACGGATTGGCTGGCAACATATGTGCTTATAATTAGGACTCATAGGCCTAATTACAGAATATCAAAATATGCACAAGATGTAGCTTTGAAGCTCCTTTGCAAGAGTTTGAACTATCAACTATCTCTATGGATTTCACTACTTTCCTAGGCATCTATTACATCAATATATAGCATCTTCAGAACATAAGATTCGTCTACGTCGGCCAAGGAAGATCACAAACTCCAATGAAGAGCTGTAATGTGTGTACACGGATAGATCAGACCTATTTGAATAAAACTTCTTCATGAATGAATAGAATTGCGTGCGGTTCTTAGGGAAGGTTGGCCATGAACCAAACAACATTGAATGATGTGTAATTTAGCACCATAGGTTAAGAAATGGTCTGTAAGTCTTCTCCTTCAGTTGATTATCTAAGACTGTCAGGATGCTCTGTTCTGAGAAAATAATTGATCTTCTGATAGCGATAACTTTCCAGTAATTGATCCAAATGATCTAAATTTTGGATATGATGTGCATGAATGAATCTAAATACTAAGTCTAGCTTTGCAAGATCTAAAATGAAACTGTGGTAGAATCCAGACCAAAATACAAAAATTGCTACTAACTAAACTGACTGTGTTGGACTGGAAAATGAAAAGAAACAAACTAAAATGCAAATGTTTTTGGTTGATGCAAGATTGCTCTTGAACCATGGATGATCCTACATCATAGTCGATATATGAAGATGGGGTTGATATGTTACTAACACTTGACTAGTAGAATCACCTCATGTTGTGATCATGTGTTGTGTTGTGAAGATTCTTGTAACAATCCTTTGCAATACTCTAATATGCTTCTAGACACTTAAAAATGTTTTGTGTCTCACCTTGTGCTAGACTCAATTCTGAGATACCTCAAGTATAACCTCATAGCTATACTCAGTTCTGAACCTGTAAGTGTAGCCTTGGTTTGTTTATGTGGTATGTTACCTTATTTCTATGCATGAATATTGTTGATGATTAGAATTTGATACTAACATGTGTGATTGTTGGGAATATTTGGTGATTGTTAGCACATGTCATATTGGGGCATGGGATTTGTGAAATCTCTTGTTCTCGTGCATGTTTTCAACTTTACCTTAAATGTGATTAATACTGACAAGTGGTATCAATCACTTTAAGGTGGAGGTATATATTGTGGTTGATTATTTTAGATATTGTTGATAAAGCATGCTTGTGTATGCTTCTTTTTCACCGTAAGGCATCTATAGATGTAGGTGGGGTTGTGTACTTTGTTTTGTTTTGCGTATACCTCCTTTTCACTATAAGGCATCTACAGATGCATGTGGGGTTGTATACTTTGTGCATGCTTCCTTTTCACCATAAGGCATTAATAGATGTAGGTGGGGTTGCATTTTAAAAAGCCCTTCTGCAAAAGGCGAGATTATGTCTTCCCTTGAGCGATTGCACATCCTTTTGAAAGTCCTCTGTGGAGGCGGGGTTGGATCTTGAGTTATTCACCCTTAAGCATGTCTTTGGTAGTTATAGTAGTGTAGCTCAACCATTAGGTGTGTTTGGCGTGTTTTGGATAGTAGAGTGTAGCGATGAGCTCCTCCCTATCACCCGTGTTTGATGTGTATAAGATGTATAGTGTGTCAAGGACATACTATACGATGCTCATGTATTCCATGTGTTTTTTGTGTCTTCCTTGCATGTTTTTTTAGTGGTGGCATGTAGCAATGAGTTGCCCCCACACCATGTGTTTTATGTGCCTTTGATGGTAGCACGTAATGATGATCTCCCCCCATCACCTAGTTAGGGTTATATATATAATTGTTTATGTTGGAATTAGGGAAGACAACTAAGAGGGGGTGGGTGAATTAGTTGTCTTAAAACCTTAATACTTGCAGCAATTAATTCTTCTTTTCTATTCATACCAGATTAATGATGAAAACATTAAAGCATGAATCGACAACACATGAGCAGAAACAAATGAATCACACTTGACACCAAGATTTTTGATGTAGAAACCTGGTTAAGGGAAAAACCACGGTGGGGGTTAACCCACAAAGATTATACTTTATTAAAAGTATTACAAAAGGGGAAGGCACATGCCTTCGGGCTCATTGCTCAAAAAGAGGCTCACTGCCTACAAGAATGATTACAAGAAGACTATAGATTGTTTGAACTAATGAATAGCACCTACCAATGCAAGAATTTAGTTTCAGTTAAGCACAAAATACTGATCTTACACACTTCATCTTTACTCTGCCCTGTTTATTGCTCTACCATAATCTGGACCTTAGATCTCTTCTCTTTCACACTTCTTATCTACCCTTTTTGTACTTACTCCATATTTGCACATACACATCCCTCAATACACTCGAATCCATTGGCTATATATATCCACCTCAAGAAATTCAATCACTTTTCTGTCAACCTTATGAAGAACTTAACAAACAATACAAGTACTCTATTTTGTTAGCTAAAATCATACACCAATATTGATGCATACCAAAAATAAAACTTACAGGTCACCATACATGTCAGCCACTAACATTATATCCCATACACAACTCACCAAATCACTTCTACTAGATCCGCACAAGGATCTAACATAAGTCAGCCTATTCTTCACTGAACTGTTCTGTCATATTAGGACCCAACACTCAGATGCTCATAAATTTTAATCCCTTTGTCAGTGGAGGCTAAAATAGTGGATTGAGATTGTCCTGACATTCCTCTACACTCCCTCAAATTTGCAATAAACAATGATTAACTGGAGAGATCTGCTGACCAAAAGACTAAACTTTGCCATACCAGACTGGACAAATCTCAGAACTGACTTCCGGTATGATCTGATACTGCATTATGGATACATGGAATGGACTTAGTTGCCATCAATGACAACACATGACATGCCTTGCAATGTCTCTTGCCAACAATCTCCCCCTGTGGCATTGATGGCAACACTTAGTGAAAAATGACTGTCATGACTGACTCCCCCTACTGTGTACACTTATATATTCTTCCACTGCTCCCCCTTTGATGGATTATTCATTTTCTTTTATTTTTCACTGTCTCTCACTCCTCCTTTGACATCAATGGCAAAGGGTGGGATCTGTAAACCAAAATTTACACAAGAAATTTGTATACAAGGCCACATATGTTCAAATAATCCATGTATTGTATTTACATGAACTTGAGAATATCTACAAAATTATTTTTCAACTGCACAAGTTCAGAGGCCCAACTTCTTTTCATGCCATCCAAAATTGAGATGTGTCCACTTAGTAGGAATACCTATGTTTCTGCTTTTTCAAGATTTGAAGGATCACCTGTCTGGACTGCAACTTGAGCTTCTGATAAAGCAGTAAACATTGTTTCTAACTTGGGGGCAATCAATCCCCGGAGCTCACACATTCTCTCCACAATATTGCTCTTTTCTTTAGCAAATTTCTTTATTTCATCAGTCAAGATGATTGCTTGACACCCCTGACTTATCGGAGAAACTATTAGAGGATCAAAATGTTGAGATAAATTCAACAATCTTTGTTCCCACTCCTTAATCTTCTTGTCAATAACCTCAATAACTTTGGGCCAAGATACACAAAATTTATATACATCACCTCCATCATTAAGAGCATTTTGAATACTCTTTATACTGATATCAAGTATCTTTCTATCATTCCCTATTAGGCCCTTTAGCTCACTAAAGCTCTTATCCAAAAATTTATTCCAAACTTTAATCTTTGCAGACTTCTCAAAGGATTCAAAGTGTGTACTTACAAAATTTACAAGGCTCTTCATATTTCTAGAGGGAGAATCAGATGGATTCTTCTGGAAAGTTGGCATTATCTTCTCCAATATAGTAGATGCAAGGCCTAACAACTCACTGTCCTCTATGTGATATTTCAAAATTTTTCCTCTTGCCTTGGCTTGTGTGAAAGATGCTATCTTCATCATTTGGACCAGAGAGAGTATCTAGGTTGATTGGTGCTTGAATCAGTTCTAGTTCATCAAACTCTAGCATTTCTTTACTCAGGAAACTCTTCACTGCATCTGCAGTGTCACTTGCCACAATTTCTGGACTACATTCTTTTCCTTGAGTTTTCTCAGTGTCAGTATCAGGACTATTTTGTTGGGGTGCATCAACATTTGCACCATCTTCTTCTACTTTATCTTCCTTACCCTTGACTTCTTCTTCCTTTTGCTGTGAGTCAACTTTAGTGGGAATTTCTATTTCCATGTTAGTTTTTGTGTTAACTCCATCTGTTTGGTCCTGAGTATCTTTTTTGTCTTCAGCCTCTTCTAATTTTTGATCCTCGTTCTTCTCATAGTCATCTTGAGTAGGACTTAGTGTCTCCACATAGGTTTTTTGCTCATTGATCTTCAATCCTTTAACATCCAGAATTAAGGAGTTAATTTCATCATTAGTCTCTTCTTCAACAATAGGAAGATTGTGTCTTTTTAATGTAAACAGGAGAATATCCTGAGTATCTTTGACTATCTCATTTGTTTCACCAAGCATGAGTTTATTCATTCTCTTCTTGCTCCTGAAATCATCCTTTACTTCCCTGAATATCAAGTTCATATGATCTGGAGTAATCTGAGGGCACAGATTTATCAACACCTGCTCCCTAATCTCAATGTCTTTACCTTTAGTATTTTCTTTTCTTAACTCCAAAATATATGCAAGACTTCTTGGAATTTCAGAATTTATTTCAATCAAAGCCTTATTGTAGATGTTCAGATATTTGATAGTGGCTTCCTCTAGGACCCTCTTATCAACATCATTGTAATGATCAAAGAATTCAGTCATTGGCCTTAAATTCCCATCTATAGTGACTGATTTGATGATATCATCCACAGAGAGAGTAGGCTTTTCAATAAATATTTCAATCCTTTGCCTCTTGCTTGACCTTTTGCTTCCAAAGGGTTTTTCTTTAGTTACCTTAGTTGTATTTGTACCTAAGGTCTTCAACTCCTTGATCTCAATAACAGAATCAGTTTCTTCTTCATCATTTTGCATGCTTTTATATGTCCAGGTGGCCTTAGTTTTCACTCTTTTCCCTTCTTTTTTAGATGATTTTCCTTACGGTTTCTCAGGATTTGCAGGTTTTGGGAAAACATGGGAAGCAACAGAACTTCTAGTAGTTCTTTATGTGGAGGAGGATTCTATCGGAGCACTTCCTTGTTTCTTATCCTACTTCTCCTTCTCTGCCTTTTCAGTTCTTTCCCTGAATTGCCTCACATCTTCCTTTGTGAGGCCTAAATTCTCAGCTAACTGATCAACTTCTTTTCTTACTTTCCTTGTGGTTTCATGTTTTCTAAGCTCAACATGCAGTTTTACACTTAGCTCCTCATATGTCCCAAATCTTTCAACTATTGTGTCTTTTGGCTTTCTTAAAAGGTGTTGAGCATACACATTCAATATTTTTCCATCTACCTCATACCCTATGGGCATGATCCAAATAGTTCTAGGTCCTACTACTTCCATTAAGCACTGATCAGTGTCCACCATAAAACATATTTCATTCATGTACTTCTCAACAATTAATTTAGGGATTATTTCTTTGGAATGCATCATATTCTGAAAATTCTTGAAGTATCCCCAGATTGTAGTTTCTGTGCTTTATAGTCACCAATGCTGCATAGATGATCTTTGATCTGAATAGCAACTGGCTCGTCATTAGTCCAGTGTACACCTTTTACTCTAGGCACTCATTCATAAAGTAGAAAAATAAACATAGAACCAATGTACCATATTTAAAGGTGTTTTTCTTATCTTTCTTGATTTTGTTCAAGTTCTCAATTAGTTGATTTTGCAATAATTCACACAAGTCATAATCTGCATTTTCCTTTAACATTTTGTATGCAGCATATATGGCCATTTCAGAGACAGAGTTCTCCCTATTGGAATAATAAATTTTGTAGCCAATTACAATTGATGAAAACTTGACATCTGGATCAATAATATCATTGATAGTCATTTCCCTTTTGTCAAATTTGGCACCAGTTGCATCAGTTACAGTCTAGTTCTTCAGGGATTTTAGCATGGGTAAACCACCGATGGAATTCAACCCAGTCACAATCCTGATAGCATCCTTTATAATTTTGAATGGTTTCAATAGCCACAAAAACTCATCATGCATTCAGCTTAAAACATATCAGACCCATTCATCTTCATCGAATGTTGGAAACCCCATAATCTGAATAAAATGTTTATCTTGCAGTGCCTTGTACTTAGGTTTAAGATCAGAATTTGCATCCCTTAGATGACTCTCAAATAAATATACAAACCTTGAGTCCCCAAATTCATCTATGCTTGCATGAATATAAACCCTAATATCTTCAATATGTAGCACACCATATGGAACACTTGAAAATGCACCCAATGGGTCAACTTGTACTAATTTGTGTGGGTGCTTCTTAAATTTGGGTAGAGGCCTTTCAGTAATATCAACAACCAAAGGTGTAACCATTTGCAAAAAATTACAAGTTCAAAGCTTCGCAGATAAATACCTTTTTCACGAAATTAGGGTTGGCGAGTAAATTCGTCGATCACACTTCAAATCCTTGAAATATCTACTCAAATGCTATTCTTCTTGCTCTCTTCAAATGTAAAGTGATTCAAATAAAGAGTGAATGACCTTTTTATGCTCCGCAAAACCTAATTTGCCTTTGTAATAAATGCTCTGTCTTAACACATCCGGTTACACTGTTTCTGCATATAGTCGACCTTGAATTGCTTCACAAATTTTCATATCCACTTCTTTTCTTCTAGAAATCCTTTGAAATGATCTATAATGACACAAATTATTTTCTCTCAATGTGCCAAATTTAGGCACCCACTTACTGGCTAGAGGAATTTGATTTTTAATGCTTCTCCCCTTAAGCCAAAGATCCTAATTCAATTCTCGGAGCAATTATCAGCACTAGATTCCAATGTGGACCCATTACTATTGTTCATAACACTTTTCTTGACCCATGTCTTTCTCATTTCATTTTGGATCTCATTCACATCAATTTTGCTCTTGCCTTTGTCTTGTCTCTGCTCATCCAATTTTCTGTTTACCGGACCTCTTCTTTCATTGTTCTTGTTTCTGTAGAATCTTTCAAAATGACTAGATCGATTATAGTTGAAACATACAACATTTGTTTGGCCATTTGATTGATTTCCTCTTGATCTGCACTAATTTGCCAAATGTCCAAATCTATTGCATGTAAAGCATTTTCCATTGAAAGAATTGCCATTTCCTCTATTGTTAGAATTGTTAATTATGAAACTTCTACATTCATTGGATCTATGACCATACCTCTTACACTTGAAGCATTGACTGGAGAAGGATTGACCACTTTGATTTACTCTGCTTCTACATTAAGTAGCTCTATGACCAAATCTATTACAATTGAAACAATTTCTGTTGAAAGATGGATACCTTTGAGCATTAGGTTGTCTTACCCGAGGTCTTCTAGGTCTATTTCTCCCATTCCTTGATTAAGAATTTCTTTATCCGGATCCAGAGCTTTCACCTTTATCATATCCAAGACCATGCTTATCATCAGCCTTCTTCTAACTCTCAAGTAACACTTCAAGTTTCGCTGAGCTTATCTTGAACTTCTCCTTATATTCATTTGCAACTTCTAGGTCATGTTTGAGGATAACAATTTGCCTCTCAAGTTCTTCATTTTCCCTAATTTCTTGTAGATCAGACTCTAGATGGCCAATTATTCTGTCCAATCTACAACATTCTTCAGTTCTTTCTTTCAGAGATTGATTCAATTTTTCTTCAGTCTTCTTTCTTTCTTCAATATCCTTGGTTAGCCTCATCACCCTAGATTTCATTTCATGTTTTAGAACAACTTCTTTTGCTAACTTCTCACATTCCTTTGTCTTCTCTTTTAGGGCCTTATCCATGTCATTGTCCTCATTCTATTTTCCTAGTTAAAGAAGTAGCTCCTTTCTCTTCCCATTAGATTTACTCAATATTTCTTTTAAGATCTCAATGTAGTCTTCAACATCTTTAAGATTTTCTTGTAGTTCTTTGACTTTTGCTCTAGACTGGTCAAGATCATTTAAAACAAGTTGAAGTTGTTCTTCGAGTTATATGAATCCATTGTAATACCTTCCTAGATCTTCCTCAAGCTATTAGGCCTCTTTCAAGGAGCCTTGCTTTGATACCAATTGTTGGAATTAGGGCAAACAATTGAGAGGGGGGAGGTGAATTAGTTGTCTTAAAACCTTAATACTTGTAGCAATTAATTCTTCTTTTCTATTCATACCAGATTAATGATGAAAACATTACAACACAAATCAACAACACATGAGCAGAAACAAATGAATCACACTTGACACCAAGATTTTTGATGTGGAAATGTAGTTAAGGGAAAAACCATGGTGGGGGTTAACCCACAAAGATTATACTCTATTAAAAGTATTAAAAAATGGGAAGGCACATGCCTTCAGGCTCACTGCCTAGAGCTCACTACTCAAAAAGAGGCTCACTGCCTTCAAGAATGATTACAAAAGGATTACAGATTGTTTGAACTGATGAATAGCATCTGCCAATGCAAGAATTTAGTTCTAGTTAAGAACATAATACGGATCTTACACACTTCATCTTTACTCTCCCTGTTTACTGCTCTGCCATAATCCGGACCTTAGATCTCTTCTCTTTTGCACTTCTTATCTACCCTTTTTGCACTTACTCCATATTCACACATACACATCCCTTAATACACTCAAATCCATCGGCTATATATATCCACTTTAATAAATTCAATCACTTTTCTGTCAGCCTTATGAAGAACTTAACAAACAATACAAGTACTCTATTCTGTCGGCTGAAATCATACACCAATATTGATGTGTACCATAAATAACACTTGCAAGTCACCATACATGTCGACCACTAACATTATATCCCATACGTAACTCACCAAAACACTTCTACTAGATCCGCACAAGGATCTAACACAAGTCAACCTGTTCTTCATTGAACTATTTTGTCATATTAGGACTCGGTACTTAGATGCTCATAACTTTTAATCCCTTTGTCACTGGAGGCTAAAATCTTGGATTTAGATTGTCTCGACATTCCTCTACACTCCCTCAAATTCACAACACACAACAAATAACTGGAGAGATCCGCTGACCAAAATACTAAACTTTGCCATACCCTATTCCTGTCTATCCAAACTAGACAAATCTTGGAAATGACTTCTGGTATGATTTGATACTGTATTGTGGATGTGTTGAATGAACTTAGTTGCCATCAATGACAACACATGACATGCCTTGCAGTGTCTCTTGCCAACAGTTTAATCATGTCTTCTTTGTGTTTTGCATGATTGTATTCTTATCTTCTCCGTGTATTGCGTGCTTCCTTAATATATTTACTATGTCTTATGTGATTGTCAAGTGTTTTCTTATGTTTGCCTAAGCCTGGGGGCTAGAAATGGTTCTTCCAAACTTAGGGTGTGTCTTCGCTCTAGTGTTTGATGTGTTTGATATGCTTCGACCATACTTTAATGCATGTACTGAATCATAAGATCGTACACACATTAAAGTGAGGGCTAAATGTTATGGAGTAAAAAGTGGACACTTGCCTTTTTGCCTCCTTGTTTAGCTCCTAGGTCCCCATGATTACATTATGCATTATAATTGATTATCCTGAAGAAAATTGCCTGACACCCATGTGAATTTGGGACTTTGGGCCCTTCCTTAATCTCATTCTAGACTAAAAAGGGGCTCCTAGACTTGGCACCAACCGCCCAAGTCCCCCCTGATTGGTTGGGGCCAATTACTGTTATGTCAGCATATGACCTTTAAAAAGGTTCCTCTTTGTCAACTCTTGTGATTTAAATTTACAAATGTTAGCGGGAAAACATATATAAGTGTGTTTTTGAATTCATTATGAACCTAGATGGATATAACAAACCTATGAACTTGGAGTAAAGAGCATTCAAAGCATTCATTTTTATTTCTAGAGCATATTTGTGTTTGTATTGTGTGTGTTGTTGTAGGTTTGGAATCATCATCCATCTCCTTATGAGTTGAAGGATCTTCATTCTCTTAAGGGCTTCACCACCAAGGTGATATCATTATTATTTGAATCATTCTATCATCATTTTGTTTAGCCTCTACCCTGCTAGGGCATGCTCTCTTATCTATCAACAATGTTGGAAGGCTTGAATGCCATTCCGAGGTTTGGCTGAGGCAAATCCATAAACACCATAACCCCCCAAACCCTCTCTTGTTGTCTTGTGTGTAGGTTATAGGTACAAGATTCAAAAAAATGAAGATATAGGAAGATTGTACAGGAATTAGGGTTTCAAGATCTGACAGAAGTGCAAGAATATTTCTCTATAAAGACTTGGGTAGTTGGTACCTTAGTCTTCTAGGCTTTTGTGACTCTAGATCTGGTATCTAAGCATCAGTTACAACATTTTCTCAGTTCAAACGTTTGATAGATTCTCACTTTCAGGACTTGGGCAGTTCCTATTTCATCCTCTGACACTTTAGCTTCTGAGACACAGGTTCCGACATCATCCTGATCACTCTTGTGAAGTTAGTTTCTGTTTATCTATTGTACATTTTCTGTTATAATTAGATCTTTAAAAATCTAGGGTTTTGTGCATATTTGACCCAGAGTTTTTAAAAGGCTTGGTTAAATCTAATCTTTCCATAACAAACAAGAGTACAAGATGTGTAGCTGAGTCCACCTCTCTTTGGTAGTGGTTTGGCTTGGTACTATCCTTGAATGTTATTGTGGAAGAGCGTTTGATCTAGTGTGCATGCTATCTTTCATCATTCATCTTTTTCACACATAACATCAATATTATGGCCTAATTTGGCATTTGCAATGTACTAAGATCAAGACCACTTTGCTGATTTGGTAAGTGGAAGTTGTAATCCCACTATTTATAAAGTACCAAGATCATTTATTTCTAGGGGGATCATTGATTGAGTGAATTTTGGGCGGTTAATTTTGTGATTCTACATTTGATTTTGCTAGTTTCTTGGTTGAGTAATCTTAGTGCAACCAATCATGTATATTCTATGTGATCCTCCTAAATCATTAAATACAAAATATCATTACTATTTGAATAAAAATCATATTGAAGATGAATGTATTCAAAAATAAATTAAGAAACTGAGACAACTTTGTATAGCCAATGGGAACATTTTCTAATATTCTTCTAATCTAGCATCGATAGATATATTAGATGTTCACATTGAGACATCTTATGTAGACACATCATTCAAGGATGAGCAACACAGTTAAATGACATGCATTAAGATCTCATCTCCATCACCTATTGCTCCATATACATCTAGTGTTGTTTCATCCATGGATTCTAGTGATTTAGTGCGACATAATCATTGTCTTTCAATTTTAGCTTTGTGGGATGACTACTTCACATACATTGTGTTGGTTAACAAATTTGTCACTTCAATTTTATACTCATTTTACCATACCAATGACAATCTAACCAACACTTGAGTTACTTGTAATGGTATTTGTAAGTGCTCTCTGCTTATTTTACAAGGCGCAGCTACCTTCGAATAATGTGCAATGAATGGAAACACAGGGTATGTTTTTCACCAGAAAGTAGAAAGGGAAACTAACACCTACTCATAACCATGAAAATAGATGTGATTGATTAATTTAGAATGATGAAGATGTGAATAAATGACACACAGTTCACCTACTCCACATCCCCAAATGGTAATCAGGAAAATATGGACAACAAACCATTTTCAAAGGATGAGTTAACTTGAATTCAAAGATTCAGAAACAAACACCTACACAATTTGATATAGAAGATAATATATTGAAGAATGATTATGAAGACACACAAGACATTTGCAATCAAAGAAAACATTAATTAATTCAAAGATTCAGAAATATTTCCCTTATTTCTCCAATATAAAATATGAGTTCATAGACTCAACATCTAGTACAACAAACTATGTTTAAAAAAGGAAATCTACTCCCTACTTCCCCTATTCCTGAACAACTAAAAAGATCCCTTCTAATGTTTACAAGTTGCATATTTATAAATTTTCCTAGAGAGCCCTTCAATTTCTGTAATTGCTTCTCGAAAAGTAGTTTCATATTCCAAAACTTCATGTCTTTCCTCTGCATAACCATTTCTTGGAAATTTTATTTTCAGATTATTTTACCAAGTCACTTTTAAGAGTGGGCTTTATACTTCCTTGAGTTCTTTCTGGTGCATATTAATAAAATCATTTTGCACCTTCCTTTCAATTTCACTTCGTTTCTTTGCCACTTGGAAATCAACATTAGAAAGATCATTTGTTGGGAAAGATAATAAGTTTCCAGACAATTAGACACAAACTTCTCCTCACATTTATTAGAGACATGATTTGACCAAATATCCACATTTGCCTAGAGAGGTTGTTAAACTGCTGTGACCAAAGAATTCTCATCCCTTGTCCCTTGTTTGATATCTATCCACAATGAATTTTAACAAATAGATTTGAATAGTGGTTTAGTTATGGCCATATCAGGCATACTGTGGTCAACTTGCTCAAGGGTTGTATACTCATTTTCATGTCCCTTTGGGAGTTACTAGAAGTACTAAATTTGCAATCAATTAAATAGTCATCTTCCTTATCACCTTTAATCTATTGATTCTCTTTTTGCTTTCTCACTATGTGACAAGCATATGGTTCCCATTCCCTGAATTTACAATTTTTTTAGCCTGCTCTCCATTTCCAAACTTCTGTATAAGGAGTAGAACCACTAATATTTGACTAAGTTTTTTACAAATTCCACATTTTCTAACATGTATTGCTTCATAAGCAGGGAATCTCTTAAAGGAAAAAATCTAAGAGGTAAAACAAGGTTCTGTCACACCAGAACCACCAACATACTAAATTCAACACTATAGCTATATTGTGAAGCTAAATTTAGTGCCCAATCACTAAACTATTTTCTTGTCCATTCAAACTTATGATCATCATTTCAAAACCTGCAAGGAAAATCACCTTTACCTTCAGCATCTAACATAGACACTTCTCCTTCTGTGCAAAGTTCTCGATCTGCACTTCTAGATCCTATAGAAATGAAAATAACAGAAACAACTTTTCTACACCCACTCCATTACCATATTTCCAATATAAGGGACCATCTTTAGCACTGCAAGGCTCAATGGAATTAGAGTCCTAAATGAGCTTGACAGTTGTTTGTAATAGTCAATTTTGTGCTAGCATAACTTTGTTTCTAAAATGAATCTCAACCTGGCCATTAACGAATGCCTAGTTTTGTTGCTAAAGGATGCATTTTCAATGCTGTAGTATAATTACTGCAAGAACATTTCAATTTTAAAAGCATGGTAGCTAAGACACATGAGTTCAGACAATATTGAAATGACTTCAAGCAAGTTTAAGGTCCATTCGATGAGTAACGATGTTCCTTATTTGTTACTGCCAGACATTTGTAAAACCAAGTCCAGTTCCACCATATTTTCCGGCATGTGCTGCACTTTCATATTTTTGATTGTCAAAGCCAAAGTAGAAGATGATGAAGGGAGAAATATGTGTGTAACAACTACATACATAAGCTTCAACAAAAGTGTAACTTTGATATAGGAAATGCCTCAACAAATCCTCTATAATGAGGCATGTTTACTATCAAAATCTGCAATGATGTTCAATATTCCAAATTGGATGTCTTTGACATTGCTTCAATATACTCAAGACAAAAAATCATTTTGTATATATCCTTTAGCAATTTCATAACCATATGCAGCCACACTCACCTTCTCCATATCATGTCAATCAGGGCATCTCGAATCAAAAATTGCTATTTTACTATCCTTCAATGGATGTCCACAATTCTACTTGGAAGTTCCCAGTTTGGCATAGGCTTGGAGAATGCCAGCAACGGTAGAGGAGCTACATTTTGTTTGAAAGTTTCTAAAGCCTTTTAAACAAATTCATTCGATGCATGTCTGCGGCTAAGGCGTTCTACATACAGTTCACATATCTTGTCTATGTATCCACATTTCCATTCGATAATCATACAAAGTGATGCTATAGATTACTTGCACCATTACAGAGGATCTAAAGAGTATATACAGAATGATCAACAATAGAGAAAAGCCAATTCAAAGCTCAAGCTTGGACATGGAGTATCAACCAAGACACAAGTTCTAAAACCCTAACATTTCCTGACAGAAGGATGTACTTGGCAATAGGAGTCGGGGATATTGAGAAATTTAGAACCATTGTTGGGCATTTTTGGAGTTAGAGAACCTTTGAAATTCCTGACAACAAAGGAGTTGGGGAGTCGCCCCTTTTGAGAATGTTTTAACCTTTTATTAAGAGTTCAGGAGTTTTAAAAACTCCCGACTCCCTGATTACAAAGGGCTGGTAATTTATGAATTTTGTGAACAAACTAAATTCTTGACCATGTGGTTTATAAAGTCTCCAACTTTAATAAAAGATTTTAAAACTGCTATAACATGACTTTAGTGAAGTAATTAGTCATCAAAACCATGGGACTTTATAATCTACCACCGTGAATTGTAAATAAATTTATCCCCAAAATAAATGTATTTACCCACTTTCTCATCCTTGAAAAAAAATAACTTCATGATAATTTAAACTTTTGGGTTCTTGGAACAATGTTTTGAATTAAAGGCGGTAAACTCCATAACTTTCAGGTGACAAATCTGTTTTCTATGAAATTTGGATAGCATACAATGATTTGACCCCTTTGAGCAAAACCTAGAAAACTTTTCAGCCCTAGCAACCAGAAAATCAAAATTTAGTTGTATTTGTGAATCACTAACGGGAAAATGTGAAGTTTAAAATATTTCAAATGGCAAGGTGTTCGGGCATGAAAACTAGGCGTATTGTGCAAAATGAAGTTAGGATCAAGCCTATGGAAGTATTTCACACTAGTTTGCATATATTCTCAAAATTGATTATTTTCATGGTTTGACAGGCTCAATGGCGTATAAGGGGATGCACTGGAAATTTGAAATTTCTGGGTAAAAATAGGCTCTAATTGGGGATGAGGACTTTAAAGGATGAAGAAAGGAATCCAGAATCTCAAGCATTGACTAGTGCTTAAATCCATGGGGCAATAGAGTCAGAGAGCATGGAGGACAAAGGGAGTAGAGCAAGCCAAAAATAGGGCAAAAAAAGAAAGAAAACTAACTACCAGCACCTACCTTAGATGACTCTGAGATGATCATGCAAATCCATTAATAGGCTGAGAGAAATAAATGCCTAAGTGGAAATGGAAAATGCACCCATGAAGCACCTATAAACTCAGAAGCCATCCCCTGATTTGAGACAAAAATCTAGAATTTATAAACCAAGAAGACCTCCTGAATGAAGTGTCAAAACCTAACAACCACTTTGCATCATAAACCTCTAAAATTTTCCCAACATATCCCTGCACATAATCAGCTATTACCTCATGTGCTGTGATAGGTAGATTAATATCCCATCCTTGAAAACAACTAGTTGAATAATTGGAAAACCAATCATTAGTTAAATGAGCCTCATGCAAAATTGGAAGTGGATTAAGCTGAAAATCTGCATTGCAAACAATATTTTCATTTGGCTTAAAATCATCCCTGACTAGAACAATCTCCTCTTTCTTTGTAGGATCAAAATCATCAATTTCATGACACACTTCATCATCCCTATCTATAGCCTGCAAATCAGACATGATAACCTCTTCTCCACATAGAAATTCATCCTCACATGCATTAAGGCACCAGTTCAGAATGTAAATAATATGAGGCTCAACACATTTGTCCATTTGATTACTTTCATCAAAGCTATTATGGCTATTTTTAACATCATTTTCCAATTCTTGTTTAAAAATTTGGCATCCAAATTTTCAAAATGAAAGGATTCAAGGATAAAATCATTTCTGACCTCTTCTTGCAGCCATACCTCCATACCATCTTGCTCAGGAAACTTGAAGGCTTCATATTCAACTTGCATGCACTTTGGAGAAAAGATATTCAATACCTCATCTTTATGCTGTGTAGCCTCAAGTTGCTCCTCATTGTTGGTAAAAGTGAATGATTCCATTTTTGTAGTAGATAAGGATGACAAAACAATACTATTTGCATTACCCTCTTTACAATTTGCATCATAGGAGGATTGTTCATTTTTTTCGCCACTTGAGGGACTTCTAGATTCACCATTATTTTCTTCATAATGCAACATATAGGCTTCGATTCTCTTATCCATATGAGGTTTAATTCCTACATTGCTTACATCATTTCTATAAAAATCCTTCGGATAAAAAACAATGAGATTACAACATTCAACAGAAGGAGGTTGCACATATTGAAAGTCCACAAGCTGAGAAATTGATCTTTGCATGATAGGTTTTCTCATAGGTTCATTACTAGGATTATTTATATCTTGATTAGTTTTCCATAAACCACTTATAATCATCCTCAATCTTTATGGCCTCTTGTTGTGCAATCTTAATGTAATCATTTACTTTAATCCTTTTCAAGAGAAACTGAACATCTAGATGCAAAAAAAAAAAAAAAAGTGCAAAGTTAGAGTTTCTTACTCGATTGAATGGAGGCAAGAATCTTTCTGAGCAGCCGGTTGAACCTATCTACAAAATCCCTAATGCATTCACCTTCTTTCTTTTGTATATGGAAGAATTGACACAACAAAGCCGCTTCATCAATAGGACCCTTATAGCTTCCCAAAAACTTATTCTTCAATGAATCCCAATCAATAATACACTTATCTTCTAAATAATGAAACTAGTTTGTTGTAGGCCCAACAAGAGATTCAATAAATAACCAAACAAAAACATTCTCCTCACTTACCCCTAGAATTTCACATGCAACAATGAATGCCAAAATATGATCCTTTGCATCTTGATAGTTTTCTCCACTAAATTTTGGGAAGTGCTTTCTTGATCCTTCAGGCAAAGTTGAATATTGTGGCAAAGAGAGAGGTCCAAAGTGATTTCCCCATGGCTGGGAAGAAATCAATGCCATAATGTAAGTCTAAAAAATTAATCAGCAGGAGTCTTTGCTGGAATGGAATGCTTTTGAGTAATTTCCACTTCATAGAGCCACCAACCTCTGTCCTTGGGGAGGAACCTTTAAATTTTTGGGGAAAACAAGAGCACCATTCTTCAATTTCAAAATCCCCAGTAGAGTCACCAAAAATCTGTTGGTTAACAAATTTGTCACTTCAATTTTATACTCATTTGCCCATACCAATGATAATTTGACCAACAGTTAAGTCACTTGCAATGGTATTTGCAAGTGCTCTTTGCTTATTTTACAAGGCACAACTACCTTCAAATAATGTGAAATGAATGAAAACACAGGGTATGCTTTCCCTAGAAAGTAAAAAAGGGAAACTAACACCTACTCATAACCATGAAAATAGATGTGATTGATTAATTTAGAATGACGAAGATGTGAATAAATGACACACAGTTCAACTACTCGACATCCCCAAACAGTAATTAGGAAAAGATGGACAATAGACCATTTTCAAAGGATGAGTTAACTTGAATTCACATATTTAGAAACAAACACCTACACAATCTGATATAGTTGATAATATATTAAAGAATTATTACGAAGACACATAGGACATTTGCAATCAAAGAAAACATTAATTAATTCAAATATTTATAAATATTTCCCTTATTTCTCCAATATAAAATATGAGTTCACAGACTCAACATCTGGTACAACAAACTATGTTTGAAAAAGGAAATCTACTCCCTACTTCCCCTCTTCCTGAACAACTAAAAAGATCCCTTCTAATGTTTACAAGTTGCATATTTATAAATTTTCCCAGAGAGCCCTTCAATTTCTGTAACTGCTTCTTGGAAAGTAGTTTTGAATTCCAAAACTTCGTGTCTTTCCTCTACATAACCGTTTCTTGGAAATTTTATTTTGAGATTATTTTACCAAGTGACTTTTAAGAGTGGCCTTTATACTTCCTTGAGTTATTTCTGGTGCATATTAATAAAATTATTTTGCACCTTCCTTTCAATTTCACTTTGTTTCTTTGCCACTTGGAAATCAGCATTAGGAAGATCATTTGTTGGGAAAGATAATAAGTTTCCAGACAATTTGACACAAACTTCTCCTCACATTTCTTAGAGACATGATTTGACCAAATATCCACATTTACCTAGAGAGGTTGTTAAACTACTGTGACCAAAGAATGCTCATCCCTTGTCCCTTGTTCGGTATCTATCCACAGTGAATTTTAATAAATAGATATGAATAGTGGTTTAGTTATGGCTATATCAGGCATACTGTGGTGAACTTGCTCAAGGGCTGTATACTCTTTTTCATGTCCCTTTGGGAGTTACCAGAAGCACTAAATTTGCAATCAATTAAATAGTCATCTTCCTTATCACCTTTAATTTGTTGCTTATCTCTTTTTGCTTTCTCACTATGTGACAAGTATATGGTTCCCATTCCTTGAATTTACAAATTCCTTAGCCTGCTCTCCATTTCCAAACTTATGTATAAGGAGTAGGACCACTAATTTTTGACTCATCATAGCCCTTGTTACAACTTCCACATTTTCTAACATGTATTGCTTCATAAGCAGAGAATCTCTTGAAGGCAACAATCTGAGAGGTAAAACAAGGTTATGTCACACTAGAACCACCAACATCACTAAATTCAACACTATAGATATATTGTGAAGCTAAATTTAGTACCCAATCACTAAACTATTTTCTTGTCCATTCAAACTTATGATCATAATTCCAAAACCTGCAAGGAAGATCATCTTTATCTTCAGCATCTAGCATAGATACTTTTTTTTTCTGCACAAAGTTCTTGATCTGCACTTCTAGATCCTACAGAATTGAAAATAATAGAAACAACTTTTCTGCACCCACTCCATTAACATATTTCCAATATAAGGGACCATCTTTAGCACTGCAGGGCTCAATGGAATTAGAGTCCTAAATGAGCTTGACAATTGTTTGTAATAGTCAAATTTTGTGCTGGCATAACTCTGTTTCCAAAATGAATCTCAACCTGGCTGCTAGCGAATGCCCAGTTTTGTTGGCAAAGGATGCATTTTCAATGCTCTAGTATAATTAATGCAAGAACATTTCAATTTTAAAAGCATGGTAGCTAAGACACATGAGTTTGAACAATCTTGAAATTACTTCAAGCAAGAGTAAGGTCCATCAGATGAGTCACAATGTTCCTTATTCATTACTACTAGACATTTGTAAAACCAAGTCCAGTTCCACCATATTTTTGGGCATGTGCTGCACTTTCATATTCTTGATTGTCAAAGCCAAAGTAGAAGACGACAAAGGGAGAAATATGTGTATAACAACTGCATACATAAGCTTCAACAAAAGTATAACTTTGATGTAGGAAATGCCTCAACAAATCCTCTATAATGAGTCACATATACTGTCAAAATCTGTGATGATGTACAGTATTCCAAATTGGATGTCTTTAATGCCTCTTTAATATACTCAAGACAACAAATAATTTTGTATATATCCTTCAACAATTTCATAACCATACATAGCTGCACTCACCTTCTCTATATCATGTCAATCAGGGCATCTCGAATCAAAAATTGCTATTTTACTGTGGTTTGATGGATGTCCACAATTCCGCTTGGAAGTTCCCAGTTTGGCACGGGCTTGGAGAATGTCAACAATGTTAGAGGAGTTGCATTTTATTTGAAAGTTTCTAAAGCCTTTTCAACAAATTCATTTGATGCATGTCTGCAGCTAAGGCATTCTGCATACAGTTCACATGCCTTGTCTATGTATCCACATTTCCATTCGATAATCATACAAAGTGATGCTATAGATTACTTGCACCATTACAGAGGATCTGAAGAGTATATACAAGATGATTAGCAATAGAGAAAAGCCAATTCAAAGCTCAAGCTTGGACATGGAGTATCGACCAAGACACGAGTTCTTAAACCCTAATATTTCTTGATAGAAGGATGTACTTGGCAATAAGAGTCGGGGATATTGAGAACTTTAGAACCATTGTTAGACATTTTTGGAGTTAGAGAACCTTTGAAATCCCTGACAACAAAGGAGTTGGGGAGTCGCCCCTTTTGAGAAATTTTTAACCTTTTATTAAGAGTTTGGGAGTTTCAAAAACTCCTGACTCCCCAACTACAAAGGGTTGCTAATTTATTGAAGCTCCTAGATCTTGGGTGGCTATCTCTATACCAACTCTTACACCATCTAGCTACAACTATGTTAGCTTGTATTAGAGCTTAGAGTTGAGTCTTAAAAAAGATAAGATACAAATTCAAGATGTTTGTATGAAGAATGAGAAGAGGTTAAGGTGTTCTCCATGTTGTAGATTGAATTAAAAGGATGTTTGATAGGATGAGGAATGTCTAGATCTATTTGGATGTTGTTAAATCCTTAGGATTAGATTAATTAGTTGACTGATCTAGAAGATAATTTTAAGTATGAGGAGATTTTTGATCCTCAAAGTAAAGTTTTCTAAGAAACAACTAAAGGGTCATGATACTATATGGTGGAAAGAGATTCAATTAGAAAGAAATAGGAAAGAGAAGCCAAATATTGAAAAATGGGATAGGATGGTATATATGTTTAAAGCTAAGTTCATATTGATAGATTATCAATTAGAATTGTTGAAGAAATTATAGAATTTTAGGTAGAAAGATATGAGTATGAGAGAATATCCTAAATAATTTTACAAGTTAACATTAAGAGTTGGTAATCAAGTGATCTTAGTCAAGAGAAAGTAGCAAGGTATATCAAAGGTTTAAGAGGATCTATTCTAGAAGAATTAAGTATGATTAACATGCAATTTGTTGATGAAGCATATCACTTTTCTTTATAATGTGAAAAGATAATTTGAATAGGAGATTCTAGATTAGATAGAATAAATAGAGAGGAAGATGTGGTGGTAGGAATCACATAAACATAGATGAAAGACAAAGTTATGAGGGTCCATAACCAATAGAATAAAAAATGTTACCACAATGAGAGATATAATCATTATCAATGTGGTAGAGGAAGATATGGTAGAGTAAGTGGAGTATTTAGAGGCACCTATTTCAAATGT
Source organism: Cunninghamia lanceolata (assembly GCA_027924645.1). NCBI lineage: Eukaryota > Viridiplantae > Streptophyta > Pinopsida > Cupressales > Cupressaceae > Cunninghamia > Cunninghamia lanceolata. The sequence continues at coordinate 30,360,663 of BSBN01000193.1, forward strand.
GGAGTTGGACACATATCATTTGAATGTTCATAGTCACAAGGAGGTTATGATGAAGATTTGAGAGAACCACAAGAGCTGCACATGTTGATAAAGATGTTTCCTCCAATGGAGAGCAAGTAGACCAAAAAAGATGAGTCATTGCAAATGAAGATAAACTTGTTGAAACGTATAGTGGATTGGAATGGGTTGGTTTAAAGGAAAAATTTATTTAGGACTATATGTAATTTAGAGGTAAGTGTTGTAAAGTCATTATTGATAGTAGAAATATAAATAGCTTGGTTTTAGGTAAGATGGTAGGAAAGCTTAATTTGAAGAGGATAGAACATCCTAATCATTTTAGAGTATCTTGGTTGCAAAAGGATTATAAAATTTGGGTTAGTGAACAATGTCTTGTTAGGTTTAAAATTAGAGTTTATGAAGATGATGTTTGTGTGATGTCATGGCTATGGATGTTTGCCATGTTTTGTTGGATAGAATATGGTAGTTTGATAAGAAATATATACATGATGGTAGAAAGAATACTTATAAGTTGATGAAATACAAATTGGAACATGTAATTTTGTTCTTAAAGGATGAATGTGAAAGAATGAATGGTATTGCAAGAGTATTGTTGTAAATGGTAAGCAAGTTTTGTAGGAAATTAAGAAAGAGAAGGTTTGTTTTTCTATTGTTCCCAAGTGTATGTAGGTTGAAGAAGCCTTAGAGGCAAATGTGGTACATCAAGAGATAAGTAATTTTTTAGTAGAATATACTGATATCATTTCAAATAATTTATTAAAAGGGTTACCACTAGTTAGACACATAAGTCATCACATGGATTTATTCCTAGGAGCAAGTTTACCTAATAAAGCTACTCATAGATTAACACTATTTGAAAAGGAAGAGTTAAACTAGAAAATTGAAGAATTGTTGAGGAAAGTGATAATTAAATAAAGTTTACATCCTTGTGCAATACCAACCGTACTAGCACTTGAGAAAGGAGGATAATGAAGACTATGTACATAATTTAGAGCTACCAACAAGATTACTGTCAAGTATAAATTTTTATTTCCAAGGATTGATGATCTTATGGAGTGTTTGAGTGGAGTGACATATTTGAGCAAGATAGATTTGAAAAGTGGGTATCATCATATTAGAATTAGAGAAGGAGATGAGTGAAAAATTGCTTTGAAGCCAAATGAAAGTTTGTATGAGTGTTTGGTTATGCCATTTGGGATAACTAATGCACCTATTACTTTTATGAGATTAATGGAAAGATTTTTGAAATCTTATGAAAGTAATTTTGTTGTATATTTGGATGACATTTTGATTCTTAGTAAGAAAAAAAGAGCATTTGGAGTGCATTAGATTAGTGTTTCAAATTTTAAAATAAGAAAAAATGTTGATGAATGTGAAGAAATGTAGTTTCATGAAGGAAGAACTAGTGTATTTAGGTTTTATTATTTGTACTAGTGGATTAAAGATGGATATAGAGAAAGTAAAAGCTATTGTAGAATGGTCTATTCTAGTGAGTATTTTAGAAGTTAGAAGTTTTCATGGTTTAGCAAGTTTTTACAGGAAGTTTATCAGGAATTTTAATGGAACATGTACACCTATTACTAAAATATGAGGTGATAAAAAGGAGTTTAAATGGACTATTGTAACTAAAAAAAGTTTAGCCTTACTGAAGAAGAAAGTGATAGAACAACTTGCTTTAGATTTACAAAAAATGAAAAGTTATTCCAAGTTGATTGTGATGTAAGTGGAACTACTATTGGAGCCATTTTGAGTGAATAAGTGATGTAGCTGCTACCAAGGGTCCCAATGAAAGGGTAGCCATTGACAACCTATACACTAAATCTCATGTACAATGAAAAATAATTTGATATAAACATAAAAGAACTTATAAATTTTATTATTTGAAGGAATAATGGTTATGTTACAATGGGCTATGCCCTTCAACACAATGAGCACTTTAGTTCTAGATAATTTATAGATTCATATGTAGGTGACCTTCCTAATTCCTCTTGTCACCTCGTATATTGAAAGGATTTTCCTAAAACTTAGCTTCCAATATTGAAATAGCCCTAAGCCCCTCTATACTTTAAAGCCTCTTTTTTGTTGATTCACTCAACTTAAATAGTTGTTCAGGATTTCAAATATCTTGCCTTTTTCTCATTGTCTCTCTTGGCACCAAAAATGCTTATGCTACCATTTTTCCCTCTCATAGTCTACAATAATTACTTTGTGATATTATTCTTCTTGATGTCATTGTTTGGCCTCTACCTCTAGCTCCACCATCTTCATAACATCATGATCCAGGGAATCCAATCTCTAATAACTACTAGGTCATTTTATTGGTTTATGGCTTGAGGCCACTAATAGTCTATGTGCCCACTTTATCTTTCCCTTTCTTCCACTACACACCATCATGCTAATGCTATAGGATCCAAGAGTGCACCCTCCAACAACACTCTTATGTGTAGGTTTTGTTGAATTGTTGTTATTGATGTCAAAGAAAGGAGTAATTAATTGACACACTGTGGAGATTGTTAAATTTCAGGTTGTGTGTCTAATTTGAAGATTTCATTTTGTTAAAGACCCAAATGGGTATCCCTAGTTTCATTTTTGTGAAGTTTGGGTGAAAATTGGCTAAGTTATAATTGATTAAAGATTTTAGCAGTTCTAGAACCAACAAGTTTGTCAGTTTTGTTTTTTCCCAATTTGTCAATAGCATAGATAGGGTAAGTGCATTCGCTGAAGACTTGATAGAGAGTAAATGTGTTAAGTTCAAGAGTTCTATATTTCACTGAATCGCTGACAGAGGCATGGAAATAGAGTCTTAGAAGCGTTGTTAGGAAAGTCTCAGTTTTATGAACTTGTTTGTAAGTTTTGTTTTCTTCCAATTTGCTGACTAGTTGATAGAGGATTGAGAAGGCAAGCTTGTAATGTCATTTGAAAAAGCTAAGTCTTCCTTAGTTTGAAATATCTCAAAATCACTGACAGAAGTGAAGGCATAAGAGACAAAGGTCGAGTTTCAAAAAGTATGTTTTCACCAATTGAAGAAACAAAAGGCATAGGTTCGAGAAAAGGAACATTCATTGATAGCATTTGTGACTAAGGTTTGAGAAAGGCAACATTTGCCGATATCATTTATGACAGGTTTAGAAAAATCAATATTTATTGATAAGCATTTGTGATTGAATGGACAGAAGTTTGAAAAACTGAAAGTTTGCTGATAGCATTTGTAAGGTTCTGAAAAGTTTGTTTTTGCTGATAGAGGCAATAAAAGTGAAAAGATAGATGGTTTGTAATGTAAACATTTTGCCGATAAAGATTGCCTTAGTTCATAAATACGAGATTTCACTGAAAAAGGGTGATAAAGGTAGGTTTTAAAAAGATAAAATTTGCTGATAAAAGTGACATAGGCCTAAGTTTGTAATATTGCATTTTCACCAATAAAGGTATATGTTTTTTGTCCAACATCATACTTGTAAAAATTAAATTGGCCACATAAGCTATAGTTTGAGTGGATGAAAAGGCCACATAAGCATCAATTTGCATGGGATGATCTTACATACTTTGAGGTGGACACTTACTTCTGAGGATTCTATGGGGATGACTGGACATTTCACCAATAAACATTTTTGAGCCTGATTTGGATTAGTTGTGCAACAATTAAATGACTTGTAACTAGTGGCATTCAATTTTTGAGCAGTTGATGGCGGTTCAACTGTTAGAAGTATGTGTTTTTATACACAATGAATTTGTGGTGAACAGGGTACTCAACTAAACTAGACATCTTTATTTCATAGGCATAGAGTATAGAGTTTGCACGAACATACAAATGTTCATAGGTAGAATGTATTGAGAAGAGGGGAGGCTTTGTTAAAGTGAATAGAGAATGCAGAGAGCATAGAGAGAGGAGAAGACTATGTTAATAAAAACATAGAGTGCAGGAGTGCGGATGAGACTATACATGAATTGAAGGGTGCATTTTAGGTTAGTGAAGAACTAGTGTCTATACATCAGAATTTGTAAGGATTCAGGGGTTGGTGCCTCATTGTATTGGGTTGGTGCTCAATTAGGTGTACAGTGCACCTAAAGTTTGGAGCCTCAAAACACTGTCTTTGGTGTCAATGTACCTGTAAGTTGGTGCTTACAAAACATTTGTAAAATCTTTTATTGTGAGGTTGGATTTGAGTAGTAGACTCAAGAAACATTCTCACTGTGGTTTTTCCCTTTTTGGGTTTTCCATGTAAATCTAGTGTTTCCTTGTGTGTATGTGATTTATGTGTGCTTTGAATTCTTGACTACTGATTTTATTTTAAAGTTTTTAACATACACTGATTCACCCCCTCCCTCTTAGTGTATTAGTGTTCTTTCAACAATTGGTATTAGAGCCTCGGGTTCCTTGAAGAAAGTTTAACCACTTAAGGAAGAACTAGTCTCAAGAACACTATGGCAGGACATGAGGGTTCTTCTTTAAATAAAGCACCATTATTTGATGGATCCAATTATGCTTTCTAGAGCATCAGAATGGAGACTTACCTAACCTCTCTTGGATTTGATGTATGGTAATCTATTGTAGATGGATACACATCACCAACATCTACTCCCACTGCAACTGATAAGAAAGATTGTGAAAACAATGCCAAAGAAAAGAATGCTATACTGTGTGGTCTAACTAATATAGAATTTGTAAAAGTCATGCATTGTAACTATGCCAAAGACATATGGGATAAGCTACACAAAATTATGAGGGTGATTATAAAGTGAAGCGAGCAAAATTGCAAACTCATAGAGGTAAATTTGAGTCTCTGAAGATAAATGATGATGAGAATATTGCATCCTACATGCTCAGGGGAAATGAGGTAGTGAATACAATTAGAGGTCTTAGAGAAGACATAGAAGATAAGGTATTTGTAAAGAAGGTTTTGAGGTCTCTCCCATAGAGGTATGATTCCAAAGTCTTTACAATTGAGGAAGCAAAAGATCTAGATAAGTTTTCTATGGATGAATTATTTGGGTCATTCACAACATATGAGATGAGAAGTGAAAGAACAGGCTCAACAAAGAAAGAAGCAACATTCAAGACTTCCAAAACCAAGGATATTGAAGTAGATTCAGAACAAAGTACTAGTTCAAATGAAGAAGAAGCAAATTTTGTCAGAAGTTGAAGAAGGGATCTAACAAATACAAAGGTAAGCTACCTTTCAAATGCTTTAATTGTGGAAAGATTGGTCACTTTGCCCTCTAAATGTTCCTTAGGTGAAAAACAAAAGGGAGATAGTTCTAAGAGTTAAGAAGTTCCAAATATAAAAGGAGAAACTTTAATAAGAAGAAAAAGAGTCTATATGTAGATAGAGAAATTAGTTCTTCAGACGATTGTTCTTCTGCAAGTGAAGATTATGAAATTGCATTCATGGCTATTGAAATTAAAGATGATGAAAATAATCCTACAAAATGTTACTGTGAAGACTCTGATGAGGAAGAAGAGGGTGAAGTTGATTTGGAAGGTGAATTAATTTATGCTCTAGATGATCTATGGTATGAAAGAAAACAAAATAGAAAATACAAGTTAAGGATTGAAGAATCTGATAAACTTGTTGTAGATCTGAAACTACTGTTAGCTGAGTCTAAAAGAATAGAAGAGGTATCTAGTTTGGATTTCAAGAACAAACTAGAAGAGTGTCAAAAATAAGAGGCTGAAGTTGTCTCACTGAGGAAGGAATTAGAAAAGGTAAATGAAAAGTTAAATAAAAGCCTCAAGTTTGAAAAGAGCTAAGAAATTCTTGATCACATAATTGGCTGTCAAAGATCTTTCTCCAACACGGTTGGGTTAAGATATGTTGAAAACAAGAGTTTCAAGGATGTTATCTCTAAGAAGAACATAAAAGATAAGACTGTCAAGAATGTTGCTCCCTTCAAAAAGGCAGTTGGAGAATAGGGTGAGTCAAGCTCTACTACGTCTAAAAAATGTGTTGATTCTAGGAAGCCTGAAGGATACAGAAAGAATAAGAAGACTGAAGATTTTAGAAAGAAAGATGATGGTTTTATCAAAGTACACAATCCAAAGAGGAGATTCAAAGATCAACTTGTTGGCAAGAGACACTGCTAGGCATGATAAGTGTTGTCATTGATTCTACACATCCACATTACATAATTTGCCCAGACTGAAAATCAAATTGAAGATTTGTCTAAGTCCATAAAGTCAAGAATAGAGTGTGTGATAAGGTCTGGTATCTTGGTCCAGATCTCCTCGAGAGTAGATCAGAGTTTGCTGCAAATATGAGGGAGTCATAAGCATTGTCAAGAAAATCTAAATCTAGAAATTTGTCCTTCGGTGATGGGGGAGTCAATAGTTATTAGCATCTGAGTATCAGGTTAACAGTTTGACAGAATAGACAGAAGAAGAATAGGCCACCATTGTAATTGAACTTGGTTCCAGATGTATGGAAGTTGTTAGTTGGATAAGTTGTGTTGATCAGTGATAGTAGCTGACCTGACTAATGATTTGTGAGTGCAAGTTTTGGTCCACGTCTCAAGTTACGCATGGATCTAGCCAACAGAGTAGAGTATCCAATAAAGTTCCAAGTGTTCTTGAAGCCGACTGAAAAGTAATTAAAGATCAGGATGAGGATATATATAACTGATGGATTTGGATGATTTTGGTGTGTGTGTTGCAAATATGAAGTAAAGGTGAAAAGAGCAGAGATCTAGATTCAGATGAAGGCAAAGCAGTAAATAGGACAGAGTGAAGATGAAATGTGTAAGATCAGTGTTTTGTGCTTAACCAGAACTGAAGTCATGCATTAGTAGATGCTTCTCATCAGTTTAATATCTCTATTTTTCTTTTGTAATCCTTTGTAGATAGTGAGCCTCTATTTGAGTAGTGAGCTCTGGGCAGTGAGCCTAAATGCATGTGCATTCTCATTTGTAAAAATACTTTTAAGAGGGTATTAATTTTTGTGGGTTAACCCCCACTGTGATTTTTCCCTTAACTGAGTTTCCATGCTAAAAATCTTGGTGTCAAGTGTGTTATTTATGCTTCTACTCATGTGTTATTAATTCATTCTTTAATGTTTATTTGATTGGAAGTTGTAAAAGAAGATTAAAGGCAGAAAAGTTTAAATTGTGTGACAACTGATTCACCCCCCCTCTCAGTTGTCTAGACTAATTACAACAATTGGTATAAGAGAAAGGTTCCTTTGAGAATCTGAACAGCTTAAGGAAAGATCTTGGAAGGAGTTTTAATGGGTTCACTCAAAGATCAACTTTAGTTGGCCTTAGAAGATCTTGTTCAGTCTAAAGCATAAATTAGTAATTTGAGAGGTGAACTTAAAGATGCTGATGATATAATTGAAATGTTAAAAGACAAATTAAAAAATCCAAGGAAAGGAAAAATGAGTCACTTCTACAGTTATCCAGTTTAACTAAAGAAAATGACATGAATGAAGCTTTGGAAGAAAAGACAAGGGAATGTGAGAAGCTGTCAAAAGAAGTTGCTATTCTAAAAATTGAGATGGAATCTAGAGCAATGTGGCTAACTAAAGAAATTGAGCAAAGGAAGAAGACTAAAGAAGACTTGAATCATACTCTAAAAGAAAGAATTGATGAATGTTATAGATTAGATAGTATAGCTGGCCATCTAAAGTCTAATCTACAAGAAATCAGAGACAATGAAAGAGATCTTGAAGGACAAATTGTCATTCTTAGACATGACCTAGAAGTTGCAAATGAATATAAGGAGAAGTTCAAGATAAGTTTAGCTAAACTTGAAGCAATACTTGAGGATCAGAAAAAGGCTGATGACAAGCATGGTCTTGGATATGAGAAAGGGGAAAGCTCTAGATCTAGATAAAGAAACTCTCAACCAAGGAATGAGAGAAACAAGCCTAGAAGACCTCCGGTAAGATAACCTAATGCTCAAAGATATCCATCATTTAATGGAAACTATTTCAATTGCAATAAATTTGGTCATAGAGCTACTCAGTGCAGAAGCAGAGTAAATCAAAATGGTCCATCCTTCTCTGGTCAATGCTTCAAGTGTAAGAGGTATGGTCATAGATCAAATGAATGTAGAAGTATGATAATGAATAATACTAACAATAGAGGAATTGGCAATTATTTCAATGGTTACTATTTTGCTTACAATGGGTTTGGACACATGGCTAATTAGTGCAGATCAAGAGGAAATCAAGTTCATAAGCAAGGAAATTTTGTGTGCTTTAATTGCAATAAATCTGGTCATATTGCAAGATTCTGCAGAAGTAGGATTAATGAAAGAAGGGGTCCGGTAAACAGAAAACTGGATGAGCAGAGACAAGACAAAGGCAAAAGAAAAATTGATGAAAATGAGATGTAGAATGAAATGAGTAAGATAGGGGTCAAGAAAACAATTGTGAACCATAGTAATGGGTCCGCACCAGAATCCAGTGCTGACAATTGCTCCAGTAATTAAATCAGGAGCCCTGGCTCAGGGGGAGTTGCATTGAACATCAAATTCCCCTAGTCAGTAAGTGGGTGCTTGGATATGGCACAATGATAGAAGATATTTTGAAGTGTTTCAAAACTTTTGGAAGAATCTCTAGAACGAAAAATGTTGATATGAAAATTTGCAAAGCAATTCATGAAGAACTATTAAGAAATAGTGTAACTGGATGAAGTTATGGCAACACATTTATTACTGTTTAGGGTGAAAATTGGTAGTTGGTTTAAACTAGGTTAAATACTACCATTTTGCCACTAAGCACTGGGAGGACAAGGATTGAGTTTGTGAACAAGATTCTAATCACTTTGTCTGTCCCTTATGCTCGTGTGGTTATGAAACCTAAGGCCCTAATCGAGATTTTACCAAGTATTTTCCTTTCAACCAAGTAAAACCCTAATTATGCTTTATATAAAAAATATATGGAAACTGATGAAGCAACTGGAAAAACTGATCACAGAAGTGCAGAGATAGAGTTCCAAAGATAGTGTACCTAGATTCTGAGGGCTGCATGGACTAGGGCACCTGCTCTAGTGTCCTGCAAGTTTCCAAACTAGAAAATCTTCTGCACATGGTGTCTGAGATTGCTAAAAGGCTTCCAGATCCTAGAATAAACCCTTGGTTGGACTAGGGAACCCACTCCAATGTCCCGTAAGTCTCAGAATCTAAAAATCTAAAAAGTCTATCGTGACTGTACCTGCAATATCCTCCTTTCTATAGCTTCTTTCCACCGAAACTTGTCAAACACAATCTGCACATACAAAATAAGGAAGATGTTTCAGCTATATAGGAGCTTTCCTCAGTCAAGCCCCATATTTGGTATTTCTATCTCAATAATAGCTAGAGATAAAGATTTACAGAAGTGTGTGCAAACCTAATAATGTGTATGCATAAAATCAAACCCTAGATGTCTCAATCAAGGGAAGATCAACAACTTGCTTTACATCAATAAACACATACAACTTCACCTCAAGGAGATGAGATGAATGAAGACTTGCATGAACAAAAAGGTGAATCAACAATGTTTGTGGAGGATCTCCAAGCTTGCTATTGGAGGCTTCAACCCTTCTCCCGATCATGCAAAGGGTGTAGAAACCCTAGGAAGAACAAGATAGACTCAAGATCTTGATTCCTAATCTTCATCCATTGTCTCCAAGATAGAAAATAAAGAATACTTCAAAGAGCTTCAACAAGTCATTGATCTTCAATGGCAATTGCAATAGAGTTTTGGCATCAAACTTGCATAAGAATTATGTGTGATAAAATGATTTGAAAATGTCTTTATATATCTAGCCTTAGGGAATTCAAATTTTGAAATAACGTCTCAATATCACGCGAAAACTGAGAATTTCAAAACAGAATCCCAAGGCACTTGGCGGGAACCAACACCCCACCAAAATTCAAAATCCCGTGAAATAGGGGAGGACTACGGCGTGGGCGCCCAAGTCATAGTCTCCAATTTTAGCTAAGATCTACATTTTTGGGGGTCCTAGGGACCCAAGTCTCAAATCTCTTTCTGGGTTCTATCAACAAGTTACCTCAAAAAGTGAATAGACTGCTCCTAGACTTAGTCAATCAAGATTTCAGGTAGGCTGAAAAAGAAAACATTGAGAGGTCACCAAGAGTGAGGAGCTATACTGAGGGAAATTATACCATTCCATGTAGGAGGACAATTTCTGACGTTACATTTAGCCCCCACTTGAGTGGCCATATGACACTACGTGCATATGCAACTAAAGGAAAGTAAATACATCAATCATGAAAAGGATACCCAAAAGGATATTGTAGAGAAAGCCGAAGTGTTGTTGCCAAAGAGGAAGAAGCCCCCAAGTCTGCAATCCTGCAAGACCACAAAGTTAGAACCCCAACATTTGTCAGAAAAATCAAAATCAAATCAACCTGCAACCACCATCAATGAGTCAGTATCAAAAACATTAAGGGGGTTGAGTGATGAGGTAGGGATGAAATCGAGGGAGATATATGCTCCCCATTGTTTTTGCTTGCTTAGTCTGAGAGTAGAAACAAGGAGATATCCATGTGTTAGTTTAAAGGGAAATGTGTTGTGAGGGTCATTTGAAGAAATAACACTCAAATGCCACATTGGGGAAGAAAGAGAGTGGAACCCAAATTCCAACGCAACAAACGGGATTGAAATCAGAGTTCAACAGCTCAAGAAAAGGACTCAAGAGTAAAAGAGCACACTTTTGCACCTAGATAGGGATAAGAATTCTCACTCACTTACTTTATGTAAAAGGGAGTTGTCACTTATCACTTAACTCATTCTTGCTTCTTATCATTTCAGAGAGAGGAGAATAGGAGAACAACCATGCCGAGTTGACATCTATATCATCCACCATGGCTGGAGATGGTCCGAGCCCAGGTAGCAGAGAGACATTTCGAGGCTGAGGTAAGATCCTGGTCCAACTCTTTTGTCATCTTTCGTTGTACCTTTGCTTTCAGGATTATTGATGTCTATGCCAAGAGGGGAAAGTCGATAGGGTTCCTAGACAGGGGCTGCTCGGGTCCACCTAGGGTGCCAGAGTCTCTTTGGGGTGCCCTAGTCCCACAGGGGTGCCAGTGTCCCTCTGGGGCACCCTAGTCTTCCTAGGGTGCCTAGTCCACAGAGGACACAGGCCCTAGGTAGAGCCATTCTACTTAGTTCGTGTTAGCTTATTTTTGTTTCTAGCCAAGATTCTGATACTCTTGCTTTCTTTTCGATCTGCAAGATGTCCCTGAGATGTGTGAGCACACAGGCGGTCATCTGATGGCACTTATGTGAGAGCGCGCTAGCACTTTGGCTACCATAGAGAGAGAGAATTTACAGATGGTGGGCCTATGATGGGTGTTTGAGATGCCCACAATCAGATTCCACTACGCGTTACTTATGGCACTGATGGAGAGATGGGATGCAGATACATCCACATTCCATTTACCGACAGGTGAGATTACCATCACATTGGAGGATGTATTTAGGATCCTTTGACTGTCGATCTGAGGAGAGACAGTGAGGATTGTTGGACATCACTCAGCAGAGTATACTCATGAGAGTTAGCTGTACTGCTTGAGTCGCACTATTTCATAGGCAGAGTGAGGACACATTTAGCTTCACTTGCTAGAGTAGGGATGTAGAGACATTCCCTTACTATGGAGGATCATGATTGTCACAGTCGCACTAGCTATTGCACCAGATGGATGAGACACTCACCTTCACGGGGGTCTCATTCACACTATTAGAGCGATGGAGGAGCATTAGATTATCTACGTATGGGGGTGCAGTATGCTTGCGCACCTATATCACGACTTAGGGCAATATGTCCACTACGAGATGTAGAGTCTGATGGTCTGCAAATTACTACAAGTTTGGGCCTTTGAGCACATCAGATGCACATGACTGGTGGGTTTTCCTGTAGAGGTAGCATTCACCCATCCACATGTCTATGCCTATCCACTTGTCAGGTGTTGGAGGCATGACAATTTGTTATACTGGAGAGTAGTATTTGACATATTACAGCCCGGTGACATCATCTGGAGACCATATCATGGCTACATTAGATGGCCTAGCAAGCAGAGGCAGCTAGCTTGGATGCAGAGGGATCGGTTGATGTCTAGTTGCCTCGATCATGCTGTATCTTGGTTCTACTTTGACAGGGTGGCACAGTAGTTCAGATAGATACAGGATGTTCCTATAGTTTGTCTGAGCTATGCACGTGCAACTCAGAGTGTAGTCAGAGCCAATACTGTCTAATGGTTTACTATAGTAGACATACCACTTAGCTATAACAAGGGTCCTGAGGATGTAGAGCCAGTGTCAGATGCAGATGATGTTGGGTGTACCCAAGCATATCAGACCTGGTGTCACATAGCATGACCTACACCTATCTTTCCACCGGGGCATCCTATAGGAGATGCTCAACCTTGGGCCGGTCACGCGAGTGACACAAGGGTGGAGGATGATGTCAGTGACTTTGTGGGATACTACGATCTTGAGGAGGGTATGGAGGAGGATGAGGATGAGTCCGAGGAGGTCCCATCATAGTACATCTTTAGAGTGAGATCGTGATAGAGCCAGCAGGAGGCAGACACTGACGAGGTGACCGAGTCGAGACCGCGGTCTAAGGCTTGTGGTCCTACTCCTATAGACAATGTGAGGCCTAGTCAGACAGAGTGGGGAGAGAGTAGTAGGTTTATGCCCCCAGCTATAGATCAGACAATAGAGCTCAACACACCATCAGTGATCTGAGATCCATCCTGGCTAGATGGAGATCTAGGTTAGGTTTGATTTATTATTTTATGTTTTGTATAGTTTATTATTTTTGAAATTTATATGGGAGTCTAACATCTATCTCATCCTTTGTTTTGTAGTTGGGACTGATGCATGGCAAGACTTTGTGAGTCACGTCATAGGAGACATAGTATCGATAGATGCCTCAGAGTAGTGAGTGTGGGTAGGTTATTCGCCACAACCATCTGCTGGGTGACATGCTAAGATATTTATGCCTATTGTTAGATATAGGATTGCTACAGAGGCCATGCTAGAGCAGTCTGCATGAGAGAGAGGAGTTTCGATAGAGAGCTGAGCACATCTAGTCTAAGCTCAGGGCATAGTGAGAGCAAACGGTAGTAGTTCCTACATCAGAGGAAGAACCATCTATCAGTGAGTTCTTACTGTAGGAGGTCCAGCAGGCGAGAGCTAACAGAGACAGGGTTCAGGCTAAGAGAGACTGGTACCAAAGGATGTACCAAGAGGCACATGAGAAGATGATAGAGATGAGAGGTGAGATCAGGGGGTTATGATTGCAAAGCATCTCTAGGAGTCATTCGTGATTCGTAGCCACACATGGTCAGGCTTCTGTCACTTGCACACCATGAGGGCCTGAGGGTACTGTGATCGAGGCTCAGCTATGTGATTTAGACTTTAGGCACTACAACATCTCATTTTGTTTTGAGGGATAGTCAACTCAGATGTATACATGAAACTGAGATATATATATGATGTTTACTTCTTTTTATCTATGTAATGGCTTTTGATCTATCACATGTGATTATTGTAAAAATGCAACTAGTGATGATGTCTAAATGCTGTAATTAATACTATTGTGGTATACTAACAATTCTAAAAAGAACATGTAGTAACAAACACAATGATTAATTATCTTACACATAACTTTTAACTTCCATGCTATATTCAGTTAATACAAAAGTGATCTAAGAAATTATTACTTAAACACGATGCAACAATGATCAACTAAATGAAGATATAATGCAAAATGAATTAAGACAAAACAATACTATCTTGTCGAAATTGAAGCTAATCTATGTGCTAAATTAGCTTATGAACATTTAACATTAGATCCTTAGGCATAAAATCTTTTGAGGTGTGCCCCATTAATAGGTTCCTTAAGCGTTGCTCATCAATTAATTTATATGCTCCAGATCCAAAGGTTTCAGTGATTATGTATGGTCCAAGCCAATTAGGGCTAAACTTACCTTTTTCACCAGGTGGTGCATTTACATTGCATTGATTTTCATAAAGAACCAAGTCCCCAACATTAAATGAACGTTGTATGATTTGTGCATTATAGGCTCGTTGTATTCCTTTTTGATAAGCCTTGAGATGTTCAAGAGCATTAATACATCTTTCATCAAGCATCTCAAGTTCCAGTAATCTTTTCTCTTGTTCTATGTCATCCTCCATGATATCTCTTAGGGAGATTCGCAAAGAAGGAATTTCTAACTCCAAGGGCATTATCACGTCTGTGCCATAGACGAGATTATACGGTGTGTTACCCATAGCTATTCAAATACTTGTTCTGTAAGCCCATAGTGCATAGGATAATTGCATATGCCAATCTTTTTGATGTTTATTAACAGTTTTCCTTAGAATGTGTCTAATAAACTTGTTTGAAGCTTTTGCTTGGCCATTGGATTGAGGGTAATTAGGCGTAGAGAAGAAATGTTGTATATGATATTTTTCAAGGAACTTTTTCACATCCTTGTTCTTGAATGGTGTACCATTGTCTAAAACCAAGGAAGAAGGTATTCCAAATGGAGAAATTATGTTATCTTGTATGAATTGATAGATTACATCAACGGTCGTGGATTGTAAAGGGACCGCTTTGACCCATTTTGTAAAATAATTAGTAGTAGTAATGTTAAACGTATGTCCCTGAGAGGAGGGCAGGGAAATTTTACCTATGAGATCCAAGCCCCAGATAGAAAATAGCCATGGTGACACCTGGGCATGAAGCTCTTGAGCAGGAGCATGGATTAGGTGCTTATTTTGTTGACATTGTGGGCATCGCTTGACGTAAGAAAAGGAATCTTGTTCCATATGCTGCCAATAGTACCCCATACGTAACAATTTTTGCACCAATGATTTTCCACCGAAATGCCCTCTATAGGTACCACAGTGAGCTTCTTCTAAAGCTATAGAAATGTTTTCATTACTTAAACATTAGAGTAAAACACTATTATAACTTCATCGATACAAGACATTCGATAATATAATGTGTCGCACTGCTAGTTTGCGTAAAAGGAGTTAGGGATTCTTAGACATTGAGTTCGGAATGGTTCCAACATGTAAATAATTGAATATGTAGTAGAAACATTCATCAGTGTATGTATTATCATAGAGTTTCAAATTCTCAACTATAGGGCTTTCAATTATCAATGTCTTAAGATTATGAAGAACGAAGGTAAATTTTCCAGGACAACCATTAGGGGATATAAGGGAAGCTATGCTTGCCATTGCATCCGCATGCCGGTTATCTTTTCTAGGAATGGTATTGATCGAATATGATTTGAATTGTTTTAAAAGAGATAATGTAAACTCATGATACTGAGATAACTTATTGTGTTTAGTTTGATAGGATCTTGTTATCTGTTTAACAATTAACTAAGAATCACTGTATATTGTAATATTTTGGATATTCAGAGCCAAGGTTGCACGAAGTCTAGTGCTAAGAGCTTCGTATTGAACTATATTATTTGTGCATAAGAAATCTAAGTAGTAAGATAAGGGAATCGGCTTACCAATGAGAGGTATTAATATAACACCATCCTTGGAGCCAGTTTGACATTTTGATTCGTCAAAGTATAACTCCCATTTTTCATCCGCATAGATTGTTAAAATCTATTCATCCAGAAATGCATTGACAATTTGTATAGAAAAGGATGAGGGAGCTTCGGCTAACTGATTAGCTATCACTTGCCCTTTAATTGCTTTTTATGAAATAAATTTGAGATTGAACTCTGTTAACAACATAACCCATTTAGCAAGGCGACCTGATAAATATGTTCTTGCGAAGAGATGTTTTAAAGGGTTGAATTTTACCATTACATGCACTTCAGCATTTAAGAGATAGTGTCTAAGCTTTTGAATGGTGAACACTAAAGCTAAATAATGCTTCTCTATAGCTGTGTATCGCACCTCACAATCAAGTAAAGTATGAATGATGTAATAGACATCACATTCTTTGCCTTCAGCATTATGCTGTGCTAACAAAGTTGCTAGGGCATTGTTAGATGCTGAAATGTATAAAAGAAATGGTTTATCCGAAACAACAGTTTGCAAAATTGGCAGATTAGCTAAGTAACCCTTTAAGTCATCGAAAGATTTTTGACATTTCGAATTCCATTGAAAATGAGAATCTTTCCTTAGTAATTGCGTAAAGGGGTGAGTCCTATCTGTGAGTTGTGAAACAAATCAGTGAATGGCCTGTATCTTTCCCTGCAAACTATGAAGTTGAGATATGTTCTTAGGTATTGACATATTGACAATCGCATCTATCTTCTTCATATCAACTTATATACCTCAATTTGAAACAATAAATCCAAGTAACTTTCCACTGTCCACACCAAAAACACACTTTTGGGGATTCAATTGCATATTATATTTTCGTATGCGCTCAAATATTTGTCAAAGATTTGTGACATGATCCTTACGGTGGATAAATTTTGCTAGAATGTCATCAACATAATCTTCTTGAATATTGTGCATGTAATGATGGAATATAAGAGTCATTGCACATTGGTAAGTAGCACCTACATTCTTAAGTCCAAACGGCATGACTACCCAACAAAATGTACCCCAAGGTGTTATAAAGGCCATTTTATATTGATCGAGAGGATTTATAAGGATTTGATTATATCCTAAAAATCCATCCATGAAAGATAGCAACTCATGTCCCGCTATGGAATCTACGATCATATTGATATTAGAGAGTGGAAAATCGTCTTTCAAAGATGCTAAATTTAAATCCCAGAAATCTACGCACATTCTTATATGACCATTGGGTTTAGTGACGATAACAATATTTGAGATCCATGGAGAGTAATCAATAGGTCAAATAAAACCAGCTTGTAAGAGTTTTTCTATTTTAATTTTAACAAGCAAAGCAATCTTAGGATTCATCTTGCGAGTCTTTTGTTTGAATGGCTGAACATTTGGTTTCAACACAATATTATGCATTACAATATGAGGATCTATACCAGGCATGTCTGAATAATTCCAAGTGAATAATTCAGAGAATTCATTCAACGGTTTAGTCATTTCTTCTTTCTCTTCTGTATCTAAACAATCACCAATAGGGATAACTTTTTCAAGTTTATCTTTATCCATAATGACATCGATAGTCTTTCCATTAAGGAGAGTACTATGGTCAGGGGGATTGTAGGATTGTAATTGTTCTTCAAGTTCTTCATTTTGCTCTACTGTAGTAGTTATTGTGCTAGTAGTCTTTCCAAAATATGCATCATTGTTTGAACAATAAGGTAGGCCATGTTTATGATGATAATGAGGAATACCATCATAAGCACCTAAGAAGTCCATTATCACTTCATCCGCTGTAAACATATCTAATGGAAGTGATCCTAGAGGACAATTGGTATCAATAATCTCAAGGAATATCAAACTAAGTGTTGATATTGTATTCACATTTAGAGCAGGGCATTTGCGGGCTTTGGATTCCTTAAAAGGATTGTATCCAATGCCACTTGAGTAATGCTATGAAGAGGATTCTATAGGGACTTTGATTCCTTGTTGATTTATGCCACAACCATTACCTACATAGTCACAATTTTTGTAAAGGATTTGGAATCCTCTGCCATAGAGAGAGACCATTTCTTTAGACGAAGGTAGAGCTTCATAAGTCTCATAATCAGTAGTATAACTCAGAGTATTATCCTTATTTTTCAACAAATAAGTCTTATGTTTATCATTCAAAGCATGTGATGTGATTGATGCAATATTTGACGTCTCAAGGATGGGATTTTTAAGTTTATACTCTCCTGTGGAGGAAGATGTGAAATCTAACGAACCCCAGTCGTCACCAACAAATGCATTCGATTGCTTGGGCTCTTGCATAACATTTTTAGAGGCAAGAGGAGCTGACAATTCAACTTTCAAATTGTTTAAAATCTTAGGACCAACAACATGTTTATGCACTTCCATTTGCAAACAATTGTCCGGTTCAGTTTCCAAATGGATAGTATGCAATTTACCTCTAAATATAAACTTAATTGAATGGTGTAAAGTAGAAGGAACCACTCCTAATGCATGTATCCAAGGTCTACCTAGAATCATGTTATAAGATAGAGAACAAGGCATTACATGAATCAAGGTAGACACCATCATAGGTCCAACTTGTATAGGTAGAGTTATAGTGCCCACAGATTGTTGTCCAACATTATCAAAGCCATGGATACTTAATGATTCTGGTTTGATAGCAGATACATCAACTTTAACCTTATGCAATAAATCAATGCCACAAACGTAAAGGGATGACCCATTATCAATCATAACTCTCTTAACCAATGTTTTGTTGATCATAATAAAGATAAACAAAGGGTCATACTTTTTTTGAACCTTGAGAGATGGTAACTCATGTTGTTGAAATAAAATGTCTATTTTCGTTGCATGCATACAATCTAGTAAAGCAACAACATCATTTGGTTTAATAATAGGAGGAACAATCAACTTTTGCAAAGCTTCTTGAAGCATTCCATGGTAAGTAGGTGAAGTTTGTATAAGTTCCCAAAGAGATATCTTTGTAGGAGTAGCATGGAGTTGCTATACAAGATCATAGTCTTTACCACCTTTATATGTTAAATGAGTGCTTGAGGAAGCATAGGTTGAGAAGATGGTAAAGATATCGAAACATTTTTTTGTTGTGTACTTTGTTATTCTGAGTGTTATATGCATGAGCAACCATATTATGATTGGTTTGTTGTAAGTTTTGTTTTGCAATTTGTTTTGCACAATCATAAATGTGATCAGGAGATTGAGAAGAGGATGAAAGACCTTTAACCAAAAGCATAGGTTTAGAGGGTGGTTGAAGCACATTTGCACATAGAGTAACCACAATGTTTAGTTTTTCAATCTCTTCTTTAAGTTTAGGAACATAAATTGCATTTATAAATCTTTGGAATAGTGACGGCTTAGAGGCCGTAGTGGAATGTTCAATTGAGATAAAGTCCTCAAGGGCTTCATCTAACATATCAAAGTCATCACGACTAAATGGCTCGTCATAAGCATGAAAATCTTGCAAAAAATAATCTGACATTTTAACATGCTTTATTTAAACCAAGATTTAAATGCACAATGATGGCCTTTGCAAATGAAATACAATTTCCAATAATAAATGACAATTTCCAACTCTTTTAGTGAAAATATAAATAATATAATCCACAATTTAACATATGCAATTTCACTAAAGAGGTTTTCCAATGCAATTATGCTCTAGGACAACAAATTATTTCAAATCTGGAGTTTAAAAGGATGCAAATTCTTTAAAGCTCAGGTTCACCAAAATGTTTAGGGTGAAAATTGATAGTTGGTTTAAACTAGGTTAACTACTACCATTTCACCACTAAGCACTGGGAGGACAAGGATCGAGCTTGTGAATAGGCTTCTAATCACTTTGTCTATCCCTTATGCTCACATGGTTATGAAACCTAAGGCCCTAATTGAGATTTTATCAAATATTTTCCTTTCAACCAAGTAAAACCCTAATTATGCCTTATATCAAAAATATACAGAAACTGATGAAGCAACTGGAAAAATTGATCACAAAAGTGTAAAGATAGAGTTCCAGAGATAGTGTACCCAAATTTTGAGGGCTACATGGACTAGTGCACCCGCTCCAGTGTCTTGCAAGTTTCTGAACTAGAAAATCTTTTGCACAGGGTGTCTGAGACTGCTAAAAGGCTTCCAGATCCTGGAATAAACCCCTGGTTGGACTAGGGCACCTGCTCCAATGTCTCACAAGTCTCAGAATCTAAAAATTTGAAAGTCTATTGCAACTGTACCCGCAATATCCTCCTTTCTGTAGCTTCGTTTTGTCGGAACTTGTAAAACATGATCTACACATACAAAAGAAGGAAGATGTTGCGGCTATATAGGAGCTTGCCTCAGTCAAGCCCCATCTTTGGTATTTCTACCTCAACAATAGCTAGAGATAAAGATTTGTAGAAGTGTGTGCAAACCTAACAATGTGTTATGCATAAAATCAAACCCTAGATGTCTCAATCAAGGGAAGATCAACAAATTGCTTTGCATCAATAAACACATACTTCACCTCAAGGAGATGAGATGAATGAAGACTTGCATGAATAAGAAGGTGAATTAGCAATGTCTACAGAGGATCTCCAAGCTTACTGTTGGAGGCTTCAACCCTTCTCTTGATCATGCAAAGGGTGTAGAAACCCTAGGAAGAACAAGATAGACTCAAGATCTTGATTCATAATCTTCATCCATTGTCTCCAAGATAGCAAATAAAGAATACTTTGAAGAGCTTCAACAAGTCACTGATCTTCAATGGCAATTCCAACAGAGTTTTGGCATCAAGCTTTCATAAGAATTATGTGTGATAAAATGATTTGCAAATGTCTTTTTATATCTAGCTTTAGGGAATTCAAATTTTGAAATAATGTCTCGATATTGCGCAAAAACTACAAATTTGAAAACAGAATCCTAAGGCACTCGGTGGGAACTGACACCCCACCAAAATTCAAAATCCCATGAAATGGGGGAGGACTAGGGCACGGGCCCCCAATTTTAGCTCAGATCTGCATTTTTGGGGGTCCTAGGGACCCAAGTCTCAAATCTCTTTCCAGGTTCTATCAATAAGTTACCTCAAAAAGTGAATAGATTGCTCCTAAACTTAGTCAATTAGGGTTTTGGGCAGGCTGAAAAAGAAAAGGTTGAGAGGTCACCAAGAGTGAGGAGCTAAACAAAGGGAAATTGTACCATTCCATACAAGAGAACAATTTTTGACGTTACAATTACAATAACCATTTAGGTTTTGTGGAGGCATAAAAGGTTTTTCATTCATCATTTGAAACACTTTGCATTCAAGAATGAAGAAAAAGAGTGAACTGTGAGAAAGAACTTGCAGAGAACCAAAAAGGTGAAGGTCAAATTCAAGAAAGAATCTCATCTGAGAACTCAAGGTGAAATCCCAAACTGTGAAAGAGGTATTTCTCTGTAAATCTCTCTGAATTTCATTATTGAAGATGGCTACTCCATTGGTTGTAAATGTTACTGAGAGGCCACATCCAAAATTTAAGAAACATCCTTACAAGTCTGTAGAAGTTGATCCACTAGGTGCCTTTTTAGATGTTTCGTACAAAGTTCTACATGTGGAAGATATTAGGGTTTACATACATGCAAACATTGAGGAATTTGGGAACTCAAAACTTTTGGATATATTTGACAACCATCTAAGGAATGAGAATTATGACATAAAACTTGAGTTTAAAACATTGGAAGATAAACATCTTGCACAAGTCATTCATTTTCTAACCTTTGAAGAGGATGATTGGGTTAGGTATGTACTAAGCAGAATGAATGATAACTTCATATGGCTGATGAAACCTTTTAAGATCACCAAGGATGCCATTAGGGCTGTGATTGGATTGCACTCAACTGGTGGACTACCTTTATTAAAGTCAGTGAAGAATCAAACTGTTTATGAAGTCACCGGATCGAAGTTTGACAAGAGAGCTATGACCATCAATGACATCACTAATCCAAATGTCAAGTTTACCTCAATGGTAATTGGTTATAAGATTTACCACTCCTCCAATAGGGAGAATTCAGTCTTTGGAACAACCATCTATGCTACATATCAAATGATAAAGAAGAATGTGGATTATGATTTATGTGAGTTGTTGCTAAACCAACTGATGGAAAATCTAAAAAAGATCAAGAAAGACAAGAAGAACTCCTTCAAATATGGTACACTGGTCATATGCTTGTTCTTCTATTTTATGAATGAATTACCAGAATCAAGAGGCTTAGTCTGGACAAATGATAAACCTGTAGCACTACAAATTAGAGACTATTTGTATAGCTTTGGTGATGCAAAAGCCTAAAGAACTGCACTCTGGGGCTATTTTAAGAACTTTTAGAACATGATGCACACTAGGGAAAGGATTCCCAAAACAATAGTTGAAAAATATAAGGATACAATCTGTTTCATGGTAGACATAGATCAGTGTTTGATGGAGGCAGTGGAACCAAGAACTGTGTGGGTTATGCCCATGAGATATGAGGTTGAGGAAGATGTATTGGAGCTGTATGTTCAACATTTGTTGAACCAACCTAAGGACACAGAAGTAGAAAGGTTTGACACATTTGAAGAATTGACTATAAAGATCTATGTTGAACTCCGGCAACCAGATACAAAAGGAAAAGTGAACAAGCAAGTTGAAGCTTATGTAGAGAGCATAGGTGTAACAAAATAAGGAGTAAGGGCAAATAGGGAGAGGTTATAGAAGATTGAGAGAGAAAAGTAAGAAAAGAAACAAAGAGGTGCTCTGAAAGAGACCTCTACCAAAACAAGTACAACTAGGAGTTTTGCTGTTGCCCCTGTTCCTCCTAAGACTGCAAAACCAGAAGACAAACCATCTAGTGAAGGAAGTAAGAGAAAGAAGACAAATGCTACAAGAAAGTATGTCAGTACAAAAGATGATGAAGAAATAGAGACAGATGAAGAAATAAAATCCAAGAAAGCCAAGACTTCTAAGGCTTCTGAAGACCAGCCTTTCGAAAGCAAAAAGGTTGAAGTTGCTATGACAATTGATGAAATTGTAAAAGTAATCACTGTTCATGGAAATTTCAAGCCTATCAGAGTTTTCTATGACAATTTTGATCAAGCAAATAAGAAAATTTTGGAAGATGCCACCATCATGTATTTGAATAAATTCAATAGAGCTCTATTGGAAATTTTACAAGAACTTCCTAAAAGTTTAAGGAAATACTGGAAATGAGGAAAGAAGTAGCCAAGACTAAAGATCTAGAACTTAGGGAGTATGTCCTCTCCACTTTGTGTCTTGTAATGACTAGAAGAGAAGTAGATAAAATCCTTAGATAAGTTAAAGAAAAATTCAGAACCAAGGTCCAGATGAACAAGCTAATGCTTGGTGAAACTGAGGAAATTGCAAAACAAACAGAGGAAATTTTAAGAAAAGCCTTAAACAAAGATAAATATTATAAGAAACAAGTTGAAGAAGATAATCCTCCAGTTCTGAAGCAAGAAGCTCCAGAAGAAGAGACTAACAAGGGAATTGATGACCAAGGTGTTAATTTGGATCCTCTGGAGTAAACCTATGAGGAGACAGATGATGGAATTGATTCATCGACTCTGGATACTGAAAGAGTAAATGTCAGTGAGCAACAAACCAAAGTTGATGACTCCTCTATTCCAGAAGAGGAACAAATAAATTAGAAAGACACAGAGATGATAAATAAAGTAGATGATGCAAGAGACATTCCTACTCCACCTGATCAATCCAAAAAAGATGATGTTGCTACTACACAAAGCCCTCCTGATCAAACTGCAAGTGGTGAAGACAAGCAGAAGATTCCTTCTGCAGATAATATAGAAAAAAGTAAAGAGAAAAAGGAGAAAGGAAAGGGTAATGAAGATAAAGTAGAAGAAGATGGTGCAAATGTTGATGTATCTACAGATGCTTTGAAATCTCAGGAACAAAAAGGTGGTCTAGAAATTGTTGCAAGAGACACTGCAGATGTAGTGAAAAGTCTTCTAGATAAAGAGATGCTTGATTTTGATGAACCTGAATTACTCCAAGGTCCATTCAATCTAGATGCTCTCTCTCCAGTACAAGTGATGAAGATTGCATCCTTCACTCAAGCCAAGGCCAGAGAGAAGCTATTAAAATCTCACATGGAGGATAGTGAACTATTAGGGCTTACAACCGGAGTCTTGGAGAAGTTATTGCCAACCTATCAAAAGAGTCCATTGGATTCCCCCTTTGGTCACCTAAAGAATCTTGTAAATACTGTAAGTACACATTTTAAGTCTTTTGAAAAATCTACGGAGGTGAAAGTTCATAAGGAATTTTTGGATAAGAAATTTAGTGAAGTACATAATCTAATAGGAAATGATAAGATGATACTTGGCATTAGCATAAGGAGTATTCAGAATGCTTTGAATGATGGAAGTGATATGTACAAATTCTGTCTATCATGGGCCAAAGTTAGTGAAGATATTGAGAAGAAGATAAAGGAGAAAGCACAAAAATTGTCAAATCTTTCTCAAATTTTTGATCCTCTAACAGTTTCGCCTATAAATCAAGAGTGTCAAGTAATTGGCTTGACAGATGAGATAAAGCGGCTTGTTAAAGAAAAAGGTAACATTATGAAGAGAATGTGTGAGCTCCAGGAATTGATTGCCCCCAAGTTAGAAACTATGTTTAATGCCTTATCAGAAGCTCAGACTGCACTTCAGACAAGTAATCCTCTGGATCTGACTAAGGTAGAAGCATATGCATTTTTGCTGAGTGCACACATCTCAATTTTGGATGGAATGAAGGGAACTTGGGCCTCTGAACTTATGCAATTGAAAAATAGTTTTGTAGACATTCTCAAGTTCATGTGTATAGAACTTAGCGTTTAGTTGTACATATGCGGCAATATACACAAAGTTTTTGAGAATTTTGGCTTGCGGACCCCACCCTTTGCCATTGATGTCAAAGGGGGAGTGAAGATTAGTGAAAAATGAGGAATCTAGCAAAGGGGGAGCACCGAAAAGTAGTGTGAACAACAATATGGAGCACAAGAAAAGGGGGAGTTATTCCAACACTTAGTCATTTTTCACTAAGTGTTGCCATCAATGCCAAAGGGGGAGATTGTTGGCAAGAGACACTGCTAGGCATGATAAGTGTTGTCATTGATGGCAACCAAGTCTCTCTACACATCCACATTACATAATTTACCCAGACAGAAAATCAGATTGAAGATCTATCTAAGTCCAAGAAGTCAAGAACAGAGTGTGTGACAGGGTCTGGTATCTTGGTCCGGATCTCCTCAGGAGTAGATCAGAGTTTTCTGCGGATATGAGGGAGTCATAAGCATTGTCAGGAAAATCTAAATCTAGAAATTTGTCCTTCGGTGATGGAGGAGTCAATAGTTATTAGCATCTAAGTATTAGGTTAATAGTTTGACAGAACAGATAGAAGAAGAATAGGCTGACATTGTAATTGAACTTGGTTCTAGATATATGGAAGTTGTTGGTTGGACAAGTTGTGTTGATTAGTGATAGTAGCCAACCTAACTAATGATTTTTGAGTGCAAGTTTTGGTCCGCGTCTCAAGTTATGCATGGTTCTAGCTGATAGAGTAGAGTATCCAATAAAGTTCCAAGTGTTCTTGAAGTCGACTAAAAAGTAATTAAAGATCAGGATGAGGATATATATAGCCGATGGATTTGGATGATTCTGGTGTGTGTTGCAAATATGAAGTAAAGGTGAAAAGAGTAGAGATCTAAGATTCAGATGAAGGTAGAGTAGTAAACAGATTAGAGTGAAGATGAAATGTGTAAGATCAGTGTTTTGTGCTTAACCGGAACTAAATTCATGCATTAGTAGATGCTTCTCATTAGTTTAATATCTCTGTTATTCTCTTGTAATCCTTTGTAGGCAGTGAGCCTCTATTTGAGTAGTGAGCTCTGGGCAGTGAGCTCGAATGCATGTGCATTCTCATTTGTAAAAATACTTTTAACGGGGTATTAATTTTGTGGGTTGACCCCCACCGTGGTTTTTCCCTTAACTGGGTTTCCATACTAAAAATCTTGGTGTCAAGTGTGTTATTTATGCTTCTTCTCATGTGTTATTGATTCATGCTTTAATGTTTATTTGATTGTAAGTTATAAAAGAAGATTAAAGGTAGAAAAGTTTAAATTGTTTGACAAATGATTCACCCCCCCTCTCAGTTGTTCAGACTAATTCCAACACAACTTGCACGACAAGCTAGGTTCAATTATGCATTTTATAGTTATTATTTTTCATGTAATCAATTTGGACATAAAGCAATAAACTACAAAATTAGACCTAGGAGAATGGATAGGCATGATTTTGTAGGAAAAATTCCTTTTGCCCCTTTAGTTGATATGAATGATATTTGTTATAATTGTAACAACTATGGGCATATTGCCAAATTTTGTAGACGTGTTTATACAACCTTCTAGATAGGAGAAAAGGAGATTTACTCCTCCAAGGCAAGATAGACCTACTCATGCTTTTGTACAAAAACAAGGAAAACACAATCCTCTTCATGTCACAAGAAAGAGTCTACACTCCTTGCTCAGGAGAAAGAACCAACAAAACATTTTGAGGAAAAAGAGAAAAGTTCAAAAAGGCATTGGGTAGAAAAGAAGGATGAAAAGTCTATGTTAGTCCAAACAACTTTTCATGCCAAAGGACAAGGCAATCCTTGGGTGATAGATAGTGGATTCTCTAGTCATATGACTAGAGATAAGAGCAAGTTCACCATTTTAGAGAAATGGAATGGTGGTTTTGTCAAGTTCAGTGATAACACCACTGCTAAGATAGCTGGAAAAGACACATTATGCATAGATGGTAAAATTGATGCTCAAGATGTGTTTTATGTAGAGGGATTACAACATAATTTGCTCAGTGTCAGCGAGATGTGTGCTGAGGGGTATAACTTGTTATTTCATGCTAGTGGATGTGAGATAAGAAAAGCTAGCTCTAGTAAACTTGTTTTTGAGGCAAATAGAAGAAAACAACAACCTATACCATTTGAATGAGGTGAAGGGTGGAAGATGTCTATTAGGGAAAACTGATGAGAGTTGATTATGGCACAAAAGGATGGACCACATCAACTTTGACCATCTAGTGAAGGTCAACAAGAGGAATGCAGTCAGACATATGCCTAGTATTGGCAATCTAGAAAATACCTTCTATAAAGAATGTCAAGAAGGGAAGCAAATAAGGGTCAGTTTCAAGACAAAGGAATTTTCAACCTCAAAACCTCTTGAATTGATACATACAAACTTGTGTGGACCAACCAGAACCAAAAGTATCAATGGAGAAACGTATGTAATGTTGTTGATAGAAGATTATGTTGGCAACATGGTCAAGAGAGACTACTGATATGTTGGAGATTTAATGTTGTCATTGATGGCAACAACCGGATATGATTGGAGACAGTTCTTGAGACAAGTTGTGTATAACATTTTGGTCTGGAAAGAATGACTTAGTCAAATTGACTAAGTGTTGGTAGTTTACTAAGGCAGTGACAGTGATTCACTAGTACTCCTCCAGAGATGAAGATTTAGGTGTGTAGTTCTGGTATGTTACACATAATTATTACATAATTCTATATTCCAAGTTTCATGTCTCAAAAATCTTTGAAAGCCATATTGTGAATTGCCGAAGTTTGGGTAAACAAAGTCCAGTCGGGAATAGTGCAAAACACCTGAGTATTTTGGTCCACATTCCTTTGGTATTAATTGTTTCAATGTGTCATTTGGAGGTGTTGTAAACACATATGAGAAGTATCTAATTCCAAATTTGTAGATTCTGAAGTCTACTGGAAGATCATCTACAATCTTCCAAGTATTGACATTTAGTTGGACAGTGTTTCACAAAGATAGAGTCATCAGTTCAAAGATCTGATCCTCACCATATAAGAATATTATGATCTATAGTTATGAAGGTATGATTGGTGATGCCTAATGAATGTTTGATATGAATCTTGGAGTCCCATGTGATCCACACTAGAAGTTGTGATATGATAGACAACATGGTTAAGAGTATACTTAAGAATGAAGCCAACACTTAGTTGGATCTGTTGGTTTTTTCTCAGACTGGATGCTTATTCCCAGATTTCCCTACAAGGTAGCCATCAATGATCAACAGGATCTCTGGGCCAGGGGCCAACAGTATAGGAGATAGACTCTATATTTTATCTCTTCTTCTTTAGGCTCTGCAAAACCTAGGGGGGTATTCCCTACTCAACATCCATGGGGATATGCATACAAAGGCTGGGATGCTGACAGAAAGTAGATAAGTCCTCTTGTAAGTAGACCAAAACTGCAAGATAAGAGCAAAGGGGTTGGCTTTGGGCCTATTTTCAGTTGTAGACAGAGGACTTGGATCCTAAAACTAATTCTAATGTCCTAATGGCTGTATTAGAGTTTGATTTTGATTTTATGTTTGGATGCAAAGCTGGACATGGTTATAACACTAACACAAAGCAAGATTGGTGCCTATCCAGGGCCTGGAGTCAGTAGACATACACCTGTGAATGATATGCATGAACAACTAAAACTGGATTTCAGGGGGATACATATGATACCTGCCTTACAGATATCTCCCAATACAAAGTGTTAAGCTATCTATACTTATGGCATCCCTATTGCAGTATATCCTTCCCAATATTCAATCTGAGAACAATTTAATCTACCCCTTGAGCAGAAGTTAAGAGATCAAACATTCAACACAGGAATTCTATGTTCTAGAATCTTGGATATTCCTTAAATATCTGGACTCAAAAGAAAGATACATGCAACACTGGAGACAGAATTAGCACAACACATGCAAACATAGCATTACTCATGTAGGATAAACCATGAAATCAATGGATTCATGCAAAAACATACCACAGGAGATACATAAACTCACAAGTTTTGCTGCACAGAGCAACCAAATTAGCTGTATTGCATTACAGAGCCAAAGATGTTTAACTTTCAACAACCAAAAATGAGTAACACTTCTAGCTTAAAAACCAGCCAGAGGGAAGTGTACTCAGCATTAATTACATGGTTGACCAAAAATTTTGCCAGATACACAGTATCAGAAAAATGGCGCTCAACGCACTGAATACAGCAGGTAGGGGAGGAGACAAGAAGGGATCTCGAGCCATGAGCCACTAGCCATGGATGCACAACTTCAGTCGGGTACTAGATCCGTCCACACCATCGCCCATACTTCAACAACAACTACCATTAATGTCCATCTACCCCGCAGCCATCGGGAAAACATCAAACAGTGCATCACAACCGTTTCCCGCCAAAATGCACTTAACCGCAATTTCAAAATAATACAGGGAGATTAATCCCACATGCATGGTGTGGAGAGCCCCCTACCGCTTTATACACATGGCCACATACATAATAAGCATCGAGTGCTTTTACCACACTCGACCCACGATCCTTCGCACAAAGCCTATCGCCAAGACCCAAGCAATCGGCACACCCCACAATTCTCCCGCTGACCTCATTTGTCTCATTGATAGCCACACTACACTCCACTCCATCGGCCAGAGACAAACCATCGGCCTAGCAAGAAACCCCTCTGCCGATAGAATAACTCTTGCCAATAACACATCGGCTCGCCACCTTTGTCGGTGTGACATACACCGTCAGAACGACCAAAATCTCCCCAGCTGATGAAGAGTGCCACGCCGATGCCTGCATATGCAAACATCCTTCAGATGTTCAAAAATCATCCTGACGTTAGCATTATCATCTGCACGACCACCCTCATCGGCACAACCTGATGCATTGGAGGAAGATCCTCCTGCTTAGCCGATACCAAATGTCTGGCCGATGAACATCCTGATGACGTCACCGTCATGTCCTGCTAACGTCATCAGCATATCTGCCTACTGCACACCTCCTCATATCTGGATGACGTCACCGTCATATTCGCAACATCGGGGGATCTCTACAAGGTGACTAGTGTTAGAAATATGACCCCCCTCGGACCTTAATGACGTCACCACAAATCGGCATCAGGATGATATTTGGAAATATGATGATGATGACAACCCACCCCTAGAATATCATGATGATGATGACCTCCTCTCCTTAAGAAAATATGATGCTGCAGCTGAAAAATGCTGAGGAGGTCCAACACTTAGGAAATTTTGGATTTTAGAGAGGGGACCATGCCAAAAACCTTGAACATAAATTATTACCAATAGGCACCTTGACCTTCTATCGATGACCCTTTTCTCCTTTCATTTTCCTTTATCGCTTTTGTATATGCAAATCCAAATGCATATACAACATACAGGGCAGACGTCAAATGTTATAGATCGAACAGAATTTTGGTTCAGGTCCAGCTTGCATATACTTTCATTGCATATCTGAATGTATATTTTGTTTGTATGCTGAATATACAAACACAAACATACAAGCAGGGAATCTAATGAGAATATTCCAGATACATTCCTCCCCTGTATATTGAACATGTACAAACTTGTTTGCATAAGACTGCGGCAGGCCCCACCAAATGTATATCAGCCAACGTATATTTTCCTTTGTATATGACCCAATATACAAAGCGGGAATATTCCCTTCATCGGCCAGACCAACACCGTTGGCCAAACACACACCGATGATGAACATTACGCCGATGGCACATCACTACCACCAATTAGATCGCCAAGAAGCCTGCGAGGTCATGTCAATGGGCAAGAAGATATAGGGTTCAAATGAAGAAACCCTCTAAACATGAAAAATCAACCTCCAGGTCAAAATGGGTACCAACACTGGCTCCGAATGGGGACGTGCAGGTGAAAACCTGCAGCGAGAACTAGATCTCCGGGCAGACCAGGCAAAAACTAAAAAGGCACGAACATGTACAAGACATTTACAATATATACATATTTTTACACATGTGCACAGAGACAAGTCATCTATGCAAAATAGAACTTAAGGAATTGGCCATGCATAGGCAATTCCAGAAATTCACCATCTAGGGCCTGGAGGAAATAAGAGTCCTCCCCATGGGTATTGCAAATCTGATATGGGTCCATCCATAAGGGTTTGAATTTACCATGTTTACCCCTGTCCTAATTTTTTGCATTCCAGATGAGTACCAGATCATTGACCTGAAACTTCCTTTTTGTAGCTCTCCTATCAAACAGATATTTCACATCTTGTTGTCTCTTGAGATTGATCTGGTGTGCTTTCCTTCTGTTCTCATCCAGTGCAACCAGCTGGTTCACTCTTTCTGTCATGGAATCTTCAATCTCCTCATCACTATCCTGGATAAATTTGTAAACTGTTAGGAGATTGCTTATAGGCAATCTGGCTGATGCACCATATACTAGCTCAAAGGGTGACATCCCAATAGCCTTTTTTATTGTCACCCTGTCAGCCCATATTGCCAACTTTAATTTTGAGTCCCAAGCTCTCTTATTCTTGTCTAGTATCCTCTTGATAATTTTCATGATGCTTTTATTGCTTGATTCTGCTTGACCATTTCCTTGTGGGTGGTATGGTGATGCATATGATAGATTTATCCCATATTTAGTGCAAAAATCAATAAACTCACCTGATCTGAAGCACATAGCATTATCAGTAACTATCTTGAATGGTACTCCAAACCTGATGATAACATTTTCCATTATGAAATCCGTTATCAGCTTACTTGTAGCTCTCTTAGTTGGAATGGCCTCAATCCATTTGGTAAAGTAATCAGTTGCCACCAAAATCCAACTGTGTCCCCCACTTGACTTGTCTGCAATTTCCCCTATGAAGTAAATTCCCCATTGCTGAAATGGAGCATCCACAGTTACAGTTCTGAGGGGTAAAGCACCATCATATCTCAATTTTCTTGAGAATCTCTGGCAAGGGTCACACTTCCTCACTAACCTTTGTGCATCTGAAAAGAGAGTGGGCCACCAATATCCTACTCTGAGAATCTTATGGGCTATTGTTTGGGTAGTATAATGTCCACCACACAATCCTTTATGCATGTCATTCAAAACATTGTTAGCTACATCTTCATCCACACATCTCAGCAGCACACCATCAGGGTTTTTCCAGTATAGCTCACCTTGAACAATAACATACCTAATTGCATGTAACTTTAAAGTCCTCTTTTGACTATCATTGAAATGGGAAGGACAATTCAGATTTTGCAAGTAGTATATAATGTCCTTGTACCATCCAGATCTTGATACATTTACATTCTCATTTTGGACTGCATTAACTTGGCATGCTTCCAAGTTTGACTGTGCCATCATCTTGGCTAATCCTTGTCCTCTTACCAACTTGGTAATTTGTATTTCTATGTTGAACTCCTGCAGTTTGCTTATCCATCTACACCTTCTTCCAGTCACCTCCTGTTGAGTAAATATGTCTTTAACTGCTGCATGGGGTACATATGCAATTATATGTGATCCTACCAGGTATGGTCTGAAACTTTTGATGGCTTTGACTAGTGCATATGCCTGTTTTTCCATAATATCATATTTCAACTCAGCAGCCTGCAAGGACATACTGAAGAAAGCTATGGGTTGTTCAAATCCATCTTCATTTTTTTGTAGCAAACATGTAGCAACAGTGTGAAAGGAAGCAAATGAAAACAACTGGAACGGCTTAAAAAAATCAAGAGATTTAAGAACAGGGGCCATTTTGATTGCCTCTTTGATACTCTAAAATGATTCAATTGCTTTACTTTCCCAGTGAACAGTTGCATCCTTCTTCATCATCTTGGAAATGTTCCTTGTGGTTTCTACAAAGTTGGGAACAAATCTCCTAACAAAATTTATCTGTCCAAAGAAGGACTGAACTCCTTTTACAGTTTTTGGCATTTGAATTTTGTCAATAGCAGCCACTCTCTCTGGATCTATCCTAACTCCATCCTTGGAAACAATGTGCCCTAGGTGTTTTCCTTCAACTACCCCAAAAGTACACTTCTTTGGGTTGAGAGAAATGCCATACTCTAGTGCTCTAATGAAAATCTGCTCCAAGTGCATACAATGCTGCTCTTCCTTCTTTGAATATGCAGTCAAATCATCTTGATATACAGCCAGGATTGAATCAATCAACCCTGCAAAAGCAACATCCATTGCTCTTTGAAATGTAGCACCTGCATTTGTTAGGCCAAATGGCATTCTAACATACACATAAGTTCCCCATGGAGTGGTGAAGGCAGTCTTATACTGTTCTGATTCCTTTACCTTCACCTGATTATAACCTAAAAATCCATCCATCATGGACAAGAGTTCACAACCAGTCACTCTCTGCAACATAGCTTCCATATTAGGCAGTGGATAGTTATCCTTTAAAGAGGATACATTTATGTTCCTGAAGTCAACACAAAGCCTAATATCACCATTCTTTTTTCTGACTAGGACAAGGTTAGATACCCAAGTTGAATGTCTGATTGGCAGAATTATTCCAGCCTCCCTAAGCTTTTTGAGTTCCTCTTGCATCTTTGGAGCTAAGGTAGGATTAATAGGTCTTTGCCTTTGTCTAAATGGCTTAGCTCCCGGCTTCAATGGGATCTCATGCTGGAATAAATCTTCCCTATAGGCTTTTAGGTCCTCATATGACCAAGCAAAAACATGTTTGTACCTTTTCAGTAATGCAATCAGCATACTCCTGATGTGTGGTTTGAGCTGTTTACCAATGTATACTTTCTTGGGGGTCTGAGATGTTCCCAAATTTATCTCTTCTAAATCCTCCTTGTTTGTGGGAGATGTCTTTGTGACCAATTGGTCTCTACTGTCAAAAGCTCTTTCCAAAGCTACTAACCCTCTAGGGATTTTATTAGTCTTCAACTGAATTATCTCTTTCCCCATAAGAGTTTCTTTTCCATCTATGGTTTCTACAAAAGTTTGAAATCAATTTCTTGATTCTCATATTCATCTATGCAGTGCAAAATTTTTAACAAGTCCCTATCATCATTAAACACTTGCCAACTACATATGTTCTCTGGTACTGCAGGCCTGATTTTAACTTCTACATTTGTAACATCTGACAGAGTGATGTCATCTGGTCTTATTGCAACATTAGCTAAGAAATCGGCCATAACATTCTTGGATCTCTCTACCCAGCCTATTGAAAATGCATCAAATAGTTCAATGGTATCCCAAACAGCATGCTTGTATTGTTTCAATCTTTTATTTTTTGAAGCATACCTATCTCTAATTTGGGATACAATCAGCTCAGAATCACCAAATACTCTTAGCATTTTGATTCCATGTTTGAGGGCTATATTTAGGCCTAAGAGTAAAGCCTCATATTCTGCAATGTTGTTTGTGCAAACAAATCTCAGCAAGAAAGAGAATTTGAGGAGCTTACCATTTGGAGACAAGAAAACAACTCCAGCTCCAGAGCCTTCTTTTGCACAAGCTCCATCAAAAAACATAGTCCATAAACCTTGCTGGTCCAGCTCTTTAATGCAGACATTTTTCTCTTTGTCTTCCTTATCATCTGAGACAACCTTGAAGTTATCACAGTCAGTGTTTACAAAGCATATCTGTTCCTCAGCTTCTTGGTCTTCCACTATCTCTGATGATCTTTGTCCTCTAATTAGCTTAACATCCGTGCCATTCATTGGAATCATGGCATATGACAGGTCCAGCTGCATACTTCCACCAATTAGTGCTGCCCATCTTCTTGACAGCAACATACCATACTGTGGCTTGATGTCAACCACCGTTATATTCATTTTATATCTTTTTTCAGGAAATGATGCCAATTTGAAATCTACATCCTTCATGATTCCAATAACTGGTACCTCTCTAGCATCCATAGCATAACATTTTCCACATTCCTTGTCAATTTTCAATCCAGCTTGTTGCATGATGGCCAAAGGCATGACATTTGTAGATGCTCCAGAATCAAGCATACAATTTTTGATTATTTTTCCATTTATAACCAGGGATACATAAAATGGTTCCACTTGTGAAGGACACTTTGTCATAGTCACTCCTAAATACACCTCAGGAGCCTCATCTTCTTCATTACATATGACATGTTTGTCACCCTGGATCTGAACATTTTGTTTAGCTTGAAAAGGCACCCCTGAAATTAGGGATACTGTCCTATTCTTGATTTCTTCCACTCTCATCAGTTCCATAAGCGGAACAGAGACTTTTACCTGGGAGAGGACTTGAGCTATATCAAATGGAGCATAATTTTGTATAACAGTTGTAGCTTGCTCCACAATCTTGTTTTTATCCTGAACTGATTTAGCTTTTACTTTCATAGTTCCCTGATCATCATTCTTGTCTTGGGAACCTTTGCTTTGATCTTCAGCTTGGGGGATTATATTTTCTAGTCCTTGAGATTCATGACCTATTCTTTGTCTAAAATTCTATTTATTATTAACCCACTGCCTCTTTTGTGATTCAATCCCCTTATGACCATGCAGTGGCTGACCTGTAGAAATACCTTTTGGCTGATGTGAGCTGCTTACTTGATTTTTACCTC
Source organism: Cunninghamia lanceolata (assembly GCA_027924645.1). Taxonomy (NCBI): domain Eukaryota; kingdom Viridiplantae; phylum Streptophyta; class Pinopsida; order Cupressales; family Cupressaceae; genus Cunninghamia; species Cunninghamia lanceolata. Next base: position 30,395,636 of record BSBN01000193.1, read on the forward strand.
TGAGATTATAGTTGCTTTTGACTTGAGCAACTGCTGCAGCTGTGAAGGCCCTAATTTCCTCATCAGAAGGTCATTGTAAGTTACTTAGAAAATTGTGTGAGCTCTGAGCATACACATAGCTTTCTTCATTACCTTCATCATAAGAGTCCTGTTGACAGGCCTGAATTCCATCATCTGTACTCTCATCAGCACTATAAATGGGGTATCCATTGTTTATGGACATCATATTAACATGATCATCTTACACATAATGTGGCTCATTGCACTCATTACAAGATGTAACATTATCACACAAGAACTGAGCAATCATACACTGTGACTGTGAATGTGGCATCTGACAAATTATACACCATGGAGTATCATCAACAATATTTATAGCTTTCTTTAGAGGATCAGGAGTTTCTTTGACATGTTGAGCTCTCTGATTTGTGTTGTTGTGTGGGAATATAGGCTTACCATTATGCCAATTGGTATTATAAGGCATATCATGCAATGATGGCCTCTTTTCCTGCCTTTGATAGACTTGCCTATTAGGACCTATCCCTTTTTCACTTCTAGCTATTCTATAGCTTAGGTCTTAACAACATTTGCCAATTTGTCTATCTTATCTTCAGGGGCAGACGTATTACCTTGAGTGTTCTGAGGCTTGTTTGGATTGTGCAGAATTTTCACATCATCCCTTCTGTTTGTCTTGCCTGATGCTTTCCTATTGTTCTCAATATTCACTGCAATTCTGAAAGCATCCCTGATAGTAGCAGGACCTTTATCTCTTAATCCATATGCAGTTTTTGCATCAAAGGCATTGATATACAATATTATGCACATAGGTTCATTTGGCCTCATGTGATGTGGTAATTTGTTTTAACACTTTAGTAAATCTTGCATTAAAATCTACAACCTGCTCATTTGACCCTTTAGTGATACTGGTAAACTCATTTACAAAAAAGCTAGGGTCAGTTTTGTCACCATATTGCTCCTTGAACATCCTTTTAAAATCATCCCATGATGAAATACTCCGGTCAGGAAGATTCTTATACCATTCCTTGGCCTCATCAACCAAAGATTGCATGAATGACTTCATGAAAACATCCTCATGTTCTACCTCAAAGTTATCCATGACATTTTGAAAAGCCTTTAGATGATCTTCTCCTGACACTGTGTTGTTTCCTAAAAATTTAGGCACTTGCAGCCTTAGATGCTTGTCAATGGGATTAGGATACCCAGGAATACCATCAAACACCAACTGTCTGAATCTATCTAGCTGCATGGGCTGTCTATCAAACTGATTAACATTGATGTTTCTGTTTGCATTCTGGTTTCTTACATTGTTCAGTGGTATCCTAGCATCATTCACATTTTGTCTTTGATCATTATGTTGATATTGCACTTCATTTCTCTGTTGATGTCTTTGCACATTTGCATTCTGAAGGGTAGGGATTGAATTATTTTGGGCAGTCCTTAAAGCTTGCACTTTCCGCCTCAGGTCATCTCTGATTGTTATTGCCTGCTGATATTCGAACTCAGCCCTTAAGCTCCTAATTTCATCAGCTAGTTCTTCCTCGCTAGGCCTAGAAGAGGATGGTTTTACCATATTCTGATCTTCATTATCATCATCCCTTAAGGATTCAGCTTCTTCAAATCTGTCAGGAGAATCATGAAAAGGACTCTCCTGAAACACCTCTGACCTTATTCTCAAACCATTACCCTGCTGTCTTTCATACACACTCTGGATTTCAGCCTCATTGTTTGAAAAATAAGGTACTGTCTTGTCTGAAGACCTTGGATTATCCTAAATAAAATCATTTTTCTTGGGGCTAGGAGAACCATCTTGACTGGCTCGAACAGTCCCCTTTTTTCTATACATCATTTTTATGGGTAGCTCTTCAAATAAAGGATTTTGTTGGGATCTTCTCCCCTGCATATAAGTTTCACTTTGACCGGTTGGGAGCTTACTTCGGAGTCGCCACCTATTACTAGGAACTATTTTCTTTTGTAAATCAGGGTTCTTTCACAAGATTCCCCAACAGAGTCACCAATTTCTGTTGGTTTTTTCCCAGACTGGATGCTTATTCCCAGATTTCCCTACAAGGTAGCCATCAATGATCAACAGGATCTCTGGGCCAGGGGCCAATAGTATAGGAGATAGACTCTATATTTTATCTCCTCTTCTTCTTCAGGCTCTGCAAAACCTAGGGGGGTATTCCCTACTCAACATCCATGGGGATATGCATACAAAGGCTAGGATACTGACAGAAAGCAGATAAGTCCTCCTGTAAGTAGACCAAAACTGCAAGATAAGAGCAAAGGGGTTGGCTTTGGGCCTATTTTCAGTTGTAGACAGAGGACTTGGATCCTAAAACTAATTCTAATGTCCTAATGGTTGTATTAGAGTTTGATTTTGATTTTATGTTTGGATGCAAAGCTGGACATGGTTATAACACTAACACAAAGCAAGATTGGTGCCTATCCAGGGCCTGGAGTTAGTAGACATACACCTGTGAATGATATGCATGAACAACTAAAACTGGATTTCAGGGGGATACATATGATACCTGCCTTACAGATATCTCCCAATACAAAGTGTTAAGCTATCTATACTTATGGCATCCCTATTGCAGTATATCCTTCCCAATATTCAATCTGAGAACAATTTAATCTACCCCTTGAGCAGAAGTTAAGAGATCAAACATTCAACACAAGAATTCTATGTTCTAGAATCTTGGATATTCCTTAAATATCTGGACTCAGAAGAAAGATACATGCAACACTAGAGATAGAATTAGCACAACACATGCAAACATAGCATTACTCATGTAGGATAAACCATGAATCAGTGGATTCATGCAAAAACATACCACAGGAGATACATAAACTCACAAGTTTTGCTGCACAGAGCAACCAAATCAGCTGTATTGCATTACAGAGCCAAAGATGTTCAACTTTCAACAACCAAAAATGAGTAACACTTCCAGCTTAAAAACCAGCCAGAGGGAAGCGTACTCAGCATTAATTACATGGTTGACCAAAAATCCCACCAGATACACAGTATCAGAAAAATGGCGCTCTACGCACTGAATACAACAGGTAGGGGAGGAGACAAGAAGGGATCTCGAGCCATGAGCCGCCAGTCGTGGATGTACAACTTCAGTCAGGTACCAGATCCGTCCACACCATCGCCCATACTTCAGCAACAACTACCATTAATGTCCATCTACCCCATAGCCATCGGGAAAACATCAAACAGTGCAATGCAACCGTTTCTCGCCAAAACGTACTTCACCACAGTTTCAAAATAATACAGGGAGATTAATCCCACATGCATGGTGCAGAGAGCCCCCTACCACTTTATACACGTGGCCACATGCATAATAAGCATCGAGCGCTTTTGCCACGCTCGACCCACGATCCTTCGCACAAAGCCTATCGCCAAGACCCAAGCCATCGGCACATCCCACAATTCTCCCGCCGACCTCATTTGTCTCACCGACAGCCACACTACACTCCACTCCATCGGCTAGAGACAGACCATCGACCTAGCAAGAAACCCCTCTGCCGATAGAACAACTCTTGCCGATAACACATCAGCTCGCCACCTTTGTCGGTGTGACATACACCATTGGAACGACCAAAATCTCCCCAGCCGATGAAGAGTGCTACGCCGATGCCTGCATATGCAAACATCCTCCGGATGTTCAAAAATCATCCTGACATTAGCATTATCATCTGCACGACCACCCTCATCGGCACAACCTGATGCATCGGAGGAAGATCCTCCTGCTTAGCCAATACCAAATGTCTGGCCGATGAACATCCTGATGACGTCACCATCATGTCCTGCTGACGTCATCAGCATATCTGCCTACTGCACACCTCCTCATATCTGGATGACGTCACCGTCATATTCGCAACATCAGGGGATCTCTACAAGGTGACTAGTGTTAGAAATATGACCCCCCTCGGACCTTAATGACGTCACCTCAATTCGGCATCAGGATGATATTCGAAAATATGATGATGACGACAACCCATCCCTAGAATATCATGATGATGATGACCTCCTCTCCTTAAGAAAATATGATGTTGCAGCTGAAAAATGTTGAGGAGGTCCAACACTTAGGAAATTTTGAATTTTGGAGAGGGGACCATGCCAAAAACCTTGAACATAAATTATTACCAATAGGCACCTTGACCTTCTATCGATGACCCTTTTCTCCTTTCATTTTCCTTTATCGCTTTTATATATGCAAATCCAAATGCATATACAACATACAGGGCGGACGTCAAATGTTATAGATCGAACAGAATTTTGGTTCGGGTTGGGCTTGCATATACTTTCATTGCATATCTGAATGTATATTTTGTTTGTATGCTGAATATACAAACACAAACATACAAGCAGGGAATCTAATGAGAATATTCCAGATACATTCCTCCCCTATATATTGAACATGTACAAACCCGTTTGCATAAGACTACGGCAGGCCCCACCAAATGTATATCAGCCAATGTATATTTTCCTTTGTATATGACCCGATATACAAAGCGGGAATATTCCCTTCATCGGCCAGACCAACACCGTCGGCCAAACACACACCGATGATGAACATTACGCCGATGGCACATCACTACCACCAATTAGATTGCCAAGAAGCCTACGAGGTCATGCCGATGGGCAAGAAGATATAGGGTTCAAATGAAGAAACCCTCTAAACATGAGAAATCAACCTCCAGGTCAAAATGAGTACCAACAGGATTGATGTACGATAAAGGTATTTTGTTTAGATCATCATACTAAGTGATTCTATAATAGGTCCACACCTATATGAAGGTTCTTGAATGATTGTATGTGTTCGCATTGCTGATTGTGCAAAGGATCAAGCTGACAAGGTATAATTTTTGTGTACACCTTTCATATTTGGTATGCTGACCTAGTTTTGAGTTAAATCTTGTTGCAGATATATATACTTGATAGATTTTGATGTTAGAATTATGATATAATGCAAATGTGTTGTGAACTTATTTTGTATGTGATTTTTGTGATCTAAAAAGTGCAGTAAGGGTTAAAAAGACTGAAGTTCACATCATATGTGAACAGGGAAGAGAAACAAAGCAGGCATAATGAAGACCTTTGAATCTATACTCAATGGAACTACATTCCAACATTTAGTAGATGCAATTGTAACAGTTCTTTCCTGGAAGTGAGCCACCCTTTCTCTATCTTCTTTCTTTATGGCAGTGAGCCTATTGCAGTGAGCACTTCTTTGGATAGTGAGTCCTTGGACAGTGATCCAGTTTTGATATTATAATATATTGTGAGCTAACACTCACCGTGGTTTTTCCTTTTTTGGGTTTTCCATGTAAAAATCCTGGTGTCTATGTCTTATGACTTTATTTCTGCTCTTCTTATGTTTATTTTGCTTTCATGTTATTGAATTCAGTAAATGGATTAAAGAACATGTGAAGGAATGGTTTTATAGAATACTGATTCACCCCCTCTTAGTATTCCTTGTGTTCAACAATTGGTATTCGATTGAGGAAGATCTGGGAAAGTGAACACATGGAAACCAGAAGATATCCTACTCATCCAGAAGCAATTCATCTAGGTAGTGTTACAATTGATGATTGCACATATGTCAACAATAAAGAACTAAAAATTGCTCTTGAAGATCTTGATAAATATGAAGCAGATATCCAGGATTTGAAGGAGAATGTCAAAGAAGCTAATGAATGCATCCTGAAGCTAAGAGAGCAAGTCAAGAGATCAAAGGAAAGGAACAAAGAGCTAAGTGAACAATTAAAAGCAGCAAATGAAACCCTAAGTAGTTTATCAATGCTGGTTGAAGAGAAAGAAGAGATTGAGGAGCATTTAAATCAAGTTTTGAAAGGCAAGTCTGAAGAATGTGAAAGTTAGATGTTGTGCTTCTAAAGCATGATCTGGAAGTAGCTAATAGCTATAAAGAAAAGTTTAAACTAAGTTCTGCAAAACTTGATGAGTTGATTGACAGCCAGAAAAGTCTAGATGACAAGCAAGGTTTGGGTTTTGAAAGAGGAGAAAGTTCTAAATTAGGACAAGCTAACACTAAGATGAAGAGAGTCAAAGGCAACCAGGTTTGGAATTAGAGAAGTAGACCTAGAATGTTAGAGTTGGCTATGATTGGAGCCACCCAGGATCTAGGACTTCATGAAAGCACAAGAGAGATCAAATGAAAGAATGATGCTATTCTATCATTGAATGCAAAAGAAGGATTATTGTTGTTACAATGTACATGATATGCCTTGCTTATAAAGGCAAGGTGAGAGCTAGAAAGGTGGAGAGGTAGGTGGAGTGGAAAGTGGAGATATTCCTACAACATGTGCCAATTAGAGGATGATAACTAATTGCACATGTGGAGGATAAGACAACTCACTCCAACTATCAACAACTCAACACACAACTAGACTTAACTAGACACAACTAGACATCTAGTAGACTCACTAAGTCAACTTAACATGTGTGATTAATGTGTGATGTGTGAATATTATTTAACTAGTAAATAGTTAAATAAGATGAATTATCCACACTAGGGTAAACCAGTTAGGTGATAACCCTGTTCACACCAACATAGAAGACCTCTGGTCAGGCAACCAAATGCTCAAAGGTACACATATTTCAATGGCTATTGCTTCAAATGAAATAAGTTTGGTCATAGGGCTACTCAGTGTAGGAGTAGAATGAATCAAAATGTCCCATCATTCTCTAGTCAGTGTTTTAATTGCAAGAGAATTGGTCATAAAGCAAATGAATGTAGGAGTTTGATAAGGAATGGTTTTAACAACGTAAAGAATACTTAATCTTTCAATGGAAAATGCTTTGCATGCAATAGATTTGGGCATATGGCTAACTAGTGCAGATCAAGAATGAATCCTATCAATGAAAGGAACCAAGGATAGAGGAATATTGTTTGCTACAATTGCAATAGACCTAGACATGTTGCAAAATTCTGCAAAAGCAAGAATGTGAAAATAAACTATTCTGCAGAAAAGAGGTAAACAAAGTAGAGGGAAGATAAGGGAAAGAGTAAGGTTGATCTGACAGAAACCAAGAAGGAAATGAGCAAGATTTGGATTAAGAAGGATGTAAAAGAGGTCAAGGATGGATCTGCACCAGCTTCTGGTGCAGATACTTCCTACAGGAAGTAAATTGGGAGCTCTGGCTCAGGGGGAGCTTTTATTGAAAACCTTGATCCCCTATCCAGATAATTGGTGCTAAGATTCAACACAAGGATATGAGTTAATGAGCTATTTGATTAATCTTTTGAAGAAGTTATCGGTAGAAAAAGATTTAATGCAATGCATTGCGGAGCAATCTTGATTGACTATGGTTCACAATGAAATGTTTGACAGCTTTTGGGAGAACAACATTTACGACGATTAGGTTTTTGCAAACAAAGGTTAAAAAGGGTTGCATCTAAAAGATTAATCACTTTGCATTCAAGTTTTCAAGCATCCAAGGAGATCAAAAGAAGAACCCTAAGCGACTTTAGTGATTTCTAGTGATTCAAAGCAAAGAAAACCCTAATTTTAGCAAAAAGAGGTATTTACATTTAAAACCCTACTGTGAAATTATTTGAATCATTATGGAAATGGTAACACCACAAGTAATCGATATCACTGAGAGAACTTGATTGAAATTCAAGAAACACCCATTCAAATCAATGGAAGTCGACCCTAATGGTGCCTTTTTGAGAGTACCATATGGTGTAATGCATAAGGAAGACATTAGGGCATACATCCATGTTGCCCTAAAAGAACATGGTGGTAGCCAACTTATAGATTTGCACCTAAAACATCTAACTGGTGATGATTTTAATTTGAAGGAAGAATATAAGGCATTGGAGAAAAAGAAATTCATACAATATACAGACTTCCAAATGTTTGCAGAGGACGAATGGGTTCAATATGTGCTCCATAGAATTTATGATGAATTTATGTGGCTTGAAGAACCCTTCATGATTACAAAGGAGGCTATAAGGGCTATAAAAAGATTAAACTCTACTAGAACAGTGCCTGTACTAAAGGCTGTAAAGAATAGCATTGTGATGGAGGCCACCAGAGCTCAATTCGATAAAAGGGGATTGACAATTAACACAATTACAGACCATGTAGTAAGGTTCGCATCGATGGTAATCAAATACAAGATATATTTCACAAACCGGGAGAACTCTGTCTCTAGTACAACTTTCTACACTGCTTATGAGATGGTCAAGAAGAACATAGACTACAACCTCTGTGAGTTGCTCTGGCAACAATTGATGGAGAATTTAAAGAAGACAAAGGAGTCTAAATATCCCTTCAAATATGGTACATTGAGCATCTGCCTATTTTTCTATTTCATGAAAGAATTACAAGGAATGAAGAACTTGTTCTGGTTTGATAACCAACCTATTGCCTCACAAATAAGGAATCTTTTAAATAGCATAGGAAGCCATGATGCACAGAATGTAGCCTTGTGGGGGTATTTCAAAAACTTTCAAAAGGCAATGCAATCTAAGGAAAGAATACCTAAGACAATTGTGGAAAAGTACAAAAATGACATACTTTATTGTAAATAAGGATCAATGCATGATGATGGTTGTGGAGCCAAGGATAGTTTGGGTCCTTCCAATGGGTTATGAAGTAGTTGAAAATGTGTTGAATGGTTATGATGAGCTCATGTTGAGCAAACCTAGGGACACCACAAAAGAAAGATTTGAAACCTATGAAGAAATCTCTGTCAAAGTGCATGTTGAATTGAGAAAGCCTGAATTTGTAAAGAAGGCTAGGAAAATGGCAGAAGAATATGCCTAGAGCAAGGGGTTCACTAAAGAACAGATTGTAGAAACAAGAGCAAAGGTAGCAGCAGTAAGGGCAACTGAAGAGAAGAAGCAAGGTGAACCTAAAAAGGCTCCAAAAGAGCCTAAGAAGAAAGTGAAGGAGCCTGCAGTAACAAGGAAAAGAACAAGAGGTTCAACCTCTACTCAAAATACAATAGCATCGACGGTCCCACACCTTCTATGAGTGTGGAAGCACTTGCAAAGGAAACCACTACAAAAGAGCACAAGAGAAAGAAAACAAAAGGTAAAAGGATGTATGTTAGTATAGGAGCTGATGATGATGAGATTGAGATAGATGAAGAGGTAGAGAAAATGAAGACCAAGGCCAGTGAAGTCTCAAAGAGCAAACATGACAAGCCTCCGGTAAAGGTAGAAAACAAGAAAAAGCTAAGGAAAATAGACACTGAGAAAGTAGAAGCTACAATAAATTTGGAAGATGTCCTAAATGCTATGGGAGCCCATGGAAATCTAAAGCCTATAGCACAACTATATGATGAGTACAGTGATGTAGACAAAGGCATCGTAGAGACTGCTTTGGTCATGTTACGCCGATGACCCACCTGTATCAGCGTGCTATGGAAGTTTCCTTCTGATGTGTTGGGTCATTCCACCGATCGGCGAGATATGTGACATTGGTGTGCCTGGAGGATGTTGCTCTGACACTTGGGGTCACTTTGATAAGGTCTTGGCATTGGCGGGAGGTGGAGCGATAAACCGCCAGTGGTTGGATCACTGGTCGCGTCAGGGAAAAGTGTGCGACGTTATATATACTAATGGTCTGGTATATAAAGTGATCAAAGGATCACTGCAGGATGAATGTGGGATAATTAGATCTCACGAAGTGAAAAGTCTGCGATGGAAGAAAGACTGCTTACCTGGTGAGATCTCATTGGCAGTGGACTTTTCAAAGATGCCGACATGAATTTTCAACCTGTATGGGCAGATTTTGACCGTCGATCTTGCCTGCGTGGAGCCCGAGCCTGCGGCTAAGGTTAAATGTTTCAAAAAACTGAGTGTTGGCACCATTTTTGCGCGCTCATTTGACATTCAACCAACCTGTTGCAAGGCGATGGGAAAAATGTCACATTTGCTTGCTTGCTCGAGGTTCAAGTTGCTTTTGTCGGTGGATTTTATGGTGAATCTGACTGGTTCAGCTACCAAAATTTATGAGGATCTGATTGTTTCATTGAAAAGATGGAGGGAGTGATCTCTGCATTTATGAAGTGGGGTCAGTGTGTAGGTGGCCAGAAGCTTGTGTGCTCCTTAAGAAGGAATCCATGGCTATTCTATAGAAGGTTGAAGACCTGGGCAATTTTTGGGAAAAATAACAAAAAACAGAGCATTTCTTGGCTGTTCTATCTCTTTTGTGAGTTTATGAGTTGCATTTTGAATGCACGTTGCACATATTTTTAGTTTCATGTCATTTTATATGAAAAATGCTTCATGGCATGTGTTTAGCTATTTGTCTCCATTTGTTGTATGCATCACTTCTTTTGAATCTGGTTGCTAAGGGTTTCTCAGATTCTAGGATATAGATTTCTATATTGCATGCTTGATCTCTAACTTCCATTCAAGGAGTGGATTAAATTGTTTTAGGTTAAGTATGAAGAAGAATGTATAGCAAGAGGGATGTTTGTAAGTAGAGGCAGTTGAATACTCATTCTTGGGTGGTATTTGTAAGGAAAATACCAGTCCTAACCCCTTGAAACTTGAATGCCAATGCAAATCATTCATTTGCATACGTCTAGTTGACTCCTTGCCCTGAGATAGGCACTGGTCTGCCCTGGTCTAGTAGTTATGACCCAAAACCCCTTGTCTTGCATCCAAAACATAAATACAAATCATTTCAAAATTCCAACCTATTAGTTTGTAGGAGTAGAAATAGGACCCCTACATACTCTCATTCTTAACCAGATAGATATATCCAAGAACACTGCCAATCTTGTGATTTATCACACAAATCTTGGTCCAAACATGAGAGTATTCTGCCTGCTATTGTAAAGCTAAATCTTTCTATTGGGTGAGTCAAAGATAAATCTTTAGCTATAGGGATACCCCCCTTGGTGCGGCAGAACCAGAAGTGAAGGGGAGGCAGCTCACGCAACCTCCTGTATTTGTTGGCCGAATCTGCCTGTGCATAGGAACTGGCAAATCCTCTGCCAATTCAGAGAAAAAGAACCAACAGGTTAGATTTTTGGAAATGTACAACAAAGCACTCATTGAAGTAATCACTGATCTCCCTGACAACTTGGCTAGTATCATGTCTTCTAGAAAAGAAGTAGCAATGGCTAAAGATGTAGAATTAAGAGAGCATGCATTGAGACAATTGTGTCCAAACATAACAGTTGAAGAGTAAACAAGAATCAACAAGATACTTGGGAGAAAGTTTGACATAAAAACAAGGACCAACACTCTGATGTCTGGAGATATAGAAAAATTGGTAAAGGACATAGAACAAAAACTCTTGATGTCCTAAAAGAACTCAACATCCCAACAATCTATGACAAGGAAGAAACAGATGTTGGTGATGACAATCCCCTTCCAGAAGTTAGCTCTGAGTAAGACTTGAATCAAACAAAGACTCCTCTGGTAAGCCCTAGAAAAGATGAAGAAATAAAGGAGCAAGAAGGAGATAAGACTCCTAAGAATACTAAAATCCCCTTGGAGAAAACTAAAAATGTTGATCAAGGAAATCAAGAGGATGAGAAAGCTAAGAAGAGCCCTCCTCTAGAACACAAAACTGATGAGCAAGAAGTTGAGGATCAAGAACCTTTGGAGAAGTCTAAAGAAGAAGTGGAAAGAGACATTGCTGCTACACAAGATCTGGTCAACACTATTAGAGAATTTTTGGAGAAATAACAAGGAGCACAGATTTTGGATTCATTGAGTTACTGCAAGGGCCAATCAATTTGGATTCAATGTCACCCATGTAGAAATTGAAGTTAGGGTTAATTTTCCAAGAAAAAGCTCAAGAAGAAATATTGAAGTCCTACATTCAAGATAGTGAGCTCATTGATAAGGCATCTGATGTTTTGGAGAAATTGATGCCTGGACTGCAGAAAGATACATCTCTAGCACCATCTGAGCAACTCAAAAGGCTCATAAATTCTGTAAGTTCACATTTTGAATCCTTTGAAATAGATGCTGATAATAAGGTCAGAGTAGAAATTCATGATAAAAGGTTAGTTGAGTTGAAGGATAAGCTATCTAAAGATGCAATTTTGTTAGACAATAGCATCAAGAACATAGATATTGCTATTAAGGATGCTAGTGATATATACAAATTTTGTCTAACATGGCCTGAGACAACAAAGGAAATGAAGGAGAAAATAGATGACTTGGAACTTCAATTGATAAAATTCTCAGAAACATTTGATCCTGCATCTGACTCCATCAGCAATAAAAAGGCATAAATTGAAGGCATTCATGCAAAGATACGCAGTCTGTAGAATAAGAAAGAGGCCACTAAGAGCAGAATGTGCCAAGTTAGAGAAATAATAGAATCCAAGATTGATTCTATGACTGGTCTTCTAGCAGAGGTATTAAAGGTAAAGACAATAATTGATGTGCCTACCACAATAGACAAAGCAGAGGAATTAGTGTTTCAAGTGAATGGAAACATTCAAATTTTAAGTAGTGCCAAGGCCAAATGGGATGGAGAGATAGCTCAATTGAAAGTCATATACTCAGACTTCATCTCCACCTTTTAGTAGGGAAGCTATATGATTGCACCTATACATATGCGAACAAGTATATCAATTTTGAGATAATTTTGTTACTTGTACATACACCTTTGCCATTGATGTCAAAGGGGAGAAGAAGAAACAACAAAAAATGGCCAAACATCTTAAGGGAAGAAGAAAAATAGAGTGTACATAGTAAGGGGGAGCAGTGTGAGCATTTTTCACTAAGTGTTTTCATCAATGCCAAAGGGGGAGATTGTTGGCAAGATGGTCAAGAGACACTGCTGATATGTTGGAGATTTGATGTTGTCATTGATGGAAACAACCATATATGATTGGAGATAGTTCTTGAGACAAGTTGTGTATAACATTTTGGTCTGGAAAGAATGACTTAGTCAAATTGACTAAGTGTTGGCAGTTTACTAAGGCAGTGACAGTGATTCAGCTAGTACTCCTCCGCAAATGAAGATTTTGGTGTGTAGTTTTGGTATGTTACATAGTTATTACACAATGCTATATTCCAAGTTTCATGTCTTGAAAATCTTTGGAAGCCATATTGTGAATTGCCTAAGTTCGGGTAAACAAAGTTCAGTCAGGAATAGTGCAGAACACCTGAGTATTTCGGTCCGCATTCCTTCAGTATTGATTGTTTCAATGTGCGGTTTGGAGGTGTTGTAAACACATATGAGAAGTATCTAATTCCAGATTTGTAGATTCTAAAGTCTACTGGAAGATCATCTACAAGCTTCCAAGTATCAGATTTAGTTGGGCAGTGTTTCACAAAGACAGAGTCATTAGTCCAGAGATCTGCATCTTGCCATATAAGAATATTATGATCTACGGTTATGAAGGTATGATTGGTGATGCCTAATGAATGTTTGATATGAATCTTGGAGTCCCATGTGATCTGCACTAGAAGTTGTGATATGATAGACAACATGGTTAAGAGTATACTTAAGAATGAAGCTGACACTTAGTTGGATCGATGTGCGATAAAGATATTTTGTTTAGATCATCATCCTAAGTGATTCTATAATAGGTCCACACCTATATGAAGGTTCTTGAATGATTGTATGGGTTCGCATTGCTGATTGTGTAAAGGATCAAGCTGACAAGGTATAATTTTTGTGTATACATTTCATATTTGGTATGCCAACCTAGTTTTGAGTTAAATTTTGTTGCAGATATATATACTTGATAGATTTCGATGTTGGAATTATGATATAATGCGAATGTGTTAACATGAAGTTGTTGTGTATGTGATTTTTGTGATCCGAAAAGTGCAGTAAGGGTTCAAAAGACTGAAGTTCAGAGCATATGTGAACATGGTAGAGAAACAGAGCAGGCATAATGAAGACCTTTGAATCTGTATTTTGAAATATCAATAGAACTATATTCCAGCATTCAATAGATGCAATTGTAACAGTTCTTTCCTGGTAGTGAGCCACCCTTTCTCTATCTTCTTTCTTTATGGCAGTGAGCACTTCTTTGGATAGTGAGCCCTAAGGTAGTGAGCCTTTCTATAATCTAGTTTTGATATTATAATATATTCTGAGCTAACACTCACCATGGTTTTTCCCTTTTTAGGTTTTCCACGTAAAAATCCTGGTGTCTATGTGTTATGACTTTATTGTTGCTCTTCTTATGCTTATTTTCTTTCATGTTATTGAATTTAGTAAATGGATTAAAGAACACGTGAATGAATGGTTTTATAGAATACTGATTCACTCCCCCTCTTAGTATTCCTTGTGTTCAACATATTATTCAAGAATGACATGGGTAACTTTTCTTAAAGATAAATCTCAAGCTTTAGAAAGCTTTAAAATATTTAGGGCAATGGTTGAGAATGAAATTGGGTTAAGGATAAAATGCTTAAGATTAGACAAAGGTGGAGAATTCACTTCTAATGAATTTGATTAGTATTGTGAAAAGCATGGGATTAAATAAATTAGTTGATTATTTAATTAACCCATTTGATCATCTTCCTAGCATTAATAAAATAAATTTCAATCATTTATGTAATTAATTAATCCTATTCAACCTTCTCCTAATGTTCCAACGTATAATTAAATAAATTAGCATTTGTTCAATTAAATCAGTCATCCCATCATCATTCCCCCAAAAATTAAATAAATACACAATGTTCATTTAATTTATCCTATTTTTCGTGTCAATAATTAGTTTTGTTGGCACCATTAAATTTTGCAAATTTGAAGTGCCTATATTCTTTCAATGTGTCGACAAAGGCTAGGTCGACATGCTGCTCAATCCACCCCGGAGGCCACCTTCACCGATTAAAATCTTGCAACTTAGAAGTCATATTGTAAATCCGTTTTGTAGGAAGTTTTTTGGCACATATAGTAACATGCTTGCTTAGTTTCGTGCTTCCAGGATGAGTTTTGATGGCGTATTTAATTCTTTTCTGACTGCGACCAGGCTATATTTGGTGTCTCGGAAAATTTCAAATTTTACAATTCTTAGGATGACCCATTTCTCGTTTTATCCTAAAACTTCTCCAGTTCCAGTTTTGTCAAAATTGGAGGTCATATGATGCATTATTTTAATGCATTCCAGTTGCGGTGAAGGCATCTGATAGGCCAGTTTACAAAGGAAGCCCCTGAATTCATTCAGTGATGCAGATTCTGAGGAAATAGGTTTTCTTGAAATAATTGATAATACCCTTGTGCAAATTCTTGCGGTCATCGGATGCCTGATTTTCCCGCAGTGAAATGGTGCCGTTTGCCTAGGAAGAGTAATTTAATATTTGCCAAAAGTCTAATGTTGAAATGCAATTTTTAAAAGAAAAATATTAATTGGCATTTTTAATTGTTTAAGTGAAATATTTTAGAGGGAAAATATTATAAAAGGACTATTGTAAACTTTAGTTTATAAAGTTTATAAGAAATGAGGGTGCTTTGCTGCATTTCGCAGCATCGCACGCCGCTCTGCAGCATTCTCTGAGATG
The DNA here is from genome assembly GCA_027924645.1 of Cunninghamia lanceolata. NCBI lineage: Eukaryota > Viridiplantae > Streptophyta > Pinopsida > Cupressales > Cupressaceae > Cunninghamia > Cunninghamia lanceolata. The sequence goes on from BSBN01000193.1 coordinate 30,411,136, forward strand.
CTTGTGATGGTGCAAAATGCCCATCTGCAAGCATTTTATGACCTTCTTTCTCCTATACAAGGTAAATATTGATATTCCCTTTGCCATTATGGTGATTTTATTGGGTTTTGAATAGCTCTGGGCAGATTGGGTCGCAGGGTAAAACTGCTGTTCACGTTTTTTGGTTTCAGGCATATTTTGGGGGGCCTTGGTTGGCTTAGATTTACTGTTCTAGGTTGCAAAATCATCCTATGATCATTCCTAATACATTGGCAAGGATTTTAAGCATGTTTGCAATGATTTTTGGTTGTTGGAAGGATGAGAAATGCCAGACATTTACAAAAAAATGACCTAGAAAATGATGAATCAGGCAAAATTGGATTGCAAGTTGTTCAAATTTGATCTCCATGCTCTTTAAAATTGGATTTCATCAAGGAGAAGCTAGAAGCAGAAATGCATGACAGTTGCAATGAAAATAATGTGAAAAGTCAAAAAAGAAGGAAAATAGATTAAAATCATTTTATATTGTATTTTATTTTCTCCTCTTTTTGTATATTTTAATTTTTTTCCCCAGGCTCATTGGAGGTAAATTGTAATAAAAATTTCTCACCTACCTCCAGAATGTATTAAATTTTAGGGCAACATTCTCTTGTTTCTATAAGAGAGCATGTTGTTCCATTTTGTGGGGGGATTTTTTGGGGCTTTGAATACAAGGTGTCCACATTTTGGGAGATAGCATTTTGTAGGAGTAGGTGGCTGGTTTTTGGGTTGCAGAGGTATATTTTGCTGTGTAAGTGAATATTTTCTAAATGATAGATTTATTTCTAGTTGAATTATATGAGTAACATATTATGTGTGGATTGTTTATGACTGTTTCCTCGAGTATTTGCATTTTTCTTTTGAACAAAGTTGCTAAGGGTTTATGAGTTCTTCAATATACATTTGCTATGTTGCATGTTTGATTTTCTACATCTATTTAAGGAGTAGATTAAATTTTCTTTGGATCAGACATGGAGGAAAATGTGTAATATCAAAGGATTATTGAAGCATATGGTCATAGATGATTCTCTTCTTTGGACAAACTACTGTTAGACAGTAATTTTATTATTTTCAGTCCTCTGGTTATGAGTTTTTGCTATCATAAAGAAGCATTTATACTGCTGGGTTTGACTCTACTGCCTAGATAAGGCACCTATCTAGAATTTTATTTGCCCAAAGGTCTAGGAAATCCAACAATTTAAAAGCTAATCATACAAACCATTTTATGTTTTATTTTATTTAGGTTTAGGTGCTACATGTTCTCAGATTTAACTAGTGTAGATAATCCAAGAATATTGCCAATCTAGGGTTTAGCTTACACATCTTGGTGCATACTTGAGAGCATTTTTCCTGAAGTAGTCAAAGATAAATATTTTGGTTGTAAATAAAGGAATACCCTCCTAGGTGCGGCAGAATCTGAAGTGAAGGGGAGATAGGTGATAATCTCCCACTTTGTTGGCCAAGTCTACCATTGAACTTAAGCATGAGACATGTCAAATCTTTAGAGTTGCATGTGTTCAGATTTGGGTATCAACAAGTTGATTAAATGATCTCACTTAATCAACTAATTAACCACTTGTACATTCCAAATCCCAATTAACCAAGTTAACCTTGCACATGGCTCCAAAAAGAACTTTTTGATCATCACCCTCCATATTTTCCTAGAAAATATCTACCCTCCATATCTTCTCAATCTAAACCCTCATTATGAGTACCAACTACAAGGTGCCACTTGGAGGCCTTTCATACATCCTTGCCTCTCATTCAACCCTAGCCATTGATCTGAAGAATCAATCTCATCCATCCATCCCTCATCAAGAAAATCTATATATAAATGCATCATTCCTCCAAAACATTTCATTATCAAGGGGAAAGTAAATGCATGTCATTGGTTTGAAGAGAAACCACATTCATCCTCTCCATCAACAGATCAATGAGCACATCCACACATGAAGGTTTGCATTTATTGCTTGTTTGATTCATTTTTTTTTACATTCCTTCTTTCTCTAATCTAAAGTAGAGTTAAGTTTGAAATTAGGAATTGTTAGTTCCTTATTGTTTTACATTTTAGCATCTTTAGTAAAAATATAATAATATGTGATCATGAAATAAAAGAAAGCAAGGCAGGCCTAATGTTTTCCCTAATGGCGGCAAATAATAAGTGCTAATAAGTAATTTCATGGAAGCATAAGTAAATGTAACATAGATCTATTATCTCTCAGATTTGCACCCTTGCCCAGTTGTAAAACTTGGTAATCTGGAGAAATATGGGAATGATCTTGAAGTGTGGGACCTTGCAAAAAGAGATCAGACCTCTAGAGAAGGCCGGCTTCCTTGACTGGTTATCACCTAAAATCTACTAGTTTTGTAGAGGAAAAGGGAGGAGGAATGCTTTTAAAATGAAAGATAAAACAAGAAAGCTTGAAAATAAAGGGGTGATTCACCAGATTAAAAAAAAGAGCCCTCATAGAACTAAGAAGATGCACAACACAACTAGATACAACAAGTAGACATACACAGATTTAGATGATTTTAGTAGATGTGAGAAACAAAATGGTTGAGAGGAACAAAGAGTTCACAGACAATCATATGCAGATTCACACTAAACTAAAAATCAGTAAAAAGAGGTAAAATAACTTGCATATATTATATAAGAAGGCATAGTTACAGTAGAAGAAAGCTCTGTTTGGAAACAGAAAGACTGAATACTAAAAATTTCCAACCCTTTTTACATCTCATGCTTGTGCATATATAGTATTTTCAATTGACCTAAGTCAGTTACCATAGATTCACCCCATGGGCTGTATCGGGAAAATATCTCCATTTGAAGGGACGTCCATCTGCAAGAAGTTATGGAATAAAAGATCTAGAATTGGGGTAGATAGAAGATATTTTGAATCTTCAATGTGAGCTGTTGAATCATTAATCTGCACCCATAAATATCACAAATATCTGCATTTGCATACACCAAATTGGTCACTGAAATGTCCAGTTGCTCAAGCATGCAAATCCAGATCCAAAATTTGAAAGTAAAAATATACTCCATAAAGCCCACCATAGGCAAAAACAAGCATATTTGTCTTTTGAAGCATGTTGAAATTCGCCAGGATGAGGGAAATATGGGCTATCAAAGTTACGGTCAACTATGTCTTGCATCTGCATATCTGCGCTTGTATATCACTGTATTTTGCAATTGCATATACAATTGTATGTCATGGGTCTTTACCTTCTGAATCGGCCTTTGAATCGGTCTTGACACGTGACACCATCCCATTTGTCACTAAGTTGAAATTGAGAAGCATCCCATTTGTCACTGAGGGAAATATGGGCTGTCAAAGTTACGGTCAACTATGTCTTGCATCTGCATATCTGCGCTTGTATATCACTGTATTTTGCAATTGCATATACAATTGTATGTCGTGGGTCTTTACCTTCTGAATCGGCCTTTGAATCGGTCTTGACACGTGACACCATCCCATTTGTCATTGAGTTGAAATTGAGAAGCATCGCTGAACATTTGCATGCGTTATCGGCCGTCGGAAGGACTTTCAACTAAGTCGCCGATGCACTAAGTCTCGCTGAAAATCCCTTTGTATATGACCTTTGTATATAAGATTGTATATGAGATACAATCACATATACATACAATGTAGAATTCAAAGGATTATCAACCATATTGGACTTTGGAACAGGTCCGGCCTTTGTATCTTTTCTTCTTTGTATATCAGCACATACAAGCACCTCAACATACAAACTATGGAACTCAACGCTGAATTTGTCAAATTTGATTTCCCAGTCGGGTCCGCCTTGTATATCGCCGTTGTATCTAACCTTTGTATATCGCATATACAATGGAAAATATACAAACAAAAACTACATACAAACCTGTATACAAACATTTCATCTCGGCATATACATGTGACCCTTGTATATTGTTTTGTATATGACCCTTGTATGTCTAAACATACAAAGTGAACATACAAACAAAAGGTGCATACAATCGCTTGTGCCTTTATCGGCCAGAATGTATAACTTTTTGGGTCTAGGGGTTGTATGTCAGAAATGCATATATCATTGTATATGCGGTTGTATGTGCAAACATACAATCACATATACATACAATAGGTGGGCCCCAACCTTTGCATCTTTCCTTTGTATACAGACTTTGCATCTTTTCTTTGTATGTGCCCTTGTATGCTTCATCGGCCGTTGGGGAGACCTTGGACTTTGTTGCCGATAGACAAAGCTTCGCCGATGACACTTCGTATGTCTGTCCCTTGTATCTTTACTTTGCATGTTCGCTTATGTAAACTCATCAGCCTATCAGCGGGATCATGGAATGAGCCACCAATATGTAAGTCATGCTGAAGATCCCTTGTATGTTTTCTTTACAGCTCCATCGGCCTATCAGCGGGACCACGGGATGAGACGCTGATATGTATTGTCTCGACGATATGACTTTTGTTTCCTCCCTTTGTATCTTCTACCTTGCATTCTCCCTTTGTATGTGCCATCGGCCCATCAGAGGGACCTTGGACTGGGCCGCCGATGGTCATTGTCATGCTGAAGAAAAATTTGTAGCCTTTGCCTCTTGTATCTCTCATCGGCCCATCGAAAGGACCTTGGACTTGGCCGCCGATGGTTATTGTCACACCGAAGAAACCTTGTATCCTTTCCATTGTATATTGACTTTGTATCTTGTCTTTGTATGTTCACCTTTGTATATTTGCCTTTGTATATACAAAATATATACAACAAAACATACAAAGAAACTGATGTACAGTAACATTGGACATGACCAAGATAGAAGGAAAAATGTATCTGAGATGCAAAATGACCAAATGATAGAAAAACCCCAAAACAAGGATGACATCATCATCATATACATGAAAAATGGCTAAGTATAAAACTGAGAAATCTCTGTACTAGAAAACAATTGAAGACAAAAGATTTCTGAGTTTTTCTGGGTTTTCTGCAAGGATTCTAAGGTGAGATTTTTGGGATTTTTTGCAAGGTACAACATGAATAATTGAAGGATTTAAGCTTTGTAGGGTCACTTTCTAAAGGATATTCAAGGAATATACAAGGTGAACTATTTAGCTCTGAACAGAGGAAAATAGGTCAACAATTTGGTGACTTCTAAGGGGGTGTTTGTCTGCTAAACAATTAGACCAGTGGCCTTAAACATCCATTGGGCATGGAGTCACACAGAGACTCAAAATATACCTTTGACAAACAATCCTGACCTCAGTGACTCAGCATGTCAATAATGAAGAACATTTGGAGGACCAACACCAAAACAAAAAGTTGAAAGCAACTCTCTAACTGTGCTAGACAACACTTAGGGAAAATAAAAAGGGATCCAAACTATTGTGCAACAACACTTATTGAAAGCAAGAAACCTAATCTACTGATTTACAAGGTAACTCATACCTCAAAACACCTCTTGAGGTGTATCCCATTGACTGGGATAGGCAAATTTTATCCATCCATGTATGATAACTGAAATGCATTGTGCTCCTTGCATTCAGTAATGATAAATGGGCCACTTCACATGCTATCAAACTTAGAGTGCTTCCCTGGCCTGCTTTTCAACTCATCCCATTTGAGTACCATATCACACTCCCTAAAATTTTTGGGAGTGGCCTTCTTATCAAAAGCCCTTTTTGTCTGAAGCTGATGATACTCCATAGCTTTCATAGCTTTATCTCTCATTTCTTCAAGCTCCATAAGTTGAGCATATCTGATAGCCATGGGGTCCTCTTCTTTAAACATTTCCAGTTGATTCATAATATCTAGTGCTAGCAGCTCTACAGATACAAATAGTCTTGCCTCTTTTCCATAAACTAGCATATATGGGGAATTTCCAATAGACCTCTTGGGAGTTATTCTATCTGCCCATAAAGAAAATTTTAGATTGGTGTGCCAGGTTCTTTGGTTATCCTCCATTGATCTTTTGATAATCCTTATGAGATTCTTATTTGTGGATTCAGCCAAACCATTACCCTATGGGTAATAATTTGATGAAGTATTCAAATAGATCCCATTCTTCACAGCCCAGTCAGTTATCCTCAATCCAACAAAGGCTAAATCATTTGTCAGAGATAATTGACTCAGGTACTCCAAATCTGGACACCAAATCATGATAAAAGTTCAACACAACATTCTCATTGGATTCCTTCAAAGCCATTGCCTCAGTTCACCTTGTGAAATAGTCCGTTGCTATAAGTATCCACCTGTGACCTGCACTTGACGGTGGATTAATGGGACCTATAAAATCAATGCCCCATCTCATGAAGGGTTGTTCTACTTGAATTGGTTACAGAGGTAAAGCTGGTAGCCTTTCTTTGCCTACAAAAATGGCACATTTCACACATTTTCTAGCCCATGCATGGGCATCCTTGAATAAGCTGGGCCAGTAATATCTAGCTCTCATTATTTTCCAAGCAGTAGTCCTTGGGGCAAAATGACCCCCTACTGTTCCATCATGAAACTCATGTAGCACCTTGTCAGTTTGATTATTGTTAATGCATCTTAACAACACACCATTAAAATATTTTCTGAAAAGGATGCCATTTATTAAAACATATGGAATAGACTGCAGTCTAAAATACCTTCTCTTGGTTCTATCTAAACCTGCTGGACATTCACCAATTTGTAAAAAATGAGTCATGTCATTAACCCAACCTGTTTCCACTGCTGTAGTATCATACTGATGTTCTTCTTCAATGGTTACAAACACCTCTTCCTCCTTCTCTACTTCATTTTCAGACCCAGTAGAAAGCTGTTTGCTGAGTCCTCTACCTCTAATAAGCTTGGTTATCTTGATATCTACGTCAAACTCCATCACTTTGGTAATCCAACCAGCCCTTTTCTCATTAACATCCTTACCTAACAGGAACTCTTTCACGCCAGGGTGAGCAACCATCAAATGTCCCTTATTGTTAGAAATAAGATGCCTAAACTTCTTGAGACTCCTTACCATTGCCAGGACATGTTTTTCAATGAAACTATACCGCTGTTCATACTCTTCCAGTCCTTGACTAAAGAAAGCAATTGGTTGCTCAAAGCCTTCACTTTACTGCTATACCAGAATTGTAGAAATTGTATCCAGGCCACCATAAGCATACAAAATAAAATCTTTTAAGAAATTAGGATTTACTAGAGTTGGTGTAGCTGATAACGCTTCTTTTATGGACTCAAAACTGAGTTTGGCCTCTTTTGTCCAACTAAAAATTGTATTTTTCTTTAACATAGAGGTCAATGGCTTCAATAAATTTGCAATGTCAGGTATAAATCTTCATAGAAAATTAGTTCTGCCAATAAAACTTTGCAGTCCTTTCTTATGACTGGGTAAAGGCAGCTCCAAAATAGCTCTTACTCTTTCTGCATCAATGGTAACTCCCTCTTTTGACACAATGTGTCCTAAAAGCTTTCCTTCATGCACAACAAAAATGCATTTCTTGGGATTGAGAGATATCCCAAACTCTTTACATCTCTCAAATACTTGCCTCAGGTGGGATAAATGTTTAGCTACATTCTCAGAGAAAACTGTGATGTCATCAAGGTACACAAGTACCAATTTATAAAGCAAACCCTTAAAAGCCATATCCATAGCTCTTTGAAAAGTAGAGCCAGCATTTGACAGACCAAAAGGCATCCTTTTTGTAGGCCATGGTACCCCATTTGGTGGTAAAAGCAGTCTTAAATTGATCTTCCTCCTTGACTAATACTTGATTATATCTGGAATATCCATCAAGCAAGGAGAATCTTTCTGAACCAGCCACCACTTGCAAAATTTGCTCCATTGAGGGCAACGGGTAGTGGTCCTTCAGGGAGGATCTATTAAGGTCTCTAAAATCAATGCACAACCTAATCTCTCCATTCTTTTTCCTCATAGGAACAAGATTTGAGACCTAAGACGTGTGCTTGATTGGAAAAATAATTTTTTCCTTGATTAGCTTGGTTAATTCTTTAATCATTAGAGGCTCAAGTTTTAGATTTAAAGGTCTTTATTTTTGCCTCATAGGTTTTGCACTTGGCTCTAACTCTATAGTATGCTGGGCAATATGAGGGTCAAACCCTTTTAGGTCTGAGTAATCCCAAGCAAACACATCTTCAAATTCTTGACAAAGAGCAATAAAATCTCTCCTATCCTCAGGTGAACAAATTTTACCAATTTTAAGAAGCTTACCTTTAAAAATTTTCAGCTCCTTGTAATGTTCCTCTTTGACCTGCATGCCGGTTTTACTCCTTTTTAGCTGCTCATCAGTACCAAAAATGGATTCCAAGGTTACCAATCCTCTGGGTAGCTTATTAATCCTTAATTGGACAATTTGATGATCACCATATTGTTGTCCGAGCTTGCTCTAATTCATCATAGAGAACTCATCTTCTTCTAATAGGAAACGCAAAATTTTCTCATCACTCTCAAAAACCTGCCAATGAATGTTATTGTCAGGGATAAAGGGCCTATCAACTATTTTCACATGAGGTTGTACCTTCTCTCTTTGAATATCACTGGGGATATCAAACTGAGCCCCAACTGCAGCTAACCTATCTACATGATAGTTCTGATTTCTTGGGATAGAGATTAGATTGAAAGCATCAAACTCTTCAATCATATCCCATACCCTATGCTTCTAGCATTTCAAAGTATCATTCTTTGTAACATGCAATCCTCTCACCTGATTTACAATGAGTTTGATGTCCCCATACACCTACAAACAACCAATTTTCCTCTTCCTTGCCCACTGCAAACCTTGGATCAACCCCTCATATTGAACAGTGTTATTTGTACATGAAAAAATAAAACGGAAGGTAGAAAAATATCTGTCACCTTGTGGAGACACAAGCATTGCACCACCACCAGATCCATTCGTATTCCTAGAGCCATCAAAGTACATTTTCCATACCTCATATTGCTGCTCTATCTGCTGTTCTGCATTCTTTACAAGGTTTGCAATTGCTGTTTCAGGTTCATGCAGTATGTAAACCCCCATACCAGTTTCTTGAATGTGTCCTTGAGGATCATCTACAATATTTTCTAAGGCCCACTCCTTTAACAGCACCTCTGGTATACTTTCAGCTTGCAGTTCTTGAGTAGCAACAAGCTCAGGATCATCAGAAATAATGCAATTTGAATTAACAACACTTGGGACATAAGGCTCTATGTAATATTTGGCAAGCAATTCTGATTTGAGGGTCACTTTTGTGCTATATCAGGTTGTAAAAAACATGTGGGACCAGTCCGAGGGTAAATATCCTCCTATCTTGGCTGTGAACTTTCTTGACAAACACATGGCAAAATAAGGAGGCAAATCTATGATGAACACCTCCTAGGAAATGGAAACATTTGGGCAGGTATGCAAAGTGAGACCTAGATCTTTTATCACACCTACAGTGTTAATAGTTGTGCCATCTAGGTGGAGTACACCCTTCTCAAGGGGCTAGTATCTCAACCCTAATTGGTCTGCAATCTATTTTGGCATTACAGAACTACTTGCACCACTATCCACCATGCAGTTATGTACTAACTTGTCTTCTATTATTAATGACACATAAAATGGAAGTGGTTTAGCACTCTTATTTGGTTGTTTAATGTTGTCCTGGGTTGAATTAGTAAGGATAGCCCTAGCTAGGTCAACAGTTGCATCATTTGACACTTTTAAATCAAAGAATGTAGATTGTAACATATCCTTTTGACCTGAGATTTCTAAGGAATCCCACATAGATATGGTCACATTCATTTTCTTCATATTTTCAATGATATTGAAAGGTGGAGTGACATTTACCTTTTGATGTGATTTTGCAGCAACAATATTAGCCTGCAAATGAGGTTGTTCCCTGGCAGTTGCTTGAGTATTCCTTTGCAAATATGAGGAATCTGGGATGCAGAAGGATCAGCAAGTCCTTTTCCTTTGTTTGCTGCTTGATCTATCTCATAACCCCTCTTTTTAGCTTTGGTATTTGCTGCAACTGAGGTACCATCTCTGTTTATGCCACATAAATCATCTTCCTACCAGTTTAGGAAGGCAATATCATTCTAAGACTGTCCTTTCTGACTTTTAGTCCCATCATTAGGTGTGATTGGTTGTGAAAATGCCACATTTTGCACCATTAGAGCTTGATTCATCAATCCATCTGAATAGGTTGCCTGACTATGTGGCTAATTACATGGAAGACACCATTCATACTCAGCTGCAAGGTTGTTTTGAATAGGGACAAGGTCACTAACTGCATTAATGGGTGCAGGATTGTAAGGCTGAAAAGGCCTCTGGTTCACATTTTGCCTAGTACCCTGGTAATTGCTTTGATAAGGTGGCCTATTAGCTTGATAAGGCTGATTTTGCCCCTGATAAGGTTGATTTTGCCCTTAACTATGTGGTCGATAAGGCTGTCTGTTCTAGGACTGGTGTTTTTTGATATTCACCAGCTCATTCGCAAAAGTTTGCAGGATGTTCTCTATCTTTTGTTAACTATTTTTAATCTCTCTTAACTCTTGTGATGAGCTAGAAACAACTATTTCAGAATTAGTAGTACTTGGCAATGTTGCTACAGTAGGTAAAGGGGCAAAAAATGGGTCGAGCAAAGGCATTGAAACTTGAATCTTAGGAAAAATAGGCATTGGTGGTCTAGGTGCTATTTTCCCAGCTTCAATCAAGCTGTTCTCTGCTCTAATAGCTATTTCAAATGAATCAGGTAAATTTGTACCTCCCATTGATTGTATCGTTACTAAAATGTCACTATTTAGAGCTTTAAAAAAATACAGAAAAGCATACTCTGATGGAGGCCTTACCATGGCAGGAATTCTATCCCATGTCTACTGAAACCAGAAATTGAAATCCATCATTTACTCCTGGGGAGCTCTCTTTATTGTAGTCAGCTATTCAACCAGCGATAAGTTATCTGACTTATCTTGAAATTGCTTATTCAACTTATCACCTAGATCATCCCAAGTTCCAATGGTTTGCACTGGTAAACTCCTGAAGCACTGTAATGCTTTGCCTTTAAATGAGGAAGCCAGCAGCCTGATGGCTACATTTTCTTGAGTTACATGATGAACACCACATAAAGAAGCTACGTCTCTAATGTGCTCAATTGGGGTAGTTTGATCCTCCCCTATGAAATAAGGTAGGCTCTTCAAAGTTGCCATGGGTATATTATCATGCACTATAAAATTCAATGGGCTGCCCCCATCAAAGGCCACAAACACCTGATTCCATGCCATTTGAACAGCTGGAGGTAGGTTTGCTTGAACCAGTCTAGGAGGTACAGGTACTACTAGCCTGAAACTTGGTGGGGTTGATTGTATTCTTTTGGAAACTGACATCCTTACCACATCTCTACTCTATCTTCTAGGTGGAGACAACTGCAAATAATCAAATGAACTCAAAATCTGAGTTTGTATTTTTCTCATAAAACGTAACAACACTACTCTACTTGTCTTTTCTCAGTATGAGTCGCCAGATATGTAGAAAATGGCTTCTTTAAAGCCTGATAATGCTGGTAGCATATCAGAACTAGCAATATGATTGTAGAGTCCCATCAAGCATGCCAAAAACTATTGTCTCTCAGATTTACACCCTTGCCCAGTTGTAAAACTTGGCAATCTAGAGAAACATGGGAATGATCTCGAAGTGTGGGTCCTTGCGAAAAGAGATTAGACCTCCAGAGAAGGCTGGCTTCCTTGACTAGTTATCACCTAAAATCTACTAGATTTGTAGAGGAAAAGGGAGGAGGAATGCTTTTAAAATGAAAGATATAACATGAAAGCTTGAAAATAAAGGGGTGATTCACTAGATTAAATTAAAGAACCCTCACAGAACTAAGAAGATTCACAACACAACTACATACAACAAGTAGACATACACAGATTCAGATGATTTTAGCAGAGGTGAGAAACAAAATGCTTGAAAGGAATAAAGAGTTCACAGACAATCATATGGATATTCACACTAAACTAAAAATTAGTAAAAAGAGGTAAAATAACTTGCATATATTCAATAAGAAGGCACAATTACAATAGAAGAAAGCTCTGTTTGGAAATAGAAAGACTGAATACTAAAAATTTCCAACCCTTTTTACATCTCATGCTTGTGCATATATAGTATTTTCAATTGACCTAAGTCGGTTACCATAGATTCACCCCATGGGCTGTATCAGAAAAATATCTCCATTTGAAGGGACATCCATCTGCAAGAAGTTATGGAATAAAAGATCTGGAACTGGGGCAGATAGAAGATATTTTGAATCTTCAATGTGAGTTGTTGAATCATTAATCTGCACCCATAAATGCCACAAATATTTGCATTTGCATACACCAAATTGGTCGCTGAAACATCCAGTCGCTTGAGCATGCAAATCCAGATGCAAAATTTGAAAGTGAAAATATACTCCATAAAGCCCACCATATGAAAGAGGAGGCAAAAACAAGCATATTTTTCTTTTGAATCATGTTGAAATTCACCAGGATGAGGGAGATATGGGTGGTCAAAGTTACGGTCAACTGTGTCTTGCATCTGCATATCCGCGCTTGTATATTACTGTATTTTGTAATTGCATATACAATTGTATGTTGCAGGTCTTTACCCTTTGAATCGACCTTGACACGTGGCACCACCCCATTTGTCGCTAAGCTGAAACTAAGAAGCATCGCTGAACATTTGCATGCATTATCGATCGTCGGAAGGACTTTCAACTGAGTCGCCGATGCACTAAGTCTCGCCAAAAATCCCTTTGTATATGACCTTTGTATATAAGATTGTATATGAGATACAATCACATATACATACAATGCGGAACTCAAAGGATTATTGGCCATATTGGACTTTGGAACAGGTTCGGCCTTTGCATCTTTTCTTCTTTGTATATCGGCACATACAAGCACCTCAACATACAAACTGCAGAACTTAATGCTGAATTTGTCAAATTTGATTTCCCAGTCGGGTCCGCCTTGTATATCGCCGTTGTATCTAACCTTTGTATATCGCATATACAATGCAAAATATACAAACAAAAACTGCATACAAACCTGCATACAAACAATTCATCTCGGCATATACATGTGACCCTTGTATATTGTTTTGTATATGACCCTTGCAAGTCTAAACATACAAAGTGAACATACAAACAAAAGGTGCATACAATCTCTTGTGCCTTTATTAGCCAGAATGTATAACTTTTTGGGTCTAGGGGTTGTATGTCAAAAATGCATATATCATTGTATATGCGGTTGTATGTGCAAACATACAATCACATATACATACAATAGGTGGGCCCCAACCTTTGCATCTTTCCTTTGTATACAGACTTTGCATCTTTCCTTTATATGTACCCTTGTATGCTTCATCAGCCATCGGGGAGACCTTGGACTTGGCCACTGATAGATAAAGCTTTTCCGATGACACTTCGTATGTCTGCCCCTTGTATCTTTACTTTGCATGTTCACTTATGTAAACTCATCGGCCTATCGGTGGGATCAGGGAATGAGCCGCTGATATGTAAGTCACATCGAAGATCCCTTATATGTTTTCTTTACAACTCGATCGGCCTATCGGCAGGACCACGGGATGAGACGCCGATATGTATTGTCTTGGCGATATGATTTTTGTTTCCTCCCTTTGTATCTTCTACCTTGCATTCTCCCTTTGTATGTGCCATCAGCCCATCGGAGGGACCCTGGACTGGGCCGCCGATGGTCATTGTCATGCCGAAGAAAACTTTGTATCCTTTGCCTCTTATATCTCTCATCTGCCCATCGAAAGGACCTTGGACTTGGCCACCGATGGTTATTATCACGCCAAAGAAACCTTGTATCCTTTCCATTGTATATTGACTTTGTATCTTGTCTTTGTATGTTCACCTTTGTATATTTGCCTTTGTATATACAAAATACATACAACAAAACATACAAAGGACCCGATGTATAGTAACATTGGACATGACCAAGATACAAGGAAAAATGTATCTGAGATGCAAAATGACCAAATGATAGAAAAACCCCAAAATAAGGATGACGTCATCATCATATACATGAAAAATGGCTAAGTATAAAACTGAGAAATCTCTGCAATAGAAAACAATTGAAGACAAAAGATTTCTAGGTTGTTCTGGGTTTTCTGCAAGGATTCTCAAGGTGAGATTTTTGGGATTTTTTTGCAAGGAACAACATGAATAATTGAAGGATTTAAGCTTTGTAGGGTCACTTTCTAAAGGATATTCAAGGAATATACAAGGTGAACTATTTAGCTCTGACCAGAGGAAAATAGGTCAATAAGATCATGAAAAGCATTTGTATAGGGAAATAGGTTCCCCCAATGTTGCCCTAAGGAGGGGCTGAAACAAAATGTAAGAGTAAAATATATATGTGATAAGCATTAGTATCATAATATGTAAGCATATAAGCATGATATTATAAAAAGTAAACATTATTAGAAAATGAACCATAGGATAATCATTAGTAGTACAACATCATCAATATGGGATACAAAATACCATAAAGAGTATGCCCTAAGTAGGAAAACACATAACATGAAAGGAACATGAAACAAGACATAAGACATAATGTAGGTGAAATTAGAATGAAAGAAGAGGAAGATCACAAAAATATGGCATGATTAGGAGGTCAAAGTGAAGAAAGGAAACATAAGATAATGGAAGATGTAAGGAAGGTTGTTCACAACATATGCAGTATAATCAAAAGGTCAAATTAAAAATAAAAAAAAACAAGTTATGTTTTTGGTCAACATGATAAGTGTGGTTGCCAATCACTAAATGCCTTGTATTGTTCTTATTATGTAGAAAAAAGAGACTAGCTCAATAGATCAAACTAGGTCAAACCCTCTTCTACAAAACATTCGGGGCACAAACTGAGCTTGGATTCTACCCAAGAAGGAGAGCCAAACTATAGGGGTTCTTCCCTTTTGTTGTATAGAGAAGCAATTAACCAAATTCAATTAATCAAGCTAGAGTCGAGGCATATAACCCTATTTGAAAAAGATTAGAGTAAAAAGATTGTCAGAACCAAAAACCCAACAACCAAATGGACAAAAGAAATCAGTAAACAATTCAAAACCTAAATTTGGAGGTCATAATGACCAAGACAAGGGCATTTGGGTTCCCTAGTCCCAAATTAGGGTTTCTAGAAACTGATTCTTCTGTCAGGTCTGTAACAATGACCTTAGTCTTCTTCCCGGAGATCACCTTCTGAAACTTGTTCATTTTCCTTACGCACATGAAAAAAGGGAAAATGTTGGGTGCTATTTAAATCTTGCCTTAGTCAAGCCTTGTGAATGGTATTTCCACCTCCACAATAGCAAAGATGATAGATAGAGAGTGCATGCCCTAGGAGGGTAGATGCAAATTTGAAGTAGAATG
This sequence comes from Cunninghamia lanceolata, assembly GCA_027924645.1. NCBI lineage: Eukaryota > Viridiplantae > Streptophyta > Pinopsida > Cupressales > Cupressaceae > Cunninghamia > Cunninghamia lanceolata. The sequence continues at coordinate 30,426,532 of BSBN01000193.1, forward strand.
GAATGCTAACACAAACCATGAAGGAAAGAAGTCACCATGAGCATGGAAACCCTTGCATGCTTGTAGACAATGTCAAAATTTGACTCAAGAAGTTGGTATAACCTCCAAGATCTTCACAAGACCTGTAATATGTTAGTGCCACAACAATAATCCACAAGAGAGAGCTATAGAGAGCATGAGAGAGAAAGAGAGAGAGTGCAAGAGTGCTAAGATTTCACTAGAGAGAGTTAGATGTTCAAATGAATATAATAACTTACTTTTATATGCATTCCCATTGATTTTTGGAGAGTTAAACCACACAAGGCCGACATTTGGAATGTTTGAAGAGGCCTAAGCTGACAAGGCCAAAATTTAGGGCATGGCTAAAGGAGGGCCCAGGGTGCTTGGGCACCCTAGTCCTTTAGCTACATAGTCCCTAAAAGAGGACACCAAGCGCCCTAGTCCTTTATCCACATAATCCTCGAAAGAGGGCACTTAAAGCATGCTTAGCCGTGTCCTATGATTCCTTTCTGAGTTTCATGCATCGGGATCAAGAATTACATGCTTAATGCTCAAAAAAGTGTTAAAATAGGTCCTAATTAATAAGTGCAAATATTTTGAGGCCCATCTAGGAGCTAAACTAAGTGTAAAATGGTGGTGTACACATTTTATGACTCAACATTTAGCTCCCACTTTAGTGTGGGTATGAACTCAAGTTTGAACTCATACTAAAGGATGGAGAAAACACAATTCAAACACAACAACATAGAAGCCATAGCCATAGAATGACACCAAAATTGAAGGGTGATCAAGCACCCAAGTTTAGGATTCTAGAAGTCTATGATGATTGGCATACACATAAGACACATCACTCAAACATGAAGTATTTAGAAGGCATGAGATAAGGCAAGACATACACAAGACATACATTTAAGAAATCACAACGCATACACACAACACACAAAGTATACACGAAGCATACACATATAAGGCACAAAGTATACATAGAATGCACATGGAATACAAACAAAGCACACACGAGACATGTAGACCAAGAATATATAAGAACATAATGCGAAAGACCTTGAGTCAACATGATAAGAGAGACCTCAATATAAAAGGTGTCTCAATCATCATGCATCATTCCCTAAGATGTAATAAAGAAGAATGCTAAGGGGTTAGTTAGAAATAAGAGGAAGCATAAGAGGAGTACAAACACATTAAACACATAATCTATCTAAAGAGAAGTGTTTCCACTCAAGGGAATACACAAAGCTATCTCCCGTAAGAGGAATTATGAGAAGCCTTGTAGAATAAGAAGGCAAAACGATCTTACTACCAAACTCTAGTTGCTGGTGCAACCCTGTTGATAACTGAGAGGGGGGGGGGTGAATCAGTTATCTAATTATTTCCCTTATTAAACTTTCCTTTTAATTGAAGCAGCATAAAATCAAACACAAAACATAAACCATGAAATAAGAAACACATGACACAGTATTTTTGACGTGGAAACCCTGTTAAGGGAGAAAACCACGGGGTGATTAACCCAAGAATTATTCTCTGTTAGAAGAATAGGAAATTACAAAAATGGCACTTGCCAATTAGGGCTCACTGCCCGAGCACACTGCTCACAAGAGGCTCACTGCCTACAAGAAGACACACTGTCTTACAAAGTGATTAGAATCACAGTCTTGAACTGATTGGAAGCATCTGCATATGCTGGAGTTCAGTTCCGGTTAGGTTCAGTATACTGATCTGCTGCACTTCATCTTTCCTCTGTTCTTTAGTCTGCTGTCCTTTCACATACCGGATCTTTCTTGTTACTTCTGCTCTACTCTGGACTTGTTCGCATATCCTCACATACATTCACACCTTTTACCACTAAATCCATCCTCTATATATATCCGCACAAGTACTTTCATCATCTTTCTAGTCGGCATCCGGAACAGTCTAGTTTCTTACAAACTTAGTTCTGTCGGCTGAATCCTTGCTTCACCAAGCAATGCGGATCAAGCATATACTTGTAGATATCATCAATTATGTCGGCCAAACATGATTCATGCCTCCGCAACCTTTATCATCATCTGTAACACATCCGGAAAGTAGTTTGATACTCAGTCAGTCAGTTCTTCCTCTGTTTTCACTGTCTCTCAGGAATCCGGTACTCAACTATTCATATCTTTTTCCTTGTCCATCTCCGGAGGCTAAATCCTTGGAATATACTACTCAAGATAGTCCTCTTGACTTCCCCAGATCCGCATTGCACCAAGACACTTCCTCTGAGAGATCCGGACCAATCTGTCGGACCTTGCCACATGCTCTGTTCTTGTTCACCGGACCACCACAATCTTCAATCTGACTTCCGGTAGAGACATATCATGACTTGCGGATATGTGGGATGACCTTTGTTGCCATCAATGACAACAACCATGAATCCATATAGTGTCTCTTGCCAACAATCTCCCCCTTTGGCATTGATGGCAACACTTAGTGAAAAATGACTAAGTGTTTACACTATGCTCCCCCTTTGCTGATGCTCTGTCTTTATATACAATTTCCGGAACTCCCCCTGAGTTGGATTCCTCATTTTTCACTGCTCCTCACTCCCCCTTTGACATCAATGGCAAAGGGTAGGGTCCGCACACCAAAATTTTCAAAAATTTTCTATATATAGCCGCATATTTACATACTCACATATACTGCAGAATGTCTGCAAAGGATGTCTGCAGTTGAACCATTTCAGTAGCCCAACTAAGCTTCATTCTGTCCAGGATTGAAATGTGACCACTCAGCAAAAATGCAAAAGCTTCTGCCCGCCTAAGATCTGTCGGATCTTTTGTATGGGCGGTGGTCTGGGCATCACTGATGGCCTCATGCATCGTTTCCAACTTAGGGACTATAATCCTTCTAAGTTCTCCCATCCGGTTGGTAATGTTCTTCCTCTCCTTCTCAAGATTCTTTATTTCATTCAAGACTGCAATAGTCTGACATTCTTGATTTATTATAGAGGAAGAGAGAGGATCAAAACTTTGAGATAAGCTTTGAAGCTTGTCCTGTTCCTCTTTTATTTTCTTGTCAATTGCTGCTGTTGCCTTTGACCAAGATATACAAAATTTGTAGATGTCCCCGCCATCCTTAAGAGCATTTTCTAAGCTCTTTATTCCAATGCTTACAATCTTCCTATCCTTAGAGATTAAATCTAATATTTCAGAAAATCTCTTATCCAAAAATTCCTTCCGGACCTTGTCTTCAGCTGATTTTTCTAGAGAATTAAAATGTGTATCAATACTGCTGACTAAGGTTTTTAGATTACCGGAAGTGGAGGCTGTCGGATCTATTTGGATTGATGGCATGATCTTTACAAGTACTCCGGAAGCAGCCTCTATCAACTCACAGTCTTCCATATGAGACTTCAGGAGCTTTTCATTTGCCTTGGCATTTGCAAATGAAGCTATCTTCATTGTTTGTACCGGAGAGAGGGAGTCAAAATCAAATGGACCTTTTAGAAGCTCCGGTTCATCAATCTCTAGAGTTTCTTTGCTCAAAAATTGTTGAACAGTTTGTGCAGTGTCTCTTGCCGGAGACAGATGTTTCTTTTCTTCTGCAGTCTTAGAGCTGTCAACCTCTTTGTCTGTCACCACTGCTTCCTTCTCCTGCAATTGCTCTTCTTCTTTGGATCCGGAGACTGTAGGGGACACCGGAGGAGAGATGCTTGCTTGTTCATGGGCCACTTCTTCTGGAGCAGAGGGTCCCAAGTCCTCACTTGTCTGTTCATGGCTCACTTCTTCCGGAACAGAAGATTCCAAATCAGCAGCTGTTTCTGCACCTAAGTCCTCTACAACAGGAAGATTGAACCTTTTGAAGGCCTTCCGGAGGATCTCTTCTGTCTCTTGTGCCACTTTGTCAGTCTCACCAAGCATGAGCTGATTCATCCTGGCTTTACTTCTGAACTCATCTCTGCAGTCCTTGAAGATCATGTTCATTGTCTTGGGATCAATTTGAGGATATAGCTGAATAGCTATCTGCTCCCGGATCTCAAGATCTTTGGCATGAGCATTATTTTTTCTTACTTCCATTTCCTTCTCTAGGCTTTTAGGAATGAGAGATATGATCTCAATGAAAGCCTTATTGTATGTGTTCAGATATTTAACTGTGGCTTCCTGCAGAGTCTTTTGGTCTGCCTCACTGAAGTCATCATAGGATTCAGTCATTGGTTGAAGGTTTCCATCCACCGTGACCGACTTGATTATGCTCTCTAGTGACAGAGTGGGCTTTTCAACAGTTACCTCTGCCATTTCCTCCTTGTCTTGGCCTGTGGAGGGCTTACCGGATCCTTTCTTTTTCTGTTTCTTTACTTCTCTTACTCCTTCATCTGATTCTGTCTCCTCTTCATCCTTTTGGCTTTCATAAGCCCTTGATGCTTTTGTCTTGGATCTTTTACCGGATGCCTGGACTTCCGGTTTTGAGCTTTTGGTTGTGGAAGGTGCAGATCTCTTTGATGATCTGGTCCGGGTGGGGGTTTCAACCGGAGCACTTTCTTTGCTTTTCTCTTCTTCCTCAGCCTTTCTCCTCTTTTCCCGGCTGGCATCAAGTGCCTCTTTTGAGATGCCTAGGCCTTGAGCAATGTGCTCTACTTCTTTTCTCACTTTTCTTTTAATCTCAGGTTCCCTGAGTTCTACATGTAATTTCACGCTCAGCTCCTCAAAGGTTCCAAACCTTTCTGCCTTAGGATCTTTGGGCTGACTTAGCATGTGTTGAACATGCAGCTCTACTATCTGTTCATCAACTTCATACCCCATGGGCATGATCCAGACAGTCCTTGGCTCCACTGCCTCCATTAGGCACTGATCAGTGTCAACCATAAAACATACTGAGTCCTTGTATTTCTCAATGAGTGACTGGGGAATTCTCTCTCTTGCTTGCATCATGCTCTGAAAGTTTTTGAAGTATCCCCATAGAGCTGTATTTCTCGCTTTTGCATCCCCAAGTCCATGCAAATAGTCTCTTATCTGGACTGCAACAGGTTTGTCATTCTGCCATACCCATCCACTTGTTCCGGGTAGCTCATTCATGAAGTAAAAGAATAGACATACAATGAGAGTACCATACTTAAAGGAGTTCTTCTTGTCTTTCTTGATTTTCTGTACATTTTCCATCAATTGGCTTAGTAGTAGTTCACAAAGATCATAATCTGCATTCTTTCTTAGCATTTCATATGCTGTGTATATTGCAGTTCCGGATACAGAATTCTCCCTGCTGGAGTGATAGATCTTGTATCCTATTATCATTGATGCATATTTGATATCCGGATCCGAAATATCTTCAATGGTCATTGCCCTCTTATCATATTTTGATCCGGTGGCCTCAGTTACAACGTTGTTCTTGACAGATTTGAGGATAGGTACCCCCCCGGAAGAGTATAGACCAGTTACTGCTCTAATTGCTTCTTTTGTGATCTTACAGGGTCTATCTAGCCAAAGGAAGTTGTCATGCATCCTGCTCAGTACATACCGGACCCATTCATCTTCTTCAAAGCTAGGGAAATGAATGAATTGCTCAAACTGTTTCTTCTGGATACCCTTATACTCTGGTTTGAGCTCAAAAGCATTATCTATCAGTTGTTTGTGATAGAGGTCTCTTAATTTGAATTCCCCAAATTCCTCAATGTTTGCGTGTATGTAAACCCTAATATCTTCAGTATGTAAGACTCCGTGGGGAACACTAGAGAAGGCTCCTAGTGGATCTACCTCCAACGATTTGTAGGGATGTTTCTTGAATGAGGGGCGAGGTCTATCAGAGATCTTAACTATGTTTGGAGTAGCCATTCTTCAAAGATTTGCAGTGAGGCAATGAAAAACGAAGAATACCTTATGCGCCTTCGGTTTGCACGGAGTGGTTGGATTGATTTCTTTATGCAATAGCTTCGGCAGGAGATCCTTGGTGTGCTTGATGAACCTTGTTGCAGAGCTCCACTATTCGCTTCTTCTCAAGTGTAGAATGAGCAGATAACTTTTGAGAAATCCCTTATATTGCTCCGCAAACCCTAATATCTGTCTGCAATAAATGCTTCACCTGCATTATTCCGGTTTACCATGTCTGGACAGCTTGGAGTATCCCGGATTAGTCCTGATCACTGAATATCATCCGAATCTTTAAATCATGAATAAATCTAGGTAACATATTACAAGAACATCCCAAACACTCTGTCCAATCCGCAAGACAAGATCGTGCACTTCCGGATCTCTCCGGACCTTTTAATCCTTTATCATACCGGAGCACCTCCCTGAACAGGTCTAACTTAATCGAACACAGCTTCTTCATAACTCCATGCGGACCTCTGAAAACTTGACTGAAGCATCTTAGGACTTATATCTACAAACCCTTTAATCCGCATCTTGTGCCACATCCGGCACAACTTGTTTGGCTGGGGGAACAGAATCTTCTTTGAGTCTCCCCCTGAGCCTGAGCTCACTTTTTAATTTCCGGAAGAAATATCAGCACCAGAATCTGGTGCGGATCCAACCTCTACATTCTCTGAGCTTTTCTTCACCCAAATCTTGCTCATCTGATTCCTAACTTCATCCGCATTCATCTTTTGTTTACCCTTGTCTTGATTCTGATTATACACCGGACCTCTTTTGTCCTGATTCTTGTTTCTACAGACTTTAGCATTATGACCGGACCTATTGCAGATTTGACAAATAACATTTCTTTGCATATTTAACTGATATCCCCTTGATCTGCATTGATTAGCCATATGACCTACTCTATTGCATGTAAAGCATCTACCTTTGAATGATTTGTTTACTTGCATAATTCTGCATTCATGGGATTTGTGTCCATACCTTTTGCAGTTGAAGCACTGTCCGGAGAAGGATGAATTAATCTGATTCATTCTCATTCTGCACTGATTAGCTTTGTGACCAAAATGGTTGCAGCTGTGGCAGTATCCATTGAAGGATGGATATTTTTGAGCATTTGGCTGTCTTACCGGAGGTCTTCTAGGCCTGCTCCTTGGATTTTCTGATCCAAGATTCTTCTGACCGGATCCGGAGCTTTCTCCTTTCTCATATCCCAAGCCATACTTGTCATCTGTCCTCTTTTGACTTCCAAGAAGAACTTCAAGTTGAGCAGAACTTATCTTGAATTTCTCTTTATATTCATTTGCTGTTTGAAGGTCTCTTTTGAGAGAGGCAATTTGATCCTCAAGTTTTCCTTCATTATCTTTGGAATCTTCAAGATCAGATTCAAGGTGTCTGATAATCCTGTCCATCTGGTGGCATTCTTCTGATTTTTCTTTAAGAGATTGTCTTAGATTGTCTTCAGCCTTTCTTTTTTCTTCAATCTCTTGAGTAAACTTTATAGTTCCTGATTCCATTTCATGTCTTAACATAATGACTTCTTTTGATAACTTTTCACATAACTTGGTTTGCTCAGTCAATTCCTCACTTGTATTGCTTTCTTCACTTTGTCTTGCCAACTGTTGAAGCAGCTCCTTTCTCTTTTTCATAGAGAGACTTAATTTGTCTTTTAATTCTCTCATGAATTCATCAGCCTGTTTGAGTCTTTCCTTTAATTCACTGACTTCAGAATTTGACTGTTCAAGATCCTCAAGGGCAGTCTTGAGTTGCTCCCTTAAACCATATGCATCCATTTGAAATCCCGGATCTTCCTCAAGCTGTTAGGCTCTATTAGGAGGAACTTGGCTCTGATACCAATTGTTGATAACTGAGAGGGGGGGGGGTGAATCAGTTATCTAATTATTTCCCTTATTAAACTTTCCTTTTAATTGAAGCAGCATAAAATCAAACACAAAACATAAACCATGAAATAAGAAACACATGACACAGTATTTTTGACGTGGAAACCCTGTTAAGGGAGAAAACCACGGGGTGATTAACCCAAGAATTATTCTCTGTTAGAAGAATAGGAAATTACAAAAATGGCACTTGCCAATTAGGGCTCACTGCCCGAGCACACTGCTCACAAGAGGCTCACTGCCTACAAGAAGACACACTGTCTTACAAAGTGATTAGAATCACAGTCTTGAACTGATTGGAAGCATCTGCATATGCTGGAGTTCAGTTCCGGTTAGGTTCAGTATACTGATCTGCTGCACTTCATCTTTCCTCTGTTCTTTAGTCTGCTGTCCTTTCACATACCGGATCTTTCTTGTTACTTCTGCTCTACTCTGGACTTGTTCGCATATCCTCACATACATTCACACCTTTTACCACTAAATCCATCCTCTATATATATCCGCACAAGTACTTTCATCATCTTTCTAGTCGGCATCCGGAACAGTCTAGTTTCTTACAAACTTAGTTCTGTCGGCTGAATCCTTGCTTCACCAAGCAATGCGGATCAAGCATATACTTGTAGATATCATCAATTATGTCGGCCAAACATGATTCATGCCTCCGCAACCTTTATCATCATCTGTAACACATCCGGAAAGTAGTTTGATACTCAGTCAGTCAGTTCTTCCTCTGTTTTCACTGTCTCTCAGGAATCCGGTACTCAACTATTCATATCTTTTTCCTTGTCCATCTCCGGAGGCTAAATCCTTGGAATATACTACTCAAGATAGTCCTCTTGACTTCCCCAGATCCGCATTGCACCAAGACACTTCCTCTGAGAGATCCGGACCAATCTGTCGGACCTTGCCACATGCTCTGTTCTTGTTCACCGGACCACCACAATCTTCAATCTGACTTCCGGTAGAGACATATCATGACTTGCGGATATGTGGGATGACCTTTGTTGCCATCAATGACAACAACCATGAATCCATATAGTGTCTCTTGCCAACAAACCCTTCTCTCAAAAATGCAAGGGAAGTCTTGAAGAATAAGAAGGCAAAGTGACCTTACTACCAAAATCTAGTTGGTGGCGCAACCCTTCTCCCAAACATGCAAGGAGCTTCAACTTAGGAAAACAAGATAGACTCAAGATCTTGTTTCCAAGTTTCAACCTAGAAGAACAAGATGACTCAAGATCTTGTTTCCAAGATTTTCGTAATCCTTTCCAAGAGAGTGTAGACTTGATAACCAATAAGTTTTTAGATAGAATGAAGAGAGTAAGGTGTATAACACGATATATGCCCCCACCTTAATATGATTTCTAACTCCATTAGGGAACAATTACCTTTAAGGTAGAGTGAGAAAGAAATATAAAGCAAGCATGAGAGCTTTCTAAAAGCACATGCCCAAATGAGATGTGTTTACAAAAGCTACATGATGACAAGGGGTTGCCCCTAAGAAGAGAAAACCAAGGCAATGCTTACAAGAATGATACACAAGAGCTTGTGTAGTCATGGTATGACTCTAAGCATTGCTACAAGGTGCCATATAGATGAAAGAAAGATTACATGCACAAGAACTGAATCAACATGAAAGGATGCTAAATCATCCAAAAAAAATAATGAGATTACACATCACAACACATAGAAGAATGAAGATACATATATAAGAATGCCACAATACATTCCTACTCCTTGTACCTTTGTGCTAACAAGGGTGGCAAGGGATAGCAAACCATCACTCTGCGGGGATAATGATACATGAAAATATAACACATATGAGAAGAAGGGACCACTCTTGCGAGTTGGCCTATAACAAATTATCCTCTTCCAACTTGAGTATAAAATGGATGGAGGACAAGGTGCTCTAGGGATTACATCAATCATGGTTAGAAGTGATAGAGCTGAACCTTATTCAAAGTTGTTGAATTTTTGCACTCAAGACTTGACATTTGTTAGTGGAATGGCCAAATGCTCGATGATACACACAATAAAGTGTTGAATTACTATCTTGTTGAATCTTTTTGCATTTAAAAGGAATAAGAGTGACTAATCCATCCTTGAGTAGACTTGGCAATATACACTCTTGTTGAGATAAAGGAGAAGAAATAGGAGTGTTGGTTCCCAAATATGCATGCATCAAATCCTAAAGAATTGCCACTTCTTATACTCAGATTCAATGAGAGACTCAGCCAACAAAGTTGGAGATTATCTCCTGTCTCCCCTACACTTAAGGTTCTGCTGCACCTAGGGGGTATTCCCCTATTCACAATCAATAAATTTAGCTTTTCAATACCAGGCATAATGTTCTCATATATTTGCACCAAGATCTGTAAGATTAACACTAGACTAGCAACATTCTTGGATTATCTTCACTGTTCAAATCTGAGAACATGCATCACCTAAACTAAAACAAAATATAAAATAAAATGACTCAAATGAATTATCTTTAAGTTTAGTGTTCTTCTAGACCTTTGGGCAAATAAATTCCAGATCGGTGCTTTATCTAGGTAGCAGAGTCAAACCCAACAATATAAATGCTTCCTTATGACACCAAAAAAACTTCACATCTAGAGGACTTATAATGATAATATTACCACCTTACAGTAATAAGTCTAGGAAAGGGTACTTCCTCCAACTCTTCTTCAATAATCCCTAATGTAATACATCACTTCCTATGTCTTACTTAAAGCATGTTTAATCCATTCCTTGAACAAAAGCAGTAAAGTAAGACATTAAATACAACAAATGTGCATAGATAAACTCCAAAATCCTTGATTCCTTCATTCACAAAAGACATGCTTACATTCAAGGAGACAATTGCAAGAAACACACACATGCAGTGTTATTCATATAACTAATCTAGAAAGAACAATGTCATTCAAAAGTTTATTCACTTACACAGTAGAACATGCCCTTGTAACCTAAAATCTAGTCACCTTTTCCTATAGAAAGGTATTTCCCATAGAAAGGTATTTCCCAAAATGTGTGGATAGCTTGTATCCAAAGCCTAGAATCCCCTAGGATATCTCTCCTAGATACCTGATTACAATGCTACCAACTCTATATTTAGGAAAAATAGAACAATGTCAGATTATGAGAGTCGGTTACGAATTTTGATCATACATTTAATTCTCCCAACTCTAGGAATTTGTATCTTTGTTTTGATTGGATCATGCTCGTAATAGTTTTTTCTCAATTAATCTGGTCCATTGAACTACTTTTCTAATTTGTTTTGTTCCCTAGAAATCATGAAATTATGTTTCATTTGATTGGTTCAATTCCTTCCTCGGGACTCCAAAATCAAGCTATAAAGCTCTAGTTGTTTGCTGCACACAAGAATACTTTTAGTGCTTGCTAAAATGCCAAGAAAATCTTAACTTTTGACTTCATCTGAGCTTGCAAACTAGGGATGGCCACATAAATGCAGGTCTCTTCAATCATTACTATGAATTCATGGTGCAGGGGAGCCTTCTAGCCATTGATTTGAGCCTCTTCCTGCAAGATTGACAGTTGTGAGTTACTCGCCAGGTTTGAAAATCTGAGCTCTCCCGTTGAAAAGTCATCAACCAATCACGTCATTCCATGTTAGATCTTTTTTGGTGATCTTTCCTTTCCCTCATCTAACATGGACACGTGGCACAATCTCACAATAGTGCGGTAGGGTGTGGGCCATCTTTTTTTGGCTTTGCGTTAGTGAGCTAAAGCCTCCCCATGGATCCCCTTTACACAGGCTTTATTTCTCCTTTGAAAACTAGCCATGCATCACGATCTCATGGCACTATAGAGGATCTTTCCCTCTACCAAATTTCTTCTGTGGGCTTGCACTACAGTTAGATCTTGCAATACCTCTAGCCCACTTCTTCACTTGACACCTGGCAGCACTTGCTTTGTTGATTTGGAATCCTCGATCTTATGGATGTAAGCCCAATCTTCCTCGACATCTGTCATCTTTTCATAGCCCCATAGTAGGAATATAATGTCACCTTAGATGTTTTGAAGGCTTGCGATATTTCACCATGTGGCACCTCTGGACCCTGTAAAGGCTTTAGACTTAGATAATATGATGCGACGAGCTACAAACAATGACATTAGGTAGAAGGGGCCGGTCACTCATGACTTAAAAGACTCAAGGTTATAACTTCAATAACTGGTGACCTAGGATAGATAGTGAATGACATAAAGTAAAGTATGACCATCTGAATTAGGGTTTTAAGGGGAAATAGGGAAAAGCACTTGTGAAATTGACTCAAAACCCTAAAACCTAGACAGGTACCACCATTGGCTTTGGCTTGGGGATGCATGCCTTTTGTAGGCATGGCAAGATTCTAGTTATCTCTAGGGTGTAGACCAGGTGCCTTATCCATTGGGCTGTCCTGTAAATGCTTCGTTCACCTTCAACTATCAATTGGTGGCCTCGAGCCACCAAAAATGAAATACTAGTATTTTTCTCTGTCAAATATCTTATTTTCATCAAATAGAATTGAGCTCATTTTGGAAGTACTACATTCACTAGTACTATTATGAAAGCATATCATCCTTGTGCCACTTTCATTATGCTTTTGTTGATCCATGTTAACAAAAACTAAAAAATCTACATAGATACTATCCCTTTGCATACATGGATTATAGTTGTGTATCAATGAAAACATTTTGTCCCAAGGTAAACCATTGGAATCATCAGATAATGAACAACTATTCAAGGATATGTTATCAGCATAGGATTTATGCTCAAATTCTTCCATAACTTGATGCTTACTCTTATATACTAACCCAAAAGATGTATCTATCACAAATTCCTGAAGAAGGATAGTCTCCAAATGATTTTGTACCTTATCACAAATCAACTCCTCAACTTATCCATGAATGATCAAAGGTTCACCCAAATCTAACCCTTCCTCATGTGCTATGATTTGAGTCTCAAAAGGCTCTTCCTTTGTTTTCTCAACCTCCATGCATTCCTCTCTTGGAAGAAATAGAGATCTAAGGTATAACTCCCTTTGTTTCCTTGCATGATCTAGTTGGTTGTCATATTACTTGACCTATTGTAAGTGTTGTCTTGCTTGGCTAGCCAACAACTTTGCCTTCCTAGCTCTTTGCAACCATTCATCACACATATCTTGTTTATGCAAAACATAAACCTCCATCTCTTCTTCATATACATTATCATGAATAACTGGGACATACAAACTTACAAATGCATCATACTCAATATTATTATTAGAAGTTAATTCATCATACCTGGTATCTGTGAATTCCTTTGATTCTTCAACAACAACACTGCTACAAGATACATCTTCATATATATCCTTTATCTCCTGATGTATGCAATCTGCATTTGCATATCTCTCTCCTATGGGCTGATCACAACCTTCATCTTTATCACTATAGAATGTGCCTTCATTTTTTGCCACAATTTCTTCATCTTTATACATCATGCCATGACTTTTCTCAATAACACAACTGGTATCAATATTTTGAGACAACTCTTCCTATATAATCACCTTTAGCTCTTTCCATAATCCCAATCCAAGCAAATATTTGATCATGATTTTGAGGCATCAGTTCCTTTGGCAAAGTGCTCAGACCTAATTCATAAACTTCACAAAACAAATCAACACACAAAGAATCCTTAGGTCTGCAATACTCTGGGATTTCTAACAAAGTATTCATGAATCATGTATACAGAGCATAGGGTGATTCTCCTTCTTGTTTCTTTAAATCAAACAATGGTTGAACAAAAAACATAGGATCAACAGTACTTGCATTCTGTTCACAAGTTGCTTGAGACTCTCTGTGATTCACATGAGGCGATGATGAACAAACTGGAACAACATAAATACATTCATTTTGAAAAACATTTTGATTCTTTAACTTAGCTTGCTCATCTGCATAAGATGCTTTGCAATAACCAACACTTGCAGACATGTATCCTATTGGCATTCCATATTTTTGATTATTTTCAATATTCATTACAATTTTATAAGCTTGATGAAGTGTAGTAGGTTCCTTATCTCTCAACAAATAACTCATTTCCTCATCAAATGCACTGAGATAGAGTGTCAAACATAATGCATCATTCGGCCTCATATATTCAAGAATATGCTTGAGCAATTTTGAAAATCTTAGGTTGAAGGCTGGAACCAACTCATCATTTTCTTTTTGAATGTTCATGAATTGATTAACTAATGAAATCACATCAGTCCTTTCACCAAATTGTTCTAAAAATGCAATCTCAAGATCTAGCCATGAAGAAATAGAACACAAAGGTAAATCTAAAAAATAATCCCTAGCATCATCCTTCAACGACTGAACAAAAAGTTTCATGACAACATCTTTAGCCTTAACCTCATAATCTCCTATCAAATCATAGAAATCTTGCAAATGTTGATTTGCTGATTCAGAATGCTTTCCACTAGATTTTGGTAATTACTTTCTAACTTCACTAGGAACAATATTTGGATAACCACCAATACCATTGAAATTCAGGGCTTTGTATCTTTCAATAGGGAATAACCTTTTTTGAGGACATGACAAAGATTGTTGTTCTAAACTAATCATATTGAATGAAAAAGATGAAGTACTTAGGAATATATTGCAGATTCAAATAGGTTCTACAATAGAGTTGCCACCTCTCCAAAGAGGACAAAACATTAAAAAGCCAAAAGCTCTTATATGATCAATTGTATTCTAGATTCACTTTATCAGCAGAGCACCTTTTAAAGCCTTTAAACATGCTGCAACAAACTCTTTCTCCAGGTATGGAGACCTTTAATAGTTGACTCTAATGATTAGATCATGATAATGGCTTGACTCTTTTTAAATGGATAACTAAGCCTTTCCCCAGTAGAGTCACCAATTCTATTGCAACTCGGATGGGCAAAATTTTTCCCCAGAGACTCCAAAGCAATATTTCTAGATTCAACAATTTTCTCACTTGAACTCCCCAGTGGAGTCGCCAGTTCTGTTGGTTCCCAAATATGCATGCATCAGATCCTAAAGACTTGTCACTTTTTATACTCAGATTCAATGAGAGACTCGACCAACAGAGTGGGAGATTATCTCCTATCTCCCCTGCACTTCAGGTTCTGCCACACCTAGGGGGTATTCCCTTATTCACAATCAATAAATTTAGCTTTTCAATACCAGGCAGAATGTTCTCATATATTTGCACCAAGATTTGTAAGACTAACCCTAGACTGACAACATTCTTGGATTATCTTCACTATTCCAATCTGAGAACATGCATCACCTAAACTAAAACAAAATATAAAATAAAATGACTTAAATGATTTATCTTTAAGTTTAGTATTCTTCTAGAACTTTGGGCAAATAAATTCCAGATTGGTGCTTTATTTGGGTAGTAGAGTCAAACCCAACAATATAAATGCTTCCTTATGATACCAAAAAAACTTCATATCCAGAGGACTCATAATGATAATATTATATAAGTCTAGGAAAGGGTATTTCCTACAACTCTTCTTCAACAATCCCTAATGTAATACATCACTTCCTATGTCTTACTTAAAGCATGTTTAATCCATTCCTTGAACAGAAGTAGTAAAGTAAGATATTTAATACAACAAATGTACATAGATGAACTCCAAAATCCTTGATTCCTTCATTCACAAAAGAGATACTTACATTCAAGGAGACAATTGCAAGAAACACACACATGCAGTGTTATTCATATAACTCAATCTGGAAAGAACAATGCCATTCAAAAGTTTATTCACTTACACAATAGAACATGCCCTTGCAACCCAAAATCCAGTCACCTTTTCCTACAGAAAGCTATTTCCCAAAATGTGTGGATAGCTTGTATCCAAAGCCCATAATCCCCCTGGATATCTCTCCCAGATACTTGATTAGAATGCTACTAGCTCTATATATAGGAAAAGCATAACAATGTTGGATTATGAGAGTCGGTTACAAATTTTGATTATACATTTAATTCTCCCAACTCTAGGAATTTGCATCTTTGTTCTGATTAGATCATGCTGGTAATATGTTTTTCTCAATTAATTTGGTCTAGTGAACTACTTTTCTAATTTGTTTTCTTCCTTGGAAATCATGAAATTTTGTTTCATTTGATTGGTTCAATTCCTTCCTCAAGACTCCAAAATTGAGTTGTAAAGCTCTAGTTGCTTGCTATGCATAGGAATCCTTTCTATGCTTTCTAAAATGCCAAGAAAATATCAAATTTTGACTTCATCTAAGCTTGCAAACTAGGGCTGGCCACATAAATGCATGTCTCTTCGATCATTACTACAAATTTGTGGTGTAGGGGAGCCTTCTAGCCATTGATTTGAGCTTCTTCCTGTGAGATTGATAGTTGTGAGTTACCTGCCAGATTTGAAAATCTGAGCTCTCCCATTGAAAAGTCATCAACCAATCACATCATTCCATGTTAGATCTCCTTTTTTGGTGATCTTTCCTTTCCCTTGTCTGACATGGCCACGTGGTACAATATCATAGCATCGTGGTAGGGAATCTTTTTGGCTCTGTGTGAGTGCGCTAAAGCCTCCCCATGGATCCCCTTTACACATGATTTATTTCTCCTTTGAAAACCAGCCATGTGTCATGATCTCGTGGCAACTCAGAGGATATTTCCCTCTACCAAGATTCTTCTGCGAGCTTGCACTACTGTTGGATCTTGCAATACCTGCAACTCACTTCTTCACCCGACACCTACCATCACTTGCTTCATTGATTCAGAATCCTCAATCTTATGGTTATAAGCCCAAGCTTCCTTGACATCTGTCATCTTTTCGCAGCCCCGTAGTAGGAATATGATGTCACCTTAGATGCTATGCGGGCTTGCAATATTTCACCATGTGGCACCTCTTGACCTTGCAAAGGCTTTATACTTAGACAATATGACGTGATGGGCTATAGATGGTAACATTAGGTAGAAGGGGCCGGTCACTCATGACTTAAAAGACTCAAGGTTATAACTTAAATAACTATTGACCTAGGATAGATAGTGAATGCCATAAAGTAAAGTATGACCGTGGGAATTAGGGTTTTAAGGGAAAATAGGGAAAAACACTTGTGAAACTGACTCAAAACCCTAAAACCTAGATAGGTACCACCAAGGAGTAAGAAGTAACTATTTTTGTTGTGAACATGGTGGAGAGAACATAGGAGAAGGTTAGAAACCTAAACCTACTTTAGACAACTGAAGTGTTGGTTCCACATGATCTTTAATTCCTTGTTCTTTACATCATAATTCATTTCCATTGTATCCTTGTTTTGAAAGAATTTTGAATCCACACCCATAACACTTCTCTAAGACCAAAGGATGAAGAGAGGTCATATGGCTAGCTTTGCTTTTAGAAGTATGATTATATGTTGAAGAAGGATCATTATTTTTATCATGGTGAGGAGAGTCCATCTTTGTTTCAACCATCCCATGGGAGTTGAAATCTAAAGAGATCACATCACTACTAAGACATGTATCAGAACTGTTATGGAGTAAAAAGTTTTCCTATTCCTTTTTACCTCCTAGTTTAGCTCCTAGGTCCTTGTGTTAACACTTTGCAAGTTAAATACTTATCCCAGAGAATTTTCTCCCAAAACCCATGTCAAATGGGACTAAGGGGCCCATTTTAATCCTTAAGAATGACCAAATTAGGACCTTGGGACTTGGGTGCCCACGCCCAAGTCCATCCTGATTTGTCGGGAAGAAAATTAAAGCATGTCATCTTGGGCCCTCTGATGAGTGCCAGGTAGCACCCATGAAATACATCTTTTTACCTCTCTTTTTCTCCTTTCTGATTCCATCTTCTTGATGTTTACACCTGAATAGGCTAGCAAGATTGTTCTAAATAATGATTAATAGGAGATGAATTACTTAAGATCATGATTTTTGATTAAAGGACTAATGTGCATGGAATTGATGGAAATATGCAAAAAAAACTTCTCTTTTTGAATCAACAGGTGCAGATGTTAGGGTTGGCAATTTTGTGCATCTCCAGAGGTAGTCCTAATGAGCTCAGAAGGCAATATCAGATTGCCACAGCATTAGAAGTTTTGTAGTAAAGAGGAAAAGCATCTTAGGAGCTGGACTGAAGTTTGGAGCATCTTTGGAGCTAAACAAGAAGGCCACAATTACATCTCTAGAGCTGCAGATAGAGACATACATCTTTGCCACCTCTTTAGAGTAGACCAGATTTCCAGCAAAACTGTCGGTCAGACACTTTCAGTAGTGATTGTGATACCCCTGATATTACTCAAATCATCACCTGAGTGATTAAGGGCAATCTATAGTTAACTGCTGGGAGTTTTTATCTCTTTTAGTTTTTGCATGAGTTACTGATAAAACTGATTTAATATCTATATTTTCAGGGCCTCGTTGCCCAAATGTATTAAGACTAAAACTTAGATTCAGAGTGGACTTCTGTTCCACTCAATCTATTTTTATTGCATGATTATTTTTCGTAGTTAGACAGCTAGTATAATAAAGAGATGGATGTCATCTCATAGAAGAACTAGTAGATAGGATAAGTGGTATCTCATCACTAATTTTATATATACTTACAAAAGAAGTAGAAAAAAAACAAGCGATTATTTTCCTTCTGATTTTTGTAATCTCATTTCTAATATTAATGCAAAGTTGATGGAATTGGACTAAATTAAGTTGTGATATCATTCTCTTGTGCTAATTCTTTACTTTAGTTTTTAACCCTAAGAGTGTAGAGCAAGGGCCCACTCTCACCACCAAGGTAGAAGGCTAGTACTATTGTTTTGTTGTTTCACATTTTGCTTTAAAAAATGTTTACTATTTTCATAGATAGATGCATGTTTTAGTTTATAGATTTGCTTTGAGTAATTTATTGTTTAGTTCTTGTTGTGATGTTCACAACATGCACCATTTTACTCCTTAGCAAAATGAGGACCCCTGCTGTGGCTGTTGCTTTTGCTTTTGTGTGTTTTGTTTTGCTTGGTGGTAAAGGGAAAAGAAAGTTAAAATTGCAAACTTTGTTAAAAATAGAGAAAAAAATGTATTTTCAGTACTAGGGCATGATATGGTTGGATTCCTTGTGAAAAATGAGCTAGGGTTGCCTTTTGAACCATCTTAAAATTTGCCATATTTTGCAAGTTATGATCATTTTGGTAAAATGTACATTTAGGTTTGTATATTGCTTTGCATATACAAAGTCCTTTGTATGTGCAAAGTCCTTTTTATGCTTAGTCGCATGGGCTATCAGGTTGCATATGCATTATTTGTTTGCATGTTGGGTCGTCATAATATTACATACATTGCCCTTTATACATCGCTTTCATATACAAAGGCAATTGTATGTCTTTTTTTCTTGTATGCATTTTAATAAAGTTTTTTGATTTATACATACAGGATGGATACAAAACAGTTTTAGAGTTAAAATGAATGATGTTTCAATTCCGTTGCATGTATCTTTCATTTGTATGTTCGGCAGGTCAAAACATACAAGGTAAAATATACAAGACATTTTATACGTGGCATGGATTTCAAAAGTTATAAAATAGAGTGAATTCATTGTACATTTCGGGCTTGTATATTTATGCATACATTTGGAACATACAATGTCCATATGTAAGTCGCGGACCCGAGGGTTTATCAAACGGACTTAAATCCTTGTATGTTTCGATTTGTATAAGCAGGACATACAACATATACATACATTCCGATATACAAACCGGAACCCAAGGAGGTTGGAATTCGATTAATACTTTACATCGCATCTGACTTGTATATCGGAGGATGCATACAAACGAAGTATACAATGACGGACCTAAAGTGTTTATGGAATATGGTTTAGCGGTTGTATGTTTTCGGGCTTTGTATATTTGAAGATACAAATGTTATATGCAAGCCAAAATCCAAAGTGTTTAAAATCAAGTTAAACCAATGTATTACGTCCGTTGTATATTGGAACATACGGAGCAATATACAATGAAATATACATTCCGCGGGCCCGACAGACTTATTTAAGGGAGTTAAGTCTTTGTATGTTTTTGGACTTTGTATATCTAACATACAAGGATTATATACATAGCGCAGATGCGAAAGGAAGTTAAGGAGGGTTTTTTCATTGTATAAATCCGGGTTGTATATTTTGCATACATTGCAAGATACGTTGCTTCACATACAATCGCCGGAATCGAAAAGGGTTGTGTAATGGAGTTAGATCATTGTATCTTCGCGTTTGTATGTATGTTTCAAAACATACATTTCATTATGCATACAACGCGGAACTCAAGGTAAATCAAAGTGCGATATATAAAAGGTTTTACGTCCAAATTGTATATTAGCATATACAACAAAATGTACATGGTAATAAACATACAAGGGCGGAATCTAGAAAGGGACAAGCACGGAATATTCCTTGTATGTACATGCATATACAAGAGCGACATACATTCGAAAATACATGGATTTAAACAAGGAAAATAAATGGGAAATTGAAGCGATAGGAATTTAGTGAGGAGTATAACGATCGACGGGAGATATCCAAGGTCACGCCGATAGATGGGAAGAGAATAGTAAGGCGATTGGCCAGAGTAAAGCGATCGGTGAAGAAAATAATTTGCCGTGCCGATGGGCGATGTTATGCCAATGGAGGGAATTTAAGGGGCATCCGCGGGAGACACGCTGATATAAGAGTTTAAGGGCATCGACCGGAGTAAAGTGATCGGTGAAGAAAATAATTTGCCGTGCCGATGGGCGATGTTACGCTGATGGAGGGAATTTAAGGGGCATCGGCAGGAGTCACGCCGATATAAGAGTTTAAAGCTATCGGCCAGAGTATAACAATCGGCGGAGCAAATGTTGCCCTTGCTGATATCCAAGGTCACACCGATGGTGGGAAAGTAAAGCGACATGAATTTTGAGGACATTTTTAGGGCCCAACTGCATCTTTTTTTGGTCAATGGTGGTTGACCTGACTATTTTGGGCACCGAATAAGCATTTCAAATGCTCATTTTCATAGATTTGGGGCCTGATTTCTACGTTCACACAGTCGCGACTAGACTTGACAGTTGTTTTCCTTCCTGCAGTTTTATTGATCAATGATACTTATTGCTTATCTTTTTTGCAGGTTTGCAGTTGAAGAAGGGCTGAAGCTTGATGACGATGACATCACGGAGGAAGGAAATCTGATCTCACAGCAGAGGAAGACAAGGACAAGGGGCAAGGAAGTTAAAGGTCTTCATTGATGAAGACAAAATGCAGTTGAAGACATTATTGCAGTAGACCACAGAAGTTATTATTGAGCTGCTAGGGTTTCCAGAAGGGCATATTTCACCCAGATTGGATGTATGCTTAGAGATATTTTGGGAGACTGGTTCACCAGCATTTATTGTTGTAACCAGGGGTTTGAACTAGGGTTTAAATTAGGGTTTTTTTGGGGCTGTATTGAGGATAATCAAAAAGTCTATATATTGTGCCTTGATACACTGTAAAACTTTACACAGGGATTTTTTTAGAATAGAGGGACCTTTTAGTTTAGAAGTAGTAGAAGGAGGTCGCCTATGTCTGCAATAAGGAATATGTGGAACATCTGGCTTCCTTATTGTATCTGTAAAGCTTGTAAGTTTTCTGTAGTTTGATCATTGAAGCTAAGAGTCATTCAGACATTGTAAATCTTATATGACTGTCTGTTTCTAATACAATTGAATCTAGAATTCTATATCTATCTTCTGAGTGTTTTCTGGCTCTTCTTTGTGTTTGAAACATTTTCTCTTAGGGCTTGCAATTTTAAGTGTATGTTTGTGAAAATGCTCAGAACTTACACTTAGGGTTTTGTCTGTGGATTTGATCAAGTTGCTGTATTATTTATAAAGTGCATAATAGAACAATTAGATCCTTTGAATAGAGTGAATGAAGTGTAGATTAGATCTTTCTAACTTTTCGCAACGCATCTGAAAATACTTATCTTAAAATGCAGAAACTGAAAGGAAATTTGTCTCATATTTAAAAAAGCATGCATAACAGAGTTGAAAGTAGACAGTTTTCATAATATTTAAGAGGAGAAAGCTACAAAATCTGAGAAGACTATTTAAAGTTTTGCAGCACAGTAGCACTTTTATGCAAAAGGAATGAACAACATGCTGATAATTATAATCTTTTGCATAGTTTGAGTCCAGTAAACCAACATGAAACCCTAAATCACTTAAGGCCCCTTGAACATTACAGCTTCACATTGACCAACTGAATTTGCCCAACAGGTCAAGACCTGACCATATTAAACTTGGGATTAAGTGAATCTTAACTGATTCCTTCATATCTTTCAAGTCAGTTTTGGTTCATTTTATGTGAATTTTAACTAATTGTTATGATTGCATCAAAATAATCACCAACAGTTTTTCTAGCGCTAGAAGGAGGGCTTGATTTGAGTTAGGGTTTGTTTCAAACTGGCTAATAACAGTGATAAAGTGACCAAGTCTAGATCCAGTTCAGGGGATATTTTTGTGCAACTACCCGATACAAGGCGAAGTAAGAACCCTTTGATTTGGAATCCTAAAATATCGCAAGTAGGAAGTTCATCTGGAACACCTCCTGGGTCACCTTTTAACATACGTAATATTGTGAGTCCTGACAGATCACTATTTATATCTTTAAATCTTGGTTCGGGTACTCCTAGAGGTCCTAATCCTCCTATAAATCCTATCCCACCAATAAATCTAGGTATTCCTACAAGTTCAGGTCAAGCTCAAACACCCACAATGGCTTATTTCAATGTCCAGTCTCCCATACACTTCAATGATTACAATGAGATGCCCAAAAATCTAGAAAAGTTATGTCCTAAATATCAGTTACACCAAGACCCAGAAGACTACATTAGAATATTGAAGGAAGCATGCTTTAGGGCTAGATTAGAGCACGAGGACGTTGTGTGTAGATTGTTTCCCTACACCTTTAATGAACAAGCATCTAACTGGTATGTAAACTTACCCAATGGCTATATTTCTTCTTGGTCACTTATGGAAGAAGCATTTCTGTCTAGATTTAGAGGACCCATTGATCCTTGCATCCTGTATCACAAATTGGCTACCATAAAAAGAGGTGAGGGAGAGCTAATTGATAATTTCAATGACAGATTTCAAAACACCTACTCTAGGCTGGTAGCCCCTTACATAGTAGATGATGATACCTTGTTGTCTATGTACTATGCAGCCTTAGATCCTTTAACTGCCATGTTTGTCAAATGAAAACCTGACATAGATTCAATATCCAAAGCCTATAAAGAGGCAGCCTCAGTAAATCAAGAGATGAGGCACACAACTTGTAGCCCATTTGTTAATGGAGGAAATTTTGGGATGCAAAATCAGGCACAACCTTGGAATGGAGTCCCTATGCATCACACTCCATTACTAAATCCGGTTCCTTCTTACACACCTATGTATAGTCCTACCCCAATCCAGCCATAACTCCTTACATGAGTAACACTTCCAATAACAGTCAAAATAATGGTCATCCTTTCTTCCAACCTCCTAGGGATACAACTGTGGTAAAAGCACAGGAGGAAAGGGAAGAAATCAAAGAGATCACTGCACATTTGAAAAGATTGACCACTGAAGTAGCACAACTAAGAAATGAGAACCTTTATGGGAGAGGTAACTAGGGATATAATCAAAATCATAATTATAACCAAGGCCAAAATCAGAACTATAGCTCAAATCAAAATCAACATTACAATCATAACTATAATCAGAGCCATAACTAAAATAATAGCCAAGGCCAATGTTCAAATCAGAGCCAAAACTATAATCAACATCAAGGTTATAACCAAGGGGAACCAATGCAAAATAGAGGGCCAGTGATAGATAATAGGGCCTGGGGTAATAATAACAGAAATTAGAATCAGCCTAGGTCATCCAAAACATGGAACACATGACCAAACAATGGTACTCTAGGTTCTCCTTTTGAGAACATAGATAATCATGACGCAAAACAAACGACTAGCATCCAAATGGCCAATACATCATTAAAAAACTGGTGCAGATTTCACAATACCAATGCACATGCTGAGCTTGACTGTCCACAGTTTCATTTAGCAGCCAACATATTTAATATAGAGGTGCAGCCTCCTACTTTTGAGTTTCTTATTCCCAAAGGTAATGAGGTAGTACCCTTAGGGTATGATACAACTTTAGTATTAGAAACCTTTACCTTTGCAACTACAGAAGAGAAGGAGGATGAATTGTTGGAAGATGAACCATACTTTTGTGAAAATATTTATCCTGAATCAACCTTTGTGTTAAATGCTTTTTAGTTTCCTTTTGAAACTGAAAATGAGGTATTAACTAAAACAGAAGAGGTGCAGGCTTTTCAACAGACAAATAAAAAACACACCTACAATTTAAGAAACAACACTACGCTAGGAGGACATTTCACCACTTCCACTCCTCCTAACAACTTCAACACCCCCCCAGATCAAAATGCTAGCAACAATCCTACCATACTCAAAGCTAATCATCATACAAACAGTGGAATAGCAGTACAAAAGACCCAAACAAGTAAAATTGAAACAATAGAAACAACAAGGTTAATGAGTTACTTGTTAGAAGAAATAAAGAAAATTAAGGTCAGTATACCTCTAAATGACCTACTAAAAACCCCAGGGATCAGAAACACTTTTATAAAATCTCTGGATGTATCCATGACAAATGAGGTTGCTACTGATGTAGCTATTCCTAATAGAGATTCACCGCCTAAAGAGAAAGGTAAGAAAGTTGAGCTGCCTTCCAATACAAATGTAGTAGTGTATGCTGATAAGAAGGATACTCCTCCTTTCTTGTTAACTGTTAGATTGTGTGGGAAGAACATACACAATTGCATGGTGGACTTTGGTGCATCAGCCAATGTAATGCCCTTAGGGATATGCAAAACTCTCGGGCTAACTCCCACCAGATCTGCTAAGGTTGTCACATAGTTAGATAAGACTAAGGTTAGTGTGATAGGAGAACTCATGAACATTCAAATGCAATTAGCTTCAGACCCTAGGGTAAGCCAATTCATTGACATTCAAATAGTGGACATACCCATGAATTATGGAATGTTGTTAAGTAGGGATTGGTCCAAAACATTAAACGGATATATGGCCATTGACTTTTCACATATGTGGCTACCTTCGAGAGGCGTCCCAAACTAGATTAGAATAGAGGTAGAACCCAGGATGAAACATATGATAACAAAGTATAATTGAACAAATGAAATATTATATGCTGCTGTTGAACCTGGTGTCTATAGAATTACTAACAATGGGGCGCAAATTGAAGAGATCATGATGTTAAACATTAGAGAAAAACATGTAAACAAGGAGACAACATTATTCATTGAGTCTGATGGAAATTCTTCAGATGAAGAAAATAGTGCAATGGACAAATTTGGCCATGCCATTAGACAAGAGGTGGAAGAATGCATTAAAAAGAATCTGCCAATCTAATGTAAACTGTATAAGGATAGATGTAGAGTTCACAATAGGCCACATTCTGAGGAGAATTGTGGAATATGCAAAGACACCATTGAATATGAATACAAAAAATGCATGAAGAGGAGAGAGTTGCAAGAAGAAAATGAGAATCCTGATCAACCACAAGGATACTTTTAGAATAGTGTAAATGCCCTGATTTCAGAAAGAGGAAAGAAGATAGAGGACAAGGATAGTTATCCTTCTGATTTGCAAGCTAAAAATACTCATATGCAAGTTAACCAAATAGAAATGCCCATGAATATATATACCAGCACCTCACAAGTAACAGAAGAGAAAAAGTATGCCAAGATAAGAGGTCAGAAAAGTAAAGATGGCATGTGGACATTAAAATGTGACGGGTCCAAATCAAAACAGGGTGCAGGTGCAGGTATTGAACTTATAGATACTCAGGGTAAGTCATACCTAGCAGCATATAGACTGCAGTTTTCTTGTACTAACAATATTGCTGAATATGAAGCCCTACTTATGGGACTTGTCATGGCCATCAAGAAGAAAGTGAAAATGATCAGGGTGCCTTCAGACTCTGAACTAGTAGTCAGACAAGTAAGAAAGCTATATGCTTGCAATTACAAGAAAATGATTTGTTACAGACATAGAGTATGGGGTTTAATAGATTTATTTGATGCTTTCAACATAGAGCACATCCCTAGAGAGCTGAACCACAGGCCAGATGCACTAGCAGTTGTTGCTAGCACACTAGACCCTTTGACACTGTCAGGTCTGAGACGATTTGTTGTTGAATTAGTTAATGTTCCCAGTATCTTGGACAATGTTACACACTTTCAGGTATTCAGAGGGGATCAGCAAATTATTGATTTTCTGAATTGTAATGAGGTATTTGAGACTCAAATCATTGATGAGCAGGAAAGGCTTGAGACCACATGGGACGAAGAGGATATAATCAACTTGAAGAGCAACTTTTTACCTAAAGGGGTAATTGAACTAGAACATATCTTTAACTTCGATGGAGTAATAAGACAGAAGGACTTGTCCAAAATAGAAGGGGGTAAGTGCAATTTACACAACTTAGGGACAGAGCAAAATCCACAAAACGTGCTGATAGGGAAGGCTTGCTCTGAGAAAATTAGAAAAGAAATTTTAGACATTCTGAAAGAATACAAACACGTAATAGCATGGACATATGAAGACTTGAAAACCTATGATATGTCCATCATAACTCATGTGATACCTTTGAGACCAGAGGTTAAACCATTTAGGCAGAAACAAAGGCCTGTGAACGCCATTTTGGAGCCTTTAATCTTTGAGGAGGTTAAAAAATTGCTGTCTGCTGGAATAATTTTCCCAGTCAGATATTTAGTGTGGGTAGCTAACCTAGTACTAGTAAGGAACAAAAATGGAGACATCAGATTATGCGTAGATTTTAGAAACTTGAACAAAGCATTCGAAAAGGATAATTATCCTCTACCTCCAATAGATGAAGTGCTACAAGGAGTAAATGGGGCGAAGATGATGTCTTTCTTAGATGGTTTCTTGGGTTATAACCGGGTTTTAATTGATAGAGATGACAGATTAAAAACTACCTTCACTTGTAAATGGGGAAATTATGCATATAGGAGAATGCCTTTTGGTCTGATCAATGCAGGTGCCACTTTTCAGAGAGCCAAGGACATTGCGTTCCATGGGTTATCAGGTAAGTGCATTGTTGTGTATATGGATGATTTGACTGTGTATTCCAAGGATGCATCCACTCACGCTGAAGATCTCAAGAAAATACTCAAGTGATGTGAAAGGTATGGAATTTCCCTCAATCCTAAGAAATGTTCATTTGGAGTTACTGAAGGTAAATTACTAGGACATGTCATTTCTAAAAATGGGATATCGATTGATCCAGATATAATAGAATCAATAAAAAATTTGCAAATACCAAACAATAGGAAAGAGTTAAAATCATTTTTTGGTAAGATTAACTTTGTTTGGAAGTTTATCACAGGTTTTGCAGAGATCGCGCAGCCGTTAAATGCCATGTTGAAGAAAGATGCACAAATGGAGTGGACGCCTGTGGCTAGGGCTGCATTCGAAGATATCAAGGAGGCAATTTCTGATGCTCCTGTATTGGCAAGCCCAGACTACACTAAGCCATTCTACATCTACTCCTTCGTATCCTCTCATTTAGTCGCGGTTACCTTGACACAGAAAGGTGAAAATAATGAAGAAAGGCCCATCACATTCATGAGCACGCCTTTGAAGGATGTACAGTTAAGATATCTGGACACTGAGAGACAAGCATTCACATTAATGAGGGCCATGAAAAAATTTAGACATTACATTCTACGCAGTCAGATCAAAGCCATAGTGTCGGAAGCAGCAGTAAAGGTGTTGCTGATGCAGAATGAACCTGGAGAAAAGAGAGCCAAGTGGATCACCACGCTGCAAGAGTTCGACATGGAAATCATTCCCATGAAGCTGGTCAGAGGGTAGGCATTGGTACAAACAATAGCAAATACAGATCCAGACTTGATAAAACAACAGTATGTATTGAATTCCCAGAGCGCATCAGACTGGTATGATGATTTAAACACCTTTTTAATAACTGGAAAGTACCCAAATAGGATGAAAGCTTCTCAGAGGAGAGCTTTAAAGATTAAAGCACATAAATATATGGTGCAAAGAGGTCTTCTATTCAGGAAGAACCATGATGGAATTTATTTGAGATGTCTAAATAGAACTGAAGTAGATAAAGTGTTGACAGAGCTACATGACAAGTACGGAACCAGCCATGGTTCCCATCTAGCTACAACACACAAGATATTGAGGGCGGGCTATTACTGGCCCACAATGTTCAAAGATACTGAGAGTCACTTTAAAAATTGCCACACCTGTCAGACTGCAGCAGATAAGGGAAGAAATCAGGCCAATCCACTACAATCTGTGATTGAATCAAGACCATTTTCACAATGGGGCCTAGATTTCATTGGAGTCATCAACCCTCCATCTTCTGCAGGACACAAGTTCATACTGATGGTGACGAACTGTTGTACAAGGTGGACTGAGGCCACATGCTACAAGTTTTCCACAACCGAGGTAGTTATCAAGTTCCTTGAAGAAAACATCATCACCAGGTTTGGAACTTCCTATTCATTGGTATGTGATAACGGCCCTGCTTTTTCTTCTTTAAAGTTTTCTAATTGGGCATTTGAATACGGGATTGTTTTAAAGTTTTCTTCAAATTATTACCCTCAAGGTAATGGATTAGCTGAGTCTATGAACAAGATTTTATTAGATATAATCAAGAAGCTGATTGCAAGGAATCCTAGAGAGTGGAATACACTGTTGAAATACGCATTATGGGTAGATAGGACCAAGTTTAAAACAACTTTAGGTAGCACACCTTATCATTTAGTTTATGGGACTGATCCCATACTTTCAGTAAATCTAAGAATACCAATCTGGAAGTTTGCCAATGAGTATCTAGGCTTTGATAACCATAAGGAAGCCAGGATAGTACAAATGCTACAATTAGATGAGAAAAGAGGTTAAGCCATCAAAAAATTTGCCAAACACCAAGCAGTAGTTAAGAGGTGGTTTGATAAAAGGGCACGAGTCAAAACATTTAGGATATCAGACTTAGTGTTGTGCTGGGACAAAGCACATGAAAAAAAGGGGAGTCATGGAAAATTCGATAAATTATGGTTAGGTCCATTACAAGTCTCAGAAATAATAGGGGACAACACATTTAGACTCAAGACTTTGACTGGAGAAGATGTACCATTACCAGTTAATGGCCAACATTTGAAACACTACTTCTAGGCTTGAGGTAAAGGGCAGTCCATTTTGTGTAATATAGTGTGGTACTATAAAGTTTTCTTTGCTTTGTTTTCTATTTTCTTTTTTGTAGGTTAGTTGTTTGTACAGTTGTCCTTTTGCTTTGTTTTCTTTTTCTTGTCTTTCTTGTACAGTCTGTTGTTGGTTTGTTGTTTTCTCCTCAGTAGGGATCTTTGTTTTACTTTAGAATATTAAGGAGCAAGCTAACAACCATTCAAAATAGTATAAAATTTAGAATATTTAGGTTAATCATTTGCAATTCATACATAACTTGTTGTGATTGTCATGAATGTAGAGAGTTGTTTAGCTTCTGAAATTTAGCATTCAATAATAGTGATTGAGAGTTTGAAGAAGGTTTCTCATGATGACACACCTAAAATCCTTGGGTTTGTTGAACCTACCAGTGTAGATATTAGGTGAAAAATCTGAGGTAACCCTTGCTACCATTACAATTCTTAGCTTAATTTTAGCAAGTGTTCACTCCTTGCATCATGAAGTTACAACTGCAATATCCTATGAAATCTCTTTCAAAAACTAGAAAATATAAACATAAAATGAATAAAGTGGATTATACTAAAAATCTAGATTAAGCCATCTAAGTAACTCTACCGAGGCTATAGACGCTCGCTGGCAATGGGGCTCTACTTAGGAGAATTGTAACGATAACCTTGCCGGGGCTATAAACGCTCGCTGACAGCAAGGCTCTATCCGGTCGGCTATGAGGGAATATCCTCAACTACGTAGGCTAATATCAGTCACTGGTTTGTTCAACTGATCTTCAAGATGAGGATAATTAATCACGTGCACATATTTAAACTGAAAATGAAAATTCATGCACCCTTATTGAATACCTTAGGTCTCAAGTTGGATAATAATTTACAAGAAAGATAGTTGGGAGTTATGAATTCATTTCATCTAGTTTTCTTGAACACTATGAATTTAATTGTTTTGTTTGGTTGCTAGTTGTTGTGATGTTCACAACACGCCCCATTTTACTCCTTAGCAAAATGAGGACCCCTGCTGTGGCTGTTGCTTTTGTTTTTGTGTGTTTTGTTTTGCTTGGTGGTAAACGGAAAAGAGAGTTAAAATTGCAAACTTTGTTAAAAATACAGAAAAAATGCATTTTTAGTACCAGGGCATGATATGGTTGGATTCCTTGTGAAAAATGAGCTACGGTTGCCTTTTGAACCATCTTAAAATTTGCCATATTTTGCAAGTTATGATCATTTTGGTAAAATGTACATTCAAGTTTGTATATCGCTTTGCATATACAAAGTCCGTTGTATGTGCAAAGTCCTTTTTATGCTTAGTCGCATGGGCTATCGGGTTGCATATGCATTATTTGTTTGCATGTTGGGTCATCGTAATATTACATACATTGCCCTTTATACATCGCTTTCATATACAAAGGTAATTGTATGTCTTTTTTTCTTGTATGCATTTTAATAATTTTTTTTGATTTATACATACAGGATGGATACAAAATAGTTTTAGAGTTAAAATAAATGATGTTTCAATTCCGTTGCATGTATCTTTCGTTTGTATGTTCGGCAGGTCAAAACATACAAGGTAAAATATACAAGACATTTTATACATGGCGTGGATTTCAAAAGTTATAAAACAGAGTGAATTCGTTGTACATTTCAGGCTTGTATATTTATGCATACATTTGGAACATACAATGTCCATATGCAAGTCACAGACCCGAGGGTCTATCAAATGGACTTAAATCCTTGTATGTTTCAATTTGTATAAGCAGGACATACAACATATACATACATTCTGATATACAAACTGGAACCCAAAGGAGGTTGGAATTCGATTAATACTTTACATCACATCTGACTTGTATATCGGAGGATGCATACAAACGAAGTATACAATGGAGGACCTGAAGTGTTTATGGAATATGGTTTAGCGGTTGTATGTTTTCGGGCTTTGTATATTTGAAGATACAAATTTTATATGCAAGCCAGAATCCAAAGTGTTTAAAATAGAGTTAAACCAATGTATTACGTCTGTTGTATATTGGAACATACGGAGCAACATACAACGAAATATACATTCCGCCAGCCCGACGGACTTATTTAAGGGAGTTAAGTCTTTGTATGTTTTCAGACTTTGTATATCTAACATACAAGGATTATATACATAGCGCGGACGCGAAAGGAAGTTAAGGAGGGTTTTATCGTTGTATAAATCCAGGTTGTATATTTTGCATACATTGCAAGATACGTTGCTTCACATACAATCGCCGGAATTGAAAAGGGTTGTGTAATGGAGTTAGATCGTTGTATCTTCGCGTTTGTATTTATGTTTCAAAACATACATTTCATTATGCATACAATGCGGAACTCAAGGTAAATCAAAGTGCGATATATATAAGGTTTTACATCCGAATTGTATATTAGGATATACAACAAAATGTACATGGCAATAAACATACAAGGGCAGAATCTAGAAGGAGACAAGCATGGAATATTCCTTGTATGTACATGCATATACAAGAGGGACATACATTCAAAAATACATGGATTTAAACAAGGAAAATAAACAGGAAATTGAAGCGATAGGAATTTAGTGAGGAGTGTAATGATCGGTGGGAGATATCCAAGGTCACGCCGATAGATGGGAAGAGAATAGTAAGGCCATCGGCTGGAGTAAAGCGATCAGTGAAGAAAATAATTTGTTGTGCCGATGGGTGATGTTACACTGATGGAGGGAATTTAAGGGGCATCGGCGGGAGTCACGCCGATATAAGAGTTTAAGGCCATCGGCCGGAGTATAGCAATCGGTGAAGAAAATAATTTGCCATGCTGATGGGCGATGTTATGCCGATGGAGGGAATTTAAGGGGCATCGGCGGGAGTCACGCTGATATAAGAGTTTAAAGCTATCAGCCAGAGTATAATGATCGGCGGAGCAAATGTTGCCCTTGTCGATATCCAAGGTCACGCCGATGGGTGGGAAAGTAAAGCGACAAGAATTTTGAGGACATTTTTAGGGCCCAACTGCATGTTTTTTTGGTCAACGGTGGTTGACCCGACTGTTTTGGGCACCGAATAAGCATTTCAAACATGCATTTTCACAGATTTGGGGCCAAATTTCTACGTTCACACAGTCACGACTAGATTTGATAGTTGTTCTCCTTCCTGCAGTTTTATTGATCAATGATACTTATTGCTTATCTTTTTTGCAGGTTTGCAGTTGAAGAAGGGTTGAAGCTTGATGACGATGACATCATGGAGGAAGGAAATCTAATCTCACAGCAGAGGAAGAAAAGGACAAGGGGCAAGGAAGTCAAAGGTCTTCATTGATGAAGACAAAATGCAGCTAAAGACATTATTGCAGCAGACCACAGAAGTTATTATTGAGCTGCTAGGGTTTCCAGAAGGGCATATTTCTCCCAGATTGGATGTATGCTCAGAGATATTTTGGGAGACTAGTTCACCAACATTTATTGTTGTAACCAGGGGTTTGAACCAGGGTTTAAATTAGGGTTTTTTTTTTGGGGCTGTATTGAGGATAATCAGAAAGTCTATATATTGTGCCTTGATACACTGTAAAACTTTACACAGAGATTTTTTTAGAATAGAGGAACCTTTTAGTTTAGAAGTAGTAGAAGGAGGTTGCCTGTGTCTGCAATAAGGAATGTGTTGAACATCTGGCTTCCTTACTATATTTGTAAAGCTTGTAAGTTTTCTGTAGTTTGATCATTGAAGCTAAGAGTCGTTCAGACATTGTAAATCTTATATGACTGTCTGTTTCTAATACAATTGAATCTGGAATTTTGCATCTATCTTCTGAGTGTTTTCCTGCTCTTCTTTGTGTTTGAAACATTTTCTCTTAGAGCTTGCAATTTTAAGTGTATGTTTGTGAAAATGCTTAGAACTTACACTTAGGGTTTTGTCTGTGGATTTGATCAAATTGCTATATTATTTATAAAGTGCATAACATAACAATTAGATCCTTCGAATAGAGTTAATGAAGTGTAGATTAGATCTTTCTAACTTTTCCCAACCCATCTGAAAATACTTAGCTTAAAATGCAGAAACTTAAAGGAAATTTGTCTCATATTTAAAAAAGCATGCATGACAGAGTTGAAAGTAGATAGTTTTCATAATATTTAAGAGGAGAAAGCTGCAAAAATCTGAGAAGACTATCTAAAGTTTTGCAGCACAGTAGCACTTTTATGCAAAAGGAATGAACAACATGCTGATAATTATAATCTTTTGCATAGTTTGAGTCCAGTAAACCAACATGAAACCCTAAATCACGTAAGGCCCCTTGAACATTACAGCTTCACATTGACCAACTAAATTTGCCCAACAGGTCAACACCTAACCATATTAAACTTGGGATTAAGTGAATCTTAACCGATTCCTTCATATCTTTCAAGTCAGTTTTGGTTCATTTTATGTGAATTTTAACTAATTGTTATGATTGCATCAAAACAATCACCAACAATTATGTTTTCAATATTCTTGGAATTCATTTCATAATGGTAGATAGATCAGTTCCTTTAAATCAGTAGGAGTAATTAGAGTTAGATAAAATTGGTAACTATAGGATTCCTAATTGTAGATAGACAAGGACACAACCCTAGATTTGACATCTGAAATATGATTAAATGATGAGGTACAACAACCCTTGTCATTTTTGGCACCATTGCTAGGGATATTGTGTTAATTAGGGAAACTTAGCTAAATAGTTTTAGGTTAGATCTGTATGGTTAGAGCTAGAGATTCAAAAGGGAGATACATAAAATAGACAACCCATCAACAAACTATAGGAGAAAGCAGTGGGGTGGCATAAGATCTTGTTGAAGAAAGAAACCTAAAACCTACCTTGGAAGCTGCACCTCAAATCAATAATCCCTTAGATCCTGCAAATCTTCTACTCAGTGATTATATCCAAGAATTACAACAAAAGTTTCAGGCAGATCCTTTGATAGAACCTAATTTCCTAGAACCTCAGAGAGAAGAACCAGTACTAGACATGGATGATAATCATGAAGAGGAGGAAAATCAGGCTCCAAGAACCTTCTCATATCCCTTTGTTTTGGCTACTAGAGACAATGCTCCTATGAAAAATATTTCACTAGCACACTTGCCAAATTTTAGAGGTCTTTCTTCTGAGGATCTAGATCAGTTTTTATTTGAATTCAAAGTGGTATGCCAAAATTATGATTATGGATCAGATAACCAAAAACTCAAATTGTTCCCTTCAACACTGAAAGATTCTGCAATGAGATGGTTTATGGGTTTACCCCAGAACTTTATCCATTCTTGGGATCAGATGGAAAGAGTTTTTAGGAAAGTACCAAGATTACTGTAGAGTCAGTAATAAAAAATATGAATTGTTCAAAATTAAACAGGGAGAGGAAGAGACCTTAGAGGACTATGTGGATAGGTTTAACTTTGTCTTGAGAAGGTATAGCAACCCAATAAATCACTCTTTGGCCAGAACCCTGTTTGTAAAAGGATTGGATAAAGAATCAAAATAGGCACTGGATCTGATGGGAAAAGGAAATATCAACAAAATGGATATACCTGCTATAGAAGAACTCTGTAGGAACTATTCTAGAACCCAAGATGGAGTGAGATCATCCAAAACCTTCAAAGGGAAGAATGAAATAGGATAGTTAATGGAAGAGATTGCAAATCTGAAAACAAATATTTTGGTCTAGCTAAATACCACATTGGATGGGATTCAGGCTAAATCAACTAGACATATGCGATCGACAGAAAGTTTGTGGACCACCCTGATTGAAGAGAGTTACGCCGATAGTAAGACATACAGAACGCAATACAAAGCAGAAGACATACAAACAAAACATACAAAAGGGTAATGCATGCAGAATTAAAACTAGCGGTAAAAGTTAAAAGGCAAACACTAAAGCAGAAGGCTAAATTAATGGCGCATTAATTGCTATAATTAATGCCCATCTAACATTCTGATGAGGTATGAATTGGCGAAAGTGATGTGAATTTTTTATAATCCATTTCTATGTCTATTTGTAGGTTTGCAGATATATGGAAGATGGAGCTTTGATGGTGATGACATCATAGGAGGTGGATCGGATCACAAAAGATCGCAAAAGAAGTGAAAGATTTCAGTGAGAAGAGATATGCAGATGGAAAGAAGCATTATTAAAAGAACAACATAAGATATTTTGGTGGCTATTAGGGTTTCCAAAGGGCATCCTTACGCTTAGTATGGGTATGCTGCTTAGAGATTGTTGGTGGGATTTGTTTTCCATCGATTGATGCTGCACTTGAAGGGTGGAGCGTTGATTGATTAGGGTTTTTTAAACCATATTGGGGACAATCAGAGCTATATATTGAACCCCTTTACTCTGTAATAAGACACACAGGGATTCACACAGGGACACACATGATTTTTTAGAAGATAGCTAGCAGTTGTAATTGCTTCAAGCATTTAGAAGGAGTAGTTTAGTTTAGAGAAGGTTACCTGTGTCTACAATAAGGAATGCATGGAACATCTAGCTTCCTTACTGTATCTGTAAAGCATTGTAAGTTTTTTGTAAATTGATTAATGAAGCTAAGAGTCATTCATACATTGTAAATCATATATGATTGTTTATCTTGAATATAAATGAATCTAGAATTATGCTTCTATATTCAGAGTGTCTGCTGGCTCTTCTTTGTATTTGAAATAATATCTCTTAAAGCTTGCAATCTTTAATGTATGTTTGTGAAAATACTCAGGGCTTACATTTAAAGGTTTAGTCCGTGGATTTAATCAAGTTTGCTGTACTGCTTACAATGGGCATAACAAAACATTTAGATCCTGTAGTAGAATGAAGTTTAGTTTAGATTTCTCTAACTTTTCCCAAACCATTTGAAATACTTAGCTTAAACGCAAAAATTTAAAGGAGATTGTCTGATATTTGAAGGAAACATGAACAACTGAGTTGATATTTGATAGTTTTCATAATATTTGAAAAGGAAAGATTGTGTTAATATAGATCATATAAAGCTTTGCAATACAGTAACAAATTTATGCAAAGGAATGAAGAAAATGTTGATATTTGTGATATTTTGCATAATTAGAGTCCAGTGAATCATAAAAACACCTTAAATCAAGTAAGACCCCTTGCATATTATAACTTCACATCAACCTACTAAATTGTCCAACAGGTCAAGACCTGACCATACAGAAACTTGGGATTAAGTAATCTTAGTTGATTTCTTCATATCTTTCAAGACAGTTAGGTTCATTTTGTGAAATTTAACTTTTGTTATGAATGTGTAAAAACAATCATCAACAATTCTTGGTGCTAGAAGGAGGGCCTGATTAGAGTTAGGGTTTGTTCTAAGTAAAGCTAGCTCATAACAGTAATAGAGTGACTAGGTCTAGATCCAGTTCAAAAGATATATTTGTGCAATTACCTGATAACAGGCAAAGTAAGAGTCCTTTGATTTGGAATAGAATAATATCACACATAGGAGGTTCATCTGGAATGCCTCTTGGATCACCTTTTAGTATCCATAACATTGTGAGTCTTGATAGTTCTTCATTTAGATCTTTGAATCTTGATTCAGGTACTCCTAGAGGTCCTAGTCCTCCCAGGAATCCTATTCCACCTAGAAATCCAGGTATTCCCCAAGTTCTAGGTCAAGCACAAGTACTTGTAATGGCTTATTTTAACGTCAACTCTCCCATACAGTTCACTGATTATCATGAGATGCCAAAAAATATTGAAAAAATGTCCTAAATATTAATTACATCAGGATCTAGAAGATCACATTAGAATATTCAAAGAGGCATGCTTCAAGGCCAGGTTAGAATATGAGGATGTTGTGTGTAGGTTGTTTCCTTACACCTTCAATGAGTAGGCTTCTAACTGGTATGTTAACTTGGCCAATGGTTATATTTCGTCTTGGGTACTTATGGAAGAAACATTTTTGTCTAGATTTAGAGGACCAATTGATCCTTCCACCTTATATCACAAATTGGCTACAATTAAGAGAAGTGAAGAAGAGCTGATTGATAATTTTAATGATAGATTTCAAAAGGCTTATTCTAAGTTAGTAGCTCCTTACACAGTAAATGTAGATACATTGTTAGCCATGCATTATGTTACCTTAGATCTATTAACTGCTATGTTTGTCAAAAGAAAGGCTGACATAGATACAATATCCAAAGCTTATAAGGAGGCAGTCTCAGTAAACCAGGAAATGAGGCAAACAACTTATAATCCATTTCCTAATGGAGGAAATCTTGGGATGCAAAGTCAAACACAATCTTGGAATGGAGTCCCTACATATAACACTCCATTATTGAATCTAGTTCCTACATACACACCTGTGTATAATCCTGCCCCAATCCAAGCCATAGCCCCTTATACTAGTAACACTGCCAATAATAATTAGAGTAATGGTCAATCTTTCTTCCAACCTCCTCGGGATACATTTGTGGCAACAACACAAGAGGAAAGAGAAGCAATTAAAGAAATTACTGCACACTTGAGAAGATTGACTACTGAAATGACACAACTGAGAAATGAGAATCTCTATGGTAGAAACAATGAAGGATACAGTCAAAACCATAACCAAAGCTATAGTCAGAACTACAACCCAAATCAAAACCAGAATCACAATCAGAATTATAACCAGGGTCAAAGTTCAAATCAAAACTAGAATTACAATTAGAATCAAAGTCATAATCCAGGACAACCAATGCAAAATAGAGGACCTACTATAGATAACAGAGCTTGGAGTAATAACAATAGAAATCAAAATCAACCAAGGCCGCCTAAGACACAGAACACAGGGCCAAATAACGGCACTCTAGCTTCTCCATTTGAGAGCTTAGATAATCAAGATACAAAACAAACAACTGGAATTCAAATGGCTAATACAACATTGAAGAATTGGTGTAGATTTCATAATACCAGTGCCCATGCTGAACTAGATTGTCCTTAGTTCCATTTAGCAGCCAATATTTTCAATGTAGATGTATAGGCTCCCACTTCTGAGTTTCTCATTCCCAAAGGTAATGAAGTAGTACCCTCAGGATATGAGACTGCTTTAGTCTTGGAGACTTTTACCTTTACAACTGAAGAAGAAGAGGATCAATTGTTAGAGGATGAACCCTATTTTTGTGAAAACCTATATCCTGAATCAGCCTTTGTACTAAATGCATTTCAGTTTCCCTTTGAAACTGAAAATGAAGTGTTATATGAGACAGAAGAGGTACAGGCTTTTCAGCAGTCAAACAAAAATCACACCTACAATTTGAGAAATAACACTAGGCCAGGAGGTCCTTTCACTACTTCTACTCCTAACAATTTCAATACTCCCCCAGATCAGAATGCTAGTAATAATATTGCTATATTGAAGGCTAATCATCATGCAAATGATGGAATAGTAGCACAAAAGGTCCAAACAAGTAAAATAGAGACAGTAGAAACAATGAGATTGATGAATTATTTGTCTAAAGAGATAAAGAAAATTAAGGTCAGTATACCTTTGTGTGAATTATTGAAAAGTCCAGGGGTCAGAAATGCTTTCATAAAATCTTTGGATACATCTGTGACATGTGAGGTTTCTGCTGATGAGAGTGTTCCTAGTAGAGATTCACAACCCAAAGAAAAGAGTAGGAAAACTGAATAGCCTTCCAATACTAATGTGGTAATGTTGTAGATAAGAAAGAAGCTCCTCCTTTCTTATTAACCATTATAATGTTTGGAAAGAACATACATAACTATATGGTAGATTCTAGTGCATCAACTAATGTAATGCCTTTAGGGATATGTAAAACTTTAGGGCTGACCCCCACCAAATCTGCCAAAGTTGTTACACAGTTGGACAAAACTGAGGTTAATGTGATAGGAGAACTAATGCATATTCAGATGCAGTTAGCCTCAGATCCTAGGGTAAGTCAGTTTATTGACATTCAGGTAGTAGATATACCTGTGAATTATGGGATGTTGTTGAGTAGAGACTGGTCTAAAACATTGAATGGATATATGGCCATTGATTTTTCACATATGTGGTTACCTTGGAGAGGTGTTCCAAATTAGATCAGGATAGAAGTAGAACCCAGGATGAAACACATGATTACAAAATACAATAGGACTAATGAGATATTGTATGCTTCTGTTGAACCTGGTGTTTATAGAATCACTGACAAGGGAGTACAAATTAAAGAAATCCTGATGTTAAATTTTAGAGAAAAACATGTCAGTAAGGAAACAATATTGTTCATTGAGTCTGATGGAAATTCTTCTGATGTAGAAAGCAATGCAATAAACAGTTTCGGTCAGGTCATTAGACAAGAAATGGAAAAGAGCATGGAACAAAATATTCCAATTCAATGCAAATTGTATAAAAGCATGTGTAGAGTCCATAATAAGCCACATTCTAAAGAGAGTTGTGGAATGCGTAGAGATATTATTGAATATCAATACATAAAATGCACAAAAGGAAGGGAATCACAAGAAGGAAGGGTTAATCCTAATCATCTAGGGAGATACTTTCAGAATAACATAGATGTGTTGATCCCAGATTTAGAAATGGAAACAAAAGACAAAAGTGTCTGCCATTTTGACTTACAAACTGAAAGGATAAATGTACAAGTAAGCCAGAATGAATTGCCTATGAATGAACAAGATAGCACCTCACATGTGATAGAAAAGGCAAAACATGCCAAAACTAAAGGTCAAAAGAATAAAGATGGCATGTGGACATTAAAGTGTGATGGATCTAAATCTAAATAGGGTGCCGGTGTAGGTGTAGAGCTTATAGATCCTCATGGTAAGTCATATTTGGCAGCATATAGGCTATAATTTTCTTGTACTAACAACGTTACAAAATATGAAGCTTTGATTTATGGACTTGTTTTGGCTATCAAGAAAAAGGTAAAACTGATCAGGGTATTTTCAGATTCTGAGTTAGTGGTCAGGCAAGTAAGGAAATTGTATGCATGCAACTACAAAAAGATGTTTTGTTACAGGCATAGGGTGTGGGATTTGATAGATTCATTTGATGCTTTCAACATAGAACATATCCCTAGAGAATTGAACCATAGACCAGATGCATTAGCAGTTGCTACTAGCTCGTTAGAACCCTTAACATTGTCAGGTTTAAAAAGATTTGCTGTTGAATTAGTAAATGTTCCTAGCATACCAGATAATGTTACTCATTTTCAAGTATTTGAAGGGGATCAGCAAATTGTAGATTTTCTAGCTTGTAATGAGGTATTTGAGGCTTAAATTATTGATAAACAGTAAAGGCCTGATGTATCTTGGGATGAAGAAGACATAATCAACCTGAAAAACAATTTCTTACCTAAGGGAGTGATCAAGTTAGAACAGATTTTTGACTTTGATGGGGTAGTAAGATAGAAAGATTTGCCCAAAACTGAGTGAGGTGAGTGTGATCCATATAACCTTGGAATAGAGTAGAGTTGATGCAGAGGTGGCACAAGGGAAGCACAACACAAAGAAAGTTTGCTCTCCTTAGCCCACTCACCCACTTCACTTCTTCAATCCAACACAATCAAAGGCACATTCAAGGGTAAATGAAGGATTTGTTACTTAGACTCTTGTCCAACTCTCAAGGCTATGTCTACACCTTCATGCAGGTCTAAAAACACATTACCAAAACTTGGTTTGATCACCAACTTCATTCAACTCTCTAACCTTGACTAGGCCTAGTGAGGCTACCAGCCCTCCAAAACTAGTTTTCTTCACAACAAATGACAAAACCCCAAAGGACTAGGCAAAAAAATGGTGATTTTGGATACTCTCTATGGGACTCTAATAGACCTCCAAATCTTCAATCCCAACTCTACTCCAGCAGTTCAAAACCCCCACCAGGTCTCTAGGCCTAATTGATCACTTTAGGCCTGGGTTACAAAGCAAAGGGTTCAAATTGGGTTCATAGGTCAGGGGTAGGAATTTGGAATGCTTCTCCCATGTCTATACAACACAAAACCACCATTCTTTCATTCACCTTGCTTGGATTCTGTCATCTACAACAACAAATAGCATAAAACAGGCCAAATACATGGTAATACTTGACCTAGGGCATCAAATTAAAAATAGAAGACTGCATTTCCCAACAAAAAACTTTTGGAATCTTATAGTACATATCCCTAGCCTACATTTCACCAGTTTTTGTGAATTTTCACTAGTGGGAATGCATTCTAGGGCCGGATTTCTATGGCTGCCTTAGAAAATAGGGTTTCTAGACCTGTTTTGAAAGAAAAATCAATAATTTTGATCTCGACCACTTTAGGACCTCAAACTAGTTGCATTAGAACCTTGACTCCAAGATCTTTTAGAAAAAGTACATTAGACCAAGAGTTCAGTCCATACAGCAACATGTTTTCTTCATAAAAATAGTCAAATTCTTGATTTTTGTGCCCAAAATTGCATACAAAATCTCTTCCTCTGTACTAGAGTCAAATATCCACCATATTAACCCATCCAAGTCAGTTTCCAACTTCTACAACAACATTCAACCACTCAAAGTGGTTTTTTTGAACTGACCCAACACATAACACCTTTGACAACTATGGTGTTTTGCATTAACACAAGGAGGTTGATTTGTTTGGCTTGTCCAATGGAGTCCAAATGATCAACACACTCCTTTCAACATACTAAAACACTAAAACAACCAAAAAAAAACTCAAAACCAATCCTTAGACCTTCTAGGCCTAATTGGCACAACAAGGGTCCAAATGGACTAAGAAGGATTTGAGGTTTATATAGTCACCACAAACCTCTTGACCATACAAAATGGACCAAACAACAATGGCTAAAAGCATTATTACAAAACACATTGAACAAAAAACATAACTTCTCAAAATGCATCAAAATGCCTTTAGGAACCAAGGTGCTCCTAGGCGCCCTGCACCATACACCCACTGTCAAAGAGAACTCAAGTCTCTTGAGTTGGAATGTTGTCAAATGTGAAACCTGCCTTCTCAATGTCTACCCTGCTCATCTAAGTGGCATCCTGCTGAGGTTGGTTTAGCCACTTCACCAAATAGTCATGATAGGTGTGCCTTCTAGTTTGTTTTGCAATCCTCTTGTCCAAAATGCACTCAATCTGATTTTGAGATGAAGGAATGAGTTCCTGGAGTGTCTGATCATTTTGATCTACTGCAATAGTAGTCTGAGGATCAGTTCCTTTATAGGGATAAAGGTCTGAAACATTAAAAATTGGAGACAAAGCAATGCCATCTGGAAGTCTGATTTTGTAGTTATTTTCTCCACATTTTTTGAGCACTTCACAAGGTCCAATCTTCTTCATGAGTAGCTTGGTATGTTTACTTGCAGGGAGCCTCTCCTTCTTCAGATGGACCATTACCAAATCACCTTCCTTGAACTGTAAATCCCTTCTTTTCCTGTCAGCAAACTGTTTGTACTTCTGTGAAGTGGACAACAATTTCTGTTGTACTTGTTCATGGACATCTTTCATGACTTGAACGAATTCTTCAGCCAAGGCACCACTGTTTTCTAGTCCTTTAACCTCCCTAAGTTCCAAAATACCCCTTGCGTGAGTGCCATAAACAATTTGGAAAGGAGACATGCCGGTGCTTCTATTGACAGTGTCATTGTATGAGAACTCTGCCTGAGCCAAAATTGAATCCCAACTAGCACCCTGCTCCTTTGTTAGGCATCTTAGGAGGTTGCCAAGTGACCTATTAATCACCTTTGTTTGTCCATCAGACTGAGGGTGATAGGCAGATGATAATGACAAGTTTGTACCTAGTCTCTTCCAAAGTGTCCTCCAGAAGTGTCCTATGAACTTGGGGTCTCTGTCTGAGATGATTGACAAAGGTAAACCATGTAATCTGACTATTTCCTTGAAGAAAAGACCTGCTATGTGTGAGGCATCATGTGTGGTTTTACATGGGATGAAGTGAGCCATTTTTGAGAACCTATCTACAACCACAAAAATGTTGTCATGTCCATTCTTTGTCCTAGGAAAACCAAGTACAAAGTCCATGCTTATGAAATCCCAAGGCTTTGAAGGAATAGGTAGAGGAGTGTATAAACCTGCATTGGATGTATGCCCCTTTGCTCTTTGGCAAATTTGACGAGTTTCAACAAACTTCCTTACATCGGTTGGCAATTTTGGCCAAAAATAGTACCTCCTAACCAATTCTAGGGTCTTGTCAATACCAAAGTGACCTAACATGCTGCCACAGTGCTTTTCCTTGATTATATTCTCTCTAACAGACCCTCTTGGGATACACAACATGCTACCCTTGAAAAGATATCCATCTTGCAACAAAAAATTAGAAAAATCAATATTATACCTTCCTGTCATGGCATTGCAAGATAGGTATGGTTCTTTGAAGTCTTCATCTGCTGCATACTGATCTTTGATGGCATGAATACCTATACTTTCCAACTGTATGGTTTGCACAACAAGATTCCTCCTACTCAAGGCATCGGCTACCTTATTGGCCACTCCTTTCTTGTGTTTTATGGAGAAGGTGTATGCTTGGATGTACTCCATCCACTTGACATGTCTGTGATTCAACTTTTGCTGCCTGTTCAAGAAGCTTAATGCATGGTTAGTAAAAACTATAAATTCCTTTAGCAATAAGTAGTGTCTCCATTTTCTCAATGGCTGAACCATGGCATATGACTCTAGATCATAGGTGGAGTAGTTTTGTTTTGCCTCATTTAACTTCTCACTAAAGAATGCTACAGGCCTCCCATCTTGACTTAGGACTCCCCCAATAGCCCTCTTACTTGCATCACACTTTACCACAAAGACCTTGTCAAAATTAGGTAGCACTAGGACTGGTTTTTCTGAAATTATTTTCTTTAACAATTCAAAGGCTTGAGTGGCCTCATTTGTCCATACAAACACACATTTCTTGCCCCCTTTTATGGTGTCAACAAATGGAGCACAAATTCCACTAAACCCTCTAATGAACTTTCTATAAAAGCTGCATAAACCATGGAAACTCCTTACCTTTAAGGCTGTTGTAGGTGTTGGCCAATTAAGAATGGATTCAACCTTACTTGGATCCATTTTTAGGCTGCCCTTGGAGATGACAAACCCCAAAAATATCAACTCTTCTTGTAGGAAGACACATTTGTCAAGATTGATTCTCAACTTCTCTTGAAGCCTCTTGAGCACTTGATGGATATGCCTTATGTGGTCTTCCTTGCTGTCACTAAAAATTAGTATATCATCCAAATATACAACAATAAACTTGTTAAGGAAAGGTTTTAGCACTTCATTCATCAATCTCATGAAGGTGCTTGGTGCATTTGACAAGCCAAAAGGCATCACAACCCATTCAAATAGTCCTTCATTGGTTTTGAAGGCAATTTTCCACTCATCCCCCTCCCTTATCCTGATTTGGTGATAACCACTTTTTAGATCTATCTTGGTAAAATACTTAGCCCTACCCAAGCAATCCATTAAATCTTCTATTCTAGGCATTAGAAATCTATACCTAATAGTGATCTTGTTGATGGCCCTGGAATCAGTGCATAGTCTCCATGTTCCTTCCTTCTTGGGTGCAAGTACTATAGGTACTGCACATGGGC
This sequence comes from Cunninghamia lanceolata, assembly GCA_027924645.1. Taxonomy (NCBI): domain Eukaryota; kingdom Viridiplantae; phylum Streptophyta; class Pinopsida; order Cupressales; family Cupressaceae; genus Cunninghamia; species Cunninghamia lanceolata. The sequence goes on from BSBN01000193.1 coordinate 30,471,128, forward strand.
TAATACTCCTGATAAGTCCTCTATCCAACAAGTCTTGGATTTGTCTTGCCACTTCAGCATTTTGCTCTAGAGTCAACTTGTAGGCTACTTGGTTTGGTAGGGTGGATCCAGGGATGAGATCAATGTAATGACTAATCTCCCTCTTTGGTCGAAGTGCATCCTTACTCTCATCGGCTATCACATCATGGAGCCTTTCCAATAGTTCTTCCACTTCCTTTGGTCCAATCCTCCTAAGAGGTTGCTGCACTTTGGCCTTCTTGGGATTCACATCCTTGGGCTTGATAACTACTGCAAAACATGGCACTTTCTCTTCCTTGAGGTTAGCCAAAAACTCTTTTTCACCTACCAACATAACTGAACTAGAAATAACCTTCTCTTTGCATTCATCAATCAAGGGAGTCATTGTAAACTTTTCACCATTCTTGGACAAATGAATTACATTGTTCTTACCATCATGTTGGGCACTTGTGTCATGTTGCCAAGGCCTTCCAAGAAGAAAGTTGCATGCATCCATATCCACTATCTCACAAAGAACCTTATCATGATATTCACCTATCTTGAATTCAACCCAACATTGCTCTTTCACCACAATTTGTTGTTCCTTGGTTAGCCAAAAGACTCTATAGGGGTTAGGATGAGGCATTCTTTCTAGTCCTAACTTAGTCACCATTTCATTAGAAGCCAAATTTTCAGAGGAACCTAAATCTACTATTACCTTGCAAACTTTTCCTTTCACCTTGCAAGTGGTTCTGAACAAGTTGTTTCTTTGGGGCTACTCCTTGGTGGCTGGCATGATGAGTGACCTGTTGAACATGATGCATTCTCCACTCTCAGGTGCTACAGACTTGGAAGATGCTATTTGGTAACTTGTGGTGCTTTGATAGTCCTCTTCTTGAAGGAGTTGCACTCTTCTTTCTTTCTGATTTGCAGCAGCATTTCCCATTTTCTCCGGGCACCTAAAGGACTGATGTCCAATCTAATTGCAAGAGAAACACCTTCCAGTAAACACATTGGGACCTCTGCCCCCACTTCTACCTCTGCCATTACCTCTCCCTCTAAACTAACCCTAATTTGCACTATTTTTATCAGCCTACCCTTGGCTGCCTTCTTGTGATCCGCCACCTTGGAGTCTAGAGAAATTATCTCTATTTTGGAATCTGCCCCTGCCCCTAAAGTTCTAATTTCCTCTGCCTCTGCTGCTGCTACCAAAATCGCCTTTTCTTCTCTACTTATCCTCAATCCTCAGTGCCATTTGGAAGCACTTATGGACTATCTCTAGGTTAAAGAGAGTTAATTCATCTTGAATGGAGAACTTAAGGCCATTGAGATACCTTGCAAGCTTCTATTTTTCATTCTCAGGCATCTTGGCTTTCAATGTCATCTTGTGAAACTCCTCTATGTAGGTGCTCACGTCTATGTCCTTCTGTCTCAAGTTGTGCAACTTCTTGTTCAAGTTGACTTCATAATCCTCAGGGACAAATTGGTTCTTGATTTCAAGTACCATCTTCCTCCATGTAGAGATAGGATTCCTATCATCTTCTATCCTCTCATTTTGAATAAAATTCCACCAACTCAAGGCTGGCCCTTTCATTCTTGATTTGGCAATCTTCATTTTCTAATTTTCTGCCACTTCTTCACATTCAAAATAGTTCTCCATTGCCTCAATCCAATCAAGGCACTCCTTTGGATTCATCTTACTAGGAAACATAGGTAAGTTTGCCTTAGTGTCCTTCCTACTCAACTTTCCAAGTGCATCTAGGAATTGTCTCTCTGACATGCCTCCTTGTGGCTCTTCCATTGGCACTTCTTCTTCCTCATGTTGATCCTCTTCATCTGAATCCAAGATGACCTTTGGCTTCTTCTTCTTGTCTTTGTCTTTCTTCAACTTTTCTATCTCAGCCTCCATCCTTTTGTTCTTGGCTGCTTGCTCTCTCACTATCTTTGCCAATTCGGCATTAGTCACTCTTGAAGGGACTTCCTCCTCTTCTTCTCTATCTCCCATCTCTTTGATGGCTCTGATACCACCTGATGCAGAGGTGGCACAAGGGAAGCACAACACAAAGAAAGTTTGCTCTCCTTAGCCCACTCACCCACTTCACTTCTTCAATCCAACACAATCAAAGACACATTCAAGGGTAAATGAAGGATTTGTTACTTAGACTCTTGTCCAACTCTCAAGGCTATGTCTACACCTTCATGTAGGTCTGAAAACACCTTACCAACACTTGGTTTGATCACCAACTTCATTCAACTCTCTAACCTTGACTAGGCCTAGTGAGGCTACTAGCCCTCCAAAACTAGTTTTCTTCACAACAAATGACAAAACCCCAAAGGACTAGGCAAAAAAATGGTGATTTTGGATACTCTCTATGGGACTCTAACAAACCTCCAAATCTCCAATCCCAACTCTACTCCAGCAGTTCAAAATCTCCACGAGGTCTCTAGGCCTAATTGATCACTTTAGGCCTGGGTTACAAAGCAAAGGGTTCAAATTGGGTTCATAGGTCAGGGGCAAGAATTTGGAATGCTTCTCCCATGTCTATACAACACAAAACCACCATTCTTTCATTCACCTTGCCTGGATTCTGTCACCTACAACAACAAATAGCATAAAACATGCCAAATATATGGTAATACTTGACCTAGGGCATCAAATTAAAAATAGAAGACTGCATTTCCCGACAAAAAGATTTTGGAATCTTATAGTACATATCCCTAGCCTACATTTCACCAGTTTTTGTGAATTTTCACTAGTGGGAATGCATTCTAGGGCTGGATTTCTATGGCTGCCCTAGAAAACAGGGTTTCTAGACTTGTTTTGAAAGAAAAATCAATAACTTTTGATCCCAACCACACCAGGACCTCAAACTAGTTGCATTAGAACCCTGACTCCAAGAGATTTCAGAAAAAGTGCATTAGATCAAGAGTTCAGTCCGTACAACAATACATTTTATTTAGAAAAATAGTCAAATTCTTGATTTTTGTGCCCAACATTGCATACAAAATCTCTTCCTCCGCATTGGAGTCAGATATCCACCATATTAACCCATCCAAGTCAGTTTCCAACTTCTACAACAACATTCAACTGCCCAAAGTGGTTTTTTTGAACCGACCCAACACATAACACCTTTGACAACTATGGTGTTTTGCATTAACACAAGGAGGTTGATTTGTTTAGCTTGTTCAATGGAGTCCAAATGATCAACACACTCCTTCCAACATACTAAAACACTAAAACAACCAAAAAAAAACTCAAAACCAATCCTTAGACCTTCTAGGCCTAATTGGCACAACAAGGGTCCAAATGGACTAAGAAGGATTTGAGGTTTATATAGTCACCCCAAACCTCTTGACCATACAAAATGGACCAAACAACAATGGCTAAAAGCCTTATTACAAAACACATTGAACAAAAAACATAACTTCTCAAAATACATCAAAATGCCTTTAGGAACCAAGGTGCTCCTAGGTGCCCTGCACCAAGAGTCCACAAAATGTACTTATTGGAAAGGCTTGCTCTGAGGAGTGGAGAAAAGAAATTGTGGATGTTCTGAAAGAGTACAAACATGTCATAGCATGGATGTATGAATATTTGAAAACATATGATACTTCCATCATAACTCATGTAATACCTTTGAAACCAGATGTTAAACTATTTAGGCAAAAATAAAGGCCTGTGAATGCCATTTTGGAGCCTTTAATCTTTGAAGAAGTGAAAAAATTGCTGTCTGCCAAAATAATTTTTTTCAGTCAGACATTCAACCTAGGTAGCTAATTTAGTACCTGTGAGAAATAAAAGTGGAGACATTAGGTTATGTGTGGATTTTAGAAATTTGAACAAGGCATCTGAAAAAGATAATTATCCCCTGCCTCCAATAGATGAAGTGTTGCAAGCAGTGAATGGGGCTAAAATGATGTCTTTCTTAGATGGATTCTTAGGATATAACCAGGTCTTAATAGATAAAGAGGATAGATTAAAGACCACTTTTACTTGTAAATGGGAAAATTATGCATATAGAAGAATGCCTTTTAGTCTAATCAATGCAGGTGCCACTTTTTAGTGAGCCATGGATATTACATTTTGTGGATTATCAGGTAAATGCGTTGTAATTTATATGGATGATTTAACTATTTATTCTAAAGATGCATCTACTCATGCTGAGGATCTGAGAAGAGTACTTAAACGATGTGAAAGGTACATAATTTCTCTCAACCCTAAGAAATGTTCATTTGGGGTAACTGAAGGAAAGTTGTTAGGGCATGTTATTTCTGAAAATGAGATATCTATTGATCTTGATAGAATAGAAGGAATAAAGAAACTACAATTACCAAACAGTAGGAAAGAACTAAAGTCATTCTTTGGAAAGATTAATTTTGTCAAGAAGTTTATTACAGGGTTTGCAGAAATTGTGCAACCATTGAACTCCATGTTGAAGAAGGATGCAAAGATAGAATGGACACCAGTAGCTAAAGCCACATTTGAAGATATCAAGGAATCCATTTTTGATGCTCCTATGTTGACAAGTCCAGATTATACAAAGCCATTTTATATTAATTCTTTTGCATCCTCACATTCAGTTGCAGCTGCTTTGACACAAAAGGGAAAAGACAACAAAGAAAAGCCCATAGCTTTCATGAGTGCACCTCTAAAGGATGCACAACTGAAATATCTTGATACAGAAAGATAGGTGTTTGCATTAGTAAGAGCAGTGAAAAAATTCAGACATTATATCTTATGCAGTCAGGTTAAATCCATAGTACCAGACGTAGCCGTGAAGATGTTGCTAATGCAGAATGAGCCTGGAGAGAAAAGAGCCAAATGGATTACAACATTGCAAGAGTTTGATATAGAAATCATTCCAATGAAGTTGGTCAAAGGACAAGCATTAGTGCAGCCCATAGCCAACACAGATCCAAATTTGGTAAAAATGCAGTATGTGTTGAATACTGATGATGCATCAAGGTGGTATGATGATTTGAACACTTTTCTAATATCAGGAAAATATCTAAATAAGATGAAATCTTCTTAGAGGAGAGCTTTAAAGATTAAAGCACAGAAGTACATGGTACAAGGAGGTCTTCTATTCAAGAAGAACCATGAAGGAATATATTTAAGATGTTTAAACAGAGTTGAAGCAGATAAGGTGTTGTCAGAATTACATGATAAGTATGGAACTGCTCATGGTTCCCATTTAGTTACAACACATAAGATATTGAGAGAAGGATACTATTGGCCTACAATGTTTAAGGATACAGAGATTCACATTAGAAGTTGCCACACCTGTCAAACTACAGCAGATAAAGGAAGGAATTAGGCTAATCCATTATAGCCAGTGATTGATTCTAGACCATTTGCACAATGGGGCTTAGATTTCATTGGGGTCATAAATCCTCCATCATCTGTAGGACATAAGTTTATACTGATAGTAACTGGCTACTGTACAAGATGGACTGGAGCCACATGTTGCAAGTTCTCTACTACTAAGGTTGTTATCAAGTTCCTTGAAGAAAACATCATAACCAGGTTTGGAACTCCATATTCGCTGGTATGTCATAATGGCCCTGCTTTTTCTTCTCTAAAATTTTCTAAATGGGCATTTGAGTATGGGATAGTTTTAAAGTTTTCTTCAAATTATTATCCTTAGGGGAATGGGTTAGCTGAGTCTACAAACAAAATTTTATTGGATATAATCAAGAAGCTAACTGAAAAGAATCCTAGAGAGTGGAACACATTGTTGAAATATGTGCTATGGGTAGATAGGACTATGGTTAAGTCAGCCTTAGACAATGCACCTTATCACTTAGTTTATGGGACTGATCCCATACTTCCATTGAATTTAAGAATACTAGTTTGGAAGTTTGCTAATGAATATTTAGGCTTTGATGATCATAGAGAGGCCAGAATAATACAAATGTTACAATTAGATGAGAAAAGAGATCAAGCCATTGAGAAATTCACCAAACACCAAGCAATAGTCAAGAGATGGTTTGATAAAAGAGCAAGAGTCAAAACATTTAGAATATCAGATTTAGTGTTGTGCTGGGATAAAACACATGAAAAGAAAGGGAATCATGGAAAATTTGACAAATTATGGTTAGGTCCATTATAGGTCGCAAAAATAATTGGAGACAATACTTTCAGGCTCAAAACCTTGACTGGGGAAGATGTGCCATTACCAGTTAAGGGCCAACACTTGAAACATTACTTTCAGGCTTGAGGTGAGGGTAGTTAGTTTCTGTGTATCATAATGTAAATAATGTACAGTTTTGGGTTGTTTTGTTTGTTGCTTTGTTTTGTTGGTCGTTTGTACAGTCCGTTTGTTTTGTTTGCTTTGTTGTTTCCTATGTGCTGGGGTCTTTATTCTGATTTAGAGTGTGCAGGAGCAGACTGGCAACCATTGAAAACAATGGAAAATTTAGAACATTCAGGTTAATTATTTAAAATTTATGCATAACTTGTTGTGACTATCATGAATGTAGAAAGTTGTTTGACTTATGAAATTTTGTATTCAATAACTGTGGGTTGGGTATTCAAGGAAAGTTTCTCACAATGACACACCTAAAATCCTTGGGTTTGTTGAACATACCAGTGTAGATATTAGGTGAAAAATCAGAGGTCACCCTTGCTACCATTACAATTCTCAGCTTAATTTCAGCAAGTGATCATTCCTTGCACCATGAAGTTACAACTGTAATATCTTATGAAATCTCTATCAAATACAAAAAATATAAAATAATAAAATAGATTTTACTGAAAATCTAGATTAAGACATCTAAGTAACTCTACCGGGGCTGTAGACACTTCCTGGCAGTAGGGTTCTACTTAGGAGAATTGTAACGATAACCTTGTTGGGGCTATGGACACCTACTAGCAGCAAGGCTCTATCCGGTTGGCTATGAGGGAATGACATCAACTATGTAGGCTAATATTAGTCACTAGTTTGTTCAACTAATTTTCAAGATGAGGATTATTAATCACGTGCACCCACTTAAACTGAAAGGAAGATTCATGCACCTTATTGAATACATTAAGTCTCAAGTTAGATAATGATTTATAGAAAAGATAGCTGGAAGTTATGAATTCATTTCATTTAGTTTTATTTAATGGTTTTAATTTGATTGTTTTGTTTGGTTGCTAGTTGTTGTGATGCTCACAACATGCCCCATTTTATTCCTTAGCAGAATGAGGACCCCTGCTGTGGCTTTGCTTTTGCTTTTGTGTGTGGGTCTGTTGGGTGGCAAAAGGGAAAAAAGAGTGAAAGTTACAAACCTTGTTAAAAATAGAGAAAAAATTGCATTAAGTACTAGGGCAGAATATGAGTGGATTTCTTATCAAAAATAAGTGAGGGTTTCTTTTTTGAACTATATTAAAATTCACAATATTTTGCAAGTTATGAGTGTTTTGGTAAAATGTACAATGGGAGGGTTTGTATGTTGCATATACAAAGTTGTTTGTATATCGGGTTTGCATGTCGCTCATATATAGGGTCCTTTGTATATCGGGTTGCATATACAAGTCGCATGTAGAAGTCATCGGGTTTTCTAAGTCATTATACTTGTATGCATTTCGCTTACACTTTATTTTTATATGCATGCCGCGGACTTGACAGAGTTCAAAGTTTGAATGAATAAACAGTTAAAGTCTGCCGGTTGTATATCGGGGTTTGTATGTTTGGCGAAAGTGAAACATACAACATGATATACAATAGGAATATACATAGCACAGAACTAAAAAGATCATGAAATAAGGTTAAGTTGTTGCATGTGTCGGGCTTTGTATTTATATTTCGGAGACATACATTCCAGTATACATGCAATGTGGAACTCAAGGAAAGTTAAAATCTGATATAAAAGATGCATTGGAGCTTAATGTATATTGGATGATACATTGCACTTTATGCAAGCCGATATACAAAGCAAAAGATGCAAGTTAATGATACAACGTGGATGCGAAAAGAGAATTAAATATAGAGCAATATTTGTATGTATCTTGGGCTTTGTATCTAAGGGATCGATACAAGTGTTGGTTGCATCGGACATATAGGTATAATCGGCGGAAGTTTTTTAGATCATACCGACCATATGGATTATGCCGATGATAAAGAGTTGCAAAATGATAACGGATTACATCGGCATGAGTAGGGTGATTGGAGAGGAATTTTTGGGTCGCCTCGACCGAAGAGAGTTACGCCGGTGGCAGAGATATAACAAAACAATAAGGTTGCATCGGCCAGACATATGCGATCAATGGAAAGTTTGTGGAATGCCCTGACTGAAGAGAGTTACGCTGATAGTAAGACATATAGAACATGATACAAAGAAGAAGACATACAAACAAAACATACAAAAGGGTAATGTATGCATAATTAAAACTAGTGGTAAAAGTTAAAAGGAAAATATTGAAGTAGAAGGCTAAATTAATGGCACATTAATTATTGTAATTAATGCCCATCTAACATTCTGATGAGGTATGAATTGGCGAAAGTGATGTGAATTTTTTATAATCCATTTCTATGTCTATTTGCAGGTTTACAGATATATGGAAGATGGAGCTTTGATGGCGATGACATCACAGGAGGCAGATCGGATCACAAAAGATCGCAAAAGAAGTAAAATATTTTAGTGAGAAGAGATATGCAGATGGAAAGAAACATTATTAAAAGAACAACAGAAGATATTTTGGTGGCTATTAGGGTTTCCAAAGGGCATCCTTATGCTCAGTATGGGTATGCTGCTCAGAGATTGTTGGTGGGATTTGTTTTCCACCGATTGATGCTGCACTTGAAGGGTGGACCGTTGATTGATTAGGGTTTTTTGAACCATATTAGGGATAATAAGAGCTATTTATTGAGCCCCTTTACTCTGTAATAAGACACACAGGGATTCACATAGGGACACACATGATTTTTTAGAAGATAGCTAGCAGTTGTAATTGGTTTAAGCATTTAGAAGGAAAGGTTTAGTTTAGAGGAGGTCGCCTATGTCTGCAATAAGGAATGCATGGAACATCTAGCTTCCTTATTGTATTTGTAAAGCATTGTAATTTTTCTGTAAATTAATTAATGAAGCTAAGAGTCATTCATACATTGTAAATCATATATGACTATTTATCTTGAATATAAATGAATCTAGAATTCTGCATCTATATTCAGAGTGTCTTCTGGCTCTTCTTTGTATTTGAAATAATATCTCTTAAAGCTTGCAATCTTTAATGTATGTTCGTGAAAATACTTACAACTTACATTTAAAGGTTTAGTCTATGGATTTAATCAAGTTTGCTGTACTACTTACAACGTGCATAACAAAACATTTAGATCTTGTAGTAGAATGAAGTTTAGTTTAGATTTCTCTAACTTTTCCCAAACCATTTGAAATACTTAGCTTAAACGCAGAGTTTAAAGGAGATTGTCTGATATTTGAAGGAAACATGAACATCTGAGTTGATATTTGATAGTTTTCATAATATTTGAAAAGGAAATCTCCTGTTAATATAGATCATATAAAGCTTTGCGATACAGTAACAAATTTATGCAAAGGAATGAAGAAAATGTTGATATTTGTGATATTTTGCATAATTAGAGTCCAGTGAATCATAAAAACACCTTAAATCAAGTAAGGCCCCTTGCATATTATAGCTTCACATCAACCTACTAAATTGTCCAATAAGTCAAGACCTGACCATACAGAAACTTGGGATTAAGTAATCTTAGTTGATTTCTTCATATCTTTCAAGATAATTAGGTTCATTTTGTGAATTTTAACTTTTGTTATGAATGTGTAAAAACAATCATCAATAGGTACTTCCTCCACTCCTCCTAAATCCCCCACTTTCCACCACAAATCCTTTCATATCCCCAAAACATATGTTGCCATTCCACCTCCATCATCCTATAATTGTCAAAAGCATGTGACCATACACGTTCCACCATCCAATCTACCTTCACTACTTCCAACTCCTAATATCCCTCCATACATTTTACCACCACTTCTTCCAAAACCTTATTCACCCATCTATGAATCTTTTGACAATCCCAGTCATGGCCAACAAATGCACGTGTTGTCTAAACAAAGAACTTCCTCAAACTCCACTTCCACCATCTCAAGAGAATTCAACCATAAAAATCTGGATATCTCTACCCCTATAATAAAAAATCCTAAGAGTCCTCATGACCTAGGATACAAAATCCAAGAATCAAAGAAGCGTCCTTCTCAAGAGCTATATACACCCACACACCTATACACCAAGATGAAAAAGGTGTGGGTCCGCATCCAACAAATGATTACTCCAAAAGCCGCACAAAAGCTACATACACCCAAACCCATACCTTCATAGGTACTATCTAAAAACAAAATGGTTTGGGTGCCTACGCAAAAAGCCCTCAAGTTACATGAGGCATCTACCTCTCAAGAATCTCAACCATCCACTTTCTCCCATTCCATCCAAAAGTCTCAAATTCTTCCATCCCATATGACAAGCAAAAATTAGAAAAATACTCAGTCTATGTGGATCCCTATATGCCTAAGTCATTCATCCACAAGCAAAAGTCTCCATTGCTTCTTACACTACTTTCCCATCACTAGCTTCAATGTTTATCATGGTATGTGCAACCATTGGTCATGATTCCCTTCCATCCCACAAACATTTTCATATACTTCCATCTCCCCTTCCTTCCACTATTATCCTACATGTCTTCCTTATCCTATTCCTATGGTCCATGCTTTTGTATAAGCCTTCCCTTTGTATTTTTCATTCTTCTTCTTCGTGAGATTGTCCATCTCACGCCTTCTGCCTTCTACTTGTCCAATCTCCCCAGGGGGCATTCTGTCATTGTTAAACCTATACCAGGGGCAAACTGGGGCATGTATCATTGTCAGACAATTTATTCTTTGAAGCAATGCCGTAAACTGCATTGCATCAAAGAGGGGCAAAATGTATATGCCCAAAAATGACATGACTCGGTCTAAATAAATATTCTTAATATTTATTCCCTTCTAATTCCTCTATCAATAAATAAATAAATAAATTTATTTATTTGATTCATATTCCTCTAAAGTTAATTAAATATCAAAATATTTAATTACCTCTTCTAAAGTCAAAATTAAATAAATCCTTTATTTAATTAAATTCTTCCAAACAATTAAATGATTCTTAATTATTTAATTAAATCAAATCATTCTTCCAAATTTGAATAAATCAAATCAAATTTATTTAAATCCTTTCAATCTCCAAAAAATAAAAAACAATCAAATATTTTATTTATTCTTCCAAATCATGCACAATAATTAAATAAATTTATTTATTTAATTTGCTTTCTTATCTTCTAAATTAAATAATTCCAATTATTTAATTTGTTTCTTCCAATAATATCTTCTCTAAATTTAAATAAATCAAATATTTATTTAAGTTTCTTTTTCTTCTAAATTGAGTTATCTCCAAATATAATTCAAGCTTTTTGCACATGCAATTAAATATTCCTAATATTTAATAAAGCAAAGTATCTTCTTATTCTCATGCAAATCCCTTCTTCTTGTTTTAAATCACTTAAATAATTATTATATTCTTTTAAAGTGCTTTAACTCATTCTTCTATTCTTGTTAACTCCTCTCATGCAAAAGAAAGCAAGACACTTGTCTTCTTCTTATTCATTGCACGTTCCTTAACTATTCTTAACCATTGATCTTCTCATTCTCTCTATACCGTTGATCTTCATTCTCTCAAGTCTATAAATTGAACCTCATTCTTCCATTTCATTCATCCAATCTTTAAGTATTGTTACTCTGCAGGAATCACAACGCGTCTTTGGCACCAATTCCTTCATTTCTTGCGATCAACTCGTTACTATACTATTATCATTGTTGTGAAGCTCATCTTCATGGCGAAACTATCATAGCCATTCCCATTTGACATATTGGAATCATAGCAAGGAAGTGCACCTTCTGAGGGCCATATTCATAGACAAGATCATTTGTGATAGGCGATCAATGGAAGCTGAGAATTAAAGGAGGTTTGCTTTATATTGTTCTTTATTTGATTAATCTTCTTTGTTCACCATTTCATTGAGTTTTGGGTATCTTGATATTTGATATTATTGTTTATTCATTTGATCCATTTTTCCCATAACAGGTGGCTCTTGAGCTCTTAGGAGTGGCAGGTGCAGAGCTCTTGGAGGATCTAGTCTGGGAGAAGGCTTGTATCGGAACACTTCCTTTCTCTACTTCTTGCTTCTCTTTCTCAGCTCTTTCAACTTTCTCTCTGTTTGCATCTACTGCCTCTTTTGATATGCCATATCTTTTGGCAATTTCCTCGACTTCCCTTCTAACTTTCCTCTTTATCTCTGGTTGTCTCAGCTCAACATGTATTTTTGCACTTAGTTCTTGAAAGATTCCAAAGCTTTCTGCCTCAGGGTCCTTAGGCTAGCTCAAGATTTTCTCATCGACCTCGTATCCCATTGGCATTATCCAAATTGTTCTGGGCTCAACTGCCTCCATTAGGCATTGATCAGTATCTACCATGAAACACACTGTATCCTTGTATTTCTAAACTATGGATTGGGGTATTCTCTCTGGCTTGCATCATGCTTTGGAAGTTCTTAAATTAACTCCAGAGAGCTGTGCTTTGAGCTTTAGCATCACCAAGTCCATACATATAGTCTCTAATTTGTATAGCAACCAGTCTGTCATTTTGCCAAACCCAACCACTTGATTCAGGTAGCTCATTCATGTACTAGAAGAATAGACACAATATTAAACAACCGTACTTAAAGGAGTTCTTCTTATCCTTCTTGAACTTCTACAAGTTCTCTAATAGTTGGTTTAAAAGAAGATCACATAGGTCATAAGCTGCATTTTCCCTCAGCATATGATATGTTGCATATATTGCAGTCCCAGACATAGTTCTACCTGCTAGAATGATAGATCTTATACCCAATTATCATTGAGGCAAATTTGACATCCGGATTTGTGATGTCATCTATGGTCATTGCTCTCTTGTCAAACTTAGATCCGGTTGCTTCAGGTACTATCTGGTTCTTGACAAATTTGAGTGCAGGTAACCCACCGGATGAGTGCAGTCCAATTACTCCTAATGGCATCTTTTGTTATCTTGAAGGGCCTCATTAACCACATGAAATTATCATGCATTCTGCTAAGGACATACCTGACCCAATCATCTTCTACAAAATAGGGAAAGTGGATGCAATGCCCAAAGTGTTTATCCCGGAGGGCCTTGTATTGAGGTTTGAGTTCAAAACTTTCATCTATTAATTATTTATGATAGATGTCCATCAACTTAGATTTTCCAAATTCCTCAATGTTGGTGTGGATGTAGAGCCCAACATCTTCTACGTGCAATACCCCATGCAGAATGCTAGAAAAAGCACCTAAAGGATCAACTTCTAGGGATTTGTAGGGGTGTTTCTTGAATTTTGGGCGCGGCCTATTAGTGATCTTAACAACCATTAGAGTAGCCATTTTGCAAAAGATTCAGAGAGAGATTTTTAGAATGGAAGTACCTTTTTACACTTTAGGGTTTGAAATAGGAGCCAGAACAAATCGCTGGTTGAATTGGATTTTGCAGTTGATCTTTGAGAGAGTTGTAGAAACTTGATGCAAAGCTCTTCTTTTCTTCTTCTTGAATGCAAATGTGCAAATGATGAGTGACAAAACCCTTTTATTCTTGCACAAACCCTAATTTTCTTTTGTAATAAATGCACAACTTAAGTTATCCGGTTGCCCTGCTCTGAGAGAGATATTTTTCGAATCACTGTGTTGCACTTAGAATCATTTTCAGTGAGGATTGACAATGTATCTTCTTTTCTCCAATCATGCCATGGATCCGTAGATCAAAGTATTTCAATTTTGAATCATACCAGATTTGTCTATGAAAATCCTACTTTACTGGATGGATGTCAAACCAGATCAATCTTGGATGATTAAACTCTTGCAAAACTCCATGCAGATCTTTCATATTTTTACTGAGGGTTATTTAGATATTTTTTTGAGAACCCTTTAATCCGCAACATTCCATGTGCCAAATTTAGGCACCTATTGACTGGCTGGGGCAATTTATTTTCCTTCGTGACCCCCCGAGCTAGAGCTCATCTGTTTAGTTTCCAAAAGGAATATCAACACTAGATTCAGGTGCGGATCCATCCCCAACATTTTCTGTACTCTTCTTCATCCAAATCTTGCTCATCTCCCTTTGAACTTCATCCACATTCACTTTGCCTTTTCCCTTATCTTGTTTTTGATTATGATGCATCGGACCCTTTTTATCCTGATTTTTACTTCTTCAGAATTTGGCAATATGACCAGATCTATTGCAATTGTAACAAACAACATTTCTTTGCATATTTGATTGATGTCCTCTTGATCTACATTGATTAGCCATATGTCCCATTCTATTGCATGCAAAACATCTACCATTGAATGAATTGTTTATTTGCATATTTCTGCATTCATGAGATTTGTGACCATACCTTTTGCAGCTGAAACATTGTCTGGAGAAGGATGAATTAGTCTAATTCATTCTTCTTCTGCATTGAGTTGCTTTATGACTGAAGTTGTTGCAATTAAAGTAGTATGCATTGAAGGATGGATATCTTTGAGCATTTGGTTGCCTTACCAGAGGTCTTCTAGGCCTGTTTCATTGATTTCCTAATCCATAGTTCTTCTAATCGGATCTGGAGCTTTTACCTTTCTCATATCCCAAGCCACACTTGTCATCTACCCTCTTTTGGCTTTCAAGAAGAACTTCAAGTTGAGCTGAGCTTATCTTGAATTTCTCTTTGTATTCATTTGTTGTTTGGAGATCTTGTTTAAGAGTGTCTATCTAATTCTCAAGTTGTTCTTCATTATCTCTAGCTTCTTGAAGATTAGATTCAAGATGGCTGATCATTCTGTCCATTTTATGGTAGTCCTCTGTCTTCTCCTTGAGGGATTGTTTTAGATTATCTTCAATTTTCCTTTTCTCTTCAATTTCTTGGGTGAATCTCATAACCCCTGATTCCATCTCATGCCTTACCATAATGACCTCTTTTGATAGATTCTCACATAGCTTGTTTTCTCATTCAGATCTTCATTAGTATCATTGGCTTCACTTTGACTTACTAATTTTTTAAGTAGTTCCTTTCTCTTTTTCACAGAGATACTCAGTTTTTGTTTTAGCTCATTTATGAAATCATCAACTTGTTTGAGTCTTTCTCTCAAGTTATTGACTTCAGAGTGAGATTGTTCAAGATCATCTAGGGAAGACTGAAGTTGTTCCTTCATACCATACATATCCATTGAGATTCCCAGATCTTCCTCAAGCTGTTAGGCTCTATATAGAGGAACTTAGCTCTGATACCGATTGTTGCAAACAAGGCAGATAACTGAGAGGGGGGCTGAATTAGTTATCTCTATTATCTTTACTTTCTTTTCTTTTATAATTTGTGCAACATCAAAACATATAAGCACATATAATCATGAGAACATAAATAAAATCAACACACATAACAAAAGGATTTTTATGTGGAAAACCCTGTTAAGGGAGAAACCATGGGGTGACTAACCCAAGATTGTATTCTCTGTTAAAAGAATAAGAAGTACAAAATGGCACTTGCCAATTAGGGGTCACTGCCTGAGCACACTCCTCAAAAGAGGCACACTACCTACAAGAGACTCACTATCTACAGAACTTACATAAGACAACTAGGTGTTTGAACTGATGAGAGGCATCTACAAATGCTAGAGTTTAGTTTCAGTTAGGCACAATATACTGATCTGATGCATGTCATTCTTCCTCTGCTCTAGTGTTGCTGTTCTATCACATACCAGACTTGTATTACTGCTTCCACACTTATCTCTGCCTTTCTTCACACTTTATATTATCATATTTGTACACACCCACACCTACGTACTAGAATCCATCTGGTATATATATTCGCATCAAGGATTTCAACAACTTTCTAGTCAGCAACTAGAATACTCAAGATATTTACAAATTACTAGTTTGTTGGCTTAATCCATGCTTGATTTGTGATGCGTATCAAAAACATAGGCATTGAAGTCATTGATCATGTTAGTCAATAATGTATGATCCCTCAAATTGTTTTATCAACATCAATTACTCATCTGGATTGAAGTCTGATACTCTGCCAGTTAGTTCTTTCTCTGTCTGGTCTGCCTGTCTAGAACCTAACACTCAAATGCTCATATCTTTTCCATGCTTTATCACCAGAGGCTAAATCTTTGGAATATAGTAGTGATGATGCTCCTCTTGACTTACCCAAGTTTGCAACTTGCTAAGTTACACCATCTGAGAGATCCTGACCTAATTGTCAGACCTTGTTCTATGCTTTGTTCTTGTTCACCGAACCAAAATAATCTTCAATCTGACTTCTGGTATAGGCATACTATGTGCTACGGATGTGTGGGATATACTTTGTTGCCATCAATGACAACACTCATGAAGCCACACAGTATCTCTTGCCAACACTAATGACCTCCGGAGACAATATCAGAATACCACGGCATTAGAAGTTTTGGAGTAAAGAGGAAAAGCTTCTCAGGAGCTAGACTGAAGTCTGGAGCATCTCCAGAGCTGAGCAAGAAGGCCACAATTACATCTTCAGAGCTGCAAATAGAGACATACATCTCTAGCACGTCTTTAGAGCAGAGCAAATTTCTAGCACAACTATCAGTCAGACACTTTCACTAGTGATCGTGATATGCCTGATATTACTCAAATCATCACCTGAGTGATTAAGGGCAATCTATAGTTAACTGCTGGGAGTTTTTATCTCTTTTAGTTTTTGCATGATTTATTGATAAAACTAATTTAATATCCATATTTTTAGGGCCTCATTTCCCAAATGTATTAAGACTAAAACTTAGATTCAGAGTGGACTTCTGTTCCACTCAATCTATTTTTATTGCATGGTTATTTTTCGTAGTTAGACAACTAGTATAATAAAGAGATGGATGTCATCTCATAGAAGAACTAGTAGATAGGATAAGTGATATCTCATAACTAATTTTATATATACTTACAGAAGAAGTAGAAAAAAAACAAGCGATTATTTTCCTTCTGATTTCTGTAATCTCATTTCTGATATTAATGCAAAGTTGATGGAATTGGACTAAATTAAGTTGTGATATCATTCTCTTGTGCTAATTCTTTACTTTAGTCTTCAACCCTAAGAGTGTGGAGCAAGGGCCCACTCTCACCACCAAGGTAGAACTTGTGATATTGAGCAAAGAGTATTCAAAGCCTTCATTATGTTTCAGAGTTGAATTGTGTTATTATTATGCTTCTTTGTTGTAGACTTGGCTTCATCAATCCATCTCCTCATGATTTGAAGGATCTTCATCTCCATGAGGGCTTCACCTCTAAGGTGACATCAATTTGTATTTCAATCATTTCATTTCATCATTAGATTTGGCCTTTGCCCTCCTTGGGCACACACTTTATCTAAAAAAGGTGTTGGAAGACTTGAATGTCCTTCCAGGTCTTGACCAAGGTAAGCTCCTAAACACCACAACCACTAAACCCCTTTCTTTGTGTGTGTAGGTTACATGTATGGGAGTTGGATAAGTGTAGGTGCAGAGAAGTAGTTTGAAGGATAAGGTTTTGGGATCTAAAAGAATCTTGTGAATATTCCTCCCTTCTGGACTAGGGCGTGGGCACAATAGTCTTTCTGAAAAAAAGGGTCTAGATCTGGCATCAAGAGGTGGTCTACAACATTTTCTCTATTCAGAGTTTCTAGAAATTCCTCCATACTGGACTAGGGCACCCGTCCTGTAGTCCTCCCATGGTCCTCCCAGCAAATCAGGCTTTGGATACAACATCTAGGCACTCTCTAGAGAATTTTCTCAATTTTGACCTTCAACAGATTCTCACTCTAAGGACTTGGGAACCTGTACCATCATCCTCCAACATCTCTACTTCTAGAATCATATTCTCCTCTATTTACTAATCTCAGTGCTTCTTTTGGATTGTCCGTATCTATCATCGTTTGAAAGTTATGCTCTGATCATCATAGAACTAGGGTTTTATGTATTGTTGATCTAGGGTTTGATAAAAAAACACCCGATTAAATCATATCTTTTCATAGAAAACAAGAGTATAGAGTCTATAGCTAAGTCCACCTTCACTTGGTAGTGATTTGTCTTGACTTTGTCCTTGAGTGTTATTGTGAAAGGAGGGTTTGATTTGATATACTTTAACATCATTCATTCTTCTCTTTTTCATACATAAATTTTGGTGAACATGTAGAAGAAAGAATTTACATATTTCTAAGCATTAAAATTATATCTTTCATTCATTCATATCATCTTTGTTATCATTCATTGAAAAATCTTGCAAAAATTTGGAAAAAAATTGAAAAAATAAGCATTCTAGGCTTGCATAAAGGCATAGTTTTGCATTACTTTCATTGCATATCATTGAAACATTTAATTTTCTTATATTTACATCAGATCTAATCCATATTACAGTAATTCATCATTTCGTAATATTACATCTTTCATTTAAAGATCTCATTTGCTAGGGTTTTGGTTAAAAAGTTGCATTTTTCATATAACGTAGTAATTCCAAAAGCTAGGGTTTGTAGTCAAAATCTTATTTCAGATTTTTTTGATGTCATAAAAATATTTCAATTCAAATCTAGCACCAATTTAAATCATATTTTCATTGCTCATTTGAAAATTTTGCATCATTGCATACTTTAGCTTGAAAATTTACATGTTTGTAATTACATAATGTGTATTTGAACATAAGAAATTTAACATCTCCTTAACATTTCTTTGTAAGAAATCTTAAATTTGTCTATATTAGCTTTTGTATAGCTCTTTTTACATCTTGATCACTCCATTTGTAAGGACACTAGTGTGTTTTTGTATTTTGCAAAAAGATTCAAAAACCTAGTTTCCTCAAACTAGTATTGTGGTGTACAAAAGTCTTTCATATCAGGGATATTTGATAAATGAATAGGCCTTATTGTATATTGTTGTTACAAGACATTTCATTATGGAACCTTCATGTCATTTCTCTTTGGTATCTTTGCAAGCATATATCAAAGATCTTGATTTTCATATATTCCTAACCCTCATGAGTGAGCATCCTAAAATATTGGAAAACTTAACCGAATTCATCTCCATGAATAGTCATGAGAAAGATAACTATTGTATACACCTAAAAATGGCTTGAGTCAAATTAAATAAATATTTTAATATTTATTTTATTCTTATTCTTCTATCAATAAATAAATATCCTAATTTATTTATTTGATTCACATTCATCTTAATCTTCCAATAATTAAATAAAAATTAATTAATTTAATTAAATCATCTAAATTCCTCTAGTGTCTCATCTAATTAAATAATCCTAAATTATTTAATTAATCACAAGTTCCTCTATTCCAAGGTCCTAAATTCTATAATTCCACATCATCTCATCCATGTCATTCTTCCACCTCACCATGTTGCACACATAATTAAATATTTTAATATTTAATTAGCTAATTATCCTCACCCACATGTGTCCTATTATTTCTCAATCACCTCTAAGGACAAAGACACTTGTCTTTCTGATTCTAGTTCATCTCTCACATTCCAACAGATCAAGAGTCCTTCTTCCACAATCTCCTCAAAATCTTCCACTTTTAACTCACAGGTCATTTGTGAGCACAATGACATGTGGCTCATGGATCCACTTATTCCTCTACCTTGTAAACGTAGTAGGAAAATTTCCCATGATTATCTCCCTCAACTCCATCTCAACCGTACACCTTCCAGATAATTCCTCTAGTCATGGATCTATTGACACTTGAACTTGGCCTCTCTTAAGCCTATAAAAGCAAGATCCTCACACCCATTTTATATCCACTCAAGAATTTAGTAATCTTATTCTACAGGAATTCCACCATAGTTTTCAAGCATGCCTTTGGCCCCATTGCATTTGCATCTAGCTTTCATCATCCTCATCTCATTATCATCATCCATCATGGCTGCATATCATTATCCCCATCCTTCATCTTAGTTATTGTATTGTAGTATCATTGCATAATCCTCCACATAGTCATTCAATCTTTGTCATCTTAACAATAAGGAAGTACAATTCTGAGAGCTCCACAATCATACAAGATCAAAGAAAGATAGGCAATAATGGAAGGCACAAGGTAAATCTGGTTGCAGATGTATTATCTTTTGTTTGCTTGCATTTGTCTCATTTCCATTGATCTTATTGAATGTTTAGATAGTTTCTATGTTAGTTCAGAAGTTCAATCACGTTTTGGCACCCACCTTTGGGCCACTTCCTCATTTTTAGCCACCAATTGAGTTTTTGGTGAAATTGAAGTCGTGACAGGTCATTCCAACACATTCAAGTTTCCAGTTTTGTGCATCCATAAAGAAAAGAACAGTCCAGTGCATATGAAACTTCTATCCAGGCATCTGATTATTCTCTCTACCCTTTTAAGACTTCTTTCTACACATTTGCAAGTTCTTTTTGTGCATCTGTCTTTCAACGCATTTAAACTATCTTTCAATACATCCATTGTCTGTTTCAGTGCATATGATTCCTGTCACAAATTTGTATTGATTTTTGTAAAATTTTTGATACTAACTTGGTTGCAGGTATTATCAGTCTTCAATGGAGGTTATTGATAGAATGTTCTTGCAGGTTTAAGAGTGGGTTTAGGCATTGTTAGTTGCATCTTACATATAGGCTTCATTTAGCTTTAATTAGGAGGAGTAAATAATTGTTCATGCAACTTGCATAATAATCTTCATCTAGCTTTAATTAGGAGGTGTAAATCATTGCTCATACAAATTGCATACAAATTTCACATAGTCCGAACTAGGTGGTTAAAATTGAACAAATCTTTCAAGAAAATATGGTATTTACAAATCCACATCTAGTGTAAGTAGGGAAAGTAGCTTGATCAAATCTCCAACGACAATCTTCACATAGTTTGTTTAGGAGGTTAAAATCAACCATCTTTTCTATTTATGCTATCATGTCAATCTTGTGCTTGGTAGATTAGGCCACACTTAGATTAACTCTAAGAGGTTAATGAACTAGTGTCTACTGTGCTTGTAAAACAGTGATAGACCTATGCTCTCCCCTTCTTGGGTGACCAAAATGCCAAACCCATCATTTCATTTGTTCAACCTTTAGAAGAGGCCTGCCCTTGGGATTGCATTTCTTTCAAGTGGGATGACCTCAAGTATTAACAGGCTAAAGCCACGCCACTTTTGAGCCTCTATAAATAAATGTGTTTGTGACGAAAGTTATAAACAACAGGTGCTACTGTGTTATACCGACGAATGTTTCCCAGAGTACCCTTGTGGTGCATTTAAACCTATAGAGCCTAACCTCTACAGATTGGGAAGCCTCCTAAATGGAGTGGATCACCGCACGTATAACCACCTGAATAAATGCCCTTATTAAGAACCAATGTTTTTAGAAGCCAAAATTCTTCTATATGTTGATGCAGGAGGTCAGACCTCTGAAGTTGTCCAATGTCATACACTTATTTAGTGTGGAGACAGAAAAATTCAACTCTTCGAAGGAACTGTAACTTGGTATGCATGAGAAGTAAGTGCACTATAAGGGGGAGCTGGTGCTACCAAGTTACTAATGTTCTGCCTTTATGTAAGTGGCTGGAGTAAAATCCAAGTTGGAATTCGATGAATATTGCCCTTGCCAACCATAGGAATTGTACTTGTTTGCAAAAATGTGTATCAAAAATTTGTATAACACTATGGAATCTTCTTGTCTACTATGTTTTCTTGCAACAAACTGAAGCAAACTCATCAGCAAAACACTTAGATTACTTAGAAAAACATCCTTGAAAACAAGAAAAAATGATCAAACATTGCAAAAAGATAGAACCATGCATCTAAAACCTTTTGTAGTGCATCTGGTATTCCTTTCTGCGCTAACACATCCTGCTACGCATTCAAACCTTCTTGCTACACATTTGAGCCATATTTTTGTGCATGCATAAAACTGCACATTCAAACAACAGAAATGCGTATCCAGAACCATGCATCCAGAATCGTGCATGTAAACCTATTTAGGGTAAAATTGGATTTGTTAATCTTTTGTTCTTTAGATGTTTGAATCCTCCTTTCACCCTAACATTGAAGGATCTAGGGTCAAGTGGCGAGTGCTATCATACCCTAGATCACTTGCAAATGAAGGGAAGCCTAGATTAGGGAATTAATTGTCAATTTTTCCTTCTCTTATGTCTAATTAACCATTAAAACCCTAATTATGCAAATACAACAACAAATTGATAAAAGATAGAAAAAGCTCTTGCAGACGGGAGTAAAATAGCAAATCATAGAATACCTATTTTCAGGGTTCTGAGGCGGAACAATTGGGGACACTGGTGTGGGCATCCAAGTCCAAGGTGCCTACTTTTTTGGGGAATCTGGACCTCCTTCCAACATTGATTAGCCCTGTAACTTCTATTTTCTAAAATCTATCTGTGAAGGACACTTTTGTGGGCTCCCTAGTCCTAGAAGTGCTCCTTTGTTTGACTTTGCTTCAGATCCTAAATCCTTGATGCCTACCAATCCTTTCTACAACACCACTTTTTCCAAATGTGACACCTGTAACTTGCAATCACAAGACTTGGTTTAGGGGTTATGGTGTTTAGAGGCTTGCCTCAATCAAGCCCTGGAGGACACTTAAGTCTCTGAACACCATTGTTAGACAATGAGTGCATGCCCTTGTGAGGTAGAGGCAAAAACCAAAGGAATCAATGATAAAAACACAATGATATGTCACCTTGTAGTGAAGCTCTCATGGAGGAAGATGCTCTTCATGCCATGAGGAGATTGATACTCAAATATGTAAATATCAACACATAAAACATACAAGTCTGCTCTTGCAACACAATAAAAAGCCTTCAATCACCTTGAGAATGCCTAAAGTTCACAATGATCATCTAGTTTACAAATGAATGCCTACACATGCTTATATATGAACCTACAAGCATTCCCGCCAAGATTTTTAAAATCAAACTTTATCGTGTAGCAAAATAACCACCTAACGGTCATAAATCGACATCCAGAAATTGGGGCTGTCCCAAAATAGGGCAGGACTAGGGTGTAGGCGTCCAAGTCCTCCCCCCTATTTTGGGCAGGGTACAACTCAAGGGGTCCACCTAGGTCCTATTTTCCATGGGACTTAGGTCTTGTTGTGATGCTCACAACATGCCCCATTTTACTCCCTAGCAAAATGAGGACCCCTGTTGTAGCTGGCTTTTGGTTGCTTCTGTGTGTGGGCTTGCTTGGTGGTAAAGGGAAAAGGTAACTAAAAGTACAAACCTTGGTGAAAATAGAGAAAAAATAACATTGAGTACCAGTGCATAGTATGGGTGAATTCTTTGTGAAAAATGAATAGAGGTTGCTTTTTGAACCATCTCAAAATTCCCTGTATTTTGCAAGTTATAAGGTTTTTGGTAAATGTACAATCAGAGGGTTTGTGCTTTGTATATACAAAGTTTTTTGTATGTACAAGGTCATTTCATATACAAATGCATTTGTATATCAGGTTGTTGCCTTAGTCGCAAAAGGGAGGTCATCGGGTTTAAAATGTATGTTGTTATACTTATATACATATTGCTAATGCTTTATATTAATATACAAGTCGGGCCCGAAAAAAGTCAAAGTTGAAGTGAATAAATGTTGAAATCCGCTATGTATATTTTGGTTTGTATATTTGGTAAACGATAGACATACAAAGAAAATATACGAGTTATACATAGCACGGAATTGAAAAGATATTAAATTTGACATATTCGTTGTATATTTTTGTACTTTGTATATATATGTTTGGTTATATACATTGTAGTTATATACAAGGCGGAATCGAAATGGTAGTGAAATAAGGAATAATGGTTGTATATTTGGGGTTTGTATATTTCAGAATGTACAAGGCAAAATATATAATGTTTTATATGCATTACGGATGTGAAGGTAAATACAGTATGATTTATAACAGTTTGAAGTCTGAAAGTTCAAAAGAAACAAAAGGCATCGCTGAAAGGCATTATTGAGAGGTAAGGTGGACCCCACTAAACGTACATGTTTTCTTGTATAATAACCATGTATATTTTGTGCTATACAAGCAGTTGACATTTAAAAGATGCAAGGCGAAAATACAAAGCGGATTTGTCACGGAAGTTAAAAATGGTAAATTCTTTGTATGTTTCGGCGTTTGTATATTTGCGATATACAATGCCGAGATACAAAGAAACAAAGACATCACGGAGAGAAAAAGAGTAAGGAAATGAATGTATATGGTGTTTGTATGTACATTTATACAATAGAATAGACAAGTGAGATATACAAAACCAAAGGTACAAATGTGTATGGAAAAGCAGAAAGGGTAAGAGCATTAGTCGATTGTATGCATACAAGGTTTGTATGTTAAGAGATACAACGAAAATATACAACAAAAACATACAAGGAAATATACAAAAGAAAGTGTATGCTTGCAGAATAGGCTAACGGTAAAAAGTTTGAAAAACATAAACACTATAATAAAGGCTGAGGACATAATGCATTAATTGCTGTAATTAATGCAAATTTAACACTCAAACAAAGGGAAATTTAACGAGGGTTAGAACCATTTCAATGTTATTTCATTGTTGAATATATTGTGGAAAGTGAAAATTACAGAAAAAGAGCTGTTGTAGTGAAATAGCAGAATTTACTAGAGGAGAAAAGAGTTACAATAGCTAGACAAAGGTGATAACGATAAAAGTAAGTCAACGGTAAATGGTCGCTAACAACAAGTATTTATCCAAACTCTGTTTATGTTCAGTTGCTAAAATACTGTTAATTTCAGTAATTTCGTTGCAAAACATAAGCATTGGTCAAATTACTGTTTTAAATTGTTAATTAGATGAGTAGAGCTTAATGAATTCAAAGAGGTTAAAACAAAAACAACAAACAAGCTAGGGTAAATGGTAAAAGTAGGTATTCACAGTAAAAACCCTAAACATGAAGTAAAATGAGAAGTTAAAAGATGTATGCTTCTACAAGATGGCCCCTAAACCGAAGAAAGATACAAGGGAAGATATAAAAAAGGAAAGAAAACCTTAGAAGGAGATAGAGAAAGAAGAGTTGCCGCTATACAAAGGTTGTCTATCCCTGATAAGCACAAGTGGGATAGGCACAGATACAAACATAGGCAATTATGACGTAGAAGATGTATTAAAGAAAATCACTGCTGCGGATGCCTCGCTAGATATGAAATGTATTTGGGATAGTGGACTATACAGAGCTGCAGGATTTCCTCTAGCAATGGAGGCTAGAGATTTATGTTTGGATTGCATAATTTTGTATGACCCTACTACAAGAAAGATAATGTTACATGACAGATTAATTGCTGATCTGACTCCAGAGGGGATTGCAAAAATATTTGGTTTAGAGATTAATGAAAAGATGAGTGATATTGATATTGATCAGTATAATGAGAATTTTTACACAAATGAAGCAGAATGTAAAGGAAAAATATTCTGCCACTGGTACAGTCCAGAGAATAAACCCAAGGCTATGGCCAGAATTCCTAAAAATTGGATAAGGATACATTTCAAAGAGGAGATTCATTTGATGATCACTATGCTGAGCAGACTAGTTGGATTAAGAGATGGTACAAAATGTGAACCTTGTATGTTCACTGTCATTGAATTCATAAGAACAGGGGAAAAGGAACAAGGACAAATCCATTGGGCCAAGGCCATTAGCACAGCCATTTGGAGGCAGGCCATGCAGAGACAGCAGAAGATCCTGCCATTTTATATGTCTTCTTATGTGTTATACTCTTGTGCTACAGAAATTAGACCTTACATTCATGGAATAGAAAGAGTAGGCAGCCTGGGAAACGGTCCTAATCAAAAGTTGGTGTATGAACATTACCCTATCCTACAAGAGGAAAATGCCTTAAAGAATTTTGCTTTGGTCAATGATGTTTTTTATACATACCTGGTAAGAATATTGAGAGAGGAACCTGACAAGAGGTTATATAAGGATGCAGAGAATGCAATTGGATTGCACAGTTCTTGGTTCATACAGTTTGGACACTTTACTTATATAAGAACTGAGGGCTTTGAAGGAAAACCATTTATGCTGCCTAGATATCCATCTGATAAGCTAATTGTGTTGGAATTTTCAAGACAAAACTTGAATGTTTTTAGGATGTACAAGAGGAAATTTAATAATAGGGGAAATGTGAGACTGCCTTGGGCTATTGGCAAGTATTCGTGCTATAGTGAAGAAGTTGCAACATATTCAGAATAGGAGTTGAGGTTTTATGGCTTCAAGGAATTTGATTTAGCAAGAAGATTCGACCCTTTCCATAGAATTCAGAATTTTGTAGATAAAAAATATAAACAGCAAGTACACATTGAAGATTTTTGGCCTGACTGCCAAAATGACAGGGAGGTGAGGAAAAGAGCTCACAAAAGATTGACTATTGAACAAATGAAATCTATTAGCAATATATATGTTCCTCCAGAGGTTCGGGAGGATGATCAATTATTACATCAAAGTTATACAGAAGTAAGGATGGCTCCTATTACAGAGCCTGATTGGTCAAAGCCTTGGAATACATCATTAGATGTATTATCTAAACCTGTATTATTATTTTCAAAAACATGGCTAAAGGACAGAGTTGAAGAGCTAAAAGTTGAAGGCAAGGAGGTCACATATCCCAAAAAGGGAAGGAAAGGAAAAGCAGACCCCAGTGAAGATTTGCAGTGTTTTTATGAAAAGAAGAGAAAAATTGTGGAAGCTAAAATTGTGGAAAAAGACAAAAATGCCACACTAATGGATCCATATGCCTTAGGCATAACAATAGTAGTGGCATTTGATACTTGTGTTGATGCAAAATCCATTAGCCATTAAGTGAGTGCAGAAGCACAGGCTGCAAAAGAGGCAACATGACAACTAGTAAAAAGGGCAATTCCCATAAGCTTATCAAAAGGAGAAACTTCTAAACCAGCTGATATAATTAGAGCATAGGAAGTAGGGGGAAAGCTAAAAAATATAGCCAGTGCCTCCACACCTTTAACACAAGGACAAACATTCATTAAAGTAAAAATAGAATTGGCTGGAGAAAAGATGCAAGGGTCAGAAACATATAAAGCCAAACAATCTGTGGAAACTGTACACATTGAGAGCAGTGATAGTGAAGAAGAAACAATGTATAAAGGAAAGGCAATTCACATAGAGGAGGATTCGAGTGATTTTCTGAGTGAAGAGGAAGGGCCTAGCAATCAAACTAAAATGGAGATTGGACATGGAACAGAGCAAGAAAAAGAAAAAGTACAGGAAGAAGCAGAGTCAACAGATCCCTTTGGTACTTTGGTGCCACCAGAAATTATTAAAAATGTGTAGGATGAAGCACATAAAACTGAGTAGGCTGAAAGGGAGAAGATACTGGAGGAAATGGTTACAGAAACACTTGCTTCAGCAGAAGAGGAAACAAAACAGGAAACTTCAGATACAAATGCATTAAATATGCTAAACATGTATGGTGACCCAGGGGAAGAAGAGAAAAATATAGAAAACATGAAAGATCAAGAAGAAGAAATTAAGATGCCCGAAGATACAGAGGCAGAAGAAAAAATGGATGAAAATGAACCTGATAAATAGGTAGAAGATGATCAAGAAAAGGAATTAGCAGAAGAGGAAGCTCCTAGAGAAGGATCATCAGAAGAAAGAGGTACAAATAGTACCTATTGATATAAAAAGTTTGTTAGGAGAGAAGACTACTCCAAGCAAAGAGAAAAGGAGAGATAGAACCATGTCTACTATTCAAAGAGGTCCAAGTGGATCTAGAACATTAAACCTAGCAATTCCTCAGAAAGAAAAGGCAAAAGGTGAGATTACATTGGAGGAGTACAAGATATTGAATCTTGACCTTGGGCATAGTACAAGAGAACATCACATTGCTAAATGGGAAGATATGCACCAGGTGACAGTAGAAATGCTGAAGAAAGATAAGGATAAACAAGAGCATTTAAAAGGACACATTGTCCAACTCCAACAATTTATTAAAGGGATATTTGATCCCAGTGCCACAGTACCAGAATTGCCTGATAATATAGTGGTGGTGTCAAAAGAGGAAATACAAGACATGAAAATTAAAAGGCTAAAGGCTAGTATTTTTGGTGAATGGTTTGATGATTTCATGCAAGAAGGAAAGCAAATAATAGGGTAGGCTATGGGAGGTTGGAAAATGGCCACGGAAGAAAGGAATAAATGTCTATTACTTACACACAAATGCTAAACCAGAAGGGAGGAATGCATGTCTAAAATTAAATAGCTGACATAAGTGGAAAGAAGAGCAGAGGAATTAATTATTGAAGGAGCACTTACTATTACATTGGCGAATCAAGTGACACAGACAATATTAGAGCTGAAATTTGAAGAGGACAACATCAAAAAATGTACAGTAGTTGTACAAAATTTAGAAGAAGAAGCAGGGGAGATGATTAAAATGCATAAGAAGATAACAAAAAGACTCCTGCAACATGAGTGTATGGAAATGCCAGCATATAATTTAGAGAGGGCATTAAAAGAATTCAATGCCATATTTGCACCATGCGTGGAGAACCTTGATGCCAATCTCAGCAAGCAAATGATAGATACAATGATGAAGGAGCGAGGTAAAATGAAGAAATATCATAAGAGAAGGGATAGCTTAGAAAATAAGGAACAAAAGTTGAAGGAAGGGGTTATAATGCAAGAATATATTTTGGCTAAGAGTCTAGGAGGGTACTGCACCTTTGTAGAAGGTGTAATTGGAAATTTTAGAAAATATTTGAAAAAATGAGAAACAGGAAAGTGTAAAGTATTTTTGAAAAGAAGTCAAATGAAGAGCCTTGGCGGGAAAAAGTCAACAAAGAGAAGGAGAATCTTATTTTGTAAAGATTCCAATGGCATCCTTTGAGCGAAGGAAAAAATGCCAAATAGATATTTTGGCAGACGGTTATGAGACAAAATGCACCGTTGATCAAAGATGGAGAAATCTCAACCATGGATGGAAGTATAGCTGTAGCAATTTGAAAGTTCAAAAGTCTATATATTGAACTTTGCTACATGTATATTATTTACACAGGGATTTGTAGAAATTAGCATAGCAAATTGTAATTTGTTCTGAGACTTTGAGTAGAAGAGTATTTTAGTATAGAGGAGGTCACCTGTGTCTGCACTAAGGAACACGTGGAAATATCCAGCTTTCTTACTGTATCTGTAAAGCATTGTAAGTTTTTGTGAATTTGATTAATGAAGCTAAGAGTCATACCTACATTGTAAACCATATATGGCTATGTGTTTTGGAATATAAATGAATCTGGAAGTCCGCGTCTACTTTCTGAGTGTCTTCTAGCTCTTCTTTATATTGGAAACAGTTTCTCTTAAAGCTCGCAATCTTGATTGCTTGTTTGTGAAAATATTCAGGACATTTGCATTTAATGATTTGATCTGCTGAGTTAATTGAATTTGCTATAATCTTTACCATGTGCATAATAGAACATTTAGATCCTGTAGCAAGTGAGGTTGAATTTGAATTTTCTCTAACTTTTCCCAAACTTTGAAATAATTAGCTGAAACGTAGAAATCTGAAGGAGATTGTCTAACATTTGAAGGAATTTAGAGCAATTGAGTTGATAATTGGCAATCTTTATACATATTTGAAAAGAAAAGCATGTTTTAACATAAATCATTCAAAGCTTTGATATCTCATAACCAATTTGTGCAAAGAGATAGTAATTTATTGATATTTGTAACAGTTTGTATAAATAGAGTCCAATAAGTAGTCAAATCACCTTAAATCACATGAGGCCCCTTGCATATTACAGCTTCATAGTAACCTATTGAACTGTCCAACCGGTCAAGACCTGACCATACGAAAACTTGGGATTGAGTAATCTTAATTGATTTCTCCATATCTTTCAAGATAGTTAGGTTCATTTATGAACTTTAACTTTTGTTATGAATGTGTAAAAACAATCATCAACAGGTCTCATTCCATCGAGATGCTAAAATATGAACTAAAATGCCCTAAATGCATGCTAAAAACCCAGGAGCTAAACCTTATGATGGAAAAGCCCCCAAGGGGACATTTTCTAATGTTACATTTAGCCCCCACATTAATGTATGTATTGTTGATAACTGAGAGGGGGGGTGAATCAGTTATCCTAATTATTTCTTCTTTTTGAACTTTCTTATTAATCAATGCAACATTAATTCAAATAAGCAAACATTACCATGAAATGGAAAAACACATGACACATTATTTTTGACGTGGAAACCCTGTTAAGGGAGAAAACCACGGGGTGATTAACCCAAAGATTATTCTCTGTTAGAAGAATAAGGAAATACAAAATGGCACTTGCCAATTAGGGCTCACTGCCCAAGCACACTGCTCACAAAGGAGGCACACTGCCTACAAGGAGACACACTGTCTACAAAAGAATGTTATACAATACTTGAACTGATTGGAAGCATCCACATATGCTGGAGTTCAGTTCCAGTTAGGCTCAGTACACTGATCTGCTACACTTCATCTTTTCTCTTCTCTTATGCTGCTTTCCTTTCACATACCAGACCTTCCTTACTGCTTCTGCTCTGCTCTACCTTTTTTCGCATATCACATATCACCACAACTCCTCTCACAACTAAATCCATCCTATATATATCCGCACAAGTGATTTCATTATCTTTCTAGTTGGCACCCAGAACAATCAATCTTCTCACAAACTCTGTTCTGTCGGCTGAATCCTTACACATCAAGTAATGCAGATCAAGCATATACTTGTAGAAATCATTAATCATGTTGGCCAAACATGATTCATGCCTTCATAACCTTTAACACCATCAGTAACACATCCAGAAAGTAGTTTGATGTTCTGTCAGTCAGTTCTTCCTCTGTTCACACTGTCACTCAGGAATCTGGTACTCAACTATTCATATCTTTTTCCTCATCTATCACCGAAGGCTAAATCCTTGGAATATACCATTCAAGGTAGTCCTCTTGACTTCCCCAAATCTATACTGCACCAAGATACTTCCTCTGAGAGATCCGAACCTGTCTGTCAGACCTTGCCACATGCTCTGTTCTTGTTTACTAGACCACAACATTCTTCACTCTGACTTCCGGTAGAGACACACCATGTCCTGCGCATGTGTGGGATGAACTTTGTTGCCATCAATGACAACAATCATGAATCCATATAGTGTCTCTTGCCAACAATCTCCCCCTTTGGCATTAATGGCAACACTTAGTGAAAAATGACTAAGTGTTTACACTAGGCTCCCCCTTGGATGATGCTCTGTCTTTATATACATTTTTCGGAGCTCCCCCTTAGTTGGATTCCTCATTTTTCACTACTCCTCACTCCCCCTTTGAGATCAATGGCAAAGGGTAGGGTCCACATACCAAAATTTTCAAAATTTTAACTATACTTAGCCGCATAAGTATATATATACAAGTTGTACTTACATATACTTAAGTATGTCTGAAAAAGTATTCTTCAGCCGTACAACTTCTGTCACCCAACTCTGCTTCATCCTGTCCAAAATTGAGATGTGACCACTCAACAGGAAAGCAAATGCTTCAGCCTTCTTAAGATCTGTCTGATCATTGGTCCGGGCTGTAATCTAAGCATCATTTATGGCCTCATGCATGGCCTCTAACTTAGGGATAATAATCCTTCTAAGTTCACCCATCTGGTTAATTATGTTCTTCCTTTCCTTCTCAAAATTCTTTATTGCATTTGTGATTGCAATAGTTTGACACTCTTGATTTACTATGGAGGAAGATAGAGGATCAAAACTTTGAGAAAAACTTAGTAGTTTATCCTCTTGCTCTTTTATTTTCTTCTCAATCTCTACTGTTGCTTTGGACTAGGAGATACAAAATTTGTATATTTCACTGCCATCCTCAAGAGCATTTTCTAAGCTCTTTATCCCAATACTCATATTTCTCCTATCATTAGTGATTAATCCTTGTACCTCTGAGATTCTCTTAGCCAAAAACTCCTTCCAGACCTTTTCTTCAGCTGATTTTTCTAGAGAATCAAAATGTGTACTAACACTGCTCACTAAGGTTTTGAGATTACCAGAAGAGGAGGCTGTGGGATCCTTTTGAAAAGATGGCATGATCTTTTCCAGCACTTCAGATGCAGCTTCTATCAACTCACATTCTTCCATATGAGACTTTAGGAGTTTCTCATTGGCCTTAGCATTTGCAAATGAAGCTATCTTCATTGTTTGTACCAGAGAAAGAGAGTCAAAATCAAATGGTCCTTTTAGCCATTCCGGTTCATCAGTCTCCATGCTCTCTTTTGTCAAGAAGTCCTTAACAGATTCTGCAGTGCCTCTTGCTAGAGACAGATGTTTCTTCTCTTTTGCACTCTTATTTCTTGAAGCTTTCTCTCCTTCAGCATTCTTAGTACTGTCATCTCCTTTTTCTTTCACCTCTGCTTCTTTCTCCTGTACTCTTTCTTCTCTTTTAGATCCGGAGACTGTGGGGGAAACCGGAGGAGAGATGTAAGTCTGTTCAAGGGCCACTTCTTCTAGGGTAGAGGATTCCAAGTCCATAGCTGTTTCTACACCCAAGTTCTCTATAATAGGAATGTTGAATCTTTTGAATGCATTCCAGAGGACCTCTTCTGTCTCCTTTGCAACTTTGTCAGTTTCTCTGAGCATAAGTTGATTCATCCTTGCTTTGCTCCTAAACTCATCCTTACAATCTTTGAATACCATGTTCATCATCTTGGGATTGATTGAAGGATATAGCTGAATAGCTATCTGTTCCGGATTTCCAGATCTTTTACTATAGCATTGTTCTTCCTTATTTCAAGTCTTTTCTCTAAGCTTTTGGGAATAAGAGAGATAATTTCAATAAAAGCTTTATTGTAAGTATTTAGAAACTTAACTGTGGCTTCCTCCAGAATCTTTTTATCTGCTTCATTATATGCATCATAGAATTCTGTCAAGGGTTGCAGGTTCCCATCCACAGTGATTACTTTCATTACAACATCTAAGGAAAGAGTGGGTTTTTCAACATATTCCTCTTCCTTCTCTTCTTCTCCTTTACTGGTAGAGTGTTCACTGGATGATTTCTTCTGTTTCTTCATTTTCCTGATTTCTTCATCAGATTCAGTCTCCTCTTCATCCCTTTGACTGACATAAGCTCTTGCAGCTTTTGTCTTTGTTCTCTTCTCTCCTTTGTCAGATGATTGTGCTTCCAGTTTAGATGCCCTTGAGCTTTTGGCAGTGGCAGGTGTAGATCTTTTTGAAGATCTGGTTCGGGTGGAGATTTCTACTGGAACACTTTCCTCACTTTTCTTTTCTGCCTTCTTCTTCTCTTCCTCAGCCTCTTCCTTCTTCTTCCTGTGAGCATCAAGTGCCTCCATTGAGATGCCAAAGCCTTTGGCCACATCTTCTACTTCTTTTCTCACCTTCGTTTTGATCTCTGGTTCTCTGAGTTCCACATGAATCTTTACACTCAGCTCTTTAAAGGTTCCAAACCTTTCTACCTTTGGATCCTTTGGTTGACTTAGCATGTGTTGAACATGCAGCTCAACAATTTGTTCATCTACTTCATACCCCATAGGCATGATCCAGATTGTCCTTGGCTCTACTGCCTCCATTAGACATTGATCAGTATCTACCATGAAGCACAATGTGTCCTTGTATTTCTCAACCACTAATTTAGGGATTCTTTCTCTGATTTGCATTGAATTCTGAAATTGCTTAAAGTAACCCCACAGAGCTGTATTCCTTGCCTTTGCATCCCCAAGATCATGCAAGTAATCCCTGATCTAAATTGCTACAGGTTTGTCATTTTGCCATGCCCATCCATTTGATCCAGGTAGCTCATTCATGAAGTAGAAAAATAGGCATATTATTAGTCCACCATATTTAAAGGAGTTTTTCTTGTCCTTCTTGATATTCTGTATGTTTTCCATTAGTTGGCTCAACAGAAGTTCACAGAGATCATAATCTGCATTCTTTCTCAGCATCACATAGGTTATGTACACTGCAGTTCTGGATACTAAATTTTCCCTACTAGAATGATATATCTTGTATCCTATTATCATAGATGCATACTTGATATCCAGGTCAGTAATATCTTCAATGCTCATTGCCCTCTTATCAAATCTTGATCCGGTGGCCTCTGTAACAAGTTGTTTTTGATAGATTTGAGGAAAGGAATTCCTCTGGAGGAATGTAAACCAGTTACTGCCCTAATTGCTTCCTTGGTGATCTTGCAAGGTCTATTCAGCCATAGGAAGTTATCATGCACCCCACTCAAAACATACCGGACCCATTCATTTTCTTCAAAATAGGGGAAATGAATGAACTGATCAAAATGCTTTTCCTGAATGCCCTTATACTGAGGTTTGATCTCAAAGGAATCATTTATTAACTGCTTGTGGTATATGTCTCTTAGTTTGAATTCCCCAAACTCTTCAATGTTTGCATGTAAAAAACCCTAATATCTTCGGTGTGCAAGACGCCATGCAAAACACTGGAAAGTGCTCCTAGGGGATCTACCTCCAAGGATTTGTATGGATGTTTCTTAAAAGTGGGGCAAGGTCTATTAGAGATCTTTACTATATTCAGAGTGGCCATCATCACGAAATCTTACTAAAGAAAATCAAGAATGAAAAATACCTTTTACGTAGTTTAGGGCACATGATGAAATCCGGATTGAGTTGTATGAAGAATCATCTTGATCTTTTGCAGAGCTCCTTTTCATTTCTTCCTGAATGTAGAATGAACAAGTGATTAATGAGAAAACCCTTATATTGCTCCGCAAACCCTAATGTCAGGTTGCAATAAATGCTTGACCTAAGTTATTCTGGTTGCTCTGTTCGGGTGACTTGAAGAACCGGATCAACCCTGATCTTTAAACATCTTGCGGATCTTCCAAATCTTAACCACTGTTTGTTTGAATATATCCCTTATGACTCCTTCAATCCACAACTCTTCTTGTGCGAGTTCTGGCACCAATTGACTGGCTGGGGGAACAAGGTTTTCTTTGTGTCTCCCCCTGAGCCAGAGCTCACTTTTCAATTTCTGGAAGGAATATCAGCACTAGAGTCTGGTGCGGATCCAACCTCTACATTATCAGTACTTTTCTTCACCCAAATCTTGCTCATCTCATTTTTAACTTCATCCCCATTCATCTTTTGTTTACCCTTATCTTGATTTTGATTATATACCGGACCTCTTTTGTCCTGATTCTTGCTTTTGCAGACTTTTGCATTATGACCGGACCTATTATAGATTTGGCAAACAACATTTCTTTGCATATTTGATTGATATCCTCTTGATCTGCATTGATTAGCCATATGACCTACTCTATTGCATGAAAGCATCTACCATTGAATGATTTGTTCAATTGCATATTTCAGCATTTATGAGACTTGTGACCATACCTTTTGCAGTTAAAACACTGTCTGAAGAAGGATGAATTAGTCTGATTCATTCTCTTTCTGCACTGATTAGCTTTGTGACCAAAGTGATTGCAGCTGTGGCAATATCCATTGAAGGATGGATATCTTTGAGCATTGGGCTGTCTTACCAAAGGTCTTCTAGGCCTGTTCCTTAGATTTTCTGATCCATAATTCTTCTGACCAGATCTGGAGCTTTCTCCTTTCTCATATCCCAAACCACATTTGTCATCTACCTTCTTTTGACTTCCAAGAAGGACTTCAAGTTGAGCAGAACTTATCTTGAATTTTTCTTTATACTCATTTGCTGTTTGAAGATCTCTTTTTAGAGAGACAATTTGATCTTCAAGTTTTTCTTCATTATCTTTAGCATCTTCAAGATCAGATTCAAGATGTCTGATAATTCTATCCATCTGGTGGCAATCTTCTGATTTCTCCTTGAGAGATTGTCTTAGATTATCTTCAGTTTTTCTTTTCTCTTCAACTTCTTGGGTAAACTTTATAACTCCTGATTCCATTTCATGTCTTACCATAATGATTTCTTTTGATAAGTTTTCACATAACTTGGTTTTCTCAGACAGCTCTTCATTTGCATTATTTTCTTCACCTTGTCTTGCCAATTGCTGAAGCAGCTCCTTTCTCTTTTTCATAGAGAGACTTAATTTATCTTTTAGTTCTCTCATGAAATCATCATCCTGTTTAAGTCTTTCCTTTAATTCATTGACTTTAGAGTTTGATTGTTTAAGATCATCAAGGGCAGTCTTGAGTTGCTCTCTTAAACCATATGCATCCATTTAAACTCCTAGATCTTCCTCAAGCTGTTAGGCTCTGTTAGGAGGAACTTAGCTCTGATACCAATTGTTGATAACTGAGAGGGAGGGGCAATTCATTTATCCTAATTATTTCTTCTTTCTGAACTTTCTTATTAATCAATGCAACATTAATTCAAATAAGCAAACATTACCATGAAATGGAAAAACACATGACACAGTATTTTTGACATGGAAACCCTATTAAGGGAGAAAACCATAGGGTGATTAACCCAAAGATTATTCTTTGTTAGAAGAATAAGGAAATACAAAATGGCACTTGCCAATTAGGGCTCACTGCCCGAGCACACTGCTCACAAAGGAGGCACACTGCCTACAAGGAGACACACTGTCTACAAAAGAATGTTATACAATACTTGAACTAATTGGAAGCATCCACATATGCTGGAGTTCAGTTCTAATTAGGCTTAGTACACTGATCTGCTGCACTTCATCTTTCCTCTTCTCTTATGCTGCTTTCCTTTCCCATACCGGACCTTCCTTACTGCTTCCGCTCTGCTCTACCTTTTTTCGCATATCACATATCACCACAACACCTCTCACAACTAAATCCATCCTATATATATATATATATGCACAAGTGATTTCATTATCTTTCTAGTCAGCACTTGGAACAGTCAATCTTCTCACAAACCCTATTTTGTTGGATGAATCCTTACACATCAAGTAATGTGGATCAAGCATATACTTGTAGAAATCATTAATCATGTCGGCCAAACATGATTCATGCCTTTGTAACCTTTAACACCATCAGTAACACATCCAAAAAGTAGTCTGATGTTCTGTCAGTCAGTTCTTCCTCTGTTCACACTGTCACTCAGGAATTCGGTACTCAACTATTCATATCTTTTTCCTCATCTATCACCGGAGGCTAAATCCTTGGAATATACCACTCAAGGTAGTCCTCTTGACTTCCCCAAATCTGCACTGCACCAAGATACTTCCTCTGAGAGATCCGGACCTGTCTGTTAGACCTTGCCACATGCTTTGTTCTTGTTTACCAGACCACAACATTCTTCACTCTGACTTCCGGTAGAGACACACCATGTCCTGCGGATGTGTGGGATGAACTTTGTTGCCATCAATGACAACAATCATGAATCCATATAGTGTCTCTTGCCAACATGTATAAATGTGAGGCCAATACATGCATTAAAGTAAGGTTACAAACATAGAAAACACACCAAGCACGGAGAAGACACGCCAATCACATAGTGTATACACCTAAATATGACATGACTCTACCTAAATAAATATTTTAAATATTTATTTCATCTTAATATTCCTCTATCAATAAATAAATAAATCAATTTATTTATTTGATTCATTTTCTCCCATTAATTGAATACATTACATTTATTTAATTAATTCCATCAAATCAACTTTATTCTTCTAAATAATTAAATAATTTTAATTATTTAATTAAATCATTCATTCTTCCAAATTTAAATAAAATGCAAATTTATTTAAATTAAATCTTAATGACCAAAAAAATAAAATATAAATAAATATTTTATTTATTCTTCCAAATCATGTGCAAGTAATTAAATAAATCTATTTATTTAATTACGCTTTCTTATCTTCTAAAAAATCTTTAAAATCTTCTAAAATAAATTCTTCTTGTCATGCAAAAGCAAAAGCTGAGTTAACTAATTTAAAGCTATCAACAAAACTCTTAAATTAGAAAAATATATTCTAATTTAAGAAATAAAAACTCATCCTCCTCAAGAAAGCAGTCAACTCAACAAAGCATCTTTTTGAATGACACATGTCCTTCTTCTATTCGCGCACGTTCTCTCAAACATCGTCTACCATTGATCTTTTTATTTCTTCTATACCATTGATTCTCTCTCTCATGAGTCTATAAATACAACCCTCTTCTTCCATTTCTAAAAAAAAAATTAAGCTTTCAAGTAAACTTATGCCACAGAATCCATAGCGCGACATTATCACCCCCACTATCACATCTTTCATTAGCCATTTCATGTTGTGTTGAAGCTCACCTTCAACACTACAAGTATCCAAGCCATTTCCCTTTTGCCATCTTGAGGAATTAAAGTAATGAAGCAAGCTTCTTGAGGGCTGCATTCATCATTGAAGATCAAATAGGAATAGGCGAACAATGGAAATCGTGAGTTAACAAAGGTTGTAAGTATCACTCTTATTCTAAAAGCTTTTGTTATTTGTACATTCCATTGATGTTTTTGAGTTTTTGTAATTCATTTTATTATCCCATTTTATCCATTACATTTCTAGTGCCCATCATGGGGCCTTTGCCCCAAATCTAACCAAAAAAACTAAGTTTCTGAGTGACAGGTTCCATACAGATTACATACAGGCTTCAAATAGGTTCAGTTGGTGCATTTGATTGATCCTGAGGCACATTTGAGCACTGTTCTGATGTATACAAACTTCTAGTGCATACACCTTCTAAGCTGGTGCATCTACAACTTGTTCCAGCGCATGCAAAGTTCTGGTGCATACAACCTCTGAGTCGGCACATCTACAACCTATTTCGGTGCCTGTAGTATTTCAGCGCATACACCCTCAGACACAATGCTTACATCCTTTTTAATGACGCATCTATAGAAATGGCACTTTTGTCTCTTATTCCTGCACTTTTGACACCTGTCTTAGCGCATTTGTAATGTTGCACTTATAGTCTTTGTTTCTGTGCATACAGACTATGAAGTGGTGTATCTGTTATCTGTTCTTCATTGTGATTTTAGG
Organism: Cunninghamia lanceolata; assembly: GCA_027924645.1. NCBI lineage: Eukaryota > Viridiplantae > Streptophyta > Pinopsida > Cupressales > Cupressaceae > Cunninghamia > Cunninghamia lanceolata. The sequence continues at coordinate 30,510,162 of BSBN01000193.1, forward strand.
ATTTCTCGTGGTTTTTGGGTTAACGCTAATGTTTGTCTTGCAAGATTAGGAGCTGGATAGTCATTTAGCTGCACTAATTAACTCATCATAGATTAACTAGGGGAAAAAGTAAAAAAATGCATGCATGCAAATCTCACGCAGTCCTTAACTAGGAGGATAGTAACAGACATCACTGCTATCTTTGTATTATTGCAATCTTTCTTAGTTTAGAACATTGCTATCTCACAAAAGGGAAATGAACCATTGCTATCTTTAACCACTTCAAAGTTAACAAATGTGTGATTGTTTAAGTAGTGTAACACATATAGTTTTTTTCCTTTTAAATAGGGGTGAAAGAACCACTATTTTTTGTGTCTATTGAATGACAATAGGCTTATGCTCTCCCCTTTACTGGGTGACTAGAATGCCAGAATTGTTATTCCTTGTGTATAAGCTTTAGAGGGACTTGCCCTTGGATACCCGCTTGTCCAAGTGGGAACGACCTTGAGTGGAAACAAGCTAAAGCCAAGCCCTACTGATCCACTTTAAATAAATTGTGCTTGAGGCAAAAGCTTCCTGCAATGAGTGCCGCTGTGTTACACCAACAACCAACCTCCCCCAAAACCCTCCAAGGCATAACCCTTGGAGGCTAAAAGACTCCATAATGGAGAATAGCGCTGCCAGACATGTAACCACTTGAACAGTTGCCTTGACTACTTAGCCATTGTTTAGTATACCAAAATCCCCTATTTGTTGGTGCTAAAGGTGGAACCTTTGAAGTGGCCCTGATTCATGTGATTCTTAGTAGAGGTAGCAGGGACAATCCTATGGTTCAGTGGGGGTATGAGCCTAAGGAAACCCGGATCTGGTATGCGTGAGAAGTGAGTGTTGTGAAGAGGAGCCGGTGCTACTAGATCTTGGAGCTACACGCTTTGAATATGCACAGCTAGGGAACTCAACAAATATCATCCTTTCCAGCCTAGGTTGTAATTGTTCTTGTGTCAAAAAAGTCCAAAAATATAAAAAATAATAAAAGATAAAAATCATGAAAACTTCTATGCACTTGCTATGTCTTCATCTTCCACAATTGAAAATCAGAATTCAAAAATACCAAGTTTTCAACCAAAGACAAAATTTTTTTTGCCAAAAACTCTGCAAAATAAAAACTGAAAACTAGAATGGTGCATCTGTTGTGACCTGCAGTGCATACACTTAGACTTGCTAGGCATTTGATCATTGTTGCTACGCATATACAATTTTCTAGATCTACGCATTTGCTTCGATCTACGATGCTTTTACCTCTTGTTCTGGTGCATTTACTACTGCACATTCAATCTAGAGAGTTGTTCCATACTTCCTAGGAGAAAAATTGTCAACTTTTCAAAAACCCATTTCAAACTTGTCTCAGTTTTCCCAATATCTGATAAAAATCATGCAAGTCAACCATTTCGCTCTTTTTCTGCACCATAGCTCCTTTTTCCCATGCTTGCATTACCCAAAACTCTTCCAAAACTTCATAAACATTCTTCCAAAATCCAACAAGGTTAGAACTAAGCTATTCTTGATCACATCAAACCTCAAACAGACCTAGTGAGTCTCCACTATCAAGGATCAATCATCTTTTTCTCTCAGAACTCCACTAGTGGCTTGTGCAAAAATAGTCTACATCAAGTAAATGGATTTCTATCATCCTTACTTCGACTATTTTTTGTACACCCAACTTGTTTGACACCAATTAGATCTAAGGAGAACCTTGCTCAAATCTTGACACATTCTAGTACCGCTTGTTCAAGTCTTTCAAACTCACTTCATCCCATCTCGCGTCACCTTGCATGGTCTTAACAAGGTCCCAAAAATAAAAATAGATTGAAATGGCTGAGAAAACTATTCCGACCTCTCACAACAGTGACGAGGAAATTTCTATGGAAGACGTTCTCCAAACACAACAAGACTGAAGGTTTCAATGCATAATGGATAAGGTACTTATCCAAGACCCTACTAAATTCTTTCTCCACTTAGCACAACAAGGAGTCAAGCTCCCTAAAGATTTTGATGTAGAAGATCTAAAAGAACCTAAGGAAGAAAGAAACCTTGAGGGAAGCACACATGAGGAAATACCCAAAGACAAAAATAAAGCAACCATTGATTCCACGGATGCTTTAAGCTTAATGACCCAATAGATCCAAGCTTTACAACAACAATTCATAGACATGCAAACAGGAGCATCAACTAAACACTATTCCCTAGAGGATATTTCATCATATCCTTTTGATAGAACCTTGATCATGATACCTTTCCCCTCTAAATTTGAGGTGCCAAAATTTGATAAATATCATGGAAAGGGTGATCCAAGGGACCACATTAGGGAATTTAACGCTGCATGTCTTGAAGTCGCACACAATGATTACTTACCTTATGTGGCTGTTTCCAAGAAGCTTAGGAGGACAAGCCATGGAGTGGTTTTCTAGATTACCACCCCGCATTAGAACCTTTAACGAACTTGTGGACAAATTTGTCACACACTTCTCCTACAATATTGAGCATGATACCTCAATCTTAGACCTTTGTAACACCAAGCAAAAAGGTGAAGAATCTTTCACCGCCTTCCTACAAAGATGGAGACAGTTGGCAAGTAAGTGCCCACATCAAATGCTTGAAAAACAAATGCTAGAAATGTTTGTCCATAACCTACAAACCAACCTAAGCTATCAGATATAAATCCAATGTCCTACTTCCTTTAATAAGGTCATTGAGATGGGTCTAATCATCGAAAAGACTTTAATTGCAAAGGGTCAAATAAAGCTTTATAAGGACACTCCTAGTACCAATACCAACATAGACAAACCAAGATTTTGGACAAAGAACAAAAACATTGTGAATGATGGGGTGGTAGATGCCAAGCATGCAGCACCAAAACAACCAATCTTCAACTTATCAAATCCTCAAAATAACCTCCCGCAAAACAAACCAAGAAACACTGAATCACGGTTTACAAATTTTCAACCTAGGAGAAAATTTACACCTTTGGGAGAATCATTGGAAACCACCCTATGAAAGTTAATCACAAGTAAGATCATAACACTTCCAACAGCATGGGAATATGAACCAAAAGTCAAACCTCCTTTGTGGAATGACAACGATTTTTGTGAGTACCACCGAAACAGGGGGCACAAAACCAACGATTGCATTGTGCTCAAGCACACCATCCAAGATTTGATTGAGAAAAACAAAGTGTCACTTGATGGACATACCTATAATAATGATCACTAGGCATTCAAGGACCCTCTTCCTAGCTATGAGTAGGGAGGCTCTTTTAACCAAAACAACAATGGAACTAACAACACCAATTACACAAATGTGTCCTTTGACTATGTTGTTAACCACATCTCAAAAAGTGATTCACACATCAATGTGATCACTATAAACAAATATTCAGATTGTAATGTTACCACCCGTAGTAATAGAGTCACTATTAGAGGAGCCCCCACCTCTCTGGCTACTCAGTACAATATTCAAGATCAACTTCATAAGACATCCGCACATATCTCCATCCTGGAACTTCTGCAACTGTCCCCATCCCATAGGGCCATACTTGATAAAGTTTTATCAGAAGCCTCCATTCCAACAAACCTTGCCGAAGAATAGTTTCAAACTATGGTAGGTCACATTACCTCACCTCACTCCCTATCATTCACTGAAAAGGATGATATGTCAATTACCCAACCTCATAATGCCTCTCTTCATATCAAAGCCTTCATCCACAAACACAAGATAAAAAGGGTACTGTAGTTAGGGTAAAATTGCAAATCAGGGCAAATGAATAATCAGCAATGATAAAAACCCTAGCAATGCACAATGAAGCACAAGACAACATGAAAATCAAAATAACAAATGTAAATGCAAACCGATCTCCACGCTATGCTTGATTTATCTCCATTGCTCTTCTCCACCTCGCATGAGCATGCAAGATTTTGAAGGATTATTGTTGGAAGAATGTTGGGTGCTCACTTTTGCAGCATAACATTAAGATGAAGATGACATGAGGATGATAGTTGAAGGATGCAAAGGCTCTAATGATATTTTGACAGAATAATGTTACTTTAAGCTCCATGCATTTTAGAAAATTTGGCAGAATAATGGTACTTGAGGCTCAATGCATTCTAATGGCTTGTGAGGGGTTTGATTTATAGGAAAGGCTTGGTTCAAATGAATGGTTGAGATTAAAAAGCTAATTGATTGATGTGGACGGCTAGGATTGATTAGGTATTCCCACTCTTCAAAGGAGTTGTAGTCATTTGACAAGTGTCAAGGAGGATAGGGCTCATGTGTGCTTGTGTACATAAAAAGTACTACATATAAAAGATATTAAATAAAAGGCTGTAGTACCACTTATCTTTTTTAAATGAAAGAGGCACACATGTCGGCTTAATGATAAGATAAATTAATTAAATAAATAAAATTTATTTAATTAATTGGAAAGTCGGCTTATGATGAGAATTTAATTCAAATAAAATATTTGAATTAGTTGGGATATGAGTTGGATATTAATTAAATAAATAAAATTTATTTAATTAATTGGATAAATGAATAGGATAAGATAAGATATGATGTGGAAATTAATTAAATAAATAAAATTTATTTAATTAATTGGCTAAGTAGGATAAGGATGGGATTGAATGAGATTTTAATTAAATAAATAAAATTTATTTAATTAATTGGCTAATGGAATAAGTGGGGTTAAGAGTGGGATTTAGGACAAAATGCTACATGATGTCTAAGTGATGTTTTTGACAAGGTGTTGCAAGACATGAACAAAGTTGGGACAATTTTGGGTGTCTACATTTTGCCCCTCTTTGAGATGATGTTTGAGATGATAAGCTTTGTGTCGAGTAACATCATTTCAAAGAAGCTAAGGTGTGGATAGAGGAAAAGGATAGTGATGATGGAAAGATATGATGATGATGCCCCCTCGAGAGGATAGGTGGGTTGGACAAACACGGGTAGGCTCTCGAAAAGAAATGGCTTGGCTAAGAAAGAAATATAAGAGGATAGATAGAAGAAATGATGATGTGTTATGCTGCAATAGAAAGTGAGCAACCATGATGTTTGATATAGCACTAGACGTTAGGCACCAAGGTATAAGGACCAGGGTGATGATGTGTCTTGTGCCCCAGCGTAATACAACCTTGTCTGAATACAAGATATGAATATTAGCTGGAATGATACGGATGTGATGCAAATGCAAGATAAAATGATAACACACACAAGCAAGCAAGCAAGCAAGCAAGCATGCACAAATGATTCAAAAACAAACAAGGTATTGCCCCTGTCAAGCTGTAAACCAATGATTGGTTGTTGATTGTTGATAGTTGAGAGTGTTGTCATTGCGGGGAAAGCTATATCCCTAGATCAACACAAGGTTGTTTGCTAAGTTGGTTGGATGATTGATTGATTGATTTGGCTTACAACAAGGCTAGGATCAAGACCATTGATTGACCTTGGATAACTTGGCTTGATTGATTAACTTGATTGGTATAGCTTAAGGATGGGCTTGCATTTGGATCATTGCTTGGAATGGTTGGAAGATGATGAAATGTTGGATGAAGATTGAAGTGATGATTGGATTAATGTGCTATGATAGATTGATTGGAAGAAGTTGTTTATTGATGATGTATAAGATAGATGATAGAAGAAATGATGAGAGAAGAAAGAGGAAAATCGCTTGTGCCTGAATCTGGGCACTTCCTTCGTACTCCAGACTGCCTACATACCCTATATCCACGGGATCAAGGCACTTAACGATGGAAATGAGATGTAGTTCTGATGTTGTGTTTTATTGATGAGATGATGAAAATGGATTGAGATTGATGAAATTTTGATGATGTGATGATATGTGGTGGATTGAGCTACTTTTGATTTGCTGAAGTTATTGGATTTGTTTTGATGGCTAGCTTGATGTGCTTTGGTGTTGATGTTTGCTATTGCTGGGTTGATTGTTTTGATGATTGGATTGTTTTGAATGATGATAGTGATGGTGTGATGATTAGAGTGTCCACTCAATCTAAGCATAAGCAAGTGTTCTCAGTATGCTCAAAGGATGTAAAACAAACAAGGTATTGCCCTTGTCAAGTCATAAACCAATAATTGATTGTTTGGTTGATGATGATAGATAGTGTTGTCATTGTGGGGAAAGCTATATCCCTAGATCAACACAAGGATGTGGGAACGCTATATCCCATTGATGATGATCGATGATGATTGATTTGGCTCATGACAAGATTTGGATCAAAACCTGTTGATTTGATTGGATAATGTTCCTTGATTGATTGGCTTGCTTGATATGAATTAGCGTGACTTAGATTTAAGATCATTGCTTAGATTGATTCGATTGATATGATTAGAAGAAGTGATTCATTGAAATGGATGAATGAATGGTATTGATAAGAAGAATTGATGATTATGATGATTTTGATTTTGATTGAATGTTGATGGAGTTGATTGTTTTGGGTGATGTGATTGGTTTTATTGCTTGGATTTTTCGTTGGATATTTAATTTTTTTTGGATTTTTGACATATTTGATTTTTTTGTATTTTTTGGGAATATTTTGATTTTTTGGGAGTTTTTGAAATATTTTGATTTTTTTGAATTTTTTTTTTTTGGGATATTTTGATTTTTTTTGTGTTTGAACGTTTTGGGATGTCAATGGATTTACAATTTGGGTAGCCTTTGTGCTTGATACCAATGACAAAGGAGAAGACCAAGTCTAGGTGAAAGGATGGATGAATGGGATTGGATGATAGTGGATAAGATGAAAGGCTGATGATAGTTGGATGGGATGGAAGGTTCATGAGAGTTGGATGGATAGATAAGAGGATAGGCCATAAAAAGAATGGATGCATGCCTCATGATAAATGGATAGGTAGGCTATAGTGGAAAGCTCATGATAAACAGATGGGGATAAGCTATAAGATGGAAAGCTCGTGATAAGGATACTCCATAGTGGATGGATCATAAAGGAGCTAGGATGTGATCTCCAAAGGCTATGTTGCATAGGAAGAACTTGTCCCATTCTAGGTGGTAATGCTTAGGATTTTTACATGACAAAATTCATGACCAAGGGATGACATGATTGGATTGGTTTGAATGGGATGGATAAATGGTCAATGGATAGGACTTGGTTTGGAAAGAAAGTATGTCAAGAAATATCCAAACATGTTTCAACATTTTTGCCCCTATGTCTTCATCAAGATCAAAAGGTGGAAGGATGGATAAATGGGTTCAATAGGATAGGCATGCTTATGTAATGGCTAAGGATGGTAGGATGACAAGATAGGATAAGATAGGTTGGCATGATATAATGGGATAGATAGTTGGGAAATGGATAGGTTGGATGAGACAATGTGCCCCCAAGTGTAAGTGACATAGAAGATCAACCTACACATGATGCGTGTTTGCCAGGTTTTCATCATGGTACTTATCCAAGGCGCCTGTTTACCAGGTTTTCACCGTTGGACGAAGGGATTTCTCTTTACTTTTTTGATTTTTTCTTCTTTTTTTTCTTTTTTTCTTTTAGATGTGTTGACAATTACACATGGTGCCTGTTTGCCAGGTTTTCACCATGGTAATGGATAGGAGGGACTCAAGTGGCTAGTGCTATGTGAGGTGATATTGTCCCATTAGAGATGGATGATGTCTTCGCATGGACCATGTCATTATGCTCATAGATGTTGATAAGGGATTGTGTCGATTGGAGATGGATTAGGTAGATAATGGATTATAATGTGGAATTATGAAAGGTTCATGCAAGGATAGATGGATGGGGATAGTGGATTATGATGTGGAATTATGGTAGGGTAGGCTAGTGGCTTATGGTGTGGATTTATATAGGCTTATGGAATGAAGATGGATGAAAGGCTTATGCAAAAGCATGGACCATAGGGATAGCATGGGGAAGATATGTAGGATAATGGATGGAAGATGGGGAGATGTAGTTATGTGGGAATGTTTTGGAATGAATGGGAACCATGACCAACGGCTGCACACACCGTGATAAACATTGAAGCTTTTGATGAGATGGTGGTGTAGGAAGCAATGGAGATGTTTGCTTAGGAGATGGTTGATGAAGTGATTTAGGAACCCACATAGATTTAGTATTTTTAGTGCTTTTGTTTTGCTTGTGGGATTTTTGAAGGGAATGGAAGTTTTGGATGGAAATAGGCTTTTGGATGGAGGTAGGTGATTGGGATTCTTGAGATGTGGAGGAGGATGCCTCATTTGACTTGCTAGCTATTTGCTTAGGAACCCAAACCATTTTGCGTTTGGGCTTTGCTTTTGGAGGTAAGGGTTTGGATGGTTGCTTAGATGTGGATGAGGATGCCTCATTCGCTTTGCTAGCTGTTTGCTTAGGAACCCAAACCATTTTGCTTTTGGGCTTTGCATTTGGAGATAAGGGTTTAGATGCCTGCTTAGATGAACTTTGCTTTGAGTTTGATTCTTTATGTCCTAAGGTATGAAGACCTTTAGGATTTTTGGTAGGAATTTTAGCTTTATAGGTAGAGGCATCAAAATTTTTGCTTTTGAATCCCATGGGGTGGGTGGAGTGGATGGAATGATTGGAAGCTTTATGCTTAGACGATGTTTGCTTTTGTTGGCCATGATTAGGGATGTAAAGATACTTATGAATGATAGGTATGTTAGGTGTTGGAAGCAATGGTGGCAAGGTGGATGGAGGGATATTTGGAGTTGGTAAAAGTGGAGGCAAAGTGGATGGTGGAAGATGTACGGTCACATGCTTTTGACATTTATAGGATGAGGGAGGTGAAATGACAACATATGTTTTGGGTAGATGATGGGGTTTGCGATGGAAAGTGGTAGGTTTAGGATGCATGAAGGGATTACCAACATCTTGGCCTTGTTTACCTTGGAGTGTGTATCCAAGGCCATATGAGCTTGGAGGGATCTTGACATGGTTTGGCTCCAAAATAACTTGTTCATAAAGGCCTAGACCTTTGCCTTTGTAGTTCATGTTTTGGAGTACACGATGGACAATGGGACTTGGTGTGCTTTGAACATTAGACTTGAGCTCATTATTGGATGGAGAAGATGAAGCAGATAGAGGTCGTTGTTGTCCTAAGGAAGAACACTCATGTATAAGGGTGGATAGACCAATAGGACATGATGGATTTGAAATGGGATCAATGATGGATGTGGAAGGGGGATCATTAGGATCTTGATTAGCATTGTGTTCATGTAGATCCAAGTTATTGATTTGATCTTCTATGCTTGCTTGGGGGACAAGTGTCTCATCATGACAAGTGGATGTTTGCTCATTATGGATAGGGCTAGATGGCAAATGACTAGGAGCAATGTGGATATCTTGCTCATGGATAGATATAAGATTATGGATAGGATCAAGGTGCTCATGGATAACTTCTTCATAGGTATCATCTTGGTCATAAAGAAGGTAAATGTTATGGATGGGTTGCATGAAAGTGTTTTGATCTTGAGTTGGACTAGGGCTTAATGTTTCCACATGATTAGGATTAAACCTTTGACATACCTCTTGGGTTGCTTGAATGGAGGTAGATGACTCTTGGTCAACAACATGAGAACATGATGACTCTTGACTTGGATTCACAATAAGAGACTCTTGAATAGGCTTGATGTCTTGTAGGTCACATGATGGGCTTGAAGGGCTAGGTATGTTAATGGAAGGCTCTTGGATAGGCTCAAGGATAGGTGGACCACATGATGGGATTATAGGATTGGACATGACCTTTGGAAGTTCATTGGTAGGCTCATGAATGAGTGTTTGACATGTAGGTAGTTTATTACTAGCTAGTAGCCAATGGATCACATCCTTTGCAAGTGTATGTGTAGATAGGCAATATAATGGATGAATGATAATAGTAGATGGTGTTGTAGGCTTATGATTAGGACTTTGATTGGATGGAAGGATAATGGAGTTTGATGGATTAGGATTTGGACTAGATGAGGGTGACACATAGGATTGGGATGATGTGGCATGTTTTCCCATTATAGGTAGGTACACCTTGTAAACAATTGAGAGAAATATTGGGCATTGATTTGTATTATGGCCTTTGGTCCTATGGTATGCACAATAATCATGTTCATCATATGGACTTTCTTCACATGGTTTGACTTTAGGAAGTTCAATGAGTTTTGCTTCAAGCATCCTTTGTAAAACTCTCTTAGCCATATCCTTTGGTGAAGGATTAGAATGACATGGTGATGGAGGTAATGAAGGGCTTGGTGGTTTGGAAGGTTGATGGATTAATGGACTAGGAATGGGATCACATGATGGTGTTGGTATAGGACTTGTTGGCTCATGTGTTGGCATGTGATTGGATGATGGAGGCCACTCTAGATTGGTATCTCCCTTGTCAAAGGTTATTAGATCTTGCATAGGATAACTTGGACTCATTTGATTTATGTCCAAGGGGCCATTGGGATTTGCATGTGTTTCTTGTTGCAGAGGTGGACTTAGGTCTATCAATGGTGCTTGATGGTCTTGTTGAAAAGGTGTACTTGGACGTGCTTGATTTATGTACAAAGCGCTATTGGGACTTGGATGTTGTTCTTGTAATATCACTTGATTGCCTTGTGGATGGGCTTGGTAGTGCATTGGAACGGTTGTATGAGGGATTGGATAAGCTTGAGGTGGAGGTTGATAGGTTGATGTGGCATTGACTTGGTGGATAGGTGGATTAAGTTGATAGGAGGTGGGTGGATATGACATGTGACTAGATGGATTAGGTTGATAGGAAGTGAATGGATATGACATGTGGCTATGAGGTGGATTAGGTTGGTAGTGAATGGCTAAGGATTGTTGTGCTTGTCGAGCTTGACTAGTGGCTAAAAGGTGTTGGACTTGGGCTATGGAGTGTTGCAGTTGAGGTGATTGGCTTGCATGGGGTTGAGCTCTTTGGACGAAGAATTGTAATATTTCAATGGCATCTTGGTTTAGGGGTTGTGATCCTTGATAAAGATTTTGGAGGAATCTTTGGAATTTGATTTCTAGGTCCTCTAGTGTAGACATGTTGTCACTAAGTGTTTGTCTTAAGTCCTTTTAGCAAGTGCTTGTTTAGGGATTTGGATGTTGATGTGGAATGTTTGGATGACTTGGCTATGTTTGAGATGAAGGTGATTGGGTTTGAATGTTATTGAAAGAATGTGTAGGATGACTTGTCTTTATGTGTTTGGGTGTTTATAGCTTGATGTGGCAGTATTCAAACAAATGATTATGCATATACACACATGAATCACTCACGCAAGACACATAAGCAAGTTTTAGTTTGGAAGAATGTGATGATGGTTAAGCAAGCACATGAAGACACTTCAACAAGTCCTAGTCAAGGTAAGGCCACTATCACAAGGAGGTTCTAGTGAAAATCCGGGGGACCGGCACCCCACGAGCATCCAGCAAGCCACTTAAGACTTTAACTAACCCTACTAGGAGTTTTAATATACACAAAGGTACACCTCCTTTCGAGTTAGCACTGTATGGTGAGCGCTAATACCGGTTAGACTTGGCTTTCGCCTTATCCTCTAATTTTTATAGCGGACCGGATGAAAGTACCGCTTGAGGTCGTTCCCTTGGGGTGGATACCAAGGCAGGCCTCTCTAAGGTTTAACAAAAGCAACACAAGTAAATGTTTTTGATCTCCAAGTTCGTGTTGGGACGCGAGGAGAGAGCATACACATTTACTTGGTCACACTCGCATGGGGTTCATTAACCTTAGAAATTCAATGTGTGGAAGACAATGCAAGCACTTGTTTGTTTTAAAGCCCAAATCCAAATGTGATGAAAGACAATGGTTCGTTTTAGCCCAATGTTTTGATGTGAATTTGCAAACAATTGTTCGTTTTATGCCCAAAATCCAAATGTGTTTGCAAACAATGATTAGAAGATGAAAGATGAAATGATTGCACCTGGTTAATTCGCTGTCCAAATATGTTGTAGATGTTGATGTCAATGTTGCTCCAGCTCCTTATGATCACCTACAACATAAAAAAAAAATGATATTATAATGCAGGCATAAAAAATAGGCTCATCAGGCAAGGAAAATTGTAATTTTATATGCATAGCCGAATTAGATTTGATTGTTTCGATAGATTTTTGATTCAAAAATTAAAAAATTAAAGAAGAGACCCCCATTAATTTTCAAAGAGCTTTCCGAAAATGTAAAGAAATCAGAAAAAGTCCCTGATTTGCGCCCAGAAATACGGATTTATGAAAACGGTACAGTCAGCAAAGATCTAATTTTTTCGCATAGTAAACGACCTCCAAATTAAATCTGCAAAACATAGACCCTCATTAGAATTTCAAGAGCTTTCCAAAAATATAAAAATTTCTGAAAAATTCGCTGATTTGCGCCCAGAATTGCGATTTTATGAAACAACATAAAAACGTGATAAATCCCGCAAAAATCGCGATAAACCCAAAATTTTTCTGCTGTAGCTTCCTTATATCATGGACAAACTTCTGCTAAAATCTTGTAGAAAAATTTGCAGCCGTTTGGAAGATATGATGAAATCTTTAAAACCTAGGGTTTTGTCCAAAAAACAGCAGATCTGCAACAAAAAGTTAATTGAACCTGCAAAACTCAACAATGGGGGTTATATGAATGCAAATTTTTACTACAAAAACCTGCAAAAAAGATCAAACGAAGTGAGTCCCACCGGGCGTGCCAAAATGTAGTTAGGGTAAAATTGCAAATCAGGGCAAATGAATAATCAGCAATGATAAAAACCCTAGCAATGCACAATGAAGCACAAGACAACATGAAAATCAAAATAACAAATGTAAATGCAAACCGATCTCCACGCTATGCTTGATTTATCTCCATTGCTCTTCTCCACCTCGCATGAGCATGCAAGATTTTGAAGGATTATTGTTGGAAGAATGTTGGGTGCTCACTTTTGCAGCATAACATTAAGATGAAGATGACATGAGGATGATAGTTGAAGGATGCAAAGGCTCTAATGATATTTTGACAGAATAATGTTACTTTAAGCTCCATGCATTTTAGAAAATTTGGCAGAATAATGGTACTTGAGGCTCAATGCATTCTAATGGCTTGTGAGGGGTTTGATTTATAGGAAAGGCTTGGTTCAAATGAATGGTTGAGATTAAAAAGCTAATTGATTGATGTGGACGGCTAGGATTGATTAGGTATTCCCACTCTTCAAAGGAGTTGTAGTCATTTGACAAGTGTCAAGGAGGATAGGGCTCATGTGTGCTTGTGTACATAAAAAGTACTACATATAAAAGATATTAAATAAAAGGCTGTAGTACCACTTATCTTTTTTAAATGAAAGAGGCACACATGTCGGCTTAATGATAAGATAAATTAATTAAATAAATAAAATTTATTTAATTAATTGGAAAGTCGGCTTATGATGAGAATTTAATTCAAATAAAATATTTGAATTAGTTGGGATATGAGTTGGATATTAATTAAATAAATAAAATTTATTTAATTAATTGGATAAATGAATAGGATAAGATAAGATATGATGTGGAAATTAATTAAATAAATAAAATTTATTTAATTAATTGGCTAAGTAGGATAAGGATGGGATTGAATGAGATTTTAATTAAATAAATAAAATTTATTTAATTAATTGGCTAATGGAATAAGTGGGGTTAAGAGTGGGATTTAGGACAAAATGCTACATGATGTCTAAGTGATGTTTTTGACAAGGTGTTGCAAGACATGAACAAAGTTGGGACAATTTTGGGTGTCTACAGGTACTAATCGATGGAGCAGCTGGTTTGAATATCTTCACCTTGAAGCTAATCCTTGCATTGGGGTTTGTGGAGAAAGCTATAGATCCAAAAAAGAAAATCACTATCAAAGCCTATGATGAGGAGGAGAGAACTTCCAAGGGAATTGTTACTTTACCAATCAGAGTGGGACCTATAGTACAAGATGTGGCATGCCAATTCCCTGATATGGAGCTAGCATATAACATTCTTCTTGGGAGACCATGGATACATGCTCTGAAAGTAATGCCGTCAACATACCACCAGTGTATCAAGTTCCCCTATGAAGGTCAAGAGATCACCATCCAAGGTGACCCCAATCCATTTCAGTATTACAACTCCATATAATATAAACCTGAAGTTGTGATTCCTAACAAACATGCCTCTGCTTCATCTTCCTCTTGTGTTTATCTAGCTTCACTTGATTCCACTTCAAAGGCATCCCAACCTGACCTCAAACTCAAAGATAAGGGCTTGGGTGAGTACACAATCTCCCAATCGCTCTATTTGGCACAACTCCCCCCATCTTCCAGATCTTATGGAAGACCTACCTTGAGCAAATCCAAAGCAGACAAAACTACCAAAGGTCTATTTATCAAATGGGGAAGCCTTGAATATGAGAGCGATGAAAAGGATATCCTTCAATGGTTATATAATGATGATGATAATTCATCACCACAACAAGACCATCACACCACTATACAAACTGAACAATATGGTCAAGGATTCCAAATGCTACAAAGAAGGGGGTATGAAGGACATGGTCCACTCAGTTCAAGAAAAGATGGTATCATTGAACCCATCCAATCTTATACCTTGACAACCTGAGATACTATAGGGCTAGGTTACACTAACACAACAAGAACCAACAGAGCAAATAAGAATAAAGGCAAACAACCAGAAACATCTGCTGGTAATCTGGTTGATCAAATTCAGCAACTGCAAACTAGGAGTGAGACTGATTCCAATGAATATGAGTGGGATAGTCTCTTGGAGCTATCTTGTGACAAAAAAGGTATCAATGTTGTCCATGAGTATGACCCAACCCATGCAAATGAGAGATGAGGTCCAAGGGCTAGACCACTAGAGTCTGACCCATGTAATAATGATAGTGAAAGTCGTGAGAAAAGAATGATACCCCCCTTGACAGATCAGCTAATGGAGAGTACCATCGCAAACTTTGTCCATGCTTATAATGACCTCCAAAACACCTCTATCTTAACCATCAATACCATCAAACTAGACCAACCCATTCCCCTTGCAATTATTGCACCTCGAACTCATAGATTGGGACTTACAGGATACTACCCATGAGTTCGATACCTTCTAGAATGATGAAGCCATCATAGACTATCTTGAGCTTAGAGATCATATACCCATAGGGGACCACAGAGCTGGCTATGCCATAGAACTCAATGACAAGGCCTATTTTGGAGAGAGTGCCAAGCCTTTCAGTCTCAAAAATGTCAAAATGAAAGAAAGATCTAACGGTGAAAACTGCTCTGCGGTAGTGTTAGATCATGAAAAAAGTAAAAATATAGACGTATCCAACAGTGAAAACCTCTTTGAGGTGCCGAAGGATGGAAGGCTTGATCCTCTACCCAATCTTACACATCAGAAGAGATCTTCAATCTTGATAGAACTAGCAGAGCTAATCAATGTCAGCACAGATGATAGTCCGAAAATGATCCACATGGCACAGTCTTTAACAACACAAGAAAAGTTAGCATTCACCAACTTCTTCAAGAAAAAACAAATCAACTTTTCTTGGACATATGCGGACATGCCAGGGCTAGATCTAAATCTCATAATGCATCACTTATCTTTAGCTCCAGGAGCTAAGCCAGTAAAGCAAAAACATAGAAAGATGCACCCACATGTGGCCCTCATGGTGAAAGAAGAGCTAAAGAAATTGTTAGATGTTGGATTCATCAGACCAATATACTATCCTAATTGGATTTCAAACAGAGTACCATTTGCCAAACTAGATGATAGAGTCCAAATATATAATGACTTCAGGGACCTAAACAAAGCTTGTCCAAAAGATGATTTCCCCTTGCCAAACATTGATATTATTGTAGATCTCATGGTAGGGCACACCATGTTGTCACTAATGGATGGTTTTTCCAGATACAACCAGATAAAAATTGCACCTAAAGACCAACACAAGACTACATTCACATGTTGTTGGGGCACCTATTGTTGGTGTGTCATGCCATTTGGTTTGAAAAATGCTGGCGCAACATATCAGAGAGCTATGACCACAATCTTCCACAACATGATGCACACTATAATGGAAGATTATGTTGATGAGATCCTAGAAAAATCACTCATAAGAGAAGGACACCTAGCAATACTGGACAAAATCTTCAAAAGACAAGAATAGTTTAATGTGTGCCTCAATCTGAAGAAGTGCGTGTTTGGAGTTACCTCAGGTAAGCTACTTGGATACATAGTGTCTGCCAATGGAATCGAAGTCGACCTAGCTAAAGTGAAAGCCATCATAGAAATGCCACCTCCTAAGAATCTCACTCAGCTAAGGTCCCTACAGGGAAAACTACTATCTATCAGAAGGTTCATTTCTCAATTGGCAGACAAGTGCCACACATTTTCCCATCTCCTACATAAGAATGTCCCTTTCAAATGGAATGATTCATGTGAGCAAGCATTTCAGTAGTTAAAAGAGTATCTCATGAAGCCACCTGTATTCATGCCACTGATTTAGGGTAAACCTCTGCTACTGTATATCTCGGCCACACCAACAACTCTGGGAGCTCTCCTTGTATAACAAAATTATGAAGGAAAAGAACAAGTGATCTATATCAACCAAACACTTGTTGGATATGAACTGCAATACATCCCAATCGAAAGAGCATGTCTCACTGTGGTCTTCACCTCACAAAAGTGGAGACATTACATTTTGTCACATTCAGTCAAACTAGTAGCAAAAATTAATCCACTCAAGTACTTACGCAACAAAGCAGCCCTAACAGGTAGATTGTCCAAATGGGTCATGCTTCTCAGTGAATTCAACATTGAATATGTAGATAGAAAAGTAATAAAAGGTCAAGTACTTGCAAATCAACTAGCAGATACACCTCTAACAAATGATAGCCCTTTGAACTTTGAATTTCTAGATGAATCTATCTTTCACATAACCACAGCAACCTAGAAAATGTATTTCAATGGCTCATATACTCAGCATGGATTGGAGGCAGGTATCTTGTTGATCACCCCTAGTGGCGACACCATTCCTAAAACATACAGATTATTGTTTCCCTACACTAACAACGTGGTAGAATATGAGGCCCTAGTCATTGGCATCAAGCTAGCAGTTGAGTGGAATATCCAAGAACTTCAGGTGTATGGCAACTCACAGCTAGTCATAAATCAAGTAAATGGTGAAGATCAAACAAAAGATGAGAAATTAATCCCTTACAAATGATTTGTAGATGACTTCAAAGAATACTTTGTCAAGATCTCTTTTTAGTAGATACCAAGGATTGAGAACAAAATTGTAGATGCCATGCCAATGATTGCATCTCTCCTCGATATTCCAAATAATCAATCATGTTATGAGTTCTTGGTAGAGCCAGTGTCATGTCCTGCATATAACACCCCTAAATCCCATATCATTTGCCACATTGTTGGAGATGATTCCCCCCTCTATGGAAAAATATTAGCCTATCTTAAAGAGAATACCCTCCCACCTGATCTCTCTAGTAACCAAAAATGAACCTTCATCCGTCAGGCATCCCGGTATGCCATTGTCACCAATACCCTATATCGAAGAGGTCTCAATGGTACTCTCCTTAGATGTCTCGATAGTGAGGAATATCAAACCACCCTAAATGAAGTGCTCGAAGGTATATGCGGGACCCACTCTAGTGGCCCTACACTAGCCAAAAAACTCATACGCATGGGATACTACTGGCCAACCATGGAACAAGATTCCTATCATTTTGTAAAGAAGTGAAAGAAGTGCCAAATCCATGGGAACCTAATACATGCACTAGCACAGGAGCTACAACCATTAACAACTCCATGGCCTTTCTGTCAGTGGGGACTCGACTTAGTGGGAAAGATTTACCCTCCTTCATCTAGCAGCCATAAATTCATAATCACTGCCACTGAGTACTTTACAAAGTGGATTGAAGCCGTGCCATTAGCCAATATCAGAGGCAAGTAGATTGCCTCCTTTATCTTGAACTACATCATTTGTCGCTATGGTATCCCTTCATCCATTGTCACGGATAATGGATGACCTTTCAAAAATTAAGATGTCAGGGAACTATGTGACAAATTCCATATCCAGCATTGCTTTTCAACCCCCTATTACCCCCAAGGCAATGGCTAGGTGGAGGCATCAAATAAAACCATTTTGAAAATCCTAAAAAAGACTGTCAATGATGCCGGTCATGATTGGCATATCCAGTTAAATCCAGCAATGTGGGCCTATCGTACAAGCATTCGCACACCCATAGGTGCAACACCATACTCCCTAGTCTATAGATCTGAAGCCATCTTTCCCATTGAAGTTAAGATCCCATCCTTGCGAGTTTCGTTAAAAGGCATCATATCTGATGAAGAGTACAGAGTGTCCAGACTTCAAGAGTTAGAGCTGCTCGAAGAGAGAAGGTAACAGGCCTTTAACCACATAAAAGCTTATCAACAATGGATGTCCCAATGCTATAACCACAGGGTAAAACCCTGAGTATTCCAAGTTGGTGATCTAGTCCTCAAAGAAAATCCCAGAAATTAGCAAGATCGAGAGAAAAAAGGCAAGTTTGAACCCAACTGGCTGGGTCCCTATGTCATCATTGCATCCTATGGGTTAGGAGCATATCAATTGGCTATATCTAAGGGTGAACTGTTTGATGATCCTATCAACAACATGCATTTTTGCAAGTTCTATACCTAAAAACCCCAATGCAAGGGAGTCCTTGAAAAATTCAAAAAAATTGAAAAAGTGATAAAAACAAACAAAAAAATCAAAAAAAAAAAAAAAAACAAAAAAATCGTCCTCTAGTGAAAACCTCGCAAACAAGTGCCTGGGATAGGTACCATGATGAAACCCTGGCAAACAGGTGTCATGTGTACTTTTAGCTTTTGTGCAAATAAAAGCAAGTGGTGAAAACCTGGTAAATAGGTGCTATCTGCGAAAAACCACTTCCTCCATCTATTGTGATCTCATGTCTCTTGTATCCATCATATCATTCATCCTAAACCAATCCTTTGAACTATTGTCGAACTACGTTGCCTCTAAGCTATCACATAGGCAAGGCCATTATCAATGCGCCCCTGAGGCTTCGCTCCACTCTGTTTCTTTCCTCTCCATTCCTTTGAGTGTCATCTGTCCTGCTATCCATGCCATTCTACATCTATGCCATCGCCTAGGTCTTAGGTCCATTAGGTTCACCCTGAACTACATTGCCTCTGTGTCATCATGTAGGCAAGGCCATTTAGCAATGAGCCCTCGAGGCACTAGGTCAGTCCCTTAGGGTCCTTCTCTCCATGTCTGTTTGTCACATAACCCATAATAAGTTGATCCTTTGTCTAAACTAGGGGCAACTTCTTGACCTGATTGCGGATTTGGATTCTTTAATGCCACTTTTTCTAAATGAGGATACCAATGAAGGATTGTGATACCTTCCCAAAATAAAAATCTTGGCGCAAAACATCAACTTGTCCAATGCAAACATATACCAAAACACTCAGATTAACTCTATATCAATTATAGCAAAAAGACACATCTAATGCAAGAATGTTTTGTGAATAAGTTAACTTACAAAGTCTTGGATTTTTGTCATTATGTCTTCCTATGCTACTCAAGGATGCCAAAAAGCTAGAGATGCTATGATGGGGGCCTAATCTTTTTCTTTGTCTTCTATTTGTGGATCAAACTTTAGTAATGTGATGACTTTTGTCTAACGACATGATCAGCAAAAGATCATCGAGGAATTCAGAGGTCTGAAGATGAAAAAGGGCAATTCTTGTCTGTTGAAACACAAGAAGTACTTAGGTCATCTAGATTCAAGTTTGACTAGATGCTTGTATCAACTTGCTATATCAAAATCCATGTAAGGAATACTCGGGTCATCTCGGTTTAAGTATACCTAGATGCTTGTATTTTCTTACAACATTTCAAAAAGAGAAAAGAAACAAAAAGTGCCCAATGATGAAAGCAAA
This sequence comes from Cunninghamia lanceolata, assembly GCA_027924645.1. Lineage (NCBI taxonomy): Eukaryota > Viridiplantae > Streptophyta > Pinopsida > Cupressales > Cupressaceae > Cunninghamia > Cunninghamia lanceolata. The sequence continues at coordinate 30,530,120 of BSBN01000193.1, forward strand.
GTACTTTTGCTCTAATGATGGAAAAGTATCCACATCCATCCCATATCTAGAAATCCATATCAACCATGCAATAAGAAAATCTTATAGAGTGTCAAATGAAAGTCCATATTTCTTTCATTCCTTTTCTTCTGCCTATCTATATCACCTCTGTGTCGATTGAGTACATTTGGACATATCAAAAACATAACATAGGTAACATATCATATCACATGAGATAGTCATTCACATGATTAAATCATTTGCATACATAATAAGTGCATTAGATCATCCACGTACATTTACATTCGTATATTATCTCAAAAATAAAAAAGATAGACAAATACATATAGAGCTACATAATCATATCAATAACATTTCACATTTGCATTTACATATAAAATCATCTTAATCCATCTATTATGCATCACATATACAAAAGCATCATAAGATAGATGGCATCCATAACATATAAACATAGAACACGTGCATATAGAGAATCAATAACTGCATCATCATATACACATAAAAACATGTCCAAATGTGCAATATATGAAAATATCTATCCATCTCTTAGAGTCATGTCATGAAATGTATACAAAGTACAACAAGATAGTGATACATGTGTTTGGGCAAAATAATACATAACAGGCTATCTAAGCCATAAAAAATGTGTACATCAAGCCAAAAATTGGTATAAGTGTCAAAATCTAGCTAACCCTGCTGATGTGAAGCACTACTCCCTACACTGCCCTCTCCTCTGTCACCCCCTAACTACTGGGGGCCTCTCATTGATGTTATAGATCAGGATCCACCTACCCTCGGTGATGCCACAGACTGACTCCTGTAACTAGGCACACGTTGGTCCGCTGACACTACCCCGTGATACAATCCTCTGTAGTACTAAGTCTGAGCCTGCGCTCTGGCAAGCTCACCCTGTACCTAGGCTAGCTGTGTCTATGATCGTTGCACCTGTGAAACCAAAAAGCTCAAAGTATTATCTGTACCCAGGGTTGCCACTGTTGTGTCTCTCTCCGCTCTAATCACCCACACACCTGCCAAGGCTGAGTCCTGTTCTCTGGAGATCTCTGATATCCATCCTATGTCTACCTCTCTCCAAGACTCCGTTGCTCTCAGTTGGGCCCTCAAATGCCTAACCTGACCCTGTAACACAACAATGGCCTGCTACTATAAGTTAGGCTGCGGAGCCTGCCCTCCCTGTCCCTGTCCCTACACCTGCACCTGCCTTGTAGCCTGCAGTTGTGCAACATGCTATTGACCTGAAGGTCCCTCCCTAGACCTCCTCCTCTATCTTGATCTACCTCCTCCTCCTCCTCCATCTCCACAATCATCTCCTTGACCTCCTCTCCCCCCTCCATCTCCTCCTCCTCCTTCCGGCTCCACCCTCGTCATCTGAATCCTCCTCGTCTATATGAGGAGCCAACTCTCCAAGTCCTGAATATCTAGGAAATGGATGAGCAGTGAACCACTCCTCATAATCTAGCATTATTCTTGCATCTACTATCTCCCTCCTCATAGGCCAAGCTGCATAGGGGATCTGATGAAAGTCTGCCAAGGCCTCCTCATACAATGCCACAGGACCCCACTTCAATCTCTCTACATGGGTCCTCGCAAATCGCACCTGCCCCTATGGCCTGCCCTACACTTTGCCAAACTACTTTTGTACTCTGTTAACAATCTAACACTCTAATATGTACCTCATCCTACCAATAAGCCATCGAGTCTAGAAATAGTACAGTGACTTGTCAACCTCATCCTCCCATACCTCGTAGTCTAGGTATGGGCATCAGATAACTAGATCCACATTATCTAGCACATGTCTCCAATACTCGAGCTTCCCCAGCTTGTGCTGGGAAATCATACCTACATATCCATAGCTATAGGGCTCACCTCTCTGCCTATGAAAAAGACATATTGGCCATGTGATAGCAATGTTCTCCCATAACCAAAATTGCAAAAGAGACACACTTGCTTACAAGCTGGCCCCTCTGTGATACACAACCTGGTGTATATCCCTATACAAGTGTGCTAGAATGTACACACCCCATGCATATCAAGTCCCATTGGTAATCAAGCTTTCCAGCACCATCCCTAGCCAATCGGGAACCCGTGTGACCTCCTATCGGGCCATACTACGCCACCGATCAATCCTGCCACTATCCTCAAGAAGTAGTCATAGCATCGTGAATGTCTTGCCATGAAATCACCTGCTCAACTAGCTTTGGGTCATCAAAAACACATCTACACTCAGCTAATCCCACATCATGCTGTGGATTGTACTCTACCAACTCTCCCTGAATAGGGAGGTGCAGAATCCTGTACACATCCTCCAAAGTGATCATCATCTCCCTAGTCAGTAGATGGAATGTCCCATCCTCACTATGGAATCGCTCCATTGCTGTAGTCAACAAACCACAGTTCGTGCGAACCTTGGGAATGAAACAAATGTAATGCAAACCCATAGCACCAAGAACCTCATAGTCCATCTCTATCAACATATACTGTTGCAACAATGACAAAGGGAACTGCTCTCGTGACATCAGGGTATCCCAGATATCCTCCTGCAACCAGGCAAAGCATAGCATCAAAGAAATCCATATCCAAGTAAACTCACTCAAAGCAATCAAACTATCCTATCATTGACTTAACATATCAAATTAATCAAAACAACATATCATCTCTTGACTAGATTCTCGGCAATCTTAGAGATTGCTTATCAATTGATGCATCGATCAAGGTGCCAATTGGGTTAATTTTGTTAAGTCAACTGACTATCCTAGTGGAAATGCGCTGAACCAGGTGGCAAATGCACTGATCCATATCAGATGCACCACTTCACCGTGAATGTGCTAGTACTTGACATGTATGCGCCGTTCTAGCACATGCGCCACTTTTTGTGTCACATGTGCAATTCCACAGTGGATGCACCAATCCTAGCCTATATGTGCACATCTATCATATGTGTCGTAAGATCACTTAGATGTGTGACTTCGCGGCATATGCGCCATTTTGGAATGCATATGCGTCGAACTACAGTTCGGGGCATCTATCCTAGCTTTTTTTCCTAAGCATTTATGGGCCTAATAAATGACTTTTAGTGAGATTTGACGAACTACATACTGGTGGTCCTGCCTCAGGTGGCCGATTGAACCATCAAACTCACTCAAAACAGTGCTCCTCACGTAGATTATCCATATCTTTGTCGACTACTCTAGCTCCTCTACTCTCCTAAGCTCTCCAAGACCAATCAACTAAGGACAAGTGTGCAAATGAATAGGACTTGTGGACCCAGTTCCTATATATAGCAAGGAAACCATAGCCGACTGTGTGACAACTGTGACTACTTCCCATATTTGTTCCTCCGAACCATGTCCTATTTTTCTCCATCCTAACCCGCTTTCCACTTGCTTCTTCATGAGATTGTCCATCTCATGCTTTCTATCGTCTTCTTATCCAATATCTCGAGGGGGCATCCTATCGTTAAACTTGTACCAGGGGCAAACTGGGGCATGTATCATTGTCAAAAATTCTTATTCTTTGAAACAACATGATAAAACACATTGCATCAAAGAGGGGCAAAATGTATACACCTAAAAATGACATGACTCTACCTAAATAAATATTTTAAATATGTATTTCATCATAATATCCCTCTGTGAATACATAAATAAATCAATTTATTTATTTGATTCATTTTCTCCCATTAATTGAATAAATTACATTTATTTAATTAATTCCATCAAATCAACTTTATTATTCTAAATAATTAAATAATTTTAATTATTTAATTAAATCATTCATTCTTCCAAATTTAAATAAAATGCAAATTTATTTAAATTAAATCTTAATCTCCAAAAAAATAAAATATAAATAAATATTTTATTTATTCTTCCAAATCATGTGCAAGTAATTAAAATTTTTTTTTTTATTTAATTATGCTTTCTTATCTTCTAAAAAATCTTCAAAATCTTCTAAAAATAAATTCTTCTTGTCATGCAAAAGCAAAAGATGAGTTAACTGATTTAAAGCTATCAACAAAACTCTTAAATTAGAAAAATATATTCTAATTTAAGAAATAAAAACTCATCCTCCTCAAGAAAGCACTTAACTCAATAAAGCATCTTTTTGAATGACACATGTCCTTCTATTCGCACACGTTCTCTCAAACATCCTCTACCATTGATCTTCTTATTTCTTCTACATCATTGATTCTCTCTCTCATGAGTCTATAAATACAACCCTCTTCTTCTATTTCTAAAAAAAAAAAATCAAGCTTTCAAGTAAACTTATGCTGTAGAATCCATAGTCTGCCATTGACACCCCCACTATCACATCTTTCATTAGCCATTTCATGTTGTGTTGAAACTCACCTTCAACACTACAAGTATCCAAGACATTTCTCTTTTGCCATCTTGAGGAATTAAAGCAAGGAAGCAAGCTTCTTGAGGGTTGCATTCATCACTGAAGATCAAACGGGAATAGGCAAATAATGGAAATCGTGAGGTAACAAAGGTTGTAAGTATCACTCTTATTCTAAAATATTTTGTTATTTGCACATTCCATTGATGTTTTTGGGTTTTTTTAATTCATTTTATTATCCCATTTTACCCATTACACATAGGAAATAGTAATAGGCACACAAAACTTAGAGAAGACAGTTATAGTCACGCAGAACACAGAGTAGATAGTCAATGCAGAGAAGACACATTAATGCATGGAAGATAGGAATGATATCTTTTCTTTTCTTTTTCTCATATATATGAAATGAAAATGCAAGTACTGGAAAGTAAACAAACCTCCCATAATACACGAAGCACTACTCAGGGGCGCTGGTCTCTGTATATATGGTGTAACACACATGCAATACATGCAAAACCTCCCAAAATGCATGAAGCTCTACTCAAAGGCACTAGTCTCTGCATATGGGGCAACAAACATACCATACAAAACAAGCATGCCAAAACACACACAATTGAAGACACAGAGAAAACATGACAGGCAAGGAATGGCGTGTACCTATTTCTAGGTCCAACACCATCTCATGCACATTACAGGCACACACTGACAATTGGGCTTAGCCACAACAATCGTTGAAGACATGCTTAAGGGTTGAGTTAGTCACAGAACTGCTCCTCACCTCTGCAAAGGACTTTTAAAAATGACAGGATGATGCAATCTACTCTGAGAAATGCACCATACCCGCCTTCGCAAAGGGCTTTAAGAAAAAGGATATGCTTGATATCTCCCCTCTGTAGAGGGCTTACATGATTGATTGATTGATTGCAAACAAGCTCAGGATGCACGATGCACTACTCTGGGGTGCAAGTCTCTGCATTTGAGCTCAAGCACATTGGTAATCATCTATAATAGATAGCTTACCTTATATATGCCCCCACCTTAAGGTGGTTGATATTAGTTATCGATATCAAGCATGCTAAGCTAGGAAGAAAACACAGAAGGGAACACCGACTTTCACAAAGCCCATGCCCCTCGGAGGTGACATGTGCTTTACGATCGCCAAATGTTCCCACAAACACATCCCTAGAAGAAACATGTTAGTGTCTACAACATCATGATAAACAACAACATCAATGCACATGATTAACCAAACAAAGAGCTAAGGTTATACAACAAATTAAGAGTTTGAGGATAATCGTGGGTTATATCACAAATCTCTCTGAATCGAGTACCACCAAGGCTAGATTCAAAAGCAAACAAAGGTGCATAGAGCAGTAGTATTGTTAAGGTTTGTAAATGTGACATAAACATCATAGAATTCACTATGCGGAAAGCATGAGTGCTTCCACTAGCCAAGCGTCAGATAAAATATACAACCCCATCGTCATATTAGGATCTAAGTCCATTTTTTGATTGCTCTTGAAAGGGACACTAGGTCCGCATCAGTATAAATGTTTGTCGTCATCCACCCACTAGATGGAAACACTAGAGGAAAGGAAACAATAAATAAGAGAGGAGAAACAAGTGTCTTAGGGACAGTTATGTAGGAGGGTGCCCTGAAGTCACCAACCACAACGCTATGTCCGTAAGACACAACACTCAACAATGAAATCAGAGGGAGAGCAATTTAGAGGAATGATGATACAAATAGAAGAAGGTCACAATAGAGGTGATCTCCTGGTATCCCAAACCTTATAGGAGAATCTGATGTCATCCCAAGAGGCCTAAACAACACACAACACATCACGAGAGAGATAAAGGGTTAGAGATACTTACCTTCAGGGTCTTTGTGCTAGAAGTTATCAACAATTAAATCATTCTCTTTCCATTTGCAAACATAAGGTACTATTGCCAAGTCTTTGTAATTATTCTTTTGTTCATTATTAAATGCTTCTTGGTTTGACTTAATGTTAGGTGGAATGTTTTCTTGTTGAATTTCATTAGTACACATATTTGCTATCCTCTTGGGTGGTGGGAGAAGCAAATTATTTTGAGTGATCTCAATATCCATCCTTGAGGGATTTAATGTGAGAGACTTATCCTCACCCACTAGGGTTACATCCTTAGTGATGTTCAAATGACTTGAATATTCAAACAAAGGAGGGACATTAAAGGTCTTCTCTTCCTTAGTGAAATCCAAGGTGTGTGAACAATCAACTAAAGGAACAAGGTTGCTAGGATGATCCATAGGGGTTTTATGCATTATGATAGAGTTTTTATTGATGTTAGATGAAAGCTCCTCATCTACCCATGGAATGCTCTTTGTTGAAGGGAGTTCTTCATTCACTAGTGCTTCCTCTTGGCCAGGGAGAGCATTGGAATGGCAAACTGGTGATGGCTCTTCATTTGCTAACGCTTCATCTTGGCCAGAGTGAGCATTAGAATGAAGACTTAATGATGTGATGTTAATAGCTATGTCAATGAAATCATCCTCTTGCATCAAAGTGTCCTCATGAGGGGTAATAACCTTTGGAGAGGGATCATAAGGTAAACCAGAGATCTCATCACATGTTTTTTCAATAGGTTCCATAGTAGAATTCCCCATAAAATCATCCAAGGCTTCATCTAACATTTTAAGATCATCACTAGTATATGTGTTATTGATCATGAATTTAGTAAGATCATCCAATATTGAAGGGTATATTCCCATGAGAGTTGTGAAGCTATCAAAGTCACCTATATGGCAAAGAATTTCATATGTGGAGCATATAGAGAGATCAACATCATGAATGTGTGCTATTTATTCCAGAACTTGAGGATATTTATCAGTGAATTTAGAGAAATGATCCATGTATATGATGTATGCAAACAATTATTCCATAGAATTAGCCATGATATATGTCTCCAAATGAATGTAAAATCAGATTTTGACCGTTTTCCAAAAGTATGCAAAAGACAATTGCAAAACTATATGCAAAAAGTGACATAGATGCTTGATTTTTTGTACTTTTTTCAATGCAAATGAATGAAACAAAGGATGCTATAAGGATATAAGTCAAGGGAAGCAATTTATATGTCTAATATCAGTCCAAAACAGAAATATAATCACTCCCAACACACTCTTGATGCAAATCCAAGATAATGCTAAGTCAAAATATAGTGAAAATATGTCAAAATAGGCATTTTTTCACCAAAACTCAATGCAAAAGAGCATAACAAAGGGTGTTGTGAGGAAAACGATGATGGATAGAAAATAATATCAGTAATAATAGCCACTTGGTGCCAAAATACCTAGTACAACATGCTTTTAGTGCAAATTAAGGTAAAACCCTAGTGAAAATATAGCAAAAATAAGCTATTTTTCACGATTTTTCAATTCCAAGACCTAGAAAAGGAGGTGTTGTAAGAAATTTTAGGAGGTATAGAGAATAATATCAATAATATCAGTCACCGCAATCCATAAAATTGATCACAACATGCTTGGAGTGCAAACAAGGTCAAACCCTAGGGCCAAAATATCCAAAATGTGTAGTTTTTTGCAAAATTTTCACTACAAGAGCCTGATAAAAGGGTGTTGTGAAGTTTTTTATGAGGGGAAGAAAATTATTACCCTGATAATAGAAAATCAATGTGAAAATATCTTTCACAACAAACCTATGGTGCAAGTTTATAAAGTCGATAAGGCCAAATTTAGAGAAAATCGTTGTTTTTGAAGCCTTAGGTTTGAGATCTTGGGATAAAATTCTATGTGAATTCTTTGAAGTCTGATTTATGATGAAATTGACTTAATCTTAGATTTGAAAATTATTTTAAAGACTTAACATGCAAAATGCCCATGCAAAATTAATGAAAATGCATCAAAATTGCTAGTTTTTGTTGAAATTTTCTATGCAAAAATGCAAAAATTTTAAATCTAAATGCAAATTCACACTAAAATGCAAGAATAAAGACAAATACAACTTTGAATGAGCCTCTAAAATTATTAGAAAAATCTGATTAAAGATTTTGCCTACAAACCCTAGATTTTGGAATTACTAGGTTATAAAAATTGTCAAAATTTCCACAAAACCCTAGCAATTAAATGATGAAAATGCAAGGTAAATTTATGATTTTTATATTTTTCTATAGTTTATATTAGATCTAATGCAATCATGAATTAGGAAAATTTAGAAAGAAATGATGCAATTTAGTAAGCCAAACAATGCAAATTTTTGTATTTTTCCAAATTTTCATTTTTTTTGAAATTTTCTCAATGCAATAAAGTAAATGACCAAATAAATGAATGAAATCACACCAAATATGAAGACAAACACTCCAAAAGTTGCAATTTAAGTCCAAAAATATGGGTTCACCAAAATGTTTAGGGTAAAACTGGATTTTTTTAATCTTTTGTTCTTTAGATGTTTGAATCCTCCTTTCACCCTAACATTTAAGGATCTAGGGTCGAGTGGCGAGAACTATCATACCCTAGATCACTTGCAAATGAAGGGAAGCTTGGATTAGGGAATTAATTGTCAATTTTTCCTTCTCTTATGTCTAATTAACCATTAAAACCCTAATTATGCAAATACGGCAACAAATTGACGAAAGACAGAAAAAACTCTTGTAGACGGGAGTAAAATAGCAAATCACAGAATACCTATTTTCAAGGTTCTGAGGTGGAACATTCAGGGACACTGGTGTAGGCATCCAAGTCCAAGGTGCCTACTTTTTTAGGGAATCTAGACCTCCTTCTAACACTGATCAGCCCTGTAACTTCTATTTTCTAAAATCTGTCTACAGAGGACACTTTTGCTGGCACCCTAGTCCTGGAAGTACTCCTTTATCTGACTTTTCTTCAGATCTTGAATCCTTGATGCTTACCAATCCTTCCTGCAACACCACTTTTTCTAGATGCGACACCTGTAACCTGCAACCACAAGACTTGGTTTGGGGGTTGTGGTGTTTAGAGGCTTACCTCAGTCAAGCCCTGGAGGACACTTAAGTCTTTGAACACTGTTGTCAAAAAATGAGTGTGTACCCTTGTGAGGCAGAGGCAAAAACCAAAGGAATCAATGATAAAAACATAATGATATGTCACCTTGTAGTGAAGCTCTCATGGAGGAAGATGCTCTTCATGCCATGAGGAGATTGATGCTCAAATCTACAAATATCAACACATAAAACATACAAGTCTGCTCTTGCAACACAATAGAAAGCCTTCAATCACCTTGAGAATGCCTAAAGTTCACAATGATCATCTAGTTTACAAATGAATGCCTACACATGCTTATATATGCACCTACAAGCATTCCCACCAAGATTTTAAAAATCAAACTTTACCGTGTCGGCAAAATAACCACCTAACGGTCATAAACTGACACCCAGAAATTGGGGTTGCCCCAAAATAGGAAAGGACTAGGGCGCAGGTGCCCAAGACCTCCCCCCTAATTTGGGTAGGGTACAGCTCAAGGGGTCCACCTAGGTCCTATTTTCTATGGGACTTAGGTCTCATTCCATTAGGATGCTAAAATATGAACTAAAATGCCTTAAATGCATGCTAAAGACCTGGGAGCTAAACCTTATGAGGGAAAAGCCCCCAAGGGGACATTTTCTGATGTTACAAAACCATAGAAGCATGCATATAATTTCTATTTCTGTACAAATAATCCTGTGCATCTATGACAGTGGCTTGTTCCTAACATTTTGAAAGAAAAACAAGATCCTTTTCAAGTACCCATTATTGCTTAGATTCAGTTTGTGAACTTATTTGAACCTTAAAAATCCATTTTGTATCCATTTCCAAAACATTCATCTTACTATTGCAGACCTAGCCATCCAAAAGAAGTCAAATGAAATCAAGATTTCTCCTAAGCTTTCATTAAGATCCTCTAAATCAAACAAAATCTTGATAAAGGTCTAGTCTATATCAATAGAGGTTACTAAACATCCCTATTTGACTTCCTTTATGTCAACACTTTGATAGATAATGCCATTTTAGCCCAAGACCTCTTTGTTTGACCAAATAGATCAAAAGGAAAACCTTAGAAAATCTTATCACAAAAACTTCCAAATCCAATCAACCATCCCTCAACCACATCTTAGCAACAACATTTCATTTACTTTCACGAGCATCCCATTCAACTCCACCCGCATCAAATCTTTTTATGGTTCAAACTAGATCCCAAACCAACAAAAACAAAGAAATGGATCCCTCAAACCATAGTGAGCACTCCACTACATCTAGCAATGATGAGGAAGAAATCCAACATGAAGAACTTGTTGGTGCTATGCAAGATCCTAAATTTCAAAGAATGATGGACAAGGTCATAAACATGGACCCCCAAAAGTACTTCCTCTTGCTAGCACAACAAGGAACTAAATTACCACCTAATTTTGATGTCTCAAAATTGAGAGAAGCAACACCATCTAATGACACTGATGCTCACAAAAATGACAAGACTAAGGATAGATCAATCCCTTTGGAAACATTAATGTAACAAATCCAAGTCTTACAAAAACAACTTATGGACATCCAAATGAGAACTTCAGAAAAGAACTACTCACTAGAGGATATCTCACCATATCCTTTTGACAAATCTTTGGTCATGATACCTTTTCCCTCAAAATTTGAGGTTCCAAAATTTGATAAATATAGAGGAAAAGGTGACCCATGTGACCATATAAGAGAATTTAGTGTTGCTTTCTTAGAGGTATCTCACGATGAAACATGCCTTATGCAACTATTTCCATGTAGTTTAGGAGGACAAGCAATGGAATGGTTCTCCCGATTGCCTCCTGGCATTTGAACCTTTAATGAACTAGTGGATAAATTTGTAACCCATTTCTCCTACAACATTGAGCATGAAATCTCAATGTTAGATCTTTGTAACAACAAACAGAAAGGTGGAGAATCTTTTGCCTCTTTCTTACATAGATGGAGACAATTGGATAGCAAGTGTCCATACCATATCCTAAAGAAACAAATGATAGAGATGTTTGTTCACAACCTAAACACTAACTTGAGCTATCAAATACAAATACAATGTCCTACTTCCTTTAGTAAGGTCATTGAAATGGGGTTACTCATTGAAAAAGCCTTGATAGCTAAGAGACAAATCAAACTCTACAAGGACACCTCTAGTTCAAGTAATAACACAGACAAGCTAAGGTTTTGGACTAAAAACAAAAACATTGTAAAGGATGGTGTTGTTGATGCTAAAAATGTGGTACCAAAACAACCAATCTTCAATCTATCAAATCCACAAAACAACACACCATAAAACAAACCTTAAAACAATGAACCACGATCCACAAACTTTCCTCCTTGTTGAAAGTTTACACCATTAGGGGAATCAATTGAATTAGCCCTATGGAAGCTCATATCAAACAATCTCATAACGCTTCCAACGGTGCGGGATTATGAACCAAAATTTAAACCCTCTTGGTGGAAAGACTCAGACTTTTGTGAATATCATAGAAGCAAAGGTCATAAAACTAATGACTACTAAAGACAAAAGAATGTCATTCAAGACTTGAATTATCAAAAAGTAATAAAAATTGATGGACACGTATCCAATGATGACCATTTGGCATTCAAGAATCTGTTCTCCAACTATGAGAAGAGAGGTTCTTCAAATCAACATAATAACAGTGGTAACAATGCTAACTATACAATTGTGGCATATGATTATGTTTTTAACCACATCTCTAAAGGTGACTCACATGTAAATGTGATCACTATAAATAAAAAGTCTGATTGTAATGTTACCACTCGTGGTGGAAAGGTTACTCTCTAAGGGGTTCCATCCAAACCATCCTCCACATCTAACCAATACAACGTCCTTGACCAACTCCATAAAAGACTGGCCCGTATATCCATTTTGGAGCTCTTGAATCTATCTCCATCTCACAAATCCATCCTCAAAAAAGCTATCTTGGAAACTACCATCCCAACCAATCTAGTTGAAGAGCAAATTCAGGCCATGGTAGGTCATCTAACTACACCCCATTTCTTATCCTTCACAGAAAAAGATGATATGTCTATCACCCAACCGCACAATGCGTCCCTCCATATTAAAACCTTCATCCATAAGCATAAAATAAAATGGGTCCTAATAGATGGAGGGGCAGGTTTAAATATCTACATGTTAAAACTAATCCTTGCATTGGGGTTTTCAGAGAATGCCATTGATCCTAACAAGAAAATTGCCATCAAGGCTTACAATGAAGAAGAAAGGACGTCAAAAGGAACTGTTGTTTTAACAATAAGAGTGGGACCCGTAGTGAAAGATGTGGTGTGTCAAGTGCTTGACATGGAACTTGCATATAACATTCTCCTTGGAAGACCTTGGATACACATGATGAAGGATGTGCCATCCACCTACCATCAGTGTATCAAGTTTCCTCATAATGGCCAAGAAATCACTATCCAAGGTGATCCTAATCCATTCCAATATTGCAATTCCATCCAATCTAAGCCTGAAGTTGTAATTCCCACAAACCATGCAACTACCTCATCTCCATCCCATGTTGACCCTGCCTCACTACCTTCTACATCCAAGACATCCAAACTCAAACTCAAGCTCAAAGACAAGGGTGTAGGAGAATATACCATCGCACAATCCTTCTGCCTAGCATAGCTACCTATTTCTCCCAAGTCCTATGGAAAACCATCCTTGAACAAAACCAAGTTAGTGGAGACTCCTAAAGGTCCTTTTGTTAAATGGGGATGCCTATTGTAGACACTTAAAATTGTCCATGCCTTGCAACAATACGTTTTGTCCTAGGTCCTTGCATAATCCCACTTATAAATTCCACTTGATCACCTTTCCAATTAATTAAATAAACCCCTTTATTTAATTAATTCCCTTTCACATGTCTCGAATAATTCAAATAAAATAATTTGAATTATTTCCTCACTTTTACGACATTGCAACATATGTCACATGACTACAACTCTTCACATGCACAAGTCATTTAAATAATTTTATTATTTAAATTATGAGATTCCCACTCACATCTTATTTTTAACCCCACTTATTTGTGTGTCATAGGCATCTTTTCCTCCAAAATAAATAAAAGAATCCCACTTATTCCCTCACATCCTAATTTTAGCGTCATGTCATAACCTACTTAATGTGCATCATAGGCACTAAAATCAACTTTTAATCCTAGCCATACACATCACATAATTGAATTTTAATCTTAGCCATCGAATCATATCAGCTCTTGCCTATAAATATGGCCTCTCACAAGTCATTTGGAGGCATCTTCTTCTAGTATCCTCACTTTGCCAAAATTCCTCTAATCTTCTCATCTCCATCTATCTATTTTCCTCTATCATCTTCATCTTATCATTATGCTATGAAAATGAGCAATCAACAACCCTTCAACATCATGCATTCTCATGCAAGATTGAGAAGAGCCATGGAGATCAATCAAACCTAGCATGGATTCGGTGAATCAAAGGAGTTGGAGCAGCATTTGGATTAGTCATAACAGTAACTTGGAAAGAGAAAATAATTAGGTGCACTCATTTCATCTTTCATCTCTTAATCATTGTTTGCAAACACACTTCAATTTGGGCTCTAAAATGAATCATTGCTTTCATCTCACATAAAAAATTAGGTTAAAATGAACAAGTGTCTTCCTACACATTTGGCTTTGGATCTAAATAGAACAAGTGCTTGAGTTGTTTTCTTACACACATTTATTTCTAAGGGTCAATTGACAACTGCGAGTGTGAATCAAGTGACAACTCACTTGGTTTGTTTTTGTTTACCCTATCTTAGGATGCCTACTTGGAGACACACCACTCCAAGGGACGACCTCAACCGAGGTTGAATTGAAAGACACCCTCATTGGGAGTTGTAAATCTTGTCATTCTTGGCTAAGCCCCAAAGAACTTTATACCTTTGGGAAGTGAAGGTGAAGGGTGGGTTGCCCCTTTCTTGCAGATGTGTGGCAAGATTTTGCTTTCAATCTATTTCCTTAGTAAACCTTGTGCAACCTAGCTTAAGACCTAATTGGCCATACTCCACTTGACTAGTTATAGGCTTGTTGATGTGTCTTCCATGTGTACTTTCTTAATCATCACAACATTTCATTTTCAAATTCAAATTTGCTTGTGTCTTATGTGGGTGAATTGTGTGTGTACATGTGTAATTCATTGTTTGATCATTGCCAAATCAAGCTATAAACACCAAACACATAAACAAGTCATTCTAAATTTTCTTTCCAATGCAATCATCATTGTCGTATCTAATCAAATTTCATCCTAACCTAATCCTAATCATCCCATCATTCCACATCATCATCTTAATCCTAGTCAACACTTGTCAAAATGGTCATAATCCTAAGCAAGCCTAATTCTAATCCAAAGCCCAAGGTCACACTTCGAGGAGCCCCTCCTCCTAATTATGATGACAATCCAAAACCTCAAATACTCTGAGGTGACCCAAAATTTGTTTCTAATGATGATGATAACTTTGTAGATCTTAGTGATGATGAGGATCTTGTAGATTTTGAGGCATACTTGCAAGAACAAACTAAAATCCAAAAACTTCAATCTATGTGTAACTCAACCCCAACACAAGAGCAAAAGATCATAGCACAAGAACTCCAAGACCTCATTCAAACACTTCACCAGGTACCCCAACCCCTAGATCAATAGATCATACAAAGATTCCAAGCCATCATTCAAAAATTTCAACAAATCCAATCACCTCAAATACGACACCTCCTAGCCCAAGCCCAACAATTCGTAGCCACTTATCAAATCCAACCAAATCTACCCACCTATCAAGTCAATGCCACATCAACCTATCCCACTTCTTTCCATGCCAACCAATATTCATACCCATCTACATCACAACAAGCACATGTGAACCTAAGCCACCCCTTGAAACAAGATTAAATGTCCTCAAGCTCTAATGATACTCTTGACAAGGGAAATACCACCTTAAGTTTGGAATCATACACCACTCCATCTACTAGTCCTCCATCATCATCCAAGAGAATGCCTATATCAAAGCCTACTAGTCCTACATCAACATTATCATCAAACCTTTCAAGCTCTAATTCATCAACCAACAAATCCTCAAATGATTTTCTTGAAAGATTCTTTGCAAAATCTAAAAGAAAAAGAAAAGATATGGAGTTATCCCAATCCACCAATCTGTTTAATCCCTTTGGCCCTCCATTTAATCAAAGTCCAAGCCCTAAGTCTAATCCATCCAATATCCCTCTTGTCCTTCGATCATGGGATCTAACTACTCCTAGTCCTAATCCACCTAATCCAATTGGCCTTTTATCTAATCCCAATCATGAGCCTTCATATTCCATCACCCATTCACCTACAAAGGATGTGATCCAAGGGCTACTAGCACAGAATAGACCATCCCCATGTCAAGCACCTATTGATGAGCCTACCAAAGAACCTTTGAATGCCATGTCTACTTCTTCAACCCCTCGAGCCTATTGAAAATTTTCCTCCCACGAGTCCATCATGTCCTCATGTTGTTCGCCAAGAACCTATCCAAGAGTCATCCACTTCTATTCAAGCAAATCGAGAGCTATGTCAAGAGTTTAATACTAAGAATGTGGAAACATCAAGCCCTAGTCCTACTCAAGATCAAATCACTTTCATCCAATCTATCCATAACCTATATATTTTCTATGATCAAGATATTACCCATGAAGAAGATATCCATGAGCAAGATATCCCAAATACACCTCCACCTAGTCCTATCCATGCTCCACCAACATCCACTTGTCATGATGAGAGACATGCCTCTCAAGAACACATGAGCATAGAACATCAAACAAATACCTTGGATCCTAATGAGCATGATCAAGATTCTAATGATCCTTCTGTTGGCAAGAGACACTGTGTGGGTTCATGAATGTTGTCATTGATGGCAACAAAGTCCATCCCACATAGCCGCAGGACATGGTATGTCTATACCAGAAGTAAGATTGAAGAGTATTTTGGTCTAGTGACCAAGAACAGAGCATGCATCAAGGTCCGACAATCAGGTCCGAATCTCTCAGAGGAAGTATCTTGAAAAAGTGCAGACTTGGGGAAGTCAAGAGGAGTACCATGACTGATACATTCTAGAGATTGAGCCTTTGGTGATGAAAGAGTAAAAAGATATGAGCACCTAAGTGTTGGGTTCCTGTTTGTCAGAGTAGACTGAGGAAGAACTAACTGCTAGAGCATCAGACCTTAATCCTATGAGGCCAACTACTTTGCCTCCTACATTTTGATTATTGTGCTATTAAGTAGTGACTATGTTTCATATTGTAGACTTGATGTTTTATCTCACTGATTTGATATATGTGATTTGATTCGGTCATATTGATGAGATGCTGTGGTTCGATATATGGATTTATATTAGATGATTATTTTGTTGTGAGATTCTAGTTGTTTATGTGATTGGAATTAATTGACATGTGATGGGAAATGCAGTTAATTGGGATTTATGTATTGATGGAGATTGTTGTATTGGTTGCATGAATTTAATTTCCAGTTGCTTCAGCAATCATTTTCCTGACAGAACTGACACTTGATCGAGATGTGCAGGTTTTACTTTCCCTAGCCATGGGAAATCGGAGGTAGAGGATTCACACCCTGTTATTCCCAGTTAAGCCGATCCGTTCCCAAGAGGGATAAGGCTAATGTGTGAAATTGCATGATGATTTATTGTGCTTTGTTTAAATTTTAATTAGTTTAAGCCTTAGTACCCCCTCTCTCTTCTTATTTTGATTAATGTTAAGTGTTGTAAAATTTTAATTGATTAATGTCAATTGTTATTTTTATTAATTCTTTTGGGCCATTATATGTGGATTTTTGACCCCTTTCATGACCCTTAGGGTCCCAAAAGTTACCCTAGGTGGTCAACCATGAGCCTAGGGTCAACTTGGACCACCTAACCTTATTTTAGACTCACCTTAGGTCACCCTAAACCATGGTTGGGTAAGAGTGACGAATTTGGGAAAAGTGGAGATGGGGATGGGCCTTGCCTTGGGAAGAGCACCTCTCCCATCCCTATGTTTTGGGAAGTATTCCCAAGGAGGACTTGAGAGGTCTCCAAGAGTCCTCCCAAGCTCCCAAGTGAGTGGGAGCACCACTCAAGGCCATTGTCTTGTGGAAGGATGAGTGGGAATCCAACTCACCATTTGTCCCCCTCCCACTTGTGTGGAAGCACAAGTGGATGAGGTGGAGTTGGAGGTGAAGGGAGAGGAGGACACTTGTCATCCTCTTACCTTCTCTCTTTTCCAAGTGGCTTTGGTAGAGGGAAGAGATGGTGACAAATGTCACCACCTCATTCTCTCAAGGCCAAATAGAGGGCCTATAATAGCTCCTCTTGTAGAGGAGTGGGGGTTCTTCCATCCTATTGTTTTGGATTAGATTTTTAGAGACTTCTTGTGATTTGGATTTCCATACTAAGTTTGGAGGAGTTAGAGAAAGTTGGGGGAGAAAAACTGAAAGGGTGGAAAGCTTTGGAAGGCTAGGAGCTCTTCACCAAAGTTCCACTTCCATTGCTAAGACCTTGAAGGTAGGCTCTTATCTTGTTGCTTGCTTTGCTATATGATGTTTCCATGTTTAAATTTTGATTGTAAATTTGTTTGCATTGAGATGTTTCTTTTTGCATTTGATGTTGGGTTGGGTTGTCATGGTGAGAGCACCTCTAGTGGAGGAAATGCTCAACTTGTATGGGTAGGGGAGAGGAATAATCATTGGGGGCTCTTCCATAGTTTGTGTTATGTGTTTATGCCTTGAGGGCCTATTATCATTTGAGGAGGAGTTATCTATATGGCAAGAGTGCCAAGAAAAATTGGTGTGAGATTCTTGTGAATTGTGGTGATTCAGGGATTTTTGGCTTGAGGCCATGTGTTGAGATCTTCATTTTCATTGTGAGCCCCTTTAAGTTGAGAGGTCTATTCCCTACCCTCACCAAACTCATTTTTATGAGTTGATGTAATGTGTTAATCCTATGGGGTGTATCTGTTTTGTGTTTAGTTGTGTTTGAAATTCTATTGTGATTTGGTATACCTGTGTGAAATCCCCTGCCTCCCTTGCTCGGGGGTGACCCACTTGCGGGTCTACGGTAGGGAGGAGAGCTTTCCTTTCTTTGTGGCTAGTTTTTGTGCCTTGCTGTTTTGCTCAATTGCAGGTTCACTAGTGAAGAAGGAGAAGTGGGATAGAGCTCCTTTTTGTGTGGCTTAGAAGTGTTCATGGCTATATGAAACCTTGGCCATTGTGGCCTTGTTGTGCTATAATTTCTGCAAGAAAATACTATGTTATTGGCAAGATATTTGCCACATAGTTGGCTGTAAATGTCTACCCTGTGCAACTTTGTGTAAATGAGGTTAAAAATAAGTTTCATTCCTTTATTAAAAAGTTAGCCTTGTGTAAAAAAAAATGCATGGAAAATAAATATAACAACCTTCTGCCATTGCTCTACAACAGATAAAAGAAAGGATTAAATTATGAGGAATTAAGTTACTGAATTAGATTTTGAAGAAAATTAAAGAATAGCATTGTTCTCCCGGGTTATTTAAATATAAACTTTTGTTTTACTCTACTTGAAGCTATCTATTTTCCTAGTTGTAAAGTGGAGGTGTGGAAGTTGTTTTAAACTTGATTTGTAACAATTATTTCATTACCAAACCTAGGAAATAATGCCCTGTATTGAGACATGCTTGAAGTTACAGATTTGAGAATTAGGGAAAATAGATACATTCCTCTATATGTATGTAAGCTTGCATTTGATGCAATTCAGAGTTCAATATCTCCTTATTCTGTGAAGTTAAATGTTTCTGTACTGAAAAAGAAAAGAAACATTGTTTTGCAATTTGGATGTGAAGAGATAATTATATTCAGGGACTTTGAAAATTCACCCTATTTTTCTATAAAGTTTAGTTGTTTTTCAATAGAAACTAAGCCTGCATAAAAATGAGAAATTCTGGATTATGATATTAAATTCCTCTTTGCATGCATAGAGAAAAAAAAAAATCATTATAAATATAGGTTTACATAAACTAGGTTATTAGGTTATACTTATCTCAGATCATTCAAAACTGAGTTATACTTCCTTTTATCAAAAAAAAAATATAGGAGTGTGACAGAGAAAAAAATTATATAACAATATATATATATATATGTATATATATAAATATAGATAAATATTTAAATGCTTTAAATATATCATATTGATTTTGGTTAAAATGTTCGTTTTACACATTGTAATACTGAAAATAGGATTGAGAAATTTTGTTTTTTTAAAAAAAATATATATATAAAAAAATTTTATTAACAAAAGTAAGGGAAGTGGGTATGGGGGACGACGGCCATGACAGTCACCGCCACCCATACCCACCACTTTTGTAACACAGGAGGGGTGTGGGGAGGGGGCCAAGCCCCCACCCACACCCCTTTACTATGCTTCCACTGGCCATGCAAGCCTCATACCTACAATGCCGCCAGTGTCTTCAACGCCACCGACCCCTCTGCCACCGACCACCATGCGCTGCGGCCCTTCCTCAGCCATGGCCCCACCCAATGCCGCCGACCCTCCGCCACAAAGCTCCTCCCCCTCCGCCTTCGGCTCCCACGGCTCCATCTGCCATTGCCCTCCTTCCCCCCTGCATCACAGCAAACAAACAACGTAACAAAAAATGAGCAGTTAGGGCATAAAGGAGTCCTTTTAAGTATTTGGGTTAGGGTTTTGTGTGGACTGGAGGATGAAATATAAACTTCATCCTTTAATTCTCTTTGTTTGTTTTAAAGAAGTAATTGTAGCTTATAGTATATTAACAAACAAATTTTATTACATATATATTATATATGTAAACATTTAAATACTATTGTTCTACAATAAATGGGTAGATTTAGATAAACGTGGAAATGATTATTTCTACCTTCTTTGGTTTAAATATATATACAATTATTTACTTACATATGTGTATTTCATAACGCCAATTTCAAAGGGGGTCCTTTAGAACAAATTTTTATAAGGGTGTTAGATTCTTGACAATGTTGTATAACAATAATTAAGTTATAAGGGTGGGTATATAATTATTTATATATCCTAGAACTTCGAATAACAGTAGAGAGTCAGAGCTAAACCATTTACCAAATAAAAAAAACAAAAATAAAATAAAATAAAATAAAATAAATTTTTAAAAAAATATATATATAATAATAATGATAACAATTATACCAAGAGAGAGTAATAAAATGGATGGAACCTACATACCTTATGAATAATTAAATTAAGGCAACCTATGCTTTTCATAAGAGGCTAACCAAGTCAAACCTGTAGGAGGAGAAATTACCCTTTTGTAAGAGAAGTGAAGCGTATTAAGTTTTATGTGGATATTAACCCAAGTGTATCCCAATAAATGTCATCTAACATGTAAGGAAAAGCGTTGCGTAAGTAATTCTGAGTTATCTTGAAATCTAAGAGATTAACCAAAATAGGTAAACTACGTCATCAAGTAAAGTGATATTTAAATTATGCAATATTTATGTATCCTTGATACTTTTGACCCACCCATCCACTTCTTTCGTGCGCCAACCTGTCAACCTTTTTGGTCTCCTTCGATCCAAGTTTAGTTAGGGATCAGTGAAGCCGGTACTGTCCGCACCTAGGGGACTTAGAGGTACAGACAGAATCAGCCTAACCCTAGTTGTGGTACTCTTTGTGTCATTCACCCCTAGTCAGCCTACACTTCATCTTTTATGTTGTCATGTTTGCGCCTTAGGTGAGTTTCCATTGAGCACACAAGCGCGTGCAAGGTGGTTCTTAGGGATAGGGAGGAAAATTTTTCGTGGCCCGTGTCATGACCACATGGCGAATGTGGTCAAGACACGGGCATTTGTGTGTCATGTCCACATGGAAAATGCGGGCATGACAAATCTGGATAAGAAATTGATGGTGATCAAGTTTATTGAGGGATCATTCATGGTTAACTAACATGATTAATGACTTCTATAAGCATCTCTTTGATACGCATCACTTAGTATGCAAGGATTCAGCTGACAGATCAGAGTTTGGGAAAATATTGAGTATTCTAGATACCAACTAGAAAGATGTTGAAATCCTTGGTGCGGATATATATACCAGATGGATTTAGATGTGAAGGTATGTGTGGTGTATTGTGTTATGCAAAGTAAAGTAGAGAGTAGTGTGGAAACAACTATACAGGTCTGGTATGTGATAGGACAACAACACCAAGAAGAGGAAGAATAAAGTGGAGTAGATCAGTGTATTGAGCCTAACTGGAACTAAACCTCAGCATATGTGGATGCTTCTCATTAGTTTAATCACTTGGTTACTTTCTTTATACCTTGTAGACAATGAGTCTCTTGTAGGCAATGAGCCTCTTGTGAGCAGTGTGCTCTAGTAGTGAGCCCTAATTGGCATGTGCCATTTTGTACTTCTATTCTTTTAACAGAGAATACAATCTTGGGTTAGTCACCCTATGGTTTTTCCCTTAACAGGGTTTTCCACGTCAAAATCATTGTGTTACGTGTATTGATTTTATTTCTACTTTCATGATTATGCATGCTTATGTGATTTGTTGCTGCACTAGTTGTTAAAAGAAGAACTGAAAGTTAAAGTGATTAAGATAACTGATTCACCCCCCCGCTCTCAATTATCAACAATTGGTATCAGAGCTAAGTTCCTCCAAACAGAGCCTAATAGCTTGAGGAAGATCTGAGAATCTCAATGGATATGTATGGTATAACGGAACAACTTCAGTTTGCCTTAGATGATCTTGAGCAGTCTCACTCTGAAGTCAATAACTTGAAGGAAAGACTCAAACAAGCTAATGATTTCATAAATGAACTGAAAGAGAAATTGAGTATCTCTATGACAAAGAGAAAGGAACTACTTCAACAATTAGCAAGTCAAAGTGAAGCCAATAATACTGATGAAGATCTGAATGAGAAGAACAAGTTATGTGAGAAGCTATCAAAAGAGGTCATTATGGTAAGACATGAAATGGAATCAGGGGTTATTAAATTCACCCAGGAAATTGAAGAGAAAAGAAAAATTGAAGATGATCTAAGATAATCTCTCAAGGAGAAGTCAGAAGACTGCCACAAAATGGATAGAATAATTAGGCATCTAGAATCTGATCTTGAAGAAGCTAGACATAATGAAAAACAACTTGAGAATCAGATTGACACTCTTAAAAGGGATCTTCAAACAACAAATGAATACAAAGAGAAATTCAAGATAAGCTCTACTCAACTTGAAGTTCTTCTTGAAAGCCAAAAGGGGGTAGATGACAAGCAAGGCTTGGGGTATGAGAAAGGTGAAAGCTCTGGATCCCGTCATAAGAACTCTAGATCAGGAAATCCAAGGAACATGCCTAGAAGACCTTTGATAAGGCAACCAAATGCTCAAAGATATCCATCCTTCAATGGATACTACCACAATTGCAATAACTTTGGTCATAAAGCAAATCAGTGCAGAAGAAGAATGAATCAGACTAACCCATCCTTCTCTGGACAGTGTTTTAACTACAAAAGGTATGGTCACAAATCTCATGAATGTAGAAATTTGCAAATAAACAATTCATTCAATGGTAGATGCTTTGCATGCAATAGAATGGGACATATGACTAATCAATGTAGATCAAGAGGATACAAGTCAAATATGCAAAGAAATGTTGTTTTCTACAATTGCAATAGATCCAGTCATATTGCCAAATTCTGTAGAAGTAAGAATCAAGACAAAAAGGGTCCGGTGCATCATAATCAAAACCAAGACAAAGGAAAAGGAAAAGTAAATGCGGATGAAATTCAAAGGGAGATGAACAAGATTTGGGTAAAGAGAAGTACAAAAAATGTTGGGGATGGATCTGCACCAGAATCTGGTGTTGATATTCCTTTCAGAAACTAAATAGATGAGCTTTGGCTCAGGGGGAGTCACAAAAAAAAAATTTCCCCCAGCCAATCAATTGGTGCCTGAAATTGGCACATTGAAAGTTGTAGATTGAAAGGGCTCTAAGAGAAACATCTAAATAGCCCTTGGTAAAGATATGAAAGATCCGCAAGGAGTTTGAAAAGGTTAATCATCCAAGATTAATCCGGTTTGACAGTCATCTGACAAAAGTAGGACTTTCACAGTTAGTTCTGGTATAATTCAAAATTGAAATATTTGGATTTACGGTTAGATGGAATGATTGGAGAAAGGGAGATACTTTGCAAGTTATCATTCTAGGTGCATCTCAGTGATCCGGAAAGATCTCTCTTAGAACAAGGAAAACAAGGCAACTGGAATAACTTAAGTTGTGCATTTATTGCAAAATGGAATTAGGGTTTACGTAGAAATAAAAGGGTTCTTTTGTTCATCATTTATACATTTGCATTCAAGAAGAAGAGAGAAGGAGCTTTGCAACAAAATTGTCTCAAACCTCTCAAAGATCAACTGCTTAAGTCGATTCATCCAACAATTCGATCTAGCTCATATCATGAACCCTAGAAGCGTAAAAGGTATTTTCTGCTCTTGAATATCTCTCTCTAAATCTTTTGAAAGATGGCTACTCTGAATGTTGTGAAGATCTCTGATAGGCCGTGCCCAAAATTCAAAAGACATCCCTACAAATCCCTATAAGTTGATCCCCTAGGTGCATTTTCTAGCATTCCGCATGGAGTTCTACATATAGAAGATGTTAGGGTTTACATACATGCAAACATTGAAGAATTTGGAGAATCCAAGCTGATGGATATCTATCACAAGGAACTGATAGATGAATCATTTGAACTTAAGCCCCAATACAAGGCCATCTGGGATAAGCATTTTGGACATTGCATTCATTTCCCCTGTTTTGCTGAAGATGATTGGGTCTGGTATGTTCTGAGCAGAATGCATGACAACTTTATGTGGTTGATGAGGCCATTCAAGATAACCAAGGATGCAATTAGGGTGGTAACCAGATTGTACTCATCTGGTGAGTTGCCTGCTCTCAAATCAGTCAAAAACCAAACTATCAGTGAGGCTACCAGATGAAAATTTGACAAGAGAGCAATGACAATAGAGGACATCATAGATTCGGATATCAAGTTTGCATCTATGATAATTGGCTATAAGATATATGACTCTAGCAGGGAGAATTCTTTATCTGGAACTACAATCTATGTTGCTTATCAGATGTTAAGGGAGAATGTAGATTATGATCTTTGTGAGCTTCTTCTAAGCCAACTATTGGAAAACCTAGAAAAGATCAAGAAGGACAAGAAGAACTCATTCAAGTATGGTGGGCTAATACTGTGTTTGTTCTTTTACTTTATGAATGAGCTACCTAGATCCAGTGGTTGGATATGGCAAAATGACAGACCAGTAGCCATACAAATCAAAGATTATATGCATGGACTTGGTGATGTCAAGGCACAAAATACAGCACTCTAGGGCTACTTCAAGAACTTTCAAAGTGTGATGCAAGCTAGAGAAATAATCCCCTAATCATTGGTTGAGAAATACAAGGATATAGTGTGCTTTATGGTAGACACTAACCAATGCCTAATAGAGGCAGTGGAACCAAGAATGGTGTGGATCATGCCAATGGTGTATGAGGTTGATGAGAAAATCCTAGAGCTGCATATCCAACACCTGCTGAGTCAGCCCAAGGACCCTAAGATAGAAAGGTTTGGAACCTTCCAAGAGTTGAGTGTAAAAGTTCATGTTGAACTAAGACAGCCTGAGATGAAAAGAAAAGTAAGAAGAGAAGTAGAGGAAGTTGCCAAAAGATATGGCATTTCAAAAGAAGCACTTGATGCAAATAGAGAAAAACTAGAAAGGGCAGAGAAAGAGAAACAAGATACAGAAAAACAGAGTGATCTGGTGCAAGCCCCCTCCCAGACCAGATCCTCCAAAAGCTCTGCACCAGCCACCCCTAAGAGTCAAAAGGCATCAAAACTAGAAGCCAGGACATTTGGAAAGGGAGAGAAGAGAACTAAGACAAAGGCCACAAGGTCTTACTCTAGCCAAAACGATGATGAAGAGACATAATCAGATGAGGAGACCAAGAAAATGAAGAAGAAGAAGAAAACATCCAGTGAACCCTCTATTGGTCACAACAAGGAAGAAGAGGCAGAAGAATTCATTGAAAGGCCTACTCTCTGCATTGATGATATCATCAAATCAGTTACTGTGGATGGGAACCTGCAACCAATGGTTGAATTTTATGATGAATATAGTGAAGCTGATCAGAAGATCTTGCAAGATGCCACAATCAAGTATCTAAACATCTATAACAAAGTATTCATTGAAATTACATCTCTGATTCCCAAAAGCTTAGAGAAGGAACTTGAAATGAGAAAGAACAATTCCAAAGAAAAAGACCTAGAAATCTAGGAGCAAATTGCTATCCAACTCTATCCTTCCATTACCCCTCAACAAAAGAACATGATCTTCAAGGACTATAAGGATAAGTTCCAGAGCAAAGCAAGGATGAACCAGCTTATGCTTGGAGAGACTGACAAAGTGGCAAAAGAAATAGAAGATATCCTCTAGAATGCTTTTAAAAGATTCAATCTTCATGTTATAGAGGACTTAGGTGATGAACCCTCTACCATGGATGTCGAAGGAGAATCTACTATGAAAAATGTAGAAGATCTAATGGACATAGGTGAGGAAAGGACTCAGGACTTAGATTCCTCTTTTCTAGAAGAGGAAGTCCTTGAAAAAGTAAACATCTCTCTTCTGGATCCCCCTGTTGACTCTGGAACTGAAGAAGAACTAAGAAAAGAAGAGAAAGTAGGTCAAGAAGAGGAGAAAAAGGGAAGAGAAAAAGATCAAACAGAGAAGGTCCCTGTTAACACCTCTGACACCACAAAAGGAAAGGAAACTCTGTCTCTGGCAAGAGACACTACAAAAACTGTTAAGGACTTCCTGACAAAAGAAATGATGGAATTGGATGAACCAGAGCTACTTCAAGGACCATTCAATTTTGATTCCCTCTCCCTAGTTTAGACTATGAAGATAGCATCTTTTGCTCAAGCTAAAGCAAAAGAAAAGCTTCTAAAGTCTCACATGGAAGACTATGAGCTGATAGAAATTGCATCTGGTGTGTTGGAGAAGATCATGCCTCCTTCCAGAAGGATCTTTCGGCCTCCTCATCTGGTAATCTAAAATCTCTTGTTAATTTTGTTAATACACATTTTGACTCTTTAGAGAAAGCAGCAGAAGAGAAGGTCCGGAAAGAGTTTTTGGGTAAGAGATTCTCTGAAGTACAAGGGCTAATAACAAATGATAGGAGAACTATGGATATTGGGATAAAGAGCTTACAAAATGCTCTTAAAGATGGTGGAGAAATATATAAATTTTGTTTATCCTAGTCTAAAGTGGCAAAGGATATTGAGAAGAAAATGAAAGAGCAAGAGGATAAACTGTCAAGTGTATCTCAGAATTTTGATCCTCTCACCACATCCATAATAAACCAGGAATGTCAGACTATTTCCATTCTAAATGAACTAAAGAAACTTGAAAAGGAAAGGAAGAATATAATAAGTAGGATGGGTGAACTTAGATGGATAATTATCCCTAAATTAGAGGCTATGCATGAGGCCCTAACTGATGCTCAGACCACAGCCCAGACCAGTGACTCGACAGATCTAAAGAGGGCAGACGATTTTGCATTCCTGTTGAGTGGTCACATCTTAATTTTGGATAGAATGAAGTAGAGTTGGGTAACAAAATTTGTCCAGTTGAAGACAACTTTTGTAGATATACTTCAGTATATGTAAGTATAACATGTATATATACTTATGCGGCTAAGTATAGTTGAATTTTTGGGAATTTTGGTGTGCGGATTCTACCCTTTGCCATTGATGTCAAAGGGGGAGTGAGGGGCAGTGAAAAATGTGGACTCTAGCTAAGGGGGGGCTCCAGAAAAATGTACTTTAGAACATAGCATCAGCCAAGGGGGAGTGTAGTATGACACTTAGTCATTTTTCACTAAGTGTTGCCATCAATGCCAAAGGGGGAGATTGTTGGCAAGAGACACTATGTGGGTTCATGAATGTTGTCATTGATGGAAACAAAATCCATCCCACACATCCGTAGGACATGGTATGTCTATACCGGAAGTAAGATTGAAGAGTATTTTGGTCCGGTGACCAAGAACAGAGCATGCAACAAGGTTCAACAATCAGGTCTAGATCTCTCAGATGAAGTATCTCAAAAAAGTGTAGACTTGGGGAAGTCAAGAGGAGTACCATGACTGATACATTCCAGAGATTGAGTCTCCGGTGATGAAAGAGTGAAAAGATATGAGCACCTAAGTGTTGGGTTCCTATTTGTCAGAGTAGACTGAGGAAGAACTAACCGATAGAGCATCAGACCTTAATCTAGATAAGAAATTGATGGTGATCAAGTTTATTGAGGGATCATTCATGGTTAACCAACATGATTAATGACTTCTATAAGCATCTCTTTGATACGCATCACTTAGTATGCAAGGATTCAGCCGACAGATCAGAGTTTGGGAAAATATTGAGTATTTCAGATGCTGACTAGAAAGATGTTGAAATCCTTGTTATAGATATATATACCAGATGAATTTAGATGTGAAGGTGTGTGTGGTGTATTTTGTTGTGTGAAGAAAAGTAGAGAGTAGTCTGGAAACATCTATACAGGTCCAGTATGTGACAGGACAACAACACCAAGAAGAGGAAGAATGAAGTTCAGTAGATCAGTGTATTGAGCCTAACTGAAACTGAACCTCAGCATATGTGGATACTTCTCATCAGTTCAATCACCTAGTTACTATTTTATACCTTGTAGACAGTGAGTCTCTTGTAGGCAGTGAGCCTCTTGTGAGCCGTGAGCCCTAATTGGTAAGTGCCATTTTGTACTTCTATTCTTTTAACAGAGAATACAATCTTGGGTTAGTCACCCCATGGTTTTTCCCTTAACAGGGTTTTCCATGTCAAAATCATTGTGTTATGTGTATTGATTTTATTTCTGCTTTCATGATTATGCATGTTTATGTGATTTGATACTGTACTAGTTGTTAAAAGAAGAACTGAAAGTTAAAGTGATTAAGATAACTGATTCAGCCCCCACCTCTCAGTTATCAACACCTTCCACATTTGTTATCGACCATATTCCAAATCCACCATCACATCCTATTGGTCTATCCACCTTCATTCAAGTATGTTCCTCCCTAGGAACACAACAACCATTGTCTACCACTTCATTTTCTCCACCCAATAAGGAACTCATGTCTAATTTTCAAACTACACCTTATCCCATAGTCCACCATATACTCCAAAACATGAACTATCAAGGCAAAGGCTTAGGCCTTCATGAACAAGGTATTTTGGAGCCCATCCATGTCAAAGTTACTCCATGCTCATATGGCCTTGGATACACACCACAAGGTAAACAATCTAAAGATGTTGGTACTTCTTCCATTCCTCCTAAGTCCACCACTTTCCATCGTAAATCCTATCATACCCCTAAGACATATGTTGCCATTCCACCTCCATCATCCTACAAATGTCAAAAGCATATGACCATACATCTTCCACCATACAACTTAGCTCCACTTCTTCCAACTCCTAATATCCCTCCATCCATTTTACCACCACTTCTCCCAATGCCAAATCCATCCATTTACATATTCCTTCAAATTCCTAATCATGACAAGCAAATGCACATATTTTCTAAACATAAAGCTTCCACTCATTCCACCCGCCACATGGGATTCAGAAATAAACATTTGGATGCCTCTACCTATAAAGCCAAAAATCCTAAAGGTCCTAATGCCTTAGGACATCAATTCAAAAAGTCAAAGTAAAGTACATTAAAAAATCCATCTAAAAGGCTATCCAAGCCCATACATTCAAAAGAAAAGTCAAAAACTAAAATGGTATGGGTCCCTAAGCAAAAAGCAATCAATTCAATTGAGGCATCCACCTCTCAAAAATCCCAACCATCCTCTTCCATCCAAAAATCCCATTCCATTCAAAAGTTTCAAATTCTTAAATCCCACAAGTAAAATAAAAATCATAAAAATACTAAGTCTATGTGGGTACCTAAAGCACTTCGTCAACCATCTCCTAAGAAAACATAACCATTGCTTCCTACACCACCTCCAAATCAAAAGATTCAATGTCTATCACAGTGTGTGAAACCGTTGGTCATGGTTCCCTTCCATTCCACAACTCCACATACCTCCATCTCCGCATCTTTCACCTATTATCCTACATATCTTCACCATCACTTTCCTATGGTTCATGCTTTTGGATAAGTCTTTCATCCATCCTTTTGCATAAGCCTTTCATTCCATACATAATCCCCATCATAATCCATCCATGCATGATTCACATCATTATCCACTTTCCCCCATCCATTATCCTTCCTTTCATAATCCATTATCTACCTATTCCATCTACCTCTTTCATGTCATCCCTTACCTACATCTATGAGCATAATGACATGGTCCATGTGATGACATCCATCTAGCGGGACTATCACCTTTCATGGAACTAGACACTTGAGTCCCTCCTATCCTTCTCCTATCAAAAAATTAAAAAAATCAAAAAAATCAAAAAATTAAAAAAAATCCAAAAAAGTAAAGAGAAATCTCTTCGTTTAATGGTGAAAACCTAGTAAACAAGTGCCTTGGATAAGTACCATGACGAAAACCTAGCAAACAGGTGTCATGTGTAGGTTGATCTTCTATGTCACTTACACTTGGGGCACAATGTCTCATCTATCCAACCTATCATTATCACTTTCTATCATTCTCCACCATATCCTACCTTACCATCCTACCATCCTTATCCATTACACCTACATATACCTGTCTTATTGAATACATTCATCTTCCCTTCCTCCTTTTGATCTTGACTAAGATATGGGGGCACAATGTTGACAAATTTTTTGGATATCTCTTGACATGCCTTGTCCTTTCCAGATAAATCCTATCATTACCTTCTTCTCATTACCCTTTTTTTATCTTATCGAAACAAGCCTATCATTATCCTAATTGTCATAAGCTTTGTCATGACAAATCCTAAGTATTGCACCTAGAGTGGGGCATGTTGTTCCTATGTGAAATAGTCTTTGGAGATCACATCCTTGCTCCTTTATGATGCACATACCCCATTCACTATTGCTTGTCCTTTTATCCATCCCCTTATCATGAGCTTTTGCCCACCCTTTTATCCATTCATCCAATCCTACATTATCCTTGCACCTAGACTTGGTTTTCCCTTGTCATTGGTATCTAGCACAAAGGCTAATCAAATTGTCATCCAATGCCATTTCTCAAAACTTTCCAAAAAATACAAAAAAAAATCAAAACATTTCCAAAAAAAAATAAAAAAAACAAAAAAACCAAAAAATACAAAAAATTTCCAAAAAACACAAAAAAATCAAAACATTTCAAAATCCAAAAAAAATCAAAACATGTCAAAATCCAAAAAAAATCAAAACATTTTTAAAAATCCAAAAAATCACAACATTCCAAAAACACAAAAAAATTAAAACAAAACAAAAATCCAAAAAAAGTACAACATTCCAAAAATCCAAGCAATAAAATCAATTCTTTAAAATAAATGCAATTCTCAAATCATTTCTTCAAATCAATTCTTCCTTTCAATTCAATCAATCAATTCTTCCAAATAAATTCATCAAATCAAATCACTCAAGTCAAATCAATCAAATCAAATCAATCAAATCAAATCATCAAATCAAATCAGTCAAATCAATCACATCATCAAATCAAATCAATCAAGTCAATCCTTAATCCATACCAATCAAGTCAATCAATCTTGCCAAATTATCCAATTGCATCCTTGGTTTTATTCCAATCTTATTGTCAACCAAATCAATCAATTAATTGTCATCATAATCAATGGGATTTATCATCCCCAATCCTAGTGTTGTTCTTAGGATACATCATTCCCATATCAACAACACGATCCTCGCGTTGTTCTCAGGATAAATTATTCCCACATCAACAACATTATCATCAATCAATCATTGGTTTACAGCTTGACAGGTTTGTTTTTGAATCATTTGTGCATGCTTGCTTGTGTGTGTTATCATTTTTTTTGCTTGCATTTGTATCATTCCTATCTAATATTCATATCTTGTATCTAGACAAGGTTGTATTACCTTGGGGCATGAGACACATCATCACCTTGGTCCTTATACCTTGGTGCATAACGTATGGTGCTATATCAAACATCATGGTTGCTCACCTTCATTGCAACATAACACATCCTTCCCTTTCTTCTATCCATTCCCTTACCTTTCTTCCTTGACCAACCCCTTTCATTTCGAGAGTCTCCTGTGTTTATCCAACCCGCCTATCCTCTCGAGGGGGAATCATCATCCTATTCCTCTATCCATACCTTAGCTTCTTTGAAATGATGTTACTCAACATAAATCTCATCATCTCGAACATCATCTCAAAGAGGGGCAAAAATGTAGACACTTAAAATTGTCCATGCCTTGCAACAATACGTTCTGTCCTAGGTCCTTGCATAATCCCACTTATAAATTCCACTTGATCACCTTTCCAATTAATTAAATAAACCCCTTTATTTAATTAATTCCCTTTCACATGTGTTAAATAATTCAAATAAAATAATTTGAATTATTCCCTGACTTTTACCACATTGCAACATGTGTCACATGACTACAACTCTTCACATGCACAAATAAATTAAATAATTTTATTATTTAAATTATGAGATTTCCACTCACATCCTATTTTTAGCCCCACTCATTTGTGTGTCATAGACATCTTTTCCTCCAAAATAAATAAAAGAATCCCACTTATTCCCTCACATCCTAATTTTAGCATCATGTCATAACCCACTTAATGTGTGTCATATGCACTAAAATCAACTTTTAATCCTAGCCATACACATCACATAATTAACTTTTAATCTTAGCCATTGAATCATATAAGCTCTTGCCTATAAATATGGCCTCTCACAAGTCATTTGGAGGCATCTTCTTCTAGTATCCTCACTCTACCAAAATTCCTCTAATCTTCTCATCTCCATCTATCTATTTTCCTCTATCATCTTGATCTTATCGTTATGCTATGAAAATGAGCAATCAACAACCCTTCAACATCATGCATTCTCATGCAAGATTGAGAAGAGCCATGGAGATCAATCAAACCTAGCATGGATTTGGTTTGCTTTGCATTTCTATTTTTTTTTTTCATTCTAGTTTTTCCTTCATGGTGCATAGTTAGGGTTTAGTTAGTTTTCTATTTTGACACTAAATCTGATTTTCCCTAGCTACACCTATGAGATGAGAGTGATGAGAAGGACATTCTACAATGGCTATATAAAGATGAAGATAGTGAATCCAAATCACCAGGCCCTCAATCCCAATTGCAAACCGAACAATATGGCCAAGGGTTCTCTATCTTACAAAGAATGGGATATGACGGGCATGGTCCCATAGGATTAAGAAAAGAAGGTATCATCAAACCTATCCAATCTCCTTCTTTAATAGCTCGAGACACTACAAGGCTAGGTTACAAGGGCAAAGAAAAGGTCAAAGGTAAAGACAAGCATAAAGGAAAAGAAAGAGAAACAACTACTACTAACTTAGTAGAGTAGATTCACTGACTACAAGAATGGAGTGAGATAGATTCAAATGAATATGAATGGGATTCTCTTTCTGAACTATCTTGTGATGAGAAAGATGTTGATGTGGTTCAAAAATATACCTCTACCCATACAACTCATGAGGGACAAAGCACTAGGTCTAGACCTCTAGAGTTCATTCCACAAAATACTGAAAATGAGTTTCCTAAAGAAAGAATGATGTCACACTTGACAGATCAACTTGAGGAGAGTACCATCATAGAATTTGTCAATGCTTACACTAATCTAGACACTTCCTCTATCTTAACCATCACTACCCTTGAACTAGACCATCCTGATGACCCATTACCCTTAGTACATCCTGAACTCATCAACTGGGATTTACAAGATGAACCCCCTGAGCTCGATACTTTCTAAAATGACGAAGCTATCATAGATTATCTAGAACTTAGAGACCATCTACCTGCAGGGGATCACAAAATTAGCTATGCCATAGAACTCAATGACAAGGCTTATTTTGGAGAGAGTGCCAAGCCTTTTAGTCATAAAAATGTGAAAATAAAAGATAGATCTAATGGTGAAAACTACTCTACAGTAGTGTTAGATCGTGAAAATAGTAAAAAAATAAAAGATGTATCCGACGGTGAAAACCTTTCTGAGGTGCTGAAGGATGAAAGGATTCACACTCTTCCCAATCTAACACACCAAGAGAGGTCCTCAATTTTGATAGAACCAGCAGAACATGTCAGCATTGGAATAGAAGACAACCCAAGGATAATCCATATGGCACAATCTCTATCGGCACAAGAAAAGCTAGAATTCACCAAATTCTTCAATCAAAAATAGATTAACTTTGCTTGGTCATATGTAGATATGTTGGGACTGGATGTAAACCTTATAATGCATCATTTGTCACTAGCTCCAGGAGCTAAGCTAGTCAAACAAAAACTAAGGAAGATGCATCTGCATATCACACTCTTAGTGAAGAAAGAATTGAAGAAGCTACTAGATGTTAGTTTCATCAGACCAATTGATTATCCAGAGTGGATTTCAAATATAGTTCCTATCTCCAAACCAGATGGA
This sequence comes from Cunninghamia lanceolata, assembly GCA_027924645.1. NCBI lineage: Eukaryota > Viridiplantae > Streptophyta > Pinopsida > Cupressales > Cupressaceae > Cunninghamia > Cunninghamia lanceolata. The sequence continues at coordinate 30,564,186 of BSBN01000193.1, forward strand.
AGGGTTAGACTATGTAATGAATTCAGATATCTGAACAAGGCTTGTCCCAAAGAAGACTTCCCTTTGCCCAACATCGACATCATTATAGATCTAATAGTAGGGTACACTATGTTGTCACTAATGGACATATTTTATAGCTATAATCAAATCAAAATAGTGCCAAAAGATCAACATAAGACCACATTCACATGTCCATGGGGTACCTATTGTTGGTGCATCATGCCATTTGGACTAAAAAATGTGGGGGCAACATATCAAAGAGCCATGACTACAATCTTTCATGACATGATGCACACCATCATGGAAGATTATGTAGATGATATTCTAGCCAAGTCAGTTACTAGAGAGGGACACCTTCAGGTCTTAGACAAGATCTTCATGAGATTAGAGCAATTTAATGTATGCTTAAATCCCAAAAAGTGTGTTTTCAGAGTAACATCCGGTAAACTCCTTGGATATATAGTGTTTGCAAAGGGAATTGAGGTGGACCCGACCAAAGTAAAAGTAATTATGGAAATGTCACCACCCAAGAATCTCAATCAATTACAGTCTCTACAAGGAAAGCTACAATCCATTAGAAGGTTTATCTCTTAGTTGGTAGATAAGTGTCATCTATTCACACATCTCCTACACAAAAACATTCCTTTCAAATGGGATGACATGTGTGAGAAAGATTTTCAGCATCTAAAGGAGTATTTAATGAACCCACCTATCTTAATGTCACTAATCCAGGGCAAACTATTTCTTCTCTACATCTCAGCTACACCAACAGCTCTTGGAGCTCTACTAGCACAACGGAACCATGAAGGAAAGGAGCAAGTAATCTACTACATCAATAGGACACTAGTAGGTTACGAGCTACAATATACACCAATTGAAAGGGCATGTCTTGCTATTGTCTTTGCTTCACAAAAATGGAGACATTACATGCTCTCGCACTCCATCAAGCTAGTAGTAAAGATTGATCCATTTAAATACTTGCTCAACAAAGCTACCCTAACAGGTAGAATATCAAAATGGGTCATGATACTCAGTGAATTTGACATCAAGTATGTAGATAGATGAACAATAAAGGGGAAAGTGATTGTAGATTAGTTGGCAGATGCACCTTTAATAGATGAAAACCCATTAAGCTTTGAATTTCTAGACGAGTCTATCTTTAACATCACAACAATAGCCTAGAAACTCTACTTCGATGGATCATATACTTAGCATGGATCCGGAGCAGGTATCTTGTTAGTCACACCTAATGGAGACACAATTCTAAAGTCATTTAGACTACTCTTTCCATGTACCAACAATTTGGCTGAATACAAAGCACTGGTCATTGGCATCAAAATGATAGTAGAATGGAAAGTTAGAGAACTTCATGTGTATGGCGACTCACAACCTGTCATCAACTAGGTGAATGATGACTATCAAACTAAATACGAGAAGTTAATATCATACAAGCGTATGATAGACGACTTCAAATAATACTTTGTTGTGATTTCTTTTGAGCAGATACAAAGATTGGAGAACAAAGTAGCTGACATCATGGAAACAATTACATCACTCCTTGATATACCTGAAAACCAGTTACGCTATGAGTTCTTGGTAGAGCCAGTATCCCATCCTGCCTATGACATCCCAGAAACCTGCATCATTTGTCATATCATAGGATCTGATTCTCCCTTATACAGAAAAGTATATACCTATCTAAAAGAGAACACTCTACCACCTAACCTATCTGATAACCAAAAAAGAACCTTTATGGGGTGGAAAAGTGGTGTTGGATGTGGAATTTGTCACATAGTTCTTTAACATCCTAGTTTTTAAATGGTCTTCCATTATCTATGATAATGGATATAGGGATGCCATAGCAGAAAATGATGTAATTCAAGATGAATGAGGCAATTTGTTTTCCTGTGACATTGGCGAGGGGTATGGCTTTGATCCACTTCGTGAAGTACTCAGTGGCAGTGATTATGAATTTATGGTCGCTGGATGATGGAGGGTGTATCTTTCCCACTAAGTCAAGTCCAATTGACAAAAAGGCCAAGGAATCATTAATGTCTACACCTCTTATGCTGATGCATGTATCAGGTTCCCATGGATTTGGCATTTCTTGCACCTTTTCACAAATTGATAGGAGTCCTTTTCCATAGTTGGCCAGTAGTATCCCATACGTATGAGTTTCTTAGCCAAAGTAGGACCACTAGAGTGGGTTCCGCATATACTATCATGAACTTCACCTAGGGTAGTTTGATATTCCTCATTGTCGAGACACCTAAGGAGAGTACCATCTAGTCCTCATCGATATAGGATGTTAGTGATTATGGTATAACGGGAGGCTTGGTGGATGTACCCCCAAGGAAATGCCCAAGCAGAGGCATCTAATAAAACCATCTTGAAAATCCTAAAGAAGACTATTAATGATGCCGGCTGTGATTGGAACATCCAACTAAACCTCGCTTTGTGGGCCTACCACACAAGCATCCGCACTCCCATAGGTGCAACACCATATTCACTAGTCTATGGCTCTGAGGCCATCTTGCCCATTGAAGTCAAGCTACCATCCTTGCGAGTGTTGTTAAAAGGCCTAATATTAGATGAAGAATACAGGGTTTCTAGACTTCAGGAATTAGAGCTGCTAGAGGAAAGAAGACAACACACCTTTAACCATCTAAAAGCCTATCAGAAAAGAATGTCATGAAGTTACAACCACAGGGTCAAACCTTGAGTCTTTCAAGTTGGTGACTTAGTTCTTAAAGAGAATCCCTAAAATCAGCAAGATAGGGAGAAGAAAGGCAAATTTGAACCCAACTGGCTTGGTCCCTATGTAATCATTGTTGCCTATGGATCAGGAACTTACCAACTTGCAACATTAGAAGGTGAGTTGTTTGATGATCCCATCAAAAACATGCATCTTCATAGGTTCTACACATAAAACCCCAATGCAAGGAAATCAAAAACACAAAAAAGAGAGCAAGTGGTGAAAACCTGGCAAATAGGTGCTATTTGTGATCATGCAAATAAAAGCAAGTGGTGAAAACCTAGAAATAGGTGCTATTTGTGATAAACCGCATCCTCCATCTTTTAGGATTTCAGTCCTTTCATCCCTCTTTTCTTATCACATCCATCAAATCACATCAGGATACCTATCATGGCTTGTTCGCCTTGTCCCATCAAGCTGTCAATCCAGTCCTTCATCCTTCTTGTCATCCATCGTGACCCTATCATTAGTATCATTGTCAAACTACATCACCTGTGAGTTATTACTTAGGCAAGGCAATCTTTGATGAGCCCCTGAGGCTTCCCATCCATTCCATCCCTTATCACCCATCCTTTTATCCATCCAACTCCCACCATCTAGGTCTTAGGTCTACATGGTCCACATCCTTGAACTACGTTGCCTCTGCATCATCATGTAGGCAAGGCCATCATCAATGAGCCCCTGAGGCACTAGGTCAGTCCCTTAGGGCCCATTCCATCGAGTCTACCATCCGTTCAATCCACATATTCATCCATAATAAACTGATCCTTTGTTTGACAGGGGGCAAAATCCTAAACCTAGTTGAGAAATGGATTCTTGAATGCCACAAAATCTCAGAGGATAGCAAACTGGGTTGCGATATTACCTCTAGACAACATGCATCATTACAAACTACACTTTTTCAACAAAATGCTTGACACAAGACATTGACCTATATCAGACAACAATGCACCTTAACTATCATGATGATTATATCTATTTTTGTTGCAAGAAAACATATCTTGGGCAAGAAGATCTGATGTTGGTTATATGTTTGAGCCTTGGGGTCTTGATTTTTGTTATCATGTTTCTTATGCTACTCGAGGATGTCTAAAAACTAGAGCAGCTATGATGGGGCATGATTATTTTCATTTGTTTGTTGTCTGTGGATTAATCTTTAGTATTGTGATGACTTTGTCTAATGACACGATTAGCAAAAGATCACCGAGGACATTATGAGTCTAAGCATGAAAAAGTGCAATCCTTGTCTAATGATACATTCAAGAAATACTCAGGTCATCTAGGTTCAATTTTGACTAGATGCTTGTATTAACTTGCTAAATCAAAATCCATGTAAGAGATAGTCAGGACATCATGGTTTAAATTATAACTAGATGCTTGCATTTTTTTACAACATTTTAAAAGCTCAATGATGAAAAAAGTACTTCAAATACTTGCAAAAACAAGATGACAAAGCCCCATTCATACGCATTAGGTTTGCATTTAATTTCATTTATAAGCATCCCATCGATACCATTTATCCAAGTGTCATAAGATCAAATTTGTGTCTTTTAGTTATCCATATTATCCATTCTTCTAAGTTGTTCATCTTATCCAAATCTTTTGTCTAAATTCTTCTAAGTGTTGTTTCATTTATGATTGAGTATACTGGGCATAAAAAAAATAGATCATTACCATTTTGCATTATTCTAAGTGCATCCATCATTAGTTCATATCATTTTAGTCCAATAGTTGCATTAAATATTTAGTTCATGATTGTTATCAACAACCTCATATTGTGATATCATTTTGCATATTATAAGCATTGTCCATCATAAAGTTCATTATCATCTTAGGTACATTAGTTGTATTAAAACATCTAGATCATGATAGTGATGTCATTTATCCACATAGATTCCATAACATTTATTATCCAGAAAATTTAAAAACATAGGCATCATTTGTCATAGCATTGGCATATTAAATCATCATACATAAAACTATCAAAACACCATGTAGTACATGTAAGAAATCATCCACATATGCATTAGGACATCATAAACTATAAACATATAAGATTATTATACAATATGCATACATATTAGTCGTCATGTAACATCATAAAAACATCATATCATAAGTGTCATAGACATCATAGCATCAACATGTTAAAAACATCACAAATAGAGCATAGTCAATAACATCACATATAAATAGCATCCATACATAAGAACACATGCATATGGTCCAACGAACTCATCTAGATCATCATAATAAAATAATAATAAAAATATCCTAGTATAGAATGATATCATAAAAGTGTCTGTCTCAATCTGTCAAAAATGGTGTATAGAAAAGTGATAATAAACATGATGCATGTCTCCAAATGGTGGCTATGTGGAACTAGCTCTAGAAGGTGCTAGATCTTGTGGCTGCTGAGAAGAAGGATGAGGCCCTGTAGGACCTATCAGACCTATAGGAGCCATCCCTGGTGGCCCATGAGGAAGTGGTGGCCTCATCATCCCTACACTCTCTGTATGTGTCCATCTCGACCTGCTGCGTGAGCTAGGATGGAAATTACTGACCCTCTGCTCTAGTGGCATAGCCTGCTCATACAACCCTCTCTAGTAGAAGATCTCCTACCCAGCTTGAACCATGTCAACCACAATCTGAATATGTGGACCTTGTGCTACCATTTGCTGCACCTGCTGTAATAGGGTCTTTGCCCTAATATACCTCTGTATTGTAGTGTCACGCTCTAAGACAACAGTCTAGACATCCCCCTGTAGCTACATCACCTACCCTTGTAAATGAGCCACCTAGGCTCGTAAAGCTACCATCTAACCACTATCCTGCCCCTACAGCTATACAACCTGATCCTGTAGCTAAGTCACCTAGGCTTGCAGTGTTGCTGTGTCCCCGTCACCCTATCCACCCTAGCCCTATGGCTACACCTATGCTTGTACCTGTACCTACACCTGTGGGTACACCTGTGCCTATATCTGTGCCTATGCCTACATTTGGGGCACCCTCCTCTATCTCACCCTCCTCTATTTTCCATCATCCCCATCATCTCCTCCTCCCTTGCCACCTCAGCCACCCCTCCCGCTTCATCGTCGTCCCCTCCTTTGTTGAGGGGCATCATTGTCATCATCGTCATCATCCTCTAGCCTCGGGGCCCAATCTCCAGGTCCAGAATATCTCAGAACTGGATGGGCAGTAAAGTGCGTTGCAAAGTCTGCTGTCATCCCAACATCTACTATCTATCACCTCAGATCCCATGCCTGATACGGGATCTACAAAAAGTCTATCCTCGCTATCTCATAGGATGCCACCAAACCCCACAAGGGATGCTCCTTGTGCATCTGAGAAAAAATAGTAGTACCCTGGGACATCCCCTAAATCCTATTGAACTGTCAGAGCACATGAGTAACAATGTGGTACTCTAGTATATAGGGAGTCCTCCCTATCAACCATTGAGTCTAGAAACAATAGGGTAACTTTGTTGCATCCTCATCCCACACCTCGCAATCCAAGTATGGTCTCCACTCAACCTCGTCCACGTATCCAATGTTTGGTGTGAGTAATCTAGCTTTCCCAGCTTAGGTTGGGAAAGAGTTTCCTAAAACCTATAAGAATAAGGCCTATCATGTCCTCTCACCCCCATACCAATTAGCTGAGTCACCACTATGTGAAGCCATGCCCAAATTTGTAGAAGTGAAACACCACTGGATAGACTCGCACCTCTGTCATAGACAAATTGATGTAAGTCATAGTATAGATGGGCCAAAATGCAAGGACCTGTTGTTCATGATGTTAGTCACAAACAAACATAGAATAAAAGTACACATTAACCTTTATTCATCTTGAAAGATACTATGAATTCAAAGAATTCAGGATCCCAAGTCTCCGGTGATTAGGTCTTAATCATCTTAAGTTACTCAGAGGTTAATGTGAGTTGCTATTTCCATTTTGGGGCCTTACGTGGAAGTTCATCATCATGATACCACTTCTGCAAAGATTCTTACAGAGGAGTCATATTATACAGTTAATTGATGAAATGATGCAGTAATACTTCAAACTTTGAATGATATTTTCAATTGTGCATGCTTTGGGTTCAAATATGCTAAATATTTGCGATTACCTATGAGATGTCTGCATATTTTGTGTTATTTGCTTAGGATTATCAGTTATTTGCAATTGTGATAGTGAAATGCTTTGAAATTGAAAGAAACTAAAAGGAATACTACAATTTAAAGTTGAACCTTTAGCTATTGATCTACATACATACTCGATACTGTCATGAGGAGAAGAAATCAAACCATATGTTCACCAGGATATTCCACAGCTAGATACAGTTGATGCAAACTTCAGAGGATGATGAATGAAAACAATACATGCAACATGATGAGCACTCCAAGGGACGCAACAAATCAAAGCACATATCCAGAATTCAGACACAGATTACTCAAGATTTACTAAGATTTGTAATCGAAATACTCTTCTCCTTTATTAAGTATGCAAAAGACATGTACATATACAATAGCTTTGAAATGAGCCCTGAATACTTCAGCAAATAGATTTCAATTAAGTTTTGAATGTTTACAAAAAGGCATTCCACCACCTTTTATAGAATAAGGTGAGGAATCCGCTACAAAAAGATCTACAATCTTGATTTATCAATACAAATCTACGGTCACGATTCACTTGACTTTGTCAACCCTTACAAAATGGCACAAGGTGCCAGCTGGTAACTATCTATATTATTTATGCTTATATCCCCTTCATCATGTGTCCTCATCATGCTCCTCTGTTGATTCATGTGGATCATCATCATGTGCGTCGCTTCCTGAACTTTCACTATCCTGATGATGATGATGCTGCATATGGGGCTGCATACTACTGTGGACCTACTCATATGAATGCACCACCTGATCTATCCCTCCACCATCTTGAGTTTTTGCTTTAATGATGGCATGCTTATGTGCTTCATATTTGTCCCTGCTGTTATCCAGCTTATTTTTCCTATCACGTAGCCTCATGCTGATATCTCTCAGCTTATTATTGCATCTTTTGAGGACTCCGCACTCAAACTGAGTGTCTTTATACCAGATATCTATCAATAATGTGGTATTACTGTTCAGTACCTGCTTACTGATAAGCAGTTGAGGATTTATCCCCTTTATTTCTCCCAAAAGGCTCAAGACCCTTTCCAATTTATAAGACCTTTTCCCGGTCTGCATTTGCAATTTATCTACCTTGGACTTGGAGTCACTTAATATGCTCCACCTCTTCAAAGAGGCCTTCATTATTTATACAGCATCATCCAATGCGGATGACAACCATTTTCTTATTACAGACGCCTCATGCTTCATGAGGTCCAATTTATTTACCTGCTCCTGAGAAATGGTAGTCAATGGGACTGCATGTTCAGTTGTGGTATCATCAGGATTGGTCAGTCCTTTGATATAGGCATGCAACTGAGCAATGTGCTCTTTATGTTGCTTATTCTTCTCCTTCTCTCTTTTCACCTTTTGAATTAGAGAGTCAATAATATCTTTGCCTTACTAACCTTCTTGGTCCTCATTGGCAAAGCCCAAATCTACTATGCTGATTTGAAAATCATCTACAGTGATTTTACCTTTTTCTTTCTCCACCGCAGGTATGGCAATTTGTGCGGTCCTTCTCCTGGTTGCTAGATCTCTTTTGATGGCCGAAGTCATTTTGGCCTTCCTCCTAGGTTTCATTATATCCGCGGAGAACAAGGTGGAGACATCAAATTCTTGAATTTCAAGCTCTTCCTCAATATTTACTTCTTTTGCTAACCATGGAGGCACCTGATCATGTTTCTCAGCATCATCATGATGTTCACCCATATCTCCTGTTTCTATCAACAGATGTGGTGGAGATGGTGATTTTCTCATTTCTTCCTCTTGATGCTCTCTTGGTTGTTGATCTTGTGGCACCTCCTCCTGTTGAGGAATCTCCTTCTCCCGAGGAGCATCTTCTTGGTGTGGGGAACCTTGTGGTGCATCTATATGTTGATCATGATGATCATGATCTTTCTCTATCATAATTTCATCTGTTTTTACTTCTTCCCCTTGTTGCTTATCTACTACACTAGACACTGGGGATTCTGCCTGAGGTGTTGGCGGTTGTTCTACAGCTATTACTTCTTCCGAGCCTGCACTATCAACTTCTTGTATTTTGGTAGCTGGATCCTCTAGTGCTTCCTTCTTCTCATTAGCCTTCACTTCCTAAACCTCTACTATATCAGGTTCTTCTGATGTATCATGTGGGCTTTGTTGGCCTAACTTAGGAGCATGGCCCTTTGACTCTGCCATCTCTATCTCTTTTGTTGGGTGGCCTTTGTCAGGTGATCCTGCTGGCTGTTCAGGACTTGCATCCTGTTTCTCTGTGAGATCCACCACTACAAGACTTGTCACGTCTGTGATTAATGCTTCTAGCCCTATTTCTTGAGCTATCTGCTCTGGGCTCTTTTCTTGTTCCTCTTCCACTTGCTTCATCTCCTCAAATACAGTTTGAACTAGTGGAGGCTTGTGAGGCGTCGTACTTATACCGGCAGCAAGTGTTTCCATCTTCTATGCAGCCACATCCTGCACTACCTCATCGTCAGACAAATTTATTGTCTCATCAAGCGAGACATGTCCTTCTACTTCTGTCTGGGAGGTTTCTTTCATTTGTTCCTCTGCAAGTTTAGTTTTGAACTTGACTATGGTAGGAAGTGGAACATTATGTTGAAGTTCCTTCGGCACTTCACTACCTGCCCCTTGTACTAGTGTAGGGGTTTGGGTTATTCCTCCTCTCATGGAGGTTCTTTGTTTCTTGGGTGTGGTGGACACCAGCACCTGTGGAGCTCTCCTCTTTCTTTTTATTACTAACGAAGCCTCTTCTTCTTCAGGCTCTTCCTCCATGAGGATATCCTCTTCTCTAGGTTTCTTTAAGGATTGACCCACTTCCAGGGTCCCAGTGATTCCAGCCTCTACTATCTTACTCTTCTTGGGCTTTTCTTTCTTTGGAGGGGATTCTGATTCTGATCCTGATCCTGATCTGGCTGCCTCCTCAGCTACAAATACTGCCCTTTCAATATTAATCCCTTTTGGTCCTTTATCCACATTCTCGCCCCTTGGGGGTATTTTGCTCTGTTGCTGTGGTGGAGGGATTCTATCTCCCTTGGTCTTCCTCTTCTCTATCAGGAAGTCATCATATTCATCCCCAGGAATATCATATCCCTTCTTTTTGTTGTCCACCGTAATGGCAACACCTTTCTTTTTCAATGCCTCCACCTGCTCATCAACCCAAGCTTGAGTTAGTTGTATGGTCCTGGCAATGAATGGGTTCAAGGATATGTCCTCCTGCATGGTGAGGTCAGGTGCAGAGATGGTGTCATTGTATATCTTCTTTTGTTCATACTCATATGCCATTGTCCTGCCATCATCCTTCTTCAATTGTTGGGGAAGGGAGATACAATCAAAAGTTTTAATTTGGTTCAGAGTCAACATCTGATACCTTCTTCTCCTCGCTTCTGCCTCATCTTCGCAGTCAGCCCAAAAATCTTCTAGGTGCCTCTGATGAATAGGCTTTCCTAGTATCTTCTGTATCCTGCCGTAAGGATCATATGGTCTTGTTAGTGGGAAAGGCTGCAGATTCATTTTATTCAGGGTGACCATCACCTTCTTTATATTGTCAGAATCAGGGCACATATAGTTGCCAATGCTGACTGGGAACAAAATTGGTGGCAGCTTCTTGGCATCCTTGTACATTTTTATCATTACGAAGCCCTGCCTGATAAATTCCATTAATACTACTGCATCAGTAGGATACCTTGGCAGCATGAAGGGATGCTCCTCAAAACCCTCAACCCTTATGTAAGAAAAGGTTGCAAACTGTATGTACCAGGCCCCATGCCTGTAGACTACTTCTTGAGCCTCCATGCTCAATCTTTTTGTTTTGTCCTCTTCCATGGTCCTTACCAGATGCATAGAGAATGCATCATTGACCAGTTTGTAATCTTTGAGGTAGTTGGTTCTCTGTAGCTGGGGACGATGATCCCAGATATATGTAGCATTTGTGCCTGTGAGCTTTCCATTTGTAACTAAAGCATCAAAAGTGCCTTTGTAAGCACAAGAATAAACAATGTAAGATGTCATGTAAAATGCACAATTTGAACCTCCCAGGTTCATCAGCTGCTCATGCAGAGCATCACTTATTATCTGGCCCCATAGTGGCTTAATGTCTGAATATAGACACATCATGATTATCCCATACATCCAATTTCTCAAACTACCAGCATCAGGCTGGCCTGTTACCTTGTTTAGGAGTGCAATCATGTATTGGTACTCCTCACTGAAATCATACTTGAACATGTACACAGGAAGTTTAGCTGCCGCAGGATATGTGCTGTTCTCAGCCCGTCATTGATACATGTTCTTCCTGGCTGATTTCTTGTTGGCCTCATACTCTTTTCCTGACTTCTTGAGGTCCACGCTCTTAACTTTATTGCCCAGTGGCAGTCCAAATGTCTGGGAGAGACCCTTGATGGAGAGGTCTGCATATATCCTCCCATGCCTCACCACTTGCCTTGTTTGAGGATTATAATTCTGAGCACATTCTATGACCAGCTCTGGAGATTCCATGGAGTATGGAAAACCGACAGTGTTCCACATCCCTGATACGAACATTGCATCCAACACCAGACTCTTATCATTTCCATCATTCAGCTTAGCTGACCAGGCCTCCAAATTGGTGCTTCCTTGATGGGTATCTATAATTGCTCCATATTTAAACAAGACCCCCCTCTGAGAAGAGAACATGGGCTTACTGAATTCCTCTTGACACTTAACAAACCATTTGTCAGCCATGGATACCTGCAATTAACAAAATCCTATCTCACAACGGGCATACACATGGATGCATTTCACCATTGACTTCATAAATCACTATGTCTACTATATCACTTCAACATTACTTAATCATATGGGTGCATAAACTAGAACTTACATCATCATACCAGAACAGAACAACATGATGAGGGTTTCATTTACTTACCTGATTATGCAGATTTCTCTTTTATACCAGTAGATTACTAGCGACGTTCTTAATTCAGCTGATGATCAGTTCCTTCCTTCTGTCTCTAAGCTCAAATCGTGCAACAATCGCCTGTATGAGGATGCGGAAGCTGGTGCTCTGTAAAACAATTTTATCACAAGGTAAATGTGAAAATGGCAGTTGAATTACCTTTTGACCTCGCAATTAGGGTAAATTTAGGGCAATTCTGACAAATCAGATCATATTCCTTGATTATTCGTGTGAAAACGCAAGATCTCACCAGGTGTTTCGTTGGGTTCTGGGGTCGGCGGGATCCACCTACCATGTCTGTGTGCATTAAATGATAATGGCGGCCACGGGAGTGGGGGGATATCCATATGACAGGATATCATGAGGGCAGGATGATATTCGCAAATATCGGGTCGAGTTTCAATATCATCCTCCTCCGCCAAATTGGAATAGTTATCGCGACAAGATTTGGGTGACAAAAGTACCCTTTGGTTATGTATGTTACCTCAGGAGGATATTTCGATGTATCGGGTGATGTTTCAAATATGATGATGACGAGACAAACTTACTTGTCTCTCTTTCAGAATATCAGGATGACGTCATCCTGATATATCGCTCTTAGTATCGAAAAGGCATCATGACGTCATCATCATATTAGGCGAACATGATCATGTTTAGAAAATATCCTGTCGAGATGTGAATGTGATGATGATGTCATCGTCAAGTTGGTTCCTTCGTTTAATAGGCTTTGATGATGTCATCAGGATATTTGGTAAGGGTGATATTTTACGTCAGGAGGACATTAAGAAATATCGGGTTACATTCGAAAACGTGATGCTTGCGATACAAAAGACCGATTGACCGGAAGATTTACTACCACTTAATGTTGACGTCTAGATATTTGAGCCACATGACATATCGGGGATGTTTCAAATATGATGATGATGAGACAACATGACTGAGGTTATAAAATATGATCTTCCTCTTGCGAATATTAGGTTTGACCAAGACTTTGACTGTTCATAACTTTCACATCCTGAGGAATATCTGGGTGATGTAAAAGGCAAACCTGCATGGAATTTAATGCTCTTTCAGAATATGAGGTCACAGACATGAAATGTGAATTTTGACAAACTAACCTCATATTGGGGACTTACCTCATCCTGACCCTGCATGATCATGCACATGACTTACTTTTTACCAAACTACCAAAAAGTAGACAACACAAGCCAAGCCGAAAAGTTGGGTCCCTGTTTTGCCAAGTCAAAATAGGGCGTGTTGTGTAACCACACAAGAACTTGTCACCAAAGAAAACAAACAAATTCCAATGATTCAAGTGATGTGATCACATTCACCTATAGTATTCTAATTCCATCTAAGTATAAGTATCATGATCTTTTGAATGATAAAATTTCATCATGATAACAATGCTAACAAAGGATCAGGTGTGGGTGCATATGATTAATTATCCTCATCTTGAAAGCAAGTTGAAAACATAAGTAACTGGTGTTAAACTACATAGTTGGAGATCATCCCTCATAGCCAACCTGGATAGAGCCTTGCTGCCAACAGGTGTCTATAGCCCTGGCAAGGTTATCTATACAATCTCCCTAAGTAGAGCCCCACTACCAACAGGCGTCTATAGCCCCGGTAGAGTTACTTAGATGGCCTAATTTTATTTCTTTTCTGATTTTCTCTTTAAAATTTGTATCTGGTATCGTCATGTCAGCTCATTTGTACAAGGTACAGTCACTTCCAGCTTTAGGTTGGAGATTGTACTGGTAGCAAGGGAGTCCCTTTAGATTTTTCACTTAACACCTATACTTGTGTGCTCAGCAAACCCAAGGCTGTTATGTGTTTCATTGTGATTGATTCACTTTGACCAAGAAAAGGCACCCTGATGAAAAGATATCAAAAACCTGATCATGAATACTTCTTAGAGTGAATCATAACCTATGTCTAAATGTGATCTCATCACTTGAATCTTAACAATTTTGTTATTTTCTGGGGTGATGAAGTGCATCATCCTGACTTACCAGAATAAGGTCCCAACTAGCAAAACAAAACAAGCAAAACAAACAAACTGTACAAACAACTATACAAATATACAATATGATACATATGACTATCATGAAATCATTTAGGCCTAGAAGTAATGTTTGAGGAACTGTCCATTAACTAGCAATGGGACATCCTCACTTGTCAGGTTCTTAAGCCTATAAGTATTATCTCCTAGTATCTCAGAAATTTGAAAGGGACCTATCCATAATCTATCAAACTTACCATGGTCACCTTTCCTTTCATGGGCTTTATCCCACATCAGGACTAAATCAGATATCCTGAAAGCTTTAACTCTGGCTCTCTTGTCAAACCAGCGTTTGACAATAGCCTGATGTTTTGCAAATTGATCGATTGCTTGACTCCTTTTTTCTTCCAGGTGCATCAACTGAAGCAACCTGACTTCTTGCTTATTGTCTATGCCTAGGTATTCTTGGGCAAACTGTAGGGTAGGAATTTTTAAGTTTACAGGGAGGATAGGATCTACCCCATATACTAGTTGGAAAGGCGAGTTTCTTAATGCAGTTTTCATTCTAGTTCTGTCTACCCATAAGGCATACTTCATAAATGATTTCCATTCCCTAGGGTTTTTCTCTATTAATTTTTTTATGATACTCAGTAAATTCTTGTTGGTGGATTCTGCTAAACCATTCCCTTGGGGATAATAGTTGGATGAAAACTTAAGTATAATCCCATGATCAAAAGCCCAACTTGACAATTTAGTTGAAGTGAATGCAGACCCATTATCACTTACCAAAGCATAAGGGATTCCATACCTGGTGACAATGTTGCTCTCCAGAAATTTAATGACATCATCTGCAGTGCAAGTTTTGCTACTAATAGCCTCAATCCATCTGGTACAATAATCAGTAATTGTTAAGACATACCTATGACCTAAGGAGGACAGAGGATTAATTGGTCCTATGAACTCCATGCCCCACTGTGCAAATGGGCGCTCTTCCATCACTGGCTGCAAGGGTTGTGCAGCGTATTTCTCTCTGTTGGCGGCAACCTGGCAAACATGACAACATTTAACATGATCAGCTGTGTCTTTAAAAATTGTATGCCAGTAATATCCTGCTCGGAGGATTGCATGTGTTGTGGCCAAGGATGATCCATGTGCCGTTCCAAACTTGTCATGTAGTTCTGTCAGGACTCTACTTGCTTCTGGTTTCTCTAAGCATCTCAGGTATATTCCTTCATAATTCTTCTTGAATAGGGTTCCTCCCTTCATCATATACTTTTGGGATCTTATTTTCAATGCCCTTCTCTGTGAAGCTTGCATTCTTGATGGGCATCTTCCAGTGATCAGGATGTGCTTGATATCTGCATACAATTCTTCATTGTCTTTCTCATTGATCACATATTGTTGACTAGTGATGTTTGGATCAATTTCAGATATCAGTTGACTCAAAGCTTGTCCTCTTACCAGCTTCATTGGTGTAATTTCTATATCATATTCTTGTAATACAGTAATCCATTTAGCTCTTTTTTCACCAGGTTCACTCTACATCAGCAGCATCTTCACTGCTGCATCTGGTACCACAGCAATCACTTTGCTTCTTAGTATGTAGTGTCTGAATTTCTTTACTACTCTGACTAATGCAAGTGCCTGTCTCTCAACATCTACATATCTCAATTCAGCATCCCTGAAAGGACAGCTCATGAAAGCAATTGGTTTCTCTTCTTTCTCTTCATTTCTTTGAGTTAACACTGCTGCAGAAGTATGTTCTGAGGCAAATGAATAAATGTAAAAATCTTTGGTGTAATCTGGACTGATGAGGATAGGAGCATCTGATATGGCTTTCTTTATATCTTCAAATGCAGCTTTGGCTTCTGGTGTCCACTCAATTTGTGCATCTTTTTTCAGCATGGCATTTAATGGTCGGACAATCTCAGCAAAGCCTGTGATGAACTTCCTCACAAAATTTATTTTACCAAAGTAAGACTTGAGTTCCTTTTTACTTCCTGGAAGCTGTAACTTCATGATAGACTCCACCCTGTCAGGATCAATGATAATTCCATCTTCTGTGATCAGGTGGCCTAGTAACTTTCCTGTAGTCACCCCAAATATGCACTTCTTGGGATTCAAAGATATTCCATACTCTTCACATTTCTTTAGTACACTTCTGAGATCAGCAATATGATTCCCCCTTTCCTTGGAGAATACTGTCAAGTCGTCCATGTAGATGACTATACATTTTCCTATTAAGCCTCTGAAGGCTATATCCATTGCTCACTGGAATGTAGCTCCAGCATTTATGAGCCTGAATGGCATACGTCTATATGCAAATATCCCCCACTTTGTGGTGAAGGTAGTTTTCAATCTGTCAATTTTATCAACCATCACTTGGTTGTATCCTGAAAAACCGTCCAAGAAGGACATCATTTTGGCTCCATTTACAATCTGCAGAACTTCATCCAATGAGGGTAAAGGATAATTGTCCTTTTCTGATGCTCTGTTCAGATTCCTAAAATCTACACATAACCTGATATCTCCATTCTTCTTTCTAACTGGCACAAGATTTGCCACCCAAGTGGAGTGCCTCATAGGAAATATTATCCTGGCGTTTAACAATTTCTTGACTTCTTCGAGAATTATTGGTTCAAGCAAGGCATTGACTGGCCTCTGCTTTTGTCTGAAAGGTTTAACATCTAGCTTGAGAGGTATAGTATGAGTTATGACAGAGGTGTCATATGTCTTCAGCTCATCATAAGTCCACGCTATTACATGTATGTAGTCCTTAAGTGCCTGAGTTATTCCTTCTAACTCTTCTATTGTACAAACCTTACCTATCAATACATTCTTCTTGTTTTCATCTTGACCAATATTCACTTGTGAGTACTGACCTCCATCTGCCTTAGGAAGCTCCTTCTATTTAAGCATATTATCCCAATCAAAGGCTCTTTCTAATTCAATCATACCTTTGGGAATCCTGTTGCTAGGCAATTCTAATATCTCATCTTCTTCCCAGACATGATCTTCCATACCATTCTCGTCTATAATCTGAGCTTCAAATATGTCCTTATTTGAGATGAAGTCCAGAATGTGCTGATCATCATCAAACACATGGAGGTTAGTCACATTATCAGGTACTGAAGGTACTGACACCAGTTCTACTGAAAATCTCTTCAGACCAGATATAGACAGTGGCTCCAATGTACTGGCAGCTTGGGCATGTGCATCTACCCTATGGTTTTGTTCCCTTGGTACATGAGTGATATTAAAGGCGTCAAAATCCTCAATCAGGTCCCACACTCGATGTCTGTAGTTGGACAGCTTTCTATAGTTACATGAGTAAATTCCTCTTACTTGCCTCACAACCAGTTCTGAATCTCCGAAGACATGCAGAATCTTTACTTTCTTCTTATGAGCAAACAGTATCCCATGAATCAGAGCCTCATACTCCACTACATTGTTAGTGCAGGGGAACTATAATCTGTAAGTTGCCAAATAGGATTTTCCGGTTGGATCAATCAGGTCAATTCCTACCCCAACACCCTGCTTGGATTTGGACCCATCAAACCTCAGGATCCAAGGTTTATCTTCAGCAGGACATTTAGCTAAACTTTCTTTTCTCTTTGCAGCCCTGGTTGTTTCTCCACCTGATATCCATTTTAACTTAGGGATATCATCATCCTCAAGTTTCTTCTTTCCCTTTTCTCATGAGCCTGATGGCTTTTCTATTTTCTCTTTTATTTCAGTAGGAGGGTGATCTTCTGAATCTGCAGCTGCATGCCTTTTCAGAATATGTAAACATAATGCACAAGTTGTTTCTGAGTGAGGTGCTTCGTGTAATCTACACCAATCCTTAATTAAAACCTCCTGGGGAGATTTATGTTGTCGTGTCATCTTCTCTATTTCTTTTACTAGAAATTCTTCAAACTTAGTCAGGTCACTACCTTTGTCTTCATCAGACAATTCATAATCTGGTTCCATAAAGTAATCACTCCCAGGAGTGATCTTTTCTTTTATTTCATTGTTCATCCGATCAGAAACCAGGACTTCTTCTATTTCCAGGATATGATCTTCATCACGATTTGTCAGTTCTTTAGTTCCTGCAGAAGACAGATAAGAATTAGTATCGTCATCATCATCAGATGTAGCATTTACCTCAGAATATGATGATGACGCCTCACTACATGTCTGCTCCAGCATCATCATATCTAAGCATGTTTCACAAGTCTTTTTTGAATGTGCTTCATCGTGTAATCTGTACCATCCATCAATCAAAATATCATTAGTAGGTATATTTAACAATTGACAATGCCTTACTTGGTTAGATAGATGCATCCCGAAATCTCTGAAGCGATCTATTTCATTCTCATTATCAGGATTATTATCATGTTGTACAACTGGTATATCCTCTTGATGATCATCATCATAATGATGATGAAGATCGAGCATCAGGATCTCTTCTATTTTGATAGTTTGTGGCCTGATGTAGTAAACTCCAGGCTCTACGTCTACGTACAGGATCTCATTTGTTCTATTGTATTCAGTGATCATATGTTTCATTCTAGGCTCAGCGTCAATCCTGATCTAGTTTGGTATACCCTTCCATGGTAACCACATATGACTTAAATCTATGGACATATATCCATTAAGCGTCTTGGACCAATCTCGGCTAAGCAACATCCCGTAAGTATCAGGTATGTCAACTACCTGAATGTCAATGTAATACTGGATCCTAGGATCAGACGCTAGTTGCATGTGGATATGAGTTAACTCTCCTACTAAACTTACTTCTATTTTGTCTAACTGTGTCACCTTCTTTAGGGATTTAGCAGGATGTAGTCCTAAGGCATTACATATTGACAAGGGCATAACATTCATGGAGGCTCCTGAATCAACCAAACAGTTGTGTAGGTTCTTGCTGAACATTCTTATGGTGAGGAGGAATGGAGGTGACTCGGATTTATCCTTATATAAGGTCATGTGGTTTGTTTCAGCAGCTTGGATTGTAGCTGACAGTTTAGGCTTGATAATATTATCCTTAGCAGCATGATCTTTGCTACTAGATTGACTTGAAAGATGATTATCCTCTTTAGGAGCAGGATCATCTAGTGATTTCATGAATGCCCTTTTGATGGCAGGAGTTTTCAGTAACTCAGATAGGGATAGGATGATCATAATTTTCTTCATTTCATCAGCCAGATAGCTGACTAACTTGTCTGATTCATGAGGTACATTTGCAATCTTTGATCCTGTGTTCTGAGATGACAAGTACTGAGCATTTACCTTGGGGAATAAAGGGTTATTGCTAGCTTTAGGATAGGGAGGTGTGTTGAAATTATTTGGAGGTAGGGATGATGTCAATGGACCCACAGGTCTATTGGCATTACTCCTCAAGTTATAACTATGCTTACCAGGATATTGTTGCTGATATGCATGTATTTCCTCATGTTCTCTTGTAGGCTCATTTTTGTCCTCAAAGGGGAAAACATAATTTGTTTCAAAAGTTAAGGCAGACTCCTCACATACCTAGTTGTGACCCTGATGAGGTTGATTAGTGTACGCTTCTAGCACAAAAGCTGAGTCATATCCACAAGGAACAATCTCATTTCCCTCTGCATGAGGTGGATTTCCAGAAGTATTAGACACTTCAGTCTAAAAGATGCTAGCAGCAATTCTAAATTGTGGACAATCTAACTCTGCATGTGCATTAGTATTGTGGATCCTACACCAATTAGTAAGGGCTGCTTCAGCAAGATTGACTCTAGTAGTCTGTTTGGCTTCACTAAGAGGTTGATTATCTAGGGTTGATGGTAATGAGCCGTTATTGGGCCTAGAGTTCCATATTCTGGGTTGTCTCTGCGGATTACTATTATTTCCACCACTGTTATTGAAATTACTGTTGTTATTGTATCCTCTGTCAGGATAATTTGGTCTGTCATTGGAATAATTTCTATTCTGACTCGACTGGGAATAAAACCCTTGATTTCTCAAATGTGTCACCTCTGTGGTGAGTTTTCTCAATTGAGCAGAAATTTCTTTGATTTCCTCCTTTTCTTCTTGAGCTTTGGCCACTACATTTTCAGTCTGAGGCTTGAAGAAAGAGGACCCATGGTTATTGCTGGATAGATCAGTACCCTGAGGTGTCTGAGCATGTGCAGGATATTGTAGCAATTGGCCATTTCCATTAGGAGGGGGCATGATGCTCAGTGGAGGTACTTGCAAAGGTGTAGGCATGACTACTGGGGGTATCAATGCTCCATTAGGATATTGTGCAGGACAGTGTGGAGAATATGTTGCAGGATATGATGCAGGATATTGTGACTGTATGCCAGGCAAGGTAGGAAATACTATATTTGGAGTAGGAGCAGGTATCAATTGCTAATTCACTTTGATAGCTTCTTGAAAAGCTCCTGTCAATGTAGTGATCTCAGGATGTGTTCTTCTGATGAACATGGAAGTTAATGGATCCAGGGCTGAATAATAGATACTCCTGGCAGAGGCATCAGATATGACATATGGAGCAACTAACTTGGACAACATTTTCTGGAACCTAGCATTGAAATTAGCAATAGGCTCATTCTCAAATCTTTTGATTGTAGCAAACATATGGTAATTCATAGATAGATCAATAGGGACCTTGAACCTGTCAAGAAAGGCTTTCTCTAAGACAGCCCATGAACCAACAGAGGCTTGGCCAAGACTAATAAACCAATTATAAGCCTCTTCCCCTAAGGAAAAAGGAAATAACCTGCACACCACATCTTGATGTTCTATTCTGGCTCTGCAGCAAGCTTCCTTAAATGTCCTGATATGATCATCAGCATCTTGATAAGGATGATATTTTGGACAAAGTTTGTCTGGATTCTTTGGTAACTCATGATATGCAGTGAAGGTCAAAGGTGACTCTGCTGCAAAGAAAGACATTGCAACCAGAGGAGGTTGAGCTAGTGGTGCAGCTGGCTGGGGTTGAACTAAAGGTACACCCTGAGGCTGAACTAGAGGTGTCACAGATATCCCAGAAGGTATTTGTAAACCAACAGGAGTTACAGGAGGAGGTTCTGGTGAAGCTCCTGGTGCACTAGACTCTGGAGTATGATGAATGTCTATAGTCCTAGGTCTGAAACCTCTAACAGGTAGTTCTTTGAAAATTCCACTAGGTCTAGACCTGGTATTTATTCTGTGAGCCAGGACTTCTCAATTTTGAGGCAATTTGGCTGAAACTTTGCAAATATTGGCTGAATTTCACCGGATGAGGTGATATTTACGGTCAGATGGCTGATCAGACTAGATATTTATGAAATATTTGCAAAGATAGTGCAAATATGAAAGGGCATTTGGGGTATCTTGACCCTTAGCACGAGATCTTAAGTTTCTAGGGCCTATATTCTTCAAAGCTTGAACAAATTTAGGTATCTTTGGCCGATATTTATGAATTCAGAATGATCTACTGTAAAGCTTGCAATATTTATGTGAGATCAGGAAATCTTTACACAGAATGAGCGCATACAAGCCTTTTACAGTAAATATTTGCATAATATTTGAAATTCACAGATGATCTGAGGTTACCTTACTCCCTTCATCATCAGACCTGAAAATAATGATGATGAGCGTGGTCTTCCAGATCGGCCCTCCTTCTAGCGCCAATTTATGTTGTTCATGATATTAGTCACAAACAAACATAGAATAAAAGTACACATTAACCTTTATTCATCTTGAAAGATACTATGAATAAAAAGAATTCAGGATCCCAAGTCTCCGGTGATTAGGTCTTAATCGTCTGAAGTTACTCAGAGGTCAATGTGAGTTGCTGTTTCCATTTTGGGGCCTTACGTGGAAGTTCATCATCATGATACCACTTCTGCAAAGATTCTTACAGAGGAGTCATATTATACAGTTATTTGATGAAATGATGCAGTAATACTTCAAACTTTGAATGATATTTTCAATTGTGCATGCTTTGGGTTCAAATATGCTAAATATTTGCAATTACCTACGAGATGTCTGCATATTTTGTGTTATTTGCTTAGGATTATCAGTTATTTGCAATTGTGATAGTGAAATGCTTTGAAATTGAAAGAAACTAAAAGGAATACTACAATTTAAAGTTGAACCTTTAGCTATTGATCTACATACATACTCAATACTATCATGAGGAGAAGAAATCAAACCATATGTTCACTAGGATATTCCACAGCTAGATACAGTTGATGCAAACTTCCAAGGATGATGAATGAAAACAATACATGCAACATGATGAGCACTCCAAGGGACGCAGCAAATCAAAGCACATATCCAGAATTCAGACACAGATTACTCAAGATTTACTAAGATTTGTAATCGAAATACTCTTCTCCTTTATTAAGTATACAAAAGACATGTACATATACAATAGCTTTGAAATGAGCCCTGAATACTTCAGCAAACAGATTTCAATTAAGATTCAAATGTTTACAAAAAGTCATTCCACCACCTTTTATAGAATAAGGTGAGGAATCCGCTACAAAAAGATCTACAATCTTGATTTATCAATACAAATCTACGGTCACGATTCACTTGACTTTGTCAACCCTTACAAAATGGCACAAGTTGCCAGCTGGCAACTATCTATATTATTTATGCTTATATCCCCTTCATGATGTGTCCTCATCATGCTCCTCAGCTGATTCATGTGGATCATCATCATGTGCGTCGCTTCCTAAACTTTCGCTATCCTGATGATGATGATGCTGCATATGGGGCTACATCTACTGCGGACCTGCTCATA
This sequence comes from Cunninghamia lanceolata, assembly GCA_027924645.1. NCBI lineage: Eukaryota > Viridiplantae > Streptophyta > Pinopsida > Cupressales > Cupressaceae > Cunninghamia > Cunninghamia lanceolata. Next base: position 30,586,779 of record BSBN01000193.1, read on the forward strand.
TGAATGCACCACCTGATCTATCCCTCCGCCATCTTGAGTTTTTGCTTTAATGATGGTGTGCTTATGTGCTTCATATTTGTCCCTGCTGTTATCCAGCTTATTTTTCCTATCCTGTAGTGTTTCTTTATATTTCTCCATCTAGACCTTGATCCTCATTATTTTATCTATTAATTCTTCTGTCAAGTGGGCAGGTGGACCATCTGTTTCTAATTGGAAATTACTATGTACATCCTTGATGGCAGACTCTTCATCTTGATTTTCTATTTTTCCTTCCACCTTGCCTTCCAGTGTTTCCAATATCATTGCCTCTTTAGCCATTAAATCACGTAGCCTCATGCTGATATCTCTCAGCTTATTATTGCATCTTTTGAGGACTCCGCACTCAAACTGAGTGTCTTTATACCAGATATCTATCAATAATGCAGTATTACTGTTCAATACTTACTTACTGATAAGCAATTGAGGATTTATCCCTTTTATTTCTCCCAAAAGGCTCAAGACCCTTTCCAATTTATAAGTCCTTTTCCCGGTTTGCATTTGCAATTTATCTACCTTGGTCTTGGAGTCACTTAATATGCTCCACCTCTTCAAAGAGGCCTTCATTATTTCTATAGCATCATCCAATGCGGATGACATCCATTTTCTTATTACAGACGCCTCATGCTTCATGAGGTCCAATTTATTTACCTCCTCCTGAGAAATGGCAGTCAATGGGACTGCATGTTCAGTTGTGGTATCATCAGGACTGGTTAGTCCTTTGATATAGGCATGCAACTGAGCAATGTGCTCTTTACGTTGCTTATTCTTCTCCTTCTCTCTTTTCACCTTTTGAATTAGAGAGTCAATAATATCTTTGCCTTCCTGACCTTCTTGGTCCTCATTGGCAAAGCCCAAATCTACTGTGCTGATTTGAAATTCATCTATAGTGATTTTACCTTTTTCTTTCTCCACCGTAGGTATGGCAATTTGTGCAGTCCTTCTCCTGGTAGCCGGATCTCTTTTGATGGCCGAAGTCATTCTGGCCTTCCTCCTGGGTTTCATTATATCTACGGAGAACAAGGTGGAGACATCGAATTCTTGAATTTCAAGCTCTTCCTCAATATTTACTTCTTTTGCTAACCATGGAGGCACCTGATCATGTTTCTCAGCATCATCATGATGTTCACCCATATCTCCCGTTTCTATCAACAGATGTGGAGGAGATGGTGATTTTCTCATTTCTTCCTCTTGATGCTCGTTTGGTTGTTGATCTTGTGGCACCTCCTCCTGTTGAGGAATCTCCTTCTCCGGAGGAGCATCTTCTTGGTGTGGGGAACCTTGTGGTGCATCTATATGTTGATCATGATGATCATGATCTTTCTCTATCATAATTTCATCTATTTTTACTTCTTCCCCTTGTTGCTTATCTGCTGCACTAGACACTAGGGATTCTACCTGAGGTGCTGGCGGTTGTTCTGCAGCTATTACTTCTTCCGAGCCTGCACTATCAACTTCTTGTATTTTAGCAGCTGGATCCTCTAGTGCTTCCTTCTTCTCATCAGCCTTCACTTCCTGAACCTCTACTATAGCAGGTTCTTCTGATGTATCATGTGGGCTTTATTGGCCTAACTCAGGAGCATGGCCCTCTGACTCTGCCATCTCTATCTCTTCTGTTGGGTGGCCTTTGTCAGGTGATCCTGCTGGCTGTTTAGGACTTGCATCCTATTTCTCTGTCGGATCCACCACTACAGGACTTGTCACCTCTGTGATTAATGCTTCCAGCCCTATTTCTTGAGCTATCTGCTCTGGGCTCTTTTCTTGCTCCTCTTCCACTTGCTTCATCTCCTCAAATACAGTTTGAACTGGTGGAGGCTTGTGAGGCGTCATACTTATACCGACAGCAAGTGTTTCCATCTTCTATACAGCCACATCCTGCACTACCTCATCGTCAGACAAATTTATTGTCTCATCAAGCGAGACATGTCCTTCTGCTTCTGTCTGGGAGGTTTCTTTCATTTGTTCCTCTGCAAGTTCAGTTTTGAACTTGACTATGGTAGGAAGTGGAACATTATGTTGAAGTTCCTTCGGCACTTCACTACCTGCCCCTTGTACTAGTGTAGGGGGTTGGGTTATTCCTCCTCTCATGGAGGTTCTTTGTTTCTTGGGTGTGGTGGACACCAACACCTGTGGAGCTCTCCTCTTTCTTTTTATTACTAACGGAGCCTCTTCTTCTTCAGGCTCTTCCTCCATGAGGATATCCTCTTCTCCAGGTTTCTTTGAGGATTGACCCACTTCCAGGGTCCCAGTGATTCCAGCCTCTGTTGTCTTACTCTTCTTAGGCTTTTCTTTCTTTGGAGGGGATTCTGATTCTGATCCTGATCTTGATCCGGCTGCCTCCTCAGCTGTAAATACTGCCCTTTCAATTATAATCCCTTTTGGTCCTTTATCCACCTTCTTGCCCCTTGGGGGTCTTTTGCTCTATTGCTGTAGTGGAGGGATTCTATCTCCCTTGGTCTTCCTCTTCTCCATCAGGAAGTCATCATATTCATCCCCAGGAATATCCTGTCCCTTCTTTTTGTTGTCAACCGTAATGGCAACACCTTTCTTTTTCAATGCCTCCACCTGCTCATCAACCCAAGCTTGAGTTAGTTGTATGGTCCTGGCAATGAATGGGTCCAAGGATATGTCCTCCTGCATGGTGAGGTCAGGTGCAGAGATGGTGTCATTGTATATCTTCTTTTGTTCATACTCATCTGCCATTGTCCTGCCATCATCCTTCTTCAATTGTTGGTGAAGGGAGATACAATCAAAAGTTTTAATTTGGTTCAGAGTCAACCTCTGATACCTTCTTCTCCTTGCTTCTGCCTCATCTTCGCAGTCAGCCCAAAAATCTTCTAGGTGCCTCTGATGAATAGGCTTTCCTAGTATCTTCTGTATCCTGCCGTAAGGATCATATGGTCTTGTTAGTGGGAAAGGCTGCAGATTCATTTTATTCAGGGTGACCATCACCTTCTTTATATTGTCAGAATCAGGGCACATATAGTTGCCAATGCTGACTGGGAACAAAATTGGTGGTAGCTTCTTGGCATCTTTGTACAATTTTATCATTACGGAGCCCTGCCTGATAAATTCCATTAATACTACTGCATCAGTAGGATACCTTGGCAGCATGAAGGGATACTCCTCAAAACCCTCAACCCTTATGTAAGAAAAGGTTGCAAACTGTATGTACCAGGCCCCATGCCTGTAGACTACTTCTTGAGCCTCCATGCTCAATCTTTTTGTTCTGTCCTCTTCCATGGTCCTTACCAGATGCATAGAGAATGCATCATTGACCAGTTTGTAATCTTTGAGGTAGTTGGTTCTCTGTAGATGGGGACGATGATCCCAGATATATGCAGCATTTGTGCATGTGAGCTTTTGTCATGCCCACATTTTCCCTGTGGTCACAACACACATCGCACGTGTCATAGCCACATCTGTCATGTGGTTATGACATGAGTTATGAAAAACTTTTCTCACACTGTCCTAAAAAAACCCTTCGCATGCGTACACATGCTCAACGGTGTTCTCTCATGGTGAAACGCTACACTCTTCGGCGGAATACAAGTACAATTGCGTGCATCCAGAAGCATATAGATCCACAAGAGGGTCTATACAACGCTGCTAACGTCATTGCAAGAGTGAGATTACCAAAGTTCTTAAATCGAACCCTCGGCAATGTTCGGTAGCATAATGCCTTACGGCGTTAGTGGGAATTACGCTGCACTCATTTACGCACATGGTTCGCTGATAGAGGATCCACTCCCCACGACGCCTTGTTCCGACTAAACCGGCTAGTGATCTCCCTATTTAGTCATTTTTCAGCCAGGCACGGTTGTCTGTCTCCTCTCTTGTTTCCTGAAACATACTTCTCCTATGACTTAGCATTTTCAACAAGGCGGTTTGGTTGCCCTCTCTTCCCTTTTCACAAGTTCTTAATTTTGATTATATCTTTATCACCCTTACCTTAACTATTTCTTAGTTCATTTAGTGTGTTTATATTTCGGTCTCTCTCTCTCTTTCATTTTCTATGCTTTCTTTATGTGCATCCTGACCTTTCTTCATGATTTACGTCAATCAGGGTTATTACTACAGCTATTGTTGATATTAAACCTAATTTCAGGATGATCTAGGTCACAAAGGCTGGTTTACTATTTCACTGGACTCGGTCTCCTAATCTTCCCCGATCTAGGTTCCTCCTCTTCGTAAATACTTAGTCAACTTGTTCCTAAGCAAATTTGGCAGAAGGGTCCGTCAACTTAGTTCTCTTATCCCATGTGAGAAATGTCGCGCATTTTCTCCTCTGTGTTTTCCAATGTTAGTTTTTTTTTTTTCTTCTTCGGAACCTCTTACAGGTTTACATATGAGATCGTTTGCTACAGTTGAGATTAATATGGCCACAAGGATTGTCAGTGGTGGCTTCTTAAGTTTATTTCCAGTGTTCTTTTGAGCAAGGAGTTGTGTAATTTTCCTCTTCATTTTCTGGGTGATTATTAGTACATTAATAGTTGAAACTTCCGAGAAACTCTTTCCAGAGTATCACTGAATATTCCTAAACTCTCTTTTGCATTATAATTTTATTTTCTCTTGTTTAGAATTACTGTTGTTACTGTTACTCTTAATTACGATTCATACACTGATTGTGACTCGTATGACGTTGTCAATAGATGTAGGTGGTTCACCACTTTATAAAACTCTGTTCATGGTAATATATCTTCTTTGGTTGTTGTGTTCAACACTTAATAACATCTACTGTGAGAATATAATTGTTATATATTTTTTTTTTGTTTTTTTTTTCTCTATATCCATGAGACATAGTTTATAACGATTTTAAACGAGGGTCCAACAAAATGGTTCATAGATTTACTCCTATCGATATGATATATATATATATATATATATATATCTATATATATATCTACACATATATATATAATATATTTATTTTAATGTCTATGCATAGGACGAAATTGGTTTACCACGATTTATATATCTATATCTATATTATATATATAGCTATATACATAGACATATATAGAATATATATATGCCTATATATAGAGTTATATAAAAACTGTATTTATATTTAAATAAACCAATCATATGTTAGGGCCCAAGCCCTAACATTTTATTGCATTAGATACACAGCCGACGGCGGCCATGGGCGGCGGTGGCCGCTGTGACAGAGAAGCAGGGTCGGGGAGGCCGTAGAGCGGCGGGCCTGTGCAGGCCGCGGGAGGTATAAGGGGTTGGGGGGGGGAGATGTGGAGTGGGGCGGAGCCCCACCCACATTCCCACGACGTGGGGTGTGGGTGGGGTTCCGCCCCACTCCACACCTCCAAATGAAACAAAAAAACTGCGGTGGGGTTTTCTCCCCACCGCCCATTGTAAATAGCGACTGTGTTTTTTTTTTTCTATCCGCGGCTTAAATTTTAACCGCCATTCTTATGTGCTATTCGTTGATTTCTCTCAACAATAAAATATATATTTATATATATATATATATTCATATATATATATATATTTATATTTATCAATGATTATATAATTAGAGATATATATATATATATATATATTTCATATATATATATATATACATATATATATCTATTTTTATATTGATATTTATCAGTCAATCTCATATTTACTTTCAATTTCTCTATTATTCTAGAAAATGATAATTACTCAAAATATGAAATATATATATATATATATCTATATATATATACATATATTTAAATTTATTTATATATAAAAATATTCTTATATGTGCTTAACTAATTCCTAAATTTCTCAATTTCACTACTTTACGCATTTTCTCCAAATCAACCTGTTATAAGAAATTGTCATGACAATTATATATATATATATATATATATATATATATATATATATATATATATATATATATATATATATATATATATATATCCCAATTTTACTAAATTGATAGAAATGGTAACTAGCTATCCCCTTATTATAAGTATAAATTTTCCATTTTCATAAACATTTAAGACTTCGTAAATTTACAAACAGATTATATATTTACATGCTAGATTTCCTCTAAATTATCAGAATCCATGAGAATAACTCCAATATTTAAAACTGTCTTTTCCATTTTAACATTGAACTATAAAGAAAATTAGCATTTCAGTGAAGCAATTCCAAACTTTCAAATGTAACAACCCAGATTAAATTGCAAAAACGAACTTGTTCCTTTCAGTAATACTTGAAACACAAAAATTACTATTGAACAAATTTTGCAAACATCAACTTAAAATTTAAGCACATTCATATTACAGCTTCTCAATCATGAATACCAACTTCCCAGATATGAACTTTCTCCTCCCAAACAGTATACCACTGAAAACTTATGACAACCAATAAAAGTCCAATAATAACAAGATCAGGGAGGTGATTTTCTTCACTCCCAGAATATCATTAATTTACAACAATAACAAGAGAGGTGTTCTCTCTTCATCTCTATGAAATGAACCAGGCCTAATTCTCATGACAAGAAGATGAACTGTTTCTTCATAAATAGCCAACCAGAAGCTCCAAGAGAAAAACCTGCGTATCAAAGACAAACAAGAAGAAAAGACCACTCGTCTAGCTCTCCTCCCTACCGTAGACCCGCAAGAGGGTCACCCCCGAGCTAGGGAGACCATACTCACACCTGGGAACTCAAACACTCCACTTCACAACAGAAACAACAACAATCCCAAAGCACACATACACCCGTGGGTATTTTACACAATACGGAAACTCAACTACAGTGAGTTTCATAAGGGGCAGGAGAGTGGACACACTCGACTCCAGAGTGTCACCCTGACAGATAAATGAACTAATATAAATTTCTCTTGGTCTCAACCAAGTGTGATCATAATTTGTAAGAAATCTATATATGACTCTCAAGTCAAAAATACAGTCACAGATACATGCCCTCAAGGATTTCAACATCCCAAAAGATGGAAACAAGTATGCACCCGAGGAGGATCTCTCCTCCCCTACCCCAAACTTGATGAGCATTTCTCCCAAGTGGGAGACGCTTTGTCAAACAACCCGACAAGAACCCATAGAAAACAAATTTAAACACATATTTCACACACATTTCATGCACATTTCAGTTCTACCAAAACAAAGGTAAAATTCAGACCAACCTTGCAAAGCCCTCCTGGGATGAAGTTGTTGCAGAGTCCACAGAGTTCACTTCCAACCTTAGCCACCAACTCCCTCTCCTTTCTCTATCTTCCAAACTAACTTCTCTATTTTTGGTAAGGCCAAAATGAAAGTTTTTCCCCAAAATTCAACTAACTCCCTCTCATCCCAAAATTTGAAAATAAATAACCCAAAATTCTCTTTCTTTCTAATTTTGAGAAATGGGGAAGTGACACTTGTCACCTCCTCACCCTTCCCAAAAACCACTATTCTGTCCAGGTGGCTTATGTCACTCTCCATTCCCAAGGGTACTCCTTATTCCTCTCATGTGACTCCACTTTCTCATGGGAGAAATAAAAAAAGAGTTAAATGGAAACAAGACAGGTGACCCATGCCTCTTTCTCCTTTCTTCACATGGGTGTCCCCATAGTACATGGGGGAATCTTACTAAAGAAGAGGTGACTTTCACTAATGGATGGCATCTCTTATCTAGGGAAAAGTAGAGGGGATGGGTTGAGTGTTGGTACAACCCATCATGTCCCCTCCTACCTCCAATTTTCGCCACTTAACTTCAGGGGAAGGTTAAGTTGACTAGATGGAGGTTACTCAAGGGTTACCCATGTCAAATGGGCCCCTGGACCCATGGGGTAGAACCCAGGGTCAATTTTAACCCATACAAGACACCCCAGGTCAAGGTAAAGCACAAGAAAAAGGGCCTCATAATTTAAATTAAAAAAAAAATAGAAATTTCAAATTCAATCTCTTTACAACACTTACTTATAAAAAAATAATGTTACATGAGGGTAACCTAACCCACTCGACCATACGAAAGACCACATTACATCATGACATCAAACACAAAGAGATCTTGGTTCCTCATGGAACCAGATCGGCTTAACAGGGAATAACAAATAACAAGGTGTGGAATGATCTCCGAAATCTGTGGTTTGATTAGTAGTCCCTGCACACTCAATTACAAGATCAGTAACCACATAAATTCATCATAGCCGAAGCAACTTAAATAACACATGCATTCTCATGCCCTAGTACAATTTAACATAAAAAATCATATTACAATTTTTCCATCATCACCTAATTCATTTTTCTGAAAAGTAACTTATCCAAACATCACCCAATTAGTTTTTCCGAAAACAGAATAAAGTTAAATAGTCTGACAAATTTTAGGAACTGCTATCCCACAAATATGAAAGTAACAATAACAGTACTGTAAATAGTCATAACAACAGTAGTAAAAAGGGCGGTCCTCACATCCTCTCCCCCTAAGACGGCACTTCCTCCTGGAAGTCGTCAAAAAGGTGAGGATACAGGGTCTTCAATCTCTCTGCATCTTCCCATGTTGCAGTGACTTCGTCGTATAAGTCCCATTGGACTCTAACCTGGTCCAGCTCTCGACCTCGAAGGGCCAGCGTCCGACGAGCCAATATGCGAATTGGCTCCAACGCCAGTTGTCCGTCTGCCTCTACCTGAAGAGCACTCCAATCCAACACATGAGATAAGTCAGAAATATATTGACGTAAAACTGATACATGAAATACATCGTGGATACGTGACAGGCTAGGTGGCAAGGCTAGATGATAGGCTACTGGTCCTATCCGCTCCAAGATTTTGAAAGGTCCTACAAATCGAGGTGCGAGTTTAGAGCCTTTTCCGTAACGGATTGGACTTTTGTGCGGCCGCACTCTCAAAAATACTCTTTCCCCCACAGAGAAGCTTCGGTCTGTCCTTTTAGCATCGGCATACTTTTTCTGCCTGTCCTGTGCTTCCAGAAGCCTCTATCTTATCTGTTTAACTTGCAGTTCCATATTCTGAACTATCTCTGGGCCGATGACTGTTCTGTCCTCTATACGATCCCAACTCAAAGGTGTTCTGCATGGTCTGCCATATAATGCCTGGAAAGGAGGCATACCCAACGAGCTATGATGCCCATTATTGTAGGCGAACTCAACTAGATACAGGTACTCCTCCCATCTAGACTGGTGGTCCATCACATACATGCGAAGCATGTCTTCTAACACCTGGTTAACTCTCTCTGTTTGTCCGTCGGTTTCCGGATGATATGCGGAACTGAAGTTGAGCTGTGTGCCCAACGCCTGATGTAAGGCTTTCCAGAACGATGAAGTGAATACGGAGTCTCTGTCAGATATAATGCGGCGAGGTACCCCATGAAGTCTAACAATCTGATCAAGAAACACCTTTGCCACTGATGGTGCATTGTATGTTGTACAAATTGGTGAAAAATGCGCCACTTTGGTCAGCTTGTCAACTGTCACCATAATAGCATCATGGCGACGCGATGACATAGGTAGACCAACGATAAAATCCATAGAAATGGTATCCCATTTCCATTCAGGTATCGCGTGAGGGTACAACAGTCCTGCTGGATGCTGATGTTTGGCCTTGACCCTCTGACATTCCAGGCAACGAGCAACAAATTCGGCAATGTCACGCCTCATCCCAGCCCAATGATAAAGCTGTCGTAAATCAGCATGCATCTTCTTCACTCCTGGGTGTGCTACGTAGGGTGCTCTATGAGCCTCTGATAGGATTACTGTACGAAGATTACCCGCATGGGGTACATAGATGCGTTGCCGATGTCGAAGCATACCATCTGAATCAAGGGTATATCCTGTAAATTTGCCCTCAAGGGCCTTCTGATTTAGGACTGCCTGCTGCATTTCAAGAAACCATTCGTCCTCCGGCAGATGCTGTAAGATGCGATCCTTCAAGTCCATCTTCAAGGTCAGGGTCTGGATCTCGTGACGTCTTTGACTCAAAGCATCAGCGACCACGTTCTCCTTCCCTTTGATATAATGGACATCGAAGTCATATTCGCATAGGAATTCCATCCAACGCCGTTGGCGGGCGTTCAAATTAGGCTGTGTAAAAATATACTGCAAACTATGATGGTTTGAATGGAGTTCAAAGCGTCGCCCTAAGAGAAAGTGTCTCCAGCGAACCAAGGCATGAACAACAGCTGCAAGCTCTAAGTCGTGTGTAGGATAGTTTAACTCATGTGTCTTTAGTTTCCGCGATTCGTATGCGATCGCTCGACCATCCTGCATAAGCACGGCTCCCAAACCTTCTAATGATGCATCCGTGCAAACTACAAACTCTTCTGAAGGATTTGGAACTGCTAAAATAGGAGCGCTCGTAAGACGCTCTTTGAGGACTCCAAAAGCCTTTTCACACTGCTCGGTCCAAGTGAAACCCTTCCCTTTTCGCTGAAGGGAAGTAATGGGATGTGCTATCCTGGAGAAACCTTCGACAAACCGACGATAATACCCGGCTAACCCCATAAAGCTTCTGACCTCTGTCACATTCGTGGGTGCCGGCCACTCCTGGATTGCTCTAATTTTAGATGGATCTACGGAGATGCCATCGCCTGATAAAATGTGGCCCAAATACTGCACCTCTGTCCTGAAGAAGGCACACTTCGCCAAGTTGCCATAAAGTTGCTGCCCTTGTAATTGCTGCAAAACTTGACGCAAGTGCTCTACATGCTCCTCCTCAGTCCGTGAATAAATCAGAATGTCATCTAGGAATATGATCACGAACTGGTCTAGGTAAGTACGGAACACCCCGTTCATGAGACTCATGAATACTGCAGGAGCGTTCGTCAACCCGAAAGGTACCACTGTGAATTCATAATGGCCATATCTGGTTCGAAAAGTAGTTTTATGAATATCTGACTCCGTGATGCGCAATTGATGATACCCAGATTTTAGATCAATTTTCGAGAACACTCTGGCTCCCTGCATCTGATCAAAAAGGTCGTCAATCCTAGGTAGAGGATAACGATTCTTCACCGTCACCTTGTTCAATTGCCTGTAGTCCATGCATAGACGAAGAGACCCATCCTTCTTCACGAAGATCACTGGTGCGCCCCATGGTGAAACGCTAGGTCGGATGTGTCCCTTCTCAAGTAATTCTTCCAACTGCAGCTTAAGTTCTGTGAGTTCATGGGTCGTCATTCTATAGGGTGCGCGGGATATCGGCTCTGCACCTGGCACTAAGTTGATGTGGAAGTCCACTTCTCTACGTGGAGGCATACCAGGTAATTCTGGCGGGAATACATCGGCAAACTCTCTAAGGATAGGGTGATCATCTAAAGTAGCCTCAGGTTCATCCTCTGCTCTATCACTGACTGTGATGGCAAACATCTGACATCCCTTCCGCATACAGCACTTAAGTTGTTGTGCGGATATCATACGAACCGCCGTGGGCTTTTGAATGCCCACTATCTCAACCAACGAACCATGATCGTCTAAACAGCTAATCGTTCTCTGGCGACAATCAAGCTTGGCTCTATGTGCCGCAAGCCAATCCATACCCAGAACTACTCCGTAAGACCCTAATGGCATAATCCTAAGGTCGCATGTTGTGGTGAAGGTTCCCAATGTGATCTCACAGTCTTTAACCAAGGTATCTACTGACATCCTGGCCCCTGAGGCCAACTCAACTTCCCACCTAATGTCTTGCCTAGAAGCCACCAGCCTGCAACGCTCCACTAACGATGTAGACAAAAAGGAGTCAGTAGCTCCTGAGTCAAAAAGGATCGAGATGGGAAAGTCTCTAATCGTACCTGCTGCCACGATGACAGAAGCCTAGAAATCGGCCTGGCGGTTATCAATCGCTGCAAACATGTGGTGAGATCTGCCCACGTCACCTACGGTCTGCTCAGACCCTCCTGATCGGGGCTGACCCCCTGCAGTAAATCCCTGCGGACACTCTCTAGCCAGATGCCCTGCCCCACCACATACATAACATGGTCCTCTAACCTGTAACTGCCCTGACTGTGTTTTGCCTGATTGTTGTTGCCCGGTCCGTCCGGTGGATCCCTGTGAGCCTCTGTAAGACTGCTGGGACCTTGCGGGTCCTGCCGATGAACCCTGCTGTCTCTGATCCCTGCGTGGTCCCTGCTGCTGCCATCCACGGTTCTGTCCTCCCTGTCCCCTCTGTTGAAATTTGGATTTTTGCTAATGTTGCTGTTGCTGTGGAGGCCTAGGAGGTAATGATGAAGGATTATATCCTCCTCTCTGTGTTGTGTTTTGAGGCCTTTGGAAATTTTGCTGTTGTTGGGGATTCCGTTCCTGGTACTGTGGGCGTGAATTCTGTCCTCGTCCCTGAATTTCCTCTGATATAAGGGCCTTTTCAACAGCCTCGCTCATGGTTTGGGGATTTGCCATACGAACTGGTCCTGCTATCCCGTGATTTAGCCCCCTGATGAATTTGTGTATTAAGATTTTCTCATCATGGAGGTATTCCGCGTAACGAGAAAGCTCTATAAATCGGCTCTCATACTGAGTAACGGTGAGTCCCCTCTGCTGTAGATCATGAAACTCATCGATTCTGCGCTGTCTATAATGTTCGGACAAATACCGCACATTGAAGCGCTCAATGAAGGTGTCCCATGTAAGTGTATCCACGGAGAGTCGGTGCTTGCACTCCTCTGTGCGCCACCAGGTGGCTGCTGCATCCCTAAGAAGATGAACTGCCACTCGTGCTTTCGTGTTGCTCCCATATGGTCGCAATGCGAAACACCTGTCTAAGCTAATTAGCCAAGCCTCGGCCACAGCTCCCTCTGTAGCTCCTGCGAAGGTGGGTGGGTTGAGCCTCAGTAGATCTCTGATAGGGTCCCCTCTGTCTCTAAGTCTCCCAAGTGGCTCTTCCACACCATCCTCATATACTCCCTGCTGATCCTGTTCTTGTCTCAAAAGTCTCGGAGGACTCCTGCTCCGTGCTCGGGAGGCCGACCCTACCTCCTCTACTGTTGTGTCGGGAATCTCAACGAAGGGCTCCACACGTATCACCTCTAGTGGATCAACGCGGGGCTCCATATGTGGCTCAATACGTGACTCGGCACGTGGCTCCTCTCGCGGATCATCACGAGGCTCTATACGTGGCTCAGGAATCACTGGTGGTAACCTGTCTAGCATAGTCTGTAGTGCCTATAAGATCTGTGGACCTATATCCGATACTGGTGTCGCCTGTGGTACTAGTGGTGCTTGTGGTACAGGTGGTGCAGGTGGTGCTGCTGAATCTGCGGGTGCCAGTCCCTCGGCTGAGGAATCGCCGTGCACCTCGACTGACGCTGTGTGGCGTGATCGCGCTCGTCGAACACGTCGGGGAGGCATCCTACAAAACAAGGTAGAAACTAATTAGCCAAAGTTGCGGAATAATAACGTGCCCAAATACGCCCAGTGTTTACAAACTTGGCTCTGATACCAAATGTCATGCCCACATTTTCCCTGTGGTCACAACACACATCGCACGTGTCATAGCCACATCTGTCATGTGGTTATGACACGAGTTATGAAAAACTTTTCTCACACTATCCTAAAAAAACCCTTCGCATGCGTACACATGCTCAACGGTGTTCTCTCATGGCGAAACGCTACACTCTTCGGCGGAATACAAGTACAATTGCGTGCATCCAGAAGCATATAGATCCACAAGAGGGTCTATACAACGCTGCTAACGTCATTGCAAGAGTGAGATTACCAAAGTTCTTAAATCGAACCCTCGGCAATGTTCGGTAGCATAATGCCTTACGGCGTTAGTGGGAATTACGCTGCACTCATTTACGCACGTGGTTCGCTGATAGAGGATCCACTCCCCACGACGCCTTGTTCCAACTAAACCGGCTAGTGATCTCCCTATTTAGTCATTTTTCAGCTAGGCACGGTTGTCTGTCTCCTCTCTTGTTTCCTGAAACATACTTCTCCTATGACTTAGCATTTTCAACAAGGCGGTTTGGTTGCCCTCTCTTCCCTTTTCACAAGTTCTTAATTTTGATTATATCTTTATCGCCCTTACCTTAACTATTTCTTAGTTCATTTAGTGTGTTTATATTTCGGTCTCTCTCTCTCTTTCATTTTCTATGCTTTCTTTATGTGCATCCTGACCTTTCTTCATGATTTAGTCAATCAGGGTTATTACTGCAGCTATTGTTGATATTAAACCTAATTTCAGGATGATCTAGGTCACAAAGGCTGGTTTACTATTTCGCTGGACTCGGTCTCCTAATCTTCCCCGATCTAGGTTCCTCCTCTTCGTAAATACTTAGTCAACTTGTTCCTAAGCAAATTTGGCAGAAGGGTCCGTCAACTTAGTTCTCTTATCCCATGTGAGAAATGTCGCGCATTTTCTCCTCTGTGTTTTCCAATGTTAGTTTTTTTTTTTTTCTTCTTCGGAACCTCTTACAGGTTTACATATGAGATCGTTTGCTACAGTTGAGATTAATATGGCCACAAGGATTGTCAGTGGTGGCTTCTTAAGTTTATTTCCAGTGTTCTTTTGAGCAAGGAGTTGTGTAATTTTCCTCTTCATTTTCCGGGTGATTATTAGTACATTAATAGTTGAAACTTCCGAGAAACTCTTTCCAGAGTATCACTGAATATTCCTAAACTCTCTTTTACATTATAATTTTATTTTCTCTTGTTTAGAATTACTGTTGTTACTGTTACTCTTAATTACGATTCATACACTGATTGTGACTCGTATGACGTTGTCAATAGATGTAGGTGGTTCACCACTTTATAAAACTCTGTTCATGGTAATATATCTTCTTTGGTTGTTGTGTTCAACACTTAATAACATCTACTGTGAGAATATAATTGTTATATATTTTTTTTTTGTTTTTTTTTTCTCTATATCCATGAGACATAGTTTATAACGATTTTAAACGAGGGTCCAACAAAATGGTTCATAGATTTACTCCTATCGATATGATCTATATATATAATATATTTATTTTAATGTCTATGCATAGGACGAAATTGGTTTACCACGATTTATATATCTATATCTATATTATATATATAGCTATATACATAGACATATATAGAATATATATATGCCTATATATAGAGTTATATAAAAACTGTATTTATATTTAAATAAACCAATCATATGTTAGGGCCCAAGCCCTAACATTTTATTGCATTAGATACACAGCCGACGGCGGCCATGGGCGGCGGTGGCCGCTGTGACAGAGAAGCAGGGTTGGGGAGGCCGTAGAGCGGCGGGCCTGTGCAGGCCGCGGGAGGTATAAGGGGTTGGGGGGGGGAGATGTGGAGTGGGGCGGAGCCCCACCCACATTCCCACGACGTGGGGTGTGGGTGGGGTTCCGCCCCACTCCACACCTCCAAATGAAACAAAAAAACTGCGGTGGGGTTTTCTCCCCACCGCCCATTGTAAATAGCGACTGTGTTTTTTTTTTCTATCCGCGGCTTAAATTTTAACCGCCATTCTTATGTGCTATTCGTTGATTTCTCTCAACAATAATATATATATATATATATATATATATATATATATATATATATATTTATATATATATATATATATATATTCATATATATATATATTTATATTTATCAATGATTATATAATTAGATATATATATATATATATATTTCATATATATATATACATATATATATCTATTTTTATATTGATATTTATCAGTCAATCTCATATTTACTTTCAATTTCTCTATTATTCTAGAAAATGATAATTACTCAAAATATGAAATATATATATATATATCTATATATATATACATATATTTAAATTTATTTATATATAAAAATATTCTTATATGTGCTTAACTAATTCCTAAATTTCTCAATTTCACTACTTTACGCATTTTCTCCAAATCAACCTGTTATAAGAAATTGTCATGACAATTATATATATATATATATCCCAATTTTACTAAATTGATAGAAATGGTAACTAGCTATCCCCTTATTATAAGTATAAATTTTCCATTTTCATAAACATTTAAGACTTCGTAAATTTACAAACAGATTATATATTTACATGCTAGATTTCCTCTAAATTATCAGAATCCATGAGAATAACTCCAATATTTAAAACTGTCTTTTCCATTTTAACATTGAACTATAAAGAAAATTAGCATTTCAGTGAAGCAATTCCAAACTTTCAAATGTAACAACCCAGATTAAATTGCAAAAATGAACTTGTTCCTTTCAGTAATACTTGAAACACAAAAATTGCTATTGAACAAAGTTTGCAAACATCAACTTAAAATTTAAGCACATTCATATTACAGCTTCTCAATCATGAATACCAACTTCCCAGATATGAACTTTCTCCTCCCAAACAGTATACCACTAAAAACTTATGACAACCAATAAAAGTCCAATAATAACAAGATCAGGGAGGTGATTTTCTTCACTCCCAGAATATCATTAATTTACAACAATAACAAGAGAGGTGTTCTCTCTTCATCTCTATGAAATGAACCAGGCCTAATTCTCATGACAAGAAGATGAACTGTTTCTTCATAAATAGCCAACCAGAAGCTCCAAGAGAAAAACCTGCGTATCAAAGACAAACAAGAAGAAAAGACCACTCGTCTAGCTCTCCTCCCTACCGTAGACCCGCAAGAGGGTCACCCCCGAGCTAGGGAGACCATACTCACACCTGGGAACTCAAACACTCCACTTCACAACAGAAACAACAACAATCCCAAAGCACACATACACCCGTGGATATTTTACACAATACGGAAACTCAACTACAGTGAGTTTCATAAGGGGCAGGAGAGTGGACACACTCGACTCCAGAGTGTCACCCTGACAGATAAATGAACTAATATAAATTTCTCTTGGTCTCAACCAAGTGTGATCACAATTTGTAAGAAATCTGTATATGACTCTCAAGTCAAAAATACAGTCACAGATACATGCCCTCAAGGCTTTCAACATCCCAAAAGATGGAAACAAGTATGCACCCGAGGAGGATCTCTCCTCCCCTACCCCAAACTTGATGAGCATTTCTCCCAAGTGGGAGACGCTCTGTCAAACAACCCGACAAGAACCCACAGAAAACAAATTTAAACACATATTTCACACACATTTCATGCACATTTCAGTTCTACCAAAACAAAGGTAAAATTCAGACCAACCTTGCAAAGCCCTCCTGGGATGAAGTTGTTGCAGAGTCCACAGAGTTCACTTCCAACCTTAGCCACCAACTCCCTCTCCTTTCTCTATCTTCCAAACTAACTTCTCTATTTTTGGTAAGGCCAAAATGAAAGTTTTTCCCCAAAATTCAACTAACTCCCTCTCATCCCAAAATTTGAAAATAAATAACCCAAAATTCTCTTTCTTTCTAATTATGAGAAATGGGGAAGTGACACTTGTCACCTCCTCACCCTTCCCAAAAACCACTATTCTGTCCAGGTGGCTTATGTCACTCTCCATTGCCAAGGGTACTCCTTATTCCTCTCATGTGACTCCACTTTCTCATGGGAGAAATAAAAAAAGAGTTAAATGGAAACAAGACAGGTGACCCATGCCTCTTTCTCCTTTCTTCACATGGGTGTCCCCATAGTACATGGGGGAATCTTACTAAAGAAGAGGTGACTTTCACTAATGGATGGCATCTCTTATCTAGGGAAAAGTAGAGGGGATGGGTTGAGTGTTGGTACAACCCATCATGTCCCCTCCTACCTCCAATTTTCGCCACTTAACTTCAGGGGAAGGTTAAGTTGACTAGATGGAGGTTACTCAAGGGTTACCCATGTCAAATGGGCCCCTGGACCCATGGGGTAGAACCCAGGGTCAATTTTAACCCATACAAGACACCCCAGGTCAAGGTAAAGCACAAGAAAAAGGGCCTCATAATTTAAATAAAAAAAAATAGAAATTTCAAATTCAATCTCTTTACAACACTTACTTATAAAAAAATAATGTTACATGAGGGTAACCTAACCCACTCGACCATACGAAAGACCACATTACATCATGACATCAAACACAAAGAGATCTTGGTTCCTCGTGGAACCAGATCAGCTTAACAGGGAATAACAAATAACAAGGTGTGGAATGATCTCCGAAATCTGTGGTTTGATTAGTAGTCCCTGCACACTCAATTACAAGATCAGTAACCACATAAATTCATCATAGCCGAAGCAACTTAAATAACACATGCATTCTCATGCCCTAGTACAATTTAACATAAAAAATCATATTACAATTTTTCCATCATCACCTAATTCATTTTTCTGAAAAGTAACTTATCCAAACATCACCCAATTAGTTTTTCTGAAAACAGAATAAAGTTAAATAGTCTGACAAATTTCGGGAACTGCTATCCCACAAATATGAAAGTAACAATAACAGTACTGTAAATAGTCATAACAACAGTAGTAAAAAGGGCGGTCCTCACAGCTTTCCATCTGTAACTAAAGCATCAAAAGTGCCTTTGTAAGCACAAGAATAAACAATGTAAGATGTCATGTAAAATGCACAATTTGAACCTCCCAGGTTCATCAGCTGCTCATGCAGAGCATCACTTATTATCTGGCCCCATAGTGGCTTAATGTCTGAATACAGACACATCATGATTATCCCATACATCCAATCTCTGAAACTACTAGCATCAGGCTGGCCTGTTACCCTGTTTAGGAGTGTAATCATGTATTGGTACTCCTCACTAAAATCATACTTAAACATGTGCACAGGAAGTTTGGCTGCAGCAGGATATGTGCTGTTCTCAGCCCGCCATTGATACATGTTCTTCCTGGCTGATTTCTTGTTGGCCTCATACTCTTTTCCTGACTTCTTGAGGTCCACGCTCTTAACTTTACTGCCCAGTGGCAGTCCAAATGTCTGGGAGAGACCCTTGATGGAGAGGTCTGCATATATCCCCACATGCCTCACCACTTGCCTTGTTTGAGGATTATAATTCTGAGCACATTCTATGACCAGCTCTGGAGATTCCATGGAGTATGGAAAACTGGCAGCGTTCCACATCCCTGATACAAACACTGCATCCAACACTGGACTCTTATTATTTCCATCATTCAGCTTAGCTGACCAAGCCTCCAAATTGGTGCTTCCTTGATGGGTATCTGTAATTGCTCCATATTTAAACAAGACCCCCCTCTGAGAAGAGAACATGGGCTTACTGAATTCCTCTTCACACTTAACAAACTATTTGTCAACCGTGGATACCTGCAATTAACAAAATCCTATCTCACAACGAGCATACACATGCATGCATTTCACCATTGACTTCATAAATCACTATGTCTACTATATCACTTCAACATTACTTAATCATATGGGTGCATAAACCAGAACTTACATCATCATACCAGAACAGAACAACATGATGAGGGTTTCATTTACTTACCTAATTATGCAGATTTCTCTTTTATACTAGTAGATTACTAGCAACGTTCTTAATTCAGCTGATGATCACTTCCTTCCTTCTGTCTGTAAGCTCAAATCGTGCAACAATCACCTGTATGAGGATGCGGAAGCTGGTGCTCTGTAAAACAATTTTATCGCAAGGTAAATGTGAAAATGGCGGTTGAATTACCTTTTAACCTTGCAATTAGGGTAAATTTTGGGCAATTCTGACAAATCAGATCATATTCCTCGATTATTCGTGCGAAAACACAGGATCTCGCCAGGTGTTTCGTTGGGTTTCGGGGTCGGCGGGAACCACCTACCATGTCTGCGTGTATTAAATGATAATGGCAGCCACGGGAGTGGGGGGATATCCATATGACAGGATATCATGAGGGCAGGATGATATTCACAAATACTGGGTCGAGTTTCAATATCATCCTCCACCAAATTGGAATAGTTATTGCGAAAAGATTCGGGTGACAAAAGTACCCTTTGGTTATGTATGTTACCTCAAGAGGATATTTCGATGTATCAGGTGATGTTTCAAATATGATGATGACAAGACAAACTTACTTGTCTCTCTTTCAGAATATCAGGATGACGTCATCCTGATATATCGCTCTTAGTATCGGAAAGGCATCATGACGTCATCGTCATATTAGGCGAACATGATCATGTTTAGAAAATATCCTGTCGAGATGTGAATGTGATGATGATGTCATCATCAAGTTGGTTCCTTCATTTAATAGGCTTTGATGATGTCATCAGGATATTTGGTAAGGGTGATATTTTACGTTAGGGGGATATTAAGAAATATCGGGTTACATTCGAAAACATGACGCTTGCGATACAAAAGACCGCTTGATTGGAAGATTTAGTACCACTTAAAGTTGACATCCAGATATTTGAGCCGCATGATATATTAGGGATGTTTCAAATATGATGATGACGAGACAACATGAATGAGGTTATAAAATATGATCTTCCTCTTGTGAATATCAGGTTTGACCAAGACTTTGACTGTTCATAACTTTCACATCCTGAGGAATATCTGAGTGATGTAAAAGGCAAACCTACATGGAATTTAATGCTCTTTTAGAATATGAGGTCACAGACATGAAATGCGAATTTTGACAAACTAACCTCATATTGGGGACTATCATCCTGATCCTGCATGATCATGCACATGACTTACTTTTTACTAAACTGCCAAAAAGCGGACAACACAAGCCAAGCTGAAAAGTTGGGTCCCTATTTTGCCAAGTCAAAATGGGGCGTGTTGTGTAACCACACAATAGGACCCTAGGCAAACCATGTACCCTCCTATACCATCCTCTCTAGTGTCCACCCCCATCTAACCTGGAAGCCACGGGATCTCCTATCAGGGAAAACAACACCTCTGATCAAACCTGCTAATATAGCTGGTAGGGGCTCATAATACTCTGCCATGTCAGCCCAACTGATCTCCATACCCTCTAAGTCTGGGTCATCAAACACTCATCTACACTCAGCCAAACCATCTCCAGTCATTGACTCGTACTCTACCAAGTCACCCTGAATCGGTATCCAGAGAATCTGATGAACATTCTCCAAGGTCACCATCATCTCTCCTGTCCGCAAGTGAAACGTACCCATCTCACTGTGGTCTCTCTCACCTAGATCAGTCATTAGTCTGAGATTTTCTTGCATCTCAGGCATGAAGCAAACGTACCATAAACTGGTGGACCCGAGCACCAAGTGATCAGTCTTAGTTAGATAGGGCCTAAGTAGCTACATTAGAGGGAATCTCTCCCGCGACATCAATACATGATCTAGAATCTCCTACAAGAAATAACAAAGTGCGTTAAAAACACAACAACTAAGCTACAAATCTATCAATCAATCAAACTAGTTACTTATCTATCCTATCAGGGAACCTACGCTATCATCTCTTCTGAGATTCTATCAATGTCAAAGATGACCTATTAGTTGGCCAACATCGATCATGATGTTGACTTTGTCAAACCAGCTAAGTAATTTGACCACTTTTATTAGATGCACAACTCTATTTACCAGATGTGCAATTTTGTATCGAATACACTGAATCCCTTATCATTTGCACTTTTTTAGGCAAAAGCACCAAAATAGGAATCATTTGTGTGGTTTGACATCAAAAGCACATTTTCTTAACAGATGCACCTAAACCCTAATAATTTGCACGCTTCTATCCTATTTGAGTAGTTTTATAATGAATGCATGGGATTGCTGATTATATGTGCCTAAATACCTAGATGCACTGGAATCTTAATTGCATGTGCTACACTACTTATTATTTGCCAAAATTTTGCATATGCACTGATTTCGGGCTCGAATGCACCGAATCGGGGCATTTGCATAGTTTCTTGGCTTGTTTGCACTGAATCCCTGAATCTGTGCATTCAAAAATGTAATGTTTAACCTAGAATTTGTCTGCATTAAATGCAAAAATGACCAAGTTTGAAAGAGTACATACTGGGGGTCTATAGTCTGCTGGTCGCTTGAATCGCCAGATCCTCTCAAATCTTTGACTTGCTATCATAATTTGATCCATCTTTGCTAACTACTTTGCACTGCTACAACACTAGAGCTCCTAAAACCTTTCTACAAGAGACAAGTGTGCAAAATGACTAGGAGTGTGACCCCACATCCCTATTTATAGCCAAATGAACCCTAATTGGAGGTGTTTAACCTTGTGAGTGTGGGGCATGTTTTTCATCTATTTTCCTTTCTCCATCACTTGAACCTTTTACCCATAGAATGTGTCGTAAAATCTTGGATGTCGTGAGATTGTTCGTCCATCTTTTGCTAGTGTCATCCAACCCAACTAGTCTCCTGAGGGGTCATCCTACCATTATCAAATCTATACCAGGGGAAAACTGGGGCATGTATCATAGTCTAAAAATTTTTATTCTTTGAAACAACGTGATAAAACACATTGCATCAAAGAGGGGCAAAATGTATACACCTAAAAATGGCTTGAGTTGAATTAAATAAATATTTTAATAAATATTTTATTCTTATTCTTCTATCAATAAATAAATATCCTAATGTATTTATCTAATTCACATTCATCTTAATCTTCCAATAATTAAATAAAAATTGATTTATTTAATAAAATCATTTAAATTCCTCTAACATCTCATCTAATTAAATAATCCTAAATTATTTAATTAATCACAAGTTCCTCTATTCCAAGGTCCTAAATTCTATAATTCCACATCATCTCATCCATGTCATTCTTCCACCTCACCATGTTGCACACATAATTAAATATTTTAATATTTAATTAGCTAATTATCCTCACCCACATGTGTCCTATTGTTTATCAATCACCTCCAAGGACAAAGACACTTGTCTTTCTGATTCTAGTTCATCTCTCACATTCCAACAGATCAAGAGTCCTTCTTCCACAATCTCCTCAAAATCTTCCACTTTTAACTCATAGGTCATTTGTGAGCACAATGACATGTGGCTCATGGATCCACTTATTCCTCTACCTTGTAAACATAGTAGGAACATTTCCCATGATTATCTCCCTCAACTCCATCTCAACCATACACCTCCTAGATAATTCCTCCAGTCATGGACCTATTGACACTTGGACTTGGCCTCTCTTAAGCCTTTAAAAGAAAGGTCCTCACACCCATTTTGCATCCACTCAAGCATGTAATAATCTTATTCTATAGGAATTCCACCATAGTTTTCAAGTGTGCCTTTAGCCCCATTGCATTTGCATCTAGCTTTCATCATCCTCATCTCATTATAATCATCCATCATGGCTGCATATCATTATCCCCATCCTTCATCTTAGTTATTGCATTGTAGTATCATTGCATAATCCTCCACATAGCCATTCAATCTTTGTCATCTTAATAGCAAGGAAGTACAACTTCTAAGAGCTCCACAATCATACAAGATCAAATAAAGATAGGCAACAATGGAAGGCATGAGGTAAATATGGTTGCAAAGGTATTATCTTTTGTTTGCTTGCATTTGTCTCATTTTCATTGATGTTATTAAATGTTTAGATAGTTTCTATGCTAGTTTAGAAGTTCAATCACAACTATGATGGCACTTCTTCTATGTATCTACTCTCTAATACATGTAATGGTAACCTAGCTTTGTCTATTTCACCTTATGATTCCTCTCCCAAAGTTGTTCCCACTTGTGAGGACATTTTGGTGCAAGAAGATGAAATCATTGATACATTCTTTAACATCACCCTACTCTCCCTTCATTCCAATGCTATCTCTTTAGTGGATAAAGGGCCTCCTCTCAATAAGGATCCTCCATGGGTAGAGAATGGCTATTCATCTAATAATCACATGGTACATGAAGCTCCTAAGGTTAGTTTGATGGATCTTCCACCTTTGGTTGAATGTTCAAGTACCTTGGATATCTCTAAGGAAGTGAAGACCATGGATATCTCTACTTTGGTTGCAAATTCAAGCCCCTTAGACATCACTAATGATCCAGTCATCATCAACCTCCTTAACAAAACTATACCTTCTCTTAGTTTCAATGCTCTCCCTTCAAAAGCGGAAGCATTGGTGGATGAGGAAAGGTCTCTCACATTAAATCCTGTAGGGATAGATGTTGAGTGTAATCAAAATGAAAACAATGTTAATTCAATCTTCATTAATAGACTTATTCAACACATTAAGGGGATAATGGACAAGTATACTAATGTTACTAAAATGATTGTGCAAGGGGCACCTAATGCACCTCCTCACTTCAAACCTGCGATTATGGTTCAAGGTGATCCAAAATCACCTCAACCTCTAGGTTACATTCTAAATTATGCAATAAAAATCACTCAAAGAAATCAAGGTATTCACAATATGTCTGAACAACCATATTAAAATGTGGTTTCTCACACATACAATACACAAAACAATAATCAAAGTAAAGAACAATCAAACATTCTGATCAGTTTACCAACTTCTCAACCTATGATTCCTCAACCACCTCGCCTTACTTATAAAGGTGGTCAAGATTATAATCTTGTTAAGTAGCTTTTTGGTACTCCTTCTAGGATTTCTCTTTGGGAACTCATAAAAACATCACCTACATACCACAGAATGCTCAAAGAAGCTTTACAAAAGGTGGTTGTACCACCCACTATTAAGCCTAATGATGTAGCAGCTTTGTTATATTGTATGCATGTGATAAAAATGGATATTTTGTTTCAACAACATGAATTACTGTCAACTAAAGTTCAAAACCAACATGATCCTCTTCTAATCTTTGTCACAATAAAAAAATTTGATAAAGCAAGTTATGATTGACAATGGATATGTTGGAAATAAAGCAAATAACTGAGAGGGGGGGTGAATCAGTTATCTCTATTATCTTAACTTTATTTTCTTCTTTTATAATTTGTGCAGTATAGAAATATATAAGCATATATAATCATGAGAGCAGAAATAAAATCAACACACATAACACAAGGATTTTTACATGGAAAACCCTGTTAAGGGAAAAACCACGGGGTGACTAACCCAAGATTATATTCTCTGTTAAAAGAATAAGGACAAAATGACACTTGCCAATTAGGGCTCACTACCTGAGCACACTGCTCACAAGAGGCACACTGCCTACAAGAGACTCACTATCTACAAAACTTACACAAGGTAACCAGGTGTTTGAATTGATGAGAGGCATCTACAAATGCTAGAGTTCAGTTCCAGTTAGGCACAATATACTGATCTGATGCACTTCATTCTTCCTCTGCTCTAGTGTTGCTGCTCTGTCACATACTGGACTTGTATTTCTGCTTCCTCACTTATTTCTGCCTTTCTTCACACTTTATTTTATCATATCTATACACACACACTCTTTCATACTAGAATCCATCTGGTATATATATCCACACTAAGGATTTCAACAACTTTCTAGTCAACAACTAGAATACTCAAGATATTTACAAATTACTGATTTGTTAGTTGAATCCATACTTGAAATGTGATGCGTATCAAAATCATAGGCATTGAAGTCATCAATCATGTCGGCCAACAATGTATGATCCCTCAAATAGCTTGATCAACATCAATTTCTCATCCAGATTGAAGTTTGATACTCTGCTAGTCAGTTCTTCCTCAGTCTGCTCTGCTTGTCTAGAACCCAACACTCAGATGCTCATATCTTTTCCATGTTTTATCACAAGAGGCTTAATCATCGGAGGATCAATCTAACTTGCTGAGTTACACCATCTGAGAGATCTCGACTTGATTGTCAGATTTTGTTGCATGCTCTATTCTTGTTCAGCAAACCAAAACACTCTTCAATCTAACTTCTGGTATAGGCATACTATGTGTTGCGGATGTGTGGGATAGACTTTGTTGCCATCAATGACAACACTCATGAATCCATACAGTGTCTCTTGCCAACAGGATCAACTCTTAATGTTTGTGGTGTTGATTTGTTACATAAAATCAAGATTGATACTTCTTTAATCAAACTGGATAAGCATAACATTCGTGGCTTTGATAATGTTGGAATGCAATCCCTGGGAACCATAACTTGTAAAAGTTGGACCCATGACATTATCTAACCTTTTTCATGTCATGCCCGATGCACTTTCATATAACATCATTCTAGGTAGACTGTGGATTCATGTCATAGGGGTAGTTCTGTCTACCCTTCATTGATCAATAAAGTTTATTTACATAAATAAACTTCATACCATCAAAGCCGATCAAGAGTTGGAAATCTGTTTACATATTGAAACACAAAAACAAGTCATCAATCACAAGACTCAATAACTTAAAAGCTGACTCATCAATACCTCTTGCCATAGATAATGCTGTGCAAGATTCAACATCACCATTGAATGCACTTCTTGGTGATGATTGGGGTTCACTAGATTTTACTTCTTCCTTGATGGGGGAATATAAACTTAATAACCCTAATCTTGACACATAAAAACAATTACCGTGATCTTAACCAAGCAATCTTTGGAAATACCTAAGAAATCTAAAGTTTCTTTAGTAGAAAACAAAGAAAATACTCTTACTTACATTATAGAATACAAGGCTTATGAGGCTCCACCATCTTCTAAAGAGATGGACTCTCTCTTGTTAGAAAAAGTGTCTCAACCTTGCAACCTTGAAGGTTACTATTTTTCCTAGTTTTGGTCTTTTTGAGTACCCTTCATCTTGGAGAATGGTCGGGAACTTTCAAATTTTCCAAAAGTTTCTAAAAGAGCTAAAAATAGTGAGACTTACTATTTTTAGTAAGTCCTTCAATTGAGCTTGGATTGACCTAAAATTTTTTCCAGAAGATACGGAACAACTAAGTGAACATCTCGGGTGAGTTTTGTCGCAAGATCATATCTAGATCGCGAGATATTATAGTTTCTATTTTTTGAAACTGCTAGAAAAATGTTTTGAACTCAATTATCATAATTGAAACTTCTCTAAACGTCTCAAAAGTTGTCATAACTAGTGTAGTGGGTTATAGGGTGATAGATCTCTTCACAATTTTTCTGACGCATCAAACGGTTTGTCAATCAGACACCCGGATCAAAAGTTATTGCCTCTAGAAGTTGGACCTTCTATTTTTGGGAAATGTAAAAACATGTTGGACACATAAAAGAGCTATAAAGGGGAGAGTTACACATGTTGGTGTGTGGTTTGGCACATCACAAGGCATCTTTGATTGGAGAAAATTTGGGTGCCACTTTATCGGTGGTTTTGGCTCATGGTTTTGTAATTACTAGTAACAGTTTACTATATTGCATCTCCTATATATGAGGAGCTAGAGATGGAGGTTGTGTGTTAGAATCTTATAGATGTCAAATTACCTCCTAGATCTCTGGTTGGATATACTCCTGTAAAAGCTTACTCTGCAAGTATATTGTAATCTTCATGATTCCTAAATAATATATTGGGCGGCTTTGGAGTGTGGGATTTTTAATTTGAAAGGCTTTTCCCCACATATATCTTGTGTTATGAGTTTTGTGTTTGCATTTGGAAGTTGTTATTATCTTTCTGTTAATGTGCATCTTAATTTGTAACTGTAAAAGTAAAAATTTGCATAAGTCTTTCCTCAGTAGATCAGTGTAGGAAGCATTTCCGCATACCTAGCATCCTTTCAATTGGTATCAGACCCTGATCACCTTTGGTTCTAGTTGTTGGGTAGAAGGTTTTTTGAGCTAATCTTTGTTTGAGTGGGAGCTTGTGCAGAGGATTTTGAAATCTTTGTTGTAGGTAAGAGATGGCAAGCACATCTAGGAGGTTTGAGATAGAGAAGTTTAATGGCAGTAATTTTGAGTGGTGGAAACTCAAAATGGAGGACATGCTTGTAGATTAGGATTTGTGGGAAGCCGTATCTAGTACAAAACCAACGACAATGTCTCAAGAAGACTAGGATCTCAAAGATCGAAAAGATAAGGGTTTGATAAGACTTTGTTTAGCTGATTCAATGCTCCTGAATATCCATGAAGAGAAGACTACAAATGAACTTTGGAAGAAGCTTGGAGATGTTTATCAGGCTAAATCCCTGGTGAACAAGTTATTCCTATGAAATAAATTGTATCTCTAAGGATGGAAGATGGAGGATCTATCGCTGAACACTTGAATACATTTAATATGTTTGTTGCCCAGTTGACTTTTGTTGGTGTGAAGATGGAGGAGGATCAACGTATGACATTACTGTGTTCCTTACCAAATTCATGGGACCACCTTGTTATGGCCATTGGGAGTACCAGTACCACCTTCAAGATAGATGAAGTGGTTTCTTCATTGTTGTCTGATGAGATGCGAAGAAAGTCTTCCGAATCAGCTAAGGAGGCTCTTGCAGTTCATGGTAGATCTAGAGAGAAGGGAAAGAAAAAGGATAAGAAGAAAGAAGAAAAAGGAAGATCCAAATCTTGTGGGAGATCTAAGTCTCCCCAAAAGTCCATGGCCCTGTGTTGGAACTGTGGAAAACCTGGTCACTTCCACAAGGAGTGCAAGGAGGAGAAAAAGAAAAAGAAGAAGAATTGTGATTTAGATTCTGACAAGTCCTCTCAGTATGAAGGAGAAGCATTTGTCGCTTCATTGGCAATGCATGCATCTAAGGATGTGTGGCTTATTGAGTCTGGTGCATCTTTTCACATGACCTCGCATCAGGATTGGTTTTCAAAGTATGAAGAATACAATGGTGAAAAGGTGTACTTGGGTGATGATTCTCACCTAGATATTGTTGGCTGTGGAAGAGTCTTGATTCGATTCCTTGATGGATGAGTAAATGGAATCAATGGTGTTCTGCATATCCCTAGATTGACACGGAGCCTTCTTTCTGTAAGTAAATTGAATGATGTGGGTGTGCAGGTTGTTTTCTCAAATGGAGAATGCAAGATGACTAGAGGATCTATGGTGTTGGCTAAGGATGGTCGGATTGGCACTCTTTTTTAGCTTGATGCATGCATAGTTCAGTGCAATAGTGCCTCTGTTTCGAAGAAGAGAGCTTTAGAGTCTTCATCCTCACCATTGGAACCAACTAGCGAAGAAGATTGTTGCATCTACTTCCGATGGTCGTGCTTTCTAGGTACCTAAGGGTGCTCATTCTATGGAGATGAAACTTCCAGCTGAGAAAACAATGTTATGGCACCAAAAGATTGGTCACATTGGTGAAAAGGGTTTCAAGACCCTAAAGAATAAAAATCTTGTTGAGGGTATGAATGAATGTAACCTTGAGTTCAATTTCTATGAACATTGCATTTATGGAAATCAAAACTGTGTTTAGTTTTATTCCAGTTCTTACAAATCTTTTAAGGTGTTGGACTTGATTCATTTTGATGTGTTTGGTCCTGTTAATGTTCCTTCAATTTCAAAATCTATTTACTTTGTTTCATTCATTGACAATTATAGTAGAAGGACATGGGTGTATTTCCTTAGAAGTAAATATGAAGTCTTTAATATAATCAAAGAATTTAAATCTCTTGTAGAGAATCAAAGGGATAGAAAGATTAAGTGTTTGAGAATTGAAAACTGTGGTGAGTTTTGTTCAGTAGATTTTGACAAGTTCTGTAAAGAACATGGGATTAAGAGGCCCAAGACTATTGATAACTGAGAGGGGGGGTGAATCAGTTATCTTAATTACTTCTACTTTCTGATCTTAACAATTAATGCAGCATTAAATCATATAAGCAAACATAACCATGAAATGGAAATAACATCAATACACATGACACAATGATTTTGACGTGGAAAACCCTGTTAAGGGAAAAAACCATGGGGTGATTAACCCAAGATTGTATTCTCTATTAGAAGAATAAGATAGTACAAAAATGGCACTTGCCAATTAGGGCTCACTACCCGAGCACACTGCTCACAAGAGGCTCTCTACCTACAATAGTTTATACAAGGAAACTAGATACTTGAACTGATGAGAAGTATCCACATATGCTAAGGTTCAGTTCCAGTTAGGTTCAATACACTAATTTGTTGCACTTCATTCTTTCTCGTCTTTGGTGCTGCTATCCTGTCACATACCAGACCTACCTTACTACTCTTCTACTTTTCTTTGCACACCACAACACACAACACACCTTCATACTAAGATCAATCTAGCATATATATCCGCACCAAGGATTTCATCCACTTTCTAGTCGGCATCCAGAATACTTACTATTTTCCCAAACTCTTGGTCTGTTGGCTGTGTTGGTTTTTCTTCTGAATCAGCATCAGGGTTTGCCAGTTCCTATGCATGTGCAGATTCAGCCAACTAATACAGGAGGTTGCGTGAGCTCCTCCCCTTCACTTCTGGTTCTGCCTCACCAAGGGGGATATCCCTATAACTTAAGATGTAACCTTGACTACTCAACAACACAATGATTTAGCTTGACAGCAACAGGCAGAATACTCTCATGTATGGACCAAGATCTGTATGATAAATCACAAGGTGGGCAACGTTCTTGGACATATATGTCTGGTTGGGTATGAGAGCATGCAGGGGTTTTCCTACTCCTAATCCTACAACTAACAGGTGGAAGTGATGAAATGGGGACATAATGTTTGGGATGCAAGACAAGGGGTTTTGGCTCATAACTACTGATCCAGGAGCAGACTGGTGCCTATCCATTGGGCAAGGAGTCAACTAGACGTATACAACAGATGGTTTGTAACTTTCACTCAAGTTTCAGGGGGTTGGACTGATGCTTGCCTTACAAACATCACCCAAGAATGGGTATCTAACTGCATCTACTTACAAATATCCCTGTTGACATGCAACCAGATTCAAAAGAAAGAGAATAACATGCAGCAAATGGAGACAAGCAGATAGACACATGCAATAAGCATTTTTCATATAACATTAACACTGAAACTAAAAATATGTGCAAAATACATTCATGTTGCAACTCATAAACTCCAAAATGGGATAAAATAGCCAAGATCATGCCCTGTCCTTCATTATTTACACAAAAATGCCTCAAGCCTTCAACAACCTTCAAATGAGCAACACAACCTGCTATATACAGCAAGGAAGGTTCCCAACATTAATTACATGGCAAAAGTCAAAATTCGCCAGATACACAATATCAGAAAAATGGTGCTCAACGCATTGAATGTGGCAGGTAGAAGAGGGGATAGAAGAGGTTCTCGAGCCATGAGCTGCCAGCTAGGGTCTTCATTCATAATCGAGTAGCCACACCTTTTGTATCATCACCCATTGATGGCTCAACCACCCGCGGCCCACCTGGAAACCGTCGCAACACTAAAAAAAACCTCCCGCCAAAACATGCTTTACTGAAGTTTTCAAATGTGTAGGGAGATTAATCCCACATGCAAGGTACGAAAACCACTTCAGCACTTTAAAAACATGGCCGCAAGCAAAATAGGTGTCGAGCGCTTTTGCCACACTCGACACATGCCTTTCTCTCCAAAAGCCCATCGGCCAAACTTCTACCATCGGCTCACCCCAAAAAACTCTCGCTGACCTCAGTTGTCTCACCGATCATCGCACTACACTCCCATCCATCGGCCAGAGATAGACCATCGGCCAGGCACAAATCTCCTTTGCCGATGCCTATGGTCTCGCCGACCGCGAACTCCACATTCTCTTCATCGATGTGACCAACACCATCGGCCAACATGAAATTCCTCCTGCCGATCTCAATAGTCACACTGATGCCTTCAAAAATCCTAATGACATCATCATCATGTCCTACCTACTACACACCTCCAAATATCTGGATGACGTCATTGTCATATTCACAACATTGGGGGATCTCCATAAAATGACTTAGTGTTAGCAATATGACC
This sequence comes from Cunninghamia lanceolata, assembly GCA_027924645.1. Classification (NCBI taxonomy): domain Eukaryota; kingdom Viridiplantae; phylum Streptophyta; class Pinopsida; order Cupressales; family Cupressaceae; genus Cunninghamia; species Cunninghamia lanceolata. Next base: position 30,618,418 of record BSBN01000193.1, read on the forward strand.
CTCCAGACCTTGATGACGTCACCACCATATCGGCATCAGGATGATATTCGAAAGATGACCGGATATTTGGAAATATCATCCTGATGCACAAATATCATGCTGCATTGTAGCTCCATGAAACATCAGGGTGATGTTAGATCATACCTGATATTTGGAAATATCACCCCGCAGTAGACAATGCATGAAGCCAACAGGCGGATATATCCCTTTGGAAATATCATGATGCAGACAGGCAAAAAAGTGGATATCACCCTAATGTTCAAATATGATGACCCCGATGAATATCGGGTCATGCTTAGGACTTTGCAGCAACATCATCAGGATGATGACCGGAAACATGATGATGATGACCTCCTCCTCGAAGAAAATATGATGCTGCAGTTGAAAAATGCTGAGGAGGCCCAGAGACTTAGAATATATTTTGGATTTTTTGGGAAGGTGCCTACATGAAAATTGCTAAATTAACTGACAGTCAATTCAAGCACCAATAGTGGCTCTATCTGGGGATGTGTAGGTGCAAGACTGCAGCGAGAACCCCAGATCTCTGGGATGCAGACCAGTCCCTTATCCATCGGGCAGAGAGTCAAATACTGCACTGACCTGCATCACCAAACACACTTTATGGCCTAAGGCCACCAAGAAAAGAAAAATCTGTATCTCCCTTTGTCAAACACTTTGTTTTCATCTGCATACATTGGATCAAGCCTGGAGATATTGTCGTGACCTTCCCACAAACAAACCTTGTCATCTGCACATTCAACCCTCAGACTTGGCTTGTCATTGTCATCCCTGTACAGATAACCTTCAGCATCCGGCAACAAGTGGATGCAGAATGTATCAGGCAATGCACACTCACATGGTATAGAACACAGGTTATCATCACCATGCATTACAAAATGATTTCCTAGCTGGACTGAAAATAAGAAACATTCAGAGTCCACCACACAGCTAGGAAGATCAGGGCTCATTGTATCATATGCTGGCACTTCAAAAGAAAAGCCTTCAAATTCACAATTGTGCACATCATGCACACAACCATCGGGTACACCAAGCTGGAAAAGATCAGGCTCTGGTACCTCTTTCAAATCAGGCACATTTTTACAATCACTTACCTGATGTATGTTGCTCTCTCTTTCATTAGGATGAGAAACAGAATCCAAGTCAAAAACAGTGTCAAGATCCTCACCATACTCAGACAGATCCTCATCACCATATGTGTCATAAATGGGTGACCTAGGTGCATCAGTTTCATCATAGTATGCCATTTGTTCATGGGCAGCAGAGCATGCATCTTCATCACCAATGGATTCTCTCTGTGGAGGAGTATTAGCCTGTATGCTTATTTCTTCTCTATCTTGAGCACAATACTCACAATTATCTCCACAGGTCCATTCCAAAAGTTGCTCATTGTTGTCCACAACCTCGTTATTGTTTTCATGGTCAGATGCCTCATCATTGCAATGGGAATCCTCACTAGTCCTTTCACTAGCACGTTCAATATTCATCTTTTCATCTTCACACGATGCCTTAATTACTTGGTCATTTGCAGCTTCACAACTATTATTCACACCAAGGCCTCGGGACAGGGATATCAACAGGCGCCCATTTCTAAATTTTTCTATATTTTTGGCGAACTTGTATGCCATCTGCATACTTGTCACCTTGAAATCCCTCAGTATTGCACTAGAGCCCTCCTCAAAAGCCTCAAAATATATGCCAACACAGGCTGAAATATCAGGTCTGAAGACTTCTGGGATCTGTGAAAGGGCTACTGCAAACCTCTGACTGAAATCAATACATAGCTCTTTATCTTGTTTTTTGATTTTCATCAATTCTGCAACAAGATTAGCAGGTTCTTTTGCAAATTCTTTTTTGAAACAGTCAGCAAGCTCATCCCAACAGGCAAAGAATCTCTTTGGAAAGCTCAAATACCAGTCTTTTGCTTTTGCATCAAAGGACCTAACAAAAAACCTCATCCACATATCCTCATCTCTGAATGAATATTTTCCCATGAACTCATAAAAATTTTGGATATGTGCATTCCCATCACATACACTGTGACCACCAAATCTAGGCATCTGACAGTATATCCTAGCAGGCATAGTTTCTACTTTATAATCAACCCATGACAAATCCAGTTGGTCATACAAAGGATCAAAAGGGCTGAGAAGAGGTTTAGCCTTCTGACTGGCAGACATAACAGGGTTATTGCTTTTTAACTGGGCCTGCTCAGCCTCTAAGAATATCAACCTATTTTTTATCTCTTCTATTCTTTTCTCCAACATTTCACCACTGAGTACGGGATAATTCATACTTGGATTCATAAAAAACTTACTCTTAGACATCCTTTGTCTGCCTAAGACCTATAACCTCCCCTGGCATCTAACCTATGCAGCAAAATAGTAAATATATAAAGGGGAAGGAACAAGGTACCTTTTCTCATACAGATGCAGAAATATGAACAACACATTTTTGTCACGTCACATACATCCATCTTTCATGTGTATTTAGATCTTTTGCAGAGTCGCCACCTCTCTAGAGAGGACAAAATTTTCAATAGCTGAAAGCTACTTTTCCAGGTTCATTCCACCAGTAGAGCATCATTTTGTTGGTGACTCAGATGGGTCACAAATATATCATTTCTTTTATCAGTCCATCCCCAGCGGAGTCGCCATTTTGTTGGTTTTTCTTCTGAATCAGCATCAGGGTTTGCCAGTTCCTATGCATGTGCAGATTCAACCAACTAATACAGGAGGTTGCATGAGCTCCTCCCCTTCACTTCTGGTTCTGCCGCACCAAGGGGGGTATCCCTATAACTTAAGATGTAACCTTGACTAGCTCAACAACACAATGATTTAGCTTGACAGCAACAGGCAGAATACTCTCATGTATGGACCAAGATCTATATGATAGATCACAAGGTGGGCAACGTTCTTGGACATATATGTCTGGTTGGGTATGAGAGCATGCAAGGGTTTTCCTACTCCTAATCCTACAACTAACAGGTGGAAGTGATGAAATGGGCGGACATAATGTTTGGGATGCAAGACAAGGGGTTTTGGCTCATAACTACTGATCCAGGAGCAGACTGGTGCCTATCCATTGGGCAAGGAGTCAACTAGACGTATACAACAGATGGTTTGCAACTTTCACTCAAGTTTCAGGGGGTTGGACTGATGCTTGCCTTACAAACATCACCCAAGAATGGGTATCTAACTGCCTCTACTTATAGATATCCCTGTTGACATGCAACCAGATTCAAAAGAAAGAGAATAACATGCAGCAAATGGAGACAAGCAGATAGACACATGCAATAAGCATTTTTCATAAAACATTAACACTGAAACTGAAAATATGTGCAAAATACATTCATGTTGCAACTCATAAACTCCAAAATGGGATAAAATAGCCAAGATCATGCCCTGTCCTTCATTATTTACACAAAAATGCCTCAGGCCTTCAATAACCTTCAAATGAGCAACACAACCTGCTATATACAGCAAGGAAGGTTCCCAACATTAATTACATGGCAAAAGTCAAAATTCACTAGATACACAGTATCAGAAAAATGGCGCTCAACGCATTGAATGCGGCAGGTAGAAGAGGGGATAGAAGAGGTTCTCGAGCCATGAGCCACCAGCTAGGGTCTTCATTCATAATCGAGCAGCCACACCTTTTGTACCATCACCCATTGATGGCTCAACCACCTACGGCCCACCTGGAAACCGTCGTAGCACTAAAAAAAAACCTCCCGCCAAAACATGCTTTACTGAAGTTTTCAAATGTGCAGGGAGATTAATCCCACATGCAAGGTGCGAAAACCACTTCAGCACTTTAAAAACATGGCCGCAAGCAAAATAGGTGTCGAGCGCTTTTTCCACACTCGACACATGCCTTTCTCTCCAAAAGCACATCGGCCAAACTTCTACCATCGGCTCACCCCAAAAAACTCTCGCTGACCTCAGTTGTCTTGCCAATCATCGCACTACACTCCCATCCATCGGCCAGAGATAGACCATCGGCCAGGCACAAATCTCCTTTGCCGATGCTTATGGTCTCGCCAACTGCGAACTCCACATTCTCTTCATCGGTGTGACCAACACCATCGGCCAACATGAAATTCCTCCTGCCAATCTCAACAGTCACACCGATGCCTTCAAAAATTCTGATGATGTCATCATCATGTCCTGCCTACTGCACACCTCCAAATATCTGGATGACATCATCGTCATATTCACAACATCGGGGGATCTCCATAAAATGACTTAGTGTTAGCAATATGACCCTCCAGACCTTGATGACGTCACCACCATATCGGCATCAGGATGATATTCGGAAGATGACCGAATATTTGGAAATATCATCCTGATGCACAAATATCATGCTACACTATAGCTCCACGAAACATCAGGGTGATGTTAGATCATACCTGATATTTGGAAATATCACCCCGCAGTAGACAATGCATGAAGCTGACAGGCGGATATCTCCCTTTGGAAATATCATCATGTAGACAGGCAGAAAAGCGGATATCACCCTGATGTTCAAATATGATGACCCTGATGAATATCGGGTCATGCTTAGGACTTTGCAGCAACATCATCAGGATGATGATGACCTCCTCGAAGAAAATATGATGCTGTAGTTGAAAAATGTTGAGGAGGCCCAGAGACTTAGAATATATTTTGGATTTTTTGGGAAGGTGCCTGCATGAAAATTACTAAATTAACTGACAGTCAATTCAGGCACCAACAGGCTGGATCCTTGCTTATCAAGTGATGCGTATCAAAGAGATGCTTATAGAAGTCATCAATCATGTTGGCCAATCATGAATGATACCTTAAGAAACTTGATCACAAACAATAGCTCATCCGGATTAAGATCTAATGCTCTGCCGGTCAGTTTTTCCTTTGTCAACTCTGCCAAACAGGAGCCCAACACTTAGGTGCTCATATCTTTTCACTCTTTCATCACCGGAGGCTCAATCTCTGGAATGTATTAGTCAAGGTACACCTCTTGACTTCCCCAAGTCTGCACTTTACTAAGATACTTCATCTAAGAGATCCGGACCTGACTATTGGACCTTGCCACATGCTCTGTTCTTGCTTACCGGACCATAACACTCTTCAATCTGACTTCCGGTATAGGCACACCATGTCCTATGGATGTGTGGGATGAACTTTGTTGCCATCAATGACAACAATCATGAAGCTACAATGTGTCTCTTGCCAACAATCTCCCCCTTTGGCATTGATGGCAACACTTAGTGAAAAATGATTAAGTGTCATACTACACTCCCCCTTAGCTGCTGCTCTGTTCTAATGTACACTTTAGCGGAGCTCGCCCTTAGCTAGATTCCATATTTTTCACTGTTCCTCACTCCCCCTTTGACATCAATGGCAAAGGGTAGGGTCCGCACACCAAAATTTCCCAAAAACAAATCTATACTTGGCCGAAAAAACATATATACATGTTTTACTTACATCTACTTAACTATATCTACAAAAGTGGTTTTCAACTGTACTACTTCTGTTACCCAACTCCTCTTCATCCTATCCAAAATTGAGATGTGACAACTCAACAGGAATGCAAAAGCTTCTGCCCTCTTAAGATCTGTCAGATCATTGGTCTGGGTTGTGGTTTGAGCATCAGTTAGAGCTTCATGCATAGCCTCTAACTTAGGGATAATGATCCCTCTAAGTTCACCCATCTGGCTTATTATGTTCTTCCTTTCCTTCTCAATTTTCTTTATTGCATTTGTGACTGCAATAGTCTGACACTCTTGATTTACTATGGAAGAGGAGAGAGGATCAAAACTTTGAGACAAACTTAGCACTTTGTCCTCTTGCTCTTTTACTTTCTTCTCAATATCATTGGTCACTTTAAACCAGGATAAACAAAATTTATAGATATCTCTGCCATCTTTGAGAGCATTTTCTAAGCTCTTTATTCCAATATCCATAACTCTCCTATCATTTTTTATTAGACCCTACACTTCGGAGAATCTTTTTCCCAAAAACTCCTTCTGGACCATTTCTTCAGCTGACTTCTCCTAAGAATCAAAATGTGTGCTAATTGAATTGATAAGAGTTTTTAAGTTACCGGATGTGGAGGCTGAAGAATCCTTTTGAAAGGATGCCATGATTTTCTCTAATGCACCGGATGCAATCTCAATTAGCTCACAATCTTTTATGTGAGATTTCAAAATTTTTTCTTTTGCCTTTGCTGAAGTAAAGGATGCTAGCTTCATGGTTTGAACTGGGGAGAGGGAGTCAAAATTGAATGGTCCTTGAAGAAGTTCTGGTTCATCAAATTCCATTATTTCTTTGGTTAAGAAATCTTTTACTGCATCTGCTATGTCTCTTTCCAGAGATAGAATTTTCTCCACTTCTACAGCCTTACTACTATCATCTGTGGCCTTCTTTGTTGGAGTTTTCTCTCCTTCTGCAGCCTTACCACTATCATCTTCTTTTTCTTTCTCCTCTACTTCTTGATTGATCTTCTCTTCTACTCTTTCTTCCACTTCTTCTTTTTCCTCTAATCTTTCTTCTTCTTTAGATCCAGAGACTACTGGGGAATTCAGATGAGAGATATTTTCTTCTTCTTGGACTTCTTCCTCCGGAATAGAGGAATTGTGGTCCTTGGACTTCTCCTCACCTATCTCCTTGTTTCTTCTGTAGTATTTTCAGTAGGATCTTTCTTTGATGCACTTTGCCCTTCAACATTAGAAGATTCATCACTTATGTCCTCTATAATGGGAATGTTGAATCTTTTGTATGCATTCCGGAGGATCTCTTTTGTCTCTTTTGCTACTTTGTCAGTTTCTCTGACCATAAGCTGATTCATCCTAGCTTTGCTCCAGAACTCATCCTTGCAATCTTTGAAGATCATATTCATTTGCTTCAGAGTGATTGAAGGATATAACTGAATAGGTATATGTTCTCAGATCTCAAGATCCTTTGCCTTAGCATTATTCTTCGTTATTTCTAATTCCTTCTCTAGGCTTTTGGGAATGAGATATATGATTTCAATAAAAGCCTTATTGTAGATATTTAGATACCTGACTGTAGCTTCTTGCAGGATCTTCTGGTCAACTTGATTGTACTCATCATAGAACTCAGTCATTGGTTTTAGGTTCCCATCCACAGTAACTGATTTGATGATATCATTAATGCAAAGAGTGGGCTTTTCAACAAATTCCTCTACCTTCTCTTCCTTGTCTTGACCGGTAGAGGGTTCACCAGATGTTTTCTTCTTCTTCTTCATTTTCTTGACCTCTTCATCAGATTCAGTCTCTTCATCATCCTTTTGACTGGCATAAGATCTTGTGGCCTTTGTCTTAGTTCTCTTCTCTCCTTTACCGGATGATTTTGCTTTCGGTTTTGATGCCTTTGAGCTCTTAGTAGTGGCAGATGCAGAGCTTTTAGAGGATCTGGTCCAGGAGGGGGCTTCTACCAGAGCACTTTCTTTTTCTGCCTCTTCCTTTTCTTTTTCTGTCCTTTCCATTTTTTCTCTATGTGCATCAAGTGCCTCTTTTGAGATGCCATACCTTTTGGCAACATTCTCTACTTCTTTTCTCACTTTTCTCTTCATCTCCAGTTGTCTTAGTTCCACATGAATCTTTATACTCAATTCTTCAAAGGTTCCAAACCTTTCTGCCTTGGGATCCTTGGGCTGACTTAGCATGTGCTGAACATGCAGCTCTACAATTTTCTCATCCACTTCATACCCCATTGGCATGATCCACACTATTCTTGGCTCTACAGGCTCCATTAGGCACTGATCAGTTTCTACCATAAAGCACACTGTATCTTTGTACTTTTCAACTAGAGATTGGGGGATTCTTTCTCTAGCTTGCATCATGCATTGGAAGTTTTTGAAGTAGCCCCATAGCACTGTGTTTTGTGCCTTCGCATCACCAAGCCCATGCAAGTAATCTCTAATCTGAATTGCAACCGATCTATTATTTTGCCATACCCATCCATTGGATCTAGGTAGCTTATTCATGTAGTAAAAGAATAGGCAGAGTATCAAACCACCGTATTTGAAAGAATTCTTCTTATCCTTCTTTATCTTCTATAGATTCTCCAAAAGTTGGTTCAGAAGGAGCTCACAAAGATCATAGTCTGCATTCTTCCTCAACATTTCATAAGCAGTATATACAGTAGTTCTGGATACTGAATTCTCCCTGCTGGAGTGATATATCTTATATCCAATTATCATTGATGCAAACTTGATATCCAGATTTGTGATATCCTTAATTGTCATTGCTCTTTTATAAAATTTTGATCTGGTAGCCTCACTTACAATTTGGTTTTTGACAGATTTGAGAGTAGGCATCCCACCGGTTGACTGTAATCCAGTTACTACCCTAATGGCATCCTTAGTGATCTTAAATGGCCTGTTCAACCACATGAAGTTGTCATGCATTCTGCTCAAAATATACCGGACCCATTCATCTTCCAGAAAATAGGGGAAATGAATGCACTGTGCAAAATGTTTGTCTCGGATAGCCTTATACTGAAGTTTGAGATCAAAAGAGTCGTCTATTAACCGATTGTGATAGATATCTGACAGCTTGGATTCTCCAAACTCTTCAATGTTCACATGAATGTATGCCCTAACGTCTTCAACATGTAGAACCCCATGCGGAATGCTAGAAAATGCACCTAAAGGATCCCCTTCTAGAGATTTGTAGGGATGTTTCTTAAATTTAGGGCATGGCCTATCATAAATCTTCACAACATTCAGAGTAGTCATCTTTAAAGATTCAGAGAAAGAATGAAAAATACCTCTTATGCCTTTTAGGGTTCATGGAATGAGTCGAAGAGATCACCAGCTAATTTGAATTCTACGAATGATCCTTGAGAGAGATGAGGCAAGCTTGTTTGCAGAGCTCTTCTTGTCTATTTCACTAATGCAAATGTGCAAATGAAGAGTAAATGAACCCTTTTATCACTGAGCAAACCCTAATTTCACATTGCAATAAATACGCAACTCAAGTCATTTCAGTTGCCTTGTTCTCCTTGTTTTGAGGAAGATCTGTTTCTAGATCACTGAGATATGCTTCGAATTATACTTGGTGATTATTGACAATCTATCTTTCTTTCCTCAATCATTTAATCTATCCGTAGATCAAGATTCCTCAATTTTGAATCAAACCAGATCTAACTGCAAAGACCTGCTTCTTATAGGATGACTATAAAACTAGATCTATCTTGGAAGATTAAACTCTTCAAACCTTCTTGCAGATCTTTCATATCTTTACCAAACCTTCTTTATATGTTTCTCTAAGAATCCTTTAATCTGCAACCTTTTATGTGCCAATTTTGGGCACCTAATGACTGGCTGGGGGAAAATGTTTTTCTTTTGTTACTCCCCCTGAGCCAGAGGTCATCTATTTAGTTTCTAGAAGGAATATCAGCACCAGATTCTAGTGCGGATCCATCCTCAACATTTTCTATACTCCTCTTTACCCAAATCTTGTTCATCTCCCTTTGAATTTCATCCGCATTCATTTTTCCTTTTCTGTTGTCTTGGTTTTGATTATGATGTACCGGACCCTTATTGTTCTGATTCTTACTTCTGCAAAATTTGGCAATATGACCAGATCTATTGCAATTGTAGCAGACAACATTTCTTTGAATATTGACTGATATCCTCTTGATCTACACTAATTAGCCATAAGCATCTTCTATTGAATGAACTGTTTGTTTGTATATTTCTACACTCATGAGATTTGTGACCATACCTTTTGCAATTGAAACACTATTCGGAGAAGGATGAATTAGTTTGGTTCATTCTTTTTCTACACTAATTTGCTTTATGACCAAAATTATTGCAGTTGTGGCAGTATCCATTGAAGGATGGATATCTTTGAGCATTGGGTTGCCTTACCGGAGGTCTTCTAGGCCTGTTTATTGGATTTTTTGATCTAGAGTTCTTCTGACCGAATCCAGAGCTTTCACCTTTCTCATACCCTAAGCCTTGCTTGTCATCTACCCTCTTTTAGCTTTGAAGAAGAACTTCAAGTTGGGTAGAGCTTATCTTGAATTTCTCTTTGTATTCATTTGCTGTTTGAAGATCCTTTTTCAAAGTGTCAATCTGATTCTCAAGTTGGTCTTCATTATCCCTAGCTTCTTCAAGATCAGATTCAAGATGTTTGATTATTCTATCCATTTTGTGGTAGTCTTCTGATTTCTCTTTGAGAGTTTGTCTTAGATCATCTTCAATTTTCCTTTTCTCTTCATTTTCTTCGTTAAATTTCATAACTCCTGATTCCATTTCATGTCTTACCATAATGACCTCTTTTGATAACTTTTCACATAACTTGGTTTTCTCCTTCAGATCTTCATTTGTATTATTGTCTTCACCTTGACTTGCCAATTGCTGAAGTAGATCCTTTCTCTTTTTCATAGAGATACTCAGTTTTCCTTTTATTTCATTTATGAAATCATCAGCCTGTTTGAATCTTTCCTTCAGTTCATTAGCTTCAGAGTTGGATTGCTCAAGATCATCTAGGGTAGACTGAAGTTGTTCCCTCATACCATACACATCCATTTGAATTCCCAGATCTTCCTCAAGCTGTTAGGCTCTGTTTGGAGGAACTTAGCTCTGATACCAATTATTGATAATTAAGAGGGGGGGTTAATCAGTTATCTTAATTACTTCTACTTTATGATCTTCCTTAACAATTAATGCAACATTAAATCATATAAGCAAACATAACCATGAAATGGAAATAACATCAATACACATGACACAATGATTTTGACGTGGAAAACCCTGTTAAGGGAAAAAACCATGGGGTGATTAACCCAAGATTGTATTCTCTGTTAGAAGAATAAGATAGTATAAAAATGGCACTTGCCAATTAGGGCTCACTGCTTGAGCACACTGCTCACAAGAGGCTCACTGCCTAGAATAGTTTATACAAGGAAACTAGATACTTGAACTAATGAGAAGCATCCACATATGCTGAGGTTCAGTTCTGGTTAGGTTCAATACATTGATCTGCTACACTTCATTCTTTCTCTTCTTTGGTGCTACTGTCCTGTCACATACCAGACCTGCCTTACTACTCTTCTACTTTTCTTCGCACACCACAACACACAACACACCTTCATACCAAGATCAATCTGGCATATATATCTGCACCAAGGATTTCATCCACTTTCTAGTTAGCATCCAGAATACTTACTATTTTCCCAAACTCTTCGTCTGTCAGCTGAATCCTTGCTTAACAAGTGATGCATATCAAAGAGATGCTTATAGAAGTCATCAATCATGTCAGCCAATCATGAATGATACCTTAAGAAACTTGATCACAAACAATAGCTCATCTGGATTAAGATCTGATGCTCTACCGGTTAGTTCTTCCTCTGTCAACTCTGCCAAACAGGAGCCCAACACTTAGGTGCTCATATCTTTTCACTCTTTCATCATCGGAGGCTCAATCTCTAGAATGTATTAATCAAGGTACACCTCTTGACTTCCCCAAGCCTGCACTTTACTAAGATACTTCCTCTAAGAGATCCAGACCTGACTGTTGGACCTTGCCACATGCTCTATTCTTGCTTACCGGACCATAACACTCTTCAATCTGACTTCCAGTATAGGCACACCATGTCCTGCAGATGTGTGGGATGAACTTTGTTGCCATCAATGACAACAATCATGAAGCTACAATGTGTCTCTTACCAACAAAGATAGCTCTGTATACCCTTCAATAGAATGGAGTTGTAGAGAGGATGAATATAACATTGATGGAGAGGACAAGGAGTATGCTAATAGGAGCTAGTCTTGAACAAAAGTTTTGGGCTGAAGCTGTTGCTATCACTTGTTACCTAGTTAACAGGTCTCCTACATCAAGGCTCATTGATAAGACACCTATGGAGGTATGGTCTGATAAAAATCCTTCATTAAGACACATTTGAGTATTTGGTTGTGAGGCATATGCACACGTGCCTAAGGAGAATAGATCTAAGTTGGAGAATAAGGCTGTAAAGTGTATTTTCATTAGTTATGGCATCGGTGTGAAAGGGTACAAGCTTTGGGATCTAGTAGTTGAGAGAGTTTTGTATAGCAGAAGCGTGATCTTCAGAGAGCTCAATCCTTCTTCTATTGTCTTGCAGCCAAGGAAAGAAGAGAAGTGGTGCAGGACCACCTTTTCTATGGTGCAGGAGTCATGTTTTGTTTTTGTTTTCAATAAGGCTTCTTAAGCCACTTCATGTTTGTAATAAGGTTTTTGTGTCAATTTGGTCACTAGACCTATGTAGATCATGTTTTGGTCAAGTTGATGTAATAACACAATGAAAACATGTAGTTTTCTTGTGAGAGGAGAAACCCAACGGCTAACTATCTTTCAAATCAGTTTGCATGGTTGGGAGGAGTGTAACTGATGTTTTCAAGCCTCTATAGGCGAAGAAGCAGGATGTAATGACAGAGAAGGAAGGAATGAAGAATTAGATTTTTGGGTGTGCTAAAACATTGTTCTTTCTGAGTATCTTTCTGTAACAGTCTTTCTGTGTGGTCCATATGGATAATTGATTGTCTGAAACCATCTGGAAGTGTTCATGTATTGAGATAGCTTTCATTTGGAAGTAGTCTGGTGTCTTGAAGTGTTCTAGTTTGTCAAATATTGTTCTTCTTGCAGAGACTAGTCTGAAAACCTAGAAACTAGGGTTTTGTGAACAAATGGACTATTATTCCTTTGTCCACTGAAAGCATTTTCATTCTCAATGTGATGGAGGAATACATTGTACATTTTATGTTTTCATCAACACCCAGGGATCCAGGGAGTTTGGGCATGAGTTGACTAGGCATCTCTATGTGACTAGTCGTTGAAATAACAAGAAAAGTGATATTGTGGAGTGGCCAAATTCACGGGGTGATCAAGTGTTTGAAGAGGATTGTAGACCTCTTCTATTTTGTTGAGTTCTCATTGAATGTCTGTGAGTTGCGGAGTTACAGAGTTGCCATTGACGTAACATAACCTTCAGAAAAGCTGTTGGAAGTTACACCAATCAATGGTGTTAGACCGATAGGTGTATCGGTGGAGAAGGACTTAAGTCTCACCAAAAACAACATATATTGGTGTAAGTTTCGTATTGTTTCACCAAATGTACATTGCGAATGCATATCGCAAATGTATGTTGAGAATGTACATTTCATCGGATACAAAAGGTGACTAGTAGTAAGAGTGAAATTAGGATAAAGAAACTTTAATTCACCATTAGTAGCAAGTCATGTAAAGCATATACTAATTTAGTATATTGGCATGTCGGGAAAACAAATAAGAAGTCAACTGACAATGGAAGTCTCACCAATGAGTTGGGTGTAGTCAAGTGAAGTCAACTGCATTAGCATATCGGCAAATGTTCCTAAGTGGTCACTAATGATCAAAGTCTGATCGACAAGATCTGACTAACCGTTACGGTTAAGGCGAGTGGAAACTAACCACCATCAGGGTATCAATAGGAAGTAAGAAGACACCACTGATAGGAGAAGTCTCTCCAAAAATGAAGTGAAGTTAGGCCGTCGGGAAGAGTTGAGAGATCAGACAGAGAGTTTGCAAGGTGGCCGACGAGATATGTTTGGCTGACAAGGTTTGGTCGCCAAGACATAGTTAACACTCACACCGATCAGTGTTGGTGGTAAGTTTTATGCTTCCTCTGTGCGCTCTGCATCATATTGGTATCAGAGCCAATATTTGAACTAGAGCAGTGTATGTTAGACAAGGAGATAGAAAATGAGGCTAGCACAATGCCTCCCAAGTCTATGAGCAAAGAAGCCATCAAGAAGATGGTAAAGGAGATGCTTGAAGCAAAGTTGAAAGAAGAGAGGCCCAAGGGTAAGGGTAAAGAAGATGGAAGTGCTTCTGATTTAGAAGAAGAAGAGGCAGAGGAAAGTCCTCAAGAGCAAGGTATGTCTGCAGACCAAAAGGCATTCTTGAAAGCACTCAAAGGTGCTCATGGAGATAGTGGCGATCCAAAGATGGATGTTCCTACATTCAATGTGAAGCTAGATGGAGATGCCCTCATGGATTGGATTAAAGCCATGTGCAACTATTTTGACTTCAAGGAGTATAGTGACAATAAGAAAGTCAAGTTTGCTAAGACAAGATTGAGAGGTTCTACCCTAGTTTGGTGGAACTATATGCAAAGTGAAAGAGAGAAAGTTGGAAAGAACCCTATCACCAAATGGAGTAGAATGGTGGCCATGCTAAGAGACAAGTTCATGCCATCTGATTATGAGTTGCAGACCATTAGGAAGTTTAATTATCTCAGACAAAAGGATATGGATGTGGCTACATATAAAATTTCATAGATTGAGCATGAGAGCCAATCACAAGGAGGAGGAGAAAGAGATGGTGGCCAGATATCTCGATGGCTTGAGGTATAACATACAAGATGAATTCAGTATGGTGGTTCCTAAAATAGTGGATGAGTGTTTTCTATTAGCCTCTAGGGCAGAGGAGAAGTTGAAAATAAAGAGTGATCAAAACACCAGAGGAAGAGGAGGCAGAAATAATAGGGGAAGAGGCAGTTTTGGTAGAGGACAGTCAAGTAGAAATGAAAATTTGAGTCAACAAGAGTCTCATTCTGATGTAGATCATAGAGGTGGTGGTTTCAGAGGTTGGAGAAGACCAAATGGCAGAGATAGAAGTGGTGGTGCAGGCAAAGGACTTGGAGTTTTCACTGGTAGATGCTATGGCTGCAATCAAGTAGGCCATACTGCGAGCAAATGCCCTGAGAAGGCAACTAGTTCCCATTATAGTGGAAGAAGGAATCAGTTGTTGAAAGATGATGATTGCCAAAGTGTGAATTCACCCATTGGTAGTATTGCACCAGTCCTTGAAGGAGATAACATGATGATCAAGAGGACCTTGATGAAGATGCCATTGAAACAAGAGCCCCCACAAAGGAAGACTCTCTTCAGAACCCAAGGTAAAGCATATGGTAAACTTTGTAAAATTATTGTTGATTCAGGTTCTACTAAGAATGTAGTGTCTACTGAAATGGTAGAGAAGTGTAAGTTGAAGAGGCTGCCCCATGTTAGTCCTCATAAGATCTCTTGGTTGAATAAGAATCAAAATTACATGGTAGAAGAATGAACTTGGGTTGAGTTTGAGATAGGTGATTATAAGGACAAGGTACTATGTGAGATTATTCCTATGGATGCTTGTCACCTTCTTCTTGGATGTCCATGGTAGTATGATGTGAAGGCACAACATGATGGTGAGAAGGACACATACCTCATCACCAAGAATGGAAGGAAGTTTAGGATGGATCCTATGCAAGGGCAGGTTAGAGAGAAGAGTAATGACACCAATGTCATGATGGTTAGTGGCAAAGAGTTCTTACACCTCATGAAGGAGAAGGATACCCAAGGGTATGCCTTGATAATGAAGCCTAAAGATGAATCAGGTCAGCAAGACAAAAAGTAGAAAGAGATTCCACTGGAAGTACAACAATTGTTAGATAAGTACCAAGATCGTGTGGTAGAGGATACTCCTAACTCCTTACCACCCATGAGAGATATAAGTCATCAAATTGACTTGATCCCAGGTGCCACATTGCCTAATAAGGCTGCCTATAAATTGACACCACAAAAAAATGAAGAGGTGAGTAGACAAATTCAAGAACTCTTAGAGAAAGCATTGATCAGAAAGAGTCTTAGTCCATGTGCAGTCCCTAGTGTACTTACTCCAAAGATGGATGGGAAGTGGAGACTATGTACGGACTCAAGGGCCATAAATAAGATCACAATAAGGTATAGATTCCCTATGCCAAGGATTGAGGATCTTTTGGACTATCTTGGAGGGTCATGTTATTATTCAAAGATTGATTTGAAATTTGGTTATCATCAGATCAGAATTAGGCAGGGAGATGAGTGGAAGACTACCTTCAAGACAAATGAAGGTCTCTATGAGTCGCTTGTCATGCCATTTGGCCTTAGAAATGCTCCAAGCACATTCATGCGTTTGATGAATGAGGTACTTGTTGAATTCATTGGCAAATTTGTAATTGTTTATCTTGATGACATACTTGTTTTGAGCAGGACAAAAGAAGAACATGTGAAGCATCTTGGACAAGTGATGAAGAAGTTGCATGAGAATAAGTTGATGATCAAATTGGATAAGTGTGAGTTCATGAAAACTAAACTTGTGTACCTAGGTTTTGTGATTTCTAATGGTTGTTTGAATATGGACCCCACAAAGGTTGAGGCCATTCTTAGTTGGCCTACTCCTAGGACGATGGGAGATGTTAGAAGCTTCCATGGCTTGGCAACTTTTTATAGGAAGTTCATTAGAGGATTTAGTCACATAAGTGCTCCTTTCTTAACACCATCAAGGGTGGAATGAAGTGCAAATTTCAATGGACAAAGCAAGTAGATGATAGCTTTGAATTGTTGAAGAAGAAAGTGGTTGAATTACCTACATTGGTACTCCTTGATTTTGACAAAGTTTTCATAGTAGAATGTGATACAAGTCAGCAAGCAATAGGTGCTATTCTGAGTCAAGATGGACATCCAGTAGCCTTTTTTTTAGAGAAGTTGAATGAGGCTAAACAAAGGTACTCTACCTATGATCTAGAGCTTTATGCAATGGTACAAGCTCTAAAAAAGTAAAGACACTATTTTTCTGCCCAAATAATTCATTGTTTTTACTGATAACCATGCTCTTAGCTTCCTAAGTAGTTAGGAAAAGTTGAATCATAGGCATGTTAAGTGGATGGAACAATTACAGGCCTATACCTTCCCTTTTAAGCATAAAAAGGGTGTTGCTAACAAAGTGGCTGATGCTTTAAGTAGAAGAATGCTTGTCATACATGAAGTACAGATGGAAAGCATGGGGATAGATTGTTTGAAGGAGTTATACAAGGAGAATGTAGATTTCAAGGCTACTTATGAAGTTTGTGCTAGTTTGGCTAACACTTTTCATGGTGAATATTCAGATTTTGTGTTGTAGGAAAGTCTCTTATTCAAAGGTAGTTTGCTATGTGTTCCTAAATGTTTGATGAGGGATAACATCATCAAAGAGAAGCACAATGGAACCTTAGGAGGACACTTTGGGTTGGACAAGACTTTGCAACAAGTCACCAGATTCTACTATTGGCCAAAAGTACAATCAGATGTAAGGAGATATGTTGCAATTTGTACCATATGTCAGAAGGCCAAAGGTATGTCTTCTAATGATGTTTTGTACCAACCCTTCCCTATTCCCAACAGGCCTTGGGAAAGCATTAGTATGGATTTTGTACTTGGTCTACCTAAGACAGCAAGGGGTGTGGATAGTGTTTTTGTTATTGTGGACAGATTTAGTAAGATGGCTCATTTTGTGCCATGCAAATGCACAAATGATGCATCTCACATTGCTGGTCTCTTTTTTAGAGAAGTGGTTAGAATCCACGGTTTGCCCCTTTCAATTGTTACTGATAGAGACTCCAAGTTTGTTGGTCATTTTTGGAGAACCTTATGGAGAAAATTGGGAACACAATTGTCTTTCTCATCAGCCTACATCCCCAAACTAATGGTCAGACTGAGGTTGTTAATAGGTCCTTAGGAAACCTTCTAAGATGCCTTACCAAGTAGCATGGGTTGGCATGGGACTTGATTATTAGTCAAGTTGAGTATGCTTATAATGATTTAGTGAATAGAAGCACTGGGAAGAGTCCATTTGAAATTGTTTATGGTTTCCATCCAAGAGGACCACTTGAACTCAAAGATCGACAAGGTTGGGACAAGAGGAGTGCTCTAGGAGAAGATTTTGCTACCACCATGAAGGTAGTTCATGATCAAGTCAAGGTTTAGTTAGAAAAGACAGTCTCCAAATACAAGGATAGGGCAGATCTCAAGAGGAGAGATGTACAGTTCAAGGTGGGAGATTTGGTGATGGCCTACCTAAGGAAGGAAAGGCTACCTAAAGAACAGCCAACCAAGCTTCTGATGAAGAAAATAGGACCATGCAAGATAGTACATAAGTTTGGTCTAAATGCATATGAAATAGAATTGCCATCTGGTCTTGGTATTTCTCCCATATTCAATGTTTCAGACCTGTTTTCATTTAGACCTCCATTGAATACTGACGATGGATCAGATGTTGTGATTGAAGATGAAGACTAGGGTAGAGATTTACCTCCAAGTAAGCCTTTACAGTTGGAATACATCTTAGATTCCAAAGTTTTCAAAAAGACAAGGAAGGGTGTGTACAGGGAGTACTTGGTCAATTGGTAGGATCTTCCTGATTCAGAGGCTACCTAGATGAGTGAAACAAACATTTTGAAGCATGGGAAGACACTTCAATAGTTGGTAACTCAAGGGACTTGATTTCTTCTTGCAGGGGGAGTATGGTGTAGGATCACCTTCTCTATGGTGTAGGAGTCATGTTTTGTTTTTGTTTTCAATAAGGCTTCTTAAGCCACTTCATGTTTGTAATAAGGTTTTTGTGTCAATTTGGTCACTAGACCTATGTAGATCATGTTTTGGTCAAGTTGATGTAATAACACAATGAAAACATGTAGTTTTCTTGTGAGAGGAGAAACCCAATGGTTAACTGTCTTTCAAATTAGTTTGTACAGTTGGGAGGAGTGTAACTAATGTTTTCAAGCCTCTATAGGCGAAGAAGCAGGATGTAATGACAAAGAAGGAATGAAGAATTAGATTTTTGGGTGTGCTAAATATTGTTCTTTCTGAGTATCTTTCTTTAATAGTCTTTCTGTACAGTCCATATGGATAGTTGATTGTCTGAAACCATCTGGAAGTGTTAATGTATGGAGATAGCTTTCATTTGGAACCAGTCTGGTGTCTTGAAGTGTTCTAGTTTGTCAGATATTGTTCTTCTTGCAAAGACTGGTCTGAAAACCTAGAAACTAGGGTTTTGTGAACAAATGGACTGTTATTCCTCTATCCACTAAAAGCATTCTCATTCTCATTGTGATGGAGGAATACAGTGTACATTTTGTGTTTTCTGTTGTTTTGGGTCAACACCCAGGGATCTAGGGAGTTTGGGCATGAGTTGACTACGCATCTCTATCTGACTAGTCATTGAAGCAATAGGAAAAGTGCTATTGTGGATTGGCCAAATTGATGGGGTGATCAAGTGTTTGCAGAGGATTGTAGACCTCTTCTATTTTGTTGAGTTCTTGTTGAATGTCTGTGAGTTGCGGAGTTATAGAGTTGCCATCGGCATAACATAACCTTTAGAAAAGCTATTGGAAGTTACACCAATCAACGGTATTAGACCGATAGGAGGTGTATCAGTGGAGAAGGACTTAAGTCTCACCAAAGACAACATATATCAATGTAAGTTTCATATTGTTTTATTGAATGTACATTGCGAATGCATATTGCAAATGTATGTTGAGAATGTACATTTCGTTGGATACAAAAGGTGACTGGTAGTAATGGTGAAATCAGGATAAAGAAACTTTAGTTCACGATTAGTAGCAAGTCATGTAAAGCATATACTAAGTTAGTATATCGGTGTGTCGGGAGAAAAAATAAGAAGTCAGCCGACGATGGAAGTCTCACCGATGAGTCAGGTGTAGTCAAGCAAAGTCAACTGCATCAGCATATTGGCAAATGTTCCTAAGTGGTCACAGATGATTGAAGTTTGACTGACAAGATCTGACTAACCATTACAGTTAAGGTGAGTAGAAACTAATGGCCATCAGGCTATTGGAAGGAAGTAAGAAGACACCACTGATAGGAGAAGTCTCTCTAAAAATGAAGTGAAGTTAGGCCGTCAGGAAGAGTTGAGAGACCAGATAGAGAGTTTGCAAGGTGGATGACGAGATATGTTTGGTTGACAAGGTTTGGTCACCAAGACATAGGTCACACTCACACCGATCAATGTTGGTGGTAAGTTTTACGCTTCCTTTGTGTGCTCTACATCAAGAAGAAAGATGATGTGGTTCAGCTTCCTTCCACCCCTGAGAAAGTTGAACCAAAAACATCCATTAGACCTAATAATAAGGAGATTTCTAGTACCTCTGAAAGTTCATAAGAAGATGAAGATACTCAACCTCAACTTTTGAGGAGGTCCATGTAGATAAGGCAACAACCTAATAGGTTTGGTTATTCATTGCATGATTCCAGTTGTATTTTTTCTTTGATTTCTAACACTGATGAGCCTAGAACTGTGAAAGAGGCTATGGGTATGAAAGATGCAGGTTCTTGGAAGGAGGCCATGGAAGTGGAGATGGCTTCTTTGGAAAAGAATAACACTTGGCACTTGGTGCCTTTGCCTAAAGGATGAAAACCTATTGGATGCCAATGGGTGTTCAACAAGAAATTTGGTGTAGATGGCAGTGTTGAGAAATATATGGCTGGATTGGTTGCGAAGGGGTATTCTCAGGTGGAGGGAATTGACTATGGTGATATTTTCTCTCCCATTGCAAAGCTAAGACCTATTTGGTTCCTGTTATCTCTTACAATAGTGTATGATCTAGAAGTGGAATAGATGGATGTGAAGACTATTGCAAATATGTGCCTAAGCGGTGTTGTCATTAGTGTCAATTGTGCCTTATTTTGTTGCTTGTTCAGGAGACCAGAATTTTGGGGATATTGAGAAAAATAATGAAGACTCAATGTTCACAGACCTTATGGCTATGTAGAGGATTGTTGAGGTTGTTCTAGTTAAGAATTGAGAAGTCTGCATGGAGATTTGAAGAAGTTATGGCCATCTGAGTAGAACTAGATCTTGCAGTATTTAGAAGAGATAGATTGATAGTAAGTTGGTCCAAATTGCTTCATAGTGAAATATTATAGTCTATGGATTTGAAGGCATGTTTGGGAAGTCATTGTGTACCATCAACTCTAGTAGTTCATGGTTTGGAGGTCCACAAGCCATCCTTCTAGTTTGACAGTCATGGCAAACAGTGTTCTTGAGGAAGATACAAATGATTCTAGTAATTTGGTTTAGAGTAGATGTTACTGGTGAGTTCAATGTGCTTGTGGAAGTCTCTGAATTGTGTGACTACTATGTTGGAGGTTCGCATTGGAGTTTGATCTTGTTATTGAAGATTTCCTCTTTGAAGTTGATGTTCTTCCCAGTCTTGGCCGACCAGATGTTCCTAGCATGTTGCAGATGATCTAAAGATCATTTTATGAAGTGTGGCTTGTTAGTAGAGGAAGATTCAAGTCTCATCTATGTTTGGTCAATAATGTAAAGATCCACGTTAAGTTTGGCTGACCTTGTTGATCATTCCAAGGTTGATGAAGTATATAAATACTTGTTGAAGAGTTTTTAAAAATCATCCTTGAGCAAAACAGATTAAATCTGAATAAAGGATCAGAAGCAGAGCAGAGAAGAAAATGAGCAAGAGCAGTGTAGAGTGAAAAGTTAGTGAAGAAGAATTTGGGGTAAAGTAGAAGTTTTGTGAGCATTCACTAAAACTGAACCAGGCATGAAGTAGATGCTATTTCTCAGTTAATTCTTTTTGTTCTAAATAAATTCTGTAGGCAATGAGCCTCTCTTTTGAGCAGTGAACTCTGGGTAGTGCACCTGAAGGCATGTACCTTCTATTTTTCTAAAGTACTTTTAATAGGGTACAAATCTTTGTAGGTTAACCCCCACCGTGGTTTTTCCCTTAACCAGGTTTCCACATCAAAATCTTTGTGTCAAGTGTGTTGATTATGTTTTTTCTCATATGTTGTTGATCTATGCTTTAATGTTTACATCATTAATTTGATAGTAAGTTAATAAAGAAGGTTAAAATCAGAAAAAGTTTATTTTGTGTGACAACTGATTCAGCCCCCCCTCTCAGTTGTCTGGTCTAATTCCAACAATTGGTATCAGAGCCAGATCCTCTTATAAAAGCCTGACCACATGAGGAGATCCAGGATGTCGACCTACAAGAAGGATAGTCTGAGATTTGATGGAACAAATTATTGTGTTTGTAAGAATCACATGGAGTACCATTTGTAGTGCATAGGCGATGCCTATTGGGCAATAACCAATGTTGAGTGTAAACCTCTGAAGAAAGGTCCTTCAACTCTAGATCAAATCAAAGATGCTGAAAATAACCTTTGAACTAAAGAAGCCTTGTTGAGTGCCCTGAGTGATTTAGAAATGACAAATGTCTTTGGTCTAAAAACTACTCATGAAATCTAGAAAAAGCTAGAGAATCTGTATGAAGGCGATAAATTTGTCAAATGTGCCAAGTTACAAAGTCTGAGAGGAAAATTTGAAACTCTAAGGATGAGTGAAGATGAAAACATCACAATCTACATGCAAAAGATAAATGAACTTGTGTGTGGTATCAGGTGTGCTGGCGGAACTTTGGAAGAATCAGAGATTATATCAAAAGTGCTTAGATCTTTACCTGATTCATACAAACATAAGGTTGCTGCTATAGAGGAGATCAGGATTGTCTCAGAAGTTACAAGAGATCAACTGGTTGGTAAAATTTCAGCTTTTGAATTAAGTGAGTTTGGTGATTCTCTTCCCAAGTCTGAATTTGCATTTAAGGCCAATGTATATGGAAAACAAAGATATGATCTGGGTGAAATCTCTTCTGTAAGATCAAATAGATTCATGTAGACAAGGAAGGATCTTGAAGATGTTGAAATTGAAACTACAGATCTTGAAGCTCTTCTTGCCAAAAGATTGCCAAGAGAATCTGGTAAGTATGAAGGAAAATTACCACTCAAATGTTTTGCTTGTAATAAGATTGGTCATTTTGCCTCATGATGTCTGGAGATGTTTTCAAAACCAAACCCTAACAGATACAAAAATTAGAACAAATGTTACTATGTCTAAGAAGCTAGAGAAGAAGGAGTCACAGATGATGAATCTGATCATGGAGGTTCCTCTGAAAATGATTGGTTGTTCATTGCCATCAAAGAAGAAGATCTGGTGTCTACTGAATTTGCTAGCTATGCAAATATGGAAAGTGCCTTTGCTGCTAAGGTTTTTGAGAAAGATGAATGGGTGACTGATAGTGGATGTTCTCATCATATGACTGGAGACGAAAGTAAGTTTGTGAATTTTGAAAATTATGAAGGAGAGCTTGTGAAATTTGGAGATAACTCAGCTGGTAGAATTTGTGGCAAAGGATCCATCTCTTTTGATGGTAAGAATAGTACCAATGATGTTCTGTATGTGGAAGGACTAAAACATAATCTTCTCAGTGTTGGACAGTTGGTTGACAAAGGTTATGATCTTTGATTCTATTGGTACATGCATAAACATTTAGATTTCAAGCATTTAAATTTGTAGGCACTTTCCAATAAAGTTTTAAGTTCTTTGGCCTAAAAAGTTGCATGTATCTTTGTATATGGTCCCTCACATGTGTCTTTGTATGTGCAAATGTAGTTGTACATTGGCGGGCCTGAAAAGAAGTTAAATCAGCTTCAAAAAGTGAAAAGTTAGTTGTATGCATATCGGGTTTGCATGTTGGCAAGATACAAAGGAAATGTACATCGCAAAGATACAAGGATGATATACAAGAGGAAATGTGCAAGGGACAATGTACAAAGGTTCTATCGGCATGACAAGTCTCATCGACAGCTCAGTCTAAAGTTCTGCCGATCGGCCGATGAACATACATAGGGAATATACAAGGCTATTTGTATGTTTGACTATATAAAGGGGTCATCGCTGTGACAAGCCTCATCGGTGGCTCATTTCTAGTTCACTCCGATGGGCCGATGATAAGACATATGTGAGGGAAACATACAAGTCACAATGTACATCGACTGATATACAAGGGTTCATTCGGCGTGACAAAGATCATCGGCGACCAGGTTCAAGCTCTTTCTGACAGCTGATGAAATGTGCAAAGGTAAATGCATATCGACGGGTGGCCGATACATGCAAGGCAGGAATCAAGGGTGGGGTCCACCAGTTGTATGATATCCGTTGTATCCTTGCACATACAATCAAACATACAAACAATGGATACAAAGAAAATGTACAAGGCAGGAGTGAGCAAAGTCAATAGTCTTCAAAGGCATGGTGGGCCCACATACTTGTATGTTGCATATTGTATGTGTGACATACAACGTGGTATATAATGGAAAAGATACAAGCCAGACTCTAATTTTTTCCAATCTGCCTCATAAATGCAAATGGAGTCCGTGGCTTGTATATTGCATTTGTATATGCAATATACAAGAAAATATGCACAAGGGGGAGATACAAGTTGGACCCAAATATAATTTCAAATTAATTCATGGTGATTTGGGGTCTGCCTTGTATATGTTGCACAATGTATGTATGACATACAATGTGATATACAAAAGGGTATTGGATGCAAGCTGGACCTAATGGTGAGTTTGAATTTGCTTTACAAAAGGTTTGGGGTCCGCGCCTTTGTATGCAGGTGATTGTATGCATATACAATCTCATATGTATAACCACATATGCACATATTGATACAATGGCTCATCGGTAAGACTTCGCTTATCAGCGGCTCTATCCATGCTCTTCCTGACGACTGATAACAATACAGATACATAGTGACAGAGGTCCAATGGCAGCCTGCCACGTGTCCAAAAGCAATTATATGTATATACAATCTCGTATATGCAAAGATTTGAATGTGCAAGCAGTTATATGTATATGCTTTTGCATATACAAAGGCGAAAATGGCAAAATAGAAGGAAAAGTCAGCGATGGAAAAAGGGTGCCTACATGGCATGATCTCATTGGCTGATGACTTTTCAGCAGGATTTGGAGCCGCAGATCTCAACGGGAAGAAGGAAATCGACAGCCATCATTCAAATTTTCAACAGCGAATGTTTTCCTATGCACTCACAACTGCATTCCAGGTGGGAAAGCATTGTAAAAAACATGAAGCCGTGGGTAGGTTGGCCATTAATGGCAAAATTGCAGAGGTATGGGTTGAATGGATAGGTCAACTACCAAATTTGTGAGGAAAATCTTTAGGTGGCTGCACATCTCCCGATCCCACCTACTTATTTCCTCTTTGTCTCCTGCTGCTTTGAATATTTTGGGCGCCATTCTGAAGGTACATTGTATCTGGCATTTTTGAGTTGACCGCTATAATTAATTGTAGAGTACACATTCTTTGTATATATCAGAACTGTGTTACTCATTGTAAGGGTGTGGAAGACTTGGGCAATAATTTTTTGGAAAAAAATAACGAAAACAAAGCCTTTTTGGGCTAATCTGTCTCTTTTGGAGTTTATGAGTTGCATTTTGAATGCATGGTGCATACATTTTTTAGTTTCATTGTTGTTTTATATGAAAAATGCATTGTTACATGTGTTTACTTGTTTGTCTCCATTGTTGTATGCATCCCTTCTTTCAAATCTGGTTGCTAAGGGTTTCTCAGATTCTAGAATACAGATTTATGTATTGCATGCTTGATCTCTAACTTCCACTCAAGGAGTGGATTAAACTATTTTAGGTTAAGTATGGAGAAGAATGTATGTCAACAGGGATGTTTGTAAGTAGATGTAGCTAAATACTCAGTCTTGGGTGGTATTTGTAAGGCAAATACTAGCTCTAGCCCCCTGAAACTTGAATGCCAGTGCAAATAATTCATTTGTATACATCTAGTTGACTCCTTGCCCTGAGATAGGCACTAGTCTGCTCTCTGTATAGTAGTTATGATCCAAAACCCCCTGTCTTGCATCCAAAAAATCAAAACAAATCCTTTCATATTTCCAACCTGTTAGTTTGTAGGAATAGAAATAGGACCCCTGCATACTCTCATCCTCAACCAGTTAGATATGTCCAAGAACGTTGCCAACCTTGAGATTTATCATGAAAATCTTGGTCTAAACATGAGAGTATTCTGCCTGTTGTTGTAAAGCTAAATCTTTTTGTCATTAAGCGAGTAACGTTAAATCTTTAGCTATAGGGATACCCCCCTTGGTGTGGCAGAACCAGAAGTGAAGGGGAGGCAGCTCACGCAACCTCCCGTATTTGTTGGATTAAGAAACCAACAGATTCAAGGATGAAAAATGCAAAATCTTGGAGAGCTCCAGAACTAAAATTGCATCTGGTACACAAACTAGAGGTAACATTTTTCATCTAAGTAGTTTTGGAAAAAGTTGTTTGATTACTCAAATAGATCAAAGTTGGTTATGGCATAGGAGGATGTGTCATGTGAATTTTGATAACATTGTCAAAATAAGTACCACTCAGGCTATAAGAGATCTTCCAAAACTTGTGAAACCTAATAGCATGTGCAGAGAATGTCAATTAAGGAAACAGAGCAAAATTTCATTCAAAAGTAAGGAACAAGCTTCAAGTGGATGATTGGAATTGGTACATACTAATCTTTGTGGTCCTTCTAGAATTAGGAGTGTACAAGGAGATAGATATTTCATGTTTTTGATTGATGATTACTCCAGAATGATGTGGGTAACTTTCCTAAAAGAAAAATTAGAAGCTATTGACAAATTTAAGGTGTTCAAAGTGGTGGTGGAAAATGAGATTGGTGAAAAATTGAAATGTATGAGATTTGACAGAGGTGGTGAATTTACTTCTGGTAAGTTTGATGCTTTCTATGAAAAGCATGGCATAAAAAGACGGTTATATGCTCCTAGGACTCCCCAATAAAATGAAGTAGTCGAAAGAAAGAATCAGACCATTCAAGAAGCTACCAGGACCATGATGATGGAAACAAATGTTCCTCAAGTTTATTGGAGAGAATTTGTACGTACTGTTGTCTACACTCTTAACCGGGTGTAGATCAAAGGCAATTCTGGTAAGACCCCTTATGAACTACGGTTTGGTCATCCTCCTACTATGAGATATTTTAGAGTTTTTGGTATTAAATGCTATATCAAAAGAGATGAGGATTTAGGCAAATTTGATACAAGAAGTGATGAGGAAATATTTTTGGGGTACTCTACTCAAAGTAAGGCTTACCGGTGCTTTAACAAGAGGTTGAAAAAGATTGTGGAAAGTGCTAATGTTAGAGTTGAAGAGAGAAAGGAAGGACATTCTAGGTTTTGCGGATATGATTTAGATAATCAAGATGAAAGTCAAAGTCAAGGAAGGTTAGTTCAAACTCTAACTCAGATTTAGATTCATCCAGAAACTCTAGGAACTCAAGAAAATAGTACAGATGTTGAGGAACAAGCTCAAGAAATAGAAGTTCAAGCAATTCCCAAAACCCCCAGGTATGTAAGAATGAATCATCCTGAAGATCAAATCATAGGAGATAAAAATAAAGGTTTCAAACTAGGAGAAGAGTTGCTGAAGATCAATAAGAGATTTGTTTGATTTCAAGGATTGAACCTAAATCAGTAAGTGAAGCCTGCAATGATGAAAACTAGGTAAAAGAAATGGAAAAAGAATTAATGCAAATTGAAAAGAACCACACTTGGGATCTTGTTCCTAGACTTGAGGACAAAAATGTGATTGGAACCAAATGGGTCTTTTGGAATAAACTAAATGAAGATGGTGAAGTTGTAAGAAACAAAGCAAGGTTGGTATGCAAAGGTTGTTCTCAAGTAGAAGGAATTGATTTTGAAGAAACTTTTGCTTCGGTGGCAAGAATAGCGGCAGTTAGATTGTTTCTTGTATTTGCTGCTTTTAGAGATTTTAAAGTGTATCAGATGGATGTCAAATCAGCATTCCTGGATGGAGATTTGGAGGAAGAAGTCTACATTGAGCAACCAGAAGGATTTCAGTTGTCTGATCAGGGAGATATGGTTTGTAGACTGAGAAAAGCCTTGTATGGACTAAAGCAAGCTCCAAGAGCCTAGTATGCAAGATTGGATAAATATTTGCTTAAGATAGGTTTTAGCAAAGGTACTACTGATAGTAATCTTTACTTTAAGATTAATCATGAGGACATCCTAATTGTTGAGGTCTTTGTTGATGATATCATTTTTGGTGGAAATGAATGTATGTGCAAAGTATTTGCTGATTATATGAAAAGTGAATTTGAGATGTCAATGTTTGGAGAGATGAATTTCTTCCTAGGTTTATAAATTTTTTAGTCAGATAAAGGTATCTTTATATCTCAGTCCAAGTATGTGAAAGAATTATTGAAGAAGTTTGGAATGGAAGATTCAAAGCTAGTAGGTACACCTATGGTAACCGGATGCAAGTTAAGTAAAGATGATGATTCCCCCAAGCCAAATCAGAAAAGGTATAGATCAATTATTGGAGGATTGCTCTATCTGATTCAGACCAAACCTGACATCATGAATGCCATTGGACTTGTTGCTAGATTTCAAGCTGATGCCAAAGAATCCCACGTTGTGGTAGTCAAAAGAATTTTAAGATATCTCAAGGGGACAATTGATTATGGATTGTGGTATCCAAAGGATAATGATTTCACTCTTCATGCATATACATATGCTGATTGGGTAGGAGATGTGGATGACAGAAAAAGTACTAGTGGTGGTGCATTTTTCTTGGGAAGAAGATTGGTCTCTTGGATGAGCAAAAAGCAAGAGGTAATATCTCTATCTACTGTAGAAGCAATATATAAAGTAGCAGCAAATAATTGTACTTAGGTTCTGTGGATGAAGCAAATGTTGAAAGACATCAGAATTGTGTTTGAGGAACCAGTCACAATCTTTTGTGATAATTCTAGTGCAATAAGCATCTCAAAGAATCCAATCTTGCATTCAAAGACAAAGCATATATCTATCAAGTTTCATTTCTTGAGATAGAAGGTAAATGAAAATGAAGTCAAGTTGGAGTTTGTGTCTTCCAAAGATCAGATTGCAGATATCTTCACTAAGCCTCTTCCCAAGGATACCTTTGAGTATCTCATAGAGAAGTTAGGGGTTATTACCCCTCCAAATCATAACTAAGATGCACTAAGGTGCATCAATCCGGTGGAATTATCAGTCATATCTTGAGATCCAGATTGATGTTGAGAAAATACTACTCTAAGGAGTAGTCAATATGCAAATGTTGGAGATCAGTCTGAAATAAAAAGGGGGAGTAAAGATTGAAAATATGTTCCCTTTGCCATTGATGTCAAAGGGGGAGAGAAGACATATGAAAAACTAATTGCTGATGACAGGGGGAGCAATGAAGGAAGTGGTTGCAGAAGTCAGGAGGAGAAGTTCTTGTCATGATGGTTGAATTAGTTTTTCACAACATATGTTGCCATCAATGACAAAGGGGGAGATTGTTGTAAATATGTGCTTAAGTGGTGTTGTCATTGATGTCAACATATTCTTGTTGTCATTAGTGTCAACTGTGCCTTATTTTGTTGCCTATTTAGGAGACTGGGATGTTGAGGATATTGTGAAAATTAATGAAGACTCAATGTTCATGGACCTTATGGCTATGTAGAAGATTGTCAGAGGTTGTTCTAGTTAAGAATTGAGAAGTCTGCATGAAGATTTGAAGAAGTTATGGCCATCTGAGTAGAACCAGATCTTGCAGTATTCAGAAGAGATAGAGTGACAGTAAGTTGGTCCAGATTGCTTCACAGTGAAATATTATAGTCTACAGATTTGAAGGCATGTTTAGGAAGTTAGTGTGTACCATCAACTCCAGTAGTTCGTGGTTTGGAGGTCTGCAAGCCATCCTTCTAGTTTGATAGTCATGGCAGACAGTGTTCTTGAGGTTGTGGAGGAAGATAAAAATGATTATGGTAATTTGGTTTAGAGTGGATGTTATTGGTGAGTTCAATGTGCTTGTGGAAGTCTCTGGATCATGTGGCTACTATGTTGGAGGTCTGCATTGGAGTTTGATCTTGTTATTGAAGATTTCCTCTTTGAAGTTGATGTTCTTCCCAATCTTGGCCGACCAGATGTTCCTAGCATGTTGTAGATGATCTAAAGATCATTTTATGAAGCATGGCATGTTAGTAGAGGAAGATTCAAGTCTCAGCTATGTTTGGTCAACAGTGTAAAGATCCGCATTAAGTTTGGCCAAGCTTCTTGATCATTCCAAGGTTGATGAAGTTTATAAATACTTGCTGAAGAGTTGTTAAAAATCATTCTTGAGAAAAAAATATTAAATCCAAATAAAGGATCAGAAGTAGAGTAGAGAAGAAAAGGAGCGAGAGTAGTGTAGAGTGAAAAGTTAGTGTAGATGAATTTGGGGCAAACCAGAAGTTTTGTGAGCATTCATTGAAACTGAACCAGGCATGAAGTAGATGGTATTTCTTAGTTAATTCTTTATATTCTAAATAAATTATGTAGGTAGTGAGCCTCTCTTTTGAATAGTGAGCTTTGGGCAGTACGCCCTGGTGGTGCTCACCTAGGGTTAGGGTTTTAGATCAAATTTACAGGCTTATGTTTTGTTCCCTCAATCCTTAATGCCTTAGATTAATTTTTTCCTCGGCCTTTTGCATTGTTTTTTCTATTTTGATGTTGACCTCCTACAGCGGGTTCTCGGTTGTTAAGTTTCATCTTCATGCCTTTGTACTCATAGGTTGACCGACCCCCATGCAATGTTTCACCACCTTTTCCCATCACACTAAAGAAAAAATGCTAGGTTTTTGTATGTACAAGTGCAAATGTATGTGGACAGGCCTAAAAATGCATATCAGCTTTCAAATGATGAAAAAATCAGTTATATGTATTTTGCAATGCATATCGGGTCCAAAAAAGGTTCATATACATTAAGGAACCTGTCGCAGGTTCTGGGAATATTCCCTGAATGTATATCGGGTTTACATGTATAAATGGTCTTGTATGTTCAGCATTATACAAGGTGGTAATGAAGCATTTGGTGGGGTCTGCCTCACATACAAAGGGGTTTGTATCTCGCATACAAAGCAAAATGTACAAGGCAAATGTGCATTAGCCTTATGAAAGGAAATTTGCAAGGGGCCAACATATAAAAGGGTGGGACCCGTGGACATACAAGGCGGATTGTATGTTGGTTAGATGCATCGACGGTGATATACAAGAAGACACATACAAGATAGGTTACGAAGCTGGGGCCCATCGCTTGTATATTTGCGATTGTATGTTTAAATATACATTCCTAATATACAAGCCAGAATTTGGAATGAACATGCAATCCAGTTGATAAGGGAAAAAGTATGCTACTTGTATGTATGATTTGCTTGTATGTCTATGTTGTACATGCCGATATACAAACCAAAGGAGATACAAGGCCCGAATTTGAAATTTTTCAAATCCGATGGATAAATGGCTGGGGTTTGTTGTATGTATATTGCATTTGTATGATGCGATATGTAAGGAAATATACAAGTAAAGAGATGCAAACTGGACCCGATTTGAATTTCAAAGCGCTTCATAGTCATTTGAGGTCCACAGAATGTATATTGCGATTGTATGTTAGCGTATACAAAATGAAGATGTAAAGGTTTAGGTACAAGTTGGACTTCAAGGTGACTGCGATATGCTTCATCATAATTTGAAGTTCGTGACTCGTATGTATGGTGTGTTGTATGTGTCGATGCGCAAGGGGATATACATATAAGACCCAGATCCAAACGCAGATTCAAATTTGTTCTATAGTGTCTTGGGATCCGCCTTGTATGTAAGTGATTGTATGTATATACAATCTCACTTTCAACTGCATTTACAAGGGCGAAAAGGACAAAATGGATGGCAAAAAAGTCAGCAATGGATGCATAGGGTGCTGACATGGCACGATATCATTGGTGGGTGACTTTTCAGCATGTTTTGATGCCATTGATCTCAACAATATGAGAATAAGATCGATGGCTGTGTTTTAAACCTTCTGCGAAGGATTTTCCTATGCATATGCAACCATTTTTGGGTGGGAAAGTTCTAAGGCTCACAGGCCGCTGCACTCCAGGAAGCCACGGGTAAGTGAGCCATTATTGGCTATTTACAGAGGCATGGTCGATGGAGTTGACGGGCTAACTACCAGATTTATGAGGAAAATCTGCAAGCAATGGCACATCTCCCGAGCTCACCTATTTTTCCTTCCTATTTTGCCTGTGCTTTTAATGTTTTGGGCACCATTTTTGGTGTAGTGTATCTAGCAGAAATTTTGAAATGCCATGGAATTATTGTTGAGTACACAGTCTTGCTATAAAATTCAAACTGTGTTACTCATTTGTGGTTGTTGAAAAATGGACTAATTTTGGTGCTGTGATAAGATACAACTTCGTTGGTGGCTCTGTTTTGGGTATTTTTGTGAGTTTATGAATCTCATGTTGTAGGTTTTATGCATAAATTTACTGGTTTCATGTTGATTTAAATGAGTAATGCTTCATTGCATGTGTTATGTTATTTTTCTCTAAATTGAATGTGTTCTTCTTCTGAATCTAAACAGCTAAGGGGTGTTTAAGGTTCTAGAATATGAGTTTTCTATATTGAATGCTTGATCTTTTACTTTTGCTCAAGGAGTAGATTGAATGTTTTGGGTTAAGTTTTGGGAAGAATATATTGCAGTGAGGATTTTGTTAGTAGAGATAACTAAATACTCAGTCTTGGAAAGTATTTGTAAGGCAGATACTAAACAATCCCCTTGAAACTCTGTCATTGATCCAAGTTTATGTGTACATTCACATGTGTATGTCTATTGACTCTAAACCCTGAGATAGGCACTAGTCTAAGCCTGTATTAAGATTGCAACCCAAAGTCCTAGTTTTGCATCCAAAATACCAAAATCTAAATTCAAACTTCAAATCCAAACCTTTAGGACATTAGAAGTAGTTTGTAGGACCAAAATCCTCTGATTCACAACTGAGCATAGGCCCAAAGCCAACCCCTTTGCACTTATTTCATAGTTTTGGTCTCCATAAAGGAGGATTTATCTGCTTTGTATCAACATCCCAGCTAGTCCATAAGCATATCTCATGGATGTTGAATAGGGAATACCCCCCTTGGTTCTATAGAGCCTAAAGAAGAAGAGGAGATATTTATAGTCTATCTCCTATACTGTTGGCCCCTGGCCCAGAAATCCTATTGATCATTGATGGCTACCTTGTAGGGATAACTGAGAAAAAGCATCAAGTTGGGAAAAAGAACCAACAGATTTGGTGACTCTGCTGGGGAACTTTGTGCAAGATCCCTGGTTTAAAAGAAAATAATTCCTAGTTGTAGGTGGTGACTCCAAACCAATCTCCCAACCAGTAAAGTAAAAATTTGTATGCAAGGGAGAAGATCCCTGTGTAATCCTTTGTCTGAAGAATTACCCAGAAAAATGATGTACAGGAAAAAAGGGACTATTCAAACCAGTCAAGAGGGTTCTCCTAGAAGTAATGATAATATTCAAGACAATCCAGGATCTTTAGAGCAGACAATACCTTATTTTTCAAACACTAAGGTTGAAATTTATAATGTATATGAGAGACAACAAGGTGTTAATTTGAGAGTGAGATCAGAGGTGTTTCAGGAACGCCCTTTCTTAGATCCCTCTGATAGATTTGAAGAGACTGAGTCCCCAAGGGATGATGATGATGACCAATATGGAAAGGGACCATCCTCTTCTATGCCCAAAGATGAACAATTAGCTAAAGAAATCAAAATCTTAAGAGATGAATTAGAGTATTTACAAGTTGTAAAGATTAGAGATGATATAAGACAAAAAGTGCAAGCTCTAAGAACTGCTCAAGATGATGTAGTCCCCACCCTTGATAATGTAAATGTCTTGAGAAACCAACATAGAAATGAAATCCAGTATCAACAGAATGATTAGAGACATAATGTAAACAATGTTAGGGTGCCATTAAATAACATGAGAAATTAGAATGCAAATATAAATGCCGATGTTAATCAGTTTGGTAGACAGCCTATGCAGCTGGACAGATTCAGGCAACTTGTTTTTGATGGTATTCCTTGTTACCCTAACCCCATTGACAAACATGTGAGGCCACAGGTGCCAAAGTTTTTAGGAAACAATACTATGTCAGGGGAAGATCATTTAAAAGCCTTTCAGAATGTCATGGACAACTTTGAGGTGGAGCATGAAGATATTTTTATGAAATTGTTTATGCAATCCTTAGTTGATGAGGCTAGAGAATGGTACAAGGGTCTACCTCACAGGAGTGTTTCATCATGGGATGACTTCAGGAGGATATTCAAAGAACAATATGGTGACAAAACTGATCCTAGTTTTTTCATAAATGAATTCACTAGAATTACCAAGGGATCAAATGAACAGGTTGCTGATTTCAGTGCTAGATTCACTAAGGTATTGAACAAATTGCCACAACACCTGAGGCCTAATGAACCAATGTGCATAGTGTTGTACATAAATGCTTTTGATGCCAAAACAACCTATGGACTAAGAGATAAGGGTCCTACTAGTCTCAGGGATGCCTTTAAAGTTCCAACAAATATCAAAAATAATAGAAAAGCATCTGGTAAGACAAATAGAAGAGATGATATAAAAATTCTGTAAAATCCAAATAATAAATCTCAGAGTGCTCAAGGTAATGCATCTACTTCTGAGGAGAAATTAGATAAATTGACAACTATTTTCAAGGACCTGAGTTATAGAATGGCTAAAAATGAAAAAGGGATAGGTCCTGATAGGTAGGTCTACCAAAGGCAAGAAAAGAGACCATCATTACATGATATGCCATATAACACTAATTGGCATAATGGTAAACCCATTCTCCCACACAACAACTCTAATCAAATGACTCAAAATGTTAAGGAAACACCAGATCCTTTGAAGAAGGCTATTAATATTGTTGATGACACCCCATGGTGCATAATATGTCAAATGCCTCATTCACAGTCACAATGTATGATTGCTCAGTCTTTATATAATAATGTTGTTGCTTGTGATGAGTGCAATGAGCCACATTGTATGGAGGATGATAGTGTCAATATGCTGTCCACAAATAGGGAGTATCCTTCTCATGATACTGATACAATTACAAACATTGAGAATCAGGTCTACCAGTAGGTTTCCTGTGATGAAGATTATGAAGATAGCTATGCTTATGCTTAGGACTCACGCATCTTTTTGAATAACTTGAGGAGGCCTTCTGATGAAGAAATTAGGGCCCTTACAGCTGCAAAAGTAGCTCAAGTCAAAAGTAATTATAACCTTAGAGGTAAGGCTCAGGTAAGTGATCCACGCCAACCACAAGACACTTTTGTGAGCCAGCCAGTGCATAATCATAAAGGGACTGAACCACAAAAGAAACAATGGAGTAATAATAAGAAAAATTTTAAGCAAAAAACAAGTCATGATCCTCAAGGACCAGAAAATAGAGTTCCCCAGGTTGAGGATCAAAACAAAAATTTTCAGATCAAGAATGATAGTCAGGGGGCCATAAAAGTTAAAGCTGGGTCATCTCAGGATAAAAATAAAACCGTGGATCAGGCTATAACTGTTATACAAAATTATGCTCCATTTGACATAACTCAAGTCTTGTCCCAGTTAAAAATCTTTGTTTCATTGATGGAGTTGATGAAAGTTGAAGAATTTAGAAATAAAGTATTGTCCTTGATTTCAGGAATGCCTTGTCAAGCCAAACAGAATGCTGAAACTTAGGGTGAGAAACAAGCCCCGTGTATTGATGAAGATGAGACTCCTGAAGTATATCTAGGGGTGACCATGACAAAATGCCCTTCATAGGTTGAGTCATTTTATGTCTCCCTTGTCATCAATGGAAAAGTGATTAAAAATTGTATGCTTGACTCAGGAGCATCAACAAATATCATGCCTCTGGCTATCATGCAACAAGCTGGGTTACATATAGATAAGGCATGTGGAAAGTGCTATGCAATATATGCTAGGAAAGTACCAGTCATTGGAATCATGAAAGATGTAGATTTTAGGCTGGCAGCATACCCAAAAAAGGCCTACAAAATGAACATAATGGTTGTTGACATAAAGCCACAATATGGTATGTTATTAATAAGAAGATGGGCATCATTGATTAGTGGGAGTATGCAATTAGACCTATCATATGCCATGATCCCAATGAATGGAAAAGATGTTAAGCTAGTCAGAGAAGAAAGGTCACAAGAAACAGTTGAGGATCAAGAGTCAGAAGAGCATGTGTGTTTTGTTGATATTGACTGTGAAAGTTTCAGAATTGTCTCTGATGATCAGGGAGGTAAAGAGAGAGACATTTGCATTCAAGAGCTTGACTGACAGGGTCTATGGACCATGTATTTTGATGGAGCTTGTGCAAAGGAAGGGTCTAGTGCTAGAGTTGTGTTTCTGTCTCTAGCTGGTAAGCTTCTAAAATTCTCTTTCTTGCTAAAGTTTGCCTGCACAAATAATATTGCAGAGTATGAAGCTTTGTTACTAGGATTGAATGTAGCTTTGCGGCATGGGATCAAGATGCTCAAAGTATTTGGGGATTCAGAGTTAATTGTTTCCCAAGTTAGAGATAAGTATCCTTAAAAAAATAAGAGGTTAAAATAGTATAAGCATGTTGTTTGGGATACAATTGAATTGTTTGATGCTTTTTCAGTAAATTGGATAGAGATATCAAAAAATGTCATGGCAGATTTTCTACCTAATGTAGCCATAAGGCCAGATGATATAACTCTGTCAGATGTTACAAATGTTGAAGTCAAACTTAGACCTGCAGTACCAGATAATGTATGTAGCAGGCAGGTGTTTGATGATGATAAGGATTTGCTGAGATTTCTACATTGCATAGATGAATATGAGAAACATGAGATGGACTTTCAGAACTTTGTACAAGTTGTGGATAGAAAGGACACTCTCTTGGGGAAAGAGGTAATTCAACTCAAAACAAGTAAAATCCCTAGAGGGTTGGTCACTTTAGAGAGAGCATTTGACAATAGAGACCAATTTGTTACAAAGGCATCTCCTACAAATAAAAATGACTTGGAGGAGATAAACTTGGGGACATCTCATGCCCCCAAAAAGGTATATATTGGTAAACAACTCAAACCACACATTAGGAGTATGCTGATTACACTACTGAAAAAATATAAGCATGT
Organism: Cunninghamia lanceolata; assembly: GCA_027924645.1. Lineage (NCBI taxonomy): Eukaryota > Viridiplantae > Streptophyta > Pinopsida > Cupressales > Cupressaceae > Cunninghamia > Cunninghamia lanceolata. Next base: position 30,655,207 of record BSBN01000193.1, read on the forward strand.
CTTTGCCTGGTCATATGAGGACCTAAAAGCTTATAGAGAGGATTTATTCCAGCATGAGATCCCATTGAAACTTGGAGCTAAGCCATTCAGACAGAAACAAAGACCTATTAATCCAACTTTGGCTCCAAAAATGCAAGAAGAGCTTATGAAGCTTAGGGAGGCTAGAATAATTGTGCCTATCAGACATTCAACCTGGTTCTCCAATCTTGTCCCAGTTAGAAAGAAAACTGGTGACATAAGACTTTGTGTTGACTTCAAAAATTTGAATATGTCTTCTTTAAAGGATAATTATCCACTACCCAACATGGAGGCTATGCTACAGAAAGTAATTGGTTGTGAGCTTTTATCCATGATGGATAGATTCTTAGGATACAATCAGGTAAAGGTAAAAGAGTCTGAACAGTACAAGACTACCTTCACCACTCCATGGGGAACCTATGTATATGTAAGAATGCCATTTGGACTAACAAATGTAGGTGCTACATTTCAAAGAGCTATGGATGTTGCTTTTGCAAGATTGATTGACTCAATTCTGGCTATGTATCAAGATGATTTAACTGCCTATTCAAAAAAGGAGGAACAACATTGCATGCATCTTGAACAAATTTGTATTGGAGCATTGGAATATGGCATTTCACTTAACCCAAAGAAATGTGCTTTTGGGGTAGTGGAAGGGAAATTGCTAGGACACATTGTTTCCAAGGATGGAGTTAGAATTGATCCTGAAAGGGTGGTTGCAATTGATAGAATTCAGATCCCTAGAACTATGAAAGGTATTCAGTCCTTCTTTGGACAAATTAATTTTGTTAGAAGATTTGTTCCTAACTTTGCAGAGACCACAAGGACATTTCTAAAATGTTGAAGAAGGGTGCAACTATCAAATGGGAAAGTGAAGCAACTAAATCATTTCAGAACATCAAAGAAGCTATAAAGATGGCTCCTGTATTAAGATCTCCTAATTTTTCTAAGCCACTTTAGTTGTTCTCATTTCCTTCTTTTCACACTGTTGCTGCATGTTTATTACAGAAAAATGAGGATGGTTTTGAGCAACCTATTGCTTTCTTTAGTATGTCATTACAGGGAGCTGAATTGAAGTATGATATCATGGAGAAGTAGGCATATGCACTAGTTAGAGTAGTCAATAGCTTTAGGCCATATTTGGTAGGCTCTCAGATAGTTGCATATGTGCCCCATGTAGCAGTTAAAGATTTTCACTCAGCAGGAGGTAACCAGAAGAAGATGCAGGTGGATAAACAAGTTGCAAGAGTTTAACATTGAAATACAAATCACCAAATTGGTAAGGGGACAAGGTTTAGCTAAAATGATGACATAATCAAATCTAGAGGCATGCCAAGTAAATGTAGTGCAGAATGAGGTTGTAAATATGTCAGAATATGAATGGTACAAAGACATTGTGTATTATTTGTAGAATTTAAATTGTCCTTCCCATTTCAGTGATAGTCAAAAGAGGACTTTAAAATTACATGCTATCAAATATATCATTGTTCAAGGAGAATTGTATTGGAAAAATTCTGATGGTGTACTATTCAGGTGTGTAGATGAAAATTAGGCTAAGGATACTCTAAGTGACAAGCACAAAGGAGTATGTGGTGGACACTATACTACCCAAACAACATCTCACAAAATTCTTAGAGCAGGCTATTGGTGGCCAACTCTTTTCTTAGACACACAAAATATGGTAAGAAAGTGTGATCCATGTCAAAAGTTCTCAGGAAAGCTAAGGTATGAAGGTGGATTGCCCCTTAAAACTGTAACTGTGAAGGCTCCATTCCAGCAATGGGGAATTGATTTTATAGGGGAAATCTCAGAACAATCAGGTGGAGGACATAGTTGGATTTTGGTTGCTACGGATTACTTCACTAAATGGATTGAAGCCATTCCAACTAAGAAAGCTACAAGAAAAGTGGTGATGGATTTCATTCTGGAGCATATTATTATTAGATTTGGAGTACCAATCAAAGTGATCATAGACAATGCTATGTGCTTTAGATCTGGTGAATTTGTTGACTTTTGCAACAATTATGGGATTGATTTGTCATATGCATCACCATATCATCCACAAGGAAATGCTCAAGTAGAGTCAAGCAAAAAAAGCCTCATGAAAATAATCAAAAGGATGGTAGATAAAAACAAAAGGGCTTGGGATTCAAAGCTGAAGATGGCATTATGGGCTGACAGGGTGACGATAAAGAAAGCGATTGAAAAGTCACCTTTTGAGCTAGTATATGGTGCAATAGCTAAATTGCCAGTGAATAATCTCTTGCCAGTTTATAAATTCATACAAGAGAATGATGAAGAGATTGAACATTCAATGAATGAAAGAATAAATCAGTTGGTTGCATTGGATGAAGTCAGAAGGGAGGCATAGAAAACAAACATCAAGAAACAACAAAAGGTAAAATATTTGTTTGATAAAAGAGCTACAGAAAGGAGGTTCCAAATAAATGATTTGGTCCTTATTTGGAACGCAAAGAACTAGGATAAGGGCAAACATGGTAAGTTTGAGCCCTTGTGGATGGGCCCATATCAAATTAGCAATACTCATGGAGGAGATTCCTACTTTCTCCAGGCCCTAAATGGTGAACTACTGGAATTGCTTGTGCACGGTCAATTCCTAAAGCCCTACTTTTCATAAATGAATACCTTGTGTACACATTGTAAATTAGGTGTAAATAGTTTGTACGTGCCTTGTTTTGTCAGTCATGTTTTGAGTTTTGCATTTTGTCTGGTCTGCCTCGAAGTGGTTTGGTTCTTGCTACAGTCTTACACCTGCATGTCCCCAATCAGAGCCAATGGTGGTGCTCACCTAGGGTTAGGGTTTTGGATTGATTTTATAGGCTTATGTTTTGTTCCCTCAATCCTTAATGCCTTAGATTAATTTTTTCCTTGGCCTTTTGCATTGTTTTTTCTGTTTTGATGTTGACCTCCTGCAGCGGGTTCCTGGTTGTTAAGTTTCATCTTCATGCCTTTGTGCTCATAGGTTGACCAACCCCCATGCAATGTTTCACCATCTTTTCCCATCACACTAAAGAAAAAATGCTAGGTTTTTGTATGTACAACTGCAAATGTATGTGGACAGGCCTAAAAATGCATATCATCTTTCAAATGATGCAAAAATTAGTTATATGTATTTCGCAATGCATATCAGGTCCAAAAAAGGTGCATATACATTGAGGAATCTGTTGCAGATTCTAGGAATATTCCCTGAATGTATATCAGGTTTACATGTATAAATGGTCTTGTATGTTCAACATTATACAAGGTGGCAGAGAAGCATTTGGTGGGGTTCGCCTCACATACAAAGGGGTTTGTATCTCGCATACAAAGCAAAATGTACAAGTCAAATGTGCATTTGCCTTATGAAAGGAAATTTGCAAGGGGCTGACATATAAAAGGGCAAGGGGCTGACATATAAAAGGGTGGGACTCGTGGACATACAAGGTGGATTGTATGTTGGTTAGATGCATCGATGATGATATACAAGAAGACACATACAAGACAGGTTACGAAGCTGGGGCCCACCGCTTGTATATTTGCGATTGTATGTTAAAATATACATTCCTAATATACAAGCCAGAATTTGGAATGAACATGCAATCCATTTGATAAGGGATAAAGTCCGCTGCTTGTATGTATGATTTGCTTGTATGTCTGTGTTGTACATGCCGATATACAAACAAAAGGAGATACAAGGCCCAGATTTGAAAGTTTTTCAAATTCGATGGATAAATGGTTGGGGTCCGTTATATGTATATTGCATTTGTATGATGCAATATGCAAGGAAATATACAAGTAAAGAGATGCAAACTAGACCCGATTTAAATTTCAATGCGTTTCATAGTTATTTGAGGTCCATAGAATGTATATTGCGATTGTATGTTCGTGTATACAAAATGAAGATGCAAAGGTTTAGGTACAAGTTGGACTTCAAGGTGACTGTGATATGCTTCATCATAATTTGAAGTCCGTGACTCGTATGTATGGTGTGTTGTATGTGCCGATGTGCAAGGGGATATACATACAAGGCCTAAATCTGAATGCAGATTCAAATTTGTTCTATAGTGTCTTGGGATCCACCTTGTATGTAAGTGATTGTATGTCTATACAATCTCACTTTCAACTGCATTTACAAGGGCGAAAAAGGCAAAATGGATGGCAGAAAAGTCAATGATGGATGCATAGGGTGCTGATGTGGCATGATATCATTGGTGGGTGACTTTTCAGTGTGTTTTGACGCTATTAATCTCAGCGATAGGAGAATAAGATCGACTGTTGTGTTTTAAACCTTCAGTGAAGGATTTTCCTGGGCATATGCAGCCATTTTTGGGTGGGAAAGTTCTAAGGCTTGCAGGCCGCTGCGCTCTAGGAAGCCATGGGTAGGTGAACCATTATTGGCTATTTGCAAAGGCATGGTCGATGGAGTTGACAGGCTAACTACCAGATTTATGAGGAAAATTTGCAAGCGGCGACACATCTCTCGAGCTCACCTATTTTTCCTTCCTATTCTACCTGTGTTTTTAATGTTTTGGGCACCATTTTTTTGTGCAGTGTATCTGGCAGAAATTTTGAAATGCCATGGAATTATTGCTAAGTACACAGTCTTGCTATAAAATGCAAACTGTTTTACTCATTTGTGGTTGTTAAAAACTGGACTAATTTTAGTGCTGTGATAAGATACAACTTCATTGGTGGCTCTGTTTTGGGTATTTTTGTGAGTTTATGAATCTCATGTTGTAGGTTTTATGCATAAATTTACTGGTTTCACATTGATTTAAATGAGTAATGCTTCATTGCATGTGTTCTGTTATTTGTCTCCAAATTGAATGTGTTCTTCTTCTGAATCTAAATAGCTAAGGGGTGTTTAAGGTTCTAGAATATGAGTTTGCTATATTGAATGCTTGATCTTTTACTTCTGCTCAAGGAGTAGATTAAATATTTTGGGTTAAGTGTTGGGAAGAATATATTGCAGTGAGGATTTTGTAAGCAGAGCTAACTGAATACTCAGTCTTGGGAAGTATTTGTAAGGCAAATACTAAACAATCCCCTTGAAACTCTATCATTGATCCAAGTTTATGTGTACATTCACATGTGTATGTCTATTGACTCCGAACCCTGAGATAGGCATCAATATGATCCTGTATTGAGATTGCAACCCAAAGTCCTAGTTTTGCATCCAAAATACCAAAATCTAAATTCAAACTTCAAATCCAAACCTTTAGGACATTAGAAGTAGTTTGTAGGACCAAAATCCTCTGATTCACAACTAAGCATAGGCCCAAAGCCAGCCCCTTTGCACTTATTTCACAGTTTTGGTCTCCATAAAGGAGGATTTATCTGCTTTGTATCAACATCCCAACCAGTCCATAAGCATATCTCATGGATGTTGAATAGGGAATACCCCCCTTGGTTCTGCAGAGCCTAAAGAAGAAGAGGAGATATTTATAGAGTCTATCTCCTGTACTGCTAGCCCCTGGCCCAGAAATCCTATTGATCATTGATGGCTACCTTGTAGGGATAACTGGGAAAAAGCATCCGGTTGGGAAAAAGAACCAACACACCCAAAGGCATGTGCCTTCTATTTTTCTAAAGTACTTTTAACATGGTACAAATCTTTGTGGGTTAACCCCCACCATGGGTTTTCCCTTAACCGAGTTTCCACATCAAAATATTGGTGTTAAGTGTGTGGATTATGTTTCCACTCATATGTTGTTGATCTATGCTTTAATGTTTACATCATTAATCTGATAGTAAGTTAATAAAGAAGGTTAAAAGCAGAAAAAGTTTATTTTGTGTGACAACTGATTCACCCCCCCTCCCAGTTGTGTGGTCTAGTTCCAACAAAGACAACATTCCTTCATGGTGACTTGGAGAAGAAGATCTATATGTCACAGCCAGAGCACTACATGGTGAAAGGTAAAGAAAATCAAGTTTACAAGTTAAAAAAATTCTTTGTATGGTTTGAAACAATATCCTAGGATGTGGTACTAGAAGTTTGATGCCTTTGTGTTAAGTATTAGATTTCAGAGATTGAAATCAGATCATTGTGTTTACTAAAGTTTGACAATGATCGCATTCTCATTATTGCATTGTATGTCAATGATATGTTACTCATTAGAAATGGTAAAAGTTTGATTTCTGATTTGAAGTCTCAGTTGTCAGCATAGTTTGAGATGAAAATCTAGGGGCAGCTCGATACATTCTAGGAATGGAAATTAGAAGAGATAGAGCAAACAAATTTTTTTGGTTAGGCCAGAGTAAGTATGTTAACACTGTATTGGAGAGATTCAACATGATGGATTGTAGACCTTTGATTATTCCTGTTACAATGGGGACAAAGTTATTTATTGAAGATTTTCCAAAGTCTCCTTCTAAGATAGAGGATATGAGCAAAGTTCCTTATGCTAGTGCGGTTGGCAGTTTGACGTATGTGATGGTCTACACAAGACTAGACATTGCCCAAGTAGTGGGAGTCCTTAGTCAATTTATGGCTAATCTTTGATGGGTACATTGGGATGTAGTGAAGAGAGTGTTCAGATATTTGTGGGGTACTTATGAGTTTTCCTTATGTTATCATGGTTATCCTACATAACTTAATCAGTCACTTTGTATTCAAGGATTTGTGGATTTAGATTGGGCAGGTGACATTGATAGCAGGAGATCCACCAGTGCTTATGTGTTCACTATGTTTGGTGGTGCTATTAGTTGGACAAGTAAATGGCAACCTTTGGTTGCTTTGTCCACTACTAAAGCTAAGTACATGGCAGCAACTCATGCTTATAAAGAAGCCATTTGGCTTAAGAGATTATGATTTGATGTTGGGTTTGATGTAGGGAAGATTACTATTTGTTGTGACAGTTAGAGTGCCATATATTTGACGAAGAGTCCTACTTTCCATGCAAGGACTAAGCATATTGATGTCTAGTACCATTTTGTTTGTGACATGGTAGAGGATGGGAAGGTAAACTTGGAAAAAGTTAAAACTTTGATGAATGTTGCAGATTCCTTGACAAAACCTGTGACCACAAAGAAGTTCAGATGGTGTTCAAAGTCTATGGGCCTCACAGCCACTAGCAATTAAATCATGGTGTTGATACTCCCTTTGCTCTTGCAAAGTGTTTGGTAAGTGGGAGAATGTTAGGAAAAGTGTCTCAACCTTGCAACCTTGAAAGGTTACTATTCTTCCTAGTTTTGGTCTTTTTGAATATCCTTTATCTTAGAGAATGGTCTGGAACTTTCAAAGTTTCCAAAAGAGCTAAAAATAGAGAGACTTACTATTTTTAGTAAGCCCTTTGATTGAGCTCAGATTGACTAGAATTTTTTTCTAGAAGATGCATAATAGCTAAGTGAACATCTCAGGTGAGTTTCGTCTCAGGATCATACCTAGATCGCAAGATATTAAAGTTTCTATTTTTTGAAACTGCCAGAAAAAAAGTTTTGAACTCAATTGCCAGAATCAAAACTTCTCTAAATATCCTAAAAATTGTCATAACTAGAATAGTAGTTTATAGGGTGATAGATCTCTTCACGAGCTTTCCAACGCATCAAATGCTTCATCAATTAGACACCCGGATCAAAAGTTATGGCCTCTAAAAGTTGGACCTTCTATTTTTGGGAAATGTAAAAATGTGTTGGACACATAAAAGAGATGTAAATGGGAGAGTTACACATATTGGTGTGTGGTTTGGCACATCACAAGGTATCTTTGATTGGAGATAATTTGGGTGCCACTTTATGGGTGGTTTTGGCTCATGATTTTGTAATTACTGGTAACGGTTTATTGTATTGCATCTCCTATATATCAGGAACTATAGATGGAGGTTGTGTGTAAGAATCTTATAGATGTTGAATTACCTTTTGGATCTTTGGTTGGATATACTCTTGTAAAATATTTATCTACAAGTATATTGTAATCTTCGTGATTCCTAAATAATATATTGGGCGGCTTTGGAGTGTGGGGTTTTTTACCTGAAAGGGTTTTCCCACGTATATCTTGTGTTGTGAGTTTTGTGTTTGCATTTGGAAGTTGTTATTATCTTTCTATTAATGTGCATCTTAATCTGTAACTGTAAAAGTAAAAATTTGCATAAGTCTTTCCTCAGTAGATCAGTGTAGGAAGCGTTTTCACATACCTTGCTTCCTTTCATCTCTATGGTCATGGATTTCAAATTTTGTACAAAAATTGCAACTACATAGGTAATGGTTGTGGTATAAACCAACAAGGAATCAAAGTGCCCCTAGAAGCTATTACACATAGCTCTTCAACTGGTATTGGATACCATTCTTTGAAGCCCACCAAAGCCTATCGTCATCCTAAACTTAATGTTAATACAATAGCAACTAGTCCAAGAAAAAATATGATATATCCTTAGATGATAGACATGGATTGTCTGCCAAAAAATATGCCACTGAATCAGATAAGTATTTCTCCCTTATTTAGCCCAACTTGATGTAGCACATATTCTAGATGCTCTCAAGGGTGGCCTCTTCCTAGATATGTATGTTGATGTGTCATGTTGTGATACTCTATGTTGTGTTTTTGTTTAGGTCCCCTTGGATGACCCTTGATACTCTTGTAAGGTCAAGTGTATAACATGACCACCTCTATCGTAACATTCTCCTATTTGTTTCTCAATTCTTCTATACTCCTCTCTCCTCTTTTTATTGTTGTGTGTTGTGCCTTGGGAGAATAGTGTTGCGGAGGGTGTTTTGGGATCATCCTCCTACATGGTGTTTGTTACACAAATGGTTCCTAAGGTTGTCATTGATGCCAACATTGTCACAAGGTTGTTAGTGATGTCAACACTATCATGGATGTGTGATGGTGTTCATGGTTGGATGTCATGTCCTATCTAGTAGAGAAGATATAGTTCATGATTGGATGTCATGTTGAATATAATGTGGTTACTAAAGTTCATGGTTAGATGTCATGCCTTGGTCAAGAAGATACATTAATATGGGAATTAGAAGCACTAAGATTATCAGATGTGTTACTGATGTTAGGGAGATGTTACTAATGGTCTAAAGCATATTGTATGCTCTCTCCTGTTGTTCCTAAGAATGCATGTGTTGATACAAAGAAGGTTTGGCCTCCGGATGTTGGTGAAAGTTCCTGCTATAGAAAGACTATTTTGAAGACTGTCTAGGAGATTGCTCTACATTTTAATGCTTTTGATGTTGTATCTCTGTAGAGTGGAAGATAGCCTCATATAGTGTCAAATCATGTATATTCCAAGTTTTATATTGTTTGGACCACTGGAAGAGTGTTTTGCAGTTGACAGTTTGGAGATAGTGTTGTTCCTAAAGAAGGTATTCACAGTACTGCAATATTTGGCTCCACATTCCTCCATGTTTGAAGATATGGTCATGTAGTTCAAAAGTTAAGATAAGAATGATGTAAAGGTGCTAAATCCAAAGCCTTAGATCCTTTGTCCCTCTGCAATGAAAGTTATGAAAGATAGTGTTCCGGTTTGTGCTTTAGCAAAATTAAGTAATGATGAAGACTATTTGGAATGCTCTACATTTATCTAAAGTGATAGATATGGCTATGCAGTTTTGAGGACATGTTCAAAGAAGGGTATGAGTGCATCCATATGATTTTTAGGTTTTTTGGAGATCCGCAAGCTTAGTTTCTCAATGATAGTGTGTTACAGTGTGTTCCAGATGGCTGCTTGATCTTAGTATGCATGTTTTAAGGTATGTGGCACAATGTATTTTTTGTGTAGAGTTAGATATGCATTTGAAGGTGTTGAATGAGTCATGTAGACTCATTTGGAATAATTTCATGAAGATCTTTCATGTTTTTGGTACCACATAAGGTTTTCAAGTGGTGATGACAATTATACTTCATATTTCATGTTTTCCTGCTTAAGGCCATCCTATTTCAAATGAGTGATGTGTGTAGAGGTGGTTCCTTGAAGAACGATGCTATGAAGGATGTTTAGGACCAGACTAAGCATGAATGGGGGTCTACAAAGTGTGTGGTTTCTTCTAGTGTAGTGTGTTGTTCATGATAGGGCTTACCCTATGCAAGTTTCATGTTGTGTAATCTCTAGCCAACTTGTAAAATTTAATATTCTTAGTGAATTAGCCGACTTGTAATTAAATAAATGTAATGTCATGTATATATTGTAAGGCTGGATGGTCTAGGTAAGGTATGATTGCAAAGATGAATATTTGAGTGCGAAAAAGAGTAGAGTATGAATTGTGTAACTGAAGGAGAGGGAGTAGAAGAGTTAGAGGCTGTCCTGATTCATCTTGAAGACATTTCTGTGACAAGAGGAAAGTAAAAAGTGTGCCTAGTTGATCCAATCATAAGAAGAAGAAGAAGAATTGCAATCATCAAAGGTGTGAGTCTCAATGTCAATTTTCATATAGTAGAAGGACTGTCATACTGTAACCATCTCTAAGTTTGTTCTTAGATTAGGAAGTAGTTGCTTCTTTGGGTTGTATCCCTAAAATAAAGTCAGCAAGGAGTTGTAGCTTCCTTGGGAGTGACTCTAAAACCTTTCTTCAAGGAGTAGTAGCTTCCTTGGGTTGTAGCCCTGAGACAAAGTTGTTATTTTGAGCTTCATATATCGTGAGTTAATCCTCATCATGGTTTTTCCCTTCTTGGGTCTTCCACGTATATCTGGTGTTATGTGTTTATGTGCATTGTGTTGATCTTTAATGTTTATGTTAATGTTGTAATGCTTAATTTATAATATGCTCTAGAGGATTTCAAGTTTTTTTAGATTTTAATTCACCCCCCCTCTCTGAGTATCTTGGTGTGTTCAACAATTGGTATCAGAGCTAATTTACTCAGAAGAAGCTTAATCGCTTGAGGAAGGTCCTAGATGGCTCCTAATGGATCTCACAAGGTACCTATGATGGAACAAATTATTCCTTTTGGAAGCTAAGGATGGAAAACTATCTATCTTCTCTAGGGTTTAGTGTATGGCAAGCTGAACTATAAAGGGCTACACTATTCCTAGATCTGAGCCTACAAATGCTGATGAGATTAGGTTGTATGATAATAATGCCAAGGTAAAGAGCACTATCATGAGTGCGCTGGAGGATTCAAAACTTCTAAAGGTAATGAGTTGCAAATTTGCTAAGGATGTTTGGGTAAGACTTGAAAGCATTTAATATGAAGGAGATAGTAAAGTAAAGCAAGCCAAGATGCAAATCTTCAAGAGAAAATTTGAGACCCTGAGGATGACAAAAGATGAAGACATTGCTAGTTACATGCTCTGAGTTGATGAAATATTTAATGATATCATTGGTGGTGGTATGAACTATCTTTCATACAAGAGAAGAAGCCAAGGCTTGGATAATTGACAATGGATGTTATAATCATATGAATGGTGACAAGGAGAAGTTATCAGCCTTGAGAAGTGGAATGGTGGAGTGTTAAGTTTGGTCGTGATGAGTCAGCACAAATCTGTGAAAAGGGTGCTATAACTATTGATGAGAAGAACATGAATGAGGATGTTCCCTATGTCAAAGGACTAAAACATAATATTCTTAGTGTCATCTAGATGTGCAATAAAGGATAGAACCTTATCTTTCATGCCAAAGGTTGTGAAATCAGGAAGGCAGGGTCTGGAAAACTAGTTACAGAAGGCATCAAGTCATATGGTGATATCTATCATCTGAAGGAGGTAAATGGAAGAACATGCTTATTGGCTCAATCTAGTGAGTGTTGGCTATGGCACAAGAGAATGAGACACATCAACTTTGACAATATGGTAAAGATCAGCTCTATTCATGCGGTGAGAGATATGCCCAAGATAACCAAGCCTATAAACACATTATGTAAGGAATTCCAAATGGGAAAGTAGACAAAAACAAATTTCAAGAGCAAGGAGTATTCTTCTTCAATACCATTGTTGATTCACACTGACCTATGTGTCCCTACAAGAGTAAAGAGTCAACAAGGTGAAAGTTATTTCATGTTACTTATTGCTAATTATTCTAGAATGACTTGGGTTACTTTCTTAAGAGAAAAATTAGATGATTTTGATAAGTTTAAGGTTTTCAAAGCTATGGTTGAGAATAAAATGGATACTAAGATCAAATGTTTAAGGTCTGATAGAGGAGGTGAGTTTAGTTCAAATGAATTTGATAAGTTTTGTGAAGATCATGGTATTAGGAGACATCTGTCAGCTCCTAGGACCCCTCTGTAAAATGGGGTAGTGGAAAGGAAGAATAGGACTATGCAAGAGATGGGTAGGGCAATGTTGAAGGATGTATATCTACCTGACATGTACTAGAAGGAAGCAATTCACACTGCTATTTATCTGACTTATAGAGTATAGTTAAGGATCAATATCACTAAGACCCTTTATGAGCTATGGTATGTAAGACTACCTACTATCATATACTTTAGGATCTTTGGCAACAAATGCTATATCAAAAAAGATGAAGAAGACCTAGGAATGTTTGATTCAAGAAGTGATGAAGGGCTCTTTCTTGATTACTCAACCAGAAGCAAGGCTTATAGATGCTACAACAAGAGATTAGGGAAGACGATTGAAAGCACAAATGTCAAGTAGATGAAGACTTGTTTTAGATCTCACAAGAACTAGAAGACTCTGGATCTAATATTTTTCCATGCATTGAAGAAGAAGAAGAGGAAGAAGAAAAGGAGCAAGAACCAGTGCAGATACCCAAGACTCTAGCAAAGTATGTTCAAAAGAATCATTTAGTAGATTAGATCATTGGGGACAAGGATAATGGTGTGCTGACTAGAAGAAGTTTTGAAAAAGCACATGAGCAAGTAAACTTGTGTTTATTATCAAAGGTAGAACACAAAACCTTTGCTAATGATAGCAAAGATGATGGTTGGATAAAGGCAATGGAAGAAGGATTGGATTAGATTGAGAAGAATTAGACATGGGAATTAGTTCCTAGACTAGCCAATAAGAATGTGATAGGGACAAAGTGGGTGTTCCGGAACAAGCTAAATGAGGAAGGTGGAGTTGTGAGGAACAAAGGAAGATTGGTGTGTAAAGGATATTCACAAATTGAAGGCATTGACTTTGAGGAAACCTATGCTCCAGTAGCTAGGATGGAGGCAATCAGAATGTTTCTCGCTCTTGTTGCTTGCAAGAACTTTAAGCTTTATTATATGGATGCCAAGTCAACATTTTTGAATGGTGATCTAGAGGAAGAAGTCTACATTGAGAAACTAGATGGTTTCTAGATATCAGAAGATCTGAACATGGTGTGCAGACTCAAGAAAGCTTTATATGGTCTCAAGCAAGCACCTAGGGATTAGTATGCTAGGTTGGACAAGTACTTACATCAACAAGGCTTCAAGAAAGGTACTACAAATAACAATCTTTGGTGGAGATGATGATATGTGTAAGAGGTTTGCAGAGGAGAGGAAAAAAGAGTTTGAGATGTCTATGATTGGTGAGATGTATTTCTACCTTGGACTTCAAATTGCTTAGCTAGATGATGGTATCTTCATTTCTTAGGCCAAGTATGTTAGAGAGATGTTGAAGAAGATTGGTATGGAGGATTTAAAACTAGTGAGTACTCCCATGGTCACTGGATGTCACTTGAGCAAGGATGATGAGTCTCTAGAGGTTGATCAAACTTCCTATAGATCTATGATTAGAGGATTGTTATACTTGACTACTTCTAGAACTAATATTATGCATACAATATGTGTGGTTGCTAGGTATCAAGTTGATCCCAAGAAAACACATGAGAAGGCAATGAAAAGAATATTTAGATACTTGAAAGGAATTCTGGATTATAGCTTATGGTATCCAAGAGGTAATGACTTTGATCTAAGTGCCTACACTAGTGCTAATTGGGCTGGTTGTGTTGATGATGGAAGAAGTACAAGTGGTGGTGCTTTCTTTTTAGGAACCAGATTGGTTTCATTACAGAACAAGAAGCAAGATTCAATTTCATTATCAACTGCAGAGGCAGAGTATATTGCAGCAACATCCTACTATACACAAGTGTTGTGGATGAAGCAAACCCTAAAGTATATCAAGGTATTGTATGATGAGCCTATTCCTATTTTGTGTGATGGGTGCTGCCACAATAATGGGTTACACTTTCTGGGACATCCTGATTTTTGCTGAAATCACATATTTTTAGAAAATATAATGATTTAAGCCTTGAAAGGTTCTATTTAAAGGATTTTAATTAAAGAGGGTTTGATCAAACCCCCTTAGATTCAAACCCCCTTGGATAGAACCCCGCTAGTTTTAAACCATACCTATAATGGAGTCTCCTCTACACCTATCAAAATGCTGATAAAAAACCACTTTTGATTTACCTTTTGGACGATCAAATGAATTCATTTAAAATTAATGTTTTGTAAGTATGCAGTCCTTATTATAAGCTTCCCCAAAAGTATAATTTTAAATATATTTAATTTGATTATTATATTTATTTTTTATTTCTTGTGAATGTAGGTTTTTTAATGAACATCAAGGTATTTGTTTCACACATACAAATAAATAGGAAAATAGAGAAAAAAAAATTCTAAAAAATACATGCCCTCTAGGTATTGATGTCCTTATTCCAAATTTTGATACATACAAAAGAAATTATGTTGGACATAATACGCCTATGTCTAAATTATAATTGGTTTGACTTCAAAACTTAATTAAAATAAAATATTCAACAAAACATTATGAAACCAAATGCATCCTTTAGATATCAGTGTTACCAATCTAAATTCAAAAGAATCAGAATTTTATGCTTTGTCGAAAAAAAGTTATGTGTGATAGAATACACATCACTTTAAAAAATGTTGTTTACTATTAAAAACTAGTTATCAAAGGAGACACAAAACAATTTACAATTTAACTCCAACTTTCTAGAAAAAAAAATATTTGGAATCTACAGACAAAATCTCACAAATCACTAGTTTGCATCATCTTCAAATTCCTAATGGTTTAGCGACTATAGGTGTCAGAAAGTGAAGATTTAGTTCAAAATGTTGATTTCAATGTCAAGTTTGGCCAAAAAGTGTAACCCATTATTGTGGGATGACCTTGTTAATACAAGTGCTATCAATATTTCCAAGAATCCAGTGATGCATTCTAGAACCAAGCATATAGCAATCAGATATAAATTTTTGAGAGAGAAGGTTGCAGATAAGGAAGTAAGGTTGGAATATGTTCCAACAAAGGATCAGATTGTAGATATTTTCACAAAGGCTCTTGCATAGGACAATTTTGAGGATCCTTGATAGAGGCTAGGGGTAATTGCCCCTCCTTCTTTCTAGATGCATAGTGGTGCATCTATCCAGGGGGAGTGGTTCATGTTATATCTTTTTCCTGGACTGATTGTGGCTACCTCTCAGGGGGAGAAGGTAGTGGTTTCTGATGATAGGGGGAATCTGTTTGATGCAAGAAGTTATGCCCTAAAGGAGAAGAAGTTTCCCTTTATCCTTGATGTCAAAGGGGGAGAATGTGCAAATATGTGTTTCCATCAATGCCAAAGGGGGAGATTGCTACACATATGGTTCCTAAGGTTTTCATTGATGTCAACACCATCACAAGGTTGTCAGTGATGTCAACACTATCATGGATGTGTGATGGTGTTTGTGGTTGGATGCCATGTCCTATCCAACAGAGAAGATACAATTCATGGATGGATTTTGTGTCAAATATAATGTGGTTACTGAAGTTCATGGTTGGATGTCATGCCTCGGTCAATGCAAAGTTGATTATGAAGACATATTAAGATGGGAATTAGAAGTATCAAGAAGATACATTAATATGGGAATTAGAAGCACTAAGATGATCGATTCTATTGCTGATGTTGGGGAGATGTTACTAATGGTCTAAAGCATATTGTATGATCTCTCCTATTGTTCCTAAGAATGCATGTGTTGATACAAAGAAGGTTTGGCCTCCAGATGTTGGTGAAAGTTCCTGCTACAGAAAGACTATTTTGAAGACTGTCTGGGAGATTGCTTTGCATTTTCATGCTTTTGATGTTGTATCTCTACAGATTCAAAGATAGCCTCATATAGTGTCAAAGCATGTATGTTCCAAGTTTCATATTGTTTAGACCACCAGAAGTGTGTTTTGTAGTTGACAGTTTGGAGATAGTGTTGTTCCTAAAGAAGGTATTCATAGTGTACTACAATGTTTGGCCCCACATTCCTCTGCATTTGAAGATATGGTCATGTGATTTAGAAGCTAAGATAAGTATGATGTAAAGGTACTAAATCCAAAGTTTTAGATCATTTGTCCCTCTGTAGAAAAAGTTATGAAAGACAGTGTTCCGGTCTGTGCTCTGGTAGAATTAAGTAATGATGAAGACTATTTGGAATGCTCCACATTTCTCCATAGTGATAGATATGGCTATGCGGTTTTGAGGACATGTTCACAAGAGGGTATGAGTGTATCCATATGAGTTTCAGATGTTTTGGATATTTGCAAGCTTAGTTTCTCAATGACAGTGTGTTACAGATGGCTGCTTGATCTCAGTATGCATGTTTTAAGGTATGCGACATAATGTATTTGTTATGAAGAGTTAGAGGTGTATTTGAAGGTGTTGTATGAGTCAGGAAGACTCATCTAGAAGAATTTCATGAAGATCTTTCATGTTTCCAATACTACACAAGGTTTTGAAGTGGTGATGACCATTATACTTCATATTTCATGTTTTCCTACTTAAGGCTATCCTATTTCAAATGAGCTATGTGTGCAGAGGTGATTCTTTGAAGAACAATGCTGTGAAGGATGTTTAGGACCAGACTAAGCATGAATTAGGGTCCACAAAGTATGTGGTTTCTTCTGGTGTAGCATGTTGTTCATGATAGGGCTTACCCTATGAAAGTTTCATGTTATGTAATCTTTGGCCGACTTGTAAAATGTAATATTCTTGTTGTATTGGCCGACTTGTAATTAAATCAATGTAATGTCATGTATATATTATAAACCTCATTGGTGTAGGTAAGTTATGATTACAAAGATGAATATGTGAGTGTGAAAAAGGGTAGAGTATGAATATTACATGCATTATGATATGCGATTGAAGGAGAAAGAGTAGAATAGTTAGAAGCTATCTTGGTTCATGTTGAAGACATTTCTATGACAAAAGGAAAGTAAAAAGTGTGCTTAATTGATCCAATCATTAGAAGAAGCAAAATTGCAATCATCAAAGGTGTGAGTCTTAATGTTAGTTTTCAGATAGTAGAAGGACTGTCATACTGTAATCATCTCTGAGAGTAGTTGCTTCCTTGGGTTGTAGCCCTAAAATAAAGTCAGCAGGGAGTATTAGCTTCCTTGGGTTGTATCCCTAAAACAAAGTTGTTATTTTGAGCTTCATATATTGTGAGATAATTCTCACTGTGGTTTTTCCCATCTTGGGTTTTCCACATATATCTGGTGTTATGTGTTGATGTTCATTGTGTTGATCTTTCATGCTTATGTTAATGCTGTAATGCTTAAGTTTTAATCTGCTTTGAAGGATTTGAAGTTTGTTTAGATACTGATTCACTCCCCCTCTTAGTATCCTAGTGTGTTCAATAGTGTTCATAAGGTACTTTGTCTCCTCTCTCATTTTTATTTTTTCCCTTCTTCTGTGGCTCTACTAGTCGGTGGATGACAAAAACAAACACATACTAATACAGACTGTCTGTCCCTTCACTAAGAAAGAAAAAATGGATCTAGTCCATATATGAAGATGGGGTTGATATATATATATATATATATGTATATATATGTAAAGGGTGGAATTTGGATAGTTGAGTTTTTGGTAGTTTTGTGTATGTATTCTCCTTTCAACCTTTCATTCAAGGACCTAGGGTCGAGTGGCAATGTACTATCATACCCTAGGTCACTATGAGATGTAGGGAAACTTGGATTTGTATGATTTGATTGCCAATTATGCTCAATTATGTTTAATTATACATCAAAACCCTAATTATGCAAATACAGAAGAAAATAGATGAATATCAAAAAATGCTACTATAGAAAGATTTAAAATGACAAATAACCATGCATCTATTTTTAGGGTTCAGAAGAGGAACAATTAGGGACTAATGAGCGGGCATGTAATTCCAATGCCTAGATTTTTTTTGGGATCTAGAGGCTCAGTCTGCAACCTATTCCTGCTGTCACAGAGATTTCCCTGTCATAGAATTCGGAGGACTAAAGAGTGGGCACCCAAGTCTAGGGTGTTGTTTTCAACTTTGATTTACAAATTTGACACTTTGTAATGCCCTCCTGTAACTCCACTTTTCTTGTATCTTCAACCTATAACCTGCAATCATAGAAACTTTGGGAGGGGGTTGTGGTGTTTAGAGGCTTGCCTCAGTCAAGTCTGGAGAGACATTTAATCCTTCCAAACACCATTTTTAGATAGAGAGTGTGTGCCCTTGGAGGCAAAAGCAAAAACTAAATGATGAATGCTCAAAAACACAAAGGATGTCACCTTGTAGTGAAGATCTCATGGGAGGAAGAAGCTCTTCATGCCATGAGGAAATGATTGCTCAAATCTACAAATACAAACATAGACAACACAAATCTGCTCTTACAACACAATGAAAGCCTTGAATCACATTTAGAATGCCAATGTTCATCTAGTTGAAATCTAGTTTACAAATGAATGCCTAAAAATGCTTATAAATGCAACTACAAACACTCTCGCCAAGAATTTTATAATTCAAACTTAGCATGTCGGCATCGGACCTAAATAATGGTCACAAGACAACACTCAAAATTTGGGACTAACCCAAAATAGGGCAGGACTAGGGCATGGGTGCCTAAGTCCTCCCCCCTATTTTGGTCAGGGTTAGGTTCAAGGGATCCCCCTAGGTCCTATTTGTCATGAACTTAGGGCTTATTTCATCAAGATGTCAAAATATGATGTAAGATGTCCTAAATGTAGCTAAAAGACCTGGGAGCTAAACCTTATGAGGGAAAAGCCCCCAAGGAGACATTTTATGATGTTACATTTAGTCCCCACTTTAATGTATATATAAACACAAGGCCAATACATGCATTAAAGTACGGTCAACAAACACAGCAAACATGCCAAGCATGGAGAAGACACACCAGAGACATTCAAGATAATGACAGGCACACAAAACATAGAGAAGACAGTTACAATCACGTAAAACATGGAGAATACAACAGATGCATAGAAGAAAGTTAATGCAGGGAAGACATGAATGATTTCTTTTCTTTTCTTTTTCTCATATATATGAAATGCAGATGCAAGTATAGGAAAGTAAACACACCTCCCATAATGTAGGAAGCACTCACCATGTTGATCTTTAAACTACATATATGGGGCAACACACACGCAAGACACACCAAACTTCCCAAAATGCAGGAAGCACTCATCATGCTAGTCTTTAGACTGCATATGGGGCAACAAACATGCCAAACAAAGTAAGCACACCAAACACACACACTTCAAAGACATAAAGAAAATGTGGCAGACAAGTGATGGAGTGTTCCTATTTCTAGGCTCATCACCATCTTAGGCACATTACATGCACACACTGACGATTGGGCTTCGCTACAACAATCACTGAAGACACACTTAAGGGTTGAGTTAGTCACAGAACCGCTCCCTGCCTCCCGATGAGGACTTTTTGAAAATGATAGGATGATGTAATCTATTCTGAGAAGTACACCATCCCTGCCTCCATAGAGGGCTTAAGATGATTGATTTATTGCAAACAAACTCAGAGTGTAGGAGGGACTCATTGCCACCAGTCTTTAAACTGCACCTAAGGACAAGCACATTGCTAACATCTACAATAGATAGCTTACCTTATATATGCCCCCACCTTAAGGTGGTTGATATCATGATTCGATATCAAGCACATTAAGGTAGGAAGAAAACACACAAGGGAACATAGAATTTCACAAAGCCCATGCCCCCTAGAGGTGACATGTACTTTATGATTGCCAAATGTTCCCACAAACACATCCCTGCAAGAAACATGTTAGTGTCTACATAGTCATGATAAATAACAACATCAATGCATATGATTAATCACACAAAGAGCCAAGGTTATACTATGAATTCAGAGATCGAGGATAACCGTGGGACTATATCATGAAACTCTTAGAACTGAGTGTCACCAAGGTGAGACTCAAAGACAAACAAAGTCCATAGAGCAGTAGTATTATTAAGGTTTGTAAGTGAGATAAAAACAACATCAAAATCACTGCATAGAAAGCACAAGTGCTTTTACTAGCCAAGAGTTAGATAAGATATACAACCCCATCCTCATATTACGAACTAAGTCCAATTTTTGATTTCTCACTAAAGGGATGCTAGGTCCACATCAGTATATATGTTTTTTGTCATCCACCCGCTAGATAGAAACACTAGAGGAAGGGAAAAAATCAATAAGAGAGGAGAAACAAGTGTCTTAGGGACAATTATGTAGGAGGGTGCCCTTAAGTCACCAACCGCAATGCTATGTCCGTAAGACACAACACACAACAATGTTCAATCAGAGGGAGAGGCAATATAGAAGAATGATGATACAAATAGAAGGTCACAACAGAGGTAGTCTCCTGGTATCTCAGACCTTACAAGAGAATTAGGGGTCATCCCAGGAGGCCTAAACAACACATAACACATCACGAGAGAGATAAAGGGTTAGAGATACATACCTATAGGATCTTCATGCTATGTCTCATCATCAAGTAAATCATCATCATCCTCACACTCTCAAATGCTAGAGGAAAGTGGGACATAAGGTACCATAGACCGATTCTTGTTCTTATCTTTAGAGTGTTCATTGTTAAGATCATCTTTGTTTGGTTCAATGTTTGGAGCAATGTTTTCTTGTTGAGATGCAAAGTTTATGGCATAAGCTTGTCTTCTTCTCCTTCTTTCTCTTGCTTTTCTATTTCTCTTTCCCTTACCACTTATCTCTTGTAAGATAGGGCTTTGCTCTTTCATTAGTTTTTTCATTTTAGAAGAGGAAGCACCGGGATCAAATCTCATTTGTCTAGGTGGAATGTTTTGATGTTGACAATTACCTCTTGATCCTTGTAAGGATGGAGGGGGAGGAACCTCTGCATAGGGACCTTTTTCTTTCAGTCTAGGCTTCTCTTCAAATGTAGGTTGCTTGTCTTTTGTTATTTCTTGCATAGAGGGATTGGCCATTGGATGTAATAGTTTTTCTTTGTAATTTCTATAGCTTAAAAATTTAAAGTTTGTTCATGGCTTTGATTTCTTTTCAGATTTATCCCAAAAGTAATCTAGTGTACAATGTTTTCTTGCAACCAAAGGTTTATACTTATTGCGAGGGATAGTAATTACATGTCCATCAAAAGGAAATTTTAGAAAATTATGAATTGTTGAAGGGACAACTTTCATAGCCTTTAACCAAGGGTGTCCCAATTTAATGTGAAAGAGGTCAAAAATAGGGACAACATCAAACCATTTTTCTACATGTTTCTCGAATACAGTTACCAACAATGATATCTTACCCAAAGGATTTACAAAGGTTCCCTTATGTGTTTTAATCATCATGTCCGAAGGGTCATAAGATCTTTGCATCAAGTTATGTAAATAAAGGAACTCTTCCATGTCAAAATTGGTCATGCAATTAGGATCAATAAGTGTTCCATCCATAGGGTTTCCCATTATTTTCACAGTGATGTAAAGAGGTCCTTGAGTGTCTCCGATTGTTCTATCATGAGGTGTAAACATAATTTTGGGTTCAGGGACCTTTCTCTTCATGTAAGGCCTAGGAGGGAACCTATTGTTGTTATTGTGATTAGAGGCCATCTATATATGTTTAAATTAGTGCAAAACCAGATTCTAAAAGCTTTCTAAAAGTATGCCAAAGACAAGTGCAACACTATATGCAAAAAGGACCTAAAATGCTTGATTTTTTGTACTTTTTCAATGCAAATATATAAAAGAAAAGGTGTTGTAAAGATTTTGATCAGGGATAACAAATATTATGTCTAATATCAGTCCAATACAGAAGTAATATCCATCACAACAAACTCTTGATGAAAATCTAAGATGATGATAGGCCAAAACCTAGTGAAAATACACTAAAATATGCAATTTTTTCACCAAATCTCAATGCAAAAGAGCATGACAAAGGGTTTTGTGAGCAAAATGGTGATGGAAAATAAATTATATCAGTAATAAAATCCACCTAATGCCAAAATATCCATCACAACACGCTTATAATGCCACTCAAGAGCAAACCCTAGTTAAAATATAGCAAAAATATGCAATTTTTCACAATTTTTCAATTCCAAGACCTAGCAAAAGGGGTGTTGTAAATAATTTTAGGAGGTTAAGAAAATAATAACAATTATATCAGTCACATCAATCCATAAAATTTGTCACAACACGCTTGGAGTGCAATCTAGGTCTAACCCTAGGGCAAATATAGCAAAAATGTGCAATTTTTCACCAAATTTTCAATACAAGAGCCCAATAAAAAGGTGTTGTGAAGATTTTTAGGAGGTGAAGTAGATAATTACCCTGATAAAATCTAATTAGTGCAAAAATTCTCTTCACAATGCAACTATGGTGCAAAATTAGAGAGTTGATAAGGCCAAATTTAGTGAAAATCAAGGTTTTTCAAGCCCTAGGTTTGAGATCTTGATGCAAAATGCTATATGAATGTCTTGTAATCTGTTTTATTATGAAAATTATGTCCACTCAGATCTGAAAATTATTTTCACACCTTACCATGCAAAATGCAAGTGCCAATCTAAGGGAAAATAAATGAAAATGCTAGTTTTTTGTTGAAATTTTCTATGTAATATGCAAAATTTTGAGATCTAAACGCAAATTTACACTAAAATGCAACACTACAGCCAAATGCAAATTTAAATGAGTGTCTAAGATTAGTAGAAAAATATGAAACAAGATTTTGCCTAAAAACCCTAGTTTTTGGAATTACTAGGTTATATGAAAAATACAAAATTTTCAACAAAACCCTAGCAATTTTATGATGAAAATGTAATACAAGCTATTGAATTTTTTTAATTTTCTGCAATTTAACTCAGATCTAATGAAAAAATAAAAAATTTGATGAAATTCAAATTAATTGATGCAACATGCAAACCCTAGAATGCAATTTTTTTCTAATTTTTCTAATTTTTCAATTTTTTTGTAAGTTTTCCAATGCAATAAGATGAATGACTATATGAATGAATGAAACCACTTAAAATATGAAGAAAAACACTTAGAAAGGTGCAAACAAGTCTAATAACACGAGTTCACCAAAATGTAAAGGGTGGAATTTGGATAGTTGAGTTTTTGGTAGTTTTGTGTATGTATCCTCCTTTCACCCTTTCATTCAAGGACCTAGGGTCGAGTGGCAATGTACTATCATACCCTAGGTCACTATGAGATGTAGGGAAACTTAGATTTGTATGATTTGATTGTCAATTATGCTCAATTATGCTCAATTATACATCAAAACCCTAATTATGCAAATACGAAAGTAAACAAACGAATATCAGAAAATGTTGCTACAGAAAGATGTAAAATGACAAATAACTGTGCACCTATTTTTGGAGTTTGAAAGTGGAACAGTTAGGGGATAATGAGCAGGTACCCAAGTCCAATGCCTAGGTTTTTGTCAGGATCTGGAGGCTCAGTCTGTAACCTGTTCCTGCTGTCATAGAGATTTTCCTGTCATGAAAGCTGGAGGTGTAAAGAGTAGGTCCCCAAGTCTAGGGTGCTATTTTAAACTCTAATCTACAAATTTGACACTCTATAATGCCCTCTTGCAACTCCACTTTTCCTGTATCTTCAACCTATAACCTACAATCACAAAAAACTTTGGGAGGGGGTTGTGGTGTTTAGAGGCTTGGCTTAGTCAAGCATTGGAGAGATATTCAAGCCTTCGAACACCGTTGTCAGATAGAGAGTGCGTGCCCTTGGAGGTAGAGGCAAAAACCAAATGATAAATGCTCAAAAACACAAATGATGTGACCTTGTAGTGAAGATCTCATGGGAGGAAGAAGCTCTTCATGCCATGAGGAGATGATTGCTCAAATTTGCAAATACAAACACATAGACAACACAAATCTACTCTTGTAACACAATGAAAGCCTTGAATCACCTTTAGAATGCCAATGTTCATCTAGTTTACAAATGAATGCCTAAACATGCTTATATATGCAACTACAAACACTCCCACCAAGAATTTCATAATTCAAACTTACCGTGTCGGCATAGGACCTAAATAACAGTCACAAGCCAACACTCAAAATTTAGGACTGACCCAAAATAGGGTAGGACTAGGGTGCAGGCACCCAAGTCCTCCCCCCTATTTTGGTTAGGGTTAGGTTCAAGGGATCCCCCTAGGTCCTATTTGTCATGAAACTTAGGGCTCATTTCATCAAGATGTCAAGATATGATGCAAGATGTCCTAAATGCAGCTAAAAGGCCCGGGAGCTAAACCTTATGAGGGAAAAGCCCCCAAGGGAACATTTTCTGATGTTACAATATATCCAACACTTGACTAGTAGAATCATTTTTTATGATGTATCGTGTCGTGAAACTTCTTGTAACAAACATTTACAATACTCTCAATATGCTTCAATACACTTTGGTTGGTTTTGTATCTCACTTTGTTGCTACACTCGGTTTTGAACCTGCAAGTGTAGCCTTGTTCTTTAATGTGATCTAATATATGATTTATGTATAGATTTCATGATTTGATTTGGTTATTATCTTAGAGTAATATTTTCTAACCAAATCTTATATCTTGTTGATTGTCTTAGCAAACTTAATATCAATGTGTTTGTGGGAACATTCAGTGATCATGGCACATGTCACCTTTTGGGGCATGGGTTTTGTGAAAGATCTTATTCCCTTCCATGTTTTCACTCTACCTTAATGTGCTTGATACCAGCAAGTAGGATCAACCACCTTAATGTGGGGGCATATATAATGGTATCTTTCTGATTACTTTTATATTGACAAAGTGTGTTTGAAAGCCCTCATGACGAGGTGGGATGGTGTATCTCTTGAGCTAGTGGACATCCTTTTTAAAAGAAAAAATTCCTCATCATGAGGCAGGATGTCATATCTCTTGAGCTAGTGCACATACTTTTATAAAAATCCCTTCTGTAGAAGGTAGGATGGTGTATCTCTTGAGTTAGTGCACATCCTTTTATACAAAGTCCTTTGTAGAGGCGGGGTTGGATCTTGAGTCATTCACCCTTAAGTCTATCTTTGGAGGTTGTGGTAACATATCTCAACCATCAGGTGTGTCTAAAATGTGTTTTAGATGGTGGGACTTAGTAATAAGCTCCTTCCCATCTCTTGTGTTTGCCATGTATAAGACATTTAGTATTTCAATGATGTACTATGTGGCGCTCATGTATTCCATGTGTTTTCTGCATGTCTTCCCTACATGTCTAGCATGCCTTGTGTGTTTTATATGTGCCTTGTGTGTTTTTGATGGTGGCGTGTAGTGATGAGCTCCCTCCCCATCACTTAGATATATATATGTATGTATGTATTTGCTTAATCATGTCTTTTCTCTGTGTATACTTTGTGTATTGTGTGACTACTTCCATGTCTTCTTTGTGTATTGTGTGCTTCACTGTATCCTTTATGTCTTATGTGCTTCTTAGTATCTTCCTTGTGTCTTGCATGACTCTCATGTGTTTTCTAGTGCTTACCTAAGATTGGGGGCTAGAAATGGTCCTCTAACCTTTGGGTATGCTTTAGCTCTATGTGCTTGATGTGTTTGATGTGCTTCGACCATACTTTAATGCATGCATGGAATCATAAGATCATACATACATTAAAGCAAGGGCTAAATATTATGGAGTAAAAAGTTTCTTTATGCCTTTTTACCTACTAGTTTAGCTCCTAGGTCCCCGTGATAACACTTTGCAAGTTAAATACTTATCCTGAAGCAATTTCCCCCAAACCCCATGTCAAATGGGACTAAGGCACCCATTTTAATCCTTAAGCATGACCAAATTAGGGCCTTGGGACTTGGATGCCCACGCCAAAGTCCACCCTAATTTTTTGGGATGAAAATTAAAGCATTGTTGGGAATTAAGGTGTCTCAACCTTGGTAATTCATTGTATTTTACATTGTATTTATTTATTTATTGCCTGTTGTATTAATTGGATGCAAATCCTATGTTGTCATATTGTGGGAGTTGGCACGGTGATGTGTCATCCTATATGGTATATGACCACATGTAATTTTGTCCTCACATGAGAAGATAGGTGTCCCACTTAGTGGTTGGAATATTTTTCCATGTGTTGGCATCTTGGATGTTGTGTAAGGGAATATTGACTAAAACGGTCATGACAAATTCCTATGACAAAGTTATTACATGTAAGAGTCAAAAATAGGAGATTCTATGATAGGTGAAGACATGTGTTGAAGAGCATCTTTGGATGCCCCAAGGTGGACTATGACATGTTGTAAGAGAATATGCTATTTATAGCCTGTGTATCATAGATTCTCTTATAGCTCTAAGTTATGATAGTTATGACAGATTCTATGATGGTTGTAAGAGTTGTAAGAGCATCTATCATAGCCCATTTTGGAAATAGGTGAACTCCTTGGGTTGGGGTGAATTGACAAGTGTTAGGAGCATCGTACAATGTTGGACAAGTGTCCATAGGCGTGGGTTTTGGGCCATGAGGCCATGTTGGGCACCCATCCCAATGTGGAGTCATTTTTGCCTTGTATTTGTTATATAAATAGGTGCTTTTGAGAGAAGTACTATAGGTTTGACAGGTACTGTTATGCTACCAGAACATCTCCAGATACAAGTGTCGAAGACTCCTACAAGAGCATTGGCTCTGTGTTGCATTGTAACTGTTGTCATATTTTGCTTAACCACAAAATATTCTATTTTCCTCCTATAAGAGAAATCTGGTTAGAGAAAGACTAAATAGAAGGAGAAAAGGCTTAAATCCTTCAAATACTCATGCTCTGCCTTGCCAAAAATCCCAAAATCTTGCCTCAAGAATCCTTGCAGAAAACCCAGAAAAATGCAAAAATCTTTTGTCTTCAACTGCCTTCCATCGTAGAGATTTCTCAGTTTTATACTTAGCCATTTTCATGTATATGATGATGACATCATCTTTGGGTTGGGATTTTTCTGTCATTTGGTTGATTTGCATCTCAGATACATTTTTCCTTGTATCTTGGTCATGTACAATATTACTATACATCAGGTTCTTTGTATGCGTTCCTTGCATGTATATTTGCGTTGTATGTTTAGACATACAAAGGGTAGATACAAAGTCTACATACAAAGGAAACATGCAAAGTCAATATACAAGAGGCAAAGGATACAAGGTTTCTTCGGTGTGACTTACATATCAGCGACTCAACTCGTGGTCCCCCCGATTGGCTGATGAAGAATACAAGGAAATGAAACAAGGAAAGGTGCAAAGGCCATATTCATAGGTCATATACAAATGGAAATGTACATCGGTGGGACAAGCCTCATCGACAGTCAAGTCCAAGGTCTCCCCAATGGTCTAACATGGGCCGATGCAAATACAAAGGGGATATACAAGGAAAATGATACAAGGGGTCATTGGCATGACAAGCCTCATCGGTAGTCAAGTCCAAGGTCTCCCCGACAGTCCGACGTATGCTGATATGCAAAGATACAAAGGAAAAATGCAAGGGACAACATACAAAGTCAATATATAAGGGGGAGATGCAAAGGTTGGGGCCCACCAATTGTATGTATATGCAATTGTATCTTTGCACATACAATCGCATATACAATGGTTTATACATTCCTGATATGCAAGTCCCGGACCCGAAAAGAGTTTATATGCAGTTTTTTGCTTGTATATTTCACATTGTATATGCGATATACAAAAGATAGATACATTGGCAATATACAAGGTGGACCTGACTGGGAAATCAAATTTGACATATTCAGCTTTGAGTTCTGCAGCTTGTATGTTGAGGTGCTTGTATGTGCCGATATGCAATGGAAAAGATACAAAGGCTGAACTTGTTGCAAAGAATGAAATGTAGCCGATAATCCTTTGAGTTCCGCATTGTATGCAAAGGTGATTGTATCTCATATACAATTATGATGTACAAAGTCACATACAAGGATTATCGCTAAGATAATGGCTATCAGTGGCTCAGTTTGTGGTCCCGTCGATAGGCCGATGGAAATGTAAAGCATATACAATGGATCATCGGTGAAGTTTTGCATATCAGAGACTCATCTTATAGTCTCCCTGATAGCCTGATATGCGTGAACAATTGAACATACAAAGGCATTTTCAAAGGCCGTTTAAATGCCGAAAGCAAAAGCACATGCAATGACATTTTGGCAAGACTTTGCATATTGGCATTTAAGTTTAAAGTCTTTCTGACAACCTGATACACAAAGTAGTTGAAGATCCAATGGCAGTTTCAAAAGATCATTTAGATGGCGATTCAAGTCTCATATACAAAGCGATATACAGAGGTAGTTGACCGCAGCTTTGACCACCTGTATCTCCCTCATTCTGGCAAATTTTAGCATGCTGCAAAGGACAGATATGCTTGTTTTTGCCTCCTCTTCCATCTGGCAGGCTTTATGGAGGATATCTTCACTTTCAAAATTTGATGTAAATTTGCTGGCTCGATCAACTGGACATTTCAGCAACCATTTTGGCATATGCAAATGCAGATATTTGTTGCATTTATGAGTGTAAGTCGATAATTCAGCAGCTCACATTGAAGATTCAAAATATCTTCCACCTGCCCTGTTCCAGATATTTTTACGCCATGAATTCCTACAGGTGGATGTCCCTTCAAAGGCGGATATTTTCCTAACTATGCCCATGGGATGAATTGATTGTAACTGACTGAGGTCAAAATGAAAATGCTATATATACATGTAAAACAGATGTATTGGGGGTTGGTTGTTCTTTTGGGCTATTTTGTAATGGCTACTTGGCCTCTATAATCAATATAAGCTGGTATTTTGCCTCTCTCTTATTATTTTTTGCACTGTGTCTGCTCTTCTAGACCTCTGTTAGAATTAATATGAGTCTGTGTAAGTCTTTCCATTTGTGAGATTATTACTTTGTCGATTCAGTTGCAGCCAAACACATTTAAATCTGGTGTATCACTTATTTCATTTCAGCATTCCTTCTAACCCTTTTCCCAAAAAGCATTAGCACTAGGTTTAGATGCATTTCTCTAAGCATTAGGCTTAGAAAGAGGAAGCCGGCCTTCTCCGGAGGTCTGATCTCATTTTGCAAGGTCCCACACTTCAAGATCATTCCCATGTTTCTCCAGATTGCTAAAGTTTCACAACAGCAGCAAAGGGTGCAAATCTAAGAGACAACAATAACCTTCATTGTTTATGGAATACATTTGAGTTGTGTTTTGGAGTGTGGGGTTTTTCACCCGTAAGGGTTTTCCCCACGTATATCTTGTGTCTCTCTTCTTCTATCTTACTTTCTTGCTCATGTGTTTGTTGTAATATCTCCGTTAGTGTGTTAACAAAGCTATAATTGTAAAGATCAAATTGAATTTGCACTCTCCTACCCTCATTAGATTAGTGTAGGAAGCATTTTCTACACACTTAGCTTCCTTTCAGTTGGTATTAAAGCCTGGCTAGTTTTGGTTCTAGCTGTTGGGTAGGGGTTATTTGAGCTAATCTTAGGTTGAGTGGGAGTGTTGTGCAGAGTATTCTATATCTTGTTGCAACAAGGAGATGACATCCACATCTAGAAGGTTAGAGGTGGAGAAATTTAATGGCACAAATTTTGAGTTGTGGAAACTCAAGATAGAGGACCTACTTGTTGATTGTGACCTATGGGAAAATGTATCCAATGTAAAACCTACAACAATGTCACAAGATGGTTGGGAACTCAAAGATCGGAAGGCTAAGGGTCTCATAAGACTTTGTTTAGTTGACTATGTCTTGTTGAATGTCCATGAGGAGAAGAGCACAAAAGATCTTTGGAAGAAGCTGGGTGATGTTTATCAGGCCAAGTCCTTAGTGAACAAGCTTTTTCTGAAAAAGAATGTTGCAAGTATGGGTCTAACCAATGTTGTCATTGATGTCAACATACTCATGTTGCATTAATGAGAAGGATTGGATGAGCTGTGTGCTAAGGATATTGAGAAAATTAGTCTCAATCAGGAACAGTGAAGAATAGTGATGACAATAAGGTAAAAGTCCAAGATAGGTTGAGGATCAGAGGATGTACTTTAAAGGGTTTGTAGATATAAGTCTTGAAATGCTCCAATCAAGTTTTTAGAGGTTCGCATGAAGATCTGAAGAAGTTATGGCTGCTCAAGTAGAACTGATTCTAACAGGAGTTTAGAGGTGACAGAGTGACACAGATAGGTCCAGTGAGATCCGGTAATGCATTATCCCATTTTATGGATTTGAGGGAGTGTTGAGGACATCCGTGTGAGGTGTCAAGTTGATTGGTTCATGGTTTGAAGATCCGGAAGCACCTATTCCTTTGTGACAGTAATGACAGACTATGTTCTTAAAGCTCCAAATGAAGGAGAGAAGAATTCCCGCAAGCAGATGAAGTGTGGATGTTCTTGGTGATTCAGGAAAGGTTGTGGTGATCTTTGGATCGTGTCCAGTTCATGATTGGTGGTCTACATTGAAGTTAGAGTGCGCATTTGAAGAATAACCACCAGATGATGGTATTCTTCTTGAGACTGGCCGACCGGATGTATTACATGTCTTGCGGATGTTCTTGTAGATGTTTACCGACTTAGATGATTATTCCTAAGTCGATGCCTTGTATAAATAAGGGATTGTGAAGTCCTTCCAAAGTGTGTCTTGTGGTGATGAGAGTGTGGTAGCGAAGAAGAGAGTGAAAGGCAAAGCAAAAGTTTTTGGGCCTAAATGAAACTGATCCAAGCATGGTAAAGATGCTATTCTCCAGTTCAAGTTTGTAATACTTGTTACTTTGTAGACAATGTGTCTCTTGTAGGTAGTGAGCCTCTTGTAAGTAGTGTGCTCGGGCAGTGAGCCTAATTGGCATGTGTCATTTTGTTCTTTCTATTCTTCTAATAGAGAATACAATCTTGGGTTAATCACCTCGTGGTTTTTCCCTTAACTAGGTTTTCCACGTCAAAATCTTGGTGTCTTATGTGTTGATGAGTTTCTGCTTGCTGTTTAATTGCATTATGTTTCATGATTGTTATATTGCTAATCACTAAGATTATTTAAGTGTGAAATTGGAGAAAGTTTTGGACAACTGATTCACCCCCCTCTCAGTTATGTGCCCTAAGTCTAACAATTGGTATCAGAGCCAAGTTCCTCTAGAAGGAGCTTAACCGCTTGAGGAGATCCAGGATGTCGTCTTATAAGAAGGACAGCCCGAAGTTTGATGGAACAAATTTTAATCTATGGAAAGGTCGCATGAAGTGTCACTTGCAATGCATGGGTATCGCATACTGGACCATGGTTACAACATAGTATGTACCTCCACAAGGTGGTCCAAAAGCTACAAATGAAATCACAGATGCTGAAAATAATCTGTGGACTATAAAAGCTCTTCTAAGCATATTATCTGATTCAGAGCTCTCAAATGTTATTGACCTACCAACTACTTTTGAGATTTGGAAAAAATTGGAACTTTTGCATGAAGGAGACTAGTATGTTAAATGTGCAAGGTTACAGAGTCTGAAAGGGAAATTTGAAAACCTGAAGATGAGAGATGATGAAATATTCCTACTTTTATGCCAAGAGTAAATGAGCTTGTTTGTGGAATTAGAAATGCTAGTGGAGTCTTGGATGAAAATGAGACTGTTGGCAAAATTCTCAGATCCCTTCCTACTTCTTACAAAATCAAGGTTGCTGCCATTGGTGAATTCAGAGCCCATACAACTATCACAAGAGATCAATTGGTTGGCAAATTGGCTGCATTTGAAATGACTGAGTTTGGAGATGATCCCCCCAAGACTGAATTTGCATTCAAAGCCAGTGCCTCTGTAAAAGGTAAACAAAGGTTTGATCCGGGAGAGAACTCATCAAGGAAACTGTCATGGTATGAAAAAGCAAGAAAAAACCTAGAAGAAGAAGAAGTAGAAATTGCTCAACTTGAAGCCCTCATTGCAAAGAGACTGCCAAGAGGATCCGGTAAGTATGAAGGAAAATTGCCTTTTAAGTGTTTTAACTGCAATAAGATTGGTCATTTTGCCTCAAAATGTCTAGAAAGATTTTCAAGGCAAAATCCTAACAGATCAAGGTTTCAAAAGAATTGTTACTATGTTCATGAAGAAGATAATAATGGAGTAACAGATGATGAATCAGAGACAAGAAACAAATCCAGAAGTGAATGGGTGTTTATTGAAATCAAGGAAGAAGAACCAATATCCTCTGTATCTATCAATCATAAAGTTGTAGAAAGAGCTCTGGCTGCCCAAGTTGAAGAAAAGGATAATTGGGTCATTGACAGTGGTTGCTCTCACCATATGATAGGTGACAAAAATAAGTTCATAGATTTGGAAAGGTATGAAGGAGGAGTGGTGAAGTTTGGTGATAATTCTACTGGTAGAATTTGAGGAAGAGGAACTATTTCTTTTGATGGAAGGAACAAAACCGGTAATGTTCTATATGTTGAAGGCTTGAAGCAAAATCTTCTCAGTGTTGGATAGTTGGTGGACAAAGGCTATGATCTCCAGTTCAAGAATGGAAAATGCAAGATCTTTGAAAGCTCAGGAACAAAGATTGCATCCAGTACCCAAACTAAAGGTAATATCTTCCACTTGGTTGGCACTGGTAAAAGTTGCTTATTGTTCAAGTTGATCAGAGTTGGTTATGGCATAGGAGAATGTGTCATGTGAATTTTGATAATATCATCAAGATAAGCAATACTGAGGCTGTAAGAGATCTTCCAAAATTGGTGAAACCTACTAATAGCTTGTGCAAAGAATGTCAGTTGGGTAAGCTGAGTAGAATCACATTCAACAGTAAGGAACTGTCTTCTACCAGATTATTGGACTTAGTTCATACTAACCTTTGTGGCCCACCAAGAATTAGGAGTATGCAAGGTGATAGATACTTCATGTTACTAATTGATGACTATTCCTGGATGATGTGGGTAACTTTTCTGAAACATAAATTAGAAGCCTTTGAGAAATTCAAAATATTCAAGGCTATGGTAGAAAATGAAACCGGATTGAAATTGAAATGTCTGAGGTCTGATAGAGGTGGAGAATTCACATCCAGTGAGTTCATAGAGTTCTGTGAGAAACATGGAATAAAGAGATAGTTGTCTACTCCTAGGACTCCACAGCAGAATGGAGTAATGGAAAGAAAGAACTGGACCATACAGGAAGCATCTAGAACCATGATGATGAAGAAAATGTTCCTCACATCTATTGGAGAGAAGCTGTTAGCACTGCAGTCTATACTCTCAATTGAGTTCAAATCAGAAGCAATACTGGTAAGACTCCTTATGAACTTTGGTTTGGCATCACTCCTACTGTGAGGTATTTCAGAGTTTTTGGTAGCAAATGTTACATTAAAAGAGATGAAGATCTAGGAAAGTTTGATGCTAGAAGTGATGAAGAAATATTCTTGGGTTACTCTACTCAAAGCAAAGCATACCGGTGTTATAACAAAAGATTGAGAAAGATGATAGAAAGTACAAATGTGAAGGTTGATGAGGGAATTGAGAAACCCTCAAGGTTTTATGAATATGATGAAGATGATCAGAATGGTGTTCTGACTCAAGAAGCCCAAGCCTCATCTATTAGTCAGAGTGAAGCTAATCTGGTAAACTAGGAAGAAGAAATGAGTTTCAATGAGCTTGATCAAGAATCAGAAGTACAAGAAATTCCTAAAGTTCCTAGGTATGTAAGACTGAATCACTCTGAAGATCAGATCATAGGTGATAAAAGCACAGGAGTTCTAACAAGAAGGAGAATTGCTCAAGATTTAGAAGAGTATTGTTTGATTTCAAAGATTGAACCTAAGACAGTGAATGAAGCTTTCAATGATGAAAACTGGACTAAAGCAATGGAGGAAGAGTTGGTGCAAATAGAGAAAAATCACACTTGGGATCTTGTTCCCAGACCTAGAAACAAGAATGTGATTGGAACCAAATGGGTCTTCCGAAACAAACTAAATGAAGTTGGTGAAGTAATTAGAAATAATCCTAGATTGGTTTGCAAAGGCTACTCTCAAATAGAAGGAATTGATTTTGAAGAAACTTTTGCTCCAGTGGCAAGAATTGAAGTAGTCAGATTATTTCTTGCCTTTGCTGCCTTCAAGGATTTCAAGGTATATCAGATGGATGTCAAGTTGCCTTTCTAAATAGTGACTTGGAAGAAGAAGTGTATATAGAGCAACCGGATGGATTTCAATTGTCTGATCATGGTGATATGGTCTGCAAGTTGAAGAAGGCACTGTATGGATTGAAGTAAGCCCCATGAGCTTGGTATGAAAGATTGGATAAGCATCTTTTGAAGATTGGTTTCAACAAAGGTACTGCTAATAGTAACTTATTTTTCAAAATTGATCATGAAAATATCTTGATTGTTGAAGTATTTGTTGATAATATCATCTTTGGAGGAAGAGATAGTATGTGTAAAACTTTTGCAAATCAAATGAAAAGTGAGTTTGAGATGTCTATGCTTGGTGAAATGAATTTCTTCTTGGGTCTACAAATTACTCAAACAAAGAAAGGAATCTTCATTTCTCAGACCAAATATGTGAAAGAATTGTTGAAGAAATTTGGGATGGAAGATTCAAAGCCAATGAATACTCCCATGGCAACCAGATGTAAGTTGAAAAAATATGATGACTCTCCTAAGGCAGACTAGACAAAGTACAAATCAATGATTGGAGGATTGTTGTGGCTGATCCCAGAGAATCTCATGTCATGGCAATCAAGAGGATTTTTGGATATCTAAAAGGAACAGTTGAGTATGGTTTGTGGTATCCTAGAGATCATGATTTCTCTCTTCATGCATATACAGATGCAGATTGGGTAGGAGATGTGGATGACCGGAAGAGTACCAGTGGTGGAGCATTGTTTTTGGGAAACAGATTGGTTTCTTGGCTAAGAAAGAAACAAGAAGCAATATCCTTGTCTACAACTAAAGCAGAATACATTACAGCAGTAGGTAGTTGCACTCAAGTTTTGTGGATGAAGCAGATGTTAAGAGATATCAAAGTGGAGTATGAGGAACCTATCATAATCTTCTGGGATAATTCAAGTGCTATAAATATATCTAAGAATCCAGTGTTGCATTCAAAGACTAAACACATATCCATCAAGTTTCCCTTTTTGAGAGAGCAAGTGAACAAGAATGAAGTTAGATTGGAGTTTGTGCCCTCCAAGGATCAGATTGCAGATATCTTTACTAAACCTCTACCTAAGGATTCTTTTGAGTATCTTAGGGAGAAGTTAGGGGTTATTGCCCCTCCGGTGATGAACTAAGGTGCACTGAGGTGCATCAGTCTAGTGGATATCATAGTCATATCTTGTGATCCAGATTGATGGGAGCTGCTACTCAGGGGGAGTAGCAGGTATGATTCTGAAGTATTAGAGTTGCAAGTATGAGCCCTTTGCCATTGATGTCAAAGGGGGAGAGAAGACATGTGAAAAATAAGTGGTTTATGATCAAAGGGGGAGTAGTAAAGAAGAGAAGACATGTGAATGGTTGTTTCTGATAGGGGGAGTTGTGACAGTAAGGAGAAGTTCTTGTCTTGATGGTTTTTCACATCATATGTTTCCATCAATGACAAAGGGGGAGATTGTTGCAAGTATGGGTCTAACCGGTGTTGTCATTGATGTCAACATACTCATGTTACATTAATGAGAAGGATTGGATGAGATGTGTGCTGTGGATATTGAGAAAATTAGTCTCAATCAGGAACAGTGAAGAACAGTGATGACAATAAGGTAAAAGTCCAAGATAGTTTGAGGATTAGAGGATGCGGTTTAAAGGGTTTGTAGATATAAGTCTTGAAATGCTCCAGTCAAGTTTTTAGAGGTTCGTATGAAGATTTGAAGATGTTATGGCCGCTCAAGTAGAACGGGTTCTGGCAGGAGTTCAGAGGTGACAGAGTGACACAGATAGGTTCGGTGAGATCCGGTAATGCATTATCCCATTTTGTAGATTTGAGGGAGTGTTGAGGACATCTGTGTGAGGTGTCAACTTGATTGGTTCATGGTTTGAATGTCTGGAAGCACCTATTCCTTTGTGATAGTAATGACAGACTGTGTTCTTAAAGCTCCGGATGAAGGAGAGAAGAATTCCCGCAAGCAGATGAAGTGTGGATGTTCTTGGTGATTCAGGAAAGGTTGTGGTGATCTTTGGATCATGTCCAGTTCATGATTGGTGGTCCACATTGAAGTTAGAGTGTGCATTTGAAGAATAACCACCGGATGATGGCATTCTTCCTGAGACTGGCCGACCGGATGTATTACACGTCTTACGGATGTTCTTGTAGATGTTTGCCGACTTAGATGATTATTCCTAAGTCGATGCCTTGTATAAATAAGGGATTGTGAAGTCTTTCCAAAGTGTGTCTTGTGATGATGAGAGTGTGGTAGCGAAGAAGAGAGCAAAAGGTAGAGCAGAAGTTTTTGGGCCTAAATGGAACTGATACAAGCATGGTAAAGATGCTATTCTCTAGTTCAAGTTTGTAATACTTGTTACTTTGTAGACAGTGTGTCTCTTGTAGGTAGTGAGCCTCTTGTGAGCAGTGTGCTTGGGCAATGAGCCCTAATTGGCATGTGCCATTTTGTTCTTTCTATTCTTCTAACAGAGAATATAATCTTGGGTTAATCACCCCATGGTTTTTGCCTTAACCAGGTTTTCCATGTCAAAATCTTGGTGTCTTATGTGTTGATGAGTTTTTGCTTGCTGTTTAATTGCATTATGTTTCATGATTGATATACTGCTAATCACTAAGAAGATTTAAGTGTGAAATTGGAGAAAGTTTTGGACAACTAATTCACCCCGCATCTTAGTTGTGTGCCGTAAATCTAACAAAGAAGTTATTTTCTTTGAAGATGGAATATGGATGATCTGTTGTAGACCACATGAATGTTTTCAACATGATCGTTGCACAGTTGACATATGTGGGTGTAAAAATTGAGGAGGAGGATCGATGTATGACCCTACTTTGTTCTTTGCCAAATTTGTGGGATCATCTTGTCTTGGCTATCGGAAGCACCACTACTACCTTCAAGATGGAAGATGTGGTGTCCTCACTGTTATTTGAATAAATGTGAAGGAAGACATCTGAGTCAGCCAAAGAAGCTCTTGTGGTTCATGGAAGCCCCAAAGAGGCTCTTGCGGTTCATGGAAGACCCAAAGAGAAAGGGAATAAGAAGTACAAGAAAGGTGAAAAGAGTAGATCCAAATCTTGTGGGAGATCTAAATCTCCTAAAAAATCCAAGGCTCTCTATTGGAACTATGGGAAGATGGGGCATTTCTGAAAGGAATGCAAAGAAGAAAAGAAAAAGAAAAAGAGGACAGCCTCTAATTTAGATTCTGACAAGTCACAAGATGATGGTGATGCCTTCATCGCAACCCTGGCCACCCATACATCTGATGATGTGTGGTTGATTGATTCTGGTGCATAATTCCACATTACCTCGCATCGAAGCTGGTTCATGAAGTATGAAGAGTTTGATGGTGGAAGATTGTACCTGGGTGACGACTCTGATCTAAAGATTATTGGTCATGGAAGATTCTTAATTTGATTCCCTGATAGATGAGTGAAGGGGATCACTGGAGTTATGCAAATTCCAGGCCTTGCACGAAACCTACTTTCTGTAAGTATGTTGAATGATGCAGGTGTGTAGGTTGTCTTTTCAAAGGATG
The DNA here is from genome assembly GCA_027924645.1 of Cunninghamia lanceolata. Lineage (NCBI taxonomy): Eukaryota > Viridiplantae > Streptophyta > Pinopsida > Cupressales > Cupressaceae > Cunninghamia > Cunninghamia lanceolata. Next base: position 30,692,975 of record BSBN01000193.1, read on the forward strand.
GATGCAAGATGACTAGAGGATCTATGGTGCTTACGAAGGGTACTCGAAGAGGTACTCTATTTCATCAGGAGGCATGCACTTCATAATGCAATAGTTCTTCTGACTTAAAGAAATAAGCTGCAATCACTTCATCCCCACCATTTGAATGAGCAATGAAGAAATCTATTGTAACTAGTTCTGATGGTAGGGCACATGCTATGGAATCTAAGCTTCCTGTTGAAAACACTATGTTATGGCATTTGAGATATGGCCACATTGGTGAGAAGGATCTACAAACCCTAAAAAATAAAAACCTCATTGAGGGGTTAAATGATTGTAATCTCAAGTTCAACTTTTGTGAACATTGTGTATATGGAAAGCAAAATCGTGTTTAATTTTACTCTAGTTCTCACAAGTCTTGTGGTGTATTGGATCTTATTCATTTTGATATGTTTGGTCTTGTTAATGTTCTTTCAATTTCAAAATCTATATATTTTGTGGAGGGAATTGATTATGGTGAAATTTTCTCTCCTGTTACAATGCTGACATCCATTCAATTTATGTCATCTCTTGCAGCTACTTATGACTTAGAGGTAGAATAGATGGATGTGAAGACAACTTTCCTTCATGGTGATTTGGAGGAAGAAATCTACATGTCACAGCTAGAGCATTACATAGAGAAAGGTAAAAAAAATTTGGTTTGCAAGTTGAAAAAGTCTTTGTATGGTTTGAATCAGTCTCCTAGGATGTGGTACTTGAAGTTTGATGCCTTTGTGTATTTAATTGGGTATCTGAGATCAAAATCAAATCATTGTGTGTATTACAAGTTTGACAATGATCGCATTCTCATTATTGCATTGTATGTTGACGATATGCTATTGATTGGGAATGGTAAGAATATGATTTCTGATTTGAAGTCTTAGTTGTTAGTACAGTTTGAGATGAAAAATCTCAGGGCATCTAGGTACATTCTGGGAATGGAAATCAGAAGAGACAGAGCTAACAAAAAACTTTGGTTAAGCCAGAGCCAGTATGTGAAGACCATGTTGGACAAGTTTAGCATGGCAGATTGTAGACCGATGTGTGTTCCTGTTTCATTGGGGATATAGTTGTCTATTAATGATTGTCCAAAATATCCTAGTGAGGTGGAGGACATGAGCAGAGTACCTTATACTAGTGTTGTTGGTAGTTTGATGTATGCTATGGTCTGCACAAGACCAGACATTGCGCAAGCAGTGGGAGTCCTTAGTCAATTTATGGCTAATCCTAGATAGGTACATTGGGATGCAATTAAGCGAGTGTTCTGATATTTGAAGGGTACTTCTGAGTATTCCATATGCTATAATGGTAATGCTACATGACCTCCACATTTAGTTTGTACTTGTGGATTTGTGGATTCTGATTGGGCAAGTGAAATTGACAGCAGGAGATCCACCAGTGCCTATGTGTTCACTATGTTTGGTGGTACAATTAGTTGGATGAGTAAGTGACAACCTATGGTTACTTTGTCCACTACAAAAGCTGAGTACATGGTAGCAACTCATGCTTGCAAGGAAGCCATTTGGCTTAAGAGATTGTGTTCAGATATTAGTGTTGATGTAGGACAGATTACGATTTGTTGTGACAGTCAGAGTGCGATTTGCCTTGCAAAGAATCTAAATTTCCATGCCAGAACAAAGCATATTGATGTACAGTTTCAATTCATGCAAGACATGGTAGAGGATGGGAAGGTAAATTTAGAGAAGGTAGATACTTTGAAGAATGTTGTAGATGCATTGACGAAGCTAGTGGGCACAGAGAAGTTTAGATGGTGTTCGAAGTCTATGGGCCTCTTGGCCTATAGTAGTTAAATCCTGTTAATTCTATTGGCTTTTACAAGGTGTTTGACAAGTGGGAGAATGTTGGGAATTAAGGTGTCTCAACCTTGGTAATTCCTTGTATTTTACATTGTATTTATTTATTTATTATGTATTGTATTAATTGGATGCAAATCCTATGTTGTCATATTGTGGGAGTTGGCACGGTGATGTGTCATCCTACATGGCATATGACCACATGTAATTTTGTCCTCACATGAGGAGATAGGCATCCCACTTAGTGGTAGGAATATTTTTCCATATGTCAGCATCTTAGATGTTGTGTAAGGGAATATTGACTAAAATGGTCATGACAGATTCCTATGACAAAGTTATGACATGTAAAAGTCAAAAATAGAAGATTCTATGACAGGTGAAGACATGTGTCGAAGAGCATCTTTGAAAAAGGTATCTTTGGGCACCCCAAGGTGGACTATGACATGTTGTAAGAGAATATGCTATTTATAGCCTGTGTATGATAGATTCTCTTACAGTTGTAAGTTATGATAGCTATGACAGATTCTATGACAGTTGTAAGAGTCATAAGAACATCTGTCATAGCCCATTTTGGAAATAGGTGACCTCCTTGGGATGGGGTGACTTGACAAGTGTTAGGAGCATCCTAAAGTATTGGACAAGTGTCCATAGGCATGGGTTTTGGGCCATGAGGCCATGTTGGATGCCCATCCCAATGTGGAGCCATTTTTGCCTTGTATTTGTTATATAAACAGGTGCTTTTGAGAGGAGAAGTACTACAGGTTTGATAGGTACTGTTATGCTGCTAGAACATCTCCAAATATGAGTGTCGAAGACTCCTGCAAGAGTATTGGCTCTATGTTGTATTGTAACCTTCATTGTTTACGGAATACATTTGAGATGTGTTTTGGAGTAGGGTTTTTCACGCATAAGGGTTTTCCCCACGTATATCTTGTGTCTCTCTTCTTGTGTCTTACTTTCTTGCTTATGTGCTTGCTACAATATCTCTATTAGTGGATTAACATAGCTGTAATTGTAAAGATAAAATTGAATTTGCACTCTCCTTCCCTCATTAGATTAGTGTAGGAAGAGTTTTCCACACACCTAGCTTCCTTTCAAGCATGTCATCTTAGGCCCTCTCAAAAGGTTTCCCTTTGTTAGCTCTCTTGATTTAATTTACGAATGTTAGTAGGAAAGCATATTTTAATAGGTTTATGTATTCACTTGTGGAATAGATGGATAACGCGAACTTGTGATATTGAGCAAAGAGCATTCAAAGCCTTCATTATGTTTGAGAAGAATTGTGTTGTTATTGTGTTTTTTGTTACAAACTTGGCTTCATCAATCCATCTCCTCATGATTTGAAGGATCTTCATCTCTATGAGGTCTTCACCTCTAAGGTGACATCAATTTGTGTTTCAATCATTTCATTTCATCATTGGATTTGGCCTCTGCCCTCCTTGGGCACACACTCTATCTAACAAAGGTGTTGGAAGACTTGAATGTCCTTCCAGGGCTTGACCGAGGCAAGATCCTAAACACCACAACCTCCAAACCCCTTTCTTTGTGTGTGTAGGTTACAGGTGTGGGAGTTGGAAAAGTGCAAGTGTAGAGAAGTAGTTTGAAGGATAAGGTTTCGAGATCTAAAATAATCTTTTGAATATTCCTCTCTCCTAGACTAGGTCACGAGCCCTGTAGTCTTTCCAACAAAATAGGTTCCAGATCTGACATCAGGAGGTGGTTTGCAATATTTTCTCTATTTGGAATTTCTAGAAATTCCTCTATACTAGACTAAGGTACCCACCCCATAGTCCTCCTGACAAATTAGGTTTTGCATACAACATTTGGGCACTCTTTCAAGCATTTTCTTAGTTTTAACCTTTGGCATATTCTCACTCAAAGGACTTGGGTACCCGCACCATTGTCCTCCAATATCTCTGCTTCCAAAATTAGGTTCTCCTCTATTCACTAATCTCAGTGCTTCTTCTGGATTGTCTGTATCTATCACCGTTTGAAAGTTATGCTTCGATCATCATAGAACTAGGGATTTATCTATTGTTGATCTAGGGTTTGATAAAAAAACACCTGATTAAATCATATATTTCCATAGAAAACAAGAGTACAAAGTCTATAGCTAAGTCCACCTTCACTTGGTAGTGATTTGGCTTAGCTTTGTAGTTGAGTGTTATTGTGAAAGGAGGGTTTGATTTGATATACTTTAACATCATTCATCCTTCTATTTTTCATACATAACAAGAACTAGATGATTCATTAGGTTGAAATGATACTTTAGCACAAATGGTTGCCATTCTTATAGAGGAAGGCAGATGTTCATCTATTTTAAAGGTTCCATCATCATTAAATTTAAGTTTAAACTTTGTAGGATTATGAGATTGTGTTGAGGAAATTCTATTTACCTTCAAGGTCTTAGGGTGTGATTTTATATTCATCCACAAAGGAGGGTGTAAAATCTAATAAACCCCAATCATCACCAAAAAAATGCATTCAAAGGACTAACACTATCCTGACCAAAACTATTCTTAGTAGCCAAGGGTAGTGTTGAAGAAGGGATCAAACTACTTAAAGGAGTTTGATGTCTCGCTTCTATTTTCAAGCAACTATCTAGAATTGGATCAACTTCAATTGTATGTACTTTGTTTTCAAAGATGAATTTTATTGAATGATGAAGGGTAGACGGAACTTCCCCCATGGCAGGAATCCATTGTCTATGAAGAAGAAGATTATATGAAAGAGAATTAGGCATGACATGGATAAGGGTAGGCAATGTTTTAGGTCCAGCTTTAATATCTAAGGTGATGGTACCCAATGATTTCTTACCAACATTATCAAAGCCACGAATGTTGAGCTTATCATCAGGTTGATATAAAGATGCATCAATATTGAGTTTATGTAACAAGTCTATTCCACAAACATTAAGACCTGATCCACCATCAATCATAGTGCATCTTATCCTCCTTTTATTGAAGAACATGAATATCATAAGAGGCTCATTTTGGTTTTGAACTTCTATGGGAGGTAACTCATGTTGTTGAAATGATATATTGGATTTTGTCACCTACATATAACTAAACAAAAATGCTACGTCATTCAGTCTAACAACAAGTGGAACACTCACCTTTTGAAGAGCCTCATAGAGCATTTTGTGGTATGTAGGTGATGTTTGTACTAAGTCCCATAGAGAGATCTTAGCCTAAGTAGCATGAAGCTACTTGACAAGATCATATTCTTTACCAATATGAGTAGGAAGATGAGATGCTTGAGGTAGAATAGATTGATACGGTGGAAAAGAGATGGGCATACTCGGTGCTTTCTTACTTTTATTATTATTATGGGTTTTGTATGTGTGAGAAATCATGTGATGCTACGACACATCTTGAACACCTTGACATCCTTGTGTAATTTGTTTTACATAATTGAGAATGTAACCTTGAACTGTAATCAACAATTTAAAGTGAGGAGGCATATTATGTGCCTCGTACACAATAATTTTAGGAACATTAATACAATTATTCACTATCTCCTTAGCAACTGAAATAAGTCTATTAATGATGATTGAATTGACATTGTTTTTATTTTGATTAAGCTTAACATCCATCCTCAATGGATTTAATGTGAGAAACCACTTCTCATCAAATAATGCTTCTGTTATGGAGTAAAAAGTGTCCACTTGTATTTTTAGCTCCTTGTTTAGCTCCTAGGTCCCATCTAATAGATTATGCATTCTAAATGTTCATCCCGATGCAAAATTACCTGGCACCCAAGTGAAATTGGAGTATGGGCCCCATGCTTTACCTCATCCCATACCTAAATAGGGCTGATGGACATGGATGGTATCACCCATGTCCCCCTTTTAGGTTGGGTCTAATTTAAGGTTATATTGGCTTAACACCTTTCTCAAGGTTCCTCCTTGTAGGATCTTTTGGTTTAATTTGACGATTGTTAGCGAGAAAACATATATAAGTGTATTTTTGAATTCATTATGAACCTAGATAGAGATAGCCAATTTGAGATATTGAAGTGAAGAAAGCAAGAGCATTCATTCTGACTCTAGAGAAGATTTGTGTGTTGTTATTGTGTATTTGTTGCAAGAATGAAGCTATCATCTATCCACCTTAGGAGTTGAAGGATCTTCATCCTCTTGAGGGTGTCATCACATAGGTGATATCATTGTTGTTTATCATCATTTGAATTATCTCATTATCATTATTTTCATCATCTACCCCATGAGGGCACACACTCTCTATCAATCAATGGTGTTAGGAAGCTTGAATGCTATCCTGAGATTTGACTAATGTAAGTCCCTAAACACCATAACCCCCAAACCCTCTCTTGTCATCTTTTGTTTAGGTTACAAGAAAGAGATCTAGATAATGTGAAGATACAAGAAGACTAAGTGAAGATTAGGGTTTCAATATCTAATGACATTCATAGAATATTCCTCTATCCTTACAGTCTCTACAGATTCCTTCAATCAAGACCTGGGTGGTCCCAAATCAGTCCTCTGACACCTTTGCTTTTATGAGATAGGTTTTATCATCTTCCTAATCATCCCTGTGAATTTGTTTCTAGATTGTGGTTGTACTTATTCTATTATAAGATGATCTTTGTAGAACTAGGGTTTCATGCATTGTTGACCTAGAGTTTGTTGAAAAGGCTGAATTAAATCTGATCCATCTATAACCTACCTGAGTACAAGATATGTAGCTAAGTCCACCTCCATTTGGTAGTGATTTGGCTTGGTCTTGTCCGTGAACGTTAAATGGAAAAGGGTCTGATCTATTGTGCATTCTAGTTGTCATCATTCTCCTTTTCCATACTTAAATAGCTTCATCTTGTTGGGAAAATGTGTCTCAACCTTATAATTACATAAGGTTTATTGTTGATAGGATATATATATATATATATATTTCCTAGTTACACTAATAGGTGTAATATACAACGGGAGCATGGGGTGGAGTGGGATGCGTGTTAATATTTTTTTGTTAACAAAAATTGTTAAATGACTGACATACATTAAATTAATGATATATTGTAAATCTAGACCATTCATTATTAGGTTTTAGATTTGATGGTAGATATTTTGTTGGCTTGTCTTGCCCTAGAAGGTAACCCTATTTTATAAGGGCATTGTATTACAGCTACAGTATCATGATGTATTCTGAGATTTTGATAGTGGTTGCACGTTGTCTCTAGATCTTTGGTGGTGATACTACTGTGAAAGGATTTCTCTACAAGTATATTGTAATCTTTGTGATTTCTAAATAATATATTGGGCAGGTTTTGGAGTGTGGGGGTTTTCTCCCAAAAGGGTTTTCCCCACATAAATCACTATGTTGTGGTATGCATGATATTTATGTTTATTTTTGTTTAAGTTTCTATAACTATTAAAGATCTATAAAGTTTTACATTATCCTCCACTCAAGATTAGTGTAGGAATTTGTTCCGCTACCTTAGCTTCCTTACAAGTGGGATTAGAGCCTGATCACCTTTGGTTTCAGTTGTGGGTTGTTGGGTTTTTTGAACTAATCCAAATTTGAGTGGGAATTTGTGCAGAAGAAACTTTGTGATCTTGTTGCAAGAATTTTTAGATGGCAAATTCATCAGGGAGAATAGAGGTGGATAAATTTTTTGGAAATAATTTTGAAATGTGGAAGCTGAAGATGGAGGATTTGTTGATAGATCGAGATCTGTGGGATGTCATTGATGAGAAGGTTTCAAGGCCTGTAGATCCTACTTTGGCTGCTCAATATGATCTTATGGATTGTAAAGGCAAGGGTCTAATTAGATTGTGTTTGGCAGACTCTATTTTAATCAATTTCCATGAAGAGACCTCTGCACAAAAACTATGAAAGAAGCTTGGTGAGATGTATCAAGCCAAATCTTTAGTGAACAAGATTTTCTTGAGGAAGAAATTGTAGTCCTTGATAATGGAAGAGGGTGGATGAATTATAGACCACCTGGAAGCATTCAATATGTTGGTGCCTCAATTGGCATTAGTTGGTGTCAAAATGGATGAGGAGGAGAAATGCTAGATATTGCTTTGTTCTTTGCCTAATTCATGGGATTCTCTTGTTATGGCTATTGGGAGTACTTCTATTATATTAAAGACTAAAGATGTGGTGGGTTCTTTGATTTCTAAAGAGATGAGGAGGAAGGTATCCATTAGTGTCAAGGAGGCCCTAAATGTTTGTGGAAGACCTAAGGAAAAAGGCAAGAAGAATGAGAAGCATGATAAATCTAAGTCCAAGGGGAGATCTAAATCTTTTGGAAAGTTCAAAGTTGTTTGTTGGAACTATGGTAAGCTTGGAAATATTCGTAAGGAATGCAAAGAAGAAAAGAAGAAAAAGAAGAGATCTAATTTTGATTCTAAGTTTGAGAAGGAAGATGGTGATGCATTCATTGCATCTTTGGCAACTCGTGTAGGTAATAGTGCATGGTTAATTGACTCAGGTGCATCTTTCCATATGACCTTTAATAGAGATTGGTTTTTTGAATATGAATAATTTGATGGAGGTAAGGTGTACTTAGGTGATGATTCTTATTTAAATATTGTTGGCCATGGTAAAGTTAGAATCAAGTTTCCTGATGGTAGAATAAAAAGGATTAATGGTGTGTTGCATATCATTGGATTAGCATGAAATTTGTTATTTGTGAGAAAACTAATAGATGTTGCAAGTATGGGCCTAACCAGTGTTGTCATTGATGTCAACATACTCCTATTGCATTGATGATAAGGATTGGATGAGTTGTATGTTGAGGATATTGAGAAAATTAGTCTTATCAGGAACAAAGAAGAACAGTGAAGACAGTAAGGTAAAGATCCCAGCTAAGATAAAGATTAGAGGATGCACATCAAAGGGTTTGTGGATATGTGTCTTAAGATGATCTAGTAAAGATTTGAGAGGTACGCATGAAGATCTAAAGGAGTTATGGTCACTTGGGTAAAACTAGTTTTGGCAGATGTTTAGAGGTGACAGAGTGACACAGCTAGGTCCGGTGAGATCCAAAAATGCAATATCTTATTTTGTAGATTTGGTGGAGTGTTTAGGAAGTCAATGTGAATTGACAACTCAATTGGTTCATGGTCTGGAGGTCTGCAATCATCTATTCCAATATGACAGTGATGACAAACTTTGTTCTTGAGGTTTCGGATGAAGGAGAGAATGATTTCAGTAAGCAGAAGTAGTGTAGATGTTCTTGGTGATTTAGGCAAGCTTGTGGAGGTCTTTGGATTGTGTCTAGTTCATGTTGGTGGTCCGCATTAAAGATTGAGCTCATAATTAAAGAATTACTTTCAAATGATAATGTTCTTCCTAAGTCTGGCTGACCGGATGAGTTACACATCTTGTGAAGGATCTTGAAGATGTTCTGTGAAGCATGGCATGTTCCTAAAAGAAGATTGAAGTCCTAGATCTATGTGCCTAACAGTGTGATGATCCGCATGAAGTCTTTTGTAATTAGTCAAGTTGTATTTGCTCTATAAAGTGTGCTGACTTGGATGATTATTCCTAAGTCAATGTCTTGTATAAATAAGAAGTTGTGAAGTCTTTTCAAAGGAATCTGGTGAAGATGAGTGTGTGGTAGAGAGGAGCAAAAAGAAAGGTAGAGCATAAGTATTGGGCTTAAATGGAACTGACTCAAGCATGGTGAATATGCTATTCTTCAGTTCAAGTATGTAATATTTATCATTCTGTAGATAGTGTGTCTCCTGTAGGCAGTGGGCCTCTTGTGAGCAATGTGCTCAGGTAGTGAGCCCTAATTGGCATGTGCTATTTGTTCTTCTTATTCTTTTAACAGAGAATACAATCTTGGGTTAGTCACCCCGTGGTTTTTCCCTTAACCAAGTTTTCCACGTTAAAATATTGGTGTCATATGTGTTAATGTGTTTCTACTCTTGAATTGTTGCATTATGTTTCCATGATTGATTTATTATTATGCTATTGAATTACAAAGAGGTTTTAATTAATTAATAGGAAGAAATTTTTGGGACAATTGATTCACCCCCCCCCTCTCAGTTGTCTGTCTTGAATCTAACAATAGATGCAACTGAGCAAGTAGTATTTTCTGATGCAGGATGTAAGATGGTTAGAGGTGCTATGGTGATTGCTAGAGGTGTCAGATATGGCATATTATATAAGTTTGATGCATGCACTATTGAGTGCAATAGTACTTCTATGAAAAGCAAGTCTATGGAAGAGGTGAGGGTTTCATCTTCAATAGATGGTCATGGCTTTTGGGTACCTAAGGGTGCTCTTTCTTCTGAATCAAAGTTACCTATAGAGAACACTATGTTATGGAACTAGAGACTTGGCCACATTGGAGAAAAGGGTCTAAGGACCTTGAAAAATAAAACCTTGTTGAAGGGTTGTCTGATTGTAATCTTGAGTTTGATTTCTTTGAGTATTGCATTTATGGAAAACAAAACCGCATTCAGTTTTACTTGAGTTCTCATAAATTGGTGCAGTCATGGAAGGAGGGTTCAAAGAATAAACTGTCCAAACCATGTAGCTAGAGTAAACACAATGGAAACAACACAACTCTAGAATACAATGGAAGATTCATATACTCAATATATCAGAGAATTGTAATGCTCATATGTCGGCAACATGCGGACTATAATCAAAGGGCTCACATGCCTGCATTCCAGGTTACAATAGATATGCAAGATATGGCATTGAAGTGCCTTTTGAAAAGAAATCTATGTTCTAAAACTATCAAAATCTCATTATTCAACTACTGACTTCCTAATGCATCTAAGAGATCTATATATATCATCTTCAAGCTCAAAGAATCCTCTATTTTGGCTTTAAGGGGTTATAAAATCCAATGAATGCTGAAACATGTAGAAACATGTAGGTCAGCCTACAACATATGGTATTACTCCGCAAATGAATGAAATGTGGTGCATACCTCAAGGAAGGTCTATTTGGTCCTTATGTGCTATGTATGATGTCCCATTAGGCTCTGCAAGTCATGGAAGTGCTTTGCAAACCTTTTGTCCTCAACTGACTATCAAATTCTCTGCTATGTGAAAGCTGATAATCTTCTAATAGAGATAACTTTATGTAGACAAATCTAAATCTCTTGAAATTTGAATATGATGTAGCTAACATGGTGTAGAAGATAATTCCTTCTCTATGAGCTGTGATATGAAGATGTGGCAAAATGTGGTAGAAAAGATGAACTGTAAATTACTAAACTGCAACTGAAAAGAAAGAAAAGAAAAGAATGCAAATATTTTTGGTTGATGCAAGATTGCTCTGTAACCTAGGATGCTCCTGCATCAGACACCTAGGGTAGTTAAAAAAGTGAGTCCCTCACTTTTCTAGGGCTAGAGGAAAACCAAGGTAGTCTACCTTAGTCTGAGAAATTTATGATGAATCTTCTTCCAGTCTTCCTTTCCACTTAACCAAATATTCTTTATATTACTTGCCTCTACTACTACATCCAACTCTGCTATCCAAGATCTTCTCTATTTGCTTTGGTTTTTGTTGTCGTAACTGATTGTTCAATCCATATTCAATGCTATCACTTGATTCTCCCTCATGATACTAATGTAGGTCTGCAATGTTGATATAGGTGATATACCAAATGTCTTCAGTAGTTTGATTTCATATGCATTTCTTGAATCAAATTTCTTAAGAATCTTACATGGTCCAATCTTCTTCATCTTTAACTTGTTGTATGCCCCCCGTGGAAATCTCTCCTTTCTTAGATATACCATTACTTCATCTCCAATTGAAAATTCCTTATGTCTTCTCTTCTCATCTACTTGTTCCTTGTACTTACTATTCATCTCCTCCAAATGCTTCTTAACCTAATTATGTATTGTCTCCATGTATCTTGCAATTTTTTTTGCCTCTACACTTCAATAATTCTCCATACTGATGTCTTTGAGCTCTGTAACTCCTCTAGTTTGTACTATTGTCACAATCTCAAATGGTGTCTTCCCTGTACTCTTATTCACCAAATTATTGTATGCAAACTCTGCTTGCGGTAGAAATAGATCCCAATTTCTTGCTTTGTCTCCTATTAAACATCTCAACAAGTTACCCAAACTCCTATTTACCACTTCTATTTGTCCATCTGTCTATGGTGAAATGTTGAACTGAACTTTAGGTCTGTCTTCATCTTCTTCCATAATGTCCTCCAAAAATATCCAATGAATCTTGTATCCTTGTCTGAAACTATACTCTTAGGTAATCCATGCAATCTCACAATCTCCTTGAAAAATAGGTCAACATGTACAACATCATTTGTCTTCTTACAAGGAATGAAATGTGACATCTTTTTAAATTTGTCCACTACTAAAATATAGAATCATATCCCCTCTATGTTCTTGGCAAACCTAATATGAAATCCATGCTTATATCTTCCCAAGGTCTCTCTGGTACTGTCAAAGATTTGTACAATCTAGTAAATTCTGACTACTTCCTTTTGCAACTTGAAAAACTCTACAACTTTGAACAAATTTCCTTACATCCTTATTTATCTGAGGCCAAAAATAATGTTCACTTACCAAAGCTACTGTCTTGTCAATTTTAAAATGTCCTTCCAATCCAACACTATGCTTCTCCTTGATCAAATTATCTCTCATTGAACTCCTAGCTATACATAACTAATTTCCCTTGAACAACATATCCTCCTAAATGAAATAGTCTAACCACTTACTTCTATCCATCACAATAGGTTCCTTACATGCTTTCTATGCTTCTTCAAAATCAAGATCTTCTTCATACATATGCTTCAATTCCTCAAAATCTAATACTTCTATCCTCATCTCTGTCAGCAAATTCCTTCTTCTACTCAATGTATCTGCAACTTTGTTTGGATTTCCACTTCGATGCTTCAATAGAAATGTGTAACTTTGCATGAACTCTACCCACCTCATATGTTTTTGATTCAACTTTCCTTGAATGTTCAAATACTGCAAAGCTTGATGATCGGTGTACAACACAAATTCCTTAGGCAACAAGTAATGTCTCCACTTCTTCAAAGCTTGAATTATGGCATAGAACTCCTGATCATAAACTAAATATCTTCTCCTTGCATCATTCAACTTCTCACTGAAATATGCTACTGGTCTCCCTTCCTGACTTAACACTGCTCCTATTGCACTTGCACTGGCATCACAATCTACTTGAAATACTTTGTCAAAATCTGGTAATGCTAACACTAGTTTCTCTGTCACTTTCTACTTCAATAATTCAAAACTCTTATTTACTCTTGATGTCCACTTGAAATCTTTTCTGTCACCTCTCATTGTCTCTGTCATTTGTGTGCATACAGTGCTAAAAATTTTTATGAACTTCCAAAAGAAACTTGCTAATCCATGAAATGATCTTACCTCTCCAGTGTTCACAAGTGTTGGACACTCAAAAATTGTTCTTTCTTAGGGTCCATCTTCAATACTTCCGCAAAAATCACAAATCCCAAATATACCAATTCTTCCTTCATGAAACTACATTTCTTGATATTTATCAGCAATTTCTCTTCTCTCAACCTCTACAATACTTCTCTATTATGCTACAAATGCTCCTCCTTTGTCTTACTAAAAATAACAATATCATCCAAGTATACAATAACAAACTTACCCAAGAATTTCTTCAAAACCTCATTCATCAACCTCATGAAAGTACTTCATGCATTAGTCAATCCGAAAGTCATCACTAACCATTCATACAATCCCTCATTTGTCTTGAATGTAGTCTTCCACTCATCTCCCTCTCTGATCCTAATCTCATGGTATCTACTCTTCAAGTCTATCTTTGTGAAATATTTTGCTCCACTTAAATAGTCCATAATGTCATCCATCCTTGGCAATGGAAATCTATACTTAATAGTGATCTTATTGATTGCTCTAGAGTCTATACATATTCTCCATTCTTCTTCTTTCTTTGGTGCTAGTCCTATAGGTATTGTACATGGGCTTAAACTTTATCTGATCAATCCTTTCCTCAACAACTCTTGTATTTGTTTATTCAACTCCACATTCTCTGCTAGTGTCATCTTGTGTGCTACTTTGTTAGGTAAAATAGCTCCAAGTATAATGATGCAGAGCGTAGGTAGCGGAAAGGTGGATACAGTTTAAATTCGCAAGACTATTGCTATGGTTGAACCTTTGAACCACACGAACCATTGAACCGCAGCCATAGGTTCAATCTATTCTTATCACTTTGATTAAAGCCTACCGGCAACTATATGTTGAACTGTCAAACTTTTCAAATCCATCTCTGCCTTGTTGAACTAGCGCACCAAAACGAGCCTTCATTGAACCATTAAATCATTGAACCATTGAACCGTTGAACTGGTTTAACCATCGGTTCGACTATCGTAACACTTAATGCTACCGGCGATGAACCACTGCACCCCTTTGAACTGTTGAACCGTTGAATCGTTGAACTGGTTCAATCCGTCGGTTCAACTATCGACAACACTTAATACGATGAACCGGAAAACCAAATGAGCTTGATGTATCATTAAACCATTAAACCTTTGAATTGGTTCAACTGCCCACAAACATCTACTATCGGTTTCCCCGATATGCTTAAATCTGATACACAGATGCCAGATGATACTCGCATACAAATGTGATATACTTATGAAATATACTTAGGCAAGGGATTTTCACATACAATTGCAAGATACACATGGACTGTACTCAAGTACATTAACTAAATACATAGAAATTGCATATTCAACGAACAACACAAACTTGACCCAAATAGACATTTATACATACCATTTTTCACAGCATGTACACAGGAGGTCGCTCGCATGTAAATGTGATATATTCATAGACTGTTTCCAGCATACAATTTAAGGATATACATAAAATGTATATTTGGAATTTCTTGCCGATAACTTCCTCTGCAATGGATTCCACAATTTCTATTCTGGCATGCCCGTCAAACAAACAGAAAACTAATATACACAATCCATTCCACTGATTTCACAAAAATCCACTAGTGGAATGGATTTAATCATGCATTATAGTAGTAGAAAAACTAAGTTGAATTCAAAACAATTCTATACAGATAATTTACAGAACAATTTGATATTCAGAGGGTTCACATAGAATTTAGAATTTGTTAAACACAAATGGTAGAAATTCTTTTTTTTTTCATTCCAGAATTTCAGAAGGTAAAAAAAAAACTACATTCCTTGACCACCTTATCTGTTTTGTTACTGACCCCTCTCTCCTCTATTTTTAGGATTTTTATTAAACCAAGATTATAGTCATAAACCCTAACTAATCCCACGACACCTATTTTTCATAAGACAGCAAAACACCTAATGATAAGACACCTTGGTTTAATCCTCCACATAACCCAATATGTCTAAAATGTCAAATTTGTTGTTTACAAACATGAAATGCCAACACAAAATGCTACATTTGACAATGATATACAAATGCTACATGATAACATGAAATGTTTAAAATATATTAAAGTCTTATTCTTCTCCCTCTTGTGTATATTTAGCTTGTTGAAGGGGTGCTCCTACACCATATAAGGTCCATATGATGACTGATACTCCAGATTGGTAGCAATCCTTTAGGTACATTATCTGATATGATATCTTGGTACTTTGTCAATAATTTAGTTATCTCCTCTGGTGGTGGTCCTTCTTTTTTTGTGGTGTTCTCTACATTTAGATCTTCACACTTCTTTGGAATCAAATCAAAACACATAGTCTCATGTCTCAATCCATCTAGAAATTTCCTTCCATTAACCAAATAGATTCTAGCATTCCCACATACTTCACTCTTAGGCTCATCTTCCAAAGGTATCAATATAAGTTTCTTTCCCTTTAATGTTATAGTATAAGTATTCTTTCTTCCATAATGTATAGTCTTTCTATCATACTACCATGGTCTCCCCAACAATACATGACATACATCCATTGGCATAATATCACACAATACCTCATCATTATAAGATACTATATGAAATTTCACCAAACATTGTTCACTCACCAGTACCTTGTGTTCATCTTGAATCCATGCTATCTTGTAGGGCTTAGGGTGCTTCAATCTTTCCAAATTTATCTTAGTCACCATATGCTCTGAAACCAAATTATTTGTACTTCCACTATCAATGATAACCTTACAACATTTACCTCTTGATTTTCATCTTGTCTAGGAAAAAATTTTCCTTTGCGGTGGTTCCTCAGTTGTCTATGCTTGGAATAATGCTATCCTCATGACTAATGATTCTCCTTTCTTTGGTTTTCCAGCTAAACTAGGTGATCCAACAGGTTCTTCCTCCGCATAAGCTACTCTTGCACTATTCTCTGTCCTCTTGCTTGTACTTCCTTGATGACATTCAAATAGTCTGTGTCCTTCACTTCCACACTTAAAAACAAGTTCCTTCAAAT
Source organism: Cunninghamia lanceolata (assembly GCA_027924645.1). Classification (NCBI taxonomy): domain Eukaryota; kingdom Viridiplantae; phylum Streptophyta; class Pinopsida; order Cupressales; family Cupressaceae; genus Cunninghamia; species Cunninghamia lanceolata. The sequence continues at coordinate 30,709,186 of BSBN01000193.1, forward strand.
GAACTCTTAACAAACCCTCTTTCATCTCTCTTATATCCTTCATTATGGTAAGAATTATGATTCTCTCTGCTGTTGTGGTAGAAATTTCTATCATCTCTCTGATATGAATTATTATCTCTGTATTCCTTCCTATATGGACTACTTTTCTTGTTTCACTCTGCATAAGGTCTTTCTCCTTCAGAATATGTTTTTCCTCTTTGAAATTTGCCTCCTCCTCCTCTTTGTCTTTGCTCATGTCTCTTATTCAAAATTTTCTTCAACTTTCAATGCAAATTGGTATGCTTCTTCTACTGTTGTCATCCTCACCAGACTTATTTCTTCTTGAATATTCATCCTCAATCCATTTATGTATCTTGCCACTTTCTCCTTGCTTTCTTAACTATGTCCAGTCCTTATGATCATCTTATGAAATTCTTTAGTGTACTCCTTCACAGATTTCTCCTTTTGCCTAAGGTTTTGTAAACTCTTCAACAATTCCAACTCATAGTCAAAAGGTATGAAATGATTCTTTACTTTTATCACCATTCTATCCCATTTAATGATCTTCTCTTTTCCTCTCCTATTCCTATCTAATTGAACTTCTTTCCACCAAATAATAACATGTCCTTTCAACTTAGTTTTTACAAATCTCACTCTCTCCGGATCTTCAATTTCTTCATATTCAAAGTATTCCTCCAAGTCATTTATCCAATCAATCAATTCTTCCATATCCAAATTTCTAGTATAGTTTGATACTTCCACTCTAGGTCTCTTTACTTGATCTAATTCTTCTTCTTCTAGGGCTTCTTCATTTTGGTTAGTAGCTTGAAATTCATCATCACATTCATCTTCATGTCTAGGGTTTAGTCCTCTTCTATCTTCTTCTACAACATCCAATCTAACCTTCATTGTTCTCATCATCTCTATCATTTCTTCCATTCTTCCAACAACATTGGCCATAATAGGCATCCTCCTTGGCAACATCTCTTCCTAGGATCTAGTGCAACTGCCTCAATTTAGTGATCTGACTACAAGGTAGCAATTGCCTCACAATCGGCCCTCTGTTGACAAACACAAGTAGACTACCTCAGATTGGCGCTCTGTTCACCACAAGATATTCTAGAATGCCTTCACTTCCCAAAGGATTCAAAACTTTGCTTTGATACTACTTGGTGTAGTCATGGTAGGAGGGTTCAAAGAATAAACTATCCAAACCATACAGCTAGAGTAAACACAATGGAAATAATACAAATATAGAATGCAATGGAAGATTCATATACTCAATATATCAAAGAATTGTAATGCTCATATTCTAGCAACATGTGGGCTACAATCAAAGGGCTCACAGGTCTACTTTCTGGGTTACAACAGATATGCAAGATATGGCATTGAAGTGCCTTCTAGAAAGAAATCTATCTTCTAAAACTATCAAAATCACATTATTCAACTACTGACTTTTTAATGCATATAAGAGATCTAAATTTATCATCTTCAAGCTCAAAGAATCCTTTGCGTTAGATTTAAGGGGTTACAAACTCCAATGAATGATGAAATGTGTAGAAACATGTAGGTCAGCCTATAACATATGGTATTGCTCCACAAATGAATGAAATGTGGTGCAAACCTCAAGGAAGGTCTATCTAGTCCTTATGTAGCATGTCGATGTCCCATTAAGCTCTGCAAGTCACGAAAGTACTCCACAAACCTTCTATCCTCAACTAACTATCAAATGCTCTACTCTATGAAGTTGATGATCTTATGATAGTGATAACTTTATGTAGACAAATCCAAATCTCTTGAAATTTGAATATGATGTAGCTGACATGGCATAGAAGATAATTCCTATTTTGTGAGGTGTGATATGAAGATGTGGAAAAATGTGGTAGAAAATGCTAAACTATAAATTATTGAATTACAACTGAAAAGAAAGAAAAGAAAAGAAAAGAATGCAAATGTTTTTGGTTGATGCAAGATTGCTCCGCAACTTGAGATGCTCCTACATCATAAATCTTGTGGTGTATTGGATCTTATTTGTTCTGATGTGTTTGGTTCTATAGATGTTCCTTCAATTGGAAAATCCACATATTATGTTTCATTTATTGATGACTATAGTAGAAGGACATGGGTGTACTTTCTAAAGAGTAAATCTGAAGTTTTTAGTCGATTTAAAAAATTTAAAGCAATGGTTGAGTTGCATACTGGAAAGAAAATAAAATGTTTGAGGATTGATAATGGTGGTGAATTTTGCTCTAATATTTATGATAGATTTTGTAAAGATTGTGGTATTCATAGACAAAAGATAACTCTGTATTCTCCACAACAAAATGGAGTTGTGGAAAGAATAAATAGGACATTGATGGAGAAGGCTAGAAGTATGTTGAGTGGTGCTAGTCTAGAACAAAGGTTTTGGGATGAAGATGTTGCCACTTCCTGTCACCTGATTAATAGGTCTCCTACATCAGCTGTTGTTGATAAGATGCCTATAGAAGCATGGTCAAGTAACAAGCCTTCATTAAGACATCTTAGAGTTTTTGGTTGTGAGGCATATGCACATGTGCCAAAGGAGAAGTGAACAAAGTTGGAGAACAAGGCTTTGAAATGTATCTTCATCGGATACAATTATGGTGTGAAAGGATACAAGCTTTGGAATCCTATTGCATAAAACATTTAATATATAGTAGAAGTGTTATTTTTAGAGAAACTAAGCCTTCTTCTGTTACATTGTAGCCAGAACAAAGTAAATAGGAAGATGTGATTCAATTTTCTTCTACACCTAAGAAAGTTGAATCGAGGCCCATGGATAGACAAGAAGTTTAAGAGAGATCATCTAGCTATGAATCTTTAGAAGAGGAGGAAGAAACTCCAACTCAGCTTGTTCATAGGTCTACAAGGCATAGACAACTTCCTGAAAGATATTCACTTGATGATTGGAGATGTATTTTTGCTCTAAATACTAACATGGATGAACCTAGATCTATAGAAGAGGCATTAGGTATGAATGATGTAGAATCCTGGAAGATTTCTATGGATGAAGAAATGACATCTTTGAAAAAGAATGATACATGGGATCTTGTACCATTGTTTGAAGGACAAAAACCTGTTGGTTGCAAATGGGTGTTCAAGAAAAAGATTGGTTCAGATGGAGGTATTGAAAAGTACAAAGCAAGGTTGGTTTTGAAAGGTTACTCTCATACTAAGGGTGTTGATTATGGTGAGATATTTTCTCCTGTTGCAAAAATGACATCCATTAGATTTTTGCTTTCTATTTCTACTACTTATGATTTAGAGGTTGATCAAATGGATGTAAAAACTACTTTCCTTCATGGTGACTTGGAGGAGGATATTTATATGATGCAACCAGAGTACTACGTAGTGAAAGGTAAAGGTAATTTGGTTTGAAAATTGAAGAAATATTTGTATGGCCTAAAACAGAGTCCTAGGATGTGGTACCAGAAATTTGATACATATGTGTTGAGTTTGGGATTTGACAATTCTAAGTTAGATCATTGTGTTTATCATAAAACTGATGGTGATCATTTCCTATTTATTGCATTATATGTTGATGATATGTTATTTATTGGTAAAGGGAAAGGTATGATTTTAGAACTGAAATCTCAACTTGCTATTAAATTTGAAATGAAAGACCTTGGTGCAGCTAGACACATTCTTAGGATGGAAATTAGAAGATAGAGTAAATAGAAAGCTATGGCTTGGCCAAAGTAAGTATGTCAGTTCAATTTTACAAAGGTTTAACATGCAAGATTGTAGACCATGGGTGATTCCACAATAGAGGGTTACAATATTTTTGATGACACAAAATTGCTCGTGCCTCCAAAAAAAGAAAGACTAGGTTCGATCGAACCACTAAGTTTGATCAAACCCTACATTAGCACAGGTCATGGGGATGTTCGATTGAACCCCTGAATGACCTATTTTTTTATTAATAAAAAATAGGGGTTCGATTGAACCCATTTGTTTAGGGTTTTTTTAATAAGTGTTTTAACTATCTTTTTTGAAAGTTACTATTGTCGAACCCAGAGGAGAGTGATCCGAACCCCAGGATCTCCCCACCAGCCAAACTTTGCCACCCTCTCTAGGTATGTATAATTTTCTTCCTTTCTCTCATTTATTATGTTTATGCCTTGTCTATGCTTCCATATTTTTCTATGATACATGTCTACTAGAGCATTTCCAACTATATTATCTGCCAAAAACCCCCCTTCAATTATGCTATGATGGATGTCCATACCTATTTGAAAACTCCCATTTTTTCATAGGCAGGGAGGATGCTGGCAAAGGTTGTCTAGTTTTACACATTCCAATTGCATTTGCTTGAAATTTTCTAAAGCCTTTTCAACAAATCCATTTTGTGCATACCCTGTGATCATTGCCATCCATGAGACCATATTTCTTTGAGGCATTATGTCAATAGTTAACATGCCTTGTCTATGCTTCCACATTTTGCATATACATATCTACTAGAGCATTGCCAACTATAATATCTACCAAAAAACCCCCTTCCTTTATGCTCAGATGGATGTCCATACCTGTTCCAAAGCTCCCATTTTGTCACAGGCCTGCATGGGAGGATGCTAGTGAAGGTTGTGGTTTCTAGATTTACACATTCCAATTGCATTTGCTTGAAAGTTTCTAAATCCTTTTCAACAAATCCATTTTTTGCATAGCCTGCGATCATTGCTATCTATGAGATGACATCTCTTTGAGTCATTCTATCAAACAATTCATGTGCCTTGTGCAGGCTTCCACATTTTGCATACATATCAACCACAACATTTCCAACTATAATAGCTGACAAAAAAACCCCTTCCGTTATGCTCAGATGGTTCTCCATACCCTGTTCCAAAGCTCCCATTTTGTAATAGGTAGGGAGGATGCTGGAAAATTTTGTTGTGTTATGAACATGATATCAAACCCATAGTGAGTCAAATTTGGCATTTTGTGACAATGAAACCAAATTTATATTTTTCAGTCTAAATTATCAGTCCCTGCCAATATCCTTACTTCTCTACTGACAAACCATTTCAATGGTTCTGTTGTGCATTTATAGTTGAATTGAGTAGGCATTTATATGTTTGATCAGTTAAAATTTATTGTAGCATAGGTTGGGAGGCATACAAACACTTACATTCTAGTAAATATGCATTATAATATTTAAAAATCTGATGCCCACCTCTTAGCAACAACATTTTTATATCCTTGAGCTTGTAAAGAAACACATGATAGAGTGTTGAGTAGTCTCACAAGTACAAATTACACAATTTATTTGAAAACATGCATTTTTATCCACATTTTCTCTATAGAGAGTTAACCTAGTTTTGAATTTGAGACCTATAGTCAAAAGACATGGACCATGTAGTAAAGGTAGTGTGACACATATCTCCATTGAATCCAACTTAAGATCCTAAAGCCAAACATTGACCTACACATCATCTCCTTTTCTGGAAAATGTCAAGAGACTAATTAATCATTTAAGTTGGTTACCATGTGAGAATCATTGATATTAATGGCCCATACAAACATCACATAGGCAATGTAACAAAGCTTATGTCAAAACATTGACCTAAGAAAAGGAATAGATCAATGATGGGCCAATGAGACTTCTTTTGGGAAGTGCCTTTATATCTCTAATTATATTTAGATATCTTATTTAAGTCTTTCTTGACATTAGATAAATGTTGAGTGATAAAGACCGGATTCAACAATGTCCTAAGAGGTTTAAAGCATATGATTTTGGAAATTGTAGTTGATCCTCCCATCATTGCAAAAGGAATTCAATCTAGTTTTAAGGTAGTAGCAAATAGGTTTCCATTACATTAGCTCAATCCCCTAACGACTTAAGAGCACCAACCCACATTACAATTGTCTATTATAATGATGTCCTTAATTTATTTTAGAACTACATGAACCCGTGGCATAAAATTGTGTAATTAATACTTACATGTTTTCTATTCTCCATATATATTTTCTCTTCATCCTCCCCATGCTCATTAATTCATGTGGACATATTGATTGCATAAAAGCATAAATATTGAACAAATCACATGCATAATGATGTCATGTGTGGGTGAAAGGTAAAACTATTGCTTACCCTTCTTAGTCTCCTACTTTCAAAATAGAAAGAACAATTCCTTTACTATTTTCATCTTCCGTGTGCATGTTATTACTTTTCATTGTTTGTGCCAGATAGGGTAAAGTTTACATGCAATAAGAATGGAACAACTATATTTCATCTACTTGATCTTTATTTTGTGTCAAATTTTAAATTTGTATCTACTTTCACAAATGCCCATGGATCTCCATGATTGATTTTTTGATTGATTTGGCTACTATATGCATAATATATTATTATATTAGACAAGGATCCAAAACAAAATATTAAGAAAATTATGGACCACATATTCTTAGTATCTATATTAATAAATGTGTTGCATTGTTCATGCATTCTAAAGGGATCATACTAAAATACACAAACTAATTTTCAAATATATTGCAACAGTTCATTGACTAACTATTAGCAACACATTATTATTTCTATTTCCAAACATTTTGCAATTTGACAAGGACTAGCCACTATGAGACACTTGTTTCTTCTTACATTTACATACTTATGATCATATTACTTTAAAATAGACTAAAGTTGTGCAAATTTCCTATCAAAAACATTATTTTATGAAATTGTAGTAATGTTGGTGGGAATCCTTGGCCATTTATGTCTTTTGATATGGAAAAGAACTTAATGTAAATTGCATTTCATTTTATTTTTTAAAACAATTTTTATTTAAAGTTTTATTGAGTGTAACAAAATTTTACATAAATGCTTAGGGTAAATAAATATAAATATGTAAAAATAATAAATTCTTTTAGTTATAGATAAATGTTAATAAATAATAATTTATAAGAGTTGAGTAGAAACATGTATTTAATTAGATTTAAAACCTTAATCATTGACTTAAATAAGCTTTCATATATAAATTAAAACCTTAATCATTGAAATTGATCTATAAGCTTTTATGATTCTCCAATGCCTTCTACTAGTATTGGATCTCTTTTTCTTTATAAAGTTTCAAAATCTTACAAGAATTCTAGTTGATAAAAAATGAGATTTATGGCTTTGATAACATGTTAAAATATTGAACGTATGTAGATGACACAGGCTTTGAAACTTGGAAAAGAATCATCCATGCATTTTAGAAATGAAATCTTCCTTCTTGTTCAACTATATAAAACGTATTGGAATATGATAATGCTATTGGAAATGCACTTCATTTATTTAATTATAAGTTCTATTACATGTATATATATGTGTTAAATTGAAAGGTTAACATAGGTAAATATAACTTCTAGATTAAAACATATATGTGTTAATATATGTGCCATTTTGAGAGGACATGTGACTTGATGATATATCTGCTTGCATAAAAATGTACATATTTTTTAAAAAAAATTAGTAGATGACATAGTCAAGTGTACTTAAAATTCAACTGTTTCAAATAGACAATTATGTGTTTCAAATTATACTTACAAAGCCTTATTTATACCGAGCTATAGTTGCATTATGATGGCCATGTTTAACCAATTCTCTACAAGATGACTGATATGTCTCACCAACACCAGTGATAACTAGTGTCTACTTTGGAAGTTGTGAAACAACGGCAACATACACACCTACATCAGAGAAGAAATTGTATGTTGATATAGGTGAGCACAACACAACATCCTTATCTACTCTGATGTAGGATGTGTATGTTGATACATTTGTTCCACAATCCAAAGTAGACACTATCATGTTATGATGTTGGTGAGACATATCAGTCATCAAGTGTAGAGAATTGGTTCAACATGGCCATCCTAATGCAACTAGATATAGCTCGATATAATATTAAGGCTTTGTAAGTACATATTTAAAAAAAAAATTAGTAGATGACAGTCTACACGTAAAATTAAATTGTTTGAAATAGACAATTATGTGTTGAATTATGCTTACAAAACTTTATTTACACCGAGCTATAGTTGCATTAGGATGGTCTTGTTGAACCAATTCTAGATATAAGAGGATAAGTGAGCTCAACAAGTCAAAAGCAAGAAATTGTATGTTGATAGGTTCAACATGGCCATCCTAAGGCAACTATAGAGGTTTATATAAGGTTAAATTGTAAGTATAATTCAACATATGATGTATCTAGATATTTTGAAAACAATTTAATTTTATGTGTAGACTGTATATATCATCTACTAAATTAAGTCATCTTTTGATTCACATATTTAAGTCAATTGATCCAAAGCATCCTTTGCTATATTTGAGTCACTAACACATGTAGAATCACATTATTAATTAAATTATATAATATCTAAAAGAAAACTTTACCATATATCCATGTTACCTCCCACTCAAGCTAATAAGTATTTTCCTTGCTTTTCTTAAGGCATATAAAATTTATAAAATGTTATTGTATTTAAAATGTTCTTGTATTGTATATTGTGTGTATTTTGTACTACTTATTCTCTTTCTTGTTTTCTTATTTATATATAATATGTTTATACATGTGAGAACTATGAATTTCTACATGTGCACATGATGTATCTCTAGATGTCTAATTTTGTACACATTTTATCTAGTTCTAGAGATCTTTGACTACATCACACATGGAAAATTATGCACCAATTCCACCTTAGGAACTATTTGCATGAACTAATAATGAGATTGATAGATTGAAAGTTTCCATAAATGATGGAATGAACACGGGAATATATAAGGATAGTTGTAAGTCCATAATGGAAAGCTTAGAAAAAATTAGAGATAAAATTTGAGACACAACTGATTATTCCCCTGATGCTATAGCTACTATTCTTTCCCACATGCAGAAAGAAGTTTGTGGTGATGTTCCCCTATCTCATGTTTAGATTGTGGTGACAAAAGAAACTATTATATCCTAGTGCTTTCCATACTATCAGGATAAGGTAAAGGTGAAGGGATACCAAGTAACCAGATGTGTCGATGATGATATGGATAGATTGATATACCCTTGATTTCTTACTATTTATGGTCATTATCCAAATAATGACCAAATTCCCTTATATTTTGCACAACAGTTGTATGCTGAGGTTCATTTGGGCCTCAAAGTCAACTACTGTGACATTCCTCCATATTGTGGTCAAGGTTGTGGTCAGCTTGCTAATAGGGATGCTTATCATTGACTTGATCAGGTGGCCCCGACGTATAGGGCATTAGTTGGTGAGAGGAATCCTGCTATCTCCCCAGTCGTAGCCCCCTCAGCAGATCATGTTGTCGCTACTTCCCAAAGGGAAGAAATTGATAGTGTTGGTGATATTACAGTTGCCACCACAACTATAGCTACTGATTGTGCGGGTTAGTTTTTGATGGCACGACATCCACGATCTAGAGCTTTATTTATAGCATAGTGTACTGGCACTCACTGTGATCCTTATGCTATGGTAGGCATCCCTACACCTGCACAATTGGATGGTCTCATAGGGGAGATGACACGTATCACATTGCATTGTTTTTCAGAGGATCTTTTGGAGGCATATGCATTCATTGCATCAGAGCTAGGGATCTCCATAGATCAAGTTAGAGATCACCTGGCTATGTCTATTCATTCACATTCAAGATCTCATCATTTTGACCACCCTGTTAGGCCTGGTAGTACCAGTGCACATGACGATCCACCTACAGATCATTCAGTTGTTGCATAGGCCAATGATCCAGGTTCAGATCATGACCTTGAGAGGATGCAAACTTCTACATGTTTTATGGAGATGTTGATGCACTTAGATTCTATATCGATGCCATCTCAGTTGGTCAGTCCCCTTCACTCATCATTACTATGACATGAGAGGGCTCAGATAGATACATCAGATCATTTGGATGATTTAGTGTGTAGTGCCCTTCATTTTGGCTTTCTGATAGACTAGTAGTTATTTCTTATAGCTAGACATTATGACACATTATTGATGATGGATTTGCTATTTTGATGTAGAGGATGAGACTCATTGAGATTACTATGATGATACTATTGATGTTTATGATTGGTACTTTATGCTTTTGATATGTTCAGTTATGGGTTAGTTGATTATGTAGATTGGTTTTATTATACTTCAGGTGACTATTTGACAATATGATATCTAGTTGTTTAGTTATTGATGAAATTATTTAATGTGGATACTGGTGATGTGTTTTGTGAAGGGACAGTGTAGTATTACTCATAATGAGTACCCTACTATGCTATGATTCCATGTCACTATGTGCCTGATTTTGATGATTATATATGTTTTTATTCGACACTTTGGTTTGCTGTAGGTTGCAGGTACCAGGCATTGACTCCACCTGAATTGGCAGGTCTGAGCATGCCTTCATACCAATGGATATTGTGGAAGGGAGATAACATGAGGTTTCCCAGTTGTTATCATCCTCGATGAGGATGGGCTCTCAGTTTTGGGTCCCATCAGTTTAGTCAGTTTGGTACTTGGTTGTAAGTTTTTGTTACTCTGCAGTATGTTGCCATCAAGATATGTTTGGTATGTAGTTGAGTTGTCTAGTCGGTCTATTGTTTCATTAATGGAATTATTAATTTATTTTGTAAATAAATAATGTGAAATTTGTAGAATATTAATGAATTGATAAAATTAATAATCTTAATAATTAATAATAATAATAATATCAAATAAATTATAAGTATATAATACTATACTAGATGAATAAGTATTTATTTTGTACAGTTTGAAAGATATTATTTTATATTGTTCATTAATTTATTAATGTAGTGAGTTGTCATGAAATTTTTAGTTTGGTGGAATCTCCTGGAGATGGAGATTTATTGCATTTATTTTGGTGAAAGTGGGATTTCAGTAACGAGAGAGTATGGAGTGGGAATTTATGAGAATTAACTATTCTTGTAAAAAGGGGGATATTTGTAGGGGATTGGGAAAATTGCGGAAGGGAGATAGATTGGGAGGAAAAAAGACGAACCAGAGGAAGAAGGAATTGGATCAAAAGGAGGATTCTGAAGCTTGGGATAAAACTAAAATTTCTAGGTATGTCTTTTGTTCAATGAAATGAATATTAGTTGTGTCTCTGCATTTAAATTTTTGTTCTCTTCTATCATTTAGTTGGTATTTTGTCTTCTTGTCGCCTTTTGTGCCAAGGTCTTCCTGTAATATCTTTTCAATCTCTTCTAACGTGGGTTTCTTATTTTTTTTGCGACTATTAATTTCTTCTTCCTTTCTACAATAAACCCACCTAGATATCCCATGCATACGACCTTACTAAGGTTGCTTTGATAGTTAATTCAAACTTATCAGCAAATTGTAAATCATCTGTAACCTTACATTATCATCACTAGCTTTTAAAAAAAAATCTTGTTCGAAGATGCTTGATTAAGGCGACTCTATTATTCTCTATTTGCACCTCCCTTCAACTCTTCTTAAGTCTTGTAATTTAATAAAGTGGCCTGAGCTATTTGCTTTTGAAATTGAATCATAATTTGTAATGCTTGCCTGAATTATTGCTTTTAACTAGCTCGCCATTTTGTTATAATCGCCTGAGTTATTTCCTTTTAACCATTTTGATCTCCCTGAATCTTGCGATTTGATTTACTCACCTGATGTATTAATTTGCACTCTTAGTTCCCTCAAATCATACATCCTATCATGCTCGCCTAAGTTATAGCTTTAAATAGCTTTGTGAGAATCTCCAGTAGGGGACTTTTAAACTACATGAGAGATTTTATTTTTGAACTTGTTTTTCCCTTTCTTGAAAACTATTGGAGACATTTTGAATTTGCCATTCTTTCTATTAAACAATTTCATGGATTTTTCTTATAAATCCCTCTCTCTCTCTCTCTCCCTCTCTCTTATCCCGACAACTTATTATCTTTTCCAGCCTTCAAATTGTATGGCTTCTGGAGGAAAATATAATCTTTTCATATGAAAAAAATAGCTTACTATCAACTAGCCTCTTTGGAGGTGTTTTGTAATGCCTCCCTGGTCCTAGCCTAATCGAGGTGACACCAAGGTATGAAATTCAAGCTTTACATGATATTGTGTTACTGACATTTTGTTAGGTTAGATTCCATGATTAGATTGGGTGTACTTGTGGAGAGGATGACACCTTGACATTGGCATAATACACAAATGATCACGGATGTTGGAATCCTCCGTTGTGGATTATTCTTGCCTTGGCTATTATATGATATGTACATGCAGATGTTATAACCTATTTGAAGTGGTGCAGGTACCAGGCACTGACTCCACCTGGCTACACAGGTCTGAGCATGCCTAATGCCCCAATGGTGGTAAGATGGAGATGACAGATTGGCCATATACCAGCTTAGCCTCGTCATTGTCTCTATGTTGAGATGAGTTTCTGATGTCATGTACTACCTCAGACACCATCTGGTTATTGCTTGATTATTCTACCATTCTATTAGTTAGTTTCGTATGATTTTTGTGTTGAGTTAGTCCTTGTGGGTTGCTATCGGATGTTTTGTTATTTGCATGGTGTTAAAAAATTGAGCTCGTGCCTTGTTTCTGTATGGTTTTCTTGAGAGGACTTTTTAAGCCTTGGCCTTCTTTGGCTACTTTAATTAAATTGGGGGAACAACGAGGGATACCTTGATTTCCTAAGTTCACATGCGCTTGATGCCCGAGCCCACACTTGGAGTACTAATTAAATCTTCACCTCAATCTCGCAACACGTGTTCTGCACTTCAATTTCAATTCAAACTCCCCAATTCTCTATATCTATTAATTCATTTCAATTGTATAAATACAGTTCTTAAACTATACTTCTCAAGCCTGTTAGATTCAGTTGCCCCAAACAAGCTTCCAAGTGCACGCTTATGCATATTCATAAATTCATTTTATTAAAAAGTCTTTCAATAAATATTACTCTTCTCATTGCCAAGGAGATTTAATAAAACATCATATTCTTTTGCACCAGGAATTGCCCAGATAGCTAGGGACCATTGTTACGTTTATTGTGTCCTTGCATTTGATGTCTGGTCACCTTGAGGCTCTCTGCCAAACGAGCCACATGCCTTATTGGCACTTCCACTATTTGCATGTTGGTCTGATCTAGGTTTTTGAGGGACATCGGAGCTCAGTCTACGATGGGCGAAGAGGGCTTTGAAATTTGTGGACAAAAACCAAATGGCGCTAGAGTTTTCTACAGCTTCACACTCATCCAAGATTTGGGAGGTCTCAGATGAATGATTCTGTGGGCAGTCATAGGTCTTTGTGGGTCTCCCCCACAGATTTTTTGCAATTGAGATCGCATTCCATTGGCAGTTTTGGGTTTTAAAAGTAGTGGAGGAGATTGAACAAGACAGGGGAATTAAGGGTTAGTTTGTTGGTTCATTCATATCTGGCCGAGCTTCATAGATTTACATATAGGTGTCCAAATACTGGAAGCCCTTTTTGTTAGCAGATATGGTTCTCTATCCTTACACAAGGGGGTTTTTTCTTTTACACAGGAAGAGAAAAAAAATTGGGCTCCTCTCCTCAGACACATTGCAGTCAGTGTAGGAATGGAGGGATGGGACTCGAACACCAAATCTACTGTGCAGAAAATACCACTGCTGACAACCCAGTCAGGTCTGAGGGATGGAGCACAGTGGACACAGCAGCTGAAGGAGGAATATGCTGCTCTGATTAAGTACATGGGCATGAACAAGGCCAATGACAATGACTAGTTTACAATCTCCACCACCAACGCCGAGGGCACTTGTTGGATGGGAAAGTGCTGGTATATCCACAACCTCCTCAAGTATGATTTCAATCTCCAATTTGATATCCCTGTCACTTACCCTCTAATTGCCCCTGAGATCGAGCTATCCCATCTTGATGGAAAAACTACCAAGGTACATTTTTTTTATTAGTTTTTCCTTGTGGGTTTTATTGCGCTTAAGTGCCACAATCGAGAGGTATTGCTTCTGTCAAATTCATTTTTTTCAATTGATAATTTCATCTGGGATGCCCTTTTGGGTTAATTTTCTTTGGAAGCTACCACAACCTAGGGGTATATCTTTCATATTTTATTTAATTGATAAACTCACCAGTAATACTTATTTGGATTGGTAAATTCTTCTTATGGTGTGTTATTTGGTTTAACTGATAAGTTCCCTAGTAGCACTTTTCGTGGATTGGTAAGTTCTCCTTAGGGTGTGTCATTTGGTTTACATGGGTATATCTTTTATATTTTATTTAACTGATAAATTCACCAGCAGCACTCTTCATGGATTTGTAAATTCTCCTTGTAGGGTGGTCATTTGTTTTAGATGTCACAACTGAAGGTGTCTCTGCCACCATATTCTTTTTTTAATTTGATAAATTTCTTATGCTTGGGATGTCAGTCAGCTTAAATGCCACAACCATATGTTTTCTGTCAAATTCATTTTAATTGATAGATTCCCATTACTTGTGTACTTCAGCATAGCTACCACACTGCCAAATGATTCAGGACTTGTTACAATCAAGAAATATTTCTTGTCAATTTTGCATCTGGCCTCAAATCGTTGGCTACTCCAGGGCTAGAATTGAATGTTGTACTTTACCCAATTAACACTCAACTTTTAAACATTTAAACATGCAAGATGTAAGTTTTGCAGCCTATTAAACATATACATTTTGTGTGTACCCTACAATTACTACATCCCTAGAGATGCCGTCTCCACTAGGCTTTCTGCCAAATAGTTGACGTGCCCTCTCTATGCTGGCAAAGGTTTGAGAATCTGGATTTACACTTGCCAATGACATTTGTTTAAAAGTTTGAAAGCCTTTTAACTAATCCATTTTGTGCCCATCTTACAATTATTGTAGCTCATGGGGCCTCATTTCTTGAGGCATTATGTCAAACAGTTAACGTGCCTTGTCTATGTTTCCACTATACGTATTCATGTAAACTAGATTCCTCTATCCATACACAAGACCCCTTATAACTCTTAACACATATGAAACTGACAAATTAAACATACATAAAATAACCGTGTAAGATAACATGCAAGTTCTCAGCAAACCACTCAGCCTCTTTATGCATGACACTAGAATAGAATTTACATCAACTTAGGTCCATTACATGCTTGATTGCTATCCTTAATTTTATTTTTTTTCCCAAAGACATTAAATTGGTCCAACAAGGGGTCTTTATTTAAAGATCTTTATTCATTCATTTAAAATCATGGTATGATGCTGGCTTAACCTCAGAATCATTGAAGAGTATTTGAAGAATACTTGTCATAGAGCATTATCAGATCATTGCATCAGCCTACATCATCCCGAGTCCATTTCATGCATGCTTCTTGTTCTCAATCATTGTTTTGAAGCCATTGAATCAATCTAACTAGGGGGTCTGACTGAGAGCATGACACTTGCGATTTAGCAGATTCTCCAAATGTGTTCTAAACACTGTGAGTTCCTTGCCAAATTCGAATATCAAATGATTGAGGCAAGCAAATTCCAGTGGTCTATATTCTCATGACTTACAGTTCCAAGTCCATGCACCAAGTTTAGTTTCACACTCGAGGAGATTAGTTCTACACTCACGTAGGTCCTCCAGAGCAAAGTATTCAGTCAGTTTGAAGGTTATAGAAATTCATCTAAACAAGCCCTAAAAATCTAGCATTTTGGACCATTACAATATTATGTAGACACATGTGTGTGTGGATACACGCATGAGTACAAATGCAGCAATGCCTATAGATGTTTATTGCATTTAAAATTGATAGCAGTTTACCCTTTTCATTGCATGAAGGACACTCCAATTGAAGTGGGCCCAAAGTGTATCAGGAAAGCGTAAAAGTGCATAGGTATGCAATTTTCACTGTTCATATGTAAGTTTTGCTGCTCTTCTAGAGACAAGACTGGATACCCCAATATGGAAATTTGAGGAGTAACACATATAGTTCTCTTGTTGAACTATGAATGTTAAGAACTCAATAGTTCTAGAATTTATGTTCTTGCTTCCCCTCTGCTAGATACCAGTGTGGTGACGCTGGGCATCTTTTTTGCCATTCTAGTGAATCAATCAGGGGCTAGCTAAATTTGATGGCTGTGTAGCTGCAATTATGCATTTTGCCCTAAGTCTAATCGCTATGTACTAAATGTAAGTTAATCTTATATTTACTAAACAGATCGCAATTAAAAAAATGACTTTATTATAAGATAATTTTGATGTTTTAGTTGCTAATAACTATGCTGGCAATAAGGCTTCATGGGTTTTGGAAGATGTGGATGTGTAGCATCTAACTCTAGGGTTGGGTAGCCTATACAACTGAGAAAAAAAATAATATGATTGCTTCAATACAGAGATTAAGTATACCAAAGAATGAACACACTAAGAATTGATTTACTAATTAAATAATGTAAATTGAATTATTTGTTCACTCATCCTTCAATTTCTCCGTTGACTTAATAATTTGATTATATTTAATGCACTGAACTACTACTGTGAACATTGTCATAAGATCTTACTAATATATTAAGACTTAAAATTAGATCTACAGGGATATAAAGAGAGAACCAATTTATGTCTATTATTCAATAAGAGAGATTCCATCGATTAATGCAATAGTCAATCTGTCTATAAAATTAAGAATGTATATTATTTTCCATTGTCACTTAAGAATGCATATATTTAATAGTCATGGGAATCCTCAATAGGTCAACCACATAAATTATGTGGGTTGTTACAATGTATTATACCCAGACCGAGTACCTCGAGAATTTACATAACAACTTTCTATGATGCCTCATTTTGTGTTGCTGCCCTTTCCACATTGTTTTTACTTTCCTATCTCCTCTTCATCATCATGGTTATTGCTTCTGTCTTTACCACTTGACTGTGGCCCACTGGATGGATCATACAAAGTTATGATTGGATTATTTTCTTATTGGAAGTTGGAACTTGCCATTTTAGTTTTTACTCTTCCTCTTAGATATCTAAAGTTTTAAAATTGTGCCATCAAACATTAATAGTGCAGAATCAAGCATGGTCAGGAAGGAATAGAGATGTTCTTAAAGTGATGCATGAAAATGATTCCTAGACCATTGTCATTTCCATATTAGAGCTCAATTAAGATTATAATTCTGTTACTTGCCATCTTGATCTTCTGAAGTCATGGCTTAGATAGTTTATGACATCCTTATTAGGAAGGATGTGAATTTGAGATGAGTAGGTTAGTTTACCTACTCCCTTAATGCTGCCCTATCCTCTCACCCTTGACTTTGAGTAGTACCTTGTTGGCATGATTACTTTATACTTGAATTTCTCCATGTGAACCATGTGATTTTGTGGTCTCCCTTGTGTAATTGGTGTTGATGGCTTTGAGAGTATGAGAGTTGTGGTATCTCTTGTGTGGCCAAGTATGTATGCCTTCTTGTCCCTATTGTTGTTATGTTGGCTGTGGCCATGTGAACATCTTCAAGCACGCGGGGTGGGCCTTTGAGGTTCCACATGGTAGGGTGGTGTTGCACCCACCATTGGGGATCCAGTCATCGACATCAGTTTCGGCAATGACATCGGCATGGGCTGTTCCATTCTTTCATCCAGTTTTCTAGATGTATTTTCTTATGTATCTGTACAACTCCGTGGATCGAATGATATGTATAGAGATCTTGTATTAATGTAATTAATTCTTGTGAGACACTTCTAATGTGGAGTCCAATGTAATAAATGCTCATAATGTACTCTTAAGCAAAAGTTGTATTGAGATTTTCTTCCGCATAGGTTATCGACCCTGGTGACAGGATGTCATTGTAATTCTTGCCTTGAGTAGTTTTGGGAATGCTATCACAATGGAAAACTACTGGTTTTATTACCGTTCTAGTAATTGTACTACTATTTCAACTAAAAATTGTTGAATTGATTGTTGTTCTACTACTACTGTCATTAAATTATTCAGTGTTGTTTTACCACTACTGTCAATGATTTATTCACTGTTGTTCTGCTACTACTGTCATTGTCGACACTATTAATGTTATTGAGTTAACCTATTGTCTTGATATATGAAATGCTTCTGTAATAATACTAAGTCAATTTAATCTTATCAAGATCCTTGATATCCACTCTTTTTTTAGTCACTAACCTCCCTGTATGAGATTTGTATATATGATGACTCATTGAGAGTGTAGCTTCTTCTTTATGTGCATGTAAATAATCCCTTATGTTTTAACCCTGAGTTTTATCTATCTAGACGACAGGGTAATGATGTACCTCGTGGCTGAGTCAGTTTTTGAGTATTGATATATTTATCTATATGTTCATTTTAAGTTTTTAAAAAATAAAATAAAAAATAAAAAAATAAAAAAAATGTTGTGCCCTTTTTGGCCTTTTGTTCTTGAATGCCGGTTGGGTCATTACATGTTTCAACAAATAAATCCATGAAATTGATTCTCATGCAAATACTTCTTAAATCAATTTTGTCAGTATGTAGCGAATCCACCATTGTGACGTACCTGAAGGGGAAGGTATTCTTATCTAGTAAAATCTATGGCCTTCTTAGCCTGGCCACTCTGATAATCACTTTATTTTTGCAACAAACTGTGCTATTAACCCTTTTTTGGTGTTTAGACAAGCATTATTGCGCATCCTATCACCTGATCCATTGGTACCATTCCTACATTTATAGTACAAATTCAATCTTTAGAACTAAGTAAACCTTCTTGCTGGGCGCCAACGAGGAGCTTCATTTGATACCTGTATCAATATAACAAAATTTATGCATTAGATGGTATTATTCATCGTACGTATGCCAAACTAATCTTCCTTAAATTGACCTCTCCCAGCACTTACACCTCATTCACTTGGCTCTTGAAATCCTTCAATTTCATTTTTCAAACCATGTAACCTGCATCTCATTTATTCTCATAGCTGGAAATCTCTGTCAATGAGAGAAGGAATAAAGTCTTTTAAAATTAGAAACCTGTTGAGTAGATGCACATAATAGTAACAACCTCTATTAAGCATCAGTATAATGCATCAAAATTAAGACATGATTATATTATTAAGTAGTTTTATCATTCTAAATCATTAAGAAAGAGATCATACTTAGAAAGTAATCGATTTCTTGCATACAAATTTATATTTATTTTATTGAAATATACATCAATTTAGTATATATATCTCTTTTTTTAAAAGTAGTCGAATTTAGTTTTAGAATACAATCAATTCAATTAATAGATTATAGTTCCTTAATGATATATTTATAATTTGTATGTAAAAGAAAATTGTTGAAAGGATGAAAGTTATTAGATGTTAGAACTTATGTAGTTGTCTTAAATTAAATTTTTATGTTTATTACTAAATATGTTCAAGTGTTAGATAGTACATGTGATCTCTAGTTGGGTAACATAGGATAATTTTAAGTGATTATGTTCCTTTTTCCATTGAGTGGATTATTTAATTAAAATGTAGTCTAGTTTCATAGTAAATGTAAACAATGTTGTTAAAAGAGTATATTATAAGTTTAATCAATAATTCAATTCATTCTATCTTATATTATCAAACTGACTTGAATAAGAGTTATCTATTAGTATTCGCCCTCATATGCATCGAATGATGATTGATTAGGTAGGTTGTTTAAATTACTAAAGTGGGTAATAAGATCATATATAGTCTCTTAAATCTAGCATCATAGTTAATTTAATGTAAGATGTCATATTATCTTAAATGTTGGCTTAATATTGTTGAGTTGATTAATACACTAAATTGTGTTTGCTTATAGTTTAAATTTAAATTTAAACCATTTGGATGATTTTGAGTCATAGGTTTGTTAGGTTTTCTTTTGGTTTCTTGGTTTCCCTTTAATTTGAGTCATTTTGCTCCAGAGGCTTAGAGCTTTTTTTTGATCCTATAGAATGTTGTGAAGTGCATGAGTTGTAATATCTCCTATTCAGTATGAGGTCTTGGTGCTTTGAGTATTGATATTGAGTCAAAGGTTATACTATTGCAAGAGGAGAAATATCTTGTATTGCTATTTTATATTTGTCAAACTGATGATCCTTGTAAGGTTGGTGGATAGGGTATCTAGATGCAGGTAGGGGAGTGGCTTTCAATGTGGGGCCGGTGCCCAAAGAGGTTGTCAGGGTAACCCATTGGAAGTGGATAACAAGTGATAACCTAATAATTAATCTAGGAGGTGGGTAGTCATTCACACTAAACAAGATAATTGGATTCCTCTCCCATGCCTATAGTTCTAGTTTAGGCTAAGGATGGGATGAGAAGACCTGTTGATTTCTGCATGTGTCATCCTATGGGGCTGGCGTCTAGTGAGAGACTATCAGGGTAACCATAGATGGGGGTTGACATCTAGTGAGAGACTTCCAAGATAACCCATGTAGGGCCATGCGATGACACTCCTTCCTATTGCACTCTAGCTTTCCCATACTTGTGTTATTATTCTCTTGTTTGTGTTCGCCTCTGGAGGTTTGATGTTGATGTCTGTCTAACTAAGTTGTGTTATTTTGAAATAGTCTTGCATCTGTTAGTTCATTGTATCTTGTATGTTTTATCATGGGACCTCATTGTTATCTCCTAGCACGGGGGTGGACCTCAAGGTTCCACATAGTTGGGTGGTTGTGCTTTATTCCATTGGTTCTTTGGCGTCATGCTTGAGGATGTATCTCTCATGTTTCTAGTTTTGGCATCCGTATCTAAGGTCAAACATTTGTACTACTTGCACTTGGATTTTTATATCAGTGGAGATTGTTTTGTAAATTGATGTATTTAGGAAAGAACTTATGTATCATTGAAATTATGTAACTCCTTTTGTAGGATATATTATTGATTTATTTGCATGAGTTATGAATATGGATAAATATTGCTTATTTTTCAATAGTGCAGTTATATATCCCTAGAAATGTTAGTTTAACTTGTTGTTCTCTAAGGTTGCATGGTAGGGCATTACATTTGGTACCAAAGCCAGGTTTAAACACTGAGTACTCTAGGTATATATAAGCCCATTATGTTTTCCTAGTTGCATAGATTCTATAGGGTATGTTTTCCTTTTTTTCATCCTCCCCTTATAGCTTGAGGTTGTCCCTTGTTGGTTTAGTGTAGAAGATGTCTAGAGGTTGAGGTCGATGTCGAGGTCAAGGTAGGGAATGCGTGAGAGGTGGTGGTAGTAGCCCTCCTCCTAGTTCCCCTCGTGAGAGTGCTTAAGAAGGTGAGGGCTAGAATATGGAGAATCAGGGTTAGCCAGAGGGAGCTCAATTGCATCAATTGTTTGAGGAGGTCCTTTCCCGTCTAGGTCCTAGATAGGAGGTAGATCAGCCAGGAGGGAGATAGGAGGTACATCAATCAAAGGTTAGGGAAAGAGAGAGGTCTCCTAGAAGGAGAGAGATGACAGTGGAGTAGGAGGCTACCTTGGCTAGTCACATGAGAGATCTATTGAGGGCACGCCCTCCCACTTTTGAGGGATCTGGTAGTGGTTTGGAGACAAAGAATTGGTTGTTGGATTTAAGTAGGTGTTTTTCCATGCATCTGTATGGTAGGAATACCAAGGCGAGATGTGCTATCTTGCATCTCAAAGGTTTTTCTTCTACTTGGTGGTGTTTGGAGGAACAAAAGTTATATTTAGACATTGGTATAGTTTCTTGGGAATTGTTCTTGGAGAGGTTTAGATCTTGTTTCCTATCAGATCACTGGAAGCAGCACCGTATAGATGAGTTCCATGAGTTGAGACAGATGACCATGCTAGTAGAGCAGTATGAGCATAGATTTTATGAGCTTAAGCAGTATGCAGACATAGGTGATGATGAGGCAATGTTAGTTCAGCACTTCATTAGGGGCTTGAATGCCCGAATTAGTGGAGGAATTCATGTTTTTGAGCCTAAGACCATGGAGGTAGCTGTTGAGAAGGCCTATCTAGTAGAGGATAATTTGACTATGGCTCTTGGAGGACATACAAGTGTGCATATTGGTAATGCACCTTCTGCAGGCTTCGTGTAGTGCCCCTCTGTTCTCACCTTGGATGTATAGGTGAACTAGTCAAGGCGCATGAAGGTGAAGGTAAAATAATAGGAATATTCAAGGTAAGGTAAACAATTGATGTTGTACAATATAGGTAGATGCTTCATCCATGTGTGGTTTCATAGGATAGTTAATGTGTTTTATTGATAATCTCTATTGTGGCACTGATAATGCAGGCTTTGATATTGTTTTGCATTCCAATGATTAAGATGTTGATCTTACTACAATTATTATATATTAGAATGGATCTCATGTGATTGATTCTATTAGATTTATTTGTTATGATGGTACTTCTGAAACTTATGATTACATGCACCTGTATATTAAGTGTAGGGTTATGTTCAGATAAAGAGATAGATTTGATTTGGTTATGATTATGTGTTGAGCTAATCTAGATTGATATGATGTGGAAGGGACGATGTCGCATCACTCACTTGTGAGTGCCCTGCAATGTTGCGATTCCTTTTTCCACCTAGTGCTAGCTTATATGCATCTATACATGCTTGACTGTGACATTGTTGCAGGAAGCAGGTATCAGGCATTGACTCCACCTGAATTAATAGGTCTGAGCGTGCCTTGAACCCAATGGATATGTTGTTTCAGAGATAACTTAAGGTCCCACATCCCAAGTCATTATCCTTGATCAAGATGCATGACATGTCTAGTTCAACCTATCAGCCTTGTTAGTATGTCGGTCTTGCAATTGATTTATATTTGATGGAGCTTGTTGGCTAAGTGTGTTTTGGCCTGGCTTGTGAACATGTTTGATTTGGCTTTTGACGGTTGTCCCGCTCAGTGGGTTATGTTGTATGCCCAGATTTCGTTAGATAGTCATACTATTATTTGATCCACTATGATATTTAACAGGGTTACATCATATTATCATTATTATTATTAATATTTAATAAGATTAAAATGGTATATGTTAATTACCTAGTTCAAGATAATTATGTAAAGTTGTTTGAATATGAATTATTTTATTACTATTATTAAATTGATTTAATTGAGGGTATTTATAAATTTAAATAAGTAGTCATGACTGTAAAGTTTAAGATTATTGTCATCATATATATTATTTCTTTTCTAATTACTTTATCTATTATTTAGATATTGGCCTTATTCCCATATTCCAAGGAATCCAACCTTGTTAATCCAATTATGCATGAATATAGGAATATTTGAAAAAAAAAGATGAAATGCTGAGATATTCAACATATCTTATGCTTAATTGGTTTGTATTTTGATAAAATTAATATATGAAAATAAAATATATAAATTAATAGGTGTTATGATTCTAAGATTATAAAAATAAGGCATTCGATGAGTTGACACCTCTTGCAGGCTCTCTGCCGAATAGGCCACGTGCCTCATCACTGCTACCACAAATGCATACATAGATAGCCTTGGAAAAAAGGAAATTAATGGCACCAAGGTTGGTGGAGAGGAGGAGGAGTGTCATGACGCAGAGCTTTTGGAGAATGTGTGGAAGCAGAAGCTTGTAGCTTCTATATAATATTCATTTATCGTAATACTATAGGCCATTCCATGTTCTGCTCGTTTACAAATGAAAAAAAAAAATGATGCAAGAAGTGGGTTGTGTTTCAAATAGATTAGCAAGCCTCCAACAATGGGATCAAACACACAAAACCCAATTGGGGTTTGTGCTCATAACTTCTCTGGCCATAGGGGTAGGAACCCAATGGCACAAAACCCAGAGTCCCATGAAAACAGTAGCAACAAGTATAAAACTAGCAGACAGTTTCCTCAAAGGAGGGAAGGCCATTCAGATTCTCCACTCACCCACCCCTTCCCACATAATTTTTTTTGACCCTAGGGGCCTGTAGAGCCCTGGCCAAGGGAGCCAGCAAGGGCCTCCTAATACAGGACAAAATGGCAACTTTAAGAAGCTTTCAAAAACCCTCAAGGCCTCAGAGGGTGCCCTTAATCTTGTCAGGTACAGCAGAGCGTTGGTTGCAGCTGACCCATGGGATTATATGATTAAAGGCTACAAATTGTCTAAGAGCATTTTCAATGTAGTTGATGGAGTGAATGGGTTCAGGACTACCGCTGCTAGAGGATATAGTGCCATAAAGGGCGGGCTAGATGGTGTGAGCATCGTTATTAAGGCCCTTGTTTTGTCTAAGAAAATGTATGGGATTTTAATTCAGGGATTTGGGATTTCTCATGGGGCCTTTAGGATCATTTCAGAGGAATACATCAAAAAGAAGAAGGAGAAGGAGGGACAAGAGGAATATGTATCGATGAAGAAAAGACATAGGGTTTCTGGTTTGCAGGCTTGTGGGCTTGCTAAAATTGGTTTTGATAAGGGTTTGCCTTCGACATATTTATTGGCCAGTATGCTTGTTGCCCATCAAACACCGGAGTATGATTTGGATTGTCTCTTTTCTCTTTCTTTTCCATGTCGATCAGAGCAATTTTGCTGCCAATGATCAGGAGCAGGGGATTTGTTTTCAGAAGGGATGAATAGAGGTATGTCCTATGCACTTGGTATGTTCTTGTACAATTCTTTTATATTTGGTATAATGAGATCAATATCTTTCTAACAGTCCTTAATCTTATGATTATTTTTATCTTCTATGTTAAACATATATATTCGCTGGGAGATTGGGGCGTGTTGGGTCTGCATATGCATACAATGAGATGATAGTGTTATCTTTGGCAATTTACTCAGGTTCATAATGGCATTCTTTATCTTTTGCAACTTCACCATCTAATATTAAATCCCCTTTGTCTTTTAAGCCTTGATTTCTTTCTCCAACTTGTCCCAAAACTTCTAGTTTGCGCAAACTAGAATGTATGGTTGAATCCTACCTTATTCCATATTCCTCAAGATGAGAAGGGGTGGCTAAGACTTGGGTATTTGGCTTCATACCTATTAAATTACCAATTCTAATATCTAACAAAAATTCCCAGCCTTTATTCCTTGCTAGATGTCCATGCCTTGTTCCAAAAGCCCCCTTTTGACACAAACTGGGACGATGCTGGTAATGACTATGGAAATTGCCTTTACACCTGCCATTTGCATTTACTTGGAGGATGCTAATAAAGTTTGAGGAGTTGGTATTCACACCACCAGTAGCATTTTCTTAAAAGTTTCTAGGACATTTCAAATTTCAACAAGCTTATTCAAATATATCCTGCAATCAAAGTTTTCCAAGAGACCGCATTATTATAATAGGCATTTTGTAAAATAATTCTTGTGGCTTCCAAAGCACTTACAACTCAAACATCTAAAAAAAATTCCCCTTCCATTATGCTGTGATGGTTTTCCCTTCATTATTATTGGAGATCAGACACCGTGCACATTATTATAATGCAGGCCTATTTTTTTTTCCATACCGCTTCATTTAGCATCACTAATAATCTTTGCAAGTTTTCTGCTTTTGAATGTCCTAGAGAGTGTAGTCTTTGTTTATCATAATGGGATTGCTCATGTGTACAAGATCAATGGATTATTGAATAGTTTTGTGGGCATCATATATTGTAATGTCTCATGAAAATAAATAGGAAAACATTGGCTGTATAACTCCATAGTGTATGATCAGTATTTTCATTCTCTCCATTAACCAACAATCAGACGACTCTGTTCTTGGGACAGCGTTTCTTTATTCTCCTTGATCATTTATGGTTTATAAAAAAATAGACCATCTTAATAAAAAATTAATAGAGCCTTGGATTGTAAGAAGAAATATTAGAATTTAGAAGATATCATATTTCTCATACAGATCTTCCCACAGCAATGCTGATGATGATGATCCCCTGCAATTTGGCAGAGGTGGATGAGGAGAAGCAACAATGGGGTTTTTCCTTCACACCCAAATTCTTGGGCTGCTCTGGCCTCTATGGTACCATTGTCTTCACCTATGCCAACATTATCATCACCATCATCTTTTGGGCCATCACCATCCAATGCCCTCCCACCTTCAACAGAATTGCCCACACTGTCACCTTTGTTTTCTCCATTGTCTCCTGTAGAGAATGTGGCCTCTACCTCTCCATATTATTTCATCACTATTTTTGCAAGTGTTAGCATGTCGTGTGTGATCCCTACTTAGTTTTCTTTCCCTATGGGGCTAAAAGATAAAACTTGAAAGATAATTTCCATACAGAGTTGTGAAAACATTTAAATTATCTCACACTCCCAAGCATTTAGATCACAACTTTTGGGATAGACTCTTGCTCAAGAAACTCCAGTATTCATGATATATGTCTATTGGACTAGATACATAATGGGCTATGGACTATAACTCCAGTTTGCCTAAGGCCAGTCTCTTGAAACACTGATTCTCAGTTGAGTATTCCTGTGTCATTTTTGGAAAGCCTCATACTCTTACTTGCAAACTGTACTTATGAATTATGATGCAACATTGCTTCAGAAGAAGTCTGACTAAGAAGATAGATAAAGGACAAGGTACTTATTTGTAAAATAGAATGCTAGTTCCTTATGATATATTTTGGTATGACTCTAAACCTTGCTTCATTTAAATCCTGCTTGGTTTCTAGGCCATACAATGAATGAACTGTTCTCTTCCTTTCCAGAAAAATAGAAAATCATCATTCTAAAAACAAAGAAAAGACTGCTGGGTAGCTAAATGTCAGTTTCTTCCTTCTAATTAGACTAGAGAGTCAGTAAATAAAACTAAGATTTTAGCATAATGTCCTCAACAGTTAGATGAACACCATACACTGCCATTGTCTTAGTACCACATAAACTAATTTGGTAATTCAAACACATTTTCCATTTAAATTTCCATATACTCATGTTCAAGATACAATCAAAGTAGAATTCCTCCTTGCAACCATTGTATTTCATGGGAAGACATCTCTTTGCTGTGTTCTATCAAACAGTACATGTGCCTTGCCAATACTTCTACATTTTGCGTACTTGTATATAAACCTATCATCTATTATAAATTAAATATGAATTAAAAACATAGTTAAGATACATGATTTATTAGATGAGTTGTTGGAGTATATATATATATATATATATATATATATATATATATATATATATATATATATATATATATATATATATATATATATATATATATATATGATAGAATTATTAACTTATGAAACAAAAGAAATGTAGTTGTTATAGTTTAATACAAATGTTTATTAAATGAATCGATACGATTGCATATTTACTATAATATGGCATTGATTCTAATATAATGGTTTTGTTAGTAGAAATATGATAAATGGGTTGGATTATAAATGTTGTAACTAGTATTTTATCTATGAGCATTTGTAATTAATATTATCTATGCATTTGTTTAGCTTGACGGTTATATTTATATGTAATTGATGATTGATTAATATAATAGATATAATTTATATTAATTAAACTAGACCTAGGGTTTATGAAATTCTTGGTGGAGATATAACTTGAATCCAGTTGCTAATTCGATTAAATGGAATTGGATATGACAAAATAATTAGTGTAGATGAAATTTAATCTAGTTTGATTTGGTTTTGTAAAGATCCTTTATAATGTTTTGTTAAGTTGGAATTGGATTGAAAGGTTGGAATTAGGTTAAACAACAATGTATTTGAAAATTTAGCCTTATAAGTAAAACTTATATGTGACTGGATAACTAAGGGATTGAATTGCCCTAGTAAGAAGAATTTGTGTTGTCGATGAGCTGATTAGTTGAAATCGCTTATTGTAAGCAAAATTTTCATGTGAGTTGGTCTATGTGTAAATTGTCAAGTTTAGGTTCCAGAGGTATAGGACAATATGATTTGATTGCAGGTAATGTGTTGATAGGTGTCTCTTGTCTATGTATGCGGGTCTTGGTAAACAATAATGTGAGATGATGTACATACTGTGTTGTGAATATATTATGAGGGGTTTAAATCTCCTTCAAGGATGTGTTGATATAGAGATTGTGTGTAGTATTGTAATGGGGAGATCTTGGTAATTGTAATGAGGAATTATTTTGTTCATGGTTGAGATTTGAGAGCAAGAGGATCCATACCTTGCTCTGAATATGTGAAATTGATTAACTGAAAGTTTTGGGACAATGATGTATAGGTTGGTCATTGTGATTATGTTTTGTATGCAAGAAGGTAAATGCCTTGCATTGTTTATGTTTACTTATCATTAAGATAGTAATTGTCTTGCTTGATGGTTAGGTTTTCTAGATGCAGGTAGGGGAGTGGCTTTCAATGTGGGGTCGGTGCCAAGGTGGCTAGTTAGGGTAACCCATTGAAAGTTAGTAATCAAGTGATAACCTAATTAATGAATTAGAGGGTTGGGTAGTAATTCACATTAAACAAGATAATTGGATTCCTCACCCATGCCTGTAGTGCTTGTTTAGACTAAGGATGGGATTGAGAAGGCCTAGTTGGCAAGATCGACCTCCTTGTCTCCATGAAAGGATGTGTCAGATCCGCATGTATCACCCTATGGGGCCGGTGCCTAGAGAGAGGCTACCAGGGTAACCATAGATGGGGGCCAGTTTCTGGTGAGAGATAGCTTGGGTAACCCATGCTAGGACCATGTGATGACACTCTCCCTACAGCAGCCTAGCACTCCCTAGTTGTACTCTCCCCATTTGTCATGTGTTGCCTCTGGAAGTGATATTGAGTTGTTTGTGATACTATCATATGGAGTCATGATTAGTCCTTGTTCCTACTAGTCAATCATCTACCTGATTGTTTGATGTTTGGGACCTTATGTTATCTCCTAGCATGGGGGGTGGACCTCAGGGTTCCACATGGTCGGGTGGAAGTGCTTATTCTCCATTGGTTTTCCCTTGCCTTTGTTCATGTGCAAGAATGTTGTAACTCCTGTAGCAGATTCAGATCTTGTACCAGTCTATAAAGATAGTTATTTATGCTCATGTTCTATTCTATTTATCAGATTATTCATAATACATGCAATCCAATACAATCAAAATGAGATGGTGTAAACAATGTTATTTTGTATCCTCCTGTGTATGGAAAAACTGTAGTTGTACTTGTTTTGGATGATTATTTATCTGATGAAATAGAGATGTATATGTATAATTATTAGTGCAATAGATTTAGAATGATCTGCTAATGTTAGTTAATAATGTATGTCAAATTATGTTGATTAAGTTGTCAAGTAATGCAACCATGGAACCTTAGAAGACAAGTTGTTAGTTTAATGATGTGTATTGATTTGATAAACATTACTTTGTTATCTTATACAAAAAAAAAAATATTTTGCATTGCATAGCATAGATGTGTTGTTCTCTAAAGTGTTCATTGCGGGGCATTACACTTTGGGTCTCATGGTGGTTAGTCATAGGCAGTAGATTCTTCCAGAGTTCATCATGAACCCGCTAAGGGTGAGCAGTAGCAGCAGTAGCAGTATTCTCAGTCACAACCAAAGAATTCTCAGCCTGAGCAAGGTAATAGATTCCAGTCTAAGAGAGATCGGTCTTGGCTGCAGAACAAGTGCAATCATATTGATCAATCGGCTTAGAGCACATAGTCTATAGTTAGTAGAGATAATTTTTAGTAGTCTAATGCTTCCTCAGGTGGTGGAGGCTTCGGCAAAGGTACAAGATGTTTCTCTTATGGATAGCAGGGCCATATAGCTAGGCAGTGTCCACAAAGGAATGCTACAAGATTTGGTTAGAGGCCGACAGCTTTAGAGTTGACCATAGGTGATGCAAGGAGGTCTCATAAAGTGTTCATACCAATTGAACACTACTAGATAGAGCATTAGGGGATAGTCTTGGAGACCACAGTTAGAGGATGGGCAACTTTCTTTAGAGCTCGTGCACATTTTGCAGCATCAGGAGTAGACCCTTAGAGGTAGAGACATGGAGTAGGTTAGTGTCCAATGGGACCCTAATGATGAGACTCCTACTACCTAGGAGGATGCATCTAGGATGCAGGAGTTATATCCATACTTGTTTGTAGGCTTCCAGGAGTAAGCCTGATTTTGGGGGGAGGATGTAGTGCCCCTCAATTTGGCTTTCTGATAGACTAGTAGTTATTTCTTATATCTAGACATTATGACACATTACTGATGATGGATTTGCTATTTTGATGTAGAGGATGACACTTATTGATATTACTATGATGATACTGTTGATGTTTATGATTGGTACATTATGCTTTTGATGTGTTCAGTTATGGGTTAGTTGATTATGTAGATTGGTTTTATTATACTTCAGGCTACTATCTCATGATATGATATCTGGTTGTTTAGTTATTGATGAAATTGTTTAATGTGGATATTGGTGATGTGTTTTATGAAGGGATAGTGTAGTATTACTCATAATGAGTACCCTACTACATTGCAATTCCCTGTCACTATGTGCCTGATTTGGATGATTATATATATGTTTGTATTTGACACTTTGGTTTGCTGCAGGTTGCAGGTACTAGGCATTGACTCCACATAAATTGGCAGGTCTGAGTGTGCCTTCATACCAATGGATATTGTGGAAGGGAGATAACATGAGGTTTCCTAGTTGTTATCATTCTTGATGAGGATGGGCTCTCAGTTTTGAGTCTCGTCAGTTTAGTTAGTTTGGTGCTTGGTTGTAAGTTTCTATTACTCTCCAATATGTTGCCATTGAGATATGTTTGGTATGTAGTTGAGTTGTTTGGTCGGTCTATTGTTTCATTAATAGAATTATTAATTTATTTTGTAAATAAATAATGTAAAATTTGTAGAATATTAAATAATTGATAAAATTAATAATCTTAATAATTAATAATAATAATAATAACAAATAAATTATAAGTTTATAATACTATACTAGATGAATAAGTATTTATTTTGTACAGTTTGAAAGATATTATTTTATATTGTTCATTAATTTATTAATGTAGTGAGTTGTCGTGAAATATTTAGTTTGGTGGAATCTCCTGTAGGTGGAGATTTATTGCATTTATTTTGGTGAAAGTGGGATTTTAGTAACGAGAGAGTATGGAGTGGGAATTTATGAGAATTAACTATTTTTGTAAAAAGGGGGATATTTGTATGGGATTGGGAAAAATTGTGAAAGGGAAATAGACTGGGAGGAAAAAGAAGAACTAGAGGAAGAAGGAATTGGATCAAAAGGAGGATTCTGAAGCTTGGGATAAAACCAAAATTTCTGGGTATGTCTTTTGTTATATGAAATGAATGTTAGTTGTGTCTTTGCATTTGAATTTTTGTTCTCTTCTATCATTTAGTTGGTATTCTATCTTCTTGTCACCTTTTGTGCCAAGGTCTTCCTATAATATCTTTTCAATCTCTTCTACTGTGGGTTTCTTTTTTTTTTGCAACTATTAATTTCTTCTCCCTGGGTGAACCCTTCCTGCAATAAACCCACCTAGATATCCCCTACATACAGCCTTACTGAGGTTGCTTGGATAGTTAATTCAAACTTATCAGCAAATTGTAAATCATCTATAACCTTACATTATCATCACTGACTTTTAAAAAAAATTCTTGTTCCAAGATGCTTGATTAAGGTGACTCTATTGTTCTCTATTCGCACCTCCCTTCAGCTCTTCTTAAGTCTTGTAATTTGATAAAGTCACCTGAGCTATTCGCTTTTGAAACTGAATCATAATTTGTAATGCTTGCCTAAATTATTGCTTTTAACCAGCTCACCATTTTGTTATAATCGCCTGAGTTATTTCCTTTTAACCATTTTGATCTCCCCAAATCTTGCAATTTGATTTTCTCGCCTAAGTTATTACATTGCACCGTTAGTTCAGTGAAATCATGCAGCCTGTCATGCTCGTCTCAGTTATAGCTTTAAACAGCTTTGTGAGAATCTCCAACAGGGGACTTTTAAAGTACACAAGACATTTTATTTTTGAACTTGTTTTTCCCTCTCTTGAAAACTATTGGAGACATTTTGAATTTGTCATTCTTTCCATTAAATAATTTCATGGATTTTGCTTATAAATCCCTCTCTCTCTTATCCCGACAACCTATTATCTTTTCCAGCTGATGTAGCACACAACATACACTCAATAGAATTGTGCCATTAAACATATGAGAGCCAAAGATTTGGAAACCAGAACATAAAAAAACTTCTATTCATCAACTCTACTGCTACAATGAGAGAAAACTCTCTTATATCCAAAAAACAAAAAAACAAAAAAATACCTTTTTTGGCAGATTTCGACAATTGTCAGATTTTGCCATTTTAGGTAATTTTACAATCATATCTTGAGAATCATGTTTTTTCCCAAAAGCTTCCAAAAACTAAGGTAGGATGAATAGCCAACTAATATTCTAAATTCGAAACATGAGTTTCGAGTTATTACAAAAGCAACTTGTTAAAAATCTAGAAAAAAACACTAAATTGCCATTTTGAGGGCCAAGATGAAAGTTTCAAGCCCCAAAAAAGTGCCAAGACAAAGTCCAACCCACTAGGCCACCTCATAACGCATCCACCTATAAAATTTTGTAAAAAACCCACATCTGAATCAAAAGTTATGACCTCTGGAAGTCCCTGCATCACCATCCTTCAAATTGTATGACTTCTGGAGGAAAATACAATCTTTTCATATGAAAAAATTAGCTTACTATCAATTGGCCTCTTTGGAGGTGTTTCAACAAATAAATCCATGAAATTGATTCTCATGCAAATACTTCTTAAATTGATTTCCTTAGTACATAGCGAATCCACCGTTGTGACGTACTTGAAGGGGAAGGTATTCTTATCTGGTGAAATCCGTGGCCTTCTTAGCCTGGCTGCTTTGATAATCACTTTATTTCTGCAAACAAACTGTGCTATTAACCATTTTCTAGTGTTTAGACAAGCATTCTCTAGTATCATGCATCCTATCACCTAATCCATTGGTGCCATTCTTGCATTTATAGTGCAAATTCAATCTTTAGAACTAAGTAAACCTTCTTGCTGGGTGCCAACAAAGAGCCTCATTTGATACTTGTATAAATATAACAAAATTTATGCATTAGATGGTATTATTCATCGTATGTATGCCAAACTAATCTTCCTTAAATCAACCTCTCCCAGCACTTATACCTCATTCGCTTGGCTCTTGAAATCCTCCAGTTTCATTTTTCAAACCATGTAACGTGCATCTCATTTATTCTCATAGCTAGAAATCTCTATTATAGGATACATATGCATTAGATCTTTGTCAGTGAGAGAAGGAATAAAATCTTTTTAAATTAGAAACCTGCTGAGTAGATGCACATAATAGTAACAACCTCTATTAAGCATCAGTATAATGCATCAAAATTAAGACATGGTTATATTATTAAGTAGTTATATTTATCATTCTAAATCATTAAGAAAGAGATCATACTTAGAAAGTAATCGATTTCTTGCATACAAATTTATATTTAACTAATTTATTGAAATATACATCAATTTAGTATATATATTTATATCTTTGTTTAAAAGTAGTCGAATTTAGTTTTAGAATACAATCAATTCAATTAATAGATTATAGTTCCTTAATGATATATTTATAATTTGTATGTAAAAGAAAATTGTTGAAAGGATGAAAGTTATTAGATGTTAGAACTTATGTAGTTGTCTTAAATTAAATTGTTATGTTTATTACTATATATGTTCAAGTGTTAGATAGTACATGTGATCTCTAGTTGGGTAACATAGGATAATTTTAAGTGATTATGTTCCTTTTTCCATTGAGTGGATTATTTAATTAAAATGTAGTCTAGTTTCATAGTAAATGTAAACAATATTGTTAAAAGAGTATATTATAAGTTTAATCAATAATTCAATTCATTCTATCTTATATTATCAAACCCACTTGAATAAGAGTTATCTATTAGTATTCACCCTCATATGCATCGAATGATGATTGATTAGGTAGGTAGTTTAAATTACTAAAGTGGGTAATAAGATCATATATAGTCTCTTAAATCTAGCATCATAGTTAATTTAATGTAAGATGTCATATTATCTTAAATGTTGGCTTAATATTGTTGAGTTGATTAATACACTGAATTGTGTTTTCTTATAGTTTAAATTTAAATTTAAACCATTTGGATGATTTTGAGTCAATAGGTTTGTTAGGTTTTCTTTTGGTTTCTTGGTTTCCCTTAAATTTGAGTCATTTTGCTCCAGAGGCTTAGAGCTGTTTTTTTGATCTTATCGAATGTTGTGAAGTGCATGAGTTGTAATATCTCCTATTCAGTATGAGGTTTTGGTGCTTTGAGTATTGATATTGAGTCAAGGGTTATACTATTGCAAGAGGAGAAATATATTGTATTTTTATTTTATATTTGTCAAATTGATGATCCTTGTAAGGTTGGTGGATAGGGTGTCTAGATGCAGGTAGGGGAATGGCTTTTAGTGTGGGGCCAGTGCCCAAAGAGGTTGTCAGGGTAACCCATTGGAAGTGGATAACAAGTGATAACCTAATAATTAATCTAGGGGGTGGGTAGTCATTCACACTAAAAATGATAATTGGATTTCTCTCCCATGCCTATAGTGCTAATTTAGGCTAAGGATGGGATGAGAAGACCTGTTGATTTTTGCATGTATCATCCTATGGGGCCAGCGTCTAGTGAGAGACTGTCAGGGTAACCATAGATGGGGGCCGGTGTCTAGTGAGAGACTGTTAGGGTAACCCATGTAGGGCCATGCAATGACACTCCTTCCTACTGCACTCTAGCTTTCCCATACTTGTGTTATTATTCTCTTGTTTGTTTTCACCTCTGGAGGTTTGATGTTGATGTCTGTCTAACTAAGTTGTGTTTTTTTGAAATAGTCTTGCATCTATTAGTTCATTGTATCTTGTATGTTTTGTCATGGGACCTCATTGTTATCTCCTAGCATGGGGGGTGGACCTTAGGGTTCCACATGGTCAGGTGGTTGTGCTTTATTCCATTGGTTCTTTGGCATCAAGGCTTGAGGATGTATCTCTCATGTTTCCAGTTTTGGCATCCGTATCTAAGGTCAAACATATGTACTACTTGCACTTGGATTTTTATATCAGTGGAGATCATTTTATAAATTGATGTATTCAAGAAAGAACTTATGTATCATTGA
This sequence comes from Cunninghamia lanceolata, assembly GCA_027924645.1. Classification (NCBI taxonomy): domain Eukaryota; kingdom Viridiplantae; phylum Streptophyta; class Pinopsida; order Cupressales; family Cupressaceae; genus Cunninghamia; species Cunninghamia lanceolata. The sequence continues at coordinate 30,744,175 of BSBN01000193.1, forward strand.
AATTATGTAACTCCTTTTGTAGGATATATTCTTTGTACTTGTAATTATTATTGAATGGAAGATGTATCTATCTGATGATGTAATAAAAGTTATTAGTTGGCTCTATTGATTTATTCGCATGAGTTATGAATGTGGATGAATATTGCTTATTTTTCAATAGTGTAGTTATGTATCCCTAGAGATGTTAGTTTAACTTGTTGTTATCAGACTATGTAATGTGTTGTTATCATTATTTCTACTTAACAAAAAAAAAATTGCCCTTTTGTTGCCTTAGTTGAACTTTCTCTAGGGTTGCATGGCAGGGCATTACATAGTGGAGGCAAACATTGTAGAGGGCTCAGATCATGTGCTACCAGGTGATATGTAGGTATGTATATGCCTAAGGTTAGACCATGTACGTCAATGTGATTCTGCTGATGATATTGTTGTTAGTGGACATGTGAGTTTTGTATACATGTAGATATATCTATCTATTTATAATAAATTACATTATATACATTTGTAAATAGTTCTATATATCTAGATAAAATGTATTTAACACATTGTACTTGATTTTATCTCTGAGACTCAACACATGCATCAAAACATGATTCTCATTCAAAGGGTCACTCGATTAGGAGCTGACATGATGATTAGGCTATAACCACCTAGAGAGGTCTCCATTTGATGTTGCTTCTAGAGACATTTCCATTTATATATGTTTGATATGTTGACATTTCCACCTAACTTGATTACATACATGTGTTTGATGATTTATGTGGACATTTGTGTTTATGTTTATGTTTATGTTTGAGATATGGACATGGAAATTTGTGTAACTTACGATTATGTTTGAGATATGGACATTTATATGTTTATGTTTATATTCAAATGGCATGTATGGATGTTTATGTTTATATATTTGACATGTATGGACATTTATGCATCTATGTATGCAAATGATTATGTTTATATTTTCAAACATGTATGAACATTTATGTTTATATATTTTCTTGAACATGTATGACCATTTATGTTTATATATTTTCAACATGTTTGGACATTTATGCATCTATACATATAGACATGTTTATTCTTCAGATGGACACAAATATTTTTATATTTGACATGGACAAATTTATGTTTGAGATATATTAATAAATTTTTCATATAAATGCTTCTTAATATTTTCAATGGATCTATTTGATATTTACATGTGTGTATTAAGACATGTAATACAAGTTTTGAAATAATAAAATATTAACTTAAAAACTATTATGCTTATCTCAATCACGTCATGTAAATTTCAACCTACACATGCTAGATGTAAGATATATATAGATTCTATAAGTTGTACATATCTCAAATTTTAAGTTTAAAATAAACTTTATAACTATGTAATGATATACCATTCAAATATCTAGATAAAGGACAAGAATGCTAGCTATATGATGAAATAACATAAGTTAGGCCCACATAAATAGCATACGAACACAATATATATAACAAATGTAAATAAAACTTGGAAATTTTTTTATTAAAAAATAAAATTAGACTTCTAGATAATTTGACTTTCACCACTACTAGAACAAATAAGTATTACACTCAAGTCATGCATTAGACTATAAGCCAAATATCTAATCAAGTAACATTAACCACTTAGAACACCATGAACATAATAAAACTACATTGGAATACCATTAAGGATTGGCTTTGCAATATCCATTTAAATGATGATGAATTGTAAACAAAGAATTCATTTGAATAACCTTAAATCAAACTTGTTAAAATACATGTAAACATCTAGAATCCATTCCATGCCCATTGTCAATCAATTCCTATAAGAGGCCCTAATTCAAGAACATAGATTATTTAATGAAATGATTTCAATTCAACCAAGGCTGTATCCTTATCTACACATCATAGTAGTCCATAAAATTTTAAGGAATTGTTCCTTAGGACAACCTTCATATCTCCTAGAATTGGAATAAGAATTTTAAGATCATTCTTCTCAAGTCAAGATATCTTGTTCACTTATGTTGTACAAATTTGATGGTACCTATAGGATTAAAGAATATATCTCCCTTATTTAATGCATAGAATGAATTAATTTGAAGATCATCCTTCTCAATTCAAGAGGTCTTGTTGACTTATGTTGAACAACTTTGATGGTACCTATAGGATTAAAGACTGTATCTCCCTTCAACTATAGCTATAGTCAGTAGGAATGCAATTCTAGGTAATTTAACATAATTATAGTTAAAGTCATGAACTCATGTATATATTAATCCATCTTAGTCAAAACTAGAATAATTTTCTACTCCTAGACAATGTGAAGAGGTATCAAATCCAATGTTGATTTTATAATATATACCATGAAGATTGAACCTATACAAGTTCATCTTATTTGAATGTAAATGAACTAGATAGAAGAGGCTTGTTAAGTTTGAGACTTGAATGATAATTAAACTCACATACAACTTTCTAAATACAGTGAACTAAAAAGTTGGGTTCTATAAATTTCTAATGATAACAAACTTGAATGGGCACCATGGAACTTTACTAGGGTTTCATAACTTCAAGATACAAAAAAAGAGCTTCCCTTAGATTCAAGAAATATTTATTTTGTATTGACAAGGCAAACTGCGTGAAGGTGGAAGCTCATGTGGGATCAACTAAGACCTAAGAAACCTAAGACACCTAGATTTTATACCTTATTCTAGTCCAGACCTAAGAATATCTAATCTACACCTAGATTTTATAGCTTATTCTAGTCTAGACCTAAGACATATCTAAGACATAATTATATTTTTTAGTAGATGTAAAGTTTAGACGTAAGACATATCCAAGACACCTAGATTTTATACCTTATTCTAGAGTCTAGACCTAAGACATATCAAAGACATATTTAGATTTCCTAGTAGATGTAACTTATACCTAAGGCATATCTAATCTACACCTAGATATTTCATGTACCTTATCCTAGTCTATACCTAAGACATATCTAAGATAGGTGTCCCTATATTTTATACCTTATTCTAGTATAGACCTAAGACATACCTAAGACACATCTAAGACATATAAAAGAGTAAAATATCATGAACAAAAAGGTAAATTCATGGGAAGAAGATAATTAAGTGTTATTATGAAAGGGTATTGTGGAAATTCAATATGAAGAGGCATTAAGAGGCTATACAAAGAAGGAAAAAGTGGGAGATAAGAGCATGAATCATAAGAATTATATGTGTGAGAATAAGGAAGATGATAAGTGAGAGTAAATCATGAGGAATGAATTATAAGACATGTATATAATCCATTGAGGTATATTAATGTATGATCTTTTGTGTGTGTGTGTGTGTGTAATTTCTTATAATTTCTGGTTTGTACTTATTACATATCTAAGTTCTCTTTTTTATTACATCACACTAAGGTTTACTACATATAACAAAGTTTAAAAACTTGGACTCCAATCTAGCTGACTCAATACTACATGAAAAACATTTAAATGTTTGGTTACAAAGTCTCCTTCATCCATATTTAAAGAATAAAATTTTCTTTTCATTTAAATAATATATTTACAAGATACATAGTTATCAAAATCCCTTATCTTATTTAGTGTCATATGATTTTACTTTGGCTAGGAATATTTCAATTGACATATCAATTACCTAGATAGGGTTAACCACTAGAACCTAGTGAACCATACATATAAACATATGGTCAAATCATCTCATGATGAAACAAATACCTATTGAGTGATTAGCATCTATATGTTGTAGTAAAAGGTTGCAATGATAAAACAACTTGGAAATGAGTCTTTAGGAATTTGTAAATGTTTGAGAATTAGAGCAATCCTCATGACTGGGCAAGAGTGCTTTAAGTGTGCAACATTGTTATGATTGTAATGAAATGTTAACCTCAACTCAATCATGTACTAATTGTCTCATAGCACTAAGGGTGACCAATGTGAATTCAATCAATTTTATATAATAATTATAAACTAAGTTGTGTAGTGATGATTTGTGCATTGATGTTGAAAACTTTGATTTTAATTTAATTTATATTGTGACATCTCTAGTGTATATGTACATGTATTGTAGCATGTTCAAAGAGCATATATAGCATTAAATAAAAGAATTCAAAAATTATCATATCGTGCATGCTTGAATAAGAATCTAGGGCATTCTTTACATGACTTGTAATAGAGAGATCATTTGTACATTAAGAACCACATGTTGAAATTTAAAATTTATTCAATGAAATAACTATTAATTTAACTTGCATAAATTGAAAAATAATTAATACATGAACATAGATCTAGATAGCGAATTTAGGTCTTCAAAACATTAAAAATTGTAAGTTCTTCATCCATATTTTTTAGGTCACATCAAGTGGTTCAGCATGCTCTTCAATGACATCTAATATTCTCTGATGATCATCACTATCTAGTCTCCACTTACGACGTCCACGTGTGTTTGAAATTGCATGAAGAGATAGGCTGGTAACAATTACTAGGTGGCTATACTAATATACCTTGTTCTTAGGTTGATAATCAATAAAGTGAATCCCATGTTGAACAATCTTGACTTGTTTGAGATATGTCCTTTGCTACAACTGAACCTGTGGGAAACATCATTCCATAGTAAGACATAACATTTATATAACATTTTCAAGGTAAATGTAACCTACATCTATGAACATGTATATCATTATCATTGCTCGGTAAGACATAACATAAATTATAATATAAATTGAATGTTTAAATCACTCTTGATGTACTTGACATGTACATATGTAACAAATTCAAAATGATTTAAAAATATATTAAATAAAGTTAAACCTGTGGAAAACATCATTCCATCACTTGTTTATGGATTTATTAACTTTTGTCTCTCTTCTGTGCAACACAATAAATAATAACTAACATCTTCTATATTTCTAGCCTCTGCTATGACTATAAAACATCTCCTGCACCAAATTTACATGTCCAAAATTTGTAACTTAAAAAGTTTAGAGATATCTTATATAATTTATATATATCTGTACACACATACCTTTTTTAATCAATCCTAAAATATGATTATAATCAGTTGAAATCAAAGGAATGTCTTCAAATCTTTCATCCTCATCTTCATTGTATGTGTCAGTAACAACTAGTGGCATGTTTTCCCATTCACTGACATATCCATGTTGTTGGTTCTTACAATTCTCAAAATCTCCCAACATACACTCATAAAAAAAAAAGTAATCCCTAGTGTGCAATGTCCATGTATGGCTATTTGTACTCATGACATAATGCAAAGATCTTGTTTTCTCTACCCTCTTGCATCCATGCATTGATCTTCTATCCACACCTACAAATTTATTATATTGTACATTATGAATATAATATATCTAAATAATCAAATTCAAACTAAAATAAACAAACTCATGTACACATATATCATATATGAATATATATTTACAGTACACATTAAATAAATTCAAACAATACATACTTGATATCTCCTAAAACACTCTATGTGGAATATATCTGTTTATTCTTGAAGATGTACCGACCTCATTTGGTGCAAAGTGTGACTTACACCATTCAACAATGTCATGTGTATCATTTATACAATCTCCATCATAATTCATTTGATGTTTTATTATAGCACATTTGATGCAAGCTCTTGTGCCATCATGTTCACCCTTTCCATGCCCACTCTCAAAGAAACTCCAAACATGTGGTATATTTTCATTTCGATGATATCTACATAGTGCATAAAATAGCCTTGATGATTTGAATTGTGACACACATCCATCTAACCATACAAAATGCTATTCAAAATTTACACCCTTGCTTGCCAAATATCTAAAAAAATTCTCAAAGCAATGTTGTACAAAATGTGTGTCATGCTCTTTATCATCACTAATATAAAAGTGATATTCTTTTGGTGTAATCACGGTAAGAGTGTTCATAGAATGAATTGTCCAGACTGTGCAACAAGAGTAAAAACAATGGAAACAACTCAAAGAAATGGAAAAAATGTAGATTCAGTCATTCAATAAATCAAAGAATTCAAATACAATCTAACTAGCAACATGCGGGCTCACAATTAGGGCTCATAGGCCTGATTATGTACATGCGCAAGATAAGGCTTTAAAGTTCCCTTCACATAAAAATCCAAATTATTAGCTATCACTATATCATGAGCTTGATAACTACTTTCCTAAGGATATATTACATCTTTATATATCATTTCTGGACCAAGAGATTCCTCCGTGTTGGCCAAGGAAGGTCACAAACTTCAATGAAGAGTTGTAACGTGTTCATAGATAGGTCAGACCTAAATGCATAAAACACTTCCTTAAATGAATGGAACAATGTGTGGACCCTTGGGGAAGGTTGGGCATGAACCACAGGATATTGAATGATGTATCATTGAGATCCACAAGTCAAGGATTGATCTGCAAGCTTTCTCCTTCAGCTGATTATCAGGAACTATTAGAATGCTCTACTCTGAGAAAATAGTTTACCTTCTGATAGTGATATCTTTCCAGTAACTGACCCAAATGCTCTGAATTCTTGATATGATGTAGATGAATGAATGTAGATGCTAAGTCCAGATCTGCAAGATGTCAAATGCTAAAATCAGACCACAAACTGAAAACTGCTATTGACTGAACTGCCTAAACTGAACTGGAAAATGAAAGAACTAAAATGCCAACAAACTAAAATGCAAATGTTTTTGGTTGATGCAAGATTTCTCTTGAACCAGGGATACTCTTGCATCAGACATCCAATGTTATTGAAAAAGTGAGTCCCTCACTTTGTTGGGGCTAGGGGAGAACCAAGAAGGTCCACCTCAGCCTAAGAAATCCATGATGAATCTTCTTCCAGTCTACCTTTCCACTTCACAAGATATTCTTTGTATTTTCTTCCTCTAGTGCTACATCCAACTCTGCTATCCAAGATGTCTTCTATCTGCTTCTTCAAGTCTTCTTCCATGCTATCACTAAACTCTGCTTCATGATACTGATATAGATCTGCAATGTTGAAAATTGGTGATATACTCAATGTCTCTGGTAACTCTACTTCATATACATTTCTTGAATCAAATTTTCTGAGTATCTTACAAGGTCCAAACTTCTTCATCTTCAACTTGTTATATGTCCCAACTGGAAATCTTTCTTTTCTCAAGTACACCATCACTTCATCTCCAACTTCAAATTCTTTAGGTCTTCTCTTCTCATCTACCTTTTCCTTATACTTACTGTTCATGTCCTCCAAATGCTTCTTCATCTAATTATGCATTGTCTTCATATGATCTGCAAATTTTTCTGCTTCTACACTCCTCTTTTTTTCTATACTAATGTCTCTCAATTCTGCAACTCCTCTAGGATTCACTCCGGTAACAATCTCAAAAGGTGTTCTTTCGGTACTTTTGTTTACTGAATTATTGTATGCAAACTCTTCTTGTGAAAGAATCAAGTCCCAACTTCTTGTCTTCTCTCCAACCAAACATCTCAACAAGTTTCCCAAACTCCTATTCACTACCTCTATCTATCCATCTGTCTGTGGATGAAAAGTTGAACTGAACTTCAAATTTGTCTTCATCTTCTTCCGAAGTGTCTTCCAAAAGTATCCATCAAACTTTGTGTCTCTGTCCGAAACTATACTCTTAGGTAATCCATGCAATCTCACAATCTCTTTGAAAAATAGGTCAGCTACATGTACTGCATCAGTTGTCTTCTTACAAGGTATGAAATGAGCCATCTTTGAAAATTTGTCAACCACTACAAATATTGAATCATGTCCTCTCTATGTCTTAGGCAACCCCATTACAAAATCCATGCTTATATCGTCCCAAGGTTTCTTCGGTACTGTCAAAGGTTTATACAATCCAATGTTCTGACTACTCCCTTTTGCAACTTGATAAACTCTACAACTCTGCACAAATATCCAAACATCCTTATGTATCTGAGGCCAAAAGAAATTTTCACTTACCAAAGCCACTGTCTTATCAATACCAAAATGTCTTGCCAATCTACCACTATGCTTCTCCTTGATCAAATTATCTCTCATTGAACTTCTAGGTATGCACAACTGGCTTCCTTTGAATAACATATCCTCTTGAATGAAATAGTCCAACCACTTCTATCTGTTATTCTTACAAGCTTTCCAAGGTTCTACAAAATCAGTGTCTCCCTCATACATATTCTTCAATTCATCAAAACCCAACACTCTGACTCTCATCTTTGTCAACAAGTTTCTTCTTCTACTCAAGGCATCAACAACTTTGTTTGATTTACCACTCCTATGCTTCAACACAAAAGTATAACTCTGCATGAACTCTACCCATCTCATATGTCTCTAATTCAACTTACCTTGACTATTCAAATACTGTAAAGCTTGATGATCTGTATACAACATGAACTCGTTAGGCAACAAATAATGTCTCCACTTCTTCAAGGCTTGAATTATGGCATAGAACTCTTGATCATAAACTGAATATCTTTTCCTTGCATCATTCAACTTGTCACTGAAATATGCTATAGGTATAACTTCTTGACTTAGCACTACTCCTATTGCATTTCCACTTGCATCACAATCAACTTGAAATACCTTATTGAAATCCGGTAATGCCAAAATAGGTTGCTCTATCACTTTCTACTTCAACAATTCAAAACTTTTATATGCTCCTAATGTCCACTTGAAATCTTTTCTATCACCTCTCATTGTCTCTGTCATAGGGTTACAAACTGAACTAAAATTTTTTATGAACTTCCAGTAGAAACTAGCCAATCCATGAAATGATCTAACTTCTCCAATGCTCTTCAGTGTAGGCCATTCAATAATTGCTCTCACTTTCTCAGGGTCCATCTTCAATCCTTCCACAGAAATCAAAAATCCCAAATATACCAACTCTTCCTTCATGAAACTACACTTCTTGATGTTTATCAACAATTTCTCTTCTCTCAACCTCTACAAAACTTGTCTAATGTGCCATAAATGTTCTTCCTTTGTCTTATTGAAAATTAGAATATCATCCAAGTATACAATTACAAACTTACCCAAGAATTTCTTCAGAACTTCATTCATCAATCTCATGAAAGTACTCAGTGCATTTGTCAATCCAAAAGGCATCACTAACCCCTCATACAATCTTTCATTTGTCTTAAAAGTAGTCTTTCATTCATCACCTTCTCTAATTCTGATCTGAAGGTATCCACTTTTTAAGTCTATCTTTGTGAAATATCTTGCTCCACTCAAACAATCCATGATATCATCCATCCTAGGTAAAGGAAACCTATATTTAACTGTGATCTTATTTATTTCTCTAGAATCAGTACACATTCTCCATTCTCCATCCTTCTTTGGTGCAAGCATTGCAGGTACTGCACAAGGACTCAAATTTTCTCTAATCAAACCTTTCCTCAACAACTCTTGTATTTGTCTATTCAATTCTTCATTCTCTACCGGTGTCATCTGGTGTGCTACTTTGTTAGGCAAACTTGCTCCTAGTATAAGATCCATGTGATGACTGATACTCCTTATAGGTGGTAATCTTTCAGGTACATTATCTGATATGATGTCTTCATACTCTGTTAGCAACTCTTTTATCTCCTCCAGTTCAGTCTCTTTCTTTAATATTTCAAGCTTCTTAGGAATCAAGGCATAACACATACTTTCCTATTTCAAACCATCCAAAAATTTCCTTCCATCTACCAAACAGATTCTAGCATTCCCACATACCACATCTATAGGATCATCTTCCAAAGGAATCAAAGTAATTCTCTTCCCATTTGCTATTATAGTATATGTGTTCTTTCTCCTATCATGTATAGCTTTTCTATCATACTGCCAAGGTCTACCCAACAAGATATGACAAACATCCATAGGCATAATATCACACAAGACTTCATCATGGTAAGATCCAATATGAAATTTCACCAAACATTGTTCACTCACTAGTACCTTATGATCATCCTGAATCCATGCTATCTAATAGGGCTTAGGGTATTTCAATCTTTCCAATTTCAGCTTAGTCACCATCTCCTCTAAAACTAAGTTATCTGAACTACCACTATCAATTACAACTTTACAACACTTACCTCTAGATTTACATCTAGTTCTAAATAGACTTTTCCTCTATGATGGTTCCTCATTTGTCTCTACTTGAAATAGTGCTCTCCTCATCACCAAGGATTCTCCTTTCTCAGGTTTACCAACAGAACTAGGTGATTCAATAGGTTCTTCTTCAACATAGGCTACTCTCCCACTATTCTCTGTCTTCTTGCTTGACTACCCTAATTACATTCAAATTCTCTATGTCCTTCACCTCCACACTTGAAACAAGTACCTTTGAATGCCCTCTTATCAAATCCTCTTCCTTCTCTTCTGTATCCTTCATTTTGATATGCACTAGGGTTTCCTCTTCGATAAAAATTTATGTCATCTCTTTGGTAAGCATAGTTATCTCTTTCATCCTTCTTAGATGGGATGCCAAACTTGTTCTGCTCCACAAATGATCTATCATATCTGAAAAATGTTTTACCTCTCTAAAATTTACCTCCTTTGCCTCTTTGTCTTTGATCATGCTTCTTATTCAGTTTCTCTTCAACTTTCAAGGCAAATTGATATGCTTCTTCCAAAGATGTCATCCTTACCAAGCTTAGTTCTTCTTGAATGTTCAATCTCAGTCCATTGATGTATCTTGCCACTTTCTCCTTGCTTGCTTAACTATGTCCTATCCTTATGAGCATCTTATGAAATTCTTCAGTGTATTCCTTCACAGATTTCTCCTTTTGTCTCAGGTTTTGCAATCTTTTCAACAATTCCAACTCATAGTCAACAGGTATGAACTGATTCTTTAACTTTGTCACCATCCGGTCCCACTTTGTAATATTTTCTTTTCCTCTTCTATTTCTTTCTAACTGAACTTATTTCCACCATATAGCAGCATGTCCTTTCAACTTTGTCTTTACAAATTTCACCTTCTCTGAATCTTCAATTTCTTCATATTCAAAGTATTCTTCCATGTCATTTATCCAGTCAATCAATTCTTTAGGATTCAAATTACCAATGTAGTTCGGTACATCAACTCTAGGTCTTTTTCCAATCTTTGAAATAGCTTGCAACATCTTTATCTAATTTGATTCTTCTTCTTCATTACCTTCTAGGGTTTCACCAATTTGTTCAGCACATTGAAATTCTTCCTCATCATCACTTCCAACATTAGGTCTAGCTGTCAATCCTCTTCACCTATCTTCCTCAATAGCATCCAAAAAAATTAGCATTGTTCTCATCAATTCCATCATCTCATCCATTCTATTGGCCATTGTACCAACAGGAGGAACTCTTCGTGGCGGTATCTTCCTAGGATCAAGTGTAAACTGCCTCAAATTTGGTGATCAGGCTGTAAGCGACAACTGCCTCTCAATCAGTGATCGGTTGCACACAAGTAACTTGCCTTAGATCGGCAATCTTCTTACAACAAGATCTTATAGAATTCCCCTCGCCAATTTGCTCCAAAGAATCAAACTTTCGCTCTGATACCACTTGGTGCAGTCATGGTAGGGGGGTTCATAGAATGAACTATCCAGACCATGCAGCAAGAGTAAACACAATGGAAACAACTCAAAGAAATGGAACAAATGTAGATTTAGTTATTCAATATATCAAAGAATTCAAATACAATCTTGCTGGAAACATGCGGGCTTACAATTAGGGCTCACAGGCCTGATTACATACATGTACAAGATAAGGCTTTAAAGCTCCCTTCACACAAAAATCCAAATTATCAGCTATCACTATATCATGAACTTGATAAGTACTTTCTTAAGGCTCTATTACATATTTATAGATCATTTTTGGACCAATAGATTCCTCCGCATCAGCCAAGGAAGGTCACAAATGCCAATGAAGAGTTGTAACATGTTCACATATAGGTCAGACCTAAACGCATAGAACACTTTCTCAAATGAATGGAATAATGTGCGGACCCTTGGGGAAGGTCGGTCATGATCTAAAGGACATTGAATGATATGTCATTGAGATCTGCAAGTCAAGGATTGATCTACAAGCTTTCCCCTTTAGCTGATTATTAGGAACTATTAGAATGCTCTGCTCTGAGAAAATAGTTGACCTTCTGATAGCGATATCTTTCTGGTAACTAATTCAAATGCTTTGAATTCTTGATATGATGTAGATGCTAAGTCCAGATCCATAAGATGTGAAATGCCAAAATTGGACCACAAGCTAAAAACTGCTACTGACTGAACTGCCAGAACTGAACTAGAAAATGAAAGAACTGAAATGCCAACAAATTGATTTATGCAAATGTTTTTGGTTGATACAAGATTGCTCTTAAACCAGGGATGCTCCTGCATCATCTTTCTTGATTACTCATGCTTCAAATGTACTTTCAACACCATCTAAATCTAATTGTGCATGCCAAACACACATGCACCATAATAATGATTTGCTCTGAAAAGTAATTTTGTGATTGAATCTCTTTTTGATGTACAAAAGAGTAATTTTCTGCAAAGTTGACTACTGATAAAACTATTCCAGATGGGAAAGTATCTCTTAATGTTTTAAACTATTGTACTTGCCACTTAGAAAAAAAAGCATGCTGTATGTATGGTTGTATCAATTTATGAAAATTTTCCATAAATGTTCCAATAGGTAACTCCTCTTCTACATAATCTAACCTTGTGGATTTTTTCCCATTTTTTTGTTTGAAACTTTATGTACTTGTAACTCTTGCAATTTACCAACTTCATTAGGTCGATATCTTCATTTCTCAAAGGCATTTTAGCCAAATTTCCACATGTTTCACAAAGACCTTTTATGCAGTTTATTTGACTAGTTCCATTATCATCATTTGATTTATCACATAAGATGGATGCTATGAACTGACTTACCCATTTAGGAGGTGCATTTACAAAACCATCACTGTCTTCACAAATCTTTCGAAACACCTGATAGTAGAGATCAAATTCAATATGATAATGACAACAACAAGTTTCAAAAACCTTGTTTGTCTTCACATAATATGGCTTTAACCTTTCAAACATTGTTTGCCCAATCTTTATATTTGGATTTGCATTACAAAAGTCCACATACATCTCATGTTGTGTTATGTCTAGCTAATGTTTTGTATGTAGTTCATAACTATTGGGCCCAATTCTATGTTTGATAACATCTCTACTATTTGATGAAGCATGAGTATTATCATTCCAAAAGGTTGAGATCAAGTTCTTAACAACATCTTGAATCTTGTTAGATTGAGGAGCTCTACACATAATTGCCCAATTGCCTTCCGAGGTACTATCATCCAATAATTTTCTCATTTTCACATATTTTGTTACTATCTTTCTAATGAAACCAATCTCAGTTGAAATTGAAGACAATTGTCTTTTTTTGGAAATTTTTTCACTTAAAATACCTGTCAACATTAGTCTTCTTGAAATGGACTTATCCATAGATCGAGATTTTTTCCCAATGGAAGCCAAACCTTTTTTAACATTTTCAACAATATCTTTTTCTAGGTGTGAACCTTTCCCCTTTTTCAATGATAAATCTACACCCAACAATTGTAATGGTTCATTTAGCTCCTTAATAATAAGTACAATTGATAACAATTGCGTTCAGCCAAGTGTATCAAGATTATCAAAATGAGCAATTATTTCCTTTGCAGTTTTATTCATTGACCTCCTATCAGTAAGTCTAGGTTGTCCAACATAATGTTTCAATTTATCAATATCCATTTTAATTTAATGATCTAAATTTCTATAAGAAATTTTACCCTTCACCTCTTTAGCTAGATTAATATGCTCATCCATACCAGTCAATGGAAGTGATCCTGACCCCTCTCCAACATTCATTGTTTGCACTTGGGCCTCCTTTGGGCTAACATCAACTATGTGTTCCTTAGCAACATTTGCTCTAGTTTTTGTATCACACATTAAGGAAATACATATTAAAGAAAACTTATTTAATTTAGTAAACCAAGTCTTGATATATTTTAAAGAGCCTCCATATGAACAAATTGCCATAAAAATTAATATACACATGTACATGTAATAACTAATATATTTGACCACAAGTGATATATATGGACTCATGCACACAAGTGACAAATATAAGTACAAGATACATCTAGGTAGTTATACCATTTAGGATATAAGTGTGTAAGCGTGCAGAAATATTCTTGGTAAGATGTACAATTTGATATATATGAAATCTCCTATACATAATATGGTAAGATAGCTCTTAGAGCCTTGAATGATTTAACAAAGCATGCAATCCTTTGTTGGAATTTATACTTAAGATCAAAATGAAATAAGAATACTTGTAAAGAAATGATAGGGCTTATATAAGTAACAAGATAACATGTAGCAAAATAGGCCTAAGATTAAAGTGAAGAGAAACCCCACCATGGATTGAAGGTAGTGAAGTTCATTAAGCTCAATTAGAATTCAAGGAAAATCAAATGAGATAAAAGAAATAGATCTCTCCAAGGTAGTGCAACAAGCACTATCAAAAGAAGGATGAGACTAGAATTTTAAGGACTAACCTTTGGCTCTAAATGGAGTCCTAGCTTACAAGATAATTAATCTAGTAGCTACTTGTTAAAGAGGTTCAACTATAATTTATATGGTGACAAAATCTAAGCTACTAAAGAGAAGACCTATCTAGAGAAGTCCTAGTAAAGAGAGAAAGAAGGATCTTTAAAAAGACTTAAGTATATATAGAGAGAGAGAGTCTTATCTAGATTTAAGGAGATCTCTAGAGAGATATAAAGAAAAAACTTTAAAAAGATCTACCCAAGAGAGAGAGAGAGAGGAATTTATGGTCCTAAATAATACAAGTATAATTTACTTCTAGTGTGCAAACCTATGAAGGACCCTAATACACATTCAATTGAAAAAAATATAAATTCACTTAGTATATTTATGTTCAAAAAGTTACAAATAACATCTTACTACATGCTAAAAACTCATCAATTAAATAGGAAAGAAAATATGCATACATACCTTGTTTCTTTCTATGGTATCTTGCCAAATTTGTTTCATGCATCTCTTGTTCTCTTTCCTTTGAATACTTTCTTTGAGTCTTATTTTGTCTTTTTTTTTTGTCTCCCATTTTCTTCTTCAAGTTTTCTTCTCTCAAATCCTCTACCAAAAGTTTTCTTCTCCAAAATTTAGCTTCTTGAATGATAATACGAATTAATTTTGCAATGATATATGAAAAAATAAAATAAACAACTTCATATTTATATGGATATAACATTATTTAAAAACATAATAACAATTTGGTCACCCTGGGATTCGATCGAACATCGGTCATTAAAAGTGTTTTTAACTAACTGGGTTCGATCAAACCCATTTGTATATGATTTTTTAATTTTTTATAGGGTGGGTTCAAGTGAATGGAAGTTCGATTGAACCCCCATTCGATTGAACCCCCTTACTTTGCCCTTGGCCCTCTCCAACTACAATTTTATGCAAATTTTTGGGTTTTGAAGCTCTAGTTGAAGATCAAAATGGAAGCAACTTGACAAACCCATCTAGAGGATTATAGTACTTGAAATGAGATTTCTATCAAGTATAATTTAATATATTATGGTTTTATTATAATTGTTTTTTAGTTTAATTAAACATATCTTTTTAACTAAAAATCAAGCTCTCTATTCTACACATGTGGAAAAAGGTATATTACCAAAAACAAATTATGAAAAATATCTATCCTCTTTGTATTCATGTCTTTGATCCAACAAAAAAAAAACAAATTGAATTATGATAAATACAAAAAAAGTTATGCTTTACACAGTACACCTATGTCTAAATTATAATTGGTTTGACTTCAAAAGTTAATTAAAAGAAAAAAATTCAGTAAAACATTATGGAACCATATGCATCCTCTAGATATCATAGTTAAAAATCTAAATTCAAAAAAATTATAATTTTATCCTTCATAGAAAAAAGTTATGTTTTACACAGTACACATCACTCTTTAAAAATGGTGTTTACTGTTAAAAACTAGTTATTGAAGGAGATGGAAAAAGAAATGCAATTTGATTCCAAAAATTTTTAAAAATATATACTTAGGATCTATAGACAAAATGTGACAAATCAGTCATTTACATCATCTTCAAATTCCTCATGGTTTAGCAACTATAAGTGTCTGAAAGTGAAGATTTTTTTCAAAATATTCATTTCAATGTCAACTTTGGTCAAAAAGTGTAACCCACTATTGTGGGATCACCCCCATTGTGTGTGGAACAAAGTTATCTATTTCAGATTGTCCAATATCTCCATCAGAGATGGAAAAGATGAGCAAAGTGCCTTGCTAGAGTGCAATTGGAAGTTTGATGTATGCTATGGTTTGTACTAGACCAGACATTGCCCAAGCAGTGGGAGTTCTTTCTAAAGATATGTCTAATCTTGGTAGAGTTCATTGGGATGCAGTTAAAATAGTCTTTAGATATTTGTGCAGTACCTCAAAGTATTCCTTGTGTTATCATAGTAATTTAGCTGAAGACGATATTTCCCTTGATATTCATGGTTATGTGGATTCAGACTAGGCAAGTGATATTGATAGTAGACGATCCACCAATGCTTGTGTTTACTTTATTTGGTGGTCCAATTAGTTGGATGAGCAAGCAATAGGCTGTGGTTGATTTGTCCACTACTGAAGCTGAGTATATGATAGCTACTCATGCTTGCAAAGAAGTCATTTGGCTTAAGAGACTATGTTCAGATGTTGGAATAAAACAAGGTGCAGTGACAATTTATTGCGACAATTAGAGTGTGATCTGTCTAGCTAAGAACCCAACATTTCATGCCAGGACCAAGCACATTGATGTACAATATCATTTTGTTAGAGATATGGTTAAAGATGGCAGGGTGAAACTGGTTAAGGTAGAGACTTTGATGACTATTATTGATTCTTTAACTAAGCCTGTGAGCACATAAAAGTTCATATGGTGTTTAGAGACTATGGGCCTTTTAGCCTCTAGCAATTAAGAGACGATGTTTACTCCCTCTCGTTGCTCTTGCAAGGTGTTTGACAAGTGGGGGATTTGTTGGGAAAATGTGTCTCAACATTGCAATTATATAAGGTTTATATATATATCCTAGTTACACCAATAGGTGTAATATACAATGGGAGCATGGGGTGAGGTGGGATGCGTGTCAACATTGTTTGTTAAAAAAAATTGTTAAATGGTCGACGTACATTAAATTAATGATATATTATAAATCTAGACTGTTCATTATTAGGTTTTAGATCTGATGGTAGATATTTTGTTGGCTTGTCTTGCCCTAGAAGGTAACCCTATTTTATGAAGGCATTGTATTATGGTTGTGGTATCGTGATGTATTCAGAGAGTTTGATAATGGTCGTGTTGTCTCTAGATCTATGGTGGTGATACTCCTGTGAGAAGCTTTCTCTGCAAGTATATTGTAATCTTTGTGATTTTTGAATAATATATTGGGCGGCTTTTGGAGTGTGGGGTTTTTTTCCCAAAAGGGTTTTCCCCATGTAATTACTGTGTTGTGGTATGCATGATATTTATATTTATTTCTATTTAAGTTTTTGTAATTGTTAAAGATTTGTAAAGTTTTGTATTATCCTCCTCTCAAGATTAGTGTAGGAAGTTGTTCCGCTACCTTAGCTTCCTTACACATCTTTTGAAGGGAGAACATTGGAATGAAGGGAGGGTAAGGTGTTGTTAAGAGAATTATTAATAATTGTATCCTTAGTGATGTCCAAGATGTTTAAACATTCAATCAAAGGAGGATGATCCAGGGTCTTCATGTCCTTAGTGATATCCAAGGTACTTGAACATTCAATCAAAGGAGGAAGATCAATAGGATAAGCCATAGAATCCTCATACTATTTCATCCTATTGTGCCAATATCTCTTCATAAACATGAGAAATCTTAAGAGATGGATCAAATGAATACAAGGGTGTGATAAGTGTTCTATTTTTACCATATTTGAGGAATGGAACATCAATTTCACAAACCTTTTGAGTAAGGTTAGAAAATGATGAAAGAAAAGCCATGCTTGTTTTTATAGAGATTTTTTTTTATGTTCTTACTTTTTAAATTTCAAAGAGAAGATGAATGCTTGAATGTTATTGCTTTCTAAATTAAACACATATGATCAATATGATGAAGTAAAACAATGCAAAATCAGATCTAACAATCATTTCACAAAGAAAAGATTTCAAATGCAAGACTAGCTAGGGTTTTACCATCAAACCCTAGATCTTAAATGCTCACTTCTTAAACCACAATTTTTTGATGCAAGCCTTATTTTTGAACACAAATGAAATTTATGACATGATATAGCAATGCAAGATCAGATTTACAATGTTTATAATAGCCACAAAGTCTTGTTGTGCCTTGCAAACATGCCCCATTTTGACAAATGGAGACCCCCTCTTTTTCATTGGCTTGAAGTCTCAACCTATCTTCCTTATGATGATGAGAAGGTGGAATTGTGCTTAGAATGCATGATTTGTTACAAATTTGAGTATTTTGCATGTTTGGAGTAGTTTGATGTCATTTAGAGGTATCTTGGGTTGTCTTGTGCTTAAAAAATAGCCATTTGTTGCCTTCTGCACTAAAATTGGGTGTTACTGCATTTTGCTCCAAAATCCCATGTCACTCGATATTGCCCTTGAAATTGCTCTTGCAGGATGTGTCATGTTGAAATTCCTAATTTCCAGATCTTAGAGTTGCAAAATCATGCCAAAAACCACAAGATTTCACTAAGGGGTTCATATACTTTCATTTTGACACATGGTCCTGAAGCCCTAATTTGGCTAAGTCTGAAACCTTGAAAAATTGGCTAAGTTTAAAATCTGGTGGAACCTCAAAGTTCTAGAATCTACATATGAAATCCTATGGATATAGAACCTATCTCAAACATCCTGAAAGTATATTTAAAAATTATCTAAACTTATACTTAAATATATTTTTAAATATACTTTCACCTAGGGACTGTCAAAATCTGGTGTTAAAATTACCTCCTACTGCCAAAAGCGCTAAAAATACCTTTCACTGACTTTGCGCTAAAAATGCCTTTCATTGACTTTGCACCAAAATTGATCGCTACTGACTTTTGCACTAAAAACATCACTCACTGACTTTGGCACTAAATTCACCTCCAACTGACTTCCCTCCAAGATACCGCTAAGTCAGTCAAACCCAAAAGTTAGGTTGGTCAGTGCCAAAAGTCATGCTAAGTCAGTCACAACAAAAATCCCCGCCAATGAAGTTAGCAGTAGAAACCTCCCTCTCAGACCTGCGCAAAAAATCACCTTCACTAACTTTAGTAGGTCAGACCTAAAATCTATGCTAAGGTCAGTCAGACCTCAAATTAGTGCCAAAAGCATTTTGTGCTAGAAACCCTCCTCTTGGACCTGCACTAAATTTGAACTCCACCAACTCTAGTCTGCGACACCCAAAACTTGCGCTTTTTGACATTTTGGCTTAAAAATTGAGTTTTTCAAGATGCATATTGGATTTTCTTGATGGATTTGAATTGCACAACTATTTGTCACATAATTATGAACATTTTACCAAGTTTGTGTTGATTTTGGGCACATTTAATGACAATTAATGCCACTGCACATGAAAAGTCTGTGACCCCCAAAAATCTTGCTTTTTACAGAAAGGCTATAAAAACATGAAATAAAAGTCCCCAAATGGATTCTAATGACCACAAAAACTTCCCTAATCATCATATTAGCCAAATTGGTACTCAAAAATGATGAAAAACTTAGAAAATCATGCAAAAATCACTATATTTGTGAAGAGGTCTATAAGGAAACAACATTGACAATAAGTTGTCCTAGACTAATTTGTCACTGCAAATGGACATATTTTGATTCAAAATGATGGGAAATGAATTTTTATGGTGAAATTGATGCTTGGCCTTGATTGTCAGTCTAAGAGGACAAATGAGCCAATTGGAGTTGTCTTGGATGGATGAACACACAGAGGTACCTTGCTGACCCAGAGTTGCAGAATTGACATTCTATCAATCAAATTGCTGCTACACCTATAAGAGAAGATTAGCATAATGTCCAAGATGTTAAAGATGAGTCTCAGGAACTGAAAGACATAGAAGATCATGCTAAATCATTATTGTTCCTGCAGATTTGGTTCATTGCACAAGACATGCATATAGTTGTTCCAGCAGTCCAGTCATCAAGAATTAGTCCAGCAAGCATCCAGTTGGATGTAATCTGGACCGTTGGTGTTGAGTTAATCTCCACTGTCCATTGAAAAAATTGGTATGGTGCCTTGTCTATAAAAGGGCCATCATTTTCTTCTCATTGTAAGTAAGATTTGATAATGAATTGCTGAGACTCTGCCAAAATTTAGTCAATACAAAGCAAGTTTTGTAGGTTGCTGGGAATTTGTGTTTTTGTGTTGTCTCATTTTGGATTTCATGGTTCATGTCAATATGAAGTTAGTTCATATTCAGTTGCATTCATGATTGATTATTCAAATATTCAATGGATTTCCTGTCCATACCATTAATGGCTTTTTGATTGTATGTCATTATGCATGGTTAGTCTGGGCATATTTTATGAGATAAGTTTGATTGTATAATTTCATTGAGCTGCGCCAAAGATTGGGTGTTTGATGAACCCTCTACAATTTGAAAATCATTGCATCTCCTTAGAAGATTGCACATTCTCTATGGTATTGTGGGTTACCTGGTTAAGCAAAGATTTATTTACTATTAGGAATCTGTCTATCTGTCTGATTATCATTTCTACAATTGTTTATAGGATCTTTGTCTCCCTTTCCATTTGCATTTTCTTTACATCTAGTTTGGTAGATTTAGGGTTTGAGCAGCATTACATTTATCATTTGTTGAAATTTTAGACTTCATAGTTTGAACCATCTAGGGTTTCTGTATATACATTGCTACCATATTTCATAAACCCTACATTTCATGTAAGACCCTTTGTTGGCACAGCTAGACATACCACTGAGTCATTCCAAGACAGATAAGACCTAGTTGTATTATCCTTGGGGTAGTCCTATCTAGGATAGGATACCTTTTTCAAGAGATGTGTGATCCCAGCAATCATACCTGTGTTGTTGTGTGCTAAAACCACCATCAACAAGTCTGAAACAAGATTTTAATTACAAACCCTAGGTTTTGAATTTGACTAGGTTTTTTCAAAAATGTAACTTTTTGACAAAACCCTAGAAAATGAGAGCTTCAAATGCAAGATACAACATCATGGAATGATTATCTACTATAATATGAATCAGATCTGATGCAAGAATCAGATATTTAAATCTTTCTATGATGATCTATAACACATGTAATGAAAACAATGCACGAATATGCCTTTTTGCAAGCCTAAAGTGCTTGATTTTTTATTTTTTTCAATGCAAATATGCAAAGATGCCTTAAAAACTCAAGGATCATAAGGTACAAAAAATTAAATACCTTTAATCAATCTAATAATGCAGCAATATCTATAACAACACACCAATCTACAAACCCTAGGTTGAAGATTAGCTAGATTTTTAAAATATGCAAGGTTTTTTCAAACCCTAACAATGAAATAATGTAAAATTAAGCTATATAACTATGAAAAATGATGAATAAATGAAATATAATTAGATCTAGGGTATAAAATAGCTCAAATCTGATGGAAGAAGGATGCCAAAGTGTAAGAAATGATAGGTTCACCAAAATGTTATGTAGAAAAGAGAGACTAGCTCAATAGATCAAACTAGGTCAAACCCTCTTCTACAAAACATTTAGGGCACAAACCAAGCTTGGATTCTACCCAAGAAGGAGAGACAAATTACAAGGGTTCTTCCCTTTTGTTGTATAGAGAAGCAATTAACCAAATTCAATTAATCAAGCTAGAGTCAAGGTATATAACCCTAGTTGGCAAAGATCGAAGTACAACAGACTGTCAGAACCAAAAACCCAGCAACCAAATGGACAATAGAGATCAATAAACAATTTAGAACCTAATTTCAGAGTTTAGAATGCCCAAGAAAAGGGCACTTGGGTGCTCTAGTCCCAAATTAAGGTTTCTAGAAATTGATTCTTCTATCGGGTCTGTAACAACAACCTTAGTCTTCTTCCCGGAGATCACCTTTCGAAACCTGTTCATCTACCCTATGCACATGAAAAGAGGGAAAAGGTTGGGTGCCATTTAGGAGCTTGCCTTAGTCAAGCCTTGTGAATGGTATTCCCACCTCCACCATAGCAAAAATGATAGATAGAGAGTGCATGCCCTAGGAGGGCAGAGGCAAATCCGAAGTAGAATGGAATGCTAACACAAAACATGAAGGAAAGAAGTCACCATGAGCATGGAAACCCTTGCATGCTTGTAGACGACATCACAAGTTGACTCAAGAAGTTGGTGTAGCATCCAAGATCTTCACAAGACCTACAATATGTTAGTGCCACATCAATAATCCACAAGAGAGAGTTGTAGCGAGCATGAGAGAGAAAGAGAGAGTGTTAGAATGCATAGGTCAACTGAGAGGGGGGTGAATCAATTATCTATTAAAAAATTAAATGCTCAAGGTAATTCCAAACATCAACCTCTTATATGCATTAGCCAGATATAAACATATGACTTGCATCAATGCAAACACATTCAAACACATAAGAACACTAGATTTACATGGAAAACCCAAGAAGGGAAAAACCACGGTGAGGATTAGCTTACATATATATGAATAACAACACTGAAATCAAATAGGCTCACTGGCCAAAAGAGAGAAGAAAGAGGAAGATTGTTACAGAGAGATTCACTATCTCAAAGCAACATGAGAGATCCACCACTTCCACTCATTGCCATCCGCAACCTTTTGCTCACTTCCTCTAGCAACTTCTGGCACACTAAAATGTAGACACCTTCTGTTCACTACATTCTAGAGTCATAAGTATTTAAGCTCACACACAACTCATTGCCCTTGATTCATATTCACATACTCTTCTCTACCTTACTCCACTCAACTTCATCTTGCCTTTATACCATCTATAACTGAGACCTATTTCAATTAGGTCAGTCCTAATGAACTGTATGCACCTTAATTGTGCAACACTAGTTAGGTCGGCACTAAAAACTTCCACGGTAGAAAGAAGTGAAAGTGGTCCATGTCAAGGGTTAACTAGGACTCAAATTTTCATCACCAAGATACTCATCACATTCACAATCCACAAGGTACCTCTGCAAATGTCACTAGTAAGCCAAGTCGGCCAAACCTGAGATAATAACCACATCCATGCTTCTCCAAGTCCAAAAACATCATGCAGACTAGGGAGAGACACTCTACAACATTCACACATATTCCCATAACATTCAACACCATCATAATCTCTTGAAACACTTCTGCAACCTCCTGAAACAAGGAATGTCTTCAATCTACACATTAGGATCCACTACCTCTGAACATCAACACAATAATTAAACTTGCAGAGCAATCCATCACTAGAAACTTCAAGGGAAGGTAGATATGGATGGTATAAGCACATCCCCAGATCTATAGGACAAGAAACCTCAAGGCAAAGAAATACAGAGTAATCTCATTTCTCCTAGATAGCCTTCTTCATAGCCAAACACTCCAATCAAACACATCTTTCACTTCCGTGGGATCCAGAACCTAAAACTCTAAATATAACACCTCTAAACATCTCTAATTAGCACCTCCAAACCACACAAGCATATCTTCAACTAGGAAGAAATGCGGAGCATAACACTGAGAGCACCTCTGTCACACTGCACACCTTTTTATCAAATTTTCTCAAAAGCACTTGGAAACCAAGTGAACCATCTGTTGGAGGTTGACATCAATGAAAACACCAGCAAGTTTCCAAAAATCTCCCCCTTTGTCATTGATGGCAACACCAACTCTTTGAAAAACCATCAAGACCTAAAGCAATCAATTAATAGCTCAGTTGTACTCCCCTTGACTAGAGCAACACTCACTCTTCACACACTTTCTTGTACTATGGTTTTTCATCTAGTCTAACTCTCTCCCCCTTTGACATTAATGGAAAAGGGCAATAACTACAACACTAGAAAGTACCTGCTCTATTTCCACTACTCTCACTTTTCTACACACTCCCCCTTAGGAACATAGGACATGCTCCATCTGATTGTACCAACCAATAATATCATGACCTACTCCCCCTAAGAGGTAGCCTTCAACATTAGTCCAGGACAAAAAATGTATCTTGAAATGCTTCCTGGACAGATACACACACTTATGCATCTAGTTAGAAGGAGGGGCAATAACCCCTAACTTGTACCAGAGATACCCAAAAGTATCCTTAGGGAGAGCCTTTGTAAAGATGTCTACAACTTGATCCTTGGTAGGCACATACTCCAATTTCACCCCATTCTCTGCAACCTTCTCTCTTAGGAAGTGATACTAGATTGAAATATGCTTTGTCCTTGAATGCATTATCAGATTCTTTGAAATGTTGATAGCACTTGTATTATCACATAAGATAGGAATAGGCTCATCATATGACACTTTGATATCCTTCAATGTCTGCTTCATCCATAATACCTATGTGCAGCAAGATGCTACTGTAATGTACTCTACCTCTATAGTAGATAAAGACATCGAGTCCTACTTCTTACTTAACCATGAGACAAGTTTTCTTCTTAGAAAGAAAGCACCACCAGTCTTACTTCTTTTGTCATCTATGCATCCTGCCCAATCTGCATCTGTATATGCACTCAAGGAGAAATCACTATCCTTGGGATACCATAAGCCAAATTTTGGAGTGCCCTTCAAATATTTGAATATCCTCTTTACTGCTAAAACATGTGACTCTCTGGGATTAGCTTGAAATCTAGCCACAAGACAAACTGCATGCATGATATTCAGTCTAGTAGCAGTCAGGTATAACAATCCACCAATCATTGATCTATACTTTCTCCGATCAACCTTAGGAGATTCATCATCTTTCCTCAACTTAGAACCAGTAGTCATGGGAGTGCATACTGCTTTGGAGTCATCCATTCCAAACTTCTTCAACATTTCCTTAGCATACTTTGACTGTGAAATGAAAATACCTTTTCCGGATTGATTGATTTGTAACCCAAGTGTGATCTATGAATCAAAATGAAGTTAAAATATAAATCAAATGCAAATACAAATGATTATACCTTCCTTTTGAATCACAAATCCAAGATAGCAGGAAGGAGTTGCACCTGATAGCTCCTCAGATTTTACCCATGATGACTGAAATGTGGATTGCTCAATGCTTTCAACACAATGTAGATGAGTGATTTAGACTTAGATGGAGATGGAGATAGGGATGAGGCATGATTTTAACATTATGGTGGTATGTGTTGCAAGTATAGGTCTAACAGGTGTTGTCATTGATGTCAACATACTCATGTTGCATTAATGAGAAGGATTGGATGAGCTGTGTGCTGAGGATATTGAGAAAATTAGTCTCAATCAGGAACAGTGAAGAATAGTGATGACAACAAGGTAAAAGTCCAAGATAGGTTGAGGATCATAGGATGCGGTTTAAAGGGTTTGTAGATATACATCTTGAGATGCTCCAGTCAAATTTTCAAAGGTCCACATGAAGATCGGAAGAAGTTATGGTCGCTCAAGTAGAAACCGGTTCTGGCAAGTGTTCAGAGGTGACAAAGTGACACAGATAGGTCCGGTGAGATCCGAAAATACTTTATCCCATTTTGTAGATTTGAGGAAGTGTTGAGAATGTCCTTGTGAAGTGTCAAGTCAATTGGTTCATGGTTTGAAGGTCTGAAAGAACCTATTCCTTTGTGACAGTGATGACAGACTATGTTCTTGAGGTTCCGGATGAAGGAGAGAAGGATTGCAATAAGCAGATGAAGTGCAGATGTTGTTGGTAATTCAGGAAAGCTTGTGGTGATCTTTGGATTGGTCCCAATTCATGTTGGTAGTCCGCATTGAAGCTAAAGTTTGTATTTGAAGAATAACCACTGGATGTTGGTGTTCTTCCTGAGACTGGTCAATCGAATGTATTACATGTCTTGTGGATGTTCTTGTAGGTGTTTGCCGACTTAGATGATTATTCCTAAGTTGATGTCTTGTATAAATAAGGGATTGTGAAGTCATTCCAAAGTGTGTCTTGTGGAGATGAGGGAGTGGTAGCAAAGAGGAGAGCAAAAGGCAGAGCAGAAGTATTAAGCTTAATGGAACTGATACAAGCATGGTGAAGATGCTATTCTCCAGTTCATGTATGTGATACTTATTTCTTTGTAGACAGTGTGTCTCTTGTAGGCAGTGAGCCTCTTGTGAGCAGTGTGCTTGGGCAGTGAGCCCTAATTGACATGTGCCATTTTATTTTTTCTATTCTTCTAATAGAGAATATTTTCTTGGGTTAATC
This sequence comes from Cunninghamia lanceolata, assembly GCA_027924645.1. NCBI lineage: Eukaryota > Viridiplantae > Streptophyta > Pinopsida > Cupressales > Cupressaceae > Cunninghamia > Cunninghamia lanceolata. Next base: position 30,770,555 of record BSBN01000193.1, read on the forward strand.
ACCCTGTGGTTTTTCCCTTAACCAGGTTTTCCACGTCAAAATCTTGGTGTCTCATGTGTTGATGAGTTTCTGCTTTTGATTTGAATGCATTGTCTCATGTTTAATATACTGCTAATCACTAAGAGGATTTAAGTGTGTAAATTAGAGAAAGTTTTGCACAATTGATTCACCCCCCTCTCAATTGTGTGCCCTAAGTCTAACAATTGGTATCAGAGCCAATTTCCTCTAAAAATGAGCTTAACCACTTGAGGTGATCCAGGATGTCATCTTACAAGAAGGATATTCTGAAGTTTGATGGAACCAACTTTGCTCTTTGGAAAGGTCGCATGAAATGTCACTTGCAGTGTATGGGAATGGCGTACTGGTCCATGGTTACAAAAACATATGTACCTCCACAGGGTGGTTCGACAACCGTAAATGAAATCATAGATGTTGAAAACAATCTGCGGACCAAAGAAGCTCTTCTAAGTGCATTATCTGACTCAAAGCTCTCAAATGTTATTGACCTACCAACTACTTTTGAGATTTGGAATAAACTGGAACTTTTGCATGAAGGAGACCAGTATGTTAAATGTGCAAGGTTACAGAGTCTAAAAGGGAAATTTGAAAAACTGAAGATGAGAGATGAAAATATTACCACTTTTATGCCAAGAGTGAATGAGCTGGTTTGTGGAATTAGAAATGTTGGTGGAGTCTTGGATGAAAATGAGATTGTTGGTGAAATTCTCAGATTCCTTCCTGCTTCTTACAAAATCAAGGCTGCTGCCATTGAAGAATTCAGAGCCCATACAACTGTCACAAGAGATCAATTGGTTGGGAAATTGGCTGCAATTGAAATGACAAAGTTTGGAGATGATCCCCCCAAGACTGAACCTGTGTTCAAAGCCAGTGCCTCTGTTAAAGGTAAACAAAGGTTTGATTTGGGAGAGAATTCTTCAAGAAAATTGTCATGATATGAAAAAGCAAGAAAAGATCTGGAAGAAGAAGAAGTAGAAACTGCCCAACTTGAAGCCCTTATTGCAAAGAGGCTACCAAGAGGATCCGGTAAGTATGAAGGAAAATTACCTTTTAAGTGTTTTAACTGCAATAAGATTGGTCATTTTGCCTCAAGGTGTCCAGAAAGATTTTCAAGGCAAAATCCTAACAAGCCAAGGTTCCAAAAGAACTGTTACTATGTACATGAGGACGATGATAATGAAGGAGTAACAGATGATGAATTAGAGATAGGAAACCAATCCAGAATGAATGGGTGTTCATTGCATTCAAGGAAGAAGATCCAATGTCCTCTGTATCTGTCAATCTTAAGACTGTGGAAAGAGCTCTGGCTACCCAAATTGAAGAGAAGGATGATTGGGTCATTGACAGTGGATGCTCTCACCATATGATAGGTGACAAAAATAAGTTTGTAGATTTGGAGAGGTATGAAGGAGGAGTGGTAAAGTTTGGTGACAATTCTGCTGGTAGAATCAGAGGAAGATGAACTATTTCTTTTGATGGAAGAAACAAAATTGGTAATGTACTATATGTTGAAGGTTTGAAGCACAATCTTCTCAGTGTTGGACAGTTGGTGGGCAAAGGCTATGATCTCTGATTCAAGGATGGAAAATGCAAAATCCTTGAAAGTTCCAAAATAGAGATTGCATCCGGTACTCAAACTAAAGGTAACATCTTCCATTTGGTTGGTACTGGTAAAAGATGCTTATTTGTTCAAGTTGATCAGAGTTGGTTATGGCATAGAAGGATGTGTCATGTGAATTTTGATAATATCATCAAGATAAGCAATACTCAGTCTATAAGAGATCTTCCAAAATTGGTGAAACCTACTAACAACTTGTGCAAGGAATGTCAATTGGGTAAGCTGAGCAGAGTCACATTCAAAAGCAAGGAACTGTCTTCTACCGGATTATTGGACTTAGTTCACACTGATCTTTGTGGTCCGGCAAGAACTAGGAGTATTCAAGGTGACAGATACTTCATGCTGCTAATTGATGACTATTCCCGGATGATGTGGGTAACCTTTCTAAAGGAGAAATCAGAAGCTCTTGAGAAATTCAAAATATTCAAGGCTATGGTAGAGAATGAAATAGGAATAAAGTTGAAATGTCTGAGGTCTGATAGAGGTGGAGAATTCACATCCGGTGAGTTCATAGAGTTCTATGAGAAACATGGAATTAAGAGATAGTTGTCTGCTCTGAGGACTCCACAGCAGAATGAAATAGTGGAGAGAAAGAACCGGACCATCCAGGAAGCATCTAGGACCATGATGATGGAAGCAAATGTTCCTCAGATCTATTGGAGAGAAGCTGTCAGCACTGCAGTCTATACTCTTAATCGAGTTCAAATCAGAAGCAATACCAGTAAGACCTCTTATGAACTCTGGTTTGGCATTACTCCTACTGTAAGATATTTCAGAGTCTTTGGTAGCAAATGTTACATCAAAAGAGATGAAGATCTAGGCAAGTTTGATGCTAGAAGTGATGAAGGAATATTCTTGGGTTACTCTACTCAAAGAAAAGCATACCGGTGTTATAACAAGGGACTAAGAAAGATGATAGAAAGTACAAATGTGAAGGTTGATGAGGGAATAGATAAACCCTCAAGGTTTTATGAATATGATGAAGATGATGAGAATGGTGTTTTGGTTCAAGGAGTTCAATCCTCTTCTGAAAGTCAGATTCAAACTGATTCGGTAAATCAGGAAGAAGAGATAGGTCTGAATGAGCCTGATCAAGAAGCAGAAGTGTAAGAAACTCCCAAAGTTCCAAGGTATGTAAGACTAAACCACTCTAAAGATTAGATCATAGGTGACAAAAGCAAAGGTGTGCAAACTAGAAGGAAAATTGCTCAAAATTTAGATGAATATTGTTTGATTTCAACGATTGAACCTAAGACAATAAATGAAGCCTGCAATGATGAAAACTGGACCAAAGCAATGGAGGAAGAGTTTATGCAAATTGAGAAAAATCACACTTGGGATCTTGTTCCCAGACCTAGAAACAAGAATTTGATTGGAACCAAATGGGTCTTCCGGAACAAACTAAATGAAGTCAGTGAAGTAATCAGAAATAAAGCCAGATTGGTCTGCAAGGGCTACTCTCAAATAGAAGGAATTGATTTTGAAGAAACTTTTGCTTTGGTGGCAAGAATTGAAGCAGTCAGATTATTTCTTGCATTTGCTACCTTCAAAGATTTCAAGGTGTATCAGATGGATGTCAAATCTACTTTCTTGAATGGTGACTTAGAAGAAGAAGTGTACATTGAACAACCAGATGGATTTCAATTATCTGAGCATAGTGATATGGTCTGCAAGCTGAAGAAGGCATTGTATGGACTAAAGCAAGCTCTAAGAGCCTGGTATGAAAGATTGGACAAACATCTTTTGAAGATTGGTTTCAACAAAGGTACTGCTGACAGTAACTTATATTTCAAAATTGATCATGAAAACATCTTGATTGTTGAAGTATTTGTTGATGATATCATCTTTGGAGGAAAAGACAGTGTGTGTAAAACCTTTGCAAATCAAATGAAAAGTGAGTTTGAGATGTCAATGCTTGGTGAAATGAATTTCTTCTTGGGTCCGCAAATTACTCAATCAAAGAAAGGAATCTTTATTTCTCAAACTAAATATGTGAAAGAATTGTTGAGGAAATTTGGAATGGAAGATTCAAAGCCAATGAATACTTCCATGGCAACTAGATGTAAGTTGAGCAAAGATGATGACTCTTCTAAGGCAGATCAGACAAAGTACAGATCAATGATTGGAGGATTATTGTATCTCACTCAAACTAGACCAGATATAATGCAGGTTGTTGGTCTTGTTGCGAGATTCCAGGCTAATCCCAGAGAATCTCATGTCATGGCAATCAAAAGGATTTTTAGGTATCTAAAAGGAATACTTTAGTATGGTTTGTGGTATCCTAGAGATCATGATTTCTCTCTTCATGCATATACAGATGCAGATTGGGCAGAAGATGTGGATGATAGGAAGAGTACCAGTGGTGGAGCATTCTTTTTGGGAAAAAGATTGGTTTCTTGGCTAAGCAAGAAACAAGAGGCAATATCTCTGTCTACAACTGAAGCAGAATACATTGCAGCAGCAAGTAGTTGCACTCAAGTTTTGTGGATGAAGCAGATGCTAAGAGATATTAAAGTAGAATATGAGTAGCCTGTCACAATTTTCTGTGATAATTCAAGTGCAATAAATATTTCTAAGAATCCGGTGTTACATTCTAAGACTAAGCATATATCTATCAAGTTTCACTTTCTGAGAGAGCAAGTGAACAAGGATGAAGTAGACTGGAGTATGTGCCCTCCAAGGATCAGATTGTAGATATCTTTACTAAACCTCTTCCTAAGGACTCTTTTGAGTATCTCAGGGAGAAGTTAGGGGTTATTGCCCCTCCAGTGATGAACTAGGATGCACTGATGTGCATCAGTCCAGTGCATATCACAGTCACATCTTGTGATCCGAATTGATGATGGGAAGTTGCTACTAGGGGGAGCAGCAGGTATGATTCTAAAGTATTGGAGTTGCAAGTATGAGCCATTTGCCATTGATGTCAAAGGGGGAGAAAAGACATGTGAAAAATAAGTGGTTGATGATCAAAAGGGGAGCAGTAAAGGAAGAGAAGACATGTGAATAGTTGTTGTTGATAGGGGGAGCTGTGATAGTAAGGAGAAGTTCTTGTCTTGATGGTTTTTCACATCATATGTTGCCATCGGGGAGATTGTTGCAAGTATGGGTCTAACCGATGTTGTCATTAATGTCAACATACTCATGTTGTATTAATGAGAAGGATTGGATGAGCTGTGTGCTGAGGATATTGAGAAAATTAGTCTCAATCAGGAATAGTGAAGAACAGTGATGACAACAAGGTAAAAGTCCAAGATAGGTTGAGGATCAGAAGATGCGATTTAAAGGGTTTGTAGATATATGTCTTGAGATGCTCCAGTCAAGTTTTCAAAGGTCTGCATGAAGATCGGAAGAAGTTATGGTCACTCAAGTAGAAACCAGTTCCAGCAGGTGTTCAGAGGTGACAGAGTGACACAGATAGGTCCGATGAGATCCATAAATGCTTTATCCCATTTTACGGATTTGAGGAAGTGTTGAGAATGTCCTTGTGAAGTGTCAACTTGATTGGTTCATGGTTTGAAGGTCCGAAAGAACCTATTCCTTTGTGACAGTGATGACAGACTGTGTTCTTGAGGTTCTGAATGAAGGAGAGAAGGATTCCAGTAAGCAGATGAAGTGCGGATGTTGTTGGTAATTTAGGAAAACTTGTGGTGATCTTTGGATTGGTCCCAGTTCATGTTGGTAGTCCGCATTGAAGCTAAAGTTCGTATTTGAAGAATAACCATTGGATGTTGGTGTTCTTCCTGAGACTGGCTGATCGGATGTATTACACGTCTTGTGGATGTTCTTGTAGGTGTTTTCTGACTTAGATGATTATTCCTAAGTCGATGTCTTGTATAAATAAGGGATTGTGAAGTCATTCCAAAGTGTGTCTTGTGGAGATGAGGGAGTGGTAGCGAAGAGGAGAACGAAAGGCAAAGCATAAGTATTGAGTTTAATGGAACTGATACAAGCATGGTGAAGATGCTATTCTCCAGTTCATGTATGTGATACTTATTTCTTTGTAGATAGTGTGTCTTTTGTAGGCAGTGAGCCTCTTGTGAGCAGTGTGCTCAGGCAGTGAGCACTAATTGGCATGTGCCATTTTGTTTTTTCTATTCTTCTAACAGATAATACTTTCTTGGGTTAATCACCCCGTGGTTTTTCCCTTAATCGGGTTTTCCACATCAAAATCTTGGCATATCATATTTTGATGAGTTTTTGCTTTTGATTTGAATGTATTATGTCTCATGTTTAATATACTACTAATCACTAAGAGGATTTAAGTGTGTAAATTGGAGAAAGTTTTGCACAACTGATTCACCCCCCCTCTCAGTTGTGTGCCCTAAGTCTAATAGTATGATGAGGAAATTGTGGAGAGATTTTGGCAGAGGTTGGATGCAAGATGGAGTCCTTCCTCAATGGCTTGGGTGAGGGTCTCATTTATAGATTTTCTGAAAAGAGGATGGAGGGTGAGGATCAAAAGATCAGATCAAGGGCTAGAAATGAATGAGAGTTAGGGTTAGGATTGAAGCCATAGCCTTGTGACAAGTGTCACAAGGGGAGTGGATGAGAGGGATCAAGGGTTGAATCTTGGTCAATGGGATTGGAGGGCTCTCATTAAAAGTGAATTTTAAATTCACATGGGGAAAGGTTTGGAGGATTAAAATGAATTAAAGATTCATTTTTGGGAAGAATAGACATGACAAGTGAATTTTAAATTCAACTCATGGGGGAGTGTGAATTAAAAATTCACCTTTATGTGGAGATGTGAAGAGGTACTCTTACATGTGTAAGATAGTGATAAATGAGAGGTAAGGGGGATTTTGACCATTTGAATAAAATATTGATTTTTATTCAAAGATGTGTGGAAGGATGGGCTAAGCAAGGTTGATTAAGTGTTTAGCTTAATTAACCTAGGTCTAGGGAATAGGTAGGCTAGGGTAGATTGATCAGTAGGATAGATTAATTAGATAAGAATGATTTATCTAATTAACAAGGATTAGGGAACTGGACAAAATTGACTAAATAAATATTGGGAATATTTATTTAATCAATGGGGACATAGTTGTAAGGTCTAGTGATAAATTAAGTGAATTAATTGATCACAAGGGATAGATAGATGGTTAGGGATGAATTAATTAAATAAAATGAATTTATTCAATTAATAGGGGGGATACGTTAGTGTAGAGAGATAGGAAATTGGTTTGCAGAGCAAGTCAATTTTAGGTGTCTACATTTGCCCCTCTTTGAGATGGTGTTGCGGCTAAGTAACATCATTCAAAGAAGTTAAAACATAGAGTTGGATTAGATAGAAAAAATATTTTGGCGTAGAATAATAGGGTAAGGTTTGAGGATAATTGGTAAGGGTGATGCCCCCTTGAGAGGATAGGCGGGTTGCAAGAACATGGTTGTGCTCTCAAAATGGATAGAATAGATTGGTAGAAGTGGTTGGAGGGTAAGGGGCGAGATGAAAGTGTGATAATGTTGGGAGATTGATTGGTGAATGATCATTGTGCTGAAAATGATTTAGAGCAATCCTAGGTTTGATATAGCAAAGTGGATATTTTCACCAAGGTATAGAAGACCAGGGTGATGATGTTTATCCAACACTTGCATGGACTAGACACACAGACAAAGGGATGATCTCATGCATGCCCAAGATAGTACAACCTTGTCTAGACTAGGGAAGGGGACTCATAGCATAAGTCCTTAGTACACAAAAGGTATGATGAACCTTAGATGCACAAGGAGATCAATATGCTAGAACCGACCCTATGATCAACAAGATATGAATACTAGCTTGGAGTAATGAAACCAACCCACAAGCACAGCATACAAAAGCAAGACTATGCCCCATTCTAGATGTTTTCACTGCATACCATGATATAGTGAGATCAAGGTAGCTTTGATGTGATCTTCGAATAGGAAAAAAGATAAAAATCAAAAACAAAAAGACCAATGAACCAAAACAAATAGCCATTGTCTCTCTTGCCAAAATGGATAATGATTTGATAGATTCTGCCTATTGTAGGAATGATATATTCTAAGGCAGGAATCGATTGATAATTGGATCATGTTTAGTTGATGTAAGATTGGCTCAAGATATGATGGTGACAAGTTGTGGTTGATGCTGATTTGATAGTTGATGATTTTTGTTAAGGGATGATGCTTCGATAGGTGATGCAATGCTTGGATCTAGTGTAAGCTCAGTGGGTTGGATGGGTGCATCTTAGGTACCTGAGTATTGGAAATGTCCTGCATATTCCTGACTACCTACATACCCTATATCCACGAGATCAAGGCATACTAAGATGTGGGTGGTGAAGATATGTACTTCTGATTTGTGATATTGATGTGGGATGATGGTAGATGTGATGATGTTGGAAGATGATGTGTTGGATGATGAGATGTTGATGGAGCAATGTTGATTTTGTGATGGATACATTATTTTTGGAATTTTGTGTGTTTTCTATTGTTTTTATTTTTTTATTTTATGATGTTTTTTGATTTTTTGATTTTCTGATGTTTTGGGATTTTTTGATGTTTGTATTGTTTTTGAATTTTTTGATTTTGTGATGTTTTTGAATTTTCATGATTTTGTGATGTTTTTGGATTTTTTGATTTTTGGAAAGGGCATGATTTATTATGATGGTTGCATTGGATTTCGTTTGGATAGCCTTTGCGCTAGATATCAATGACAAGGGAACACCAAGTCTAGAGGTGAAAGTGATGGGGTTGGATTGGGGGATTAGCGAGGAAAGGATAATGGATAGGAGAGTGTAAGAAATGGATAGATACATGCGGATAAGGGGTAGGATGGGGGATAAAGGATCTAGTAGGGATACATGATAAGTAGATGGAGGGATTGTCAGTGGAAGGTGATAGAGAGGAGGATTCATGATAGATGGATTGGAAGATAGAGATAGGGATGCAAGATACATGAATGAGAGATGGGGATAAGGATTTACTCCAAGGGCTAGGTTGCAAGGAATCATATGCCCCAATGCTTAGAATTTTGCATGATGGGTTCATGTTTGAATGGATGGAGGATATACTTACAAAGGGAGTATGCCAAGAGGTCTCCAAAGCATGTTGTTGATATTTTGCCCCTTGTCTTCATCAAGATCTAAGGAGGAGGATATAGTGGATAGAATGGATGGGGAATGATAGGATAAATAGGGGATGGTGGATAGGAATATGATAGGATAAGGATATATGGATAGGATATGCAAAAGGATGTTATGGATGTGGATGATTAGATTGTTTTGCTCCCAAGTGTAGGGTACAAAATGGATGGAGAAGGGATTACGCATGACGCCCACAAGGAGTTTTCATCAAGGTACTTGCCCAAGCTGCCACAAGGAGTGGTTTTCACCAATGGACGGATTTTTTCTCTTTACTATTTTCTTGATTTTTTGATTTTTTTGATGGAATGGGGACTCTAGCATCTATTTCTATAGCAAGGAGAAGATGGTCCCATGTTGGATAGCAATTTGGATGATGATTGCATGGATTGTTGGTAGATAGGAGAAGATGGAATGGATGGTGGATAATGGATTATAATGTGGATTATGCAAAAGCATGGACCATAGGAATGTGATGGGGAAGATATGTAGGATAGTGGATGAAAGATGAAGAGATGGGGGTATGTGGGAATGTCAAGTGGTGGAGGGGAACCAAGACCAACGGTTGCACACACCGTGATGTATTTGGAAGCTTGTACTTTGGATGTGGAGTTGGGAGTAATGGGGATCGGGATGGGGGATTTTTGGATGGTCAATTTGGGGTTTTAGGGACCCAAATAGACTTAGGTTTTATGGGATTTTTAGATGGGGAGGGGGATGTTTGGGATTTTGGGGTGGATTGGGATGTGGATGCCTCATTAGAGTTTTGTGCTTTTTGTTTAGGGACCCACACCATTTTTGTTTTTTCTTTTTCTTTTGATGGTGGGGGTTTTGATAGCCTTTTGGATTTTTCATTTTGCTTGGAAGGGATAAACTCTTTAGGTTTTTGTGATTTTTGAGTTGAGGCATTTAAATTATTACTTTTGAATCCCATGAATTGGGGGGAAGCTTCATGTTTGAAAGATGTGTGCTTTTGTTGGTCTTGATTGGGAAATTTAGGGGGTTTATGGGTGGAGGGGTAAAAAGTGGATTTTTGGAAAAATGGATGAGGGGATTTGATGATGGGGATATTAGGAGTTGGGAGGAGGGGAGGATAAGAGGATTTGTGGATAGGGATGTTTGGCATTGGTAGGATAGGAGGTAGAGTTGATTTAATAGGAATATTTGGAGTTGGAAGTAGTGGAGGTAAATTTGATGGAGGGAGATGGATGGTCACATGCTTTTACAAATGATAGGATGATGGAGGGGAGATGGCGACATATGCTTTTGGGGTGTGATGAGATGCACTATGTTTGGGATTGGCTAAATGGATTTTGGAAGGTGGGTGGATGGTATCAACATGTTTAGATTGTTTTTCTTGGGGTGTATAGCCAAGGCCATGCGACGATGGATGGAATGTGGTGTGGATGGGCTCCAAGATGCCTTGTTCATGAAGGCCTAAGCCTTTGCCTTGATAGTTCATGTGTTGGAGCATGCGACATGCAATGAGATGTTTGGTGCTTTGGAAACAAGACGCGAGTCGATTATTTGTTGGAAGAGGATAGGTGGTGGATGGAAGTTGTTCACCTCCTACAAGGGAGTCACCACAGATGAAAGTGCTTTTTTAAAGTGGATAAGGGGATGGATTTAGGATGGGATTGGTTAATGGAGGTAAAGGATTAATGGGGGATGGTAAAGGGGTGGTAGAAGAAGGGGTGGGATCAATAAGTTGATCGATAGATGGGAGGGGATTGGGGATGGGATTAGATGGGATGGTTAGATCTTGATTAGGAGAAGGGGTTGATGCTTCAACACGCTTTGGATTTGATTCTTGACATAGCTAATGTGCTTGGATAGAAGTGGGAGTGACTTGGATATATGTGATGGATGGTTGGATGGATATGATAGGTGCTTGACTTATGTGTTTTGAACATGGCTGCATGATGATTCTTGAGTTATGATAGGAGATTGTTCAAAAGGTTTGGTGGATGTTGGATTGCATGAGGGTGTTTGATTCCTTGCTAATAGCCAATGGATGGCATCCTTCATGAGTGTATGCGTTGATGAACAATATAATGGATGGAGAGTAAGGGTGGTTGGTGTGGGATTAGGATTGGGGTTGGATAGGTGGGTGATAGGATTAGGTAATGATGGTTCTTGGATGGGTTCAAGGATAGGTGTGGGATTAGATGGTGGTGTTGGAGGGGTGGGGGATTCCATTTCTTTGCTTGGTGATGTTCTTTGGAGGAAATCCCACAAGGATTCTTTGGATGTTATAGGCTTAGGATTTAAAAGATTTGATGGTGGATTAGAAGGTGTATATGTGAAAGGGGTTGGTGGATTGGGGGTTACATAAGGTGATGGATTAAGGTTGATAAGGTTGGAGGGATATTGTGATGGGAGGATTGGAGGATGGGGATTAGGGGATGGGGGATTTGTATGGGGAAATGGTTGTTGAAATAAGGTTTGGATTTCAGAGATAAGGTGTGCTAGATTGGTGTTCCCATGATCAAAGTTAGCATGACAAAGGTTGGGGGATAGATATAGTGGAGGTATTGATTGGTTGGATAGGTATGATGGCATGGATGTGTAAGGGAATGGTGATTGATATGAGTGTAAAGGTTGATATGATGAAGGTTGATATAAGGGAAGTTGGTATGAGGTTGAAGGTTGATATGAGGTTGAAGGTGAGGATATGTGGGATGTAGGTTGGTATGATGGAGGTTGATATGATGGAAGTTGGTATGAGGTTGAATGTTGATATGAGGTTGATGGAGTGGATATGTAAGATGTAGGTTGGTATGAAGGTTGAAAGAATGAAGATTGATATGATGTGGATGGGGATGATGTGTAGGGTGTTTGTTGATATGATGAAGGTTGGGTAGGGGCTTGTGATTCTCCAATGATGAGGTGTGCTAAGGGTATGTCCTTAATGTCATTTTTGGATTTTTCCTTAGCATTAGGATCCATGTTCTCATAGACTTTTCTAAGTCTTTGTAAGTGTTGCATTGCTTCATAAGGATCCATTTTGTTGGGGAGGTATGGGATGATGGGGGATAATGGATGATTGTGATGTTGGGAATCAAATTTCAAGACCTTAAGATGATTTGATTTTCTTCAAAGGATGGATGATTGTCTATACTTAAGGTGGACTAATGACACTTAAGTAATAGAGTGATTTGGGTTGATTTGATTGGATGATCAATTAAGGTCTTGATTTTGGATTTGGAGTTTAATAATGATGTTGGGGGATTTGGATAATGATTGGGATCAATGTTGATGTGATGTGATGATGACTTGGATAGGATTAGGGTTTGATATGGAATGATTAAGGATGATTAGGATAATGATTAGGATGATATTGATAGGATGAGGATGAAGGATGGAGATGTGACTAGGATGTGTTTAGGGATGATTGGGATTAAGGTTGATTTGATAAGAATGGAATAATGATGTTGATTAGATAATGATTTAGATAGAATGATGGTGATTTGATGATGTAGAGTGACAAGGATGTGATTAGGATTTATTTAGGATGTCTTGGATGTGATTAGGAATGAAGTGGCTAAAAATAAGTGATTAGGTTGAATGTGATTGGATTTGAATGAGTTGAATGATTTGTCTTTATGTGTTTGATGTTTAGCTTGATTTTGGCAATGTTTAATGAAATTATCACACATGTACAAACATGATTCACTCACGCAAGACACATAAGCAATTTTGAATTTGATTTTGAAGAATATGATGATGATTAAATAAGCACATGTGGAAGACACATCAACAAGTCCAAATGCCTAGTTTGAATGGGGTATGGCCAATTAGGTTTTGGGCAATGTTTACACGAGGTTGACTAAGAAATTGAAAGTGAAATCTTGTCACACAACCGGGAGAAGGGGGTAACCCACCCTTCACCTTCACTTCCCAAAGGTAGAAAGTTCTTTGGGGCTTAGCCAAGAGTGACAAGATTCTAATTTCAAAGAGGGTGTCTTTCAATTCAGCCTTGAATGAGGTCATCCCTAGGGGTGATGAAATCCCCTAGCAGGCCTCCCAGGAAAAGGTAAACAAAAGAAAATCAAGTGAGGTGTTTTTGATCTCCAAGGTCACCTTGCGGTGCGAGGAGAGAGCATACACACGCACACTTGATTTACACTCGTAGTGGTTAATTGATCCCTTAGAAAAATGAAATGTGATGAAGACAAGTCAAGCAATGGTTCTTTTTATGTCTAAATCAAAATGTGAATGGAAGACACTTGTTGATTTTATGCCGAATTTTGATATGTGATGAAAACAAATGTTCATTTTATGAGCCCAAATCGAAGTGTGTATGCAAACAATGATTATGAAGAAATGAGCAATAGAATGAGTGCACCTAATTATTTTGTTGTCCAAATTGTTGTATTTGCTGATCCTGATGTCGTTCCAACCCCGAACGATCACCTGCAAGTCACCTAAATCGAAAACGAAGCAAGTAGACTAGCATAGGAGATTGTTATGTGAAAATTGATAATCTGATAAAATCTGATGGAAAATGAACTGATATAGAAAAATGACTATATAAATAGATTCTATACAAAATTCTATGCAATTTGAAAAAATATTTCGCTGAAAAAGGATCAAATTTGCAATAGATATGAGCATTTGAAGTTTTGAAGCATCTTTGACTTTGACTGCAAAAAGGGGCTGGAAAAAGGTATAGTCACTTGAAAATTTCCTCACAACTATGTAGTTCACCTCGTCATCTTTCTGGCAAGTCCTTGTTTGCAAATTTTTGACTCCGTATGTGAAAGTTGTGAGTTTTAAAACAAACGCCTATTTTGGTATATAGAAGCACAAGGTCAAGCTCTGATTGTTTACAAAAATGTTAGCAGTTTTGAAAATTTCGCTCACATGTGCCTGTCTGTTTGCTGGCGATTAAGGGTTGGAGGTTGGCGGTTTGGGGTGTAGATAGCCCCTGGTCATTCATATGACTAGGGGTGAAAGAGCAGGAAAAAAAATAAAAAATAAAAAATAAATGGATAGGGCTTAAAAGCCTGATGCCCTAAATATTTTAGGGTAGTTGGAGGGATGTGAGGGCAGTGGTTTAGGGGATACAACATGACGATGTGGTGGTGGTAGAAAGGAAGAGCAAAGAGAGGGTTGGATGTAGGTGACGGTAGGGAGTGTATGGCTACGGAGGTCGAGAGATGGTGGGAGATGCAGTTGGTGGTGTTTGGGCAGGGAGTAGGCGGAGCTAGGGTTTTTAGAGGCGGCGACGAAGATGGAGCTCAGGGTGGAGTTTGGAGGTAGCATAGAGGTTGAAAGGGTGGTGGAAGGTGGGTCAGACAGTGATGGCGAAGCAAACCATGGGTGGCGACAACACATTGACCAGTTTCAATGAGTCGCAGAGTGCATACCGCGGGTGGCGACTGGTATGAGGATAGGCAGATGGGGGCTACGACAAAGATTTGAATGCTGCGAGGAGATCCAGTAGAGGTGGCGCAGGTCGGTGGTGACAGGGTTAGAATGGTGGTGACTGTGCAGGAGCTTGGGGTGGAGTTTGAAGGCTCAGCGAGTGTTGAGGCGGCAGAAGGGGGTCTTGAGCGGCGGTGACCCAAAAAAACCTACAAATTTAGACCAGTAACCTGAAAAAAATACCTGTGACTTTACAACACAAGCACCTGTATGGATTAGTACGGATAGTCTGTATGGTATGGATCCGTATTGTACAGACTATATTGTAAAAAAATTTCAAAAATTTTCAAAAAATTTTAAAAAAATTTAGTCACAGAATATAGTCAACTTTATAGTCAAAAAACTCAGAAACAACATCCTGATCGTGATGGTGGGGTCAGTTTTTGCATAGGACGCAACCTGTAACAATTCACTCCCAAAACTTGCAAAATTTGTTACTACTAAGGTTAGAAAATGAAGATTTTGACAACAAAACCTGCACAAACTGACGATTAGATTCAAGACCGGGTGTGCCAATGTGATCTATGAATCAAAATGAAGTTAAAATATAAATCAAATGCAAATACAAGCAATTATACCTTCCTTTTGACTCACAAATCCAAGATAGCAGGAAGGAGTTGCACTTGATAGCTCCTCAGATTTTACCCATGATGATTGAAATGTGGATTGCTCAATGCTTTCAACACAATGTAGATGAGTGATTTGGACTTAGATGGAGTTGGAGATAGGGATGAGGCATGATTTTGACATTATGGTGGTATGATGAGGAGATTGTGGAGAGATTTTGGCAGAGGTTGGATGCAAGATGGAGTCCTTCCTCAATGGCTTGGGTGAGGGTCTCATTTATAGATTTTCTGAAAAGAGGATGGAGGGTGAGGATCAAAAGATGAGATCAAGGGCTAGAAATGAATGAGAGTTAGGGTTAGGATTGACGCCATAGCCTTGTGACAAGTGTCACAAGGGGAGTGGATGAGAGGGATCAAGGGTTGAATCTTGGTCAATGGGATTGGAGGGCTCTCATTAAAAGTGAATTTTAAATTCACATGGGGAAAGGTGTGGAGGATTAAAATGAATTCAAGATTCATTTTTGGGAAGAGTGGACATGACAAGTGAGTTTTTAATTCAACTCATGGAGGAGTGTGAATTAAAAATTCACCTTTATGTGGAGATGTGAAGAGGTACTCTTACATGTGTAAGAGAGTGATAAATAAGAGGTAAGGGGGATTTTGACCATTTGAATAAAAGATTGATTTTTATTCAAAGATGTGTGGAAGGATGGGCTAAGCAAGGTTGATTAAGTGTTTAGCTTAATTAACCTAGGTCTAGGGGATAGGTAGGCTAGGGTAGATTGATTAGTAGGATAGATTAATTAGATAAGAATGATTTATCTAATTAACAAGGATTAGGGAAATGGACAAAATTGACTAAATAAATATTGGGAATATTTATTTAATCAATGGGGACACAGTTGTAAGGTCTAGTGATAAATTAAGTGAATTAATTGATCACAAGGGATAGATAGATGGTTAGGGATGAATTAATCAAATAAAATGAATTTATTCAATTAATAGGGGGGATAAATTAGTGTAGAGAAATGGGAAATTGGTTTGCAGAGCAAGTCAATTTTAGGTCTCTACACCAAGGAAGAAATTCATTTCCCACACATTGACATTTCAAATTCTTTCTACATCTCTTCTAAATATTTCTTGCACATACCTTCATTACCTCCAAAGATTATATCATCAACATATACCTCCACATTTAGGATTTGATTTTCTTCAACTTTTAAATACATATTTCTATTTATAGTGCTATTTTTGAAACCTTGCTGCAATAGGTACCTATCCAACCTTGCATACCAATATCTGGGAGCTTATTTGAGTCCATAGAATGCCTTCTTCAATCTACAGACCATATTTGGATCATCTAATAACTTAAATCCTTCTAGTTGTTCAATATATACTTCCTCTTCTAATTCTCCATTCAAGAATGTAGATTTCACATCCATCTGATAGACTTTAAAGTCCTTATTAGTTGTAAAGGCCAAGAACATTCTAATGGCTTCCAATCTTGCTAGTGGAGCAAATGTTTCCTCATAATCTATTCCTTCCACTTGTGAGTAGCCTTTACACACAAGCCTAGCCTTATTTCTAAATACTTCTCCATTCTCATTCAATTTGTTTCGAAAGACCCTTTTAGTTCCTATCACATTTTTGTCTGCAGGTCTTGGGACAACTTCCCAAGTCTGATTCTTCTCAATCTCCATCAATTCTTCTTCCATAGATTTGATCCAGTGCTCATCTATACATGTTTCAGTCACTATTTTAGGTTCTATTTTAAATAATAAGCACAAATTTACTTGTTCATCTGCCATGTCAATACTTCTTCTTGTTAATACACCTTTGTTCTTATCTCCAATGATTTGATCTTTAGAACGATTCTTCTACACATACTTGGGGGTCTTAGGAATCCTTTCTGGAGCATCTTCTTCATCAACTTGCTTCTCCTTTTCCTTTTCTTCTTCTCTTTCTTCTTCTTTGCAAGGAATCTTATCAGATTCATATCCTTCTATTAACACTGAACTCTAATATGGTTCTTCATCCACTTTGACATTTGCATTTTCCACTAATTTCTTCAATCTCTTGTTGTAGCACCTGTAAGCCTTGTGTAGACACCCAAAATTGACCTAATTATCATTAGCATTCAAATATCACATTATCTACCATCTGCATCTGTCTAACACACTTGAGCAATGTCCCTAACATACCTATTTCTTCTAATAATTAAATAAATTTATATTTATTTAATTAATTTATTATCTATTTCCTCTAAGCTATAATTAAACAATCTTTAATTGTTTAATTATCTTCTTTCTATCTATTTTAATTAAATAAATTTTATTTATTTAATTAAAAATCCTTTATAAGCCCACTTTCCAATTAATTAAATAAATCTTATTTATTTACTTAGATTTTCTTATCATTTATCTTATTTAAGCCAACATGTGTGCATCTTTTATTTAAAAAAGATAAGTGGTACTACATCTTTTATTTAATATCTTTCACATGTAGTATTTTTTATGTACATGGTCACACATAAGCCTTATCTTCCATCCACTTGTCATCTACACATTCACCTATTATCATCTTTTAATCCTAGCTTTTGGTTGAGGTCTATATAAACACCCTCTCATTCCATACTACATCCATCCAACATTCATATAGCGTCTACATTATCATCTTAAGCATATTGAGCAGTTTATCATCCATTTGAGAATATTAGCTTTATCATCCATCCATCATGGTAGCTTTTATCTTCATAATTGTTCACTGTTGAAGAAGCAATCCACATCATAAACAAGGAATCATACAATCTAGGTGATATTATTCTTGAATTGCATGCTTTTGATTTCATTTGGATTATATTCTTTGATGATGGTAGGGTTAGGTTTTCATGGCTATGCTTGATCTTATTAACCTAATTTTTTACCTATCACATTTTGGCATGCCCAGTGGGACCCACATCCTTGATTAACTTTGTTATTTGAAGTTCTTTTTGTGAAGATCAGATTTTCTGAGCGCTTACAACAAGTTCTAGTTCCTTCTGAGTGAAAACCAGTCACTATCTGAGTATATGCATCACTTTTGAGCCAAAACCTCTTGCTTTTAGCATTCTTGGGATCGCTTCTGAGCAAATAGTAGTCACTTATTACCTATTTTGCATCACTTACAAGCTAACAGTGGTCGCTTATGCCTTTATTTGAATCACTTTTAACTTGACAATAATTGCCTTTAGTTATCTCGATCACTTTCTGTAAAACTAGGGTTTTTGTTATATTCTATTTTTTTTCATAGATCTAAGTCACTTATGACCCATAACCAGTTGCCTATTGCTTTTTTGCATCGCTTATGAGCTTTATCATTCTGCATCTGACATTACTAGAATCACTTCTGATTTGTAACATTTCGCTTGTGGCAGAATATAGTTCACTTGTGATCAATAGTTGATCGCCTCTGGTAAACTGTGTCATTTTTAGTCCTTGTCATTTGTAGTTTGGTTTTCTTGGCTACTAATTAGGTATTTGTACAACATCTTATCGATTGTCCAAGAAAAGGAGGTTATTAAACTACTAACATATCTGTTATAGCTTTGATTGGTCCAAGACCTATGGTTTTTCACTAATTTAGGAACATTTGGACTTGGTGCTTTAAAAGAATCATTGCTTTCTCTGTGCTTGATTTATCTTTCTTGATTGCTTGCATGTGCTTGATTGTACCCAATTTTAATAGCAAAAGTATCATCTCCCCTTGCCTATCAAATGGATCTTGGGTGTATGAGAACTTGTTATTATCTTTAGAGGGCCTACCTTCCCGGTGTGAGAAGGGGTACGACCCAAGCAGTAACGGGCTAAAGCCAAGTCCTTCCGAACTGCTATATAAGAAAAGTGTTTGTGTCAAAAGCCACAAACAACAAATGTTGTTGTGTCATACCGATATCCAACCTCCCCCAAAACCCTTCAAGGCGTAACTTTTGAAGGCTGGGAGACTCCATAATAGAGAGTAGCACTGCCACACGTATAGCCACCTGAACGGATGCCCTTATTATCAACTTTGTGTAGTAGCCAAAAACCTTCTATTTGTTGACGCAAAAGGTGGGACCTTTGAAGCCACCCCAATTCACGTGGTTCTTAGAAGAGATAGCAAGGACAATCCTAAGGTTTGGTGGGGGGACAAGCCTTAGGAAACCTGGATCTTGGTATGCATGAGAAGTGTGTGCCATGGAGGGGAGCCGATGCTACTAAGATCCCAAAGCTATCTTCTTTGAATAAGCATGGTCAGGGGACTCAACAAATATAGTCCTTTCCTAGCCTAGGTTGTACAAGTTTGTGATTATTGTGAGTGTGAGTGACTGAAATTACTATTTTCTTGTCAAAAACATAATTCAAACATATTTCCCTAACAGACACAATCACCTTTGAGCTCAAACTGCCCGCATATAGACAACTGGATCACTTTTAAACAAGAGTCAGTCACCTTTTGCCTAAACTAGATCACTTTTAAACAACAGTCAGTCACCTCTAATCTAAACTACGTCACCTTTGATCAACAGTAAATTACTTTTGAGTCAATATTGATCACCTGTAGCAAATTGGCTCACCTCTGGTTAACACTGTAGCTTGCTACCTAAACCAAAACCAAATTGCATTTAAGCTATTACTAGTCACTTTTGGCCTTTTTTGAGTGGCATCTAAGCTATTACCTATCACTTGTGGTCAATTACCAGCAAATCTTAGTGACTCAGCCAAATCAGCTACACTTCCAGCTTGCTTAGCCTCAGCATTAGCTTTCAAACCTGTCTCTGATCATTAACAGACACCTGGACTTTATCTCCTTCTTTGAGCTTACCAAACAATTAGACTTTGTGAGCTTTTCATCTTTTTGAGATCCCAAACCAGCAAACCAAACATCAAATCAATCAACCCAATCAATCAACAAAACATCATCTTTTGGCTTTAGCTTTAGCAACATCAGCAAAACAACAATCTTAGCAAACAACTTTTCCCTTGAGTGTGTGAGCTATTCTCTAGGGAAGTCTAACCCAACAACAAAGCAAACAGTAAACCAACAACAAAGCAACTAACAACCAACAACCAAATAATCAACAAACCATCATCTTTTTGGGTCTCAAAACCTTGACAAGCTAAAGTTCAATTTTCAACATCAACCATCATGCCTCAAACTAGGAGTCAATATAGAGCTGAAATGGAAGCCAAATTGCAAGATGAGATGGAAGCCAAGATGCAACAATCTAGATCAACACCTCTTAGAGATGCAACTCAATTTACGACTGGTATGCCTCCTCACATGTTTGTGCCCCATGGGTACACCATTGGAGAGTCATCCTCACAACAAGTGCAACCTCAAACATTTTTGAAGACTTATGAAGAACAATCCCAAGAAGACTTATGAAAATTTAGAGATACACATGTATGGGATCAATTCGAGAGACTTGTTTTATCTGATCCTAACCACTACTTCTTGCAATTAGCATGTATGGGAGGTATATTACCAAGAGATTTTGACATATCCGCTATTAGAGAGCATGATCCAAACACTCCTGTTGTTGTTGCCAAGGAACCATCCACTATAGTCACACCATCCCATACCATATTACAAACTCCATCTTCCAACCCATCTCTTTCATTACCTATTGTTACTTCATTTGATCTGCCACGCTCGGAGTACACTTTAGAACCTTTGATAACTCCAACCAATGTACTCCCTTTCCTTTTGCAAAATCTAAACATTCCACCTTTCCATGTTTCCCAATATACTCCTTCTCCCACCATGACCGTTTCTATGCCTCAAGTAACACAAGCTGTCCATGTTGCCTAAGTGCAAACTTCTCAAACATCACAAGCTATCCCCATATCCCATATTCCGCAAGCTTCCCAAGCTATCCAAACAACACCAATGGTCCAAGCATCACAACCATCATAATCCACTACCCCCATTACATCACATATGGACACCACATCCCATATTCCTACTGCTGCTAATATGATCTCCACTATCTCCACTAATCCATCCACTACATCATACAATCCCAATGTTAGCCTTATTGACACAAGTGACCCACCTATTGTTTCTCAAGCTAATCCTAGCACTACAGTCTCTTATGTTGATCAACTTACATTGGTTCCACCATCTTCTTATAATCCTTCACAAACCATCAATCTGTCTTATACTACCCAAGGTTTGCCTATCGTCACCCAACACATGACATATACCAATCCCCATGTTGTCCAAAATATAAACCCAAATGTCCATCCTTCTTCCGCATCCACCAATCCTTTCATCACTTACCATGTCACAAATCCAACTCCAAATTCACAACCATTAACTAACGCCAATCCATCTTCCACTTCTCATGTGATGCAAAATCTTGGTACTAATTCATCACAATATATTGTTGATGATGATTGTTAGTCATAACAACATGCATAAAAATTTGCACAACAAACCTTTATTATCTTGTAAAGTACAATCAACTTAGGATAAGTTGATGACTCCAAGTCTTCGTTGATCAGGTCATGATCATCTGACGTTACTTAGAGGTTGATGTGACATGTTGTTTTCCATTTGAAGGGGCCTTACATTTGTCTGGTTGATTAGTATGATTCTGTTTCCTGTAAATATACTCCACAGAAAGGTTATTTCTACTCTATTCTCAAGATAACTGTTGTATTTGCAAATTTGATCAATTCTTCTAATTGTGTGATCATCATGAACTTGTTCTTCTTTTACATAGTATATTTACTCAAATGATGTGTCTGTAAGTGAATATTTACATGTATATCTTGAATTTATGTGTGAATCTACATGATATTTGTCAATTCAACATGCTTTTACTCTAAATATGTTATGTATTTCCAATTATCTACAGGATGTCAGCATATTTCATGTTATTTGCTTTTAATCTTCTGTTATTTGAAATAATGGTGATGAATTGTTATGAAATTCAAAGAACTTTAAAAATGAATGCTTCTAATTTTGGTGAATCTTTAGCCACTGAACCACATACATACTAGATACAGTCATGAGGAGAAGAAATCAAACCATATGTCACCAGGATGTTCCACAACTAGATATGGATGATGCTAACTTCAAAGGACAAGGAATGAAAACAACACATGCAGACTGATAAGCACTCCAAGGGATGCAATTGATCAAAGCATGTATTAAGATTTCAAACACAAATTACTCAAGATTTATGATGATTTGTAATCAAATTGTCTTCTCTTTCATTCAGTAAGCATAACATGTACATTTACAATGACTTTGAAATAAGTCCTAATATTTTAGCAATCAAATTTTAATTAAGTTTCAAATAATCAAAATATGGCATCCCTGCACCTTTTATAGAATAAGGTGAGGGAGTGGTTACAAATAACCTAGGGTTAGGATTTGTCAATTAAGATCAATGATATATAATCATTCTTTGACTTAGTCAACTTTCCTTCATGGCACAGGTTGCCAGCTGGCAACCATCTGGGTGACTCATTATCTTATGAGTACCTAATGCATATGTTTCTTTGGTGATGCATCTTCCTTTCATTCTTCGGGTTCTTCACCTTTATCTTCTTCTTCTTCATCATGATCATCATCTTCATTGCTTTATGTATCGCTATCACCCTAATGAACATCATCCTATATATGGACCTTCATGGTCATCTTGATATTCTCATAAACTTATACAATCTTATCAACTTCCCCGCCATCTTGGGTTTTGGCTTTAGTGATCGCGTGCTTGTGGGCCTAAAATTTATCTTTGAGGATCTCCAATTTACCTTTTTTGTTATTTAATGTTTCATTATAATTTTCCACCCTGACCTTGGTCCTCATGATCTTATTCATCACCTCTTCTGTTAGGTGGGTGAGAGGATCATCCGCTACTGGCTGAAAGTTATCATGCAATGCCTTTATAGCAAAGTCTACATCTTAGTTTTCAATCTTCCCCTCCACTTTTCCTTCTAGGGCTTCAAGGATTTCTGCCTCATAGGCCATCATATTGTGCAACTTTATGCTGATATCCCTAAGCTTGCCACTGCATTTCTTCAGGATATCACATTCAAACCTGATGTCTTCATACCATATGTCTACTAGCAGGGCAGTGTTATTATTTAATACCTGATTATTTATCAGGACCTAAGGATCAATCATCTTTATTTCACTTAGAGCAGCTAAGGCTTTTTCTAGTTGGAATGACCTTCCTATTTCATTTTGTATTTTATCCACTTTCCTCTTCAAAATGCTCAAAGAATTCCACCTCTGTAAAGAGGTTCTCAATACTTCCTCAGCTCTTGTGAGTGCTGATAGCATCCACTTCCTCATGATTATCAATTCATGCTTCATTAGGTCCAACTTGTTAACCTCTTCCTGAGAGATGACAGTTAATGGGACTGCCTGATCAATTGATGTATTATCAGGTTTAATCAACCCCTTTATATATGAATGCAGCTAAGCAATGTGCTCTTTGTGCTTTTTATTTTTCTCCTTCTCTTTCTTTACCCTTTGGGTTAAAGAATCAATGATATCCTTCCCTTCTTGACCCTCTTGGTCTTCATTAGAAAAACCCAAATCAACTATGGTGATTTGGAATTCCTCTAGGGTGATCTTACCCTTTTCCTTTTATACAATGGGAAGTGCTACTTGGGCTATCCTTCTGCCTATAGCAGGATCTCTTCTAATAACCGAGGTCAACTTGGCTTTCCTCTTTAGTTTCATGATTGTCTCTACAAACAAGGTAGAAATGTCAAATTCTTGAATTTCAAAGCCTTGTTCCCTACCTATTTCTTTCTCAAGTCACTGAGGCACTTCATCTCCAGATCCTTGTTTTCTTTTGTCACCATCATGATCACCCTGATCTCCAGTATCTATCTCTGTTTTGGGTGGAGAAGGGGACTTCCTGATTTCTTCCTCATGATGTTCATCATGAGGGGGATCCTGTTGCATTTCTTCTTCTTAAGGGGGCTCCTTCTGTGGGGGAGGATCCTATGGAATGTCCACATGATGATCTTGTGCTTGATCATGCACTCCCTCTTTCTGTGTTTCATCCACCTTGGTATTTTCCTCATCTTGAGGCCTATTAGTATCTGTGGCTGTTTATGTGTTTGGGCCCAGTGCATCACCTTGATCTTGGGTCACATTTTGTGCTGCACCTGATGTACTAACATCTTGTGTCTTGAGGTCCTCATGACCTGATGTATCCTTATCTCTTGTGGTTTCTTGAGTCTGGGTGGCATTATCAACTGATGTGTCTTTATCACCTCCGCCCTTGTGTTGGACTTCCACTATTTTTGGCTCAGCTGGTATATCCTGTTGTTGCTATCCCATATCCGAAGCATTGCTCTCTATCTCTACCTGCTTGGCCTCTTCAATATTCTCTGTTATATCAGGAGCACCTGCTTTATTTTTTGGGGTCACATCCTCCTTGTATGTCAAATCTATTACTGCAAGGCTAGTTACCTGATCTACCAACTTGTCAAGCCCGATTTGTTGGGCTTCCCTTTCTGGGCTACTTTCTTTCTCTTCTGGAGCTGTTTGCTTCAACCCTTCCACTACCACCATCTATGCTGATGGGGTCCCATGTGGGGTCATGCGGGTACTGGAAGTAAGGGTTTCCATCTCCTGAGAAGCTACATTTTGTACTACTTCATTATCTGATAGGTCCATGGTGTCTTCTAATGAGAAAAGACCACCCTAGCTGGCTTTGGAGGCTTCTTTCATCTATTCTTCTACCTTCTCAGTCTTAAACTTGATAATGGTGGGAAGTGGCACATCATGCTACATCTCCTTTATAAACACTTCACCACCAGCTCCCCTCAATACTATAGGGTCAGCCCTGATCTCACCCCGCATAGATGTTCTTTGCTTCTTGGGTGGTGAGGTTATCAGTGGCTCCCTCCTCTTCCTACTGACCATCATTGGGTCATCACCTGCAGGCTCCTTACTTACTGGCTCTTCTTCAAGTGGAATGTCTTCTTCTTTATTCTGTTGTTGTGAGGTTTGGCCCTCATCTTGTACTTTTGCAGTCTCTACAGCTAGCCTCAGGATCCTTTTGGTCTTTGTCTTGTCCATTAGAGGTAGTGCAGATGAGGTGGATGCCTACCCTGATGTGGATGCACCCTCATCTATTATGGAAATTCTCTCAATTATCACCCCCTTAGGCTCATCATCGGTCTTCTTTCCTCTGGGGGGACCTTTTCTTTATTTCTGAGTGGGTAGCCTTTCCCCATTAGATTTTCTTTTCTCTCCGAGGAAGTCATCATACTCCTCATCAGGGATGTTCTACCTTTTCTTCCTAGCATCCACTATAATGGATACACCTCTTTTCTTTAGCTTGTTTATCTATTCATGTACCCAAGATTGGGTTAAGTACAGCACCCCACCTATAAACTGATCCAAGGAAATGTCTTCAGGCTATGTTAGGTCAGGGGCTAAGATGGTGTCATTATATACCTTCTTATCCTCATATTCATTTGACATGGTCCTACCATCATCCTTCTTCAGCTGTGTTGGCACTGGGATGTAGTTAAATGTCCTTATCTAATTTAAGTTGAGCCTTTGGTATTTTCTTCTTCTCACTTTAGCCTCATCCTCACAATCAGTCCAAAAATCTTCCAGGTGTTTCTGATGTATGGGCTTCCCCATTATTTTTTACATTCTACCATAGGGGTCATAGGATCTAGCCAATGGAAATGGTTGCAGATACATCAGGTTCAGACCTCCTATGGCATGCTCTATGCTCTCTGAATCTGGGCACATGTACCAACCCATAGATATTGGAAATAGTACTGGAAGTATCTTCTTCTGTGCTTTGTATGCATCTAGTATGGTAGATATTTGCCTAAGAAATTCCATCAAGACCACCCCATCAGTAGGGTACCTAGGTAGCATAAAGGGCTGATCCTCAAATCCTTCCATTCTAATATATGAAAATGTGGCATACTGGATGAACCAGATGCCATGTTTGTATACTTCTTGAGCTTCCATGCTCAAGCTCTTGGTTCTATCCTCCTCCATGGTTCTAACTAGATGCATAGAGAATGCATCATTCACCAATTTGTAATCTAGGAGGTAGTAATAATCCCATATGTGGGCATCATCTACACCATTGCTAATCTTACCCACTATAGTCAAAGCATCAAATGTTCCTTTGTAGGCACATGAATAGACAACATATGAAGTCATATGGAATGAGCATTCTTGACCTCCCAGGGTCCTCATCTATTCATCCAATGCATCACTAATGACCTTAGCCCATAATGGCTTGTTATCTGTATAAAGGACCATCTGGATGATTCCAAACATCTAATTCTTAAAGTTTCTAGCATGAGGATGACCTGTCATCCTGCTAAGCAGGGCAATCATGTATTGATATTCATCATCAAAATCAAATTTGTATAAGTGAATGGGCAACTTAGCAGAGGCAATGTAGGTGCTGCTCTTAGACCTCCACTGGTACATCCTCTTCCTTGCATTTTTTTTATTGTTATTATATTTTGTCTCCAATTTATGCAAATCAACACTGGCCACCTTCTTTTCAACTGGTAGATTGAAAGTAGATGTGATCCCCTTAATTGAAAAGTCAGCATAAACCCTTCCATGTTTCTCAACTCGCCTGGTCTGAGGGTTATAGTTTTTGGTGCATTCTACTACCAGTTCTGGGGTTTCCATGGCATAGGGGAACCCGACTGCATGCCACATTCCTGATACATATATTGCATCTAGTAGGGTATTGTCTTTGTCATGATCTATTCTGGTGGAGCATGCTGCCAAATCTATATCTCCCTGGTGAGTGTCCTCAATGATGCCATACTTGAATTGTACCCCTTCGGGTTGAACAAACATAGGCTTAAGAAATTCTGAATCAGATTTGTTCTACCTGAGGTCCGCCATGGACTCTTGCAATAGACATGTCTGGTCTTACCATACAATATCCATATGCATTCCCAAAACATTATATATTTACGGCATCATGCATACTCTTATTCATTAATCCTTATTTCATCATGATATGCATTTCTACAGATTCAAACCACAAGAACAACATATTACTTGGACATTCTGAAAAAAGTAAGAGGGTTTTTTAATTACTTACCTAATAACGCTTTCCTCCTGGGTTAAATGAGTGATTACAGAAAAGAGCTGCAAATGATGATGATCACCTAATCTGTTGTGCTAGAAGATCTTGTCCGTTCATAGGTAGCTCGTATGAGGGTTTGACTTATCCTCTATAAATTCTTGTTTTTTCGCAAGGTAAATGAAAATAACCTTGGAAACTTGCCTTTAAATGCATCTGTATGGAAAATTAGGGTAAAATTGAGTTAAATTGATCAACCCCATTAATCCTCTACAATGAAGCCATGGATGGTGCCAAGTGTTTGAATCATGTTCGCAATTGGCGGGAATCTACCTATCGCATTTAAGTTCATTTAATGTCAGTAAATAGTGAGGGGGGTGATCTTTGAAAGATCAGGTGATATTGAAAATATGACCCCCTCTGGGTAAAAGGACCCTCCGCCTTTGAACGATAAAACTAATGCACAAGAATCGGGTGATGTGGTCAAAGGTTGACCATATGTATATTGGGTCATGATTTTAAGATCAGGAGATGTTTAAAATGTGATCCCCGCGGCTAAAATTACCCCCTTGGAAAAAGATCAGGGTGACATCATCAGGTGGATGACTTGGTTCTAGTGTTGTGTTATAATGACATCACCTTCATGTTATTGAATAAGGTGATCGTTGGATACATACCTCCGCGAGGTAAAAATAATGATGATGTCACCATCAGGGTGATTGCCTTTGTTCATTGGACTTGGGTGATGTCACCATCATATTGGCATGGGGTGATGTTTCGCGAGGGGGTGATCTTAGATAGATCAGGTGATATTCAAAATATGACCCCTACAAAATATATGAAGATGTTTGACGAGCAGATACAACTATCACATAAAATTGACATCTGAACTTCAGGGACCAAGTGATTATAGGGTGATAAACTAATATCAAGATGATCTTATATAATGTGACTGATGTTTGAAATATGACCTTCCCCTTGGAGTATCAAGTTTGACTGGAACTTTAACTCATCATAACTTTCTCCTCTTAAGGAATTTTGGGGTGATCCAAAAGGCAAACCTGCATGGAATTTTATGCACTTTCCAACCATGAGGTTAATAATGTGAAATATTGATTTTGACAAACTAACCTCATCATGGTGACCTATCTACCCCCTGCAGGGTTATCATGCATGACTTAATTTTACCAGATGCCCAAAGTAGAAAAAAAACAAGCCAAAGCAACAAAAAAAAGAGTTGGGTCCCTATTTTGTCAAGTCAAAATGGGGCATGTTGTGTAACCACACAACATATACCCAACCACCACTTGTGTCTCAAGGACAGCAATCTTCAACCACATATGTGTCGCATACCAATCCTTTGACATACATTGTGAGTACACAACCTCAACAAATGGTCATGGCTTCATATATTCCACAATAGCAACCTCAATATACATCATACCATGCTTCACCTCCCAACCAACCACCCCCTTTGCAACAATAGTAATTATCTCCAGTGGATGTTCAACAAATGATTAACCAAGCGGTAGGACAAAGAAAGAAGGCATTTTCCTTAGAAAACATATGTGCTTATCCATTTGACAAGTCACTTCATATGACACCTTTTCTGCCACACTTTGAAATTTCATAATTTAACAAATACAAAGGAAAAGGAAATCTAAAAGACCATCTTAGAGCATTCTTTATGGCATGTCTCGATGTTGCTCACGACGATACATATCTTCTGAGACTATTTCCCTGAAGCTTAGCGGGACAAGCTCTTGAATGGTTCTCTCATTTACCTCCAGGAATTAAGTCTTTTGCAGAGTTAGCAAATAAGTTTCGATCACACTTTTCTTTTAACATTGAACATGAAGTGAACATGAATGACCTTGTCAACAATAAATAATGCAAGGGTGAAGCCTTCTCTTCATTTACTCAATGATGGCGTAATATGGCTAGCAAACTATCATGGGAAATACCTGAGAAGAAACAACTCGATATCTTTGTTCAAAATCTTCATCCTGAGCTATCATTCCAACTACAATTGCAAAGTGATAGCACCTTGATGAACTTGTTTCCAAAGTAACCATCATTGGGCGAGCTTTAATTGCTAAATGCACTATCAAGATTTTTCACGATAACAAAGACTATCGTCAAAATTCCAATGATAAATCTCACTTTTCGAACAAGAACAAGAATGTTGTCAATGACGGTGTTGTAGATGCAAATAACATACAAACTATGAAAGCTCCTATCAACATTCAAGCTACTTCTACAACAACACAACCTTTTCAAAGCACTCGACAACAACAAACTTCAAATCCTCGCCGACAATTTACACCATTAGCAGAACCTATGGAAGTTGTCTTTCGAGAGCTTCTCCAAGCGGGCGATATTATATTATCGGATGCACCACCCAATGGTGAACTGCTCTTCAAAGCTCCTTGGTATAAAGAAAATAAGTATTGTGATTACCATAGAGTTAAAGGACACAAAACAAATGGTTGTATGCACTTAAAGCATGTTATCCAAGATTGCATCAATCAAGGTTTAATCAAAATTACACCTCTAACAACTCAACCTGCATAGAAAAAAACCTCAAATTATGATCTAGATGCTTTCAAGAATCCACTTCCATCTCATGACAAACCAAGTAACCCTCATGTTGGGAATGCCATTCAGTACAACTATGAAGCATCCACTATTGGCCGCATTGACCATGCTTGAATTTCTACCATTACCATCCAAGGCAAAGCACCCGATTGCAATGTAACTACTCAAAGAGGTCGTGTTACCATTCAAGGAGCACCAATCCATCCTCCTCAACCATCCTCTAGATATAATATCCTTGATCACCTTGGCAAAACACCTGTGCACATTTTCATCCTTGAGTTGCTTCGCATATCCCCTACTCACAAAGCTATCCTTGACAAAGCCTTACAAGAATCTTCGGTACCCAACGATATTAATATCACACAATTCCAATCTATGGTTGATAGCATTGCAGCCCCTTGTCATTTAACCTTTCCTGACAAAGATCTTCAGCCCTCCATTCATCCTTCACACAATGAAGCCCTCCACATTGAAGTGTTTGTCAAACAATGTTGTATCAAACAAATCTTAGTGGATGGTGGAGCTGGTCTTAATATATGTTCCTTGAAATTAATAAAACAATTGGGATATTCTGAGAAAGATGTTGACACTTCTAATATGATGATGCTGAGAGAGATACGGAAGGGATTATTTACTTGCCTATTCAAGTCAGGCCAGTCACTATTGAGACTTGTTTTCAAGTCCTTGATATTGAGCTTCCTTATAACATCATCCTTGGCCATCCATGGATCCATGCCCTCAAAGCAATTCCTTCTACATACCATCAATGCCTTAAATTTCCACATAATGGTGTTGAGATTACTATCCATGCTGATCCCAATCCATTTGAATTTTGTCATGCCTTTCAAGATAAATATCAGAGTCCAAACCACATTCCTATCAACACCGAAGCATTCCCATATTCATCATATGTAGATCCCTTTGTCCTACTCAATCCATCATCTAGTAAAGCTGCTTCCAATCTCTATATCAAGTACACTGAACATGGCCCTGGTGAATACACATTGCAAGAATCTTGTTGTGTGGGCACCCTTCTCTTGTCTCCCAAATCTCATGGCAAACCTTCTACATCCAAGCCACCTTCATCCATAGCTGTCATTAAAGCCCCACCCACAATATTCATTAAAGGTGGATTCCTGGATGATGAAGACATTGATGATACCAACTCTTGGATATTCTTTGATGAGAATGATCAAGTCCAACTTGAAGTGGAGAGATATAACAATGGGTTCCATATCATAAAGAACATGGGCTACAAAGGACATAGTGGATTAGGATAATAGGAACAAGGACCTATTGAACCCATTGTTGTGTCTAAGAAGTTTAATAAGCAAGGCCTTGGCTATCAACCGGAGGTACCACGATCCAAAGACATTAAGTGTATTTCCAATATGGACGTTGGACCTTCCTCAGTAGGAGAGGCTTCTACTTTAGATACCATCGACGACTTCTCCCTTCATATTACCGACCTTTTTCAAGAAAACTCTATCTTCATGATTTCCACAACCTCCTCTAGCCATAACCATTCGTCTGTTACCCTTTCACTCGTATATCTTGACCTCGTCGATTGGGACCAACAAGGGACACCGATATTAGATACATTTGAGAATGATGAAGCTATTGTAGAATTCATGGGCTTAGAACAAGGCATTCCATTGGGTGATCACAAAGTAGGTTTCATGATGGATCTACCTAAACTAGCATATTTTGGCAGAAGTATCAAATCCTTCAGTCGCAAAAGTGAAATAAACAAAATCAAACAAAATAGGTCACTAGGCACCTAAAGATGGGAGATTTGATCTTCCTGTTGCCACTGACTATCATGAGAAATCAACAGTGCTAGTTGAACAATCACAAGACATGAACTTACATACAAAGCAGAATCCAAAGATCACTTTTTTGGCAGCATCACTATCAGAGCAAGAAAGAAGAGACTTCACAGCATTTTTTATAAAAAGAGCTATAAATTTTGCATGGACTTATGCTGACATGTCGGGTCTAGATTCATCACTTGTGGTACATCATCTAGCAGTATCTCCTAATGCAAACCCTGTCAAAAAAAATTGTGCAAAATGCATCCGCAAGTAGCTCTATTGGTTAAGGTAGAGATTCAGAAGCTGTTAGAAGCAAAGTTCGTAAAGCCTATTGATTATCCAGAATGGGTTTCAAACTTGGTACTTGTAGCAAAACCTGATGGATGAGTTTGTTGTTGTACAGATTTTAGAGATCTTAACAAAGCATGTCCTAAGGATGACTTTCCACTACCAAGCATAGACAATATTGTAGATCTCACAGCTAGAAATGAAATGCTATCTTTGATGGATAGATTATTAGGATATAACCAAATCATAATAGCAAAGGAAGATCAAGATAAAACATCATTCATTTTTCCATGGGGCACATACTACTGGGTTGTAATGCCTTTTGGTCTCAAGAATGCTGGAGCTACTTACCAATGAGCCATGGCATTTATTTTCCATGACCTTTTTCACACTATCATGGAAGACTATGTTGATGATATCCTAGGAAAATCCAAGACAAGAGAAGGACATCTATAGGTATTAGCACAAATTTTTGATCGACTAGAGAAATATCAAGTTAGATTGAACCCAAAGAAATGTGTATTTGGCGTAACATCTAGAAAACTGTTGAGATACATTGTGTCTCGACAAGGGATAGAAGTGGACCCAACCAAAGTAAAAGCTATCATGGAAATGCCTCCACCAACAAATCTCAAGTAGCTTTGTAGTCTACAAAGAAGGTTACAGTCCATCCACAGATTTATCTGAAAACTAGCAGACAAATGTCATCCTTTCCAACATCTTCTTCACAAGGGTGAACTTTTTAAGTGGGATGAAAAGTGTTAACAAGCCTTTGACAAAATAAAGGAATATCTGGCAACACCTCCTGTGTTAGTACCTCCTATGCTTTATCACCCATTATTTCTCTAAATATCATCAACAACAGCAGCATTGGGTGCCCTTCTAGCTCAACATGATTTAGGGAAAGAACAAGCCATTTACTACATCAATAGAACTCTTGTGGGATATGAACTTAATTATTCATCTATGGAAAAAGCATGTTTAGCATTAGTGTTTGCTTCCCAAAAGTTGCGACATTATATGTTGAACTAAACAACAAAGCTCATATCTAATGTTGATCCACTCAAATATCTTCTCTCTAAAGAAATCCTCACAGGAAGATTAGCAAAATGGGTTATGATCTTAAGTGAATTTAACATACAATATGTGGATTCAAAAGCCACAAAAGGACAAGTCATCGCTGATCAATTAGCTGTAGCACCCTATAAGGAAAGCACAGGTGTGGAATACAACTTCCCTAATGTCAATTCAAAGGGGATAATGCAGACAGGTAACATTTAATTCAAATACAAAGATGAACACACCAGAAAATACAAAATAAACATACAAGATAATCAAGAACAACACCAGATGTACGTGGCAAAACCCTTTCGGGTAAAAAACCCACCACCACAAGAAAGACAATCTTTATTTATAGTAAGCTTACAAAGATTACAGTAAAGATCTTAGCCTTCTTCCTCAGGTATCGATTCTCAAATCAAATGCATAGTTCACTTCCACTGTACATCTACAGAATGAACAATTTGATCGAATCTATCATCCATCTAACTACCTCACCAAATCTGTATTTACTACAATCTTCAGAGCAAAACCATTTGAACTTCTACCCTAACTATTCGTTCCAATTGACCCAGCGTCGCTACTTCCAACCGTCACAATTATCGTCTAACTATTCACATTCAAGAGGACTCATTAGTCCCACATGCACCAGGTCACGATGGACATCTAGGTTTATATACCTGAACACATTGTAAGACTATTGTCAGCAATTTTGTTGCCGACGATGCCAGTCTAAGCTTCATCGGGATAGCAAAAACCATCAGAGATCACTCCACCATTCACTCCAAAGGTTCCTTATCCTATCGATGCCCAAACCTTCAACCTACATCAGAGTAATGAAGATAGTTGGAGTGACATTTTAAAACTACACTGAAAGTTATGGTCTTGTTGATTCAAGCCTTCATCGAAGAGACACAAGATTATCAGAGCAACATCTCAAGGCTGGGCCGATAGTGGTTCTCATGCTGATACATTGATCACCGGTGCCAACTTCCATCGGAGTAACCCAAACTGTCAGGGCAACATTTACAAAACATGCTGACAATGATTGTCATGCCAACAGCTCGTCCTTCGTCGGTGTAACCTTGCAGATCAGCCAAAGACTCCTCACTCCCACTGATACATAAAGTCAACCTGATAGCTCACTACTATCAGTGAGACCAAAGAGATCGGTGTAGCTTTAACCAAATCTGCCAATGCTCCAGTGTGGCCGATGACCAAGCAACTATAGGAGAGAAACTGTCTATCGATAGAAGAAGATAAGAGTTCATCGATAGTTTAAGTCTTGCCGATGAATGACTGAGGTTCCAAGCAGTAACTTGAGACATTAGGTCTCTTCAATCTCCCATTTGTTGAAGAGATTACTACTACCTCTTAATCCTCATTCAATTACTGAGAATTATGGGCCCGAAGACCCATTTCATCTGAACACCATTTAAACTTGGCTATGCTCACTGGTTTAGTCAAGGCATCTGCAACATTTTCCAAAGTATCAACCTTTTCTAGCTTTACCTTTTTGTCTTCCACCATATCACAAACAAAGTGATATTGGACATCAATATGTTTTGTCCTAGCGTGAAAAGTAGGATTTTTTGCCAAACAGATAGCACTTTCACTATCACAATGAATTTGTATCTTCCCTGCATCAGAACTGACATCAGAACACAACCTCTTCAACCAAACGGCTTCTTGGCATGCATGAGTAGCTGCCATGTACTCTACCTCTATTGTGGACAAAGCAACTACAGCCTGCCGCTTGCTTATCCAACTGATAGCACTACCATTTAACGTGAAAACATATCCACTAGTGGATCTTCTACTGTCAATGTCTCCTACCCAATCAGAATCAACATATCCCTGAATGCTGATAGATTTCTGAGATCCAATTGAGTTTCCATGATAGAAAATAGCATAATCAGAAGTTCCCTTCAAATACCTCATGATTCTCTTCACAACATCCCAATGTGATTTGCCTAGATTTGCCATAAATCGGCTCAAAACTCCCACTACCTAAGCAATGTCTGGTCTGGTACAGACCATTGTATACATTAAACTACCAATAGCACTTGCATAAGGCACTTTTTTCATGTCATCAATTTCATTCGAAGATTCTGGACAATCTTCAACAGATAGTTTCGTTCCCTGCAACACTGGAACAACTAACTATTTGCAATCAGACATATTAAATTTATTAAGAACATTGGTAATATTTTTTCTCTAGCTGAGCCAAAGCTTTCTCTTAGATCTGTCCCTTTTGATTTCCATTCCCAAAATGTACTTTGCTGCCCCAAAATTCTTCATTTCAAATTTCAAGGACAACTGAGATTTTAAATCTGAGATCATCCCCTTACCATTGCCAATGAATAACATGTCATCCACATATAGTGCAATTATAAGAATCTGATCACCATCAGTTTTATAATAGACACAATGATCAGATTTAGATCTCACATATCCCAAAGATAAAACATACATATCAAATTTTTGATACCACATTTTGGGAGATTGCTTCAAGCCATAAAGGGACTTTTTAAGTTTACATACCAGATGTTCTTTACCTCGCAAAATGCTCTGGATGGGACACATAAATTTCTTCTTCAAGGTCCCCATGAAGAAATGTTGTCATCACATCCATCTGCTCAATTTCAAAGTCATACACTGCTGCAAGTGACAACAGAAATCTAATGGATGTCAGCTTAGCTACAGGAGAGAAGATTTCTCCATAATCTATACCTTCCTTTTGGGAATACCCCTTAGCAACTAGTCTTGCCTTGTACTTTTCAATACAACCATCTAGACCATATTTCTTTTTAAATACCCACTTACAGCCCACAGGTTTTCTACCTTTAGGAAAGGGCACCAGATCCTAGGTTCCATTTTTCTCGAATGATGACATTTTGTTATCCATGGCTTCCAACCAAGAATCTGAATCTGGTAAGCTAATGGCTTCTTTCACAGTCCTAGGTTCATCAGTATCAGTAAGCAAAGCATAGGCACAACTTGAGTCAAGTACTGAAAATCTATACCTATCTGGTTGTCTTCTTTCACATGTAGACCTCCTCAACGGCTGAGGTGTAGGTTCAGGTTCTTGCTCTAAATCTGAATCTTTAGAGCTACCCGAACTCACATCTGAATCATCTACACTTGGTGCTTGTTGTTCCTCTTTTACAGGGGTCAGAGGAATATTAACAACACTCTTTTCTTTCTTCTTTTCTGTCTTCTCTGGCTGAGGATCAATAACCAAAGGTTTCAACTCTTTGAAAATTACATTCTTGCTGTAGATTACATTTTTTAGTTTCAGGATTCCAAAGCTTGTACCCTTTAACACCGACTCCATAGCCAATAAAGATACATTTGACAACCTTGTAATCTAGCTTAGATCTTTTTACCTCAGGAATATGAGCATATGCCTCACAACCAAAGACACGAATATGTCTTATAGAGGTCTTCTTACCAGACCATGCTTCCATAGGCATCTTATCAACCAATGCCAAAGTAGGAGAATGATTCAACAAGTAACAAGTTGTAGCAACTGCCTTAGCCCAAGAACCTTTGTTCAAGACTAGCATAACTCAACATACTTCTTGCTTTCTCCATCAATGATCGATTCAACCTTCCAGCAACTCCATTTTGCTGTGGAGTATAAGGTGTAGTCTTATGCCTTTTTATTCCATGATCAAGACAAAATTTATCAAAATCTACATTGCAATATTCACCACCATTATCCATTCTCAAACATTTTATTTTTCTACCAGTCTAATTTTCCACAAGATTTTTAAATTCTTTAAATCAACTGAACACTTCTGATTTATTGTTCAAAAAATATATAAATGCCCTCCTTGAATAATCATCAATAAATGATACGTAGTATCTTGATTTAGACAGAGAAGGAACATCAATTGGACCAAAAACATCAGAATGTACATAGTCCAGAACACCAGAAGATTTATGAGAACTAGAGTAAAAAGAAACACGGTTATGTTTTCCATAGATGCAATGTTCATAGAAATCAAACTCCAGATTACAATCAATTATCCCATCTACCAGGTTTTTGTTTTTCAAGGTTTTAAAACCTTTTTCACCTATGTGACCAAGTGTATGATGCCAGAGCATTGTTTTCTCTACAGGAAGTTTAACTTCCATAGAGTTTGCATCATGTGTTACAATAGTAGCTTTTTCAGATTTTACAGAGACATTATTACAGCATACTGGTTTAGCATCTAACCTATACAAAGTTCCAATGCATTCACCCTTTGCCAGTACAATAGAACCTCTAGTCATCTTACAACCACCATTCACAAAAGTAACTTGCACTCCAACATCATTAAGCTTACTAACAGAAAGTAAATTTTGAGCCAGACCTAGTATGTGTAGTACTCCATTCATTAACTTTATTCTGCCATCTGGGAACTAGATTCTGACTCTTCCTCAGCCAACAATTTCCAGTGTCGAATCAATTACCAGGAACACCTTCCCACCAACATACGGTTCATACTTAGTGAACCCTTCTCTGTGAGACGTCATATGAAAAGATGCTCATGAATCCACCAGCCATACATCTTTAGATTCAGGTGTTGCCAAGGCAGCAATGAAGGCATCAGTATCACTCTAAGAAGAACCGGTGTTAGAGAATTTCTTCTTCTTCTTCTTTTTCTCCTCTTTGCAGTCTTTTTTGATGTGTCCTTTCTGCACACAATTCAAGCACTTCACCTTGGACTTTTTGCCAGGAGATTTTGATCTCCCCTCTGATTTGGACTTAGACTTCTTGTCCTTCTTCTTGTCTCTTTCCTTTGATCTACCTCGAACAGACAGGGCCTATTTGGCCATCTCAGAAGATTTCCTCCGCATCTCTTCAGATAATAGTGAGGCAACAACTTCTTCAATTTTAATAGTGGTTGTTGTACTTCCAATAGCCATCACAAGATGATCCCATGAGTTAGGTAAGGAACACAATAGAAGCATACATCAGTCCTCCTCTTCTATTTTTACACCTATGAAGTCAACTATGCAACAATCATATTAAATGTGTTCAGATGGTCTGCTACAGATGCTCCTTCATCCATCTTTAGAGAGTACAACTTCTTTCTAAGGAAAAGTTTATTCACCAAGGACTTGCCCTGGTAAATATCTCCCAACTTCTTCCACAAATTGTTTGCAGTCTTCTCCTCATGGACATTCAATAGAACAGAATTTGCTAAACTTAATCTTATCAGTCCTTTGGCTTTCCTATCTGCCAAGTCCCAGTCTTCTTGCTTCATGCCTGAAGGTTGAACTCCAGACACAACAACCCAAAGATCTCTATCGACCAACATATCTTCAACCTTAAGCTTCCATAACTCAAAGTTTGTGCCATTAAGCTTTTAAATGTCTATTTTTCCTAATGAACTTGCCATCTAATTTAATAAAATAGACCTCTACAGAACTCCCACTCACAGAACAGACACAAAAAACCCAACCAACCAACAAGGATAACACAACTGGCTAGGCTCTGATACCACTTGTAAAGAAAGCACAGGTGTGGAATACAACTTCCCTAATGTCAATTCAAACGGGATATGGTGTAGGGGCACCCATTCAATAGCCTTCAACAGGATAAATATGCACAAGAGGGAGAAGAATAAGACTTTAATATATTTTTAGATATTTCATGTTACCATGTAGCATTTGTATGTCATTAGAAAATGTAACATTTTATGTTACATTATATGTTTTAACATCTCTCTCCCCGAGGCCAGTATTTGCCATCATGGACAACAACAGGCAGTTGGATTATGTGCAGGATTAATTCAAATGTGTCGTATTATCTGATGTTTTACTGTCTTAAGCAAAACAGGTGCCGTATGATTAATTAGGGTTCTGCTGTTAACCTTGAAACAATCAAAATTTCAAAAACAGAGGAGAGGGGTGAACAAAATGGAGAGAGGTGGTCGAAAAGAGTGGTGCTTCCATTTTTGTTTTTCTGGAATTGTTAAAATGTAAGAATCTAAAATGAAGGAATAGAAATTCTGTGATTCGTGTTTTGAAAATTCTGAATCTTGTGTGAAATCTTTATATATCAAATTGTTCTGTATATTATCTGTATAGAACCGTTTCATATTTATCTTAGTTTCTCTGTTGCCGTGATGTACATTTAAATCCATCCCACTGGTGGATTTCTGTGAAATCAGTGGAATGGACCTGTAAAATAGTTTTCCATTTTTGTTTCATTCTTTTGTTTGATAAACATGGAAGTATAGAAATTGCAAAATCCATTTCAGAGAAAGACCTCGGTGGGAAAATTCAAATATACATTTGAAGTATATACATGAATTGTATGCTATAGACAGTCTATGAATATATCGCATTTGCATGCGAGTCTCGTCTTGTGTATATGCTGTGGAAGGTAGTATGTACAAAAGTCTTGTTTGGGTCAAGTTTGTGTTGTTCATCGAATATACATTTCTTGTATATATCGTAAATGTATGCAGGTACTTTCTCTGTGTATATCATTGTTGCATCTGAGTATCACTTTGTGTATATCGGTTGACAAAATGTGCATGTCAGAATCCATTCGGGTTAAGTTGATGTTTGTTCATTGAAATATACAAATAGTGTGTATATCGCTAATGTATCTGTGCATATAGCTGCTATATATTGTGAAGATGCAATGAAAATATACATTGCATAAGATGCAAAGGATGACCAACCGAGGTGGTAGCTCACTTGTATATTGGATGGATGTTTGTCTGAAGATACAAGGGATGACTGGTGATAGCAGGGAGGAGAACTGGCTCAGTAAGTCGATAAATGTATGTTGAAGAATGTATGTCAGAATATACATTTCAACATACATTTAGAAAGATACAATGGGTGACTAGCTGTGATGGTCAAAGTAAGTGAAGATGCAAAGGGAGACCGGCAGTAGGAAGTCAAGAATTACATATATAAGCCAAAGTCATCGGCATGAGGAGAACTAATCAGGAAAAGTATTGGGGAGTCACAGCGAAGGCAAAGTGTCATCGATAGAAAGTTTTATGGGTGTGAGACTTATCATCGGAAGATGAGAAGGAAGCTACATCGATGGTAGGAAGTTTGAGCGATAGTGATGAGCCATCGGTGTGAGTGGTGCATCGGTGGGAGAATTCTTGAGTGACCTGATGGTATAAGGTATGGCCGATGGAAAGAAGATTTTGGGGAGACATTTGTATGTTCTTGCTGATATAGACAGAATTCCCATTATGTGTGTTTCCGTTGTGTACTGGCTCTACATCATAGTGGTTTCAGAGCGAAGGAGTGTTCTTTGGGTAGAAGAAGAAGACAAGATGTCAGAAGGAGAAGGATCAGAAATGTACCCAACAAAGGTGACCAACGTTGAGTTGATGGCCTTAGTAAGAAAGCAAATGGTAGAGAGCAGAGCAAATCGAGCTCAGAATTAGGCATTGAAGGAAGAGTTAGAGAAGTTGAGGGATAGAGTAGAGAAGGGAGAGGAAAACTCTGGTGAACGAGAAGATGGGGATGAAGAGGAGACCCCAAAGCAGGAAGAGATAGAGGTTCCTACTGACCAAAGACCCTTACTCAATGCCCTCAAGTCCATGGAAAGAAGGACCATGGATATGAAAATAGACCTGCCAGTGTTTGCAGGAAAAATGGAACCTGATTCGGTAATGGAGTGGATAGACTCCTTAAATAATTTCTTTGAGACCGAAGAAATATCAGAACACCAAAGAGTGAAGATGGCTCAGTCCAAACTAAAAGGAGTTGCACTGACTTGGTGGAATTTCATCCAAGATGACAGGGTGAAAGAAGGAAAAAGTAGAGTTACTACTTTGAAGAGAATGATGGCATTAGTCAAGGAAGCCTATGTACCAATGGACTACAACATCCAATTACACAAGAGGAAAAAAATTTGAAGCAGAAGGAGCTAGATGTCAGCTCATACACAGAAGAGTTCATGAAACTGTGTGTAAAAACAAAGGTAAAGGAAGGTGAGGAAGAAAAGGTAGCAAGGTACCTCAATGGATTAAGATTTAACATCCAAGAAGACATAAGTATGCATAACCGAGAGACAATTCAAAAATGCTATCAGTTAGCACTCAAAGTGGAAGAAAAATTAAAAAGAAGGCATGAGCAGAACAATAGAGATAGAGGGAGACAACAAAGAGGAGGAAGAAATCCTTTTAGAGGTAGAGGATTTGGATACCCAAGTGAATTCAACCAAGAGAACAGTAGAGGAGATAACAGTCAAAATCAAGGGGGAAGCTACAATCAAAGAGGAAACTTTAGAGGTAGAAGACCACCATTTAGGGGAAGATCATAGGGTAGAGGACCTATCAGATGTTATAACTACAACCAAGAAGGCCATATAGCTAGCAGATGTCCAGCAAAGGCAACAAGTTCAATGGGAGAAAAGAGGATAAATCTGATCCAAGAATCTGATTGTCAAAGTGTAGCAAGCTCAAGCACTAATCAAAGTGTGAATTCTCTTAACAGTTATGGATATCCTGAGAGAGGACAATCTTTGATGATTAGAAGAGCAATGACCACCATGAAGGTGCCCACCAAAGAACCCCCACAAAGGAAGTCTCTTTTCAGAACTACTTGCAAGGCAGGAGGAAAGGTATGTAAAGTTCCGATTGACTTTGGCTCTACTGAAAATTTTGTGTCTTGTGAAATGGTAGAAAAGATTAAGCTTAGAAGACTACCACATCCTTGCCCATACAAGATCTCATGGCTCCACCAAGGTCAACACACAATTGTGGAGGAATAGGCTTGGGTAGAATTTCAAATTGGCCCATACAAGGATAGGTTATTGTTTGACATTGCCAAGATGGATGCTTGCCATCTCCTATTTGGGAGACCATGGTAGTATGACTTGAAAGCATACCATGATGGGGTCAGAAACACTTATTCAATTACCAAGAATGGTAAGGTGATAGAATTGCTTCCATTAATGGAGAATGAGGTGAAATCAAAAGGAAAAGAAGTTAAGGTGATGATGGTAGAAGGCAAACAATTCATGAAAGGGATAGGAGAAGAAGGAGCAGTTACATATGCTCTAATTCCTTGCCTAAAGGTAAACAAGGAACAACACCAAGAAGCCAAGGGAGAGAAGAGACAAAAATTCATAGACCCAGCTGTCCAAGAGCTATTGGACAAGTACAAAGGCATTATCTTTGATGGAATGCCAAGTTCCTTACCACCTATTAGGGACATTAGCCATTGTATAGATCTGATCCCAGAATCTACACTACCAAACAAAGCAGCATATAAGCTCACTCCAGAATAGAATACAGAGGTAGCAAGGTAGATTGAGGAATTGTTGGGGACAGGCCTAATTGGTAAGAGTTTAAGCCCATGTGTAGTACCAGCTGTACTGGCACCAAAGAAGGAAGGCACCTGGAGACTTTGCACTGATTCAAGGGCAATCAACAAGATAACCATCAGGTATAGGTTTCCAATCCCTAGGATAGAAGATTTACTTGATTGTTTAGGAGGTGCTAAATACTTCACCAAAATAGATTTAAAGAGTGGTTATCATCAGATTAGGATTAGACCTGGTGATGAATGGAAAACTGCATTTAAGACCAATGAGGGGTTATATGAGTGGAAGGTCATGCCTTTTGATTTGTCCAATGCCCCTAGTACCTTTATGAGGTTGATGAATGAGGTCTTGAGGGAATTCATGGGACAATTTGTCATAGTATATCTAGATGACATCCTGATTTTGAGTAATATGAGGGAAGAGCACCTCATCTATATAGACTTGGTTCTCAAAAAGTTACATGGAGAGCAGCTGATGATCAACTTAGGTAAGTGTTTATTCATGCAGGAAGAGATCATCTACTTGGGATTTGTTATCTCACATAACAAACTGAAAATGGATCAAGAGAAGGTAAGTGCCATATTGTCTTGGCCAACTCCCAAAACCTTGAATGATGTTAGAAGTTTTCATGGGTTAGCAACCTTTTATAGGAAGTTTATAAATGGATTTAGTCATATCTGTGCACCCATGCTTGACACTATAAAGGGAGGACAAAAGTGCAAGTTTACATGGACAAAGGAGGCAGATAATTCCTTTGAAACATTGAAGAAGAAGGTGGCAAAGTAGCCAGTTCTTGCATTTCCTGACTTCAACAAGATTTTTCAGGTAGAATGTGATGCAAGTCATATTGCAATTGGAGTAGTACTTAGCCAAGAAGGTAGGCCTATTGCATTCTTTAGTGAGAAATTAAATGATGCCTAGAAGAGATACTCATCCTATGATTTGGAGATGTATGCTCTAGTCCAGTCACTCAAGAAATGGAGGCATTACTTGATTCCAAAAGAATTCATAGTGTTCACAGATAATCAGGTCCTCAGTTTTATAAATAGTTAAGAAAAGATGAACCATAGGCATATGAAGTGGGTGGAAACTTAACAAGCTTTCACTTTCACACTCAAGCACAAGAAAGGGGTCAATAACAAAGTAGCAGATGCTTTGAGCAGGAGAGTTCTGACCATCAATCAGATTCAATTAGAAAGTGTTAGCATTGATTCTTTGAAGACAATGTATGATGATGATGAAGACTTTGGCAAGATCTACAAGGTATGCACTTCTTTTGGAGACAAATATCATGTTGAGTTCTCTGAATTTCTGATCCAAGATGGATTACTTTTCAAAGGTGGACAACTGTGTATTCCAAGATGTTCTATGAGACTGAATATTATTCAAGAGAAACATTGTGGGGCCATGGCATGACATTTTGGTCTCGATAAAACTCTTGATCTTGTGAAGAGGCATTACTATTGGTCTAAGCTACAGTCAGATGTACGAAGATTTGTGGAAGCATGTGTGATATGTCAAAAAGCCAAAGGAAGATCCACAAATGCAGGTTTGTATCAGCCATTACCCATTTCTTCTAGGTCATGGGAGAGCATAAGCATGGATTTTGTATTAGGTTTGCCTAGAACAAGAAAGGGACATGATAGTGTTTTTGTGGTAGTAGACAGATTTAGTAAAATGGTACATTTCTTGCCCTGCAAAACCACTTGTGATGCTTCGCATGTTGCAGACCTATTTTTCAAGGAAATAGTGAGGATCCATGGATTGCCATTGAGCATAGTCTCAGACAGAGATGTAAAATTTAATGGCCATTTTTGGAGGACTCTTTGGAAGAAGCTTGGAACCAATTTATCCTTCTCATTAGCCTACCATCCTCAAATAGATGGGTAGACTAGAGTTGTTAATCATTCATTGGGAAATCTATTAAGGTGTTTAACAAGGCAGCATGGAGAGAAGTGGGATAATATCCTACCACAAGCAGAATTCTCCTATAATGACAACATCAATAGGAGTACAGGAAAGTCACCTTTTTAGATCGTATATGGCATCCATCCAAGGGGTATTCTAGAACTGAGAGATCTACCTATAGGCAAGCCTATTAGTGCAGATGGAGAAGCTTTTGCATCAGCCATCAAAGAAGTGCATGATCAAGTCAAGAACTAGTTTCAACAAACTACATTGAAATACAAAACATATGCTGACAAGAAAAAGCGAGATGTACAATTTGCTGTTTAAGATTTGGTATGGGTTAATCTGAAGAAGGAGAGGCTCCCAAAAGGTCAATATACCAAGCTAATGCAGAGAAAGATTCGACCATGTCAGATTTTGAAGAAGTGTGGGCAGAATGCCTATGAGATCCAACTCCCTCCTGATCTTGGATTGTCAACCATTTTCAATGTATGTGATTTAACTTCATACAGGCAGCACATAGATGTAGAATAGGAACCATTACAGGATCCAGTAGAAGATGATATTCCTAAGCATGATCCACCAAAAGTGAAGAAGATATTAGACTCAAGAGTGACAAAGATTACAAGGAACAAAGAGTACATGGAATATTTGGTGGCTTGGCATGGGACACCCGATTCAGAGGCAATTTGGATGACTGTAGATCAGATCACAAACAATGGTGCAGACCTTCAAACTCTGATCTCAACGGGGCTTTAGATCTCTTCTCTGGGGAGTATGGTGCAGGGGCACCCCTTCAACAACCTTCAACAGGATAAATATGCACAAGAGGGAGAAGAATAAGACTTTAATATATTTTTAGATATTTCATGTTACCATGTAGCATTTGTATGTCATTGGC
This sequence comes from Cunninghamia lanceolata, assembly GCA_027924645.1. Lineage (NCBI taxonomy): Eukaryota > Viridiplantae > Streptophyta > Pinopsida > Cupressales > Cupressaceae > Cunninghamia > Cunninghamia lanceolata. Next base: position 30,815,238 of record BSBN01000193.1, read on the forward strand.
AAATGTAACATTTTATGTTACATTGTATGTTTTAACATCTCTCTTCCTGAGGCCAGTATTTTCCATCATGGACAACAACAGGCAGTTGGGTTATGTGCAGGATTAATTCAAATGTGTTGTATTATCTAATGTTTTGTTGTCTTAAGCAAAATAGGTGCTGTATGATTAATTAGGGTTTTGCTGTTAACCTCGAAACAATCAAAATTCTAAAAATAGAGGAGAGGGGTGAAAAAAATGGAGAGAGGTGTTCGAAAAGAGTGCTGCATCCATTTTTGTTTTTCTAGAATTGTTAAAATGTAAGAATCTAAAATGAAGGAATAGAAATTCTGCGATTCGTGTTTTGAAAATTCTGAATCCTATGTGAAATCTTTTTATATCAAATTGTTCTGTATATTATCTGTATAGAACCATTTCATATTTAGCTTAGTTTCTCTAATCCTGTGATGCACTTTTAAATCCATCCCATTGGTGGATTTCTGTGAAATCAGTGGAATGGACCTGTAAAATAGTTTTCCATTTTTGTTTCATTCTTTTGTTTGATAAACATGGAAGTATAGAAATTGTAGAATCCGTTTCAGAGAAAGACCTCGGTGGGAAAATTCAAATATACATTTGAAGTATATACATGAATTGTATGCTATAGATAGTCTATGAATATATCACATTTGCATGCGAGTCTTGTCCTGTGTATATGCTGTGGAAGGTAGTATGTACAAAAGTCTTGTTTGGGTCAAGTTTGTGTTGTTCATCGAATATACATTTCCTATATATATCATAAATGTATGTAGGTACTTTCTCTGTGTATATCATTGTTGCATCTGAGTATCACTTTGTGTATATCGGTTGACAAAATGTGCATGTTAGAGTCCATTCGGGTTAAGTTGATGTTTGTTCATTGAAATATACAAATAGTGTGTATATCGCTAATGTATCTGTGCATATAGCTGTTGTATATTGTGAAGATGCAATGAAAATATATATTGCATAAGATGCAAAGGATGACCGATTGAGGTGGTAGCTCACTTGTATATTGGATGGATGTTTGTCTAAAGATACAAGGGATGACTGGTGATAGCAGGGAGGAGAACCGGCTCAGTAAGTCGATAAATGTATGTTGAAGAATGTATGTAAGAATATACATTTCAACATACATTTAGAAAGATACAATGGGTGACTGGCTGTGACGGTCAAAGTAAGTGAAGATGCAAAGGGAGACCAGCAGTAGGAAGTCGAGAATTACATATATAAGCTGAAGTCATTGGCATGAGGAGAACCGATCGGGAAAAGTATTGGGGAGTCACAGTGAAGGCAAAGTGTCACCGATAGAAAGTTTTATCGGTGTGAGACTTATCATCGGAAGATGAGAAGGAAGCTACGCTGATGGTAGGAAGTTTGAACGATAGTGATGAGCCATCGGTGTGAGTGGTGCATCGGTGGGAGAATTCTTGAGTGACCCGATGGTATAAGGTGTGGCCGATGGAAAGAAGATTTTGGGGAGACATTTGTATGTTCTTGCCGATATAGATAGAATTCCCATTGTGTGTGTTTCCACTGTGTACCAGCTCTACATCAAGATAATGCAGATAGGTAACATTTAATTTAAATACAAAGATGAACACACTAGAAAATATAGAATAAACATACAAGATGATTGAGAACAACCCCAGATGTACGTGGGAAAACCCTTTCAGGTAAAAAACCCACCACCACAGGAAAGACAATCTTTATTTATAGTAAGCTTTTAAAGATTACAGTAAAGATCCCAGCCTTCTTGCTCAGGTATCAATTCTCAAATCAAATGCATAGTTCACTTCCACTGTACATCTACAGAATGAACAATTTGATAGAATCTATCATCCATCTAACTACCTCACCAAATCTGTATTTACTACAATCTTCAGAGCAAAACCGTTTGAACTTCTACCCTAATTGTTCGTTCCAACTGACCCAGTGTCACTACTTTCCAACCATTGCAACTATCATCTGACTGTTCACATTCAAGAGGACTCATTAGTCCCACATGCACCAGGTCGCGATGGACATCTAGATTTATATACCCAAACACACTGTAAGACTATTATCAGCAATTTTGTTGCCGATGATGCCAGTCTAAGCTTCATCAGGATAGCACAAACCATTGGAGATCACTCGACCATTCACTCCGAAGGTTCCTTGTCCTACCAATGCCCAAACCTTCAACCTACATCAGAGTAATGAAGACAATCAGAGTGACATTTCAAAACTACACTAAAAGTTATGGTCTTGCCGATTCAAGCCTTCATCAGAGAGAGACAAGATTATTGGAGCAATATCTCAAGGCTGGACCGATAGTCGTTCTCATGCTGATACATTGATCACTGATGCTAACTTCCATCGAAGTAACCCAAACTATCGGGCAACATTTACAAAACATGCCGATAATTATTGTCATGCCGACAGCTCGTCCTTCATTAGTGTAACCTTGCAGATCGGCCAAAGACTTCTCACTCCCATCAATACAGAAAGTCAACCTGATAGCTCACTACCATCAGTGAGACCAAAGAGATTGGTGTAGCTTTACCAAATCTGCCGATGCTCCAGTGTGGCCGATGACCAAGCAACTTGTTGGTCATGATGTTAGTCACAAACAAACATAGAATAAAAGTACACATTAACCTTTATTCATCTTGAAAGATACAGTGAATTCAAAGAATTTATGATCCCAAGTCTCTGGTGATTAGGTCTTAATCGACTGACGTTACTTAGTGGTTAATGTGAGTTGCTGTTTCCATTTTGGGGCCTTACGTGAAAATGCACTATCATCATGACGTTCCTGCAGAAATTCCTTACAGAGAAGTCAAATTATGTAGGTATTTGATGAAAGGAAGTAAAATACCTAGATCTTTGCATGATATTTTGAATTGTGCATGCTTAGTGTTCAAATATGCTAAATATTTACGATTATCTACGAGATGTCTGCATATTTTGGGTTGTTTGCTTAAGATTATCAGTTTATTTGTAATTGTGATAGTGAGATGCTCTGAAATTGAAAGAATTTAAAGGAAATGCTTCTAATTAAGTTGAACCTTTAGCTTTTGATCCACATACATGCTTGATACTGTCATGAGGAGAAGAAATCAAACCATATGTTCGCCAGGACATTCCACAGCTAGATACAATTGATGCAAACTTTAGAGGATAATGAATGAAAATAATACATGCAACATGATGAGCACTCCAAGGGACGCAGCAAATCAAAGCACATATCTAGAATTCAGACACAGATTACTCAAGATTTACGAAGATTTGTAATCAAAATACTCTTCCCTTTCATTAAGTATGCAAAAGACATGTACATATACAGCAGCTTTGAAATAAGTCCTGAATACTTCAGCAATCAAATTTCAATTAAGTTTCGAATGAATATAACAAGGCATTCTACCACCTTTTATAGAATAAGGTGAGGAATCCGTTACAAAAGATCCACGGATCTGATTTATCAATATAAATCAACGGTCATCATTTCATGACTTACCAATATTACAAAAAGGCACAAGTTGCCAGCTGGAAACTATCTATACTGCATATGCAAACTACTCCCCCCCTCATGATGTATCTTCATCATGCTCTTCATCTGATGCATGCGGGTCATCATCATTTGTATCGCTTTCTGAACTTTCGCTATCCGGATGATGACGCTGTTGCATATGGCGTTGCATGCTGCTTTGGATCTGTTCGTATGACTGCACAGCCTGATCTATTCCTCCGCCATCTTGAGTCTTTGCCTTGATGATGGCATGTTTGTGCGCTTCATACTTATCCCTACTGTTGTCCAGCTTATTCTTTCTGTCCTGCAGTGTCTCGTTGTAGGTCTCCATCTTGACCTTGATCCTCACCATTTTATTTATCACTTCCTCTGTCAAGTGGACGAGCATACCATCATCTTCTATATGGAAGTTATTATGCAGAGCCTTAAAGGTAGAATCTTCATCTTGATTCTCAATTTTCCCTTCCACCTTGCCCTCTAGCGTTTCTAGCATGTCTGCCTCAATGCCCATTAAATCGCGTAGCCTCATGCTGATCTCCCTCAGCTTATTATTGCATCTTTTGAGGACTCCGCATTCAAACTGTACATCTTTATACCAGATATCCACTAACAATGCAGTATTATTATTCAATACCTGCTTACTGATAAGCAGTTGTGGATTTATCTTCCCTATTTCGTCCAACAGGCTGAGGACTTTCTCTAGTTTATAAGACCTTTTTCCGGTCTGCATCTGCAATTTATCCACCTTAGTTTTGTAGTCACTTAGGATGCTCCACCTCTTCAAAGAACCTTTCATTATTTCAATGGCATCATCCAATGTGGATGACGCCCACTTTCTTATTACGGAAACCTCATGTTTCATGAGGTCCAGTCTATTCACTTCTTCCTGAGAAATGGCAGTCAATGGGACTATAGCTTCACTTGTGGTATCTTCAGGGTTGGTCAAGCCTTCAATATATGCACGCAACTGAGCAATGTGCTCTTTATGTTGCTTATTCTTCTCTTTCTCTCTTTTCACTTTCTGAATCAGAGAGTCAATGATATCCTTTCCCTCCTGACCTTCCTGCTCTTCATTGGCAAAACCCAAATCAACTGTGCTTATCTGGAATTCATCCACAGTGATTTTGCCTTTCTCTTTCTCTACCGCAGGTACAGCAATTTGTGCGGTCCTTCTCCCTGTCGCCGGATCTCTTTTGATGGCCGAAGTCATTCTGGCCTTCCTCCTGGGTTTCATTATATCTGCGGCGAATAGGGTGGAGACATCGAACTCTTGAATCTCCAGCTCCTCAACATTTACCTCCTTTTCTAACCATGGAGGCACCTGATCATGCTTTTCAGCATCATGATGCTGTTCACCTCTATCTCTTGTTTCCACCAACAAGCGTTGTGGAGATGGTGACTTTTCTTTTTCTGGCTCTTGATGCTCACCTTGCTACGAATCCTGTGGTGCCTCCTCCTGTTGAGGAACTTCCTTTTCTGGGGGAGCATCTTCTCTGTGTGGGGAACCTGGCGGTGTACCTGTATGTGGATCATGATGATCATGATCTTTCTCCATCCTTTCTTCACCTGTCCCCAGTTCTTCCCCCTGTGGAGGTTGATCATCCTCCTCTTGCTTCTCTATTTCTGGCGGCATGTCCACCGTATCTGATATCACTAGATCTACCCGAGGTGATGGCATCTGTTCCGCAGCGGCTATCTGTTCTGTACCTGTAGCATCCACCTCTTGTGCCTTATCAGCAGGATCCTCTATCGCTTCATTCTTCTCATCATCAGCCTTTGCTTCTTGGACCTCTACTATAGCAGGTCCTGCTGATGTATCTTGTGGGCTTTGTTGGCCTGATTCAAGAGCGTGGCTTTCTATTTCTGCCATCTCTATCTCTTCTATTAAGTGGCCCTTATTAGGTGATCCTGCTAGCTGTTCAGGACTTGCATCCTGCTTCTCTGTTAAGTCTACCACTGCAGGACTTGTCACCTCAGCGATCAATGTTCTGGGCTCTTCTCTGGTTCTGGGCTCTTTTCTCGCTCCACTTCTGCTTGTTTCATCTCCTCAAGCACTGTTTGAACCGTTGGAGGCTTGTGAGGAGTCACACTGATGCCAGTAGCCGCAAGTGTTTCCATTTCTTGTGCAGCTACATCCTGCACCACCTCATCATCAGACAAGTTTATTGTCTCGTCTAGCGAGACATGTTTTTCTGCTTGCGCCTGGGATGCTTCCTTTTGTTGCTCTTCTGCCAGTTCAGTTTTGAACTTGACAATGGTAGGAAGTGGAACATTGTGCTGAAGTTCTTTCTGCACTTCACTACCTGCCCCTTGTAATTGCACTGGGGGTTGACTCATCTCACCTCTCATGGAGGTTCTTGTTTTCTTAGGTGTGGTAGGAACCAGCACCTGCGGAGCTCTCCTCTTTCTTCTGATTATCAATGGAGCTTCCTCCTCTTCTTCAGGCTCTTCCTCCATGAGGATATCCTTGCCTGGTTGTCTGGATGATTGACCCACTTCTTGGGTCTCTGTGGTTCCAGCCTCTGCTGTCTTGGCTTTCTTGGGCTTTGGAGGAGAATCTGATTCTGACCCTGATTTGGCTACCTCCTCCGCTGTGAATACTGCCCTGTCAACTATGACCCCTTTGGGTCCCTTTTCCACCTTCTTGCCCTTTGTGGCCCTTTTGCTAGGTTGCTGTGGTGGAGGGGTCCTCTCTCCCTTAGTCTTCCGCTTCTCCAGCAGGAAGTCATCATATTCATCTGTGGGGATGTCCTGCCCCTTCTTCTTGCTATCTATTGTGATGGCAACACCCCTTTTCTTCAATGCCTCTACTTGTGCATCTACCCAAGCTTGGGTCAAGTGTATGGTTCTGGCAAAGAATGGGTCCAAGGACATATCCTCCTGCATGGTGAGGTCAGGGGCAGAAATGGTATCATTGTAGATCTTCTTCTGCTCGTATTCATCTGCCATGATCCTACCGTCATCACTCTTCAGCTGCTGAGGGAGGGAGATGCAGTCGAATGTTCTAATCTGGTTCAGAGTTAACCTCTGATACCTCCTCCTCTTGGCCTCTGCCTCATCTTCGTAGTCAGCCCAAAAATCTTCTAGGTGCCTCTGGTGAATAGGCTTTCCTAGGATCTTCTGCATTCGGCCATAAGGATCATATGGTCTTGTTACTAGGAAGGGCAGTAAATTCATCTTGTTCAGAGTGACCATCACCTTCTTAATATTGTCAGAGTTAGGGCACATGTAGTTGCCGATGCTGACTGGGAACAAAATTGGTGGCAGCTTCTTGGCATCCTTATACGTCTGTATGATGGTGGAGCCCTGCCTGATAAACTCCATTAAAACTACTGCATCTGTAGGATACCTTGGCAGCATAATGGGATGCCCTTCAAAACCTTCTATCCTGATGTAGGAAAAGGTGGCAAATTGGATGTACCATGCCCCATGCCTGTATACTGCCTCCTGAGCCTCCATGTTCAGTCTTTTAGTTTTGTCATCTTCCATGGTCCTTACCAGATGCATAGAAAATGCAACATTGACCAATTTGTAGTCCTTGATATATTTAGTTCTTTGCAGCTGGGGATGATGATCCCATATATATGCTGCATTCGTGCCTGTCAGTTTTCCATCTGTGACCAGGGTATCAAAAGTGCCTCTATAAGCACAGGAATAAACAATATAGGAGGTCATGTAGAAGGCACAATCTGAACCTCCCAGGTTCAGCAGCTGCTCATGCAGAGCATCACTTATGATTTGGCCCCACAGTGGCTTGATGTCTGCATATAGGCACATCATTATTATGCCGTACATCCAGTCTCTGAATTCTCCAGTATCAGGCTAGCCAGTCACCCTGTTCAGTAGGGCAATCACATACTGATATTCTTCATTAAAATCAAATTTGAACATGCGCACAGGGAGCTTGGCCGCTGCATTATATGTGCTGTTCTCGGCCCGCCAAGCATACATGTTCTTTCTGGCCGTCTTCTTGTTGGCCTCATATTCTCTTTCAGACTTCTTCAAGTCTACACTCTTTACCTTGCTGCCCATTGGCAGTCCAAATGTTTGGGATAGACCTTTGATGGATAGGTCTGCATACATTCTCCCATGCTTCACCACCTGCCTCGTCTGAGGGTTGTAATTTCGGGTGCACTCAATAACCAACTCCGGAGACTCCATGGAGTAGGGGAAGCCAGCAGTGTTCCACATACCTGATACAAACACAGCGTCCAGCACCGGACTCTTATCCTATCCATCATTCAGCTTGGCTAACCAAGCCTCCAGGTTGGTACTCCCCTGATGGGTGTCTGTAATTGCCCCAAATTTAAACAGGACCCCTCTCTGAGAAGAGAACATAGGCCTGCTGAATTCTTCCTGACACTTGACTAAGCGTTTTTCAGCCATGGGTACCTGCAATTAACAACATTTCTTCTCACAACGGGATATGCATGCATACATACTGCAAATATCATGCTTATTGTATCAATTCTACATTACTTACTTGCATGGATACATAACCAGAACTTTCAACATTATTTAAAAAACAACATGATGAGGGTTTCAGTTCACTTACCTGGTTATACCGATTTCTTTTTATACTAGTATATCTCTAAGACGCTCTTGATTCAGCTACTGATCACCTTCCTCCCTCAGTCTATGAGTTCCAGTCGCGCAACGGTAGCTGTTATGCATAAATGGAGGCTAGTGCTCTGTAAAACAATTTTAACGCAGGTAAATGTAACAATGGCGGTTGAATTACCTTTTAACCTCGCAATTAGGGTAAACTTAGGGTAACTCTGACAAGTTAGATCGTAATCTTTGATCATTCGTGCGAAAACTCAGGATCTCGCCAAACGTTTCATTGGGTTCCGGGATCGGCGGGAATCACCTACCATATCTGCGCGCATTTAATGGCAATGGCGGCAAAGGGAGTGGGGGAATATCCATATGACATGATATCATGAGAGCAGGATGACATTTCATAAATATTGGGTTGAGTTTCAATATCATCCTCCCCAGCATTGGAACTGTTATCGCGACAAAATTTGGGTGACAACGTACCTTTGTTTACACTTTAGCACATCAGGAGGATATTTCGGTCTATCGGGTAATATTCCAAAATATGATGATGACCTTCAAACTTACTCATTCTCCTCTTTGAATATCGGGATGACGTCATCATGATATTTGTTCTTTGTATTGGAAATGTCTCATGACATCATCGCCACATTGGGTGAACATGATCATGTTTACAAAATATCCTGTCGAAATGTAAATATGATGATGATGTCATCAGGATGTTTGTTTTTTTGTTTATCGGATTCAGATGATGTCATCATGATGTTTGTTAAGGGTGATATTTTGCATCAGGATGATATTAATGAATATCAGGTTACTTTCAAAATATGATGCTTGCTATACAAAAGACCGTTCGACGGGGAAGACTTACTATCACTTAACGTTGACGTCCAGATATTTGAACCGCAGGATATTATCGGGGGGGGGGGGATGTTTCAAATATGATGATGATATTCTTCACACAGCATAACTGAGGTTATAAAATATGACCCTCTTTTTGTGAATATCAGGTTTGACCAAGACTTTGACTATTCATAACTCTCACATCCTGATGAATATCAGGGTGATGTAAAAAGCAAACCTGCATGAATTTTAATGCTCTTTCAGAATATGTGGTCATATATATGAAATATGAATTTTGACAGACTGACCTCATATTGGGGCTTACCTCATCTTGACTCCACATGATGATGAACATGACTGATTTTACCAAACCGCCAGAAAGCAGACAACACAAGCCAAAAGAAAAGTTGGGTCCCTGTTTTGCCAAGTCAAAATGGGGCGTGTTGTGTAACCACACAACAACTTGCCACCAAAGAAAATAAACAAATTCCAATGATTCAAGTGATGTGATCACATTCATCTATAGTGTTCTAATTCTGTCTAAGTGTAAGCATCATAATCCTCTGAATGATAAAATTTCATCATGGTGATAAAGCTAACAAAGGATCAGGTGTGTGCATATGATTAATTATCCTCATCTTGAAAGTAAGTTGAAAACATAAGTAACTGGTGTTAAACTACATAGTTGGGGATCATCCCTCATAGCCAACCTGGATAGAGCCTTGCTGCTAGCAGGCGTCTATAGCCCCGGCAAGGTTATCTATACAATCTCCCTAAGTAGAGCCCCACTGCCAGTAGGCGTCTATAGCCCCAGTAGAGTTACTTAGATGGCCTAATTTTATTTCTTTTCTGATTTTCTCTTTCATATTTATATTTGATATCATCATGTCAGCTCATTTGTACTGTGATCTGTGAGATCAATATGAAGATAATAACTAATCTAATGCATAAACAAAATGATTATACCTTCATGGAGACCTCACAAATCCATGCGGGAAGGAGATGCACCCAAGAGCTCCTCAAGATAGTTCCCGTGATCAGTGTGACTAATGTGGATTGCTCAAAGCTTTTCAACACAAATGTAGATGAGAGACAAGGTGGATGGATAGATTAGATGGGATTGAGGCAAGATTTTGACATTATGGTGGCATGATAAGGAGATTGTGGAGAGATTTTGGCAGAGGTTTGGTGCATGATTGAGTCTCTCCCAAATGGCTTGGAGAGGGTTTCATTTATAGAGTTTTGGGAATGAGAATGGAGGGTCAGGATTAGAAGGTGAGATCAAGGGCTAGGAATCAATGAGAGTTAGGGTTAGGATTGGGTTCATAGCCTTGTGACAAGTGTCGCAAGGAGAGTGGATGAGGGAGATCAAGGGTTGAAACTTGGTCAATGGGATTGGAGGGCTCTCATTAAAAGTGAATTTTAAATTCACATGGGGAAAGGTGTGGAGGATTAAAATGAATAAAAGATTCATTTTGGGAAGAGGGGACATGACAAGTGAATTTTTAATTCACTTTTATGTGGAGATGTGAAGATGGTACTCTTACATGTGTAAGAGAGTGATAAATGAGGGTTAAGGGGGATTTGACCCTTTGAATAAAAGATTGATTTTTATTCAAAAGGTGCATGGAAGAAGGGGATAAGCAAGGTTAATTGAGTGCTTAGCTTAATTAACCTAGGTCTAGGGGATAGGTAGGCTAGGGTAGCTTAGGGTAGGTCAATTAGTAGGCTAGATCAATTAGATAACCATGATTTATCTAATTAATGAGGATTAGGAAAAAGGACAATTTAACTAAATAAATATTGTGAATATTTATTTAATCAAATGAGGATAATGTTGTAAGGTAAAAGTGATAAATTAAATGAATTAATTTATCACAAGGAATGGGTAAATGGTCAAGGTAGATAATGAGGGATAAATTAATTAAATAAAATAAATTTATTTAATTAATAGGAGGAATAATGAGGGTGTAGAGATATGAAAAATTAGTTTGCGAAGCAAGCCAATTTTAGGTGTCTACATTTGCCCCTCTTTGAGATGGTGTTGCAGCTAAGTAACATCATTTCAAAGAAGTAAAAACATAGAGTTGGATTGGATAGAAAAAAGATTTTGGCTTAGAAGAATAGGGTAAGGTTGGGGATAATTGGTAAGGATGATGCCCCCTCGAGAGGATAGGCGGGTTGCAAGAACATGGTTGTGCTCTCAAAATGGATGGAAGAGATTGGTTGGAGTGGTTGGAGGATAAGTGGTGAGATGAAAGGATGATGATGGTGGGAGATTGATTAGTGGATGATCATTGTGTTGAAAAATGATTTAGAGCAATCCTAGGTTTGATATAGCAAAGTGGATATGTTCACCAAGGTATAGAAGACCAAAGTGATGATGTTTATCCAACATTTGCATGGACTAGACACGCAAACAAAGGGATGATCCCATGCATGCCCAAGATAGTACAACCTTGTCCTGACGAGGGAAGGGGACTCATAGCATAAGTCCTTAGTACACAAAAGGTATGATGAACCTTAGATGCATAAGGGGACCAATATGCTAGAACCGACCCTATGATCAACAAGATATGAATACTAGCTTGGAGTAATGAAATCAGCCCACAAGCACAGCATACAAAAAGCAAGACTATGCCCCATTCTAGATGTTTTCGCCACATACCATGATATAGTGAAATCAAGGTAGCTTTGATGTGATCTTCGAATAGGACAAAAGATAAAAATCAAAAACAAAAAGACCAACGAACCAAACAAGTAACCATTGTCTCTTTTGCCAAGATGGATGATGATTTGATAGATTCTGCCTATTGTAGGAAAGACATATCCTAAGGCAGGAATCAATTGATGATTGGATCATGATTAATTGATGTAAGATTGGCTCAAGATATGATGGTGACAAGTTGTGGTTGATGCCGATTTGATAGTTGATGATTTTTGATAAGGGATGATGCTTTGATAAGTGACGCGATGCTTGGATCTAGTGTAAGCTCATTGAGGATAGATGGGTGCATCTTAGGTACCTGAGTACTGGAAACTTCCTTCATATTCCAGACTGCCTACATACCCTGTATCCACGGGATCAAGGCACATTAAGATGCAGGTGATGATGATATGTAGTTCTGATTTGTGATGATGATGTGAGATGATGATAGATGTGATGATGTGATGAATGATTGAATGATGTGTTGGATGATGAGATGTTGGTGGAGCAATGTTGATTTTATGATGGATATTTTTGGGATTTTATGGATTTTTTATTTTTTTGGATTTTCTTATTTTTTGATGTTTTTTAGATTTTCTGATTTTGGAAAAGGAATGGTTTATTATGAGATGGTTGTATTGGCTTTCATGTGGATGACCTTTATGCTAGATAGCAATGACAAGGGAACACCAAGTCTAGAGGTGAGGGTGATGGGGTTGGATAGGGGGGTTGGCGATGAAAGGATGATGGATAATTGATTCGTGGTAGATGAATGGACAAGCGATAGGGATGCATGTTAGATAGATGGAAGATAGGGATGAGGATTTTTTCCAAGGGCTAGGTTGCAAGGAATCATATGCCCCAATGCTTAGAATTTTACATGATGGGTTCATGTTTGAATGGATGGACTTTGTAGTAGATGGATGGAGGATATACTGACAAAGGAAGTATGTCAAGAGGTCTCCAAAGCATGTTGTTTATATGTTGCCCCTTGTCTTTATCAAGATCTAAGGTGGGAAATGGTAGAAAAAAGATATAATGGATAGGATGGATGGGAAATGGTAGGATAAATAGAGGGTAGTGGATAGGAATATGATAGGATGAGAATAAGATAGTGGATAAGATGTGCAAAGGATATAATGGATGTGGAGATTAGATGGTTTTGCCCCCAAGTGTAGGGATACAAAATGGATGGAGAAGGGATTACGCATGATGCCCACAAGGGGTTTTCATCAAGGTACTTGCCCAAGGTGCCACAAGGAGTGGTTTTCACCATTGGACGGATTTTTCTCTTTACTATTTTTTTTTTTTTTTGCTTTTTTAATGGGATGGGGACTCTAGCGTCTGTTTCCATAGCAAGGAGAAGATGGTACCATGTTGGATAGCATTATGGATTATGATTGCATGGATTGTTGGTAGATAGGAGAAGATGGAATGGATGGTGGATAATGGATTATGATGTGGATTATGTGGATAATGATGTGGACTATGCAGATTATGATGTGGATTATGCGGATTATGATGTGGATTATGCAAAAGCATGGACCATAGGAATGTGATGGGGAAGATATGTAGGATAGTGAATGAAAGATGGAGATATGGGGGTATGTGGAAATGTCAAGTGATGGAGGGGAACCAAGACCAACGATCGCACACTCTGTGATGTATTTGGAAGCTTGTATTTTGGATGTGGAGTTGGGAGTAATGGGGATCGGGATGGGGGATTTTTGGATGGTCGATTTGGAGTTTTAGGTACCCAAATGGACTTAGGAATTATGGGATTTTTAGATGGGGAGCGGGATGTTTGGGATTTTGCCGTAGATTGGGATGTAGATGCCTCATTAGAGTTTGTTGCTTTTTGTTTAGGGACCCACACCATTTTTGTTTTTGCTTTTTCTTCTGATGGTGTGGGTTTTGATAGCCTTTTGAATTTTTGATTTTGCTTGGAAAAGATAACATTTTTAGGCTTTTGTGCTTTATGCATTGAGGCATTCAAATTTTTGAATCCCATGGATTTGGGGGAAGCTTCATGTTTGAAAGATGGTCTTGATTGGCAATTTTAGGGGATTTATGGGTAAATGACTGAGGGGATTTGAGGATGGGGATGTTAGGAGTTGGTAGGAGTGGAGGTAAAGTGGATTTGATAGGGATATTTGGAGTTGGAAGAAGTGGAGGTAAATTTGATGGGGGAAGATGGATGGTCACATGCTTTTGCAAATGATAGGATGATGGAGGAGGGATGGCAACATATGTTTTGGAGGTGCGATGAGATGCACCATGTTTGGGATTGGATGAATGGATTTTGGAAGGCAGGTGGATTGTACCAACATGTTCATGTTGTTTGTCTTGGGATGTATAGCCGAGGCCATGCGAGGATGGATGAAATGTGGTGTGGATGGGCTCCAAGATGCCTTGTTCGTGAAGGCCTAAGCCTTTGTCTTGATAGTTCATGTGTTGGAGTATGCGAAATGCAATGGGATGTTTGTTGCTTTGGAAACAAGACGCGAATCTATTATTTGTTGGAGATAGATAGGTGGTGGAAGGAAGTTGTTCGCCTCCTACAAGGGGTTTACCACGGATGAAGGTGCTTTTTCCAAGTGGATAAGGGGATGGATTTTGGATGGGATTGGTAGATGGATGTGAAGGATTCATGGGGGATGGTGAAGGGGTGGTAAAAGATGGTGTGAGATCAATAAGTTGATCAATGGATGGTAGGGGATCGTGGATGGGATTAGATGGGATGGTGAGATCTTGATCAAGAGAAGGGGTTGATGTTTCAACATGCTTCGGATTTGATTCTTGACATGACTCATGTGTTTGGATAGAAGTGGGAGTGACTTGGATAGATGTGATAGGTGCTTGGATGGATGCAATAGGTGTTTGACATATGTGTTCTTGAACATGGCTACATGATGGTTCTTGAGTTATGATAGGAGGTTGTTCAAGAGATTTGGTGGATGTTGGATTGCATGAGGGTGTTTGATTCCTTGCTAATAGCCAATGGATGGTATCCTTCATGAGTTTATGGGTTGAAGAACAATGTAATGGATGGATAATGATGGTGGATGATGTGGGGTTAGGATTGGGATTGGATAGGTGAGTGATAGGATTAGGTAATGATGGCTCTTGGGTAGGTTCAAGGATAGGTGATGGTGGATGGGTGATAGGGGTTGGTGGATTGGGAGGTACATAAGGTGATGGATTAAGGTTGATAATGTTGGAGGGATATTGTGGTGGGGGGGTTGGAGTTGATGGATTGTAAGGTAGGTAGGGTGATGGATTGAGGTTGATAGAATGGGGGTTAGAGGATGGGGGATTAGGAGATGGGGGATTTGATTGTTGATATGAGGTTTGGATTTCGGATATAAGGTGTACGAGATTGGTGTTCCCTTGATCAAAGTTAGCATGACAAAGTTTGGGGGATGGATAAGTTGGAGGTATTGGTTGATTGGATAAGTATGATGGCATGGATGTGTAAGGGGATGGTGAATGATATGAGGGTAAAGGTTGATATGATGAAGGTTGATGTGAGGTTGATGGTGTGGATATGTAAGAGGTTGAAGTTTGATATGATGGAAGTTGATATGATGAAGGTTGATGGGAGGTTGATGGTGTGGATATGTAAGATGTAGGTTGGTATGAAGGTTGAAAGAATGACGATTGATATGATGTGGAAGGGGATGATGTGTAGGGTGTTTGTTGATATGATGAAGGTTGGATATGGGATTGGGATTCTCCAACAATGAGGTGTGCTAAGGGCATATCTTTAATTATATTTTTGAATTGTTCCTTAGCATTAGGATCCATGTTCTCATAGGCTTGTCTGCGTCTTTGTAATTGTTGTATTGTTTCATAGAGATCCATTTCGTGGGAGAGAGTATGGAATGATGGGGGATGATGGATGATTGTGATGTTGGGGATCAAAATTTCAAGACCTTAAGGTGATTTGATTTGATTTGATTTGATTTGATGAATGGTTCTCTATGCTTAAGATAGACTAATGATCTTAAGCAAGAGGGTTGATTGGGTTGGTTTGATTAGGTGATTGATTAAGGTCTTGATTTTTTGATTGGGTTGATTTGGATTTGAAGTTTGATAATGATGTGGGGGATTTGGATAATGATTGGGATTGATGCTGATTTTGGATTGGATTTGATTTGGATGAGATGGGATTAGAATGATGTTGATGAATTGGATTAAGGGTGATGAGAGTGATTAGGATAAGATTGGATTGAATGATTTGGATGATGATGTGGATAAGATAGGTGGTTAGGATGATTAGGATGAAGTGGATAAGAATGATTAGGATGATGAAGATAGATTATGACTATAGAACAAGTGGATTAGAATTTAATCAAGCTCAAATAAAGGGATTGGATAAGCTCAACTTGTGGGGTTTGATAAATGGGGGGATGGTGTAGCGGTGTTGGGAGGAAAACTCAGCTCGACGTGAGGGGGGGTGCGGGGGGAAATTTTTTGAAAATGGGCTTATAAAATTGATGTTTTTGATGGGAAAATTTGATTTTTTGACATGGATGAAGAAGGCGCTAAAATAGGTGGAAAATGGCGCTGAAATAGAGAGGAAATGGCGCTAAAGGATGTGAATGGTTGGATTGATGGATGAATTTGATTTTTCTTGGCAAGTAGACAAATGATCAAGCACGAAGACACAATGGTTAAGGTTTGATTAATGAAAAATGTGACAATCAAGCATGTACAACCTCAAGGATTTGGGCCACTAAAACAAAGGTTCGTAGTGGGGGAACATCCGGGGGATCGGCACCTTACGAGCATCCGATAAACCACTTAAGGTTTTGACTAGCTCTACTAGGAGTTTAATATACCTCAAGGGTACTACTTCCTTTCAAGCTAGCACCGAATGGTAAGCGCTAATACTGATTAGACTTGGCTTTCACCTTATCCTCAATTTACATATAGCGGACTGGATGAAAGTACCGCTTGGGGTCGCCAATGAGTTCTCCAAATGGATGTGTCTCAAGGGCAGGCCCACATCCTAAAAAAGATAGAATAGAACCATTTCTCTTCACCCAAGATCCTTTTGAAGGCAAGGGGAGAGGATACTTTGATTCTACCCTATGGGATAACACCAACGTGCAAGTGCACAAGACACGGCAAACAAGAGCTAATGTTTGTTTTAAGTCCAAATTGAAAATGTGCCTAAAGTTGTTTGTTGCAAGCAATGATTAATTTTAGTTGCACCAAAATCAAATGTTCTTTACACTAAGGCACTCAAAGATTCTTTTTAGGTGCACCAAAATGAAATGTTTGATTTGTAGATAACATGCAAGGGTTCATTTTAAGTTGCAAATGAAATGTTTTAAACAAAGATGAAAGAACCCTGCAAAAAGACTTGTTAGTATCCTCAAGATGATATTGGTGACCTGCAAGCAAACTGTCAGTCCCTGCACAGAACCCAAAAAATAGTCTCAGAAAATAGCGCTAATACAGAGGTAAGATAGCACTAATACAGACGATAGCGCAAATACAAAAAATAGCGCTAATCTAGAAGCAATATAGCGCTAATACAGAAGATAGCGCTAATTTAGAAAATAGCGCTAATACAGACATAGGATAGCACTAATACAGATGATAGTGCTAATACAGAAAATAGTGCTAATATAGACACAGGATAGCACTATTATAGAAGATAGCGCCAATACAGCAGCAAGATAGCGCCAAACAATGTTTCTGTCTTAGTTTTCAGTCTGCCTTGAGGAAGATAGCGCCGAACTGAGTGATAGCGCTGATACGACACAGAGTTTGGTCAATGGACAATTTTAGGAAAATTTTGCCATAGTTTCCCCTTGTTCATTCAAGATTCCTGCAAAAACAGAGAGCATTTTGACACAAAAATAGCAGAAAAATGCTTTAAAAGAGACATGTGAATGGAAGTTAGGAAAAAAAAAATATTCTCCGTAGAAATGGCGCTAAAATAGAGGATAGCACTGAAACGAGCTAACGATGGCGCCACTGCGAGGGTATAATGGCGCTACACCTGTAGAAACACGTCTATGCACACAAAAACTCACACATCAAGTTAGATTCGGACCTTGTGGGTCCCACCGGGCGTGCCAATGTGATCTGTGAGATCAATATGAAGATAATAACTAATCTAATGCATAAACAAAATGATTATACCTTCATGGAGACCTCACAAATCCATGCGGGAAGGAGATGCACCCAAGAGCTCCTCAAGATAGTTCCCGTGATTAGTGTGACTAATGTGGATTGCTCAAAGCTTTTCAACACAAATGTAGATGAGAGACAAGGTGGATGGATAGATTAGATGGGATTGAGGCAAGATTTTGACATTATGGTGGCATGATAAGGAGATTGTGGAGAGATTTTGGTAGAGGTTTGGTGCATGATTGAGTCTCTCCCAAATGGCTTGGAGAGGGTTTCATTTATAGAGTTTTGGGAATGAGAATGGAGGGTCAGGATTAGAAGGTGAGATCAAGGGCTAGGAATCAATGAGAGTTAGGGTTAGGATTGGGTTCATAGCCTTGTGACAAGTGTCGCAAGGAGAGTGGATGAGGGAGATCAAGGGTTGAAACTTGGTCAATGGGATTGGAGGGCTCTCATTAAAAGTGAATTTTAAATTCACATGGGGAAAGGTGTGGAGGATTAAAATGAATAAAAGATTTATTTTGGGAAGAGGGGACATTACAAGTGAATTTTTAATTCACTTTTATGTGGAGATGTGAAGATGGTACTCTTACATGTGTAAGAGAGTGATAAATGAGGGTTAAGGGGGATTTGACCCTTTGAATAAAAGATTGATTTTTATTCAAAAGGTGCATGGAAGAAGGGGATAAGCAAGGTTAATTGAGTGCTTAGCTTAATTAACCTAGGTCTAGGGGATAGGTAGGCTAGGGTAGCTTAGGGTAGGTCAATTAGTAGGCTAGATCAATTAGATAACCATGATTTATCTAATTAATGAGGATTAGGAAAAAGGACAATTTAACTAAATAAATATTGTGAATATTTATTTAATCAAATGAGGATAATGTTGTAAGGTAAAAGTGATAAATTAAATGAATTAATTTATCACAAGGAATGGGTAAATGGTCAAGGTAGACAATGAGGGATAAATTAATTAAATAAAATAAATTTATTTAATTAATAGGAGGAATAATGAGGGTGTAGAGATATGAAAAATTAGTTTGCGAAGAAAGCCAATTTTAGGTGTCTACATGTACAAGGTATAGTCACTTGCAGCTTTAGGTTGGAGATTGTATTGGTAGCAAGGGAGTCCCTTTAGATTTTTCACTTAACACCTATACTAGTGTGTTCAACAAACCCAAGGCTGTTAGGTGTTTCATTGTGATGGATTCGCTTTGACCAAGAAAAAGCACCCTGATGAACAGATATCACAAACCTGATCATGAATACTTCCTAGAATGAATTATAACCTATATTTAAATGTGATTACATCACTTGAATCCCAACAATTTAATTATTTTCTTAGGGTGATGAAGTGCATCATCCTGACTTACCAAAACAAGGTCCCAACCAACAAAATAACAACAACATACAACAAACAAACTGTACAAACAACTATACAAATATACAATATGATACATATGACTGTCATGAAGTCATTCAGGCCTGGAAATAATGTTTGAGGAATTGTCCATTGACTGGCAATGGGACATCCTCACCTGTCAGGTTCTTAAGCCTATAAGTGCTATCTCCTAAAATTTCAGAAATCTGAAAGGGACCTATCCATAATCTATCAAACTTACTGTTGTGATGTTCACAACATGCCCCATTATGCTCCTTAGCAAAATGGGGACCCCTGCTGATGTTTTGCTTTTTGCTTCTGCTTGTGTTTTTCTGCTTTCTGGCGGTTTGGTAAAAAAGAAGGTCAGGTGCATCATCATCATGATATTCGAATGAGGTAGGTCATCATCATGAGGTCAGTTTGTCAAAGTTCATATTTTGTTTCTGTGACCTCATATTTAAAAAGAGCTTAAAATTCCATGCAGGTTTGCCTTTTACTTGACTTGAAAATTCGTCCATATGTGGAAGTTATGCACGGTCAAAGTTTTGGTCAAACCTGATAATCGCAAGTGATCATCATATTTTTTTTCATGTTGACAAGGTCATCATGATCTTGGTCTATCACCCGATAAAATCATGCAGTCGCAATATCCGGACGTCAATCTTAGGTGGTAGTGCCCTTTACCCGTCAAATGGCCTTATGTGCATCATGATCATCATGATTTTTAGGAAGGTCATATTTTATAAACTTGGTTTTGCTGTATGAGGACATCATCATCATATTTGAAATGCCCCCCCGATAATATCCTGAGGTTCAAATATCATGATGACGTCAACTTTAAGTCACGGTAAGTTTCCCCCGTCGAGCGGTCTTTGTATCGCGAGCATCATCATGATATTTTTGCATTGCCTGATATTATAATATCATGATGATATTATAAGATCACCCTGACTTAGAAAATCCACCTTCGGCATATTTGCATGCGCATGTTCAAAACCTATCGGAAGGTCATCATCCTGATATTTGCTGAAATTCGCTAAGATGATGATGACGTCTTCATATCCTCCTGATCTCCTTTTGCATGATCATGATGATCACCCTATCTTTTTGAGGAAGGGTGATATTCCATTCCTCAAACAACATGATCATATTTTAAATATCACCCTAGCGCAAACCTGATGATGACCTCAACTCATCTTCATGTTCCGAAGGTGAAATATCATGATGACGTCATCATGATAATTTGATGAAGACAATCATCGTATTTTTTTATCCTGTCCTGTTGTCAAGATCATCATGATCTTGTTTGTTCACCCGACATTTCGTGAAGTCCTCCTGCCGATGAAGTAAGACCTTTTGAAAATATCATGATGATCCTCATCATCCTGATTTCCCTTCGGTAGGATATTTTCTAAAACATGATCCGGTTAGCGAAATATCATGATGACATCATGTTCTAAGTTTAACGAAAGCTCCGGATATCATGATGACGTCATCCCGATCTGATAAACGAAGAAGCTAATATCCTGATGATCATCATCATCACATTTTCCCTTCGGCAGGACATTTTCCAAAGCACGATCCAGTTCACGAATATGATGATGACGTCTTATTCTAAGTTTGACAGAAGCCCCAAATATCCTGATGATCATCATCATCTTGATCTTTCGAGAGGGTTACCTTGGCCGCAAAAAGGGTCATATTACATTCATCATCCTGATCATGCTCCTTAGGTGACTCGATATCACAATTATCCCCTGATCTTAACTAAAAATGATGATGACGTCATTTTTTTGCACTTTAATGAAGCCCGAATATGATGATGATGATGTTGTTCTTTTCCCCAATATGCAGAAGCGAAATATCATGATGACATCATCTGGACCTTCAGGAGGGAGAGCATCATATTTCCAGAATATCATGATGATGAAGTGAATATCGACCAACATGTTTTTTTTTGACGCGCCGATAGTGATAGTCATGCCGATGGGCGGGAAATGAGGCGGTGGAATTTTAAAGTGTTTTTTTTTGGCGCCTGTGGCATTTTCCCGGTCAGCGATAGTTGACCCGATGAATTTTGAGCAGTGTGAACGCGTTTTGGGCGCGTTTGAGGAGTATTCTGGATCCGATCTCCGCGATTTTGCATTGTCACCTGGGTTTAAACGGTTATTTTAATTTCCTGCTGTTTATGTGATAAATGTAATACTTATTGCTTGTCTTGTCTTGCAGGCTTGCAGTTGAGGAAGCAGCTGGAAAGTCAACACAGTGACCTCATGGAGGAAGGAAATCTGATCTCAGGAGCAGGAAGATAAGGATGAAGTGCGAAAAGTCAGGGCCATTCAAGTGAAGGACAGAGTTGCAGCTGAAGGTATTACCACAATAGACAAACATAAGTTATTACCCAGCTGCCGGAACTTCTAAGAAGGGGCAATATTTCACCCAGATTTGACATTGCTCAGAGATATTTTTGAGAACTGGTTCACCTGTATTTATTGCTGTAACCAAGGGTTTGAACCAGGGGTTCAGTTAGGTTTTTTTTGCTGTAGTGAGGACAATCAGAATGTCTTTATATTGTGCCTCTCTACACTGTAATATTTTATAATAGGGATTTTAGGAAAGCAACAAGGGTTACAACAGAATTTTCTTTTAGAAGCATACAGCAAGTTAGCATAGTTTAGAAGTAGAAGAAGGAGGTCGCCTATTTGTCTACAGTAAGGTGCGCGTGGAATGTCTGGCTGCCTTACTGTATCTGTAAAGCTTGTAAGTTCTTTGTAGTATGATCAATGAAACTAAGAGTCATTCCTACATTGTAAATCATGTATGACTATTCGTTTCTAATAAAATAGAATCTGGAGTTCTGCATCTATCTTCTGAGTGTTCTCTTGCCCTTCTTTGTGTTTTGAAATATCTTCTTTGAGAGCTTGCAATTTTAAATGTATGTTTGTGAAAATGCTCAGAACTTGCATTTAGGGTTTTTACTGTGGATTTGATCAAATTACTGTAGTATTTACATAGTGCATAACAGAAACAATTAGATCCTTTGGTAGATTAAATGAGGTATAGATTAGATCTTTCTAACTTTTCCCAACCCATCTGAAATATTTAGCTGAAAACGTAGAAATCTAAAGGAAATTGTCTCAAATTTGAAGAAGCATGCATAACAGAGCTATAAGTAGACAGTTTTCATAAATAGATAAAGAAGAAAGCTGTAAAAAATCCAAGAAAACCATCTAAAACTTGCAGCCCGGTAACCCTTGTATGCAAATGAACAGAATACTTGTTGAAATCTATGACCTTTTTGCATATTCTTAGTCCAGTAAGCCACCAAACAAACCTAAACTACGTAAGGCCCCTTGAACATTACAGCTTCACATTGACCAACTGAACTTGACCAACCGAACCATTGTAGACTTGGGATTAGTTGAATCTCAAATGATTCCTTCTTATCTTTCAAGTATAGTTTCAGTTCATTATATGTGAATTTTAACTTATTGTTATGATTGCATCAAAACAGCCATCAACAGTTTTCTGGCGCTAGAAGGAGGGCCTTCCTGAGTTAGGTTTCATTTCAAACTGGCTAACGATAGTAACAGAGTGACTAGGTCTAGGTCCAGTTCAGGAGATATATTTGTGCAACTACCTGATACAAGGCAAAGTAAAAGCCCTTTAATTTGGAATCCAAAGATATCGCAAGCGGGAAGTTCATCTGGAACACCTCCTAGGTCACCTTTTAACATCCGTAGTATTGTAAGTCCTGATAAATCACTGTTCAGATCTTTAAATCTTGGTTCAGGCACTCCTGGAGGTCTCAATCCTCCTCTAAATCCTAATCCACCAATCAATCCAGGTATTCCTGCAGGTTCAAGTCAAGCTCAAACACCTGCAATGGCTTATTTCGATGTCAATTCTCCCATACTCTTCAATGATTATCATGACATGCCAAAAAATCTGGAAAAGATATGTCCCAAATACCAGTTGCATCAGGACCCAGAAGATCATATTAGAATATTTAAGGAATCATGTTTTAGGGCTATGTTAGAGCACGAGGATGTTGTGTGTAGATTGTTTCCTTACACCTTTAATGAGCAGGCCTCTAGCTGGTACGTAAACTTACCCAATGGTTACATTTCTTCCTGGGCACTTATGGAAGAAGCATTTCTGTCAAGATTTAGAGGACCCATTGACCCTTGTACTTTGTATCATAAACTGGCTGCTATAAAACGAGGTGAGGGAGAGCTAATTGATAATTTCAATGACAGATTTCAAAAGGCCTATTCTAGGCTAGTAGCCCCTTATACCATAGATGATGCTCCCTTGTTGGCTATGTACTATGCTGCCTTGGATCCTTTAACTGCCATGTTTGTCAAAAGAAAACCTGACATAGATTCAATATCCAAAGCCTATAAAGAGGTAGCCTCAGTGAACCAAGAAATGAGACATACAACTTATAATCCATTTGTCAATGGAGGAAATTTTGGGGTGCAGAATCAGGCACACCTATGGAATGGAGTCCCTGTGCAGCATGCTCCACTAATAAATCCGGTTCCTTCTTACACACCTGTGTATAATCCTACTCCAATCCAAGCTATAACTCCTTACACGGCTAGTACTTCCAATAACAGTCAAAAAATGGTCAGCCTTTCTTCCAACTTCCTAGGGATGTAACTGTGGCAAAAGCACAAGAAGATAGGGAAGAAATCAAAGAGATTACTGCACATTTGAAAAGATTAACAACCGAAGTGACACAGCTAAGAAATGAGAACCTCTATGGAAGAAGCAACCAAAACTACAATCCACATCAAAATCACAACCAAGGCCAAAATCAGAATTATAGTCTCAACCAAAATCAGCAGTACAATCAGAACCAAAGCTACAATCAGCATCAAGGCCCCAGTCAGGGGCAACCAATGCAAAATAGGGGGCCAGTGATAGATAATAGGACCTAGGGCAATAATAACAAAAATTAGAATCAACCTAGGCCACCCAAGACATGGAACACGGGGCCCAATAACGGTACTCTGGCTTCTCCTTTTGAGAATATAGATAATCATGGTGCAAAACAAACAACTAGCATACAAATGGCCAGTACAACACCCAAAAATTGGTGCAGATTTCACAATACCAATGCCCATGCTGAGCATGACTGTCCACAGTTCCACTTGGCAGCTAGTATTTTCAACATAGATGTACAGCCTCCTACCTCTGAATTTCTCATTCCTAAGGGTAATGAGGTAGTACCCTCATAATATGACACAGCATTAGTCTTAGAAACGTTTACCTTTGCAACTGCAGAAGAGAAAGAGGATGAATTGCTAGAGGATGAACCATACTGTTGTGAAAGTCTTTATCCTGAATCAGCCTTTGTGTTAAATGCTTTTCAGTTTCCTTTTGAATCTGAAAACGAGATATTAAATGAAACAGAAGAGGTGCAGGCCTTTCAACAAACAAATAAAGGCCATACCTACAATTTGAGGAACAACCCTAGGCCGGGAGGACCTTTCACCACTTCCACTCCCTCGAATAACATCAATACACCCCCAGATCAGAATGCTAGCAACAATCCTGCCATACTTAAAGCTAGTCAGCACACAAATAATGAAACAACAGTGCAAAAGGATCAAACAAGTAAAACAGAAGCAATAGAGACAACAAGACTAATGAATTACTTATCAGAGGAAATAAAGAAAATTAAGGTCAGTATACCTCTAAATGAATTATTGAAGACCCCAGGGATCAGAAATGCTTTTTTAAAATCCCTGGACACATCCATAACGAACAAGGTGTCTGCTGATATAACTGTTCCTAGTAGTGATTCACCACCTAAGGAGAAAGGTAAGAAAGTTGAGCAGCCTTCCAATACAAATGTAGTAATACATGCAGATAAGAGGGATACTCAACCTTTCTTGTTAACTGTTCGGTTGTGTGGGAAGAATATACACAATTGCATGGTAGATTCTGGTGCTTCAGCCAACGTAATGCCCTTAGGAATATGTAAAACTCTCGGGCTGACTCCCACCAAATCTGCCAAGGTTGTCACGCAATTAGATAAGACCGAGGTTAGCGTGATAGGAGAACTCATGAACATACAAGTGCAATTAGCTTCAGACCCTAGGGTAAGCCAAATCATTGACATTCAAGTAGTGGATATACCCGTAAATTATGGAATGTTGCTAAGTAGGGATTGGTCCAAGACATTAAACGGATATATGGCTACTGACTTTTCACACATGTGGTTACCGTGGAGAGGCATCCCAAACCAGATCAGAATAGAGGCAGAGCCCAGAATGAAACATATGATAACAGAGTATAATCGAACTAATGAAATATTATATGCTGCTGTTGAACCAGGTGTCTATAGAATTACCAACAATGGGATGCAGATTGAAGAGATTATGATGTTAAACATTCGAAAGAAGTGTGTCAACAATAGAACAGCACTATTCATTGAGTCTGACGGAAATTCTTCAGATGAAGAAAATAATGCAATAGACAAATTTGGTCGTGCCATTAGACGAGAGGTGGAAGAGTGCGTTACACACAATCTCCCAGTCCAATGTAAGTTGTATAAAAATAGGTGTAGAGTCCATGATAGGCAACATTCTGAGGAGAATTGTGAAATATGCAAAGACATCATTGAATATGAATACAAAAAGTGCATAGGGAGGGTAGAGTCACAAGAGAAAAATGAGAATCCTGATCCGACACAGAGATATGTTCAGGATAATATAGATGCTTTGATTCCAGATTTAGGAAAAGAAATAGAGGACGAGGGTAGTTATCTTTCTGAGTTGCAAACTACAAACACACATATGCAAGATAACCAAACGGAAAAACCCATGAATAAACAAGACAACACCCCACAGGCAATAAAAGGGACAAAGTATGCCAAGGTAAAAGATCAGAAAAGTAAAGATGGCATGTGGACGTTAAAATGTGATGGGTCCAAATCAAAACAGGACGCAGGTGCAGGTATTGAACTCATAAATCCTCAAGGTAAATCACATTTGGCAGCATATAGATTACAATTTTCCTGCACTAACAATATTGCTGAATATGAGGCCCTAATTTTAGGACTTGTCATGGCCATCAAGAAAGGGGTAAAAACCATCAGAGTATTTTCAGACTCTGAATTAGTAGTCAGACAAGTGAGGAAACTATATGCCTACAATTATAAGAAGATGATTAGTTACAGACATAGAGTATGGGGTTTAATGGATTCATTTGATGCTTTTAACATAGAGCATATTCCTAGAGAGCTGAACCACAGGCCAGATGCGTTAGCAGTTGCTGCTAGTACATTAGAACCATTGACACTGTCAGGACTAAGACGATTTGCTGTTGAGCTAGTTAACGTGCCCAGTATACCAGACAACGTTACACACTTTCAGGTATTTGGAGAGGATCAGCAAATTATTAATTTTCTGACTTGTAATGAGGCATTTGAGGCCCAAATCATTGATGAACAAGAAAGGCCTGAAGTAACATGGGATGAAGAAGATATGATCAACTTAAAGAGCAACTTCTTACCAAAAGGAGTAATTGAATTAGAACACATCTTTGACTTCGACAGAATAATAAGACAGAAGGACTTACCCAAAACAGAAGGGGGTAAGTGTGATTTACATAACTTAGGGACTGAGCTAAATCCACAAAATGTACTAATTGGGAAAGCTTGCTCTGAGAAAATCAGAAAAGAGGTTCTGGACGTTCTGAAAGAATATAAACATGTCAGAGCATGGACTTATGAAGACTTGAAAACATTTGATGAGTCCATCATAACTCACGTAATACCTTTAAGAAAAGAAGTCAAACCATTTAGGCAGAAACAGAGGCCTGTAAATGCCATTCTAGAGCCTTTAATCTTTGAGGAAGTTAAAAAATTACTGTCCGCTAGAATAATTTTCCCAGTCAGACATTCTGTCTGGGTAGCTAACTTAGTACCAGTGAGGAAGAAAAACGGAGACATCAGGTTGTGCGTAGATTTTAGAAATTTGAACAAGGCTTCTGAAAAGGATAATTATCCTTTGCCCCCAATAGACGAAGTACTGCAAGCAGTAAATGGCGCAAAGATGATGTCTTTTTTAGATGGTTTTTCAGGTTATAACCAGGTTTTAATTGACAGAGAAGATAGACTAAAAACCACCTTCACTTGCAAATGGGGAAATTATGCGTATAGAAGAATGCCTTTTGGTTTAATTAATGCAGGTGCCACTTTTCAGAGGGCCATGGACATTGCATTTTGTGGATTATCAGGTAAATGCATTGTTGTATATATGGATGATTTAACTGTGTATTCCCAGGATGCATCCACCCACGCTGAGGACCTCAGAAAAGTACTCCAGCGATGTGAAAGGTATGGGATTTCCCTTAATCCTAAGAAATGTATATTTGGCGTAACTGAAGGTAAATTATTAGGCCATGTCATTTCTGAAAATGGAATTTCAATTGATCCGGATAGAATAGAATCCATAAAAAATTTGCAAATACCAAACAGTAGGAAAGAATTGAAATCATTTTTTGGTAAAATTAACTTTGTTCAGAAGTTTATAATAGGTTTTGCAGAGATTGTGCAGCCATTGAATGCCATGTTAAAGAAAGATGCACAGATGGAATGGACGCCAGTGGCCAAAGCCGCATTTGAAGATATCAAGGAGGTAATTTCTAATGCCCCTGTATTGGCAAGTCCAGACTACACAAGCCCGTTTTACATCTACTCCTTTGCATCTTCTCATTCTGTCGCGGCTGCCTTGACATAGAAAGGTGAAAATAATGAAGAGAGGCCCATAGCATTTATGAGTGCGCCTCTGAAGGATGCACAGCTGAGATATCTAGATATCGAAAGATAGGCATTCGCATTAGTAAAGGCTATGAAAAAATTTAGACACTATATTCTGCGCAGTCAGATTAAAGCCATAGTACCAGACGCAGCAGTAAAAATGTTGCTGATGCAAAACGAGCCTGGAGAAAAAAGAGCCAAATGGATCACCACACTGCAAGAATTCGACATGGAGATCATTCCCGCAAAGCTGGTCAGAGGGCAAGCGCTGGTGCAGACAATAGCAAACATGGATCCAAATCTGATAAAACAACAATATGTATTGAATTCCCAAGACACATCGGGCTGGTACGATGATTTAAGCACCTTCCTAATAGCTGGAAAGTACCCAGGCAAGATGAAGGCTTCTCAGAGGAGAGCTTTGAAGATTAAGGCACAGAATTATATGGTGCAAGGAGGTCTTCTATTCAGGAAGAACCATGATGGAATTTATCTGAGGTGCATAAACAGAACTGAAGCTGATAGAGTGTTGACAGAACTACATGACAAATACGGAACCGGCCATGGTTCCCATTTAGCTACAACACACAAAATACTGAGGGCGGGCTATTACTGGCCCACTATGTTCAAAGATACTAAGAGTCACATCAGAAGTTGCCACACCTATCAGACTGCAGCAGACAAAGGGAGAAATCTGGCCAATCCACTGCAACCTGTGATCGAATCCAGACCGTTTACACAATGGGGCTTGGATTTTATCAGAGTCATCAATCCCCCATCTTCTGCAGGACACAAATTCATATTGACGGTAACAGACTATTGTACAAGGTGGACTGAGGCCACCTGCTGTAAGTTTTCCACAACTGAGGTAGTTATCAAGTTCCTTGAAGAAAACATTATCACCAGGTTTGGAACGCCCTATTCATTGGTATGTGATAACGGCCCTGCTTTCTCTTCTTTAAAATTTTCTAAATGGGCATTTGAATATGGGATCATTCTAAGGTTTTCTTTGAATTATTACCCTCAAGGTAATGGACTGGCTGAATCAACAAACAAAATTTTATTAGACATAATCAAGAGGTTAATTGCCAAAAGTCCTAGAGAGTGGAATACCCTATTAAGATATGCATTATGGGTAGACAGGACCAAGTTTAAAACAGCTTTAGGTAGCACACCTTATCACTTAGTTTATGGGACTGATCCCATACTTCCGGTTAATCTGAGAATACCAACCTGGAAGTTTGCCAATGAATATCTAGGCTTTGATAACCATAGGGAAGCCAGAATAGTGCAAATGTTACAACTAGAGGAGAAAAGAAGTCAAGCCCTCGAGAAGTTTGCCAAACACCAAGCGGTTGTTAAGAGGTGGTTTGACAAAAGGGCAAGAGTCAAAACATTTAGGATATCAGACTTAGTGTTATGCTGGGACAAAGCACATGAAAAGAAAGGAAGCCATGGAAAATTTGATAAATTATGGCTGGGTCCATTACAAATCTCAGAAATAATAGGAGATAACACCTTTAGACTTAAGACCTTGACTAGAGAAGATGTGCCATTACCAGTTAATGGCCAGCATTTGAAACACTACTTCCAGGCTTGAGGTAAAAAGGGGGGCAGTCCCTTTTTCTTAATGTAAAGTGCTGTAGATAATGTACAGTTCTTCTTTTGCTGTTGGGTTGGCTATTTGTATAGCTTGTCCTCTGTTTGTTTTTGCTTTTTTGTTTCTTTCTGTTTGTACAATTTTTTCTTTTGTTGTTGTGTTGTTTGTACAGCCTGTTTGTTTGGTTTGTTTGTTGTCTCCTCAGCAGGGATCTTTATTTTACTTTAGAGTATTAAGGAGCAAAACTAGCAACCATTCAAAACAGTATAAAATTTAGGATATTCAGATTAACCATTTGCAATTTACACATAACTTGTCACTGTCATGAATGTAGAGAGTTATTCATCTTCTGAAGTTTTGTATTCAATAAATGTGATTGAGAATTCGAAGCAGGTTTCTCATGATGACACACCTAAAATCCTTGGGTTTGTTGAACCTACCAGTGTAGATATTAGGTGAAAAATCAGAGGTCACCCTTGCTACCATTACAATTCTCAGCTTAATTTCAGCAAGTGTCCACTCCTTGCATCATGAAGTTACAAATTGCTATACCTTATGAAATCTTTCAAAATTAGAAAACAAAAAATAAATAAATAAATAAATAAAGCGAATTATACTGAAAATCCAGATTAAGCCATCTAAGTAACTCTACCGGGGCTATGGACGCTCGCTGGCAGTGGGGCTCTACTTAGGAGAATTGTAACGATAACCTTGCCGGGGCTATAGACGCTCATTGGCAGCAAGGCTCTATCCGGTCAGCTATGAGGGAATATCCTCACCTACGTAGGCTAATGTCAGTCACTGGTTTGTTCAACCGATCTTCAAGATGAGGATAATTAATCACATGCACACAACTAAACTGAAAATGAAAATTCATGCATCTTTATTGAATACTTTGAGTCTCAAGCTGAATAGTAATTTGCAGGAAAGATAGTTGGGAGTTATGAGTTCATTTCATCTAGTTTCCTTGAACACTCTGAATTTAATTGTTTTGTTTTGGTTGCTAGTTGTTGTGATGTTCACAACACGCCCCATTATGCTCCTTAGCAAAATGGGGACCCCTGCTGATGTTTTGCTTTTTGCTTCTGCTTGTGTTTTTCTGCTTTCTGGCGGTTTGGTAAAAATGAAGGTCAGGTGCATCATCATCATGATATTCGAATGAGGTAGGTCATCATTATGAGGTCAGTTTGTCAAAGTTCATATTTTGTTTCTGTGACCTCATATTTAAAAAGAGCTTGAAATTCCATGCAGGTTTGCCTTTTACTTCACTTGAAAATTCGTCCATATGTGGAAGTTATGCACGGTCAAAGTTTTGGTCAAACCTGATAATCGCAAGTGATCATCATATTTTTTTTCATGTTGACAAGGTCATCATGATCTTGGTCTATCACCCGATAAAATCATGTAGTTGCAATATCCGGACGTCAATCTTAGGTGGTAGTGCCCTTTACCCGTCAAATGGCCTTATGCGCATCATGATCATCATGATTTTTAGGAAGGTCATATTTTATAAACTTGGTTTTGCTGTATGAGGACATCATCATCATATTTGAAACGCCCCCCCGATAATATCCTGAGGTTCAAATATCATGATGACGTCAACTTTAAGTCACGGTAAGTTTCCCCCGTCGAGCGGTCTTTGTATCGCGAGCATCATCATGATATTTTTGCATCGCCTGATATTATAATATCATGATGATATTATAAGATCACCCTGACTTAGAAAATCCACCTTCGGCATATTTGCATGCGCATGTTCAAAACCTATCGGAAGGTCATCATCCTGATATTTGCTGAAATTCGCTAAGATGATGATGACGTCTTCATATCCTCCTGATCTCCTTTTGCATGATCATGATGATCACCCTATCTTTTTGAGGAAGGGTGATATTC
Source organism: Cunninghamia lanceolata (assembly GCA_027924645.1). Lineage (NCBI taxonomy): Eukaryota > Viridiplantae > Streptophyta > Pinopsida > Cupressales > Cupressaceae > Cunninghamia > Cunninghamia lanceolata. The sequence goes on from BSBN01000193.1 coordinate 30,846,668, forward strand.
CATTCCTCAAACAGCATGATCATATTTTAAATATCACCCTAGTGCAAACCTGATGATGACCTCAACTCATCTTCATGTTCCGAAGGCGAAATATCATGATGACGTCATCATGATAATTCGATGAAGACAATCATCGTATTTTTTTATCCTGTCCTGTTGTCAAGACCATCATGATCTTGTTTGTTCACCCGACATTTCGTGAAGTCCTCCTGCCGATGAAGTAAGACCTTTTGAAAATATCATGATGATCCTCATCATCCTGATTTCCCTTCGGCAGGATATTTTCTAAAACATGATCCGGTTAGCGAAATATCATGATGACGTCATGTTCTAAGTTTAACGAAAGCTCCGGATATCATGATGACGTCATCCCGATCTGATAAACGAAGAAGCTAATATCCTGATGATCATTATCATCACATTTTCCCTTCGGCAGGACATTTTCCAAAGCACGATCCAGTTCACGAATATGATGATGACGTCTTATTCTAAGTTCGACAGAAGCCCCAAATATCCTGATGATCATCATCATCCTGATCTTTCGAGAGGGTTACCCTGGCCGCAAAAAGGGTCATATTACATTCATCATCCTGATCATGCTCCTTAGGTGACCCGATATCACAATTATCCCCTGATCTTAACTGAACATGATGATGACGTCATTTTTTTGCACTTTAATGAAGCCCGAATATGATGATGATGATGATGTTGTTCTTTTCCCCAATATGCAGAAGCGAAATATCATGATGACATCATCTGGACCTTCAGGAGGGAGAGCATCATATTTCCAGAATATCATGATGATGAAGTGAATATCGACCAACATGTTTTTTTTTTACGCGCCGATAGCGATAGTCATGCCGATGGGCGGGAAATGAGGCGGTGGAATTTTAAAGTGTTTTTTTTGGGGCCTGTGGCATTTTCCCGGTCAGCGATAGTTGACCCGATGAATTTTGAGCAGTCTGAATACGTTTTGGGCGCGTTTGAGGAGTATTCTGGATCCGATCTCCGCGATTTTGCGCTGTCACCTGGGTTTAAACGGTTATTTTAATTTCCTGCTGTTTATGTGATAAATGTAATACTTATTGCTTGTCTTGTCTTGCAGGCTTGCAGTTGAGGAAGCAGTTGGAAAGTCAACACAGTGACCTCATGGAGGAAGGAAATCTGATCTCAGGAGCAGGAAGATAAGGATGAAGTGCGAAAAGTCAGGGCCATTCAAGTGAAGGACAGAGTTGCAGCTAAAGGTATTACCACAATAGACAAACAGAAGTTATTACCCAGCTGCCGGAACTTCTCAGAAGGGGCAATATTTCGCCCAGATTTGACATTGCTCAGAGATATTTTTGAGAACTGGTTCACCTGTATTTATTGCTGTAACCAAGGGTTTGAACCAGGGGTTCAGTTAGGTTTTTTTTGCTGTAGTGAGGACAATCAGAATGTCTTTATATTGTGCCTCTCTACACTGTAATATTTTACAACAGGGATTTTAGGAAAGCAACAAGGGTTACAACAGAATTTTCTTTTAGAAGCATACAGCAAGTTAGCATAGTTTAGAAGTAGAAGAAGGAGGTCGCCTGTTTGTCTGCAGTAAGGTGCGCGTGGAATGTCTGGCTGCCTTACTGTATCTGTAAAGCTTGTAAGTTCTCTGTAGTATGATCAATGAAACTAAGAGTCATTCCTACATTGTAAATCATGTATGACTATTCGTTTCTAATACAATAGAATCTGGAGTTCTGCATCTATCTTCTGAGTGTTCTCCTGCCCTTCTTTGTGTTTTGAAATATCTTCTTTGAGAGCTTGCAATTTTAAATGTATGTTTGTGAAAATGCTCAGAACTTGCATTTAGGGTTTTTACTGTGGATTTGATCAAATTACTGTAGTATTTACATAGTGCATAATAGAAACAATTAGATCCTTCGGTAGATTAAATGAGGTATAGATTAGATCTTTCTAACTTTTCCCAACCCATCTAAAATATTTAGCTGAAAACGTAGAAATCTAAAGGAAAATGTCTCAAATTTGAAGAAGCATGCATAACAGAGCTATAAGTAGACAGTTTTCATAAATAGATAAAGAAGAAAGCTGCAAAAAATCCAAGAAAACCATCTAAAACTTGCAGCCCGGTAACCCTTGTATGCAAATGAACAGAATACCTGTTGAAATCTATGACCTTTTTGCATATTCTTAGTCCAGTAAGCCACCAAACAAACCTAAACTACGTAAGGCCCCTTGAACATTACAGCTTCACATTGACCAACTGAACTTGACCAACCGAACCATTGTAGACTTGGGATTAGTTGAATCTCAAATGATTCCTTCTTATCTTTCAAGTATAGTTTCAATTCATTATATGTGAATTTTAACTTATTGTTATGATTGCATCAAAACAGCCATCAACACTTACCATGATCACCTTTCTTTTCATGGGCCTTATCCCACATCAGGACTAAATCAGATATCCTGAAAGCTTTAATTCTGGCTCTCTTGTCAAACCAGCGTTTGACAATAGCCTGATGTTTTGCAAATCGGTTAATCGCTTGACTTCGCTTTTCTTCCAGGTGCATCAACTGAAGCAACTTGACTTCCTTTTTATTATCTACGCCTAAATACTCTTGGGCAAACTGCAAAGTAGGAATTTTCAAGTTTACAGGGAGGATAGGATCTACCCCATATACTAGTTGGAAGGGTGAGTTTCCTAATGCGGTTTTCATTCTAGTTCTGTCTACCCATAAGGCATATTTCAGAAATGAGTTCCATTCCCTGGGATTTTTCTCTATCAATTTTCTTATTATACTCAGTAAATTCTTGTTGGTGGATTCTGCTAATCCATTTCCCTGGGGATAGTAGTTGGATGAGAAGTTAAGTATGATCCCATGATCAAAAGCCCAAATTGACAATTTGGTGGAAATGAAGGCAGAACCATTATCACTTACCAATGCATAAGGAATTCCATACCTGGTGACAATGTTGCTTTCCAAAAATTTAATGACATCATCCGCAGTACAAGTTTTGCTGCTGATAGCCTCAGTCCATCTGGTACAATAATCAGTAATCGTTAGGACATACCTATGGCCTGAGGAAGATGGAGGATTGATCCGTCCTATGAAATCCATGCCCCACTGTGCAAATGGGTGCTCTTCCATCACTGGCTGCAACGGTTGTGCAGCATATTTTTCTATGTTGGCAACAACCTGGCAAACATGACAACATTTAACATGATCAGCCGTGTCCTTAAAAATTGTAGGCCAGTAATATCCTGCTCTGAGGATTGCATGTGTTGTGGCCAATGCTGATCCGTGTGCAGTACCAAACTTGTCATGTAACTCTGTTAAAACTTTATTTGCTTCTGGTTTCTCTAAGCATCTCAGGTATATTCCTTCATAATTCTTCTTAAACAAGGTTCCTCCCTTTATCATATACTTCTGGGATCTTATCTTTAAGGCTCTTCTCTGTGAGGCTTGCATTCTTGAAGGACATCTTCCGGTGATCAGGATGTGCTTGATGTCTGAATACCATTCCCTATTGTCTTTCTCATTGATCACATACTGCTGACTGATGATGTTTGGATCAGTTTCAGATATCATCTGGCTCAGAGCTTGTCCTCTTACCAGCTTCATTGGTGTGATCTCCATGTCATATTCTTGTAATACAGTAATCCATTTGGCTCTTTTTTCACCAGGTTCACTCTGCATCAGCAGCATCTTCACCGCTGCATCTGGTACCACAGCAATCACTTTGCTTCTCAGTATATAATGTCTAAACTTTTTTACTGCTCTGACTAATGCAAGTGCCTGTCTTTCAACATCTACATATCTCAATTCAGCATCTCTGAAAGGACAGCTCATGAAAGCAATTGGTTTCTCTTCTTTCTCTTCATTTCTTTGAGTTAACACTGCTACAGAAGTATGTTCTGAGGCAAATGAGTAGATGTAGAAATCTCTTGTATAATCTGGACTAATGAGGACAGGAGCATCTGAAATGGCTTTCTTTATATCTTCAAAGGCAGCCTTGGCTTCTGGTGTCCACTCAATTTGTGCATCTTTTTTCAACATGGCATTCAGTGGTCTGACAATCTCAGCAAAGCCGGTGATGAACTTCCTCACAAAATTTATCTTACCAAAATAAGATTTAAGTTCCTTTTTGCTTCCTAGAAGTTGTAACTTCATAATAGATTCCACCCTGTCAGGATCAATGATAATTCAATCTTCTGTGATTAGGTGGCCTAGTAATTTTCCTGTTGTGACTCTGTTGTGTGGTTACACAACATGCCCCATTTTAACTTGGCAAAACAGGGACCCAACTTTTTGGCTTGGCTTGTGTTGTCTGCTTTCTGGCGGTTTGGTAAAAATGAGTCAGGTGCATCATCATCATGAAGGTCAGGATGAGGTAGGTCATCATCATGAGGTCAGTTTGTCAAAGTTCATATTTTGTTTCTATGATCTCATATTTAGAAAGAGCTTGAAATTCCATGTAGGTTTCCCTTTTACATCACCTGAAAATTCGTCCATATGAGGGAGTTATGCACAGTCAAAGTTTTGGTCAAACCTAATAATCGCAAGTGATCATCATAGTTTTATATCCTCAGTCATGTTGTCAAGGTCATCCTGATCTTGGTCTATCACCTGATAAAATCATGCAGTCGAAATATCCGGACGTCAATCTTAGGTGATAGTGCCCTTTCAAATGGCCTTATGCGCATCATGGGCATCATGTTTTGAGTGTAACTCGATATTTCATAACAACGAGCATCATGATATTATAACATCACCTGATATTATAATATCATGCTGATCTTACAATATCACCCTGCTTAGAAAGTCCACCATCTGCATATTTGCATGCGCATGTCAAAATCCTATCGGAGGGTCATCATCCCGATCTTTCAAGGGAGGGTCATATTTGCTGATATTCGCTAATATGATGATGACGTCATCATATCCTCCTGATCTCCTTTTGCATGATCATGATGATCACCCTATCTTTTAAGGGGGGGTGATGCTCTCAGCAGCATGATCATATTTTAAATATCACCCTAGCGCTAACCTGATGATGACCTCAACTCATCCTCATGCTTCGAAGACGGAATATGATGGTTACGTCATCATGATATTCGATGAGGAGGATCATCATACTTTTATCCTGTCATGTTGTCAATATCATCATGATCTTGTTTGTCTACCCGATATTTCGTAATGTCCTCCTGCCGAGAAATATGACCTTTTGCAAATATCCTGATGACGTCATCCCGATCTGATAAACGAAGAAGCAAATATCAGGATGACATCATCATCACATTTCCCTTCGGCAGGATATTTTCCAAAACATGATCCGGTTCGCGAATATGATGATGACGTCATGTTCTAAGTTTAACAAAAGTCCCGGATATCCTGATGATCATCATCATCCTGATCTTTTGAGAGGGTTACCTTGGCCGCAAAGGGGTCATATTACATTCACCACCTGATCATCTTCCTTAGGTGACCCGATATTACATTTATCCCCTGATCTTAACTAAACATGACGGTGACGTCATCTTTTGCATTTTAATGAAGCCCAGATATGACGATGACGTCACCATCATATTCCATTCCTCAGCAGCAGGATCATATTTCATATCCTCCTATTTTCCTTCGACATGATGATGATGATGATGTCATTCTTTTCCCCAATATACAGAAGCGAAACATGACGGTGACGTCATCAGGACATTTGAGGAGGGGGAGCATCATATTTCCAAAATACCATGCAGACGAAAGTTTTAAGTCTTGCTATCAGCCTTATCTTGAGTTATCATGCCGATAGAACATGTCTTCCCGATGGATGGACATCATCATGATTTTTGGCGTCGGTATAAGTTTAACCGTCAGCCTAATGTAAAATTGTCATTCCGACAGTATGTGGTCACGCCGAAATACATACATGCATCACATACAAAGGCAGACCCCAAATATTATGAAATGCGATTTAATCATTGTATATGTTGCGATGCATGATCATATTTGAACCCGATATACAAGGAAATGGGCGGGAAAATGAAACGATGGTTGACCCGAGTGTTTTTTAACGCTGTTTATGCATTTAGTGCATAATTTCCACTGATTTGGAGCCCGATTGCCTGTAGCTGCACATTTTGAGGCCTGTTTAATACAATGTTTAAATTCCTGTTGTTTATCCACATGATGATGAACTTAATGTTTGTCTGTTTATTTGCAGGAAGTCATGATGCTGTTAGAGCTGTTGCTGAGCATTGTATGGTTGCACATGGAGGCAACATGAACCAGAAATGAGGAGGATATTGTCAAATATGTTGTTTGCCAGCTGGAGACCGAATCAAATCAAAGATGCTGGAATATTCTGTGCCAGCTGTACATTTGCCAACTGGCGAAGCATGTGCTTTTCATCTGGACCGTTGATTATTATGAGAGGATCCTGATCCTTGGATCATTGTAACTGTTTTCTAGCATTTGTTCTATATAAGAGCCAGATCCTGATACATGAGGGATATTATACAAAAAAGGGGGAGATAGATAGATATATCTGGCAATAAGGCTAAGAGATTAGAAAGAAGAGAAAGATATACACAGACACATCTGGCACATTAAGGCCGATTACTGTAGAATCAATTAGGAGATCGGATTACTGAGACTAATGAGGATAGAATTGTTGAAATGTCAAGGTTCTTTCTTCAGATCACTGTAAATGTACCTGTTCTTGAGCATACTGAATGGATATGAAGTTTCAGATTACATCCTGATTGTAAATTTTACGTAATCTTCATGTTAATTTCTGGATATGTACTGGTGAATGCTGTGTTCAACTGGAAGCGCTTTCATTTCATTACTTGTTGTTGTCAACTTTTCCTTTGAAGATTTGCACTGGATCATGCGGATTTGTGGAATGTCTTGGTGAAGTATGATTCTAGTTTCCTTCTTTTCATTGCATGTATGGGAGCTTGTATGTGGATCAGTGATCTCAGTCAAGTAGTTTTGGGAATCTCATTCTTTAACCCTTTTCCTTTATTTTAATTTCATAAATTCATCACCATAACTGCAAGTCATGACAAATAATAAGCAGAAATAGAGAAATATGCTGACATCCCATAGGTAACTGAAAATTATTACCATATTTGAGTTAAATGCATGTAGTATTGAAAATATCATGCAAAGAATCATAAATAATGGTAGAAATCATGCAAATATCAGCCTGTAGGCACATTATTTGACTAAATTCACAGTGCAGAGGTAGAATTATTGGAGATTTATGCAGAGCAGACATACAGAGCAGGATATTTGGAGGAATAATGATGAACTTTGCAGAAATACGTAAGGCCCCTGAATGGAAAACAGCAACACACATCAACCACTGAGTAACGTCAGTAGATTAAGACCTAATCAACGGAGACTTGGGATCATGAATTCTCTGAATTCATCGTATCTTTCAAGATGAGTAAAGGTTGTTGTGTAACTTTTATTCTATGTTTGTGAATGACTAACATCATCATCAACATAAATTGGTGCTAGAAGGAGGGCTGAACATAAATTGGCGCTAGAAGGAGGTCAGGTGCATCATGATCAATATAAATTGGCGCTAGAAGGAGGGCAGGCCCCTCGCGCATGATCAACATAAATTGGCGCTAGAAGGAGGGCAGATCATCAGCAAAACATAAATTGGCGCTAGAAGGAGGGCAGATCATCAGCAGAACATAAATTGGCGCTAGGAGGGCAGAACATCAGCAGAACATCAGCAGAACATAAATTGGCGCTAGAAGGAGGGCAGATCATCAGCAGAACATAAATTGGTGCTAGAAGGAGGGCAGATCATCAGCAGAACATAAATTGGCGCTAGAAGGAGGGTAGATCATCAGCAGAACATAAATTGGCGCTAGAAGGAGGGCCTGAGCTGTGAATTTTTGGATTTCTACAAATATTACATAAATATTTCATTATTTGAGGTTAATGTCTGCAAATATCTCTTATCTGAGATGTTTTGGTTGCACCTTTGCAAAGATCTAGCTCGAAACATCAAAGATTAGTTTGATTTTCTAAACTTTCAAGTTTTATTCTGAGATATGATGGATCTCATTAAAATTTCAAAATACTAAAAAATTGAAAAATAGAGTCTCATTTTGATGGATGTAGATGAAGGCAATTGTCAAGTTAACATTCCTTTATTTTAGGAAACTTTGAGTAGGTAGCTTTACCCTCACAGTTTGTCTAACTTTGGTTTATCTACCTGTTGCAGGATACACCAGACTGTAGAACACAGCAAAATAAATTGTTTAACTTTCCTTACAAGGTTGGATTTATATTTGAAAGGACTAATATTCTTCCCGGATGTGTTCAGGGCTGAAATTTGCCAGGAAAATAAAGAAATTCTGGAGCAACAAGCAGATGCAACACCAGAAGTTATTAATTGTCCAGACACTGAAGTGGACCGCTCTGAAGATTTTGAATTATACTTGTCTAGAAATATACAGTGTAGTCAATTATTAGGTTTACCCATTGACGATGTCTTGATTGAAAGCTGGTGCAGATTACATGATGAAGAGCATTCAGAGAGAGATTGCTATGCCTGCTTGATCATGTTGAAAAAGATTCTCAAAAATATAGTGGCTGAATCAGTTCCAGAAGGTAAAAAAGAGGAAACATCTTTCCTTGATTCATTCTATGGTGAGATTGATAGGAGTTCTCTACTTCCTAATACAAGTAAGGATCAGTTAGTATGCAAGTATGAATCTTGTGAAAATTCTAGAGAAGAAACCACTCATCAGGATAATATTTTTGATTCTGATCCTAATACTTTTGATAAAGAAGATGAAACATCTTTCCTGGAGTCATTCTATGGTAAAGAGAAGTGTAAACAAATAGTAGAGCAATTTAAATGCACTCTTGCTGATGAAGTTCCTATGATAGTAACTCAGGAAGTCACAGAGAAGAAAATAAATGCTGATTTATTACCTGACTTCTTTGAATTAAATGATCAAATACAGGAATGTTGTAGGTTAATGGAACCAGATCCCCTAATAGATAGAAGATGTGAATTATTTAATGAACAATTCCTGAAAGATGAAGATGTAGAAGACTTTGGAGTTGTTGTGCATAATCAGACGTTACTCCAGAAATATTTTGAAAATGAAACAGGGGAGTGTCCTTATCAAGTGAAAGCCAATTCTCCTTTACAGTTAAATGATTTAGAAATGATAAATTTCTGTATATCAGGTTGTGATAATAAAGATACTTATTTAGATGCTGATGTGCAGGAAATTGAAGAAAATATTGAGAGGTTTCTTGAACTGGAAGATAAACTGAACATCCAGAATGAAGGGATAAGGCTGGATAAAGATGGAGAATTAATACATCAAGAGTCATACATCCTTCAATTTGAAGAGAGACCAGACACTGAGCCAAGCAGTGAAAATATAATGACAAATGGAAGATCAGCTGCCAATGAAGAAGCATGTCCAACAGAATCAGAAATACACCAGGTTGTATTTCTCCTTTCCACAGTGAATGATGTTGATTATTATTTTGATTATGGAAATTTAGGAGATAAGACATGCATATGGATTAATCATGAACATGATGAGCTGCCTCAGTTGCTGATCATCAATAGTTGTTCTGTTGAATACAGTGAATTCAGAATATCAGAATATTTTTCAGAATATAAAGATAAATTTGCTAGGTTGAGAACCATAACTAATACCCTAATGCTCCTGCACAATCAAAAGAAGTATGCAAATACAGGTGTCTTTGGGTCTTTTTCTAGTTTTTGTTTGCCTAGTAGTGGTTTGTATATAATTTTGTAGGTTAGCTGTTTGTACAGGTTGCTTTTTGCTTTGCGTTGTTGAGTCTTTGTTTTGGTTGGGCAAAATTGGTGCACCTTGTTACTTAAGAACACTGCATAAATTGTTAGAATTCAAAAGTTGAATATAAGTTTTTACATAGGTTGTAACTCATATCAGTGTAGGTATTCTTGATCAGGTCTGTGGTATCATATTCATCAGTACTACTTTTCTTGAGTCAAGGTGATCCTCACAATGACACACCTAACAGCCTTGGGTTTGTTGAACATATCAGTGTAGGTGTTAAGTGAAAAATCTAAAGGTTGTCCTTGCTACCATTGCAATTCTCAACTTAATTTCAACAAGTGACCATTCCTTGCATCATGAGGCTACAACTGTTATATCTTAAGAATTAAATTCAAAATATAAAATAAATAAAATAATAAAATGGATTTTCTGAAATCCAGATTAAGTCATCTAAGTAACTCTACCGGAGCTATAGACGCTTGCTGGCAGTGGGGCTCTACTTAGGAGAATTGCAACGATAACCTTGCCGGGGCTATGGATGCCTGCTGGCAGCAAGGCTCTATCTGGTTGGCTATGAGGGATGAACCAAACTACGTAGCTTAACACCAGTCACTGACTTATTCAACTCACTTTCAAGATGAGTATATGAATCACATGCACACAATTGATCCCTTATCAATTCACTGTTACATTGATGAACATGATACCAGTTAGAAAGGATTAGGATGCTCATGCTTAATAGGAGTTGGAAATTTATGTTTTAATTTATCCTCACCTTTTGAATTATTTGAATTTTGTTGTTTTCTTTGGTGGCAAGTTGTTGTGTGGTTACACAACACGCCCCATTTTAACTTGGCAAAACAGGGACCCAACTTTTTGGCTTGGCTTGTGTTGTCTGCTTTCTGGCGGTTTGGTAAAAATGAGTCAGGTGCATCATCATCATGAAGGTCAGGATGAGGTAGGTCATCATCATGAGGTCAGTTTGTCAAAGTTCATATTTTGTTTCTATGACCTCATATTTAGAAAGAGCTTGAAATTCCATGCAGGTTTCCCTTTTACATCACCTGAAAATTCGTCCATATGAGGGAGTTATGCACAGTCAAAGTTTTGGTCAAACCTGATAATCACAAGTGATCATCATAGTTTTATATCCTCAGTCATGTTGTCAAGGTCATCCTGATCTTGGTCTATCACCTGATAAAATCATGCAGTCGAAATATCCGGACGTCAATCTTAGGTGATAGTGCCCTTTACCCGTCAAATGGCCTTATGCGCATCGTGGGCATCATGTTTTGAGTGTAACTCGATATTTCATAACAACAAGCATCATGATATTATAACATCACCTGATATTATAATATCATGCTAATCTTACAATATCACCCTGCTTAGAAAGTCCACCATTTGCATATTTGCATGCGCATGTCAAAATCCTATCGGAGGGTCATCATCCTGATCTTTCAAGGGAGAGTCATATTTGCTGATATTCGCTACTATGATGATGACGTCATCATATCCTCCTGATCTCCTTTTGCATGATCATGATGATCACCCTATCTTTTAAGGGGGGTGATGCTCTCAGCAGCATGATCATATTTTAAATATCACCCTAGCGCTAACCTGATGATGACCTCAACTCATCCTCATGCTTCGAAGACGGAATATGATGGTTACGTCATCATGATATTCGATGAGGAGGATCATCATATTTTTATCCTGTCATGTTGTCAAGATCATCATGATCTTGTTTGTCTACCCGATATTTCGTAATGTCCTCCTGCCGAGAAATATGACCTTTTACAAATATCCTGATGACGTCATCCCGATCTGATAAACAAAGAAGCAAATATCAGGATGACATCATCATCACATTTCCCTTCGGCAGGATATTTTCCAAAACATGATCCGGTTCGCGAATATGACGATGACGTCATGTTCTAAGTTTAACAAAAGTCCCGGATATCCTGATGATCATCATCATCCTGATCTTTCGAGAGGGTTACCTTGGCCGCAAAGGGGTCATATTACATTCACCACCTGATCATCTTCCTTAGGTGACCCGATATTACATTTATCCCCTGATCTTAACTAAACATGACGGTGATGTCATCTTTTGCATTTTAATGAAGCCCGGATATGACGATGACGTCACCATCATATTCCATTCCTTAGTAGCAGGATCATATTTCATATCCTCCTATTTTCCTTCGACATGATGATGATGATGATGTCATTCTTTTCCCCAATATACAGAAGTGAAACATGACGGTGACGTCATCAGGACATTCGAGGAGGGGGAGCATCATATTTCCAAAATATCATGCAGATGAAAGTTTTAAGTCTTTCTATCAGCCTTATCTTGAGTTATCATGCCGATAGAACATGTCTTCCCGATGGATGGACATCATCATGATTTTTGGCGTCGGTATAAGTTTAACCGTCGGCCTAATGTAAAATTGTCATTCTGACAGTATGTGGTCACGCCGAAATACATACATGCATCACATACAAAGGCAGACCCCAAATATTATGAAGTGCGATTTAATCATTGTATATGTTGCGATGCATGATCATATTTGAACCCGATATACAAGGAAATGGGCGGGAAAATGAAACGATGGTTGACCCGAGTGTTTTTTAACACTGTTTATGCATTTAGTGCATAATTTCCACTGATTTGGAGCCCGATTGCCTGTAGCTGCACATTTTGAGGCCTGTTTAATAAAATGTTTAAATTCCTGTTGTTTATCCACATGATGATGAACTTAATGTTTGTCTGTTTATTTGCAGGAAGTCATGATGCTGTTAGAGCTGTTGCTGAGCATTGTATGGTTGCACATGGAGGCAACATGAACCAAAAATGAGGAGGATATTGTCAAATATGCTGTTTGCCAGCTGGAGACCGAATCAAATCAAAGATGCTGGAATATTCTGTGCCAGTTGTACATTTTCCAACTGGCGAAGCATGTGCTTTTCATCTGGACCATTGATTATTATGAGAGGATCCTGATCCTTGGATCATTGTAACTGTTTTCTGGCATTTGTTCTATATAAGAGCCAGATCCTGATACATGAGGGATAGTATACAAAAAAGGGGGAGATAGATAGATATATCTGGCAATAAGGCTAAGAGATTAGAAAGAAGAGAAAGATATACACAGACACATCTGGCACATTAAGGCCGATTACTGTAGAATCAATTAGGAGATCGGATTACTGAGACTAATGAGGATAGAATTGTTGAAATGTCAAGGTTCTTTCTTCAGATCACTGTAAATGTACCTGTTCTTGAGCATACTGAATGGATATGAAGTTTCAGATTACATCCTGATTGTAAATTTTACGTAATCTTCATGTTGATTTCTGGATATGTACTGGTGAATGCTGTGTTCAACTGGAAGCGCTTTCATTTCATTACATGTTGTTGTCAACTTTTCCTTTGAAGATTTGCACTGGATCATGCGGATTTGTGGAATGTCTTGGTGAAGTATGATTCTAGTTTCCTTCTTTTCATTGCATGTATGGGAGCTTGTATGTGGATCAGTGATCTCAGTCAAGTAGTTTTGGGAATCTCATTCTTTAACCCTTTTCCTTTATTTTAATTTCATAAATTCATCACCATAACTGCAAGTCATGACAAATAATAAGCAGAAATAGAGAAATATGCTGACATCCCGTAGGTAACTGAAAATCATTACCATATTTGAGTTAAATGCATGTAGTATTGAAAATATCATGCAAAGAATCATAAATAATGGTAGAAATCATGCAAATATCAGCCTGTAGGCACATTATTTGACTAAATTCACAGTGGAGAGGTAGAATTATTAGAGATTTATGCAGAGCAGACATACAGAGCAGGATATTTGGAGGAATAATGATGAACTTTGCAGAAATACGTAAGACCCCTGAATGGAAAACAGCAACACACATCAACCACTGAGTAACGTCAGTAGATTAAGACCTAATCAACGGAGACTTGGGATCATGAATTCTCTGAATTCATCATATCTTTCAAGATGAGTAAAGGTTGTTGTGTAACTTTTATTCTATGTTTGTCAATGACTAACATCATCATCAACAGACTCCAAATATGCACTTCTTAGGATTCAACGATATTCCATATTCTTCACATTTCTTCAGTACACTTCTGAGATCAGCAACATGACTTCCCCTTTCCTTGGAGAATACTGTCAAGTCATCCATGTAGATGACTATACATTTTCCTATTAAGCCTCTGAAGGCTATGTCCATTGCTCGCTGGAATGTAGCTCCAGCATTTATAAGTCCAAATGGCATACATCTATATGCAAATATACCCCACTTTGTGGTGAAGGCAGTTTTTAATCTATCAATTTTATCAACCATCACTTGGTTGTATCCTGAAAAACCATCCAAGAAGGACATCATCTTGGCTCCATTCACAATTTGTAGAACTTCATCCAAAGAGGGCAAAGGATAATTATCCTTTTCTGATGCTCTGTTCAGGTTCCTAAAATCTACACATAATCTGATGTCTCCATTCTTCTTTCTGACTGGCACAAGATTCGCCACCCAAGTGGAGTGCCTCACAGGAAATATTATCCGGGCATTTAACAATTTCTTGACTTCTTCAAGGATGATTGGCTCAAGCAGAGCATTGACTGGCCTCTGCTTCTGTCTGAAAGGTTTTGCATCTGGCTTGAGAGGTATAGTATGAGTTATGACAGAAGTGTCATATGTCTTTAGCTCATCATAAGTCCATGCAATTACATGTATGTAATCTTTAAGGGCTTGAGTTATTCCTTCTAACTCATCTGGTGTACAAACCTTACCCAATAAGACATTTCTCTTGTCATCAGCTTGTCCAATATTCACCTGTGAATATTGACCTCCATCTACCTTAGGCAGATCTTTATGTTTAAGCATATTATCTAGATCAAAGGCTCTTTCTAATTCAATCATACCTTTGGGAATTCTGTTGCTAGGCAACTCTAATATCTCATCTTCTTCCCAGACATGATCTTCCATACCATTCTCATCTATAATCTGAGCTTCAAATATGTCTCTGTTTGATATGAAGTCCAGGATGTGCTGATCATCATCAAACACCTGGAGATTAGTCACATTGTCAGGCACTGAAGGTACTGACACCAATTCTACTGAAAATCTCTTCAGACCAGATATAGACAGCGGTTCCAACGTACTGGCAGCCTGGGCAAGTGCATCTGCCCTCTGGTTCTATTTTCTTGGTACGTGAGTGATATTAAAGGCATCAAAGTCTTCAATCAGGTCCCACACACGATGTCTGTAATTTGATAGCTTTCTGTAATTACAAGAGTAAATTCCTCTTACTTGTTTCACAACCAGTCCTGAATCTCCAAAGACATGCAAGATCTTCACTTTCTTCTTATGGGCAAACAACATTCCATGAATCAGAGCCTCGTACTCTGCGACATTATTGGTGCAGGGGAACTGTAGTCTGTAAGCTGCTAAGTAGGACTTCCCTGATGGATCAATAAGGTCAATTCCTACCCCAACACCTTGCTTGGATTTAGATCCGTCAAACCTTAAGATCCAAGGCTTATCTTCAGCAAGACATTTGTCTTCAGCAGGATATTTACTTGAACTTTCTTTCTTCTTTGCAGCTCTGGCTGCTGCTCCGCCTGATATCCACTTTAACTTGGGGATGTCATCCTCAAGTTTCTTCTTTCCTTTATTTGGTGAGCCTGATGGCTTTTCTGTTTTCTCTTCCATCTCAGTAGGAGGATGATGTTCAGCACATACAGCTGCATGCTTCTTCAAAATATGTAAGCATAGTGAGCAAGTTGTTTCTGAGTGAAGTGCCTCATGCAGCCTACACCAACCTTTAATTAAAACCTCCTGGGGAGATTTACGCTGTTGTGTCATCTTTTCTATTTCTTTTACCAGAAATTCTTCGAAGTTCGTCAGGTCACTGCCTTTATCTTCATCAGACAACTCATAATCTGATTCCATGAAGCAATCACTACCAGGAGTGATCTTTTCTTTTCTCGTATCATTTATCGGATCTGACACCAGGACCTCTTCTTCTCTTCGGATATGATCTTCATCATGATCTGTCGACTCTTCTGTTCCTGCAGGAGACAAATAAGAATTAGTATTATCATCATCATCAGATGTAACACTCACCTCAGAATATGATGATGATGCTTCACTATACGTTTGCTCCAGTATCATCATGTCTAAGCATGGTTCACAAGTCTTTTTTGAGTGTGCTTTGCCGTGTAATCTGCACCATCCATCAATCAAAATGTCATTAGCAGGTATATTCAATAATTGGCAACGTTTTGCCTGAGTAGATAAATGCATCTCAAAATCTCTGAAGCGATCTATTTCATTCTCATTATCTGGATTATTATCAAATTCCATACTCGGCATGTCCTCATGATAATCATCATCATGATGATGATGAACATCCAGCATCAGGATCTCTTCTATTTTAACAGTTTGCGGCCTGATGTGATAAACTCCAGGTTCTATGTTTACATACATGATCTCATTTGTTTTGTTATATTCCGTGATCATATGTTTCATCCTAGGCTCAGCATCAATCCTGATCTGATTAGGTATACCTTTCCATGGTAACCACATGTGACTAAAGTCATATATCCATTAAGCGTTTTAGACCAATCTCGGCTAAGGAACATCCCATATGTATCAAGTATGTCCACTACCTGAATGTCAATGTAATACTGTATCCTAGGATCAGATGCTAGCTGCATGTGAATGTGAGTTAGTTCTCCTATCAGACTTACTTCTGTCTTGTCTAGTTGAGTGACCTTCTTTAAGGATTTAGCAGGATGCAGTCCTAATGCGTTACATATTGATAAAGGCATAACATTCATTGAGGCTCCTGAATCAACCAAACAATTGTGCAAGTTCTTGCTGAACATTCTTATGGTGAGGAGAAACGGAGGTGATTCAGTTTTATCTCTATACAAGGTCATGTGGGAGGTTTCAGCAGCTTGGACTGTAGCTGACACTTTGGGCTTGATAATGTTATCTTTAACAGCATGCTCCTTGCCATTGGATTGACTTGAAAGATGATTATCCTCTTTAGGAGCAGGATCATCTAATGACTTCATGAATGCCCTTTTGATGGCAGGAATTTTCAGTAACTCCGATAAGGATAGGCTGATCTTGATTTTCTTCATTTCATCAGTGAAATAGCTGACTAACTTGTCAGACTCCTGAGGTGCATTTACGACTTTTGTTACTGTGTTTTGAGGAGACAAGTATTGAGCATTCACCTTAGGGAACCCAGGGTTATTGCTAGCCTTGGGATCAGGAGGTGTGTTGAAATTGTTTGGAGGTAGAGATAATGTCGACGGACCAGCAGGTCTATTGGCACTACTTCTCAGGTTATAATTGTGCTTACCAGGGTATTGCTGCTGGTATGCATGTACTTCCTCATGCTCTCTTGCAGGTTCATTTTCATCCTCAAAGGGGAAAACATAGTTTGTTTCAAAGGTTAGGGCAGATTCCTCACAGGTCTGATCATAACTCGGATGAGGCTGATTTATGTACGTTTCTAGCACAAAAGCTGAGTCATATCCACAAGGAACTATCTCATTTCCTTCTACCTGAGGTGGATTTCCAGAAGTGTTAGACACTTCAGTCTGAAAGATGCTGGCAGCAATCCTAAATTGTGGACAATCTAATTCTGCATGTGCATTTGTATTGTGAATCCTACACCAATTGGTAAGGGCTGCTTCAGCAAGATTGACTCTGGTAGTCTGTTTGGCTTCACCAGGAGGCTGATTGTTTAGGGGTGATGGTAATGAACCATTATTTGGCCTGGAGTTCCACACTCTGGGCTGTCTAGGAGGATTATTATTGTTTCCACCATTATTGTTGAAGTTGTTATATCCTCTGTCAGGGTAGTTTGTTCTGTCATTGGAATAATTTCTATTCTGACCTAACTGCGAATAAAACCCTTGATTTCTCAAATGTGTTACTTCTATGGTGAGTTTTCTGAGTTGAGCAGAAATTTCTTTGATTTCCTCCTTCTCCTCTTGAGCTTTGGCCACTACATTTTCAGTCTGAGGCTTGAAAAAGGAAGATCCATGGTTATTGTTGGATAGATCGGTACCCTGAGGTGTCTGAGCATGTGCAGGATATTGTGGCAATTGGCTATTTCCATTAGGAGGAGGCATAATACTCAATGGAGGTACTTGCAAAGGTGCAGGCATGACTGCTGGGGGTATCACTGATCCATTAGGATATTGTGAAGGATAAGCTACAAGATATGGTGCTGGATATTGTGCTTGCACGCCAGGCAAAGTAGGGAATACTATATTTGGGGTAGGAGCAGGTATCAACTACTGATTTACCTTGATAGCTTCTTGAAAAGCTCCTGTCAAAGTAGTGATCTCAGGATGTGTTCTCCTGATGAACATGGAAGTTAATGGATCTAGGGCTGAATAATAGATACTCCTGGCAGCAGCATCAGCCACCACATATGGGGCAACTAGCTTGGACAACATTTTCTGGAACCTAGCATTGAAATTAGCAATAGGCTCATTCTCAAATCTTTTGATTGTGGCAAACATGTGGTAATTCATGGATGGATCAATAGGGACCTTGAACCTGTCAAGAAAGGCTTTCTCTAAGACAGCCCACGAACCGACAGAAGCTTGGCCAAGACTGATGAACCAATTATAAGCCTCTTCCCCTAGGGAAAAAGGAAATAATCTGCACACCACGTCCTGATGTTCTATTCTGGCTCTGCAGCACGCTTCTTTAAATGTCCTGATATGATCATCAGCATCTTGATAAGGATGATACTTTGGACAAAGGTTGTCTGGATTCTTTGGTAACTCATGATATGCAGTAAAAGTCAAGGGTGACTCCGCTGCAAAGAAAGACATTGTAGCCTGAGGGGGCTGAACTGGTGGTGCAGTTGGCTGAGGTTGAACTAAAGGTATACCCTGGGTTTGAACAGGAGGTGTCGCGGATATACCGGAAGGTATTTGCAAACCGACAGGGGTCACAGGAGGAGGTCCCAGTGAAGCTCTAGACGTGCTTGATCCTGGAGTATGGTGAATGTCTACAGTCCTAGGTCTGAAACCTCTAACAGGCAATTCTTTAAAAACTTCACTAGGTCTAGACCTGGTATTTATCCTGTAAGCCAGGATTTCTCGATTTGGGGGCAAATTGGCTAAAACTTTGCAAATATTGGTTAGATTTCACTGGATGAGGTGATATTTGCGATCAAATTGCAAATCAGACTGGATGTTTACGAAATATTTGCGAAGACACTGCAAATGTGACAGGATATTGGGATATCCTGACCCATAACACAAGATCTCGAGTGCCTAAGGCCTAAAAGTCTCGAAGTTTGAACAAATTTACATATCTTTAGCCGATATTAGTGAATTCAGAGAGATCTACTGTAAAGCTTGCAATATTTATGTGAGATCTGGAAATCTTTACATAGAATGTGCATATACAATCTTTTCACAGTAAATATTTACGTAATTTACTGAAATTCACAGACGATCTGAGGGTACCTTACTCTATGCGTCATCAAACCTAAAAATACTGATGATGAGCATGATCTTCCGAATGCCCTCCTTCTAGCACTAATTTATGTTGATCATGCCCTCCTTCTAGCGCCAATTTATGTTGAGGATGAGGAGCGAGGGGCCTGCCCTCCTTCTAGCGCCAATTTATGTTGGTCATGATGTTAGTCACAAACAAACATAGAATAAAAGTACACATTGACCTTTATTCATCTTGAAAGATACAGTGAATTCAAAGAATTCATGATCCCAAGTCTCCGGTGATTAGGTCTTAATTGACTGACGTTACTCAGTGGTTAATGTGAGTTGTTGTTTCCATTTTGGGGCCTTACGTGAAAATGCACTATCATCATGACGTTCCTGCAGAAATTCCTTATAGAGAAGTCAAATTATGCGGGTATTTGATGAAAGGAAGTAAAATACCTAGATCTTTGCATGATATTTTCAATTGTGCATGCTTAGTGTTCAAATATGCTAAATATTTACGATTATCTACGAGATGTCTACATATTTTGGGTTGTTTGCTTAAGATTATCAGTTTATTTGCAATTGTGATAGTGAGATGCTCTGAAATTGAAAGAATTTAAAGGAAATGCTTCTAATTAAGTTGAACCTTTAGCTTTTGATCCACATACATGCTTGATACTGTCATGAGGAGAAGAAATCAAACCATATGTTCACCAGGACATTCCACAGCTAGATACAGTTGATGCAAACTTCAGAGGATAATGAATGAAAACAATACATGCAACATGATGAGCACTCCAAGGGACGTAACAAATCAAAGCACATATCCAGAATTCAGACACAGATTACTCAAGATTTACAAAGATTTGTAATCAAAATACTCTTCCCTTTCATTAAGTATGCAAAAGACATGTACATATACAGCAGCTTTGAAATAAGTCCTGAATACTTCAGCAATCAAATTTCAATTAAGTTTCGAATGAATATAACAAGGCATTCTACCACCTTTTATAGAATAAGGTGAGGAATCCGTTACAAAAGATCCACGGATCTGATTTATCAATATAAATCAAAGGTCATCATTTCATGACTTACCAATATTACAAAAAGGCACAAGTTGCCAGCTGGCAACTATCTATACTGCATATGCAAAATACTCCCCCCTCATGATGTATCTTCATCATGCTCTTCATCTGATGCATGCGGGTCATCATCATGTGTATCGCTTTCTAAACTTTTGCTATCTGGATGATGACGCTGTTGCATATGGGGTTGCATGCTGCTTTGGATCTGTTCGTATGACTGCACAACCTGATCTATTCCTCTGCCATCTTGAGTCTTTGCCTTGATGATGGCGTGTTTGTGCGCTTCATACTTATCCCTACTGTTGTCCAGCTTATTCTTTCTGTCCTGCAGTGTCTCGTTGTAGGTCTCCATCTTGACCTTGATCCTCACCATTTTATTTATCACTTCCTCTGTCAAGTGGACGAGTGTACCATCATCTTCTATATGGAAGTTATTACGCAGAGCCTTAAAGGCAGAATCTTCATCTTGATTCTCAATTTTCCCTTCCACCTTGCCCTCTAGCGTTTCTAGCATGTCTGCCTCAATGCCCATTAAATCGCGTAGCCTCATGCTGATCTCCCTCAGCTTATTATTGCATCTTTTGAGGACTCCGCATTCAAACTGTACATCTTTATACCAGATATCCACTAACAATGCAGTATTATTATTCAATACTTGCTTACTGATAAGCAGTTGTGGATTTATCTTCCTTATTTCGTCCAACAGGCTGAGGACTTTCTCCAGTTTATAAGACCTTTTTCCGGTCTGCATCTGCAATTTATCCACCTTAGTTTTGTAGTCACTTAGGATGCTCCACCTCTTCAAAGAACCTTTCATTATTTCAATGGCATCATCCAATGTGGATGACACCCACTTTCTTATTACGGAAACCTCATGTTTCATGAGGTCCAGTCTATTCACTTCTTCCTGAGAAATGGCAGTCAATGGGACTGCAGCTTCGCTTGTGGTATCTTCAGGGTTGGTCAAGCCTTCAATATATGCACGCAACTGAGCAATGTGCTCTTTATGTTGCTTATTCTTCTCTTTCTCTCTTTTCACTTTCTGAATCAGAGAGTCAATGATATCCTTTCCCTCCTGACCTTCCTGCTCTTCATTGGCAAAACCCAAATCAACTGTGCTTATCTGGAATTCATCCACAGTGATTTTGCCTTTCTCTTTCTCTACCGCAGGTACAGCAATTTGTGCGGTCCTTCTCCCTGTCGCCGGATCTCTTTTGATGGCCGAAGTCATTCTGGCCTTCCTCCTGGGTTTCATTATATCTGCGGCGAACAGGGTGGAGACATCGAACTCTTGAATCTCCAGCTCCTCCTCAACATTTACCTCCTTTTCTAACCATGGAGGCACCTGATCATGCTTTTCAGCATCATGATGCTATTCACCTCTATCTCCCGTTTCCACCAACAAGCATTGTGGAGATGGTGACTTTTCTTTTTCTGGCTCTTGATGCTCACCTTGCTGCGAATCCTGTGGTGCCTCCTCCTGTTGAGGAACTTCCTTTTCTGGGGGAGCATCTTCTCCATGTGGGGAACCTGGCGGTGTACCTGTATGTGGATCATGATGATCATGATCTTTCTCCATCCTTTCTTCACCTGTCCCCAGTTCTTCCCCCTGTGGAGGTTGATCATCCTCCTCTTGCTTCTCTATTTCTGGCGGCATGTCCACCGTATCTGATATCACTGGATCTACCCGAGGTGATGGCATCTGTTCCGCAGCGGCTATCTGTTCTGTACCTGCAGCATCCACCTCTTGTGCCTTATCAGTAGGATCCTCTATCGCTTCATTCTTCTCATCATCAGCCTTTGCTTCTTGGACCTCTACTATAGCAGGTCCTGCTGATGTATCTTGTGGGCTTTGTTGGCCTGATTCAAGAGCGTGGCTTTCTATTTCTGCCATCTCTATCTCTTCTATTAAGTGGCCCTTATCAGGTGATCCTGCTGGCTGTTCAGGACTTGCATCCTACTTCTCTGTTAAGTCTACCACTGCAGGAATTATCACCTCAGCGATCAATGTATCCAGCCCTATGTCCTGAGCTACCTGCTCTGGGCTCTTCTCTGGTTCTGGGCTCTATTCTCGCTCCGCTTCTGCTTGTTTCATCTACTCAAGCACTGTTTGAACCATTGGAGGCTTGTGAGGAGTCACACTGATGCCAGCAGCCGCAAGTGTTTCCATTTCTTGTGCAGCTACATCCTGCACCACCTCATCATCAGACAAGTTTATTGTCTCGTCTAGCGAGACATGCTTTTCTGCTTGCGCCTGGGATGCTTCCTTTTGTTGCTCTTCTACCAGTTCAGTTCTGAACTTGACAATGGTAGGAAGTGGAACATTGTGCTGAAGTTCCTTCTGCACTTCACTACCTACCCCTTGTAATTGCACTGGGGTTTGACTCATCTCACCTCTCATGGAGGTTCTTGTTTTCTTAGGTGTGGTAGGAACCAGCACCTGCGGAGCTCTCCTCTTTCTTCTGATTATCAATGGAGCTTCCTCCTCTTCTTCAGGCTCTTCCTCCATGAGGATATCCTTGCCTGGTTGTCTGGATGATTGACCCACTTCTTGGGTCTCTGTGGTTCCAGCCTCTACTGTCTTGGCTTTCTTGGGCTTTGGAGGAGAATCTGATTCTGACCCTGATTTGGCTACCTCCTCCGCTGTGAATACTGCCCTGTCAACTATGACCCCTTTGGGTCCCTTTTCCACCTTCTTGCCCTTTGTGGCCCTTTTGCTAGGTTGCTGTGGTGGAGGGGTCCTCTCTCCCTTAGTCTTCCACTTCTCCAGCAGGAAGTCATCATATTCATCTGTGGGGATGTCCTGCCCCTTCTTCTTGCTATCTATTGTGATGGCAACACCCCTTTTCTTCAATGCCTCTACCTGTGCATCTACCCAAGCTTGGGTCAAGTGTATGGTTCTGGCAAAGAATGGGTCCAAGGACATATCCTCCTGCATGGTGAGGTCAGGGGCAGAAATGGTATCATTGTAGATCTTCTTCTGCTCGTATTCATCTGCCATGATCCTGCCATCATCACTCTTTAGCTGCTGAGGGAGGGAGATGCAGTCGAACGTTCTAATCTGGTTCAGAGTTAACCTCTGATACCTCCTCCTCCTGGCCTCTGCCTCATCTTCATAGTCAGCCCAAAAATCTTCTAGGTGCCTCTGGTGAATAGGCTTTCCTAGGATCTTCTGCATTCGGCCGTAAGGATCATATGGTCTTGTTACTGGGAAGGGCAGTAAATTCATCTTGTTCAGAGTGACCATCACCTTCTTAATATTGTCAGAGTCAGGGCACATGTAGTTGTCGATGCTGAATGGGAACAAAATTGGTGGCAGCTTCTTGGCATCCTTATACGTCTGTATGATGGTGGAGCCCTGCCTGATAAACTCCATTAAAACTACTGCATCTGTAGGATACCTTGGAAGCATCAGGGGATGCCCTTCAAAACCTTCTATCCTGATGTAGGAAAAGGTGGCAAATTGGATGTACCATGCCCCATGCCTGTATACTGCCTCCTGAGCCTCCATGTTCAGTCTTTTAGTTTTGTCATCTTCCATGGTCCTTACCAGATGCATAGAAAATGCATCATTGACCAATTTGTAGTCCTTGATATATTTGGTTCTTTGCAGCTAGGGATGATGATCCCATATATATGCTGCATTCGTGCCCGTCAATTTTCCATCTATGACCAGGGCATCAAAAGTGCCTCTATAAGCACAGGAATAAACAATATAGGAGGTCATGTAGAAGGCACAATCTGAACCTCCTAGGTTCAGTAGCTGCTCATGCAGAGCATCACTTATGATTTGGCCCCACAGTGGCTTGATGTCTGCATATAGGCACATCATTATTATGCCGTACATCCAGTCTCTGAATTCTCCAGTATCAGGCTGGCCAGTCACCCTGTTCAGTAGGGCAATCACATACTGATATTGTTCATTAAAAGCAAATTTGAACATGCGCACAGGGAGCTTGGCCGTTGCATTATATGTGATGTTCTCGGCCTGCCAAGCATACATGTTCTTTCTGGCCATCTTCTTGTTGGCCTCATATTCTCTTTCAGACTTCTTCAAGTCTACACTCTTTACCTTGCTGCCCATTGGCAGTCCAAATGTTTGGGATAGACCTTTGATGGATAGGTCTGCATACATTCTCCCATGCTTCACCACCTGCCTCGTCTGAGGGTTGTAATTCCGGGTGCACTCAATAACCAGCTCCGGAGACTCCATGGAGTAGGGGAAGCCAGCAGCGTTCCACATACCTGATACAAACACAGCGTCTAGCACCGGACTCTTATCCTGTCCATCATTCAGCTTGGCTGACCAAGCCTCCAGGTTGGTACTCCCCTGATGGGTGTCTGTAATTGCCCCAAATTTAAATAGGACCCCTCTCTGAGAAGAGAACATAGGCCTGCTGAATTCTTCCTGACACTTGACTAAGCATTTTTCAGCCATGGGTACCTGCAATTAACAACATTTCTTCTCACAACGGGATATGCATGCATACATACTGCAAATATCATGCTTATTGTATCAATTCTACATTACTTACTTGCATGGATACATAACCAGAACTTTCAACATTATTTAAAAAACAACATGATGAGGGTTTCAGTTCACTTACCTGGTTATGCTGATTTCTTTTTACACCAGTATATCTCTAAGACGCTCTTGATTCAGCTACTGATCACCTTCCTCCCTCAGTCTATGAGTTCCAGTCGTACAACGGTAGCTGTTATGCAGAAATGGAGGCTAGTGCTCTGTAAAACAATTTTAACGTAGGTAAATGTAACAATGGCAGTTGAATTACCTTTTAACCTCGCAGTTAGGGTAAACTTAGGGTAACTCTGACAAGTTAGATCGTAATCTTTGATCATTCGTGCGAAAACTCAGGATCTCGCCAGACGTTTCATTGGGTTCCGGGATCGGCGGGAATCACCTACCATATCTGCGCGCATTTAATGGCAATGGCAGCAAAGGGAGCGGGGGAATATCCATATGACATGATATCATGAGAGTAGGATGACATTTCACAAATATCGGGTTGAGTTTCGATATCATCCTCCCCAGCATTGGAACTGTTATCGCGACAAAATTCGGGTGACAACGCACCTTTGTTTACACTTTAGCACATCAGGAGGATATTTCGGTCTATCGGGTGATATTCCGAAATATGATGATGACCTTCAAACTTACTCATTCTCCTCTTTGAATATCAGGATGATGTCATCATGATATTTGTTCTTTGTATTGGAAATGTCTCATGACGTCATCGCCACATTGGGTGAACATGATCATGTTTACAAAATATCCTGTCGAAATGTAAATATGATGATGATGTCATCAAGATGTTTGTTAAGGGTGATATTTTGCATCAGGATGATATTAACGAATATCGGGTTACTTTCAAAATATGATGCTCGCTATACAAAAGACCGTTCGACGGGGAAGACTTACTATCACTTAACGTTGACGTCCAGATATTTGAACCACAAGATATTATCGGGGGGGGGGGGGGACGTTTCAAATATGATGATGATGTTCTTCACACAGCATAACTGAGGTTATAAAATATGACCCTCTTTTTGCAAATATCAGGTTTGACCAAGACTTTGTTCATAACTCTCACATCCTGATGAATATCAGGGTAATGTAAAAAGCAAACCTGCATGAATTTTAATGCTCTTTCAGAATATGTGGTCATATATACGAAATACGAATTTTGACAGACTGACCTCATATTGGGGCTTACCTCATCTTGACTCCACATGATGATGAACATGACTGATTTTACCAAACCGCCAGAAAGCAGACAACACAAGCCAAAAGAAACGTTGGGTCCCTATTTTGCCAAGTCAAAATGGGGCGTGTTGTGTAACCACACAACACAACTATCGAAGAGAAACTATCCATCGGTAGAAGAAGATAAGAGTTCACCAACAGTTTAAGTCTTGTCGATGAACGACTGAGGTTCCAAGTAGTAACTTGAGACTTAGGTCTCTTCACACCCATCATAGATATTCATCCAATACATCCAGAATTCCCTAATGAAGGATTGTTTAATTTAACTTCACCAACATTGTGGCAGCTATATTTTGATGGATCTTACACACAACATGGATCAGGAGCAGGGATATTGTTTGTTACCCCTCAAGGAGATTGTATACCCAAATCATACAGAATTGCATTTCCATGTACCAATAACATAGCAGAGTATGAATCTTTAATCACAGGATTATGCATGGCAGTACAATGGGCTATCAAATAGTTACAAGTCTTTGGTGACTCTCAACTAGTTATTAAACAAGTCTTAGATGAATATCAAACAAAAGATGAGAAGCTTCTTCCATACAAGGTAATGGTTGATGATTTTAAAAAGTACTTTGATAGTATCACCTTTGAACAAATGCCAAGGCTATAGAACAGAGCAGCAGATGCCATGGCTATGATTGAATCCCTTCTAGACATTCCATCTAATACACATAAATGTGAGTTTCTGGTTGAATAGCTTCTAATTCTAGCATTTGAAGTACTGTAGTCTGAGCTTATATGTGAAATTGTTGGTCCCAATTTTCTATGGTAAGAGGACTTATACGAGTATCTTTGCAATCAAACCTTTCTATTCCAACTATCTAACACCCAATGTAAAACCTTTATCCAGCAAGCCTCTCGTTACACTAACTTAGGAGACACCCTTTATCACTAGAGTCTTGATAGTATCCTTCTTAGATTTCTTGATCCTAAGGAAGCACAAGTGGCCTTATGCAATGTACATGAAGGTGTGTGTGACTTGCATTCCACTAGCCCTGGTCTTGTTAAGAAACTTCTATGAGCTAGATACTACTGGCCAACCATGGAAAAAGATGCACAATAATTTGCAAAGAGATGTCTACAATGTCAGAAACATGGAGATTTAATACATGCACCAACACATGAACTTTAGCCTATCACTACTCCATGGCCCTTCTCGCAATGGAGACTTGATCTCATAGGTAAAATTCATCCTACTTCGTCAAATGGTCATAAGTTTATTATCACTGCCACTAAATATTTCACAAAGTGGGTGGAAGCCATACCAATGACTTATATTACTAGCAAGAAAATATCCAAGTTTATCCTACACTAAATCACTTGTCGTTATGGTGTTCCTCAAGCTATTGTCACTAATAATGGTCATCCTTTCAAGAACCAAGAAGTTAGAGTTCTTTGCAACAAGTTCCATATCCAACATCGATTCTCTACACCTTATTATCCTCAAAGCAATGGACAAGCTGAGGCTTCTAACAAAACAATCATCTTCTCAAAAAGATAGTCAATGAAGCTAGTCATGATTGGCATTTACAACTCCATCCTACATTATGGGCATATAGATCAAGTATCAGAACCCCCACTGGAGCTACACCTTATGCTCTTGTATATGGCACTGAAGCTATCTTACCTATTGAGGTTGAGATTCCCTCACTGCAAGTATCTCTACAGCATACCATCTCAGAAGAAGAATATCGGGTATCTAGACTCCATGATCTTGAGCTACTAGATGAACAGCATCTTACAGCACTCAACCATCTCCAAGTCTATCAAAACCATCTATGTCATAGCTACAACAAAAAAATTAGAGAACGTCGATTTCAAGTTGGAGATCTTATCCTTAAAGAGAATCAAAGGAATCAGCAACATCGTGAGAAATAGGGCAAGTTTGAACCAAATTGGCTTGGTTATTTTATCATCACAGCAATTTATGAATCAAGTGCATACACTCTCTCAACACCTGAGGGCATTCCCTTGGATGAACTAGTCAACAACATCCATCTTAAGAAGTTTTATCTATGAATCTCAGCTATCCTAAAAAAATAAAAATCCATCCAATAGTGAAAACCACTTTGTGGCACTTTGGATAAAAAAGAATAAAAAAATAATAGTACAAGATAAATAATCCATCCTCTGGTGAAAACCTGGTAAACAGGCACCTTGGATAAGTACCATAGTGAAAACCTGGCAAATAGGCGCTATGTGTAGTGACTAGCTCCCATCATCTGCTTAGTTTGTTTGATCACCACTCTTCCTAGCATACTTCACCATCTTATCCTCCATAATCCATATCATAATCCACATTTCACCTTGTACAAATATCATAACCCATTTCTCCATAATAAAAACATTTCCATCTTCACCTCTGTCAATGCTAGCTATCATACTTTGGACATTGTTGGGGTAACTATATCATTGGGCATCCTTAGTATATTGTCTACACATGCCATCCATTGCCACTTCTCCACAATAAACCTCATCCCACATTGGGGGCACTTGTTAAGCCTTATTTGAAAGTGGATACCACCAGCTCTAGCTCATAACACAGCAAACACCTAAGCTCATAACACAACAAACTTTCAACTTCAACCATAGCGTGCATCCAATGTCAAACATGGCAAACATTTGCAACCAGGCTTCATATCTTCACAATCAATTCAACCTCATTGAAAAACATCAAAACATCACAAAAAAAATCCAAGCAATAAAGTTGATCTTTTGACATCAACCATCAGTGTAATAAGCAAGAACTACATTGCCAGCTCTATCATTAAAGCCTTGATACTGTCGATATAGGGTATGTAGGCAATCTGAGATGCAAAGGAAACACGTTGATTTAGGCAAAGATGATAGCCTCTCTTTTCATCATTCATCTTTCATCTTTCTTCTAATCATCCTCTAATCTTTCATCTCACTTTCTTCTATCTTTCATCACTTACATCGTCAATAAACCCAAAACTACATATTCATCATGTCTCATCATCATCGTAAATGTGCTTTGATCCCGTGGATATAGGGTATGTAGGTAGTCTGGAATACGAAACAAGTTTCCAGTACACAAGCATAGATGATCCACCCCATCTTCATCTTCTTTCATCTTCCTTCTTCTTCTCTTTGATCAGCTGAAGCTGGAAGTAGACTATGTGTATCGGTGAAAGCTTGAGCACTTTAACCAATCAACGATAACCCAAAAGCTGTTTGTCCGCATGCCTTAAGCCAACATTTTCTATAGTATTTTATCAACATCTTTAGCCTTCAACAAGATGCATCTTTCCTCTCAACAAGGCCCCAACTTAAACCCATCTAAGAGCACCTAAATTTGGCAACAGAATGTGATGACAATATCTTTTGTTTTTATCTTTTGTCCCTTTTCTATACCTAATCACAACTGCCTTGATCTATCATATCTTGGTATGTTGCGCTGAAGTAAGGAATGGGGCATGGTCATATTGCTTTCGTATGCCGTGTTTGCGGGATGATATTATTCTCTTCCTATGCATATTGGTATCTTGTACATGTTGGGATTAGCATCTTACATATCAATATCTCTAGCATCTGAGAAGCTATACAGTCTCTTATGCACATGAGACTACTTTATGCTAAGACTAGCTCCATACATATAACCAGCAAGGTGTCACTATGTGTAGTGGAGGTAAGCTCAAACCATTGCTTGTAGCATCAAAGTCCATCTCAGAACACTAGTTGCTATTCATATCTTGTGTATATTGGTTCAACATCTTGACCTCATGAGTTTAGACAAGATTGTAGTATGCTAGTTTTGCATTGGATATCTCAACACCTTGGTCTTCTATGCCCTAGTACATAACATCCACATGCTATATCAAACATAAGGATTGTATTTCTTTTCATTCTTGAGCAATTACTTTTAAATTTGCCCATTACACCATCTATACATTCCATTATCTGCCTATATAGTCGTCAACCAAGCTCAATCATCTCCCTCCATCGTCTTTTTCCACATCTCTTATCCTACAAAACAAGTGTATTAGGCATACATAGGTCCATCACATTTCATATCATTACCATCTATCTATATGCATCAATCCATGTCATATCATTACCATTTACATATTTGCATTATCATTAACATAAATACATTTCCATTCATTTCATTTGCATAAACATTCATATAATACATAAAAATACAAATACAACATGCATAACCATCATAATACCATAAATGCATCCATCCTCATTACAACATCATGTAGATAACCAACATGCCATCATATATATACATGTGTCAATATACAAGTGTCTACATATACAAGCTGAGCCATCAAGAATGTATGTACAATCGGCTCTAGGCCTCGTCATGATATAATAATATACATAAACAATGTGGCCCTAGTGACTATTGGCAGCTCCCTCTCCCTGACCACCACCACTGGGTCCTGCACCTATCCCCCTATCTCTTTGTGACTCCATCACTGAAGCAACAGATCGAGATCCGCCTATCCTCTGTGAACCTGAAGCTCCTGATATGCTCCTGAAGCTAGGTTGCCTCTTCTCTACTAGCATAGCCCCATAGTACAAGCCTCTATAATACTCTGCCTCACCCTGTACTCTCCGCAAATCTCCCTATACCTGCGTGAACTGTGTGGCCAAATACATCATAGCCCCATCTATACCTAATGCAACCACTACTCTATCCTGCTCACCAATCATCACCTGTAACTGCTAGATAGATGTATCTCTCTCTATCCATAGACCATCTCTCTTAGCCCTCATCACCTGCATCTGCTGTATAGTAGTGGCTCACTCTAATCTCATTATCTGCTCACTCTATCTCGTTGCATCTCTCCCCTATCACTCTAACAAGTGCACCATCATCCTGCCCATCACCAGGCTGCACTCTAGCCTATAACTATGCCTGGTATGTCTGAGCTTGAGCTCTAGCATGCCATAACCCAATCACCTCCTGATGCATTTCTAGCTCCACTCTCCTCAACCTCATCTGAGCCCGATGCATCCATCTCCTCTCCTCTCTAATCCTTCATTGCAGCTGTTGAACCCCAATGTCATCACCTCCTAATATCTAACCCTGAGGCTGTGCAAGTATCTGAGGCTTCTCTTGCACCTATATCCCTGGAGCTGCCAGCACAATAGTCTGTGCTGGTGGAGCCCATCGTCGTCTCCTCCTGACTGGTCTCTCCATCCCTATCTCTCCTATCTCTCCAACCCACGTCAGTTGCACCGGTCTCGCTGTCACCCAGTATGCATCATAATCTGGGAGTGTGCCTAGATCTGTAGGACCCTATCCCCACTACCATACAACTGGTTGTAGTCCCTCTCTCTCTACCAAAGTTGTGTCAACCACTACCTCTGGCCCCCAATCAAACACCTCCTATCGAGTCCTCCCAAAAATGGCATCACCAACTAGTACTGCTTGTGGTAACTCGAACTATCTCAAAATCCTCTCGGGCAAATAGCGCTCTATAATATATATCCCGTGTCCAAAAATATATCTCGCCTACCTAGCATAGAGAAGCTCTCTGTCCTCCTCATCCCATCTCTCACATCCTAGCCATGGCCTCCATATAAATTTGTCCACCTCATCCAATATCCTTCGCCAGTACACTAGTCCTCTGCGCTGCTGATATGTCAAATCTCCTCTATACATCCTCACATAAGGTTCTCTTACTACTCTAGCTACCCATCCATTTGGCCTCGTTACTGGAATATGCTCATATACACATACATGCAAAACTGTAACTCCTATAGACATACTAGCCCCGAACATAAATGCACAATCATGCAGGAAATGATAGAGCTGTCCTAGTACACACTTCGCCCATGCATATCTCATCCCATAGGAGAACATCCCCTCCATCACTGTCCCCCATCCTACTGGGAATCCTCTCGCTCACCTTTCTCCAACTAGCCATCTGATAATCGCTACTACCACTCATTGCAGTCTATCGCATAGCTCCTCCATCCTCACCATCAGAATCTCTGAGCCCTCTGCTCCAATGTCTGGTGTCCCAAACAATCTCCTAAACATAGCTGTGTTGCAAGTATGAGGTTATCTAGTGTTGTCATTGATGTCAACATACTCATATTGCATTGACAAGAAGGATTTGATGAGCTGTGTGCTGAGGATATTGAGAAAATTAGTCTCAGTCAGGAACAGTGAAGAACAGTGATGAGAAGAAGGTAAATGTACTGTATAGGATGAGAACCAGAGGATGCGGATTAAAGGGTTAGTAGATATGAGTCTTGAGATGCTACAGTTAAGATTTCAGAGGTCCGCATGAAGATCTGAAGGAGTTGTGGCTGCCGGTATAGAACCGGGTCCGGCAAGTATCCGGAGGTGACAGAGGATCACAAAAAGGTCCGGTGAGGTCCGGAATTGCATTATCATAATCTGCAGATTGGAAGGAGTGTTTGAGATGTCCTTGTGATGTGTCATCCTGATTTGTGTGTGATTTGGAGGTCCGGAAGTACCTCTTGCATTATGACAGTGGCGACAGACTGTGTTCTTGAAGTTCCGGATGAGGAAGACAAGAGATCCCAGTAAGTAGAGGAAGTGCGGATGTATCCGGACATTCAGACAGGCTTGTGAAGGTTCTTGGATCATGTTTAGGTTGTGTTGTTGGTCCGCATTGATGGTAGAGCCCGGAATTGAAGTTATTCTTCCGGATGAAGTTATTGCTCTGTTTAGCCGACCGGATGAGTTGTTCATCCTGCGAATGTTCTTGTGATGGCCGACCGGATGTGTTATTCATCTTGCGGATACTCCTATGGTTGTTTGCCGACTTAGATGCTTGTTCCTAAGTTGATGTCTTGTATAAATAATGATTTGTGAATTCATTTCAGTGTGTGGTATGAGGATGAGCATGATATAGCGAAGAAACGTGCGAAAGGTAGAGCAGAGATTATTGGGCTTAATTGGAACTGATCCGGACATGGTAGAGATGTCATTCTCCAGTTCAAGACTGTGATTTTCATCACTTTGTAGACAGTGTGTCTCCTTGTAGGCAGTGGGCCTCTTTGTGAGCAGTGTGCTCGGGCAGTGAGCCCTTATTGGCATGTGCCATTTATTTTTCCTTATTCTTCTAACAGAGAATAATTCTTGGGTTAATCACCCCGTGGTTTTTCCCTTAACCGGGTTTTCCACGTCAAAATCTTGGTGTTCAATGTGTTGATGCTTATCTGCTCTTGTGTTTATGTATTATGCTTCCATAGATGATTATTTGATATGCTGCTAACTAACAACAGTGAGTTAAGTGTTTGAAAGAGAAGAAGTTTTATACAACTGATTCACCCCCCCCTCTCAGTTGTATGCCCTAGATCTAACAATTGGTATCAGAGCCAAGTTCCTCTGACAAGAGCTTAACCGCTTGAGGAGATCCAGGATGTCGTCATACAAGAAGGATAGTCCGAAGTTCGATGGAACCAACTTCACTCTCTGGAAAGGTCGCATGAAGTGTCACTTGGAATGCATGGGAAAAGCATACCTGGGTATGATTTCAAAACCATATGTACCTCCACAAGGTGGTCCGACAACTCTGAATGAAATCACAGAAGCTGAAAACAATCTGCGGACAAAGGAAGCTCTTCTAAGCGCATTGAATGACTCAGATCTCTCGAATGTCATTGACCTACCCACTGCATATGAGATCCTAACTAAATTGGAACTTCTATATGAAGGAGATGAGTTTGTCAAAAGTGCAAGGTTGCAAAGTCTGAAAGGGAAATTTGAAAGGTTGAAAATGAGAGATGATGAAAACATCACTACCTTTATGCCAAGAGTAAATGAGCTGGTATGTGGAATCAGAAATGCTGGTGGAACTTTAGATGAAAATGAGATTGTCTGCAAAATCCTAAGATCCCTTCCTGCTGCCTACAAAATCAAAGTTGCTGCCATTGATGAATTCAGAGCCCACACAACTGTCACAAGAGAACAACTGGCTGGCAAACTAGCTGCATTTGAAATGACCGAGTTTGGAGATGATCCTCCCAAGACTGAATCTGCTTTCAAAGCCAGTGCCTATGTGAAAGGCAAACAGAGATTTGATCCGGGTGAAAACTCATCAAGGAAAATGTCATGGTATGATCAAGCAAGAAGAGACATGGAAGAAGAAGAAGCAGAAACAGCTCAACTTGAAGCCCTCATTGCAAAGAGACTGCCAAGAGGATCCGGTAAGTATGAAGGAAAACTACCCTTTAAGTGTTTCAACTGCAATAAGATTGGTCATTTTGCCTCAAGATGTCTGGAGAGATCTGCAAGATCTAATACTCACAGACAAAGGTTTCAAAAGAATTGCTATTATGTTCATGAAGAAGATGACAATGAAGGAGTAACAGATGATGAATCAGAACCAGGAAGCAAATCCGGAAATGAGTGGGTGTTTATAGCCATCAAGGAAGAAGATTCCATGCTCTCTGAATCTGTCAATCACAAAGTTGTTGAAAAAGCCTTGGCTGCTCAAGTGGAAGAAAAGGATGATTGGGTTATTGACAGTGGATGTTCTCACCATATGACTAGTGACAAGAATAAGTTCTTAGACTTGGAAAGATATGAAGGAGGAATGGTAAAGTTTGGTGACAATTCTGCTGGCAGAATCAGAGGTAGGGGAACTATTTCCTTTGATGGTAAGAGCAAAACAGGAAATGTACTGTATGTTGAAGGATTGAAGCACAATCTTCTCAGTGTTGGTCAGTTAGTGGACAAAGGCTATGATCTCCGGTTCAAGAATGGAAAATGCAGAATCTTTACAAGCTCCGGAACTGAAATTGCATCCGGTACTCAGACAAGAGGTAACATCTTTCATCTGGTTGGTTCAAATAAAAGTTGTTTGTTTGTTCAAATTGATCAGAGTTGGTTATGGCATAGAAGAATGTGTCATGTAAATTTTGATAACATCATCAAAATAAGCAATACTCAGGCTGTGAGAGATCTTCCAAAGTTGATAAAACCTACAAATAGTGTGTGTAAAGAATGTCAGTTAGGCAAACAAAGCAGAGTCTCTTTTAAAAGCAAAGATCAGTCTTCTACCGAATTATTGGAATTAGTACATACTGATCTATGTGGTCCAACAAGAATCAAGAGTCTGCAAGGTGATAGATATTTCATGTTGTTAATTGATGATCATTCCCGGATGATGTGGGTTACCTTTCTAAAAGAAAAATCAGAAGCTTTTGAGAAGTTCAAAATCTTCAAAGCTATGGTGGAGAATCAAACCGGATTGAAACTAAAATGTCTAAGGTCTGATAGAGGTGGTGAATTTACATCTGGTGAATTCATTGACTTTTGTGAGAAACAGGGTATAAGGAGACAGTTGTCTGCTCCTAAGACTCCACAGCAGAATGGAGTAGTTGAGAGAAAGAACCAGACCATCCAGGAAGCTGCTAGGACAATGATGTTGGAAGCAAATGTTCCTCAAATGTTTTGGAAAGAAGCTATCAGCACTGCAGTCTACACTCTCAATTGAGTTCAAATCAGAAACAACACCGGTAAGACCCCCTATGAACTCTGGTTTGGCATCACTCCTACTGTGAAATATTTCAGAGTATTTGGTAGCAAGTGTTATATTAAAAGAGATGAAGATCTAGGAAAGTTTGATGCTAGAAGTGATGAAGGAATTTTCTTGGGCTACTCCACTCAAAGCAAAGCATACCGGTGTTACAATAAGAGATTGAGGAAGATGATAGAAAGCACCAATGTGAAGGCTGATGAAGGAATTGAGAAGCCCTCAAGATTTTATGAGTTTGATGAAGATGACCAAGACAGTGTTCAAGGACCTCAATCCTCTCCGGTGAGACAGAGTCAGCTTGATCCGGTAAATCAGGAAGAAGAGTTAGATTTGAATGAGGCTGATCAAGAAACAACGGTGCTGGATACTCCCAAAATTCCAAGGTATGTAAGACTGAATCACTCTGAAGATCAGATCATAGGTGACAGAAGCAAAGGTGTACAAACTAGAAGGAATATTGCTCAAGATCAGAATGAATGTTGTCTGATTTCAAAGATTGAACCTAAAACATTAAATGAAGCCTGCAATGATGAAAACTAGACCAAAGCAATGGAAGATGAACTGATGCAAATTGAGAAAAATCATACTTGGGATCTTGTTCCTAGACCTAGAGACAGGAATGTAATTGGAACCAAGTGGGTCTTCCGGAACAAACTAAATGAAGCTGGTGAAGTAATCAGAAACAAAGCTAGATTGGTCTGCAAAGGCTACTCTCAAATAGAGGGAATTGACTTTGAAGAGACTTTTGCTCCGGTAGCAAGAATTGAAGCAGTCAGATTACTTCTTGCATTTGCTGCCTTCAAAGACTTCAAGGTATATCAGATGGATGTCAAGTCTGCCTTCCTAAATGGTGATCTGGAAGAAGAAGTCTACATTGAACAACCGGATGGATTTCAATTGTCTGATAATAATGATATGGTCTGCAAGTTGAAGAAAGCTTTGTATGGATTGAAGCAAGCCCCAAGAGCATGGTATGAAAGGTTGGATAAGCATCTTGTGCAGATTGGATTCAACAAAGGTACTGCTGACAGTAACTTATATTTCAAAATTGATCATGAAAACATTCTGATTGTTGAAGTATTTGTGGATGATATCATTTTTGGAGGAAGAGATAGTATGTGCAAAACTTTTGCAAATCAGATGAAAAGTGAGTTTGAAATGTCTATGCTTGGTGAAATGAATTTCTTCTTGGGTCTGCAAATTACTCAAACAAAAGAAGGGATCTTCATTTCTCAGACCAAATATGTGAAAGAATTGTTAAAGAAATTTGGTATGGAAGACTCAAAGCCTATGAACACTCCTATGGCAACCGGATGTAAGTTAAGCAAAGATGATGATTCTCCAAAGGCAGATCAGACAAAGTATAGATCAATGATTGGTGGATTGTTGTATCTCACTCAAACTAGACCAGATATAATGCAGGCTGTTGGTTTTGTGGCAAGATTCCAGGCTGATCCTAGAGAATCTCATGTTATGGCAATCAAAAGAATTTTTAGATACTTGAAAGGAACAGTTGAGTATGGTCTTTGGTATCCTAGAGATCCGGATTTCTCTCTTCATGCTTACACAGATGCAGATTGGGCAGGTGATGTGGATGACCGGAAGAGCACTAGTGGTGGAGCATTCTTTTTGGGGAAGAGATTGGTTTCTTGGCTAAGCAAGAAACAAGATGCAATATCTCTGTCTACAACTGAAGCAGAATACATTGCAGCAGCAGGTAGTTGCACTCAAATCTTGTGGATGAAGCAGATGCTAAGAGACATTAAAGTTGAATATGAGGAGCCTATCACAATTTTCTATGATAATTCAAGTGCAATTAATATTTCCAAGAATCCGGTATTGCATTCTAAGACTAAGCACATATCTATCAAATTTCACTTTTTGAGAGAACAAGTAAACAAGGAAGAAGTCAGATTGGAGTATGTTCCCTCCAAGGATCAGATTGCAGATATCTTTACCAAACCTCTTCCCAAGGACTCCTTTGAATATCTCCGGGAGAAGTTAGGGGTCATGGCCCCTCCGGTGATGAACTAAGATGGCACTGATGTGCATCAGTCCGGTGGCTATCACAGTCATATCTTGTGATCCGGACTAATGGAGAGCTGCAACTAAGGGGGAGCAGCTGGTATGATTCTGATGCATGAGAATTGCAAGTATGAGCCCTTTGCCATTGATGTCAAAGGGGGAGAGAAGACATGTGAAAAACAAGTGGTTGATGATCAAAGGGGGAGCAGCAAAGGAAGACATGTGAAGAGTTGTTGATAGGGGGAGCTGTGACAGAAAAGAGAAGTTCTTGTCTTGATGGTTTTTCACATCATATGTTGCCATCAATGACAAAGGGGGAGATTGTTGCAAGTATGAGGTTATCTAGTGTTGTCATTGATGTCAACATACTCATATTGCATTGACAAGAAGGATTTGATGAGCTGTGTGCTGAGGATATTGAGAAAATTAGTCTCAGTCAGGAACAGTGAAGAACAGTGATGAGAAGAAGGTAAATGTACTATATAGGATGAGAACCGGAGGATGCGGATTAAAGGGTTAGTAGATATGAGTCTTGAGATGCTACAGTTAAGATTTCAGAGGTCCGCATGAAGATCTGAAGGAGTTGTGGCTGCCGGTATAGAACCGGGTCCGGCAAGTATCCGGAGGTGACAGAGGATCACAAAAAGGTCCGGTGAGGTCCAGAATTGCATTATCATAATCTGCGGATTGGAAGGAGTGTTTGAGATGTCCTTGTGATGTGTCATCCTGATTTGTGTGTGATTTGGAGGTCCGGAAGTACCTCTTGCATTATGACAGTGGCGACAGACTGTGTTCTTGAAGTTCCGGATGAGGAAGACAAGAGATCCCAGTAAGTAGAGGAAGTGTGGATGTATCCGGACATTCAGACAGGCTTGTGAAGGTTCTTGGATCATGTTTAGGTTGTGTTGTTGGTCCGCATTGATGGTAGAGCCCGGAATTGAAGTTATTCTTCCGGATGAAGTTATTGCTCTGTTTAGCTGACCGGATGAGTTGTTCATCCTGCGAATGTTCTTGTGATGGCCGACCGGATGTGTTATTCATCTTGCGGATACTCCTATGGTTGTTTGCCGACTTAGATGCTTGTTCCTAAGTCGATGTCTTGTATAAATAATGATTTGTGAATTCATTTCAGTGTGTGGTATGAGGATGAGCATGATATAGCGAAGAAACGTGCGAAAGGCAGAGCAGAGATTATTGGACTTAATTGGAACTGATCCGGACATGGTAGAGATGTCATTCTCTAGTTCAAGACTATGATTTTCATCACTTTGTAGACAGTGTGTCTCCTTGTAGGCAGTGGGCCTCTTTGTGAGCAGTGTGCTCGGGCAGTGAGCCCTTATTGGCATGTGCCATTTATTTTTCCT
This sequence comes from Cunninghamia lanceolata, assembly GCA_027924645.1. Lineage (NCBI taxonomy): Eukaryota > Viridiplantae > Streptophyta > Pinopsida > Cupressales > Cupressaceae > Cunninghamia > Cunninghamia lanceolata. The sequence goes on from BSBN01000193.1 coordinate 30,885,753, forward strand.
TATTCTTCTAACAGAGAATAATTCTTGGGTTAATCACCCCGTGGTTTTTCCCTTAACCGGGTTTTCCACGTCAAAATCTTGATGTTCAATGTGTTGATGCTTATCTGCTCTTGTGTTTATGTATTATGCTTCCATAGATGATTATTTGATATGCTGCTAACTAACAACAGTGAGTTAAGTGTTTGAAAGAGAAGAAGTTTTATACAACTGATTCACCCCCCCCCTCTTAGTTGTATGCCCTAGATCTAACAAGCTGGACCCATATCAGGATCATAATCTACTTGATCCCCATCAATAGGAACATGCAAAATCTAGGATACATCCTCTAGTGTGATCGTAGCCTCTCTCATCGACAACAAGAAACAACTATGCTTTCTCATCCATTGCTCCACCATCACCATCATCAATCCTTGATGTGCCTGCAATGGCTCCAATCTAGACACATGCTCTAATATGAGGATCTCTAAAATTAGCTGCTCCTCTACATCCAACAATCTCACCAACCGCAAATCCCTAGGATATGGCTCTCGTGATAACAAAGGTGGTAGTACATTCTGCATCATTTCACTCATCCTGTTAGTCTCTTGCGCTACACACAACTGATACAAAAATGGATTGTTTCCTGCTCTACCTGCTTCTATCTACTGCAAGTGACTCCTTTTTCTATATGCACCTATATGTTGATCGCAAGCGACCCATTTTACTACATGCACTTATTTCTCACCTACATGCAACCTAGTCTTCCTATGCGACTGCTTATTGACCAAGTGCAAGCTCAATCTCTATATGTGCATGCTTTTTTCCCCTAAGTGATCTCTATTCTATAAGTGAGCATTTGTTCTTTTTAAGTAAGCTAAATATCTATATGCGCCTACTTTTATCTCATAAGCGACTTGCTTTTATCCATATGCGTATTTTGCCTATCTATTTGTCTAGCTGATTGGAAGTGACCTGCTTTTCCCATATGTGACTAAGCTGTGTCTATAAGTGACCTCAACTACCCTAAGCAACCTGTTTTTATTCCTAAGTGACCTACATGACCTATCCTAAAACTTAATTGCTTATGGTGATGTGTGTGCATTTATGATGCTTCTAGCCTATCAAAATCACACTTTTAGCCAAAGTTTTGATACATACCGGTGCACCTACTCCCTCTGGTCATCCATGTGTCCTAACTCGCTTGGCACGATGATCTCTGCGTGGAATCACCATCCTGATAGCTCTCTAACTCTCATCACACAACAACTTTAAGGAGCTTTGGATTTCTCTAGATTTCTGAACACAATAGAGCACAAATGAGCACAAATGAGCCTATTTGCCCTTGAAGGCCCTACTTATAGCCCCTATCCAAACACTAATTCTTTTATGCCAAATCCTATTTTCTTCTAAACCATCCCATTCATCCTGCCCAACCCCCATTTTCTTTGTGTTAGCCTTGTTTCTCACCTTTCATCCTATCGCAAGCCAGCCCAGACTTTCCTAGTTAGCCTGGTTTACCTCTCGAGGGGGCATCACCTGCCAGTTACACTAGGGCATCACCTTGTTTATCAAGTGAATTATCGTATCTTCTTTGACACAACGCTCTAACGAACATTGTCTCAAAGAGGAGCAAAATGTAGACACCCAAAATTGACCTAATTATCATTACCATTCAAATATCGCATTATCTACCATTTGCATCTATCCAACACACTTGAGCAATGTCCCTAACACACCTATTTATTCTATTAATTAAATAAATTTATATTTATTTAATTAATTCTTTATCTATTTCTTCTAAGCTATAATTAAACAATCTTTAATTGTTTAATTATCTTCTTTCTATCTATTTTGATTAAATAAAATTTATTTATTTAATTAAAAATCCTTTATAAGCCCACTTTCCAATTAATTAAATAAATCTTATTTATTTAATTATTTTTTCTTATCATTTATCTCATTTAAGCCGACATGTGTGCCTCTTTCATTTAAAAAAGATAAGTGGTACTACATCTTTTATTTAATATCTTTCACATGTAGTACTTTTTATGTACATGGTCACACATAAGCCTTATCTTCCCTCCACTTGTCATCTACACATTCACCTATTATCATCTTTTAATCCTAGCCATTCACATAGCCACCAAATCTCCACCGTTGATTGATTTTGGTTGAGTTCTATATAAACACCCTCGCATTCCATACTACATCCATCCAGCATTCATATAGTGTCTGTAGACATCAAAAATTAACCTAAGTTATCCTTCATCCAAAGATTTAATTAATTTTAATTAATTAAGTAAATCTTACCTTTTATACCATATTTCGTAAATAATAAATTCAATTTATTTATTATTTATCCATAAACCCAAACACCTTTTGAAAAATAATAAATTAAATAAACTTAATTTATTATTTTGTCCAAACCTTTTGGTAGAACCAAAACCCATAAAATACCTACCATTCTGTTCAAAACCCGTTCAACTAACTTTTACCCGTTCAACTTGCCAAAACAATTTTCACCAACTGTTATAAAACCTCTCTCATTTTCCATTTTCCACCCCCCAACAACATCTACAGTGGAGTTATGCAAAAATCGTGAGCAACCACATTTTAATATTTCGGTAACATCAATATTTGTTTGGTTTTCATAGTTTTATCATAATCTTTTCTATTGCTCTTAGTATAGATTTTAGGGTTTATAATAGTTTCAAATCTTTATGCAAAAATCTATATTCTAGTGCAAACAATGGTGAACCTGACGTGAACACCCCTCTAGTTGTGGTTTGACAGCTTACAGGTTTTTGTGCATTTCTTGAGAGAACTCGGGTTGCTAGACTCCTCCATTGAACATGCTACTGATTATCGTTTGTGTGTGTGAGATTTTGTGTTGAGTGTTTGCAGGTGTTGTGAGGCTGGAAGAAATTTGAACATTTAAATTTTTTTTTTTGGGCCTTTTAACCCGTTTGTCCAGCGGATAAATACTTTCACCTTCAGAAAATTGTAATCTTAAGTAACGTTTTCTATGCACTATGCCATCGTCTTCTTTACATGAAATCTCTTTGTTATCAAAACTTGTTAAACCTTCTATGAAGCCGATCAAACAATAGGTAATCTGTATACTCTTAGGCATTTTCCCAAATTTCTTGACCTAAAATTTAGAGTCAAAAGAAATTCTCCCAGCATTAATTTATTATGAAAATCAGAAATGTGCTTCTCATAGACCGATTTCTAAGCTATTATCTTTATATCATTTATTTCACATGCTCTTCTGTTGAATGATCGTTGTGATTGACAGACGCCATATTTCCTCCAGTGTTAAGGGATATCAAAAGAAATATTATGTTCTGCTTTGTTGCTAGCGGGTGGTTGTTAGTTTTGGAAGCTATATTGAGTAGTTATCACTGGTTATTTTGTTAGCTGTTTGTTTTGTGATCTTTCAGGGTTTCATTATCAGTTAGTGGCCTATGTAATTCCTTGTGTCTTATTCTCACCAGCATATTTTCTAAACTTGTTAACTATTCATATCAATGTACTCCTTGAATCCTCTGGTAAGTATATCCCCGCCCACGACCAGTACAAATAAAATCACTACCAGTGGTAAGCAAATACTGCCCAACGACAAGTAGGACCAGCAAATATTGCTCAGAGGGACCTTTGAAAGCTGAAAAATAATGATAATATTGCTAAAAAGAAAGTCAATTGTCTCCAATCCGTGACAGAACCTCAGAAATTGTTGACACCCAACACCAATCTAATGTTAAGTCTTCTAATATTATGACAATCTTGAATGTTAGTAGCCTTTTCCGATCTGGATGTCACTTTCAAGTGCAGGTTTTAGTGTTTCTAATGCTTGGTAAAGAATCTTTTAATTTTTGTTAAACTTTAGACGTCGATGGCTATTGGTGACTAGTTGTTTAATGGTTGATCATAGAGTTTGTTATTCGTAAATGGTTTATTTTTAGTGATCAAATCATTGTTGATGTAACTTTTGTCACCATTGTTTTATAGGTTTAACCTTCATCGTATAGCCTTTGTTTTAACTGTTTGATGGTAGTTAAAAAAAAAAAAAATTGTTAATATCCTCCTAAAACATTAGCAGAGACTGCACCTTATGCATATGTGACTGGAAAAAGCTGTTTGTTTAAACTACAACAACTGGGCATTGGAAAACAGAATCAAAGAACTACATTACAGTGAAGGTTATTTTCTCAAACTCATCTCAGATTTTCTGGTATAATTGTTTTAAATTCATTCACTTTGTCAAACATTTTTTCAACACATTTAACATTTTTTGGGTTCATTTGTCATATCCTAACATTTTCATTGCAGTTATACGCTTGTCAAAGACAAATTTTTCAAACTACTAATCAGTTTTTTGCAGGATCGATCATCAAAGAATCTAATCTTTAAACATTGTGTCTTCTTTTTATAGATTAGATCACATCATAAGTGAGGGTTAAAATTAACAAGTGTTTGCGATGTCTTGTGGATTGCAATTTTGTCATTGAATGCGTATGCTCTTCTCTTGCACCATTCGGTGATCTTGAGAATCAAAAGTATTCCTTTGACATTTTGTATAACCACCCACACATTTGGATTTGGAATTAAAATGAACCCCATGCGAGTGTGAGGCAAAGACGTTGTGTATGCTCTCTCCTTGCATTTCGTGCGATCTGGGAGACCAAAAACAACATGTTTCCTTGCTTTTGTTATCCTTAGAGTGGGCCTGCTCTTGAGACTCATCCGCAAGGAGAACTCATTTGCGACCCCAAGCGGGACTTTCATCCAGCCCGCTATATAAATTGAGGATAAGGTGAAAGCCAAGTCTAACCGATATTAGCGCTTACCGTACAGTGCTAGCTTGAAAGGAGGCGTACCTTTTGTGTATATTAAACTCCTAGTAGGGTTAGTCAAAGCCTTTAGTGGCTTGCTGGACGCTCGTAAGGTGCCGGTCCCCCGGATATTCACTAGAACCCTTTTGTGTAGTGGCCAAAAACCCTCTACTTGTTGATACAGGAGGAAACTCTGATAGCCGTCCCATATTTTCGTGGCTTATGGCAGAGATAGTAAGATACCTCAGGATCTGCGCATCCTAGGACCTGGAACTTGGTGTGCCTGAGAAGTGAGTGCACTGTAAGGGGGAGCCCGTGCCCCAAGTTCCTGGAGCTATACACCATAAGTAGGCGCGGTTGGGTAAAACCAAGTGGGAACTCAACAAGTATTGTCCTTTCCTAGCCTAGGATCGTGCATGTTTACAAGTGTTTGCAAAAACATCAAAGTGTCATAAAAAACAACCAATCAAATTGTTGTGTGTCTTATATGATTGTGGGTGCTTGATCATCATCATCACTACAACTTGTCTCCTATATCATCAACTTGACTTTCAAAATTGAGAACCTATCATCCTTCTGTGTCACATCTCAAGTGGAACCTTGTCACTTTGAATCCTAAGGAGCTCTTTCAATTGATCCATCCATTTCCCACCTAATTCATTTCCCACCCAGTCCAATCCTTATTCTTCAACGTCAAAATGGTTGTGACCATCAACAAATCTAGGACAAATCAAAAACCAAAACTCATACTCCGCGGAGGCCCTCCTAGATATAATAATGATGAGAATATGGTAGATCATGATGCATATTTTAATACCCATGAACCATATATCTCCCCATTTTGGCCTCCACCAACATCACTATCATCTCAAGACTATGAGGAAATATAAGAGGTTTGACATATCTATGATGATCATTATCCACAAGAACATTCCTATCATCACAAAACAACCCAAGATTTTCCTTCCATGCCCTCAATTTCATGAAATTATAACCCTACCAATGTCTTATCCTCAAAACCCATTGATCCCCAAATCCTTCAACTACAACAACAACTCGCTCAATCACAACAATTTGCCCAATCGCTACTCCAATCAGCCCAACTATCACAATTATCTTCGCAATTTCAACATCCTACCACGTCAACACCCCAACTCTATGAGTCATCTCCATCCACCTCATACAAATATGTATCACAACCAAGCTACCACTCATATCAACCCAACACATCTATACCTCAAACCTCACAGGTCCAGATCCCTACCCATGCTTCATCTTCACACATACCAAGTCCCTTCATCTTATATCTTCAACAAAAAAACCAAGAAAAACAATCCCTCCTTCGACAACAACAAATCTTAGCCCAAAAACCACAACCCTCATTTAGCACATCATCCACCATACCTTTATCCATGCAACAACAACAAATTCCATCTAATTTCAATCCTAATCCATTGGTCCCCCAGCCTTCTCATTCATCAATCCCTTCATTACCTACACTACCATCATCCACACAACATCAACAAATTCAACCTAAATTCTATGAGTCACCCCCATCATCATGCCAACCTAGTCCCTCCACATCAACCAATCTCATGAATATTCCTCAATATCCATCTCAAAATCCTCCACAACATGAGCATACTGGAACTAGTCACTCCTCACACCATGATCAGGAATCCTTAAGCCATCTTAATGATACCTTTGACAAGGGAGACACCACCTCAAGTTTGCAGTCATACACCAATCCATTCACTAGTCCTAATTCATCCGTCTTTATGGAACCTCCATCATATATTCCTTCCAACCCTCCAAATCCTACTCCATTAAGCCAATCCCAAACACCCTTAAAGTCTAAACCATCAATTTTTCCACCTAAACCCAATCCTATGATCCATCAACCAAAACCTGATCCTAATCCCACTCCTATCATGCCTAATCCCATTATCCCTCCAATGCATTCTAATCCTACACCTTCCACCCTTATTATCCATCCATTATATTGTGCATCCACTCGTATACTAATGAAGGATGTGATCCATTGGCTACTAGCAAGGAATCAACCACCATCCTCATGCCATCAAATCCCTATCCCATCTTCTAGTCCACAAATTATCCAAGAACCTTCAAATGTTCTTGAAGATCCACCCGTCATAAGCCTAATTCACTCTCCACCATACATTGAATCTATCCAAGAAACCTCCATTCCTATCCAAACTCAAGATTTATGTCAAGGGTCAAATCTAAAGCATGATCAACTTTGCCCCTTACCAAATCAAGATCAAAGCTCTTCCTTTCCACCTGTTCATAACCTATATCTTTTTTATGATCAAGATATTATCTATGATCAAGAGCTTCTCACTTCATCCACTCACGGTCCTAATACTATTCATGTTCAAGAAACCTCCACCATTCTTATCCATCATCCCATAATATCCACTTCCCTTGATGAGACACTTGGTCCTCACAAGCACATAGATAATCAAACAAATACATTGAATCTTCATGAGCATAATGAGCATAATCAAGATCCTATTGCTCCTTCACCATCTCATACTGATACCATTTCAAATCCACCATCATGTCCTATTGTTCTTACTACCTTCCTAAATGAATGTTCTTCCCTAGGAGGGCACCCACCAGTATCGGCCACCTCATCCTCGCCATCCAATAAGGAACCCGTGTCTTGTATCCTCAAAAATAAGCATCCCATTGCACATCGTATGTTCCAAAACATAAATTATCAAGGTAAAGGCTTAGGCCTTCATGAGCAAGGTAACTTGGAACCCATCCATGTCAAAGTCTCCCCAAAACCGTATGGTATTGGTTATACACCCCAAGGTAAGCAATCTCAAGATGTTGGTACCACACTTCCACCTCCTAAATCCACTCCATTTAAGCCCAAACTAGATGCACCTCATCACACCCATAAAACATATGTTTCCATTCCTCCTCCATTATCCTACAAACCCAAAAAGCATGTGACCATTCATCTTCCTCCATCCACTTTACCTCCACTTCTACCAACTCCTAACATCCCTCCATCCACTTTACCTCCACTCCTTCCAACTCCTAATATTCCCATCCTCCAATCTTCTTATCACTTTCGCAACAAATCCATTCATACATCCCATTCCCATAAACATGAAGCTATCCTAAACACCCCTATGGGATTCAAAAATGAAAATTTGGATGCCTCCACCCATAAAGCTAAAAATCCCCATAATTCTCATGCCATATGGCACAAATGCGAAGAATCAAAGAAAAATCAAAATTCAAAAATGCTACCCAAGTCCACATCTCAAACAAATAATTTCAAAACCAAAATGGTTTGGGTCCCCAAGCAAAAAGTACCTAGTTCAAATGGATCATCCACAATTCTAAAATCCCAAATATCCCGCTCCCTATCACAAAATCCTAAAATTCATAAGTCCATTTGGGTTCCTAAAGACCTAAATAGGAAAATCCTTAAGATAACATCTCCATTACTCCCAAATCCCCCTTCTGAGCTTCAAAATCCATTTCGGTGTGTGCAACCATTGGTCTTGGTTCCCTTCCACTCCATAACATTCCCACATACATCCTTCTCCCCATCTCCCATCTACTATCCTACTTATTTCTTCCATCATAATCCTATGGTCCATGCTTTTGCATAAGACATATCTATCTTGTTAACTCCATCCTCATCCACTATCCTTCCATCATTGTCCACCTCATACTCTCCTATCCCCTGTCATTCCTTGCATGAACCTTTCATAATCCACATCAAAATCCATTACCCTCTTATGCAATTCTCTACCAACATTCCCTACCAACATCTACAAGCATAATGACATTTGACATGGTCTGTGAGTTATCCATCTTGGGACATTTCTATGGGAACAAAATCTTGAGTCCCCCATCTATTCCATCCAACTATCCCCTACCTAAGTCAAAAAAGCAAATTAAAAAAAAAAATCAAAATAGTAAAGAGAAACCATTTCATCCAATGGTGAAAACCTGGTAAACAGGCACCTTGGATAAGTACCATGATGAAAACCTAGCAAACAGGCGTCATGCGTAGGTGATTATCTATGTGCCTTACACCTGGGGGCATGTTGTCACATCTATCCCATTTCATATCCTATCTACCCATCGCATATCCTATCCTTTCATTTTCCATCTTATCTTGACATCCTTATCCATCATATCTATCATACCTTCCTCATTGCACTATCCTTCTATATTCCCTTCCTCTTGATCTTGGTAAGAGTAGGGGCATAATGTTGAAAATGTTTTTAGACACCTCTTGTCATACTCCCAATTGCATCCATCTATTTCTAAAAATATCCTCCATCCATCCATCCACTACTACTTCCATTCGTTCCTTTTCAACCATTATCCCTATCATGCATCCTAATCAGCATCACCCCACTAAATCCTAAGGCATAATATAGAGGAGGGGGCAGGTTATTCCTATGTGACATAATCCTTTGAGATCACATCCTCAGTTCCTTTCATCCATATTCAGTTCAATTCATCCATCTATCATATATTTCCCATCTATTGTCCTTCTATCCCCAATCCCATATTCCTACCTTTATCCTATTGCCGATTCGCCCATCCTCTTACCTATTCATCCAATCCTTTTATCTATCACATTCACTATTGTTCATCCCCATTCATTATTGATCCTTGCCTTGTGGTTTAGTTTTCCCTTGTCATTGGTATCTATTCAAAGGCTATCTACACACAATCTCATGCCAACAATCCAAAAAAAATCGTAACATTTGAAAAGCCACAAAAATCACAATATTCCCAAAATACAAAAATATCAAATATCCAACAAAAATAAAATCAGTCAATCCATCCCCTCAACCAATCAAATCAATTACATGCAAGTATCCTTCCATACCAATCAATGTCAATCAATCAGGTCAAATTATCCAATCACATCCATGGTCTTGTTCCTAGCTTTGATGCGAACCTAATCAATCATCATCATAAATGGGATATATCATTCCCAATCCTAGTGTTGTTCTTGGGATATATTGTTCCCATATCAACAACCCAATCCTCGCGTTGTTCTCGGGATAAATCATTCCCACATCAACAACGCTATCAATAAATCAATTATCATTATCGGCATCAATCAATCTAATCGATCATTAGTTTTCAGCTTAATAGGGGCAATGCCTTGTTTGTTTTTGAATCATTTGTGCATGCTTGCTTGCTTGCTTGTGTGTGTTATCTTTTCATCTTGCATTTGAATCGCATCCATCTCATTCCAGCTAATATTCATATCTTGTGTGTGTTGGAATAGCTTTTTGCATTATCCTGTGCATCTAAGGTCAACACATACCTTTTTTGCATTAGGACTTTTATGCCCTAAGTTTACTTCCTCATACATTAGACAAGGTTGTATTATGCTGGGGCACATGACACATCATCACCATGGTCAATATACCTTGGTGCATAACGTCCGGTGCTATATCAAACATCAGGTTGCTCAAAGTTTACTCAGCATAACTCTACTTCCGTCCCTCCATTTTCCTTTTTCAAGAGCCTATCCATCTCCTTCGTCCCTACATATCCTCTTGAGGGGGCATTACCCCAACCTACCCAATATCTAAATCCAAAACCTATGTTTTATTCTTCTTTGAAATGACATTGCTTTTGCAATGTTGTCTCAAAGAGGGGCAAAATGTAGACATAAAAAATTGACCTAAGTTATCCTTCATCCAAATATTTAATTAATTTTAATTAATTAAGTAAATCTTACCTTTTATACCATATTTCGTAAATAATAAATTCAATTTATTTATTATTTATCCATAAACCCAAACACCTTCTGAAAAATAATAAATTAAATAAACTTAATTTATTATTTTGTCCAAACCTTTTCGTAAAACCAAAACCCATAAAATACCTACCATTCTGTTCAAAACCCATTCAACTAACTTTTACCCATTCAACTTGCCAAAACAATTTTCACCAACTATTATAAAACCTCTCTCATTTTCCATTTTCCACCCCCTGGCAACATCTATAGTAGAGTTATGCAAAAATCGTGAGCAACCACATTTTAATATTTTGGTAACATCAATATTTGTTTGGTTTTCATAGTTTTATCATAATCTTTTCTGTTGCTTTGAGTATAGATTTTAGGGTTTATAACAGTTTCAAATCTTTATGCAAAAATCTATATTCTGGTGCAAACAGTGTCTACATTATCATCTTAAGCATATTGAGCATTTTAGCATCCATTTGAGCATATTAGCTTTATCATCCATCCATCATGGTAGCTTTTATCTTCATAATTGTTCATTGTTGAAGAAGCAATCCACATCATAAACAAGGAATCATACAATCTAGGTGATATTGTTCTTGAATTGCATGCTTTTGATTTCATTTGGATTAGATTCTTTGATGATGGTAGAGTTAGGTTTTCATGGCTATGCTTGATCTTATTAACTTAATTTTTTACCTATCACACCTTGCTCTTTGTAGAATATCCAAGAAATATTCCTTCATCTGATCTTGTATCAAACTTTCCCAAGTTTTCTTCATCTCTCTTAATGCAACACTTTCTTCTAAACACTCTAAAATACTTTACAATAGGAATTCTTCCATACGATAGCTCATATGGAGTCTTTGAATTGTTGACCCTTGTTTGCACTCTATTTTTTATGTAGACTATAGTGTGAATAGCTTCTCTCTAATAGATATCTAGTAAATTTGCTTCTTTCATCATTGTTCTTGCTACTTCCTAAACAATCCTATTCTTTCTTTCCACTACATTTTGCTGAGGAGTCCTAGGGATAGACAAATGCCTCTTTACTCCATGATCTTCACAAAAGTAGTTAAACTCATTGGTGTTGAATCACCACCTCTGTCAGACCTCAAACACTTGATTTTCAAATCAATTTCATTTTCAACTGTAACCTTGAATTCTTTAAACCTATCTAGAGCTTCTGATTTTTCTTTGAGAAAAGTTATCCAAGTCATTCTAGAGTAATCATCAATCAACAACATGAAATACCTGTCACCTTGAAAGTTTCCTACTCTTGTAGGTTTGCACAGATCTGTATGCACCAACTCTAGAGGTTCGGTGTTAGAATACTCTTTGATCTTGAAGTTCTTCCTTGTTTTCTTTCCAATCTAATATTCCTTGCAGGTTGCATTGATAGACTTTGTAATTCTTGGTAGATCCCTCATAGCTTGAGTAGAGCTAATCCTCACTAGACTGTCAAAATTGATGTGACACATTCTTCTATGCCATAGCCAACTTTCATTAACCAGAGTTATGAAGCACATACTATTAGCACCTTTGAGTTGATATATATTTCCTTTTGTCCTTGTTCCTGTAGCAACCAGAGTTCTAGAATTTTGCTTTCTGATTTCACAGCCACCATCCTAAAATACAAGGCTATATCCTCTGCTACACATTTGTCCTACACTTAGAAGATTATGCCAGAGACCCTTGACATAGAGAACATAATCTGCATTGTGCTCGCCATCAAAATTAATTGAACATTTTCCACATATCTTGGCAGATGCATCATCTCCAAACTTAACAAAACCTCCATCAAACTTATCAAGCTTCACAAACTTATTCTTATCACTTGTCATATGATTTGAACACCCATTATCAATTATCCATAGGTTCTCCTCTTCTCTTGCATGAAAAGCAGTTACCAAAGCTTCTGTGATATTATGTTTTGTTTCTAGAGCAATTTCCTTCATACCCTTTTCAGAATTAGTTTCATCATTCAAAGCCATGAACAAGCATTCATTACTCTCATCATCTGGATAAACAGACTCATCATTAGATATACTCTCATCTTCTTTAACGTAATAACTTCTCTTGAATGATTTTCCTTTGTTATCCTTGTATTTGTCATTTGAAATTTTGATTGGACATTTTGAAGCATAATGACCTATTTTTCCATAGTTAAAGCATTTGAAAGGTAACTTACCTCTGTATTTTCTAGAGCCCTTTTTCAATCTACTTACAAAATTTGCTTCCACTTCATCAAAGTCATATGAATCTGTTTCAACATTTTTTTATGTCTTGCTAGCCTAAAAAGCAATTTATTCCGTTGAATCATCTTGACCAAATTGTCTTATCTCAAAAGTAGTTAGAGTACCAAACATTTGATCCCTGGAATACTTATCCAAATTTTGAGTTTCTTCAATAGCAGAAACTTTAGCACTATAAGATTTTGGAAGAGTTCTTAGTACCTTCTTTACCACTTCATTTTCCTCCAGCTTTCCACCAAGACCATTGATGGAGTTGACAACTTCATCCACTCTTTGCATGTAGCTTGGAACATTTTCATCTTCTGACATATTTAGGGTTTCAAACTTAGTCTTCAAAATCTGCATCTTTACTTGCTTGACCTTGTCATCTCCTTCATAGGTACTTGCCAACTTCTTCTAGATCTCATGAGTAGTTTTGTAACTCATCACCTTCACTAATTAAGAATTAGAGAGACTATTCAGAAGAGCACTCCTTACCTTGCCATTGTTCTCATATTTTTTAATCTCATCTTCATCCTTTAGACCATTAAGAGGTATAGTATACTCTTTTTCAACTATCTTCCATACGCCATACCCTAGTGAGACAAGAAAGATTTCCATTCTGGTCTTCCAAAAGGAAAAATTTATTCCATCAAACACTAAAACCTCCATACCTTTCCTTTGTGCCATCCAGATCTACTCCAAGCAGTTAAGCTTCTTCAGGGAACTTAGCTCTAATACCAATTGTTAGAATGCATAGGTCAACTGAGAGGGGGGTGAATCAATTATCTATTAAAACATTAAACCCTCAAGGTAATTCCAAACATCAACCTCTAATATGCATTAGCCGAATGTAAACATATGAAGAATCAAAGCAAACACATTCAAACACATAAGAACACTAGATTTACATGGAAACCCCAAGAATTGAACCATCATTCCTATTGAACCATCATGCCTATTGAAGACTAGTAAAATTGATGTATATTGTTTTTGTTCACTTCTACATTTATGGAATTGATCTCCATGCCTATAGAATTGAACCCTACACACATATATGAATCTTATCTATAGATCTAAGATGTGCTAAAGTTAATATAAAAAACTTGAATGCCTTAATATCTAGAACCTATGTCTAAGAAGGGGTGGTGTCAATAGACGCTATTTATGAGTTTGTTAGGCTAGGATTTTTTCCTCTAGGCAAACCCATGTTACTAATTTCATGATATGGAGCAATGATTGAATACAAAAGGTAGTCATGTAATATACCTAGCATGTTGATGCAATACTAATGTTACACTCTTATGATTATTACAATGTATAATAGAGCTCTCATACTAAGCCTTGGATGATCATAATAAATTAAGGTTTGTTCTTTTATGCAACACCTTAATATATAATTCAAATATTTTTGTATTTTAGTTAGCTTATAATAGTTAGTTAGAAAGAAGAACATGTGACCAATTTTAAATTTTAAAATTAGTAGTTTAGAGGTCAAATCCACACACATAAAAGTGACCAACAATGAAAAATATATAAAAATAAAATTAATTTAAAATTAAATTATTTTCTATAAAAAATATAACATTTTGTATATTAATCATTACATTAAAAACAAGCATCCATTACCATTTTTGATATAAATTTCCATACAAGACAAGAAAGGAACCAAACAAATCAAAGGTAAAACTACTAATATTTGAATAAAAAGGTAATACCTTGATTCTTCCTATCTAAAGATAAGACTACTTAGATGAAATTTGATTCATTTAGGGTCCACAACAAGTGTGTTATAGATCATAATAATTTTTGGATAAAAATAATTTACCTTTTTAGAGGAAAAACAATCATTAACATGTTTGCAATTATTTACTTTAGACAAGAATTTGCAACCCTTACTTCCCACTAAGGGGGCAAGGATTTGAATTTTTCCTAATGAACTTTACATCCCATTAAGAGGTCAAGAATTTTATTTTATTTTGGTACCTTGGGGTAATTTAAGTAATGATGATTGTAAATAGGGATTACATCTTATTTTAAGAATTATCATAATTAAAATTTTAGCATAATATATAATATAATATAGTTTTTTAAATGTAATATAAAAATAAAAATTATAAGGTAATTGTATTGTTAAAAGAAAAATGGTTTATTAAAGGATTGTAGTTTAATTGGTTGAATATAATTAATAAGGATAATAGTCTATTTTTCAATTTTACTACTTATAAGGTCTCAATTGTGTCATATAAAGAAAAAAGGTTGAAATCACACTGGAGACAACTTTGGTAGAATGGATACCCCTCAATCCTTAACTCTTAGCTAAAATTCTAAACCTAAATTCATGCTCCCAACACCAATAAATTATAAAAAGCAATCTAAATGTAATATAAAACCCTCCAACAAACCTTAAAAAAAATTATTAAAAATACTATTTCAAAAAATTAAAAGACATACAAAACAAATATTTGGCCATAGTCACCACTCTTTAAAGAATTCAATGGACCATATGTTTTGACACATTCACAGAATTGAAATTAAAATAATTATTTATTTGTTTTCATCTCATTATTTTTTAGGCAATTAAGACCTCAAATTTCCAAGTCCGTTAGAATATTATTATGTTTTGTAGGGAAATATTATGTGAGGCCTACTTTTTACACTACTATTCATGAAACTATTTGCAGTGCTATTGCTATTACTTTTATGTTGAGAGACTATTGATCCTGAATCTTGTTTATTAAACCTAATTGATTTTTAAGGAAATAATTGTGCAATGATAAGTAAATGTTGCTTTTAAGAAAATGATGAATAGATATGGAACTTTAATGTGATTTCAATATGATTATATGGTAGAATATTTAGGTATGCTTGTATTGAAATTGCTTCGGCTATGATATCGATATGTGTTATTGACTTCGAGTTTGAGTGTGCAGGTATTGCTAACGAAACCATAAATACAGGAGATCATTCCATACCCTATGTTGTATCCTTTGTGAGCCGATCTAGTTCCATGAGGAACTAAGATCAACCTTGTGTTTAGTGAAATGTTGTAATTTTGTAATGTTGTAATGTTGCATGAGGTCAAGGGAATTTGGGTTATCTTCTGATTTACTTATATTGTGATATATGTTGTAAGAAATGATGTTTTGAATCTTGTTTAAACTTTATTTCTTTTAGACCTTTTTTCTTGTGTTTTATTTGACTCTAGGAGTCCTAACTAGGTAAAAATCAACCTTGGGTTATACCCCATGGGTCTAGGGACCTTTTTGACTAGGATAACCTTGGGTTAACCTCCATATGGTCACTTAAACTTCACAGTGAAGTTAAGTGACGAATTTGGAAGCATGGGGACAATGGGATGAGTGGAATCCACACTCAGGCCCACTTCCAAGTCATGGAACAACTCCATGATTTCCTAATAATGGAGGGCTTGTCTCTTTGTGCCTCTCTTTTGGTGGGGTTCCCCTTAATAAGGGTGGTTTGTCATCCACTTCCTTTTTATTTTTATTTTACTTATTGTATTTTATTTCTCCGTGTCTTGTAAAAGGACTATAGTGGGGGATCTCTTGAGTGGGGTTAATTGTTTTAAGTCCACTAGGATAATGGATGAGGAGTGGGTTTAGTTTTTTAATGCCACTTGGGAAATTAGGAAAATAGAGGGAATTAGTTTTAAAAGAGAGAGGAGGAGGAGAGTAAGGGCATTGAATTATTGTGGAAAGAAGGAGAACTTGGAGGAGGAGGCTAAGTGTGGAGCTCTTCATCAAATTTCATCCATAATTGGGCTTGTGAAGGTTGGTGAACAAGACTTCTCACTTGTATGATCTGTTACTTGTTATGTATGTTTTGTTCTTGCTTGATGAATGAGATTGCAAATGTTTCCTATGTGTTTTTCTGTTATTTTGGGGTTTGTGTTGGGTGTTGAAAGAGCTCCTTCCAGTTGGAAGGCAATGTTCATCATGTATAGGGAAGGGAAGGTGTGAACCTCCTCGGCTGTCTTTCTTGTTCTTGATGTATGGTAGCCTTGAGGGCATGTTGGTTATTTTGAGCCAAGAGGGCTTTAAGGCTTTGAGAGCCTATTTGGGATATCCCTATAATTTTTATTATTTGGATGGCTTGAGGCCTTGAGAAAGATTAACTTGTTGGCTTGAGGCTATGTGATCAGTTGTGATAAATGTTATGAAGAATGACACCTTGAGTGAGAGAGTCTACTTCCCTACCCTCCCTGAACTCACCTCAGCTGAGTCTTTGTATTATGAGTAAAACCATGGGAGTGTGTGTGTTATTTGCTTTGTTTGTTGTTACTCAATGTTGTGAAGTGTTTTGGTCTATTCTACCCTGGGTATGTGGATGGTCTCCCTAGCTCGAGGGTGACCCTCTTGCGGGTCTATGGTAGGGAGGAGAGCTAGTTGGTTGTTGTTTCCTCCCTTGTTGTCATGTAGGTTTTCTGTTGGAGCATGTTAAGAGGATTGAAGGAATTTTGCCTTGTTAAAGAAAATGTTCTATCTTCCTATTGTAGTGAGAGCTTGGTCTCTTTAAGTTTCATCCAGTATGAGTTTTAGAGGAGAGAACTTCACTATCTGAAAATTGTTGTAAAAGTTGTATTTGGGAGTGGAGAGAAAATCCTTCCTTACTATGTTGTTACTTGGATCTTTCATTATATTATTGGTGTGAGTAGTAAGAAGTGAAAGTTATTTTATCCAAGAGTGGATTGGACTATTTCCTTGCAGAAAAATATATTGTAAAGTTGTGAAAATTAGTTGTGGATGTATGCGATAATTGATAAGATTTTTCCACTGTATTGTTTAGTGAAAATGATATTTTAATTAAATTTTACAAGAAGTGAAATTGTCTTTTAGTAAAATATTAAGATTAGAATTAGATGTGCATTAGAATTTCATCAAAAGCGTTTTACATTTTTGTTATAATGAATTTGGGAAAAGAAGGAATTGTTATTTATCCTGTAATTATTCTTAATTTCTTCCTTATATTGCATTGGAAAGTACTTGTGAAAAGATGAATTTTATTTGACAATTGCAATTGGAATCTATATTTATTTCTGGATTAAATCAAGTATTTGTTAAATTTATAAACTGAAATATTAAAGAAAATTGTAAATTTGTATAGATCCTATGACATGGTTATAGAAATATATATATATATATATATATATATATATATATATATATATATATATATATATATATATATATATATATATATATATATATATATATATATATATATATATATATATATATATATATATATAACTAATTTTAGTCATATTTAATTAAACTGAGAATTTGTGGAAAATACCCATTTTGAATATCATATGCTAAACTATATATATATATATAATGTTATTTAATTGTAAATGAAATCAAAATCTTATTGGATAAATAAATGTATATATACAATATATATATATGTATATATTTATTTTTATTTAAAAATCTTGAAAATAACAAATGGAATGTAGAAGCAATTCGCAGTATGCATATTATACACAGTCGTTGTTTTAAGTGAAGAATGGTGGGGGGGTTTAACCCCCCCACCGAACACATAATCAAAGGAAGGGTGTGGGGAGGAGCAGAGCCCCACCCACACCCCACAAAGTGGGTTGTGGGTGGGGCTCCGCTTCTCCCCACACCCCTGCCATGACTCCAACTCCCACGCTACTGCGGAACCTTGCAGCGTTCCCTCTGCGGACCCCACTCCCCTCCGCCATCTATGACATCTACCCTCCGCTAGCGTCTTTCCTCCCCGCTGCCCTCTACGGCTTACACACTACCTCCACCACTGTCCTCCATTCACTACCGCCGCGACCCCGTAGACCTTGCCTCCACCCACCTCCTCACTTCACCCCCTGCACCCAGCGCCATATCCCATAGCCACCGCGGTCACCTTCCCTCCTGCCTGCAAAACAAACATTCACAACAACAACAAAATAATAAGGGTTATTTAACCCTAATTGTATGAGTGGAATTTCATTTTAAAATGTTATTTAAACAAGAGTGGAGTTTCCACTAGTATGGTGGAAATGATTTTAAATAAAAATAAATGTATATATATATATATATATATATATATATATATATATTTATTTATTTATATATGTAAGAGCATATATATATATACATTTATAAATGATATTTGTTTATAAATGGGGAGATTACAATAAAGAAAAAAAAAGAGATTTATTTAATTAGTGATATTTATATGAATGATTATATATATATATATAAATATATATATATATATGTATGAATATAAATAATTAATTGTAATGTAATTAAAAATGTAAAATATATCATTATCGTTTAATCATTGTGAAAGGGGGACTTTAAAAGAAAAGAAAAATATATTAAAGAGAAAATGAAATATTTAAATATTTATTTAAAGAATTAATGAGACAATTTATTTTGACATTTAACTATTTAAGTTCAATGGATCGATCTGCAATAGAAACTGCAATCTCAAAGTTAAATTATTATCGAATGGTAGACTATGAAAATGAATCTTATTATTTGGAATGAATAGATAACTAAATAAATAACGATGGAAAGTAATAAAAGGAAAATGCGAGCCAAATTTGTAATAGATTGAGAAAACCAATAAAAGGTCAACAACCTACCAAGGGAATCCTAAATGTTGCAAATTTAATCCGACATAAACTTAGTGACAGATATCAACCTACACACGTAAGAAGATTATTCCGTTAGCAACAGTGACGTTGACGACTCAACATACGCAACCGAGCATGCTTACACGTGTGAGGGGAAACTTTGCAAGTAGTAAAGGAAAATTTTTGATAGTTCGTATCATGACCACATGTCGCATGTGGGCATGCCATGTGTGTTAGCATGTTGTGAATGCTTGTGAAATGTGGGCATGACATATTATCTAGTATCTTAGATGAATATAGTAGTCATATTCAAATATTCTACTTTATTCCAAAGGCCGCTTAGATGGGTTCACATATGTTTTTTAGATTTTCATATATTTTATATGAAAACATATATTATTTAAAAGGATTTTAGAAAAGTATCATAGAGAAATCATTTGGGTCAACCAATGAAAACAAAGCGTTTATTAGGAAATAATATAAAAAATAAGAAGTGCGCCAAGTCTTAGTAAAGAATTATCTCAAAGAAAAAATATTAAGTTTTAGATTTTTCAAATGTAGGAAGAAATTGATATGTGAATCATCATAATAAAAAAAGATTTAAGTTTGGAAGAGATTTTTGGATGGTTTTTGCAGTTTATTTTCATGCTTTTTTTTAAAAGTTTGGGTTTACAAGTGTGACTATCTTTTAGTTAAAGTGGGGAGTTTTTAAGGTTAAAAAATAAATAATTAGATTGAATTTGTGGTATCTTAGAAGGGTTTAAGTTTATTTATTTCAATGAGGTGTATGAAACTTATTGTTGAAGGATACTCTACATTGTAATTAATGGACTAGATAAAGGGGAGGTACAAAGTTGGAAGCTCAAGGTTTTTCATTGAAGCCCTTAAGTTTTGCAAAAGATTTAAAGATATATTTTCTAGCCAATTTTTGCATTAAGTAGTCCACCTTCTTAACATAAATAAGTGATAGACCTAAGTCATAGGTTGGTTTGCCCCTTTCTTGCTAGCAAAAAAGGCTTTATTGGTGTCATTTAAGGTGCTAGACCTTTTATTATTTGTCTTTAGTTTATTGATTGATTGAATTAGTTTTTTGGAGTAAGATGGTGATGGATTTAGATCATTATTACATAGGATGGCTTGTAATAAAGAAGAAATATATTTTATTGTTTGGGTGTGATATTGGGTTGTTCTCCCAACACATTTATTGAAGGATTTTAATGAGCCTTAGGTTCATCTTGGCATCACATGCAAGGCATTCTCTAAAGCCCAATCACATGATTTTTCTCAATTATCTATTTTTATTGTAAATTTTGGAACAGTGGTGTAGGAGACAGATTTTCTAGCTAATTTTTGCATTAAGTAGTCCACCTTCTTAACATAAATAAGTGATAGACCTAAGTCATAGGTTGGTTTTCCCCTTTCTTGCTAGCAAAAAAAGGCTTTATTGATGTCATTTAAGGTGCTAGACCTTTTATTATTTGTCTTTAGTTTATTGATTGATTGAATTAGTTTTTTGGAGTAAGGCGGTGATGGATTTAGATCATTATTACATAGGATGGCTTGTAATAGAGAAGAAATAGATTTTATTGTTTGGGTGTGATATTGGGTTGTTCTCCCAACACATTTATTAAAGGATTTTAATGAGCCTTAGGTTCATCTTGGCATCACATGTGAGGCATTCTCAAAAGCCCAATCACATGATTTTTCTCAATTATCTATTTTTATTGTAAATTTTGGAACAGTGGTGTAGGAGACAGATTTTCTAGCCAATTTTTGCATTAAGTAGTCCATCTTCTGAACACAAATAAGTGATATACCTAAGTCATAGGTTGGTTTGCCCCTTTCTTTCTAGCAAAAAAGGCTTTATTGGTGTCATTTAAGGTGCTAGACCTTTTATTATTTGTCTTTAGTTTATTGATTGATTGAATTAGTTTTTTGGAGTAAGGCGGTGATGGATTTAGATCATTATTACATAGGATGGCTTGTAATAGAGAAGAAATAGATTTTATTGTTTGGGTGTGATATTGGGTTGTTCTCCCAACACATTTATTGAAGGATTTTAATGAGCCTTAGGTTCATCTTGGCATCACATGTGAGGCATTTTCAAAAGCCCAATCACATGATTTTTCTCAATTATCTATTTTTATTGTAAATTTTGGAACAGTGGTGTAGGAGACAAATGCATAAGTATAGCTTGAAGCATCACAATGATGACTTATGAGAAACTTTATATAGGGTGTAGTTTGTGACTCCATGCTTATGAGCATGCTTTCTTCTATTTGGATGGGGAAACGGTTTATTTCATTGAAGCTACATTTGGACATAACAGATGTAATGTAGAAAATTATTTACCCTTGCAACTTCATGTTGTATTTTGGAATACTTTGGTGTTCACTCCCATAGCTTGTTTCTAGGGCCACTTGACCCTAAACTTGGCCTATTCCCCATTCACCAAGGTTTGCAATATTTCACACCACATTTTATTTCTTTTATCATTCTCAGAACATGTGCTAAAAATCTAGAGAATTTCTCTACGATGTTCATGCAATGCATAGACATCCCATAAATTTTCAAAATTCAAACCATTGCTTTCTTGCCTACTTGCTAGATTCTATCGGTGGTAACACTCATCTAGTAGAGAAACGGTCCTTGTAAGCATACCCAACCCTTTGATTCTCTCCATCTCTAATATAAGATGTAATTTTGAAATCCTTATAGTTCTTCCTCTTGCTTTTTGGCTCACACAACTCTTGGCTCTCCATTGCTAGTTTTGATGCTCTCCTTTTGTTGAAGTGTCTATCTTTCTTTTTATTGAAAATACTATTGTAGCTCAACTATTAAGGCTCTCTTGAGAAGATCATGTTGGTTGCACATCATTCAAACCCTTTGAAGAAATTGCAACCTCTCTTTCACATTGCAAAACTTGGTAATATTGTTCCATTGTGATTGAATAACATTGTTAATACTTTTTGTCTACCTATGAAATGGGATCCTAAATTAAGTGCAAATTACCCCAAAATGCACCCAATCCCAAGTCCAAGGGACCTCAAGATTGGACCTAATTGATAATGCATGAATCTATCTAATTTGCACCCTATCTAAATACATTCACAATGATATGTCCTATATGAC
Organism: Cunninghamia lanceolata; assembly: GCA_027924645.1. Lineage (NCBI taxonomy): Eukaryota > Viridiplantae > Streptophyta > Pinopsida > Cupressales > Cupressaceae > Cunninghamia > Cunninghamia lanceolata. Next base: position 30,908,325 of record BSBN01000193.1, read on the forward strand.
TATGAGACTACACTATGCTAGCTTAATTTTGCATTATTCTAGGTGGACGTGAGCACTCAATTTGGCAGAGTAACTTTGCATATGATGGCTTGTTGAAAATGAGAGGTGGAGGCCTCAATTTATAGATTTTTGGGGGTGGAATTGAAGGGCTAGGATCAATTTGGAAGATTAATGGTTGAGATTGCTTGAGGATCCTCAAGCAAGGAGAATTGGACAAATGGCAAGCTAGGATTGGATGAGAATATTGCTCCAAGATTCAAGGGATGATCAATGGATGTGATTGCAAGTGTGAATAGATGGATGGATAAGATTGGGTAGGTGTATGACATGTAAGGATTCATTTATGAAAAGGTAAGGCTTGGATTTAGTAAAGAATTTTAAATTGGATAGAGAGGAGAAGTAGAATTAAAAATTGGATGAATAGTGTTCAAATAGTGCCACATGTAATTTTAAATTTGTATGAATAGTGACGCATGGAATGGGGTAGAAGAAATAGGACAAATGTACACATTATGGAAGATTTGGCCATGCTTCTAAAGTACCACTTGTCATATACACTCATGTACATAAGGTGACAAGTGGACTTCTAGAAACATGGGAGTTTGTAATGATGAATTAATTAGAATTAATTCATGTGCACATGGATTAGAAGAAAATAATGATGATTACAAAAAGTAATAAAAAGTGAACAAAATAGGAATTAAATAAATATGATAATTTATTTAATTTTTTGAAACATGATTTATGAACTATAGTAAAAAATATTTAATTTTTAAAATATAGTAGAGAAATTTGATTTTTGTGAAAGTGAAAAGGTGTAGAATAAATTAATTAAATAATTAAAAATTATTTAATTAATAATTGGGTCGAATGGAATGATCTAGGTGAATTAGGGCTGGATTGTGTAGGGGGATGAAAGTGGTAGTGACCATTTTCAGACGTCTACATTTTGCCCCTCTTTGATATGTCATCATAGCTGTTGTGGTTGGCGGGATATCAAAGAATAATTTTTTTGATAAATATGCTTTAGTGGGTGAATAGGAGGGAAGTGGTGACCAAGTGATGCCCCCTTGAGAGATTAGCAGAAAAAATAAAATTTTTGGCGATTTCTCGAAAAAGGTGAAAAAGTGACGGAAGCAAAGGGAAAAGGGTCCCGAGACTGAAGAACAGAAAAAAGGGGAAATGGAGGTAGAAAAGTGGATAGGTGGGAGAAAAAAGAAAAAAAGGGGGGAAAAAGAAAGAAGAAAAAAGAAATGGGGGGAGAAAAAAGAAAAATTAGGGTTGGAGGGGTTATAAATTGAAAAGGAAGCTCATAAAGCTCATTTGACTTTTGTGAGTTGGGGGTGTGAGTGGAAAAGAGAAAAATGAGAGCGGAGTGATGGCAGGTATTCCATGAGAGGAGTATCAAGCGAAGCGGGTGAGGCAATACCTATGACCCGTGGTGACAAGTGAGACGATAAGTGTGTTTTGCCTTCTTTGTGATATTTGTGTATTTTTGTGTTTTTGTTTGGTTTTTTGGTTAGGGTCCTAGGGTTAAGGTTTTGGGTAGGCGTGTAAAAAATTAGTGCAAAAATGGTGTGAAGTGGCACAACTTAAGGGTTTGGGCACTACTGTGTGTGACCAGGGCAAGCGATGCCCGGCCACGTGGACCAATGCAGACTTGTGCCCGGCTGACACTGTGGTGCCCAGCTGGACAGGGTGACCCCTAGCCCAGTGCCAAGGCACCCAGCCGGCGTAGACCTATGCCTGACTAGATGGGGCCATGCCCAATCTAGCGCCAAGGCACCTGGCTGGCGCAAAGCTATACCTAGCTGATGCCATGGCACCCAACCAGACGGGGTAGCGCCTAGACTAGCACCAGGGTGCCCGGTCGAGGTGGAGGGTGCCAGGTCTGACATCAAGGTGCCTGACTGGGATGAAGGGTGCCCAGTCTGGAGCTAGGGAGCTCGACTGAGGGAAGTGGCACTCGGTTGGCACCAGGGCATGCGGCTAGGGGAAAAGACCACTAGTAGAAATATGGCAAATAAATGACCAGGTGACTAAATCTTTTAGTCACGTGGCCAAAACTTTTAGTCACGTGGCTAAACTTTTAGTCACGTGACTAAAACTTTTTGCAACACAGCTATAAATGACTAATTTGGTCATTGGTTGAAATGACTAAATAAATGACTATTACTCCTCTATTATATTAATAAATAAATAATATAATATAATATTTATATTTATATTATATATTATATAATAATATAATATATTTAATATTATAATATTATATTACTATCTAATATATATATTATATTATATTATATATAATATTATATTATAAAATAATATAATTATTATATTATATTATATTATAATATATTTAATAGTATATAATAATATAATATTATAATATATTTAATTACCCTAACCTATCATATGGGTGCCAAAATTTATAGTAATTTAAGCCCTGATTAAACTTGAAATGGCGTCATTAATTTTTCTTTTGAAAATATGCTTGGCACCAATGCACCATTAAGGAAATATCAGAGGTCTCCTTTGTTGTTGCCGCTCAGTAAAGGTTAGTGAAAATGGGTCCTGCTCCCAACTGAAGCTCCCACTAATAAAATGGAGTTTGGGTAAATCGTTTGTGTTAAAGAATATCTCTGCGTTGAGATTGGAGGAACCCCAATATGCAGTGGTGCATCAATAATCTAATTTCAAGGTGAGATTTTACAGAGCAATGACTTGGATGCCCGCATCTCCTATTCATGAAATTTCTTTTGAGAAGGCCACACTCAAAGGCTTCCACAGGTACCCATCTTCTCTTCTTTATGTGCACTATGCAATAAACCTGTAAAAGCTTAAATTAAGCACTTAGACGGTTTGTGCTCAAATGTGTTTTTTATCCCACAGGATGATTTTTTATTTTCTTTTTGATCTGGCCTCTGGCCCTTTAAAATTGGATTTTGTTTGTTGGGTATTTAATGATTTTGATTTTGGTTAGTGAAAATGGCTCTTGCTCCAGCCCACACCGGCAATGGCAACATGGAAGTGCCTCTTCCTCCATCCAAGGACGCTAAGAAAATTAAAGATGAGAAGAAGGAAGAAGACCTAGTATTTATTTGCCTAGTTTTTTCTAATTAATCTACTCAGATCTAGGGTTAGGGTTTTGATTCATTTTCCTTTTATGCTCTTTCTATGGAAATAGTCGAAGGAAGATTTAGCTTTGAAACATCAGTTAGAAGTATATGTCGAAAGAGTTCAGGATTCAGATCTGGGACTGTAAAAGACGACTCTCGAGAACATGAGGTACGATACTCTATTGTTTTGCCATTTTTATTTTTTTGGCCATTTTGGAAACTTAATCACATTTTTAGACTGTCAATTTTTTTCTTTTTCTTTCTTTCAGTATGGAAAAGGGTATGCTTCCCCTTGTAAAAATAAAAAAAGCATGGATGTGATTTGTCTCCTACACAAAAAGTATGTACCATTTTATGCCCTTCAATCCAACTACATCTAGGGATTTTTTTAATTCCTCTATCTTTCATCAATCTCCTTACCTCACCACACTTGCCCACTTTTGGATAGATGTTTGAGAGAACATAAGTCGTGCAACATTTTTAGGATCTAAATCAAATAACAATGTTGCTGTAAATAGTCTAAAGGCTATATTCATATGTGATCTACAGGCACTAGGAAAACACATCCATACAACCAGCACAAATTTAACAGGTATCTCAATGATAAAGTTTAGGGTGTCTTCAATATAGCCAGCACAGGCAAGGAGGTCAACCATGCACACATAATGATCAACTGTAGGTGTAATGCAATAAGGGTTACAAATGTGATTGAAGTATGTAGAACTCTCATCCACTAAAGCATGCACCTAGAATACAAGCAAAGCTTACAATGTTAGGATATGTTCTAGAGTTCTTAATTAATTCAAAGATTTTGAGAGCATCCTTGCAAAATCTATTTTGTGCATATCCTGCAATCATTGCATTCCATGAGATGACATCACTTTGAGGAATTATGTCAAACAATACACATTTTTTGTCTATGATTCCATATTTTGCATACATGTCTATGAGAGCATTTCAAACTATAATATCTCACAAGAATCCCTCTACCATTATGCTTTGAAGGATGTCCATACCCTGTTCCAAAGCTTTCATTTGGGCACCGGTAGGGAGGATATTGGCAAAGGTTGTAAAATTTGGATTTACAACTAACAATTGCATTTGCTTGAAAGTTTCTAAAGCTTGTTCAACAAATCCATTTTGTGTAATCTGTAATCATTACATTCCATGAGATGACATCTCTTTGAGGCATTCTGAAAAAAAATTGCCTTCTATTATGCCTTGATGGATGTCCATACCCTATTCCAAAGCTTACCATTTTGATACAAGCAGAGAGGATGCTGGCAAAGGTTGTGGAATCTAGCTTTGTACCAGCCAATTTCATTTGCATGAAATTTTCTAAAGCCTTTCTCAATCCACATAGTCCAAAATAAAGGTAACATGCTGAATGCTAATGGCAATTGAATTCATTCGACCTTTAATGTCATTCATACATTGTAGAAGGGCAAATACCACTTTTGAAAATTCAATGGCTCACTCTTGTATGTTTTTCTTAGTTCCTAGCTCTTTGGGTTCAATTTCATAGTGTTTGTAATTACACGTAATTATTTGCTTTAAAGTTTCTGAAGCCTTTCCAACAAATCCACTTTGTGCATATCTAGCAATCATCGCATTCCATGAGATGACATCTCTTTGAAGCATTGCATTAAACAATTCATATGCCTTGTCTAGGCTTCCACATTTTGCATACATGTCTACCAGTGTAGTTGCAACTACATCTAACAAGATTCCTCTATACATTATGATTTGATGGATATCCATATCCTATTTGAAAGATGTATATTGGCATAGGGAGTGAGGATGTTGGAAAAGGTTGTGGAGATTGGCTTGCTCCTACCAATTGCATTTGCTTAAAAGTTTCTAAAGCTTGCACATGAAGAAAAATAAACCTTGTGCCTAACTAATTTGTGAGAGTCCTTTTTCACAGTCATAGAATGTTTTCACACTCTTTGTTTCCAATCTTTCCTAATAGGTCCCACCCCTTTCTTGTTGCATTTTGAAAAAGACAACTTTTATGAATCATTATGCAAAGTTCTTAATAGAATGGTTTTTTTTGTTCAATTCAACTTTTGATCTCTGTTTAGATTGTTCCAGTTGTGCTATTGCTGATCTTCAAATCTTTTTAATGGCATATTACTATTTTGTGTGGTCTTTTACTCCAAACCCTTGCAACATCCCAAACTATTTGCCTAAAAATTGTAAAGTCCAATTAGGATGTGTTGTTACATTCCAAACATCCAATCAACTCTCAAATTGTCATTAGACTAAAGTAGAAATCATTTGCAAAGCAACCTACCCTTTTTAGCAGTGTTGAACTCAAAACTGTAAAAGCCTTTGAACTATGAATAATGTTATGTTGTTTTAAAGGGAATATGTTGAGCAGCTTGGATATATTGAATGTATCCCTCTTTGCTACTTCTTATTATCCACTTCTAGCAAGGGATACAACTTCTAGTGAGGGACACATCTTGAGCCCATATGTTGGGGTTTCCTAACCCCCTTGATCCATTGGTGAAGTGCATAAGTCATGAGTTACAAGTCCTAGCGTTGCCATCCCATAGAGAATGCTTTTGAGCAGTACCCTCTTCCAACATTTTATAGGTCACCGAAGACGGGAACAAACAAGAAAGAGTAATAGATGTCATCTAGCTGAAAGTACATGACAACAACTATTACCTCCATGGCAAGGAGATGTTAAACTTCAAGATTAAATTTTATTTTAAATTGGGTGTCAATCTAAAAATTGATATCCGCTGGTTAATGAGCTTCCACTTTTTGCTTAGTGGTTTGGTTGTTCTTGAGAAATAATGGAAGCTTATAGTTTTTCATACACTTCTCTAACAACTTTTTCTTAAAGAGCCTATGCAAAGTAAAGTGCCTTTCTCTATATACCATGTTAGTTTATCTATTAGGGCTATTTTTAATAAAATGAAAGTCAAGTAATTGGTTACCTTTTGTAGGAAGATTCCTTTAATATTCCCTTGAACTCTAGCTATCTTTTATTCAAGTTTTTGGTTTAGGTATGACTTTGGGTATCAGTTGTTTTGGCCTTGATTTTAGTACAACTGGACAAAAGAAATGTTAAATTATAAATCTAAATGGTCTATAGTATGTTTTTGGAATAGGATAACTTGAAATGGACTAAAAACCATATAGTGTAGAAGCAAGCTCAAAATAAATCATCATATTGCTCTTTATCAAGAGCATTAAAAATATCATTTGGTTCATTAGAACCACAAGCAATAGCAGTTCTAGTGCCTCTCTCACTAGCTATGTTATGTGACTGCTGCTTAGAAGTGTCTTGCCTATGTTAGTAAAAGTTAGATAATGAAAGTTGAGAGATGGAAGCATCAACATTGGGAGGTTTTGGTTTTACATCTCAACCAAAGGTTCATTAAGTAAATATCTTGCATCTAGAAAATACCCTGCTGCCTTCATCTCCCAAGCCAATTGCTCCAACTTTGCATAGATATGCTGTGTCTGTGGATGTGATCTGTCTCCTACAGAAAAAGCATGTACCATTTTATGGCCTTCAATCCAACTACATCCAGGGATATTTTTAATTCCTCCATCTTTCATCAATCTCCTTACCATTTGAACCTCACCCTAGGTGCCCACTTCTGCATATATGTTTGAGAGAAGGACATAAGTCGTAGCATTTTTAGGATCCAAGTCAAAAAATAGCATTGCTATAAATACTCCTAAGCCTATATTCATATGTGATATATAGGCACCAAGAAAACACATCCACACAACCACCATAGGTTTAACTGGCATCTTAATGATAAAGTTTAGGCTGTCCTCAAGATAGCCAACACGGGCAAGAAGGTCAACCATGCACACATAATGATCAATTGTAGGAGTAATGCAATAAGGGTTACTCATGTGATTGATGTATGTACAGCCCTCATCCACTAAACCTGAATAGTTGCATACACATAGAACACAAGCAAAGCTTACAATGTTAGGATATGCTCTAGAGTGCTTCATTAATTCAAAGATTTTGAGAGCATTCTTGCAAAATCCATTTTGTGCATATCCTGCAATTATGGCATTCTATGAGACCACATTTCTTTGAGGCATTTTGTCAAACAAGTCATGTGCCTTGTCTGTACTTCCACATTTTGCATACATGACTACCAAAGGATTTCCAACTATAATTTCTGACAGAAATCCCCCTTCCATTATGCTTTGATGGATGTCCATACCCTATTCCAAAGCTCCCATTTTTGCACAGGCGGGGAGGATGCTAGAAAAAGTTGTGGAATTTGGCTTTACACCTGCCAATTGTATTTTCTTGAAAGTTTCTAAAGCCTTTTCAAAAAATCCATTTTGTGCATGTCCTGCAATCATTTCATTCCATGAGATGACATCTCTTTGAGGCATTCTGCCAAACAATTCACATGCCTTGTCAATGCTTCCACATTTTGCATACATGTCTACCAGGGAAGTTACCACTACAACAAATGACAAAATTCCTCTATCCTTCCCCAGATGTAGTTGGACAGGCTTCCTACATCACCATGGGAGCTGTCAAGAGTTAGTGTAGGAGTGCACTCCTGCATTGACTCTTGACAGCTCTTGCGGTGATGCAGGAAGCCTTTCCAACATTTTGCATACATGTCTACCAGAGCATTTCCAACTATAATTTTTGATAAAAATCCCCCTTCCATTATGCTTTGATGGATGTCCATATCCTGTTCCAAAGCTCCCATTTTGGCACAGGTAAGGAGGATGCTAGCAAAGGTTGTGGAATTTAGCTTTAGACTTGCCAATTGCATTTTCTGGAAATTTTCTAAAGCCTTTTCAAAAAATCCATTTTGTCCATATCCTGCAATCATGGCATTCCACGAGACCACATTTATTTCAGGCATTTTTTCAAACAGTTCACGTGCCTTCTATGTGCTTCCACATTTTGCATACATGTCTACCAGGGCAGTTGCAACTACAACATCTAACATAATTCCTTTATCCTTTATGCTTTGATGGATGTCCATACCCTATTCCAAAGCTCCCATTTTTACATAGGCAGAGAGGATGTTGGCAAAGGTTGTGGAATTTGGCTTTACACCTACCAATTACATTTGCTTGAAATTTTCTAAAGCCTTTTCAAAAAATCCATTTTGTGCATATTCCGCAATCATTACATTCCATGGGATGACATCTCTTTGAGGCATTCTGCCAAATAGTTCACATGCCTTGTCAATGCTTCCACATTTTGCATACATGACTACCAGGGAAGTTGCCACTACAACAAATGACAAAATTGTTCTATCCTTCCCTAGATGCAGTTGGACACTCTTGCACTGACTCTTGACAGCTCCTGCGGTGATGCGGGAAGCCTGCCCAACATTTTACATACATGTCTACCAAAGCATTTCCAACTATAATTTCTAACAAAAATCCCCCTTCCATTGTGCTTTGATGGATGTCCATATCTTGTTCCAAAGCTCCCATTTTGGCACAGGTAGGGAGGATGCTGGCGCAAGGGTTGTGGAATTTGGCTTTAGACCTGCCAATTGCATTTTCTTGAAAGTTTATAAAGCCTTTTCAAAAAATCCATTTTGTCCATATCTTGCAATCATGGCATTCCACGAGACCACATTTCTTTCAGGAATTTTTTCAAATAGTTCATGTGCCTTCTCTGTGCTTCCACATTTTGTATACATGTCTACTAGGGCAGTTGCAACTACAACATCTGATAGAATTCCTTTATCCTTTATGCTTTGATGGATGTCCATACCTTGTTCCAAAGCTCCTATTTTTGAACATGCAGGGAGGATATTGGCAAAGGTTGTGGAATTTGTCTTTACACTTGCCAATTGCATTTGCTTGAAAGTTTCTAAAGCATTTTCAACAAATCCATTTTGTGCATATCCAGCAATCATTACAGTCCATGAGAACACATTTCTTTGAGGCATTTTTTCAAACAATTCACATGCCTTATCTATGCTTCCACATTTTACATACATGTCAACCAAGGTAGTTGCAACTACAACTTCTGATGAAATTCCTCTATCCTTAATGCTTTGATGGATGTTCATACCCTGTTCCAAAGCTCCCATTTTGGCATAGGTAGGGAGGATGCTGACAAAGGTTATGGAATTTGGCTTTACACCTACCAATTGCATTTGCTTGAAAGTACATAAAAACTCCCATTTCAAAGGAGAATTACCTTTCATACTTATTCCATGACAAGCTGTCCTTTGAAAACTCTTAAAATAGAATTAAGTGATTAATGATGATAATGAATTAAATGTCTATTAATGCAAATCGGTTTGTACAACATGTCAAAGAGCATCATTGAAATACTTTTAAGTTCAGTGTGCTTGTGGATCATCAGAATTACTTTTCCTTTTAGTTATCACCTCCTTTCTTGTATCAGCTTCACATAACCAAAGACAATATTTGTACAAGTCTCTTGGCAAACCATTTCAATTATTTTATTTATTGACAAATAGTTTTGTGATACATAGTAACGAACGGCTAATGAGCTCAAATTTGAACACCTAAAATGACACATTATGGGGTAAAAGTGTGTACCCATCAAGCAATAAAACTAGCCCATCAAAATACTACAGTCCAATTTTCTACTAGGCCACAACCCAGCAGTCTTACAAATGATGTTAACATTGAGCAAAGGAAAGAATATGATGTACGGGTCCTCTATTAAAGAAAAATCTAATTTAACAATGTAACCACCATAAAATAATAACATCAACCAAGCCTATTTAAGGCCGACTCCTCTTTGTTTTGATAGTTTTGACATATTCATGAATAAGTTAGTCCTCTTTTAACATAATTCTACATAAAAATATCACCAAATTAAAAACATTCTTAGTGCATTGGGCATAACTAACAAAACATTATCCAAATAAATTTGCTACAAAATTTGTGTGTTATTTTTGCCTACAATTTGCCACCAATGTGCCCCCAAGGGTTTTCTCAATTGGATAGGCTGCCCAGATTTTGAATATATTACAGTAGTTAAGCTTTTGATATACTCTTAACCCTATGATATAGACAACTTTTGCATGACCTAAACAAACTAAAAGTTTTTCAATGTTCTTCAAGAAATTTATGTCATTAAAATTTTGAGATTAGCTAATACTTTAATATGTGTTTTTTTTGTAGTTTGAGGTTACACTGTTCTTGCTTGCCTCCATGACAAGTGATTCTTTTCTACAAACTTGTGAGATGAAAGACAATTGCATTTGATCTAAAACTGTTTGGGCTCTTCCATAAGTTTTGTGAAAATCTTTCAACACTCAGTAATAAATTAAGAATTCAATTCTTGAATTTTAAATGTTAACATGATTTCATTTTAGATTTTGTTGTTTATATTTTTTGAATCTTGCTTGTCAAAAAATATGTTGCAACTTTGGTACTTGTTATTATTGTTAACTACCTTAGCAAGTTATTCTTGTTGCCATAATTTTAGTTTAGATTGTTTACACCTCAATGGCTTGTGTGAAGGAGAATATGGAATGCATCAAGGCTGCAGTCAAAGCACCTGAACTGGTTAATAGAATGCTAAAAGAAATGATGTCTCATGGAATGCTCAGTGGCAACATCTCTTTTCTAAGTGTCAAAAGATGTGAAGGGCTTCATCGGTCCAACCTGCCTTTCCATTGTTTTGCTATTGTATCTAATGTGGCTACTGAACTAGTTTTTTCTTCAGCCAGTCCTTGTAGTTTGTTGTACATGATAGAGCTAAACTAGTTTTTTCTAGTTATGGCAGCCTTGTGCTACTTTTTTATTATTTGTAATTCTTTTCCTGCATTGTTCCAATACAAAAAATATTTATTGCCACTTTGCTTTGTCTTGTTTCATTTTCTTATTGGACGATTCTCAAATAGAAAGTGTTGGCTCAAATTTATCAATCTTTACTTGGCAGCATCATAAAATATATAGTTTTCCAAATTTATTTGCTTTTATGTTTTAATTCAAATTTAATAATATGTTTTTTTTTGCATTATAAAATTTATGGTATTTAATAAATTATTCATAGCATGACTAAATTTACTACCAATTAATGGAAACCAGTAAATAAAAATGATTACCATGACTAAATAAATGACCAGTTAACAACAATCAATGACTAAATGATTACAATGACTAAATAAATGACAAAATATATGTACTACCAAATTGATGGCTAAATATACTACCAAATTGTTGACTAAATATACTACCAAATTAATGACTAAAATTTGTTTAGTCATAAATTTGGTTGCAAGATAAATGACCGGCAATAAACTACCAATGGTCATGTGACTAAATATACTACCAAATTGATGACTAAATATACTACCAAATTGATGACTTAATATACTACCAAATTTATGACTAAATATACTACCAAATTAATGACTAAATATACTACCAAATTTATGACTAAATATACTACCAAATTAATGACTAAATATACTACCAAATTTATGACTAAATATACTACCAAATTAATGACTAAATTTTTTTGGGTCATAAATTTGGTCGCAAGATAAATGACTGGCAATAAACTACCAATGGTCACATGACCAATTTTTTGTAGTTTTTTTAGTCATTTATTTCTATTTTTCTACTAGTGGACGCTTGGCCTACGCCAAGGAACATGACTAAGGGAACGGTGCCCTGTGGGGGAGTAGATAGGGATCCAAAGCTTGAGAGGAGAACATGCCAATGAGTGCGCCAAAGGACACGCCTCTTAGCTTAGGGTGTTGGGGGGTGCCAAAGGCACGCCGTGGTTAAAGTGGATGCTGACATAAGTTGACATGGTTTGATATAGGGTAAATTGGAAGTTTGAAGGTAGAGGTTGACATTGTGCATTTTTGGATGATGCAAGATGACGAGTATGTTCTTCAATCGTGGGAGAGGCAGTCGCCTACATTTTGGTGCAGAGGCACCTACCTAACAGCTGGCCTCCATGAGGCAGTTAGTTTGTTATAGGTCTTGTTAATGTTTTCAAGAAGGTCTGTTAAGACCAAATGCATGTAATAAGGTCACACTGATCATGATAAGATCATGCTGACCAGGCTTTTACTATTTTTAGTTAAGTTTGTTAGAACAGCTGTCATGCTGTAGGGTCCGGTTGGATCTCCCAGCCGCCTGGAGAGTTCCCAGCCGCTTGGAGTCGGGTCAGTAGTACTCGTAGGAAAATCTATTTAAGCATGGGGATCGGTTGATATTGGATACAGATAGAGATATCATCGATCAAGTTAGATTGCACAGAGTGAGACAGAGAGAGAGACTGATCATTGTAATTGCATCTTTGAAAGCAATAAAGAGATCCTGTTTGTGTTCTTTATCTGGTTGGATTCCATTGTTTAATCATTTTGCTGATCTGGTGGTTTCATGGACATGCTGATCCATTCCACCGGTTGATTCGTCGAATCGGTGGAATGGCTGTGTATAGTAGGTTAGGAGGTAGTTTGTGTTTTCTGTTTGTTCGCATGCAGGTGTGCAGGATCGCGGTCGACAGATGTTGAGAAGCCTAGCATCCTCATGTGCTAGGTCGAGTTGATAAGTTTGGAGTTGGAAGATCACCCTGAGAGTGGATCGGGTCATCCCTGGAGGATCGACGAAGTGAGATTTCGCTAAGGTTGGGAGTTCGACAAAACGGCTTCATCAGGATATTTCGGTTTATATCCTGCAGTCACTTTGGACGTCGTCATCCGGATAAGTGAAGATGAACATGATGCAGTTGAGCGCATGAAGTGCAGGTGCGTCGGGGTGATCATCGTCAGGAGTTGCTGAAGAAGAGTACATCGGCATAAGGTGAAGATCGGGTTATGAAACTGTTGAAGTTTACATGTTGCAAGTACATCAGGATGTTGTAAGTCAGATATATACTCAGTGTATATATCACCGTCAGGATCATCTTCTGTGAGTGCCCATCATCCGCATATCACTAACAGATGCGGGAGTGAAAGTTCAGTTTTTTTGGCTAAGTGTTGAAGAGGTCATCAGGATATTGTGTGACGTCATCGTCATCCGCATATGACGTCATCGTCATCAGGATATTGAGATATCCCCCTATGCATGTTGATCCTGTTGTCGCTAAGTGGTTAGGTATCGGCGTAGGCAGAAAGTTGCAAAACATCATCAGGAGGTTTCGAGAGAACAGGATAAATTATATCATGATGATGTTGCTTGTGTCGTCGGCTAGCGGAGCATCGAAGGGAAGTTGCTGAAGGTGGTCGTCATCAGGATATTTGGAGCAACCGGATATTTGGATATCCTGCTGACGAAGGTGGTGTTGCATATCATGATGATGCCGCTAGTATTTGGTGTCCGATGAACAGTGCAACAGGAGGATGTTTGCGCCCGTTAAGTATCATGATGATGATGACAGGCGACAGGCGGAGGAGGTGAACAGTAGTCGGCAGGAGGATAAGTGTGATCATCCGAAATATGATGATGTTGTTGGTGTGTACAGGAAATATGATGATGATGTTGAGCCGATAGGGATTTTTATCATGCTATTGGTAATGTTGGCAGCTCCTTCCTGTTAGTTAGCTTCCGTTGCGTTTCACTCTGCATCACATTTGACCTATGGGGGGAGCTAGATCAAACTGAGAGATTCTTTTTGTGGATGTTGGGATTGTACCATATCACAGAGATGTCGTGGATATGAGTAGATAGAGCGAAGATGACCGCGCTAGTGGAGCGGTGGCAGACAGATCGGTGTGCCTTCCTATTGTTGATAGGGGAGGCGACGATTACTTTGGAGGACTATGGACGATCCTACGGATCCTCATACATGATGAGAGGGTGGTGTATGATCACAGATAGGGATGAACATATGTGGATCGGGTCTTTGTCTTGGGACAAGTGTTGTATGGCGGTGATGGGACATAGATGATATATTGGTGGGCGATAGATAGGGGCCTTTATTGATTGCCCCTATTTTTGGTAGGATTGATAGCAGGGACCTTGGTCCTAGATAGGAGGTCCCATGGGTTTCCAGTGGGCTGGGGAGTGGTTCTGTTATAGATGATTAGAGATGGTGTGACCTATGCTTGGGGGCCATGCATACTGGCTCATTTATATCATGACATAGATGTTGTGGTATACACACAATCTGGGAGCTTAGGATGCGAGGTGATGTTGCCACATATCTAGGTGTGGGAGCACATACCAGTGACCTGACTATTGGTAGTGCGAGATAGTCTAAGGAATCGACCATTTTCTTATGCATACAAGAGACATTTGACCCACCATCGATCGGGGGATATGAGATACTGGAGGCGAGTGATGGATGATATAGTAGAGTTTGTATGGTGGCCATGGAGAGAGCTAGAGAGGTGGTAGGAGGACAGGGCACAACTGGGTTATGTGATGCAGTCATGATTTTTGATGGGGCAGACACACTTGATTGTGGATAGAGATCTGCTAGAGTGGGTACTGTTGATGAGAGTTTTTACACACTCACAGTATAGTTAAAATTCACAAAAGAACTTTAGCTGTCTTGGAAGATATGTAGAATTAACTAGTAATTCTCAATCTCAAGTTTCTGGATGGTTAGTTCTTGACCGTATGGGATAAACCAGCAGTTCATTGTGAAGCTGTTATATTCAAGGGGCCTTACACAAATTAAAGTAATCAATGACTTACTGGACTTCAAATTATGCAAATTGTTACAAATATCAACAAAGTATTCATTCTTTTGCATAAATTCACTATTATATCAAAAAGTTTTGCATGAATTTCAGTAAAACAAACTTTGCCTTTCAAATTTATATGAAAATTGTCAAAGATCACTGCAATTCCTCATTCTTTATTCAAATGTATGACAATTTCCTTAAGATCTTTTCGTTTAAGCTAATTATTTACCAATTGTTGGAGAAAAGTTAGAAAGACTCAAATTAAAATACCATTCCATACAGGATCTAAATGTTCTGCTATTCATGTATTAAAGAATTTAGTAACCTGAACAACTCAACATAATCAAATCTACAAATGTAAAGTCCTAAACATTTTCATTAACATACATAAGAGATTGCAATCTTTCAAAGAATAATACTTCAAGTAAAAGTGCCAAGAAGAAAACACTCTATAATAGACGTAGAATTTTGAGTTTACCTTTATTTAAAGTATAAAGTCATACAAAATTTACAATGTAATAATGACTTCTGTTTCATTGATTAAATCACTAGAAAAACTTACAAACGCTTTGTCAGATACACCAATGAGACCAGACATTCTACGCACTCCTTAATGCAGACACATGCGACCTCCTTTCTAAACTAAAAGAAACGTCTTCTCTATTTCAATAGAACTTGCCAGTTACAACTTTAAACTAAAAGTTAAAAATCCCTATGTAAAATAATACAAGTAGTAGAGCTTCTTATATAGATTTTGAAGCTTCTTCCTGCTACGGTTACAAAATCAATCCAACGGTTAGCATTCAAATCCTCAAGATCAATGGTAGGAATCATTTCCTAACCGTTCCCAAAATATCCCAATGGTATCTTTACTCAGCTCAAAGGATGCCTTTAGAATCTTTTCAAAAATAAAAGATACCACACTGACTTTTCCTGTTTGTTGATAATCTCCAAGCACATTCCTAACTAGCATATATTCATTTTGATATCTTTCTACTCCTTCAGGTACTCTACAAAATTGCCTATCACCCCCTTGATGAAAGTATGATCACCTTCTTGAATTTTTGCCCATGTATACTACTATACTTTGATTCCTTCTTTCAACTTCTTCTCTTCTTTTACCAAACCTTCAACCCTTTTCTGATACTTCTTGATCTTAGCATTCATTTCCATCATTGAAACAATCATCCCTGTACTAAGATGTGCTACAGGGTTCTCCAAACATGGTGAAAAAATAGCCTTAAATTCCTTCAATGTCTTTTCTAATCCATATGCTGGTACCTCTAGGCATTCATGACCAATAAGATTTTCTATTATTTTCATATGTACCCTTATCATATTATCATCGACCTCTTCTAGGTCCCTAGTACTCATGATACAACTTTTAATAATGTCCTCTTCAAATTTTAATTCTAACATTGTTTGTAGCAATTGGTTAGCCATTCAGGGAGTAATGACTCCATTTATTAATTCTTCTACTCTCTCCTCCATTTCTTCAAGTTGTTTTAATTCTGACCTGCATTCTTCCTTTCTGAATTGACAATTATGTAAAATAACATTACATTTATTCTTTTCTGTCAAAGCCATATCCCAACATGTCATTGCTTCCTTTGTTACATCCTCCCCTTTCTGCATAAATTCTTTGAACCATTTCTCAAAACTATTAGCTTCAATCTTTTTATTCTCCATCTCTTTCACCTCATCTTTTGACAATACTACCATTTCAATAGGTAATTTTGGCACGGTGGCGTTGGGATCAAACATCCCCCTAATGAATTGTTGCAACTGGACAATATGTCCCTTCAAATAATCATGTTTATCCTTATCCTTCTTTAGTATTTCAGCAATGGCCTTGTGCATAACTTCCCATTAAGTTATATGTTCCTCCCTAGTTCGGTGGCCTAGATCTAGATTAAGTAATTTATAATTATCCATAGTCATTTCTCCTTTAGATTTATCCTTTTATGGTATAGTTAGATCTACAATTCTGGATCTAGAAGGACCTCTTTTAATTGCTAACATGGTTCTAGCTTTTCTTTTCTCCTTCTGTGGTGTAGAACCACCTAGTAAACTCTTAATATCAATGGGTATTAATTGTACTGCTACCTTCTCTCTTTTGACCTCAGAGCCTAACCATGTTGGAGCCCCCTTGGTGGCTTCTGCTATTTTTTCCTCATTTATCACCTCTTCCTGAGGTTTCTCCATTCATACTTGCTCTATGTGTTGTTGTTGTTGCTGAGGTGGTTGAGATTGACGATCATGCTCTGTAAAAAGTGGATCATCATGTTGTTTTGATTCTCCTTCATCATCATCTTATTCTATTTCAGTGTCCCCTACCTCTTCACCTTCTGTGTTCTTTTTTTTTGAAAATTCTTGTTGTTCTTCTTCTTTATCCTTTTGTTCCATGTTTTCTCTATCCATATTTTCTTTTTTCTCTTTATGCTCAGCATTATCTTTAAAAATATTTTCTATATTATCTAAGCTTTCTTCAAGATTACTTGATGTCTCCATTGATTCCTTTGTTGTTTCAATTTGTTCTTGTACCTTTTTAGGCATATTTGTTTGATCCATCTGTGAAGTTTGACCTATGACTTTATCAGGTTCCTCTGCATCCTTTTCTTTCTCAGGTTTGCTCTCTGTGTTATTCTTTTCTTCTATATTTTCTTCCTATTCACTTTGTTTGATTTACATATTGAGAATATCCAGGACCTCAATGCTAGAAATGTTTACCGCTGTCTCCTCCTAAGCTTGGACTGGTGTTTCTTTCACAACTTTTTCTGGTCCTTCTTCCTTCTCAGATTCTTCTATTTGTTGTGCCACAACTTGCACTTCCTTTATAATCTCAAGTGGCACCAGTGTACCAAAAGAATCAACCATTTCTAAACTACCTTGTATATTCTCCTCTTTTGATTCTGGGCTTTGTGCTCTTCCCATATAGATCTAAGTATCTTGTTCTTCCCTTGTATCAGAATATTCACTTACTTCTCTTCATTCCCTCCAATTTCCACTTTGACACTAGGATCCACTTCTCTAACTTCATCATCACTACTGTTATCCTCTACATTTATCATCTCACTTACTTTTTTGACATCATGATGTTTTGACTCTTGCAGCTTCTCTTCAGTCAACTCTTTCTTAACCTTTACATATCTTTGTCTTTTTTCCTCTGGTGTGGACTCACTGTGTATGCGACTCAACTTAGTACCCACCTATTGAGCACCTATAAATTCATCTTGTACTAGTGTTTGTTCTTTTGAAGTTTCAATTGCTATGGCTTTCATAATTCTTTGTCATGTTGTCTTCTCCATAGTTTGAATCTTCTCTGTACTAATGTTATGTCCTAATGAATCTGCATCCAGGAATGTCCCTGAAGATATTGATACTGTAACACCCAATGCATAAAGATCCATTAATGTGGCATTTTTATCCTTTTCACTAATTTGAGCTTCTACAATTCTTCTTTTCTTTTCATAAAAGCACTGCAACTCATCTTGGTTCTCTCTTCCCCTTTTATTACCCTTTTTCTAAAGTGTAAGCTCAATCCATTTATCTTTGAGTTCTTCTATTTGGTCTTTTAACCATGTTTTAGAAAATATAATAATTGGTTTAGATAATACATCCAAAGATGTTCCCCATGGCTGTGTCTAATCAGGTTCACCAATGGGAACAAGCCTTGCGTTCTCATAACTATGATGTAACAACTTATTATCATCTTCAACTTCTAAGGGCACATTAATTTCTCCCATAGCCCTCATCTATTCTATAGTCAACCTCTGATGAGGTCTTTTTTGTACTTCTTTGTCATTTTTACAATTTGACCAATAATCTTCAATATGCACCTGATGCTTAAATTTAGAATTAATAGTTGTCTAGATCCTATGGAAAGGATCAAAGCATCTAGCCAACTCAAATTATTCAAAACCATAGTATCTCAACTCCTTTTTTGAGTAACCAGCTACCTCCTCACTGTAACAAGAATATCTTCCAATAGCCTAGGGGAGTTTGATATTTCCTCTGTCCCACTTCTTTTTATATATCCTAAATGCATTTAGGTTCTATCTAGAAAACTCCAATACAATCATTTTATTTGATGGATACCTAGGCAACATGAATGACTTCCCCTTAAAACCTTTAGTTCTGATATATGTAAAATTTGGGAGTTGTATATACCATGAGCTATGTACGCCAATAGTGCTTTCTGCTTCTTTAGATAACCTCTTATCTTTTTGGCCAGTCAAAATTCTTACCATGTAAGTATAAAACACATCATTTACCAAGGCATACTTCCTCAATGCATTATCTTCTTGCAAATCTAGATAATGATCATACACTAATTTCTGATCTGGGCCATTCCCCATGGTCCCAACTCTATTAATCCCAATTATGTAAGGTTGAATCATAGATGCACAGGAATACAACACATATGATGACAAATAAAAAGGCATCATTTTCTGCTTTCTTAACATGGCTTGCTTCCATATGGCTATACTGATAGCCTTGGCCTAGTGAATTTGCCCGTCTTCCTCTTTGGCTTCCCTCATAAATTGAATAATAGTGAACATCCATGGTTCACATTTGGTTGCATCTCTCAACCCCACTAGGCTACTCAACATTGTAATCATTATGTGTATTTCTTCTTTAAAATCTATCCTATGAAGGTTCTTTGGTACTCTCTCTATAGCTTTAGGTTTGTTTTCTGTAGTGTACCAGCTGTAGAAAATTATGCTCTTGCAATCTCTTTCATTGCTGTTAAAATCTTTTGTATATTGGTCTATGTCTATATCTATCATTTTCTCCTGAATCTCTAAACCAAATGTCCTTGCTATCCCCTCTGTGGGAAAATTTGAAATAACCTAGTTTTCATGTATTACTCTTTTGGTACTTGTATCGTATCTATTTATGCACTCCAAAACCATATCCTTAGCCTCCATGGCTAATGGCAACCCTGCAGCCTTGTACAATCCCCTATCCCAAATGCACTTCATATCAGGGGTAGCATCTAATGATGTAATTTTTTGAAGAACATCCTCTGCATCATAAGATCCTACGCTTGCATCGGTCGTGACCTCGCTCATGCTAATCATGGATTTATATCCTCTGTGCATAGGCAATTCCTCCTTTTCTGTTTCCTTCCACGACTTTCTCTCTTTTTTTACTTTGACCTTTTCCTCACCTACTAGATCTGTTCTCTTCTACTTAGGAGCCATCCTGTATGAAAAGTCACATATTTAACTTCTTGTTTTACTTCATCTTCCTAGGGTTTTACCATGAATTTCTTACATTTTACATTTACCCTAACCCCCTTTTGTCTTTTCTCACTTTAGATTTCATGCTACTTAACACAATCAATTAATTTCCTTAATCAAATATAGTAATTTGTCATTTACTTGCATTTTTTAAACGACATTACTCATAACTAATTGTATTTTTGATTAATTATATTGTAACAACGTTTAGGATAAATACCTGTTTTGGTGACAGCTTAACTCTATGAGCATTGACCCACTTTACCATTTTTACCGAGTTGTTCCCATTCTAAAATTCCGTTCAGCTATGAACTGTCTGTGCAATTTATGAAATAATCTACTTTCTCTATAATTTTGGCTTTCACAGTGCAATTATGAAAGAATAACAATCTTTGATTACCCTAAGATGTTTAAATTTATCATTTTTCACTGTTAGTTCTGCATTAAATGTTGCATTCAATACATCATACGAACTTAGCTCTCTATTTTAACTTTATATTTTGAACATTTTATCTATTAATAATCTACGCTTTGCATTTGGACTTCACATATCATTTTTGTATCTCGCTTTGTATGTCATTTAATATACAAACCAAAACATGCAATGAGCTATAAAACAATGTTACACTTTTCCTCATGTTCAGTTTTGTATCTCCTATTTGTATATCACAATGTACAAATAATAGATACAAACCATTATACAAAGCAACTGATACCATATTTTCACTTTACTTTCCTTTTATGTTCTGACAATGCACTTTTACCCTTTTGTATATCGAGATTGTATGTATACAATCTTTCATATATACAAAAGTACTAACCTTATTTCATCACCCTTTAAATCCACATCAAGTCTTACATTTTACCTTATTTGTACTCCCCTTTTGTATCTTCTGATGTATATGCAACATACAATGACGGGATACCCCCCCATGGGACCCACTCTACTTAACCACTTTTATCTCTTCAAAGAAACAATAATTGCATTTGCCCTTGGATACAATCACTCATACATGCGAATGTACGATACAACTCTATTTGACTTTTGACTTTCACTAACTACATTTCATAATCTTTTCGGGTCCGTGTATGTATATCAACCGACTGCATACCCATCCAAAATACATCAAGAAACAATGTATCCTTATATCATATTTAAATAACTTTTGGAATCCATAATTGTATGTACTTTTAAAGATGCAAAGTTAAGACATACAAACATACAATACCGTGTAAAGTACCCTTTTTCACCTTTATAAATTGCATTGTATACTTCCCTCGGGTCCATGGATGTATATCACCTTGTATATAAATTGCGCTTATATTGAACATACATACAAACCAATATACAATGCGAACCTGAAACCTTATTCATTTGACTTTTGAACACCCATCGGGTTCGGTTAGTATACAAAGGGCCCAAACTCTTAACACATGTATGCAATCACTAAGATACAAAAACCTGATTGCATCTAGCCTAACCTATACAAAGAATTCATATACAAATGAATTTGTATATGACATACAAACCTCCAAAAAGATGCATTTTACCAAAAAAACATATCTCGCAAGATACTGAGAATTTCTTGCTAGTTTAAAAAACAACCCTTATTCATTTTTCACAACTAATTCACCACTACTTCTACTTTGTACCTAATGCTAGGTATTTTCAATTTTCAACATGGTTTGTAATACTTACCTCTTTTTCCCTTTACCACCAAGCATGACCACACACAAACCAAAAGCAACAGCCATAGTAGGGTTCCTCATTTTGCTAAGAGGTAAAATGGGGCGTGTTGTGAACATCACAACAACTAGAAACCAAATAAATCAACTAAATTTAAATCATTCAAGAAAGCCAAATGAAATAAATTCATAACTTCTAACTTCCTTATATGCAAACCATTATTTAATTTGGGACTTAATGTATCTAATAAGGTGTATGAATCTTCCAGTAGAGTCTAAGTGTGTGCATGTGATTAATAATCCTCATCTTGAAAATGAGTTGAAAACACTAGTGACTGGTGTTAAACTACATGGTTGATGTCATTCCCTCACAGCCAACCGGATAGAGCCTTGCTGCCAGCAAGCATTCATAGCCCAGACAAGGTTATCATTGCAATTCTCCTAAGTAGAGCCCTACTTCCAGCAAGCGTTTATAGCCCCGGTAGAGTTACTTAGATGGCTTAATTTGGATTTTTAGTATAATCCCTTTCTTATATTTATAACTCTATGTAACATAGAAATTTAGAAGATATTATCATTGTAAATTTATGATGCAAGGTATGATCACTTGTTAAAATTAAGATGAGAATTGCAATGGTAGCAAGGGTGACCTCTGATTTTCACTTAACACCTACACTAGTACGTTCAACAAACCCAAGGATTTTAGGTGTGTCATCATGAGAAACTTCCCTTGAATACTCAATTCACTATTATTGAATAATAAATTTCACAAGCCAAACAATTATCTACATTCATGAAAGTCACAACAAGTTATGCATAAGTTTCAAATGATTAACCTTAATTTTTTGAATTTTTTTGTTGTTTTTAGTGGTTGTTAATCTGCTCCTGCATACCTCAAATCAAAACAAACATCCCTGCCAAGGAAACACAACAAACCAACCAACCAAACAACAAAACACACAACCAAAACAAAGAAAACCACACAACCAAAGCAAAAACCCCACACCCTGTACACTTTTTTACAATATGATACATAATAGGATAGACCTTGTTTCCTTAAGGTTGAAAGTAATGTTTCAAGTGTTGACCATTAACAGGTAATGACACATCTTCCCCAGTTAAAGTCTTGAGCCTACAAGTATTATCTCCTATTATTTCTGTGACCTGTAATGGACCTAACCATAATTTGTCAAATTTTCCGTGGTTCCCTTTCTTTTTATGTGCTTTATCCCAACACAACACCAAATCTGATATTTTGAATGTTTTGACCCTTGCTATTTTATCAAACCACCTTTTAACTACCACTTGATGTTTAGAAAACTTATCTATGGCTTGATCTCTCTTCTCATCCAATTGTAACATTTGGACTAACCTAGCCTCTCTATGATCATCAAAGCCTAAATATTCATTAGCAAATTTCTAGGTAGGTATTCTTAAGCTCACTAGAAGTATGGGATTAGTCCCATAAACTAGGTGATAAGGCACATTACCTAAGGTTGTCTTAACCTTTGTCCTATCTACCCACAACACATACTTCATCAGGGTGTTCCATTTTTTTGGATTTTTACCAATTAACTTCTTGATGATGTCTAACATGATCTTATTTGTGGACTCAGCTAAACCATTACCTTGAGGGTAATAATTTGAAGAAAACTTTAACACTATCCCATATTCAAATGCCCATTTAGAAAATTTTAGAGAAGAAAATGCATGGCCATTGTCACATACTAGAGAATATGGAGCCCCAAACCTTGTAATGATGTTTTCTTCAAGAAATTTGATGACCACCTTAATAGTAGAGAATTTGCAGCATGTTGCTTCTATCCATCTTGTACAATAGTCTGTCACTGTTAATATAAACTTGTGCCTAGTAGATGATGGAGGATTAATGACTCTAATGAAATGTAAGCCCCACTGTGCGAATGACCTAGGCTCAATAACTAGCTGTAATGGATTAGTCTGATTCCTCCCTTTGTCTGCTGTAGTTTGATAGGTGTGACAACTTTGAATATGATTTTCTATATCTTTAAATATTGTTGGCCAATAATATCCAGCCCTCAACATCTTATGAGTAGTAGCCAAATGAGAACCATGAGCTGTTCCATATTTATCATGCAGTTTTGACAACACCTTGTCTGCTTCAACTCTGTTCAAACACCTCAAATATATTCCTTCATGATTCTTTTTGAACAAAAGACCACCTTGTACCATATATCTTTGTTCTTTTATCTTCAAGGTTCTCCTCTGAGAGGACTTCATCTTGTTTGGATACTTTCCTGATATCAAAAATGTGTTTAAATCATCATACTAACCTGATGCATCATTAGAGTTTAGTACATACTGTTGTTTCACCAAATTTGGATATGTATTGGCTATTGTCTATACTAATTCCTGACCCCAAACTAACTTCATTGGAATAATCTCCATATCAAATTCTTGTAATACTGTAATCCATTTGGCTCTTTTTTCTCCAGGCTCATTTTGCATCAACAACATTTTCATTGCTGGATCTGGTACTATGGCTTTAACTTGGCTTTGTAGGATGTAATGCCTGAACTTTTTTATTGCCCTTACCAATGTAAATGCCTATCTTTCTATGTCTAAATATTTCAATTGTACATCCTTCAAAGGGGCACTCATGAAAGCTATGGGTTTTTCTTCATTTTCTTCTCCCTTTTGTGTCAAAGCAGCTGCAACTGAATGTGCAAAAACAAAAGAATAGATGTAGAATAGTTTGGTATAATCTAAACTTGTTAACACTGGAGCATCAGAAATGGCTTCCTTAATATCCTCAAATATGGCCTTAGCTACTGGTGTTCATTCTATTTTTGCATCCTTCTTTAGCATTGCATTTAATGGCTGCACAATCTTTTTAAATCCTGTAACAAACTTCTTGACAAAGTTAATTTTACCAAAGAAAGACTTTAACTCTTTCTTACTGTTAGGCAATTGCAACTTTTTAATTCCTTCTACTCTATCTAGATCAATGGATATCCCATTTTCAGAAATGATATGCCCTAACAGTTTTCCCTCTGTTACGCCAAATGAACACTTCTTTGGATTGAGAGAAATTCCATACCTTTCACACCTTCTAAGCACTCTTCTCAAATCCTCCGCATGAGTGGATGCATCTTTAGAATATACAGTTAAATCATCCATATAAATGACAATACATTTACCTGACAATCCACGAAATGCAATGTCCATGACTCATTGAAAAGTGGCACCTATATTGATTAGACCAAAAGGCATTCTTCTGTATGCATATTTACCCCATTTGCAAGTAAATGTAGTTTTCAACCTATCCTCTTTGTCAACTAAAACCTAATTATACCCTGAAAATTCATCTAAAAAAGACATTATCCTAGCTCCATTTAGTGCTTGTAGTACTTCATCTATTGGAGGTAATGGATAATTATCTTTTTCAGAAGCTTTGTTTAGGTTTCTAAAGTCTACACATAATCTAATATCTCCATTTTTCTTCCTCACGGCTACTAAGTTTGCTACTCAAGTTGAATGTCTCACTAAAAAAATTATTCTGGCAGATAACAATTTTTTGACTTATTCAAAGATTAAAGGCTCCAAAATAGCATTAACAGGCCTCTATTTTTGCCTAAATGGTTTTACTCTTGGTCTCAAAGGTATCACATGAGTTATAATGGACATATCATAAGTCTTTAAATCTTCATATGTGCAGGCTATTACGTGCTTATACTCTTTTAAAACCTCAACAATCTCTTTTCTTAATTCTTTAGAGCAAGTCTTTCCAATCAACACATTCTGTGGACTTTGTTCTATTCCCAGGTTAAAGGGATCAGATTTACCCCCTTTAGTTTTGGGCAAATCTTCCTGTCTGACTACTCCATCAAAATCAAAAATCTTCTCTAACTCTATTACTCCCTTGGGTAAGAAATTACTCTTCAGGTTTACTATGTCTTCTTCATCCCAAGATATGTCAGGTCTTTCTTGCTCATCAATGATCTAAGCTTCAAATACCTCATTACAAGTGAGAAACTCTATAATTTGTTGATCTCCTTCAAATACTTGAAAATGAGTAACATTATCAGGTATACTTGGGACATTCACTAATTCAATAGCAAATCATTTTAAACCTAACAATGTTAAAGGCTCTAATGTACTAGTAGCAATTGCTAATGCATCTGGTCATTGATTCAATTCTCGAGGGATATGCTCAATGTTAAAGGCATCAAATGATTCAATTAAATCCCATATCATGTGCCTATAACACACCATTTTCTTGCAATTACACGCATATAGTTTCTTAACCTATTTGACCACTAATTCAGAGTCAAAAAAAACTCTGATCACTTTTACCTTCTTCTTAATAGCCATAACAAGTCCATAAATCAGGACCTCATACTTTGCTACATTATTAGTGCAAGGAAATTGTAGCCTATATGCTGCTAAAAATGATTTACCACTTGGATCAATAAGTTTGACCCCGACTCCTACTCCTTGCTTAGACTTAGATCCATCACATTTTAGTGTCCAAATACCACTCTTATTCTTTTGACCTTGGCCTCTTACTTTAGCATGACTTTCTTTATCTGTTGCCTGTATTGCAACAACACACTTATTTTCAACTTGTAAACTAGAGTAATTGACACTTTTCATTCTTGTTTCTCACTTCAAAGCTTGGACTGGCTCATTTGTATCATTAAGAAAACACAACTTGGGTTATCATGAATAAACTTTTCCCCTTGTTGTTCCATTTTCTTTATGCATTTCCCATATTGATACTCTATGATATCTCTACACATTCCACAACTATCTTTAGGATGAGGAGTATTATGGACTCTACACAAATTCTTGTACAACTTACAATGAACTAGAGATTTTTGTTTAATGCACTTTTCTATCTCTCGTCTTATGATTTGGCCAAAACTACTTACAACATTATCTTCTTCTTTAGAAGAATTCCCATCAGATTCAATGAATGTGATTGTCTCCTTATTAGTAGGCTTTGTCTCAAAATCCAACATCAGGATTTCCTCAATTTGCACTCCCTTGTTTGTAACTCTATAAAAACCTAGTTCAACAGAGGCATACAATATCTCATATGTTATGTTATACTCTATAATCATGTGTTTCATCCCAGGCTCAGCTTCTATCATAATCTAGTTTGGGACATCTCTCTAAGGTAACAACATGTGCAAAAAATTAGTGGCCATATATCCATTCAATGTCTTGGACCAGTCCCTACTTAGTAACATGTCATAATTAACTGGTATATCCACTACATGGATATCAATAAACTATCTTACTCTAGGATCAGAGGCTAACTGCATCTGAATGTGCATCAATTCACCTATCACATTAACCTCAATTTTGTCCAGTTGAGTAACAACCTTGGTAGATTTGGTGGGAGTCAGCCCTAAATTTTTACATATCCTAGAGGCATAACGTTAGCTGAGGCTCCTAAATCCACCATACAATTATGTATATTTTTTCCAAACATTCTTATGGTTAATAGAAAAGAAGGAGCTTCCTTCTTTTCTTCATACATGACAACATTAGTGTTGGAAGGTTGTTCAGTTTTCTTACCTTTATCTTTGGACTTGTTGGTGCTCATTTTTGGCCTGGAAGTAAAGCTTGTAGGTGGAGGGTTTCTTTTTCAAACCCTAGGTTTCCCTCTTCATCGGCGTGAGTTTGTGTTGTGTCTTAGCGATCATGTTGATAGCACGGTGTCTTCTTCCATCGCTGAGACTTTGTGCTATCGGTGAATGAGATTGTTGTTCTACCGATGGTGTTGGTCTTGCTGACCGGGGTAAGTCATGTATTCATCGGCAGGAGTGGGAGCTATCGGGTGAGCGGTCAGATGTTGGGCCGACAGTGTAGTGTCTGGCCGATAAGATTCATCGGCGTGTGTCTTACCGAGGAAAGTGGGGTTGACGTTTGGCATCGGTAAGACTACTGTGATCGGCCAATGTGTTTTGTGGTTCACCGATAGAAGGAAGTCACCCCGATGGGGAATGCCATCGGGATGACTTTGTGTTCGGTTTAACCGACGGTGGAGTATGTAGGATTTGGTGATCGGCAAGACTTTTGAGATCGGGTTAGCACTTGGAGGGCCTGCCGATGGGTAATGTTTGGCCGATGAGGTTTCATCGGCATGTGTTTGGCCGACGGAGGGATGAGGCCATAGTTCATCGACATGAGTTGTTATATCGGCAAAGGAGTTTTGTGCTGGCCCGATGGTCTATCTCTGGCCGAGGGAGCGGAATGTAAAGTAGGCGTCGGTGAGATAATTGAGATCGATGAGAGATCTGTGGGGTTGGCCGATGGCCTAAGTCTTGGCGATGGGTATTTGGCGGATGGTCGTGTGTCGAGCGTAGCAAAAGGCGCTCGACATCTATTGAGCTTGTGGCCATGTTTTTAAAGTGATGATATGAACTCCTCACCATGCATGTGGGATTATTCCCCTGTGTATTTTCAAACTTTGAGTGAAGCACTTTTGGCGGGAACTTCTGTTTGAAGTGTTGCGACAGTTTCCATGTGGTTGTGGGTGGTTGAGGCCCTTAATGGTGACATTGTAGAGTTATGGGCAACGGTACAGGTGATCAGGTTGCCCAATTTTTGAGCGGAGGCTCCAGATAATGGCGCTTGGCTCGAGGCTCCTCTTTGTCTGCTGCATTTTTTTTTTCTGAGCGCCATTCCTTTTGAGGACTGTATCTGGCAGATTTTTGTAATAGCCATGTAATTAATTGCTGTAGTACACTTTCTGGCTATTATAAGCAGGAAGTGTTACTCATTTTTCAGGTGGTTGAAAGTTGAACATTTTGGCTCTGTAACACAATACAGTTCATTTTGGTTGCTCTGTACAGCTAAACCTGTGAGTTTATGTATCTCCAGTTGTATGTTTTTGCATGAATCCACTGATTTCATGGTTAATTTTATATGAGAAATGCTATGTTAGCATGTGTTTTGTTAATTCTGTCTCTAGTATTGCATGTATCTTTCTTCTGAGTCTGGATGTTTAAGGAATGTTTGAGGGTCTAGAACATAGAATTCCTATGTTGAATGTCTGATCTTTTAACTTCTGCTCAAGGGGTAGATTAAACTATTTTCAGGTTGAACATTGGGAAGGGTATACTGCAGTAGGGATGCCATAAGTAGAGATAACTTAACACTCTATATTGGGAGATATCTGTAAGGCAGGTATCATATATATCCCCCTGAAATCCAGTTTTAGCTGTTCATGCTGATCATTCATAGGTGTATGTCTACTGACTCCAGGCCCTGGATAGGCACCAATCTTGCTTTGTGTTTGTGTTACAACCATGTCCAGCTTTGCATCCAAACTTAAAATCAAAATTGAAATCTAAAACAACCATTAGGACATTAGAATTAGTTTTAGGTTCCTCAGTCCTCTGTCTACAACTGCAAATAGGCCCAAAGCTAGCCCCTTTGCTCTTATCTTTCAGTTTTGGTCTACTTACAGGAGGACTTATCTACTTTCTGACAGCATCCCAATCCTTGTATGCGTATCTCATGGATGTTGAGTAGGGAATACCCCCTAGGTCTTGCAGAGCCTGAAGAAGAAGAGGAGATAAAATATAGAGTCTATCTCCTACACTGTTGGCCCCTGGCCCAGAGATCTTGTTGATCACTGATGGCTACCTTGTAGGGAAATCTGGGAATAAGCATCCAGTCTGGGAAAAAACCAACAGAAATTGGCGACTCTGCTGGGGAAATTATGAAAGAACCCTGATTTACAAAAGGAAAACAGTTCCTAGTAATAGGTGGCGACTCCGAAGTAATCTCCCAACCGGTCAAAGTAAAATTTATATGCAGGGGAGAAGATCCCAACAGAATCCTTTATTTGAAGAGTTACCAGTAACAAGAAGAATGATGTACAGAAGAAAGGGAGCTGTCTCAGTTAGTCATGAGGGTTCCCCCAGAAAAAATGATGATATGCAAGACAATCCAAGGTCTTCAGACAAGACAGTACCTTACTTTTCAAATGCAGAAGCTAATATTCAGGGTGCATATGAGAGGCAACAGGGTGGTAACATGAGAATGAGGTCAGAGGTGTTCCAAGAACGCCCATTTCTAGACCCTAGTGAAAGATTTGAAGAGGCAGAGTCTCTGAGGGATGATGAAGATGATGATCAGAATATGGTAAAACCATCCTCCTCTAGGCCCAGTGAGGAAGAACTAGCTGATGAAATTAGGAGCTTAAGGGCCGAGTTTGAATATCAGCAGGCAATATCAATCAGAGATGACTTGAGGAAGAAAGTGCAAGCTTTGAGGACTGCCCAGAATAATTCAATTCCTACCCTTGAGAATGTAAATGTGTAGAGACATCAACAAAGAAATGAAGTGCAACATCAGCATAATGATGAGAGACAAAATGTGAATGATGCTAGGATACCACTGAACAATGTAAGAAACCAGAATGCAAACAGAAATATTAATGTTAATTAGTTAAACAGACAGCCAATGCAGCTAGATAGATTCAGACAGCTGGTATTTGATGGTATTCCTGGGTATCCTAACCCCATTGATAAGCATCTGGGGCTGCAAGTGCCTAAATTTTTAGAAAACAACACTGTGTTAGGAGGAGATCATCTAAAAGCCTTTCAAAATGTCATGGATAACTTTGAGGTTGAACATGAGGATGTTTTCATGAAGTCATTCATGCAATCCTTAATAGATGAGGCAAGAGAATGGTACAAGAATCTGCCTGACCAGAATATTTCATCATGGGATGATTTTAAAAGGATGTTCAAGGAGCAATATGGTGACAAAACTGACCCTATCTTTTTTGTAAATGAGTTCACCAGTATCACTAAAGGGTCAAATGAGTAGGTTGCAGATTTTAATGCAAGGTTTACTAAAGTGTTAAACAAATTGCCACATCACATGAGGCCAAATGAACCAATGTGCATAATATTGTATATCAATGCCTTTGATGCAAAAACTGCATATGGATTAAGAGATAAAGGTCCTACTACTCTCAGGGATGCTTTCAGAATTGCAGTGAATATTGAAAACAACAGGAAAGCATCGGGCAAGACAAATAGAAGGGATGATATAAAAATTCTGCAGAATCCAAACAAGCCTTAGAACACTCAAGGTAATACATCTACCCCTGAAGATAAGATAGACAAATTGGCAAATGTTGTTAAGGACCTAAGCTATAGATTAGCTAGAAGTGAAAAAGGGATAGGTCCTGATAGGCAAGTCTATCAAAGGCAGGAAAAGAGGCCATCATTGCATGATATGCCTTATAATACCAATTGGCATGATGGTAAACCTATATTCCCACGTAACAACACAAATCAAAGAGCTCAACATGTCAAAGAAACTCCCGATCCTCTAAAGAAAGCTGTAAATATTGTTGATAATGCTCCATGGTGTATAATTTGTCAGATGCCACATTCACAGTCACAGTGTATGATTGCTCAGTCCTTGTGTGATAATACTACATCTTGTAATGAATGCAATAAGCCACATTATGTGCAAGATGATGATGTAAATATGATGTCCATAAGCAATGGATACACTCTTTATGATGCTGATGAGAGTACAAATGATGGAACTCAGGGCTGCCAACAGTTCCCATATGATGAAGATGATGAAGTTAACTATGCCTATGCTCAGAACTCACACAATTTTCTGAGTAACTTACAACGACCTTCTGATGAGGAAATTAGGGCCTTCATAGCTGCAGCAGTTGCTCAAGTCAAGAGCAACTACAATCTCAGGGGTAAAAATCAGGTAAGCAGCCCACATCAGCCAAAAGATGTTACTATAGGACAGCCAGTGCATGGTAATAAGGGGATGGAATTACAAAAAAGGTAGTGGGTTAATAATAAACAGAACTTCAGACATAGAACAGGTCATGAATCCCAAGGACCAGAAAATAGAATCCCTCAGGCTGAAGATCAAGGTAAAGGTTCCCAAGACAAGAATGATGATCAGGGAACTATGAAAGTAAAAGCTAAATCAGTTCAGGATAAAAACAAGATTGTGGAGCAAGCTACAACTGTTATACAAAATTATGCTCCATTTGATATAGCTCAAGTCCTCTCCCAGGTAAAAGTCTCTATTCCACTTATGGAACTGATGAAAGTGGAAGAAATTAAGAATAGGACAATATCCCTAATTTCAGGGGTACCTTTTCAAGCTAAACAAAATGCTCAGACCCAGGGTGAGAAACATGTCATATGTAATGAAGAAGATGAGGCTCCTGAGGTTTATTTAGGAGTGACTATGACAAAGTGTCCTTCACAAGTGGAACCATTTTATGTATCCCTGGTTATAAATGGAAAAATAATCAAAAATTGTATGCTTGACTCTGGAGCATCTACAAATGTCATGCCTTTGGCCATCATGCAACAAGCTGGATTGAAAATTGACAAGGCATGTGGAAAATGTTATGCTATGGATGCCAGAGAGGTACCAGTTATTGGAATCATGAAGGATGTAGATTTCAAACTGGCAGCATTTCCTGAAAAGAGATACAAAATGAATATAACAGTGGTTGACATCAAGCCACAGTATGGTATGTTGCTGTCAAGAAGATGGGCTGCACTAATTGGTGGAAGTATGCAGTTGGACCTGTCATATGCCATGATTCCAATGAATGGCAGGGATGTTAAGCTAATCAGAGAACAGAGATCATCAGAGACAGTGGAAGACCAAGAAGCAGAGGAACAGATATGCTTTGTAAACACTGACTGTGATAACTTCAAGATTGTCTCAGATGATAGAGAAGATAAAAAGAAAAATGTCTGCATTGAAGAATTGGATCAGCAAGGTTTGTGGACCATGTTTTTTGATGGAGCTTGTGCAAAAGAAGGCTCTGGAGCTGGAGTTTTTTTCCTGTCTCCAACTGGTAAGCTCCTCAAATTCTCTTTCTTGCTGAGCTTTGTTTGCACAAACAACATTGCAGAATATGAGGCTTTACTCTTAGGCCTAAATATTGCTCTCAAACATGGAATCAAAATGCTAAGAGTATTTGGTGATTCTGAGCTGATTGTATCCCAAATTAGAGATAGGTATGCTTCAAAAAACAAAAGATTGAAACAATACAAGCATGTTGTTTGGGATACCATTGAACTTTTTGATGCATTTTCAATAGGCTGGGTAGAGAGGTCAAAGAATGTTATGGCTGATTTCTTAGCTAATGTTGCAATAAGGCTAGATGACATCACTCTGTCAGATGTTACAAATGTAGAAGTTAAAATCAGGCCTGCAGTACTAGAAAATATATGCAGTTGGCAAGTGTTTAATGATGACAGGGACTTGTTAAAATTTTTGCACTGCATAGATGAATATGAGAATCAAGAAATTGATTTCCAAGCTTTTGTAGAGACTATAGATGGAAAAGAAACTCTTGTGGGAAAGGAGATAATTCAGTTGAAGACTAATAAAATCCCTAGAGGGTTGGTAGCTTTAGAAAGAGCTTTTGACAGTAGAGATAAATTGGTCACAAGGACATCTCCCACAAATAAGGAAGATTTAGAAGAGATAAATTTAGGGACATCTCAAGCCCCTCAGAAGGTATACATTGGTAAACAGATCAAACCACACATTAGGAGTATGCTGATTGCATTACTAAAAAAGTATAAACATGTTTTTGCTTGGTCATATGAGGACCTAAAAGCCTATAGGGAAGATTTATTCCAGCATGAGATCCCATTGAAGCCTGGAGCTAAGCCATTTAGACAAAGGCAAAGACCTATTAATCCTACCTTAGCTCCAAAGATGCAAGAAGAACTCAAAAGGCTGAGGGAAGCTGGAATAATTGTGCCAATCAGACATTCAACTTGGGTGTCTAACCTTGTCCCAGTCAGAAAAAAGAATGGTGATATTAGGCTTTGTGTTGACTTCAGGAACTTGAATGTATCCTCTTTAAAGGATAACTATCCACTGCCTAATATGGAAGCTATGTTGCAGAGAGTGACTGGTTGTGAACTCTTATCCATGATGGATGGATTTTCAGGTTATAATCAGGTGAAGGTAAAGGAATCAGAACAGTATAAGACTGCCTTCACCACCCCATGGGGAACTTATGTATATGTTAGAATGTCGTTTGGGCTAACAAATGCAGGTGCTACATTTCAAAGAGCAATGGATGTTGCTTTTGCAGGGTTGATTGATTCAATCCTGGCTGTATATCAGGATGACTTGACTGCTTACTCAAAGAAAGAAGAGCAGCATTGTTTGCATCTGGAGCAGATTTTCATAAGAGCACTAGAGTATGGCATTTCTTTAAATCCAAAGAAGTGTGCTTTCGGGGTGGTTGAAGGAAAACTCCTAGGGCACATTATTTCCAAGGATGGAGTTAGGATAGATCCAGAGAGAGTGGCTGCTATTGACAGAATTCAAATGACAAAAATTGTAAAAGGAGTTCAGTCCTTCTTTGGACAGATAAATTTTGTTAGGAGATTTGTTCCCAACTTTGCAGAAACCACAAGGAACATTTCCAAGATGATGAAGAAGGATGCAACTGTCCACTGGGAAAGTGAAGCAATAGAATCATTTCAGAGTATCAAAGAGGTAATCAAAATGGCCCCTGTTCTTAAATCTCCTGATTTTTCTAGGCCATTCCAATTGTTTTCATTTGCTTCTTTTCATACTGTTGCTGCATGTTTCCTACAGAAAAATGAAGATGGTTTTGAACAGCCCATAGCTTTCTTCAGTATGTCCTTGCAGGCTTCTGAGTTGAAATATGATATTATGGAAAAATAGGCATATGCACTAGTCCGAGCCATCAAAAGTTTCAGACCATACTTGGTAGGATCACATATAATTGCATATGTACCCCATGCAGCAGTCAAAGACATATTCACTCAGCAAGAGGTGACTGGAAGAAGGTGTAGATGGATAAAGAAACTGCAGGAGTTCAACATAGAAATACAAATTACCAAGTTGGTAAGAGGGCAAGGATTAGCCAAGATGATGGCACAGTCAAACTTGGAAGCATGCCAAGTTAATGCAGTCCAAAATGAGAGTGTAAATGTATCAGGATCTGAATGGTACAAGGATATTATCTACTACTTGCAAAATCTAAATTGTCCTTCCCATTTTAGTGACAGTCAAAAGAGGACTTTAAAGTTACATGCAATCAGGTATGTTATTGTTCAAGGTGAGCTATACTGGAAAAACCCTGATGGTGTGCTGTTGAGATGTGTGGATGAGGATATGGCTAACAATGTTTTGATTGATATGCATAAAGGATTGTGTGGTGGACATTATACTGCCCAAACAACAGCTCATAAAATTCTCAGAGCAGGATATTGGTGGCCCACTCTCTTTTCAGATGCACAAAGGTTAGTGAGGAAGTGTGACCCTTGCCAAAGATTTTCAGGAAAGTTGAAATATGATGGTGCTTTACCCCTCAGAACTGTAACTGTGGATGCTCCATTTCAGCAATGGGGAATTGACTTCATAGGGGAAATTGCAGACAAGTCAAGTGGGGGACACAGTTGGATTTTGGTGGCAACATATTACTTTACCAAATGGATTGAGGCCATTCCAACTAAGAGAGCTACAAGTAAGGTGGTGATGGATTTCATACTGGAAAATGTTATCATCAGGTTTGGAGTACCATTCAAGATAGTCACTGATAATGCTATGTGCTTCAGATCAAGTGAATTTGTTGATTTTTGCAACAGGTATGGGATAAATTTATCATATGCATCACCATATCACCCACAAGGGAATGGTCAAGCAGAATCAAGCAATAAGAGCATCATGAAAATTATCAAGAGGATACTAGACAAGAACAAGAGAGCTTGGGACTCCAAATTAAAGTTAGCAATATGGGCTGACAGAGTGACAGTAAAAAAGGCTATTGGAATGTCACCCTTTGAGCTAGTATATGGTGCATTAGCCAGATTGCCCATGAACAATCTCCTACCAGTTTACAGATTCATCTAAGAAAATGATGAGGAGATTGAAGACTCCATGACAGAAAGGGTGAACCAGCTGGTTGCACTGGATGAAAACAGAAGGAAAGCTCACCAGATTAATCTCAAGAGACAACAAGATGTGAAATATCAGTTTGACAGGAGAGCTATAAAAAGGAAGTTTCAAGTCAATGATCTGGTGCTCATTTGGAATGCAAAAGGCCAAGAAAAGGGTAAACATGGTAAATTTGAACCCTTATGGATGGGCCCATATCAGATTTGCAGTGCTCATGGGGAGGATTCTTATTTCCTCCAGGCCCTAGATGGTGAAGTTCTGGAATTGCCTGTGCATGGCCAATTCCTTAAGTTCTATTTTGCATAGATGACTTGTCGCTGTGCACATTTGTAAAAACATGTATATAGTGTAAATGTCTTGTGCAGTTCATGCTTTTTGGTTTTTTGCCTGGTCTGCCCGGTGATCTGGTTCTCGCTGTAGGTTTTCACCTGCACGTCCCCATTCGGAGCCAGTGTTGGTGCTCATTTTTGGCCTGGAAGTAAAGCTTGCAGGTGGAGGGTTTCTTTTTCAAACCCTAGGTTTCCCTCTTCATCGGCGTGAGTTTGTGTTGTGTCTAAGTGATCATGTTGATAGCACGATGTCTTCTTCCATCGCTGAGACTTTGTGCTATCGGTGAATGAGATTGTTGTTCTACCGATGGTGTTGGTCTTGCCGACCGGGGTAAGTCATGTATTCATCGGCAGGAGTGGGAGCTATCGGGTGAGCGGTCAGATGTTGGGCCGATAGTGTAGTGTCTGGCCGATAAGATTCATCAGCGTGTGTCTTACCGAGGAAAGTGGGGTTGACGTTTGGCATTGGTAAGACTACTGTGATCGGCCAATGTGTTTTGTGGTTCGCCGATAGAAGGAAGTCACCCCGATGGGGAATGCCATCGGGATGACTTTGTGTTCAGTTTGACCGACGGTGGAGTATGTAGGATTTGGTGATCAGCGAGACTTTTGAGATCGGGCTAGCACTTGGAGGGCCCGCCGATGGGTAATGTTTGGCTGATGAGGTTTCATCGGCATGTGTTTGGCCGACGGAGGGATGAGGCCATAGTTCATCGGCATGAGTTGTTATATCGGCAAAGGAGTTTTGTGCTGGCCCGATGGTCTATCTCTGGCCGAGGGAGCGGAATGTAAAGTAGGCATCGGCGAGACAATTGAGATCGATGAGAGATCTGTGGGGTTGGCCGATGGCCTAAGTCTTGGCGATGGGTATTTGGCGGATGGTCGTGTGTCGAGCGTAGCAAAAGGCACTCGACATCTATTGAGCTTGTGGCCATGTTTTTAAAGTGATGATATGAACTCCTCACCATGCATGTGGGATTATTCCCCTGTGTATTTTCAAACTTTGAGCGAAGCACTTTTGGCGGGAACTTCTGTTTGAAGTGTTGCGACAGTTTCCATGTGGTTGCGGGTGGTTGAGGCCCTTAATGGTGACATTGTAGAGTTATGGGCGATGGTATAGGTGATCAGGTTGCCCAATTTTTGAGCGGAGGCTCCAGATAATGGCGCTTGGCTCGAGGCTCCTCTTTGTCTGTTGCATTTTTTTTTTTCTGAGCGCCATTCCTTCTGAGGACTGTATCTGGCAGATTTTTGTAATAGCCATGTAATTAATTGCTGTAGTACACTTTCTGGCTGTTATAAGCAAGAAGTGTTACTCATTTTTCAGGTGGTTGAAAGTTGAACATTTTGGCTCTGTAACACAATACAGTTCGTTTTGGTTGCTCTGTACAGCTAAACATGTGAGTTTATGTATCTCCAGTTGTATGTTTTTACATGAATCCACTGATTTCATGGTTAATTTTATATGAGAAATGCTATGTTAGCATGTGTTTTGTTAATTCTGTCTCCAGTATTGCATGTATCTTTCTTCTGAGTCTGGAGGTTTAAGGAATGTTTGAGGCTCTAGAACATAGAATTCCTATGTTGAATGTCTGATCTTTTAACTTCTGCTCAAGGGGTAGATTAAACTGTTTTCAGGTTGAACATTGGGAAGGGTATACTGCAGTAGGGATGCCATAAGTAGAGATGACTTAACACTCTGTATTGGGAGATATCTGTAAGGCAGGTATCATATATATCCCCCTGAAATCTAGTTTTAGCTGTTCATGCTGATCATTCACAGGTGTATGTCTACTGACTCCAGGCCCTGGATAGGCACCAATCTTGCTTTGTGTTTGTGTTACAACCATGTCCAGCTTTGCATCCAAACTTAAAATCAAAATTGAAATCTAAAACAACCATTAGGACATTAGAATTAGTTTTAGGTTCCTCAGTCCTCTATCTACAACTGCAAATAGGCCCAAAGCTAGCCCCTTTGCTCTTATCTTTCAGTTTTGGTCTACTTACAGGAGGACTTATTTGCTTTCTGATAGCATCCCAATCCTTGTATGCGTATCTCATGGATGTTGAGTAGGGAATACCCCCCTAGGTCTTGCAGAGCCTGAAGAAGAAGAGGAGATAAAATATAGAGTCTATCTCCTACACTGTTGGCCCCTGGCCCAGAGATCCTGTTGATCACTGATGGCTACCTTGTAGGGAAATCTGGGAATAAGCATCCAGTCTGGGAAAAAACCAACAGGACTATGCATCTCTACCAGGAACATCTATGTCAATAAAAGTTTCCTTTGCCACAGATGTGTCTAAAGATTTTATGAAGGCAGTCTGTACCCCAGGACTTCTTAATAACTCATATAGAGGTACACTGAATTTGATTTTTCTTATTTCTTCAAACAAATAGTTCATTAATTTTGTTGTTTCCATAGGCTTTATTTTCCCTATTTGAACCTTTGATGCTGCTATCAAACTAGTCCCATGATGATTAGATTTTAAGATTGTAGGGTTATTACTAGCATGTTGATCTGGAGGAGTATTGAAATTGTTAGGAGGAATGGAGGTAGTAAAAGGACCTCCAGGTTTAATGTTGCTGCTCAGATTATAAGTATGATTCTTGTTAGATTGCTGAAAAGCCTGCACCTCTTCTGGTTCACATAATACTTCATTTTCAATTTCAAAGGGAAACTAAAAAGCATCCAACACTAGGGCTGACTCAGGATACAAACTCTCACAAAAATAAGGTTCATCCTCTGTTATCCGATTCTCTTCTTGTCTAGTTGTGAAGGTGAAACTTTCCAAGACCAAAGTAGTCTCAAATCCTAAAGGTACTATTTCATTCCCTTTGGGAATGAGAAATTCAGACATAGGAGCTTGTACTTCAACATTGAAAATGCTAGCAGGAAGATGAAACTGAGGACAATCAAGCTCAACATGTGCATTTGTATTATGAATCATGCACCAATTTTTTAAGGCTATGTTAGCCATTTGGATTCTGGCTGGCTATTTCATTTCCTGATTGTCTCGACTCTCAAATGGAGATGCCAGAGTACCATTATTCAGTCCCGTGTTCCATGTTCTAGATGGCTTAGGTTGATTCTAATTTCTTTTGTTACTACCCCAGGCTTTGTTATCTCCAATATGTCCCCTATTTTGCATCCCTTGTCCTTGATTATGATTTTGTCCTTGGTTATGATTCTGATTTTGATTTGAACCTTAACCTTGACTATAGTTCTAGTTCTAGTTCTGACTATATCCTTGAGTATTTCTACCATAGAAATTTTCATTTCTCAATTGTGTCATCTTAGTGGTCAATCTTCTTAAATGTGTAGTAATTTCCTTTATTTCCTCTCTATCATCTTGTGCCTTTGCTACAAATGTATCTTGAGGAGGCTGGAAGAAAGACTAAACATTAGTCTGATTGTTACCGGTATAAGGAACTATAGCCTGAATGGGGGAAGGATTATACACTGGTGTATATGTAGGAATTGAATTCAACAATGGAGTATGATGCATTGGAACTCCATTCCATGGTTGTTCTTGATTTTGCATCCCATGGTTTCCTACATTTAGAAAAGGATTATATGTCATTTCTCTCATCTCCTAGTTTATAGCGGCTACTTCTTTATAATCTTTTGATATAGTATCTATATCAACCTTTCTCTTGACAAACATGGTAGTCAATGGATCTAGAGATGCATAATACATTGCTAATATGGCCTCCAGAGTTATAGTATAAGGAGAGACTAACCTAGAGAAAGCCTTCTTGAACCTATCATTGAAATTATCTATAAGTTTCCCCTCACCTCTTTTAATTGCTGCCAATTTGTGATATAAGGTAGAAGGATCAACTGGTCCTCGAAATCTAGACAAGAATGCCTCTTCCATGAGTTCCCAAGAAGATACATAACCATTTGGCAAGTTGACATACCAATTAGAAGCTTGCTCATTAAAGGTGTAAGGGAACAACATACCCACCACATCTTCATGTTCTAATCTGGCTCTAAAGCATGCTTCCTTGAATATCCTAATATGATCATCTAGATCCTGATGCAATTGATATTTAGGACAAATCTTCTCAAATTTTTTTGGCATTTCATGATAATCTACAAATGATATAGGAGAATTGACATCAAAATATGCCATTATAGGACCACAAGGTGGGTTAGGACCTTTGGGAGTACCTAGATTCAAAGGAGGACTTGGACCTCTAGGAGTACCTAAACTAAGATTTAAGGATCTAAACGAAGAACTGTCAGGACTCACTATATTATGTATGTTAAAAGGTTATCCAGGAGGAGTTCCTGATGAACCTCCTACATGTGATATTCTAGGATTCTAGATCAAAGGACCCTTATTTTGTCTTTTGTTCAGCAATTGTATGAAAATATCATTTGAATTGGACCTAGACCTGGTCGCTTGACCACTATTATAAGCCAGCTTTCCACAAATCCTACCTCAATTCCACTCAGGCCCTCCTTCTAGCACCAAATTACTATTGATGAGAGTTTTTACACACTCACAACATAGTTAAAATTCACAAAAGAACTTTAGTTGTCTTGGAAGATATGCAAAATTAACTAGTAATTCTCAATCTCAAGTTTTTGGATGATCAGTTCTTGACCGTATGGGATAAACCAATAGTTCATTGTGAAGATATTATATTCAAGGGGCCTTACACAAATTAAAGTGATCAATGACTTACTGGACCTCAAATTATGCAAATTGTTACAAATATCAACAAAGTATTCATTCTTTTGCATAAATTCACTATTATATCACAAAGCTTTGCATGAATTTTAGTAAAACAAACTTTGCCTTTCAAATTTATATGAAAATTGTCAAAGATCATTGCAATTCCTCATTCTTTATTCAAATGTATGACAATTTCCTTTAGATCATTGCATTTTAGCTAATTATTTACCAATTGTTGGAGAAAAGTTAAAAAGACTCAAATTAAAATACCATTCCATACAGGATCTAAATGTTCTGCTATTCACATATTAAAGAATACATTAACCTAAACAACATAACATAATCAAATCTACAAATGTAAAGTCCTAAACATTTTCATGAACATACATAAGAGATTGCAATCTTTCAGAGAATAATACTTGAAGTAAAAGTGCCAAGAAGAAAACACTCTATAATAGATGCAAAATTCTAAGTTCACCTTTATTTAAAGTATAAAGTCATACAAAATTTACAATGTAATAAAGACTTCTGTTTCATTGATCAAATCACTAGAAAAACTTACAAATGCTTTGACAGATATACCAAGGAGACCAGACATTCTACACACTCCTTAATGCAGGCATAGGCGACCTCCTTTCTAAACTAAAAGAAACGTCTTCTCTATTTCAATAGAACTTGCCAATTACAACTTTAAAATAAAAGTTAAAAATCCCTGTGTAAAATAATACAAGTAGCAGAGCTTCTTATATAGATTTTGAAGCTTCTTCCTGCTACGGTTACAAAATCAATCCAACGGTCAACATTCAAATCCTCAAGATCAACGGTACGAATCATTTCCTAACCATTCCTAAAATATCCCAATGGTATCTTTACTCGGCTCAAAGGATATCTTTAGAATCTTTTCAAAAATAAAAGATACCATGGTGACTTTTCCTATTTGTTGACTTTTAGCCGATGATAATCTCCAAGCACATTCCTACTTAGCATATCTTCCTTTTGATATCTTTCTACTCCTTTAGGTACTTTGCAAAATTGCCTGTCACCCCTTGATGAAAGTATCATCACCTTCTTGACTTTTTGCCCATGTATACTCCTGTACTTTGATTCCTTCTTTCAACTTCTTGTCTTCTTTTACCAAACCTTCAACCCTTTTTTGATACTTCTTGATCTTAGCATTCATTTCCATCATTGAATCAATCATCCCTATACTAAGATGTGCTTCAGGGTTCTCCAAACATGGCAAAAAAATAGCCTTAAATTCCTTCAATGCCTTTTCTAATCCATATGCTGGTACCTCTAGGCATTCATTCCCAATAAATTTTTCTATTATTTTCATATGTACCCTTATCATATTATCAGCAACCTCTTATAGGTCCCTAGTACTCATGATATAACTTTTAATAATGTCCTCTTCAAATTTTAATTCTAACCTTGTTTGTGGCAATTGGTTAGCCATTCAAGGAGTAATGACTCCATTTGTCAATTCTTCTACTCTCTCCTCCATTTCTTCAAGC
This sequence comes from Cunninghamia lanceolata, assembly GCA_027924645.1. Classification (NCBI taxonomy): domain Eukaryota; kingdom Viridiplantae; phylum Streptophyta; class Pinopsida; order Cupressales; family Cupressaceae; genus Cunninghamia; species Cunninghamia lanceolata. The sequence goes on from BSBN01000193.1 coordinate 30,950,473, forward strand.
TATTTTTATTTTGACTTGCATTCTTCCTTTCTAAATTGACAATTATGTAAAATAACATTACATTTATTCTTTTCTATCAAAGCCATATCCCAACATGTCATTGCTTGCTTTGTTACCTCCTCCCCTTTCTACATAAATTCTTTGAACCATTTCTCAAAAATATTAGCTTCAATCTTTTTATTCTCCATCTATTTCACCTCATCTTTTGATAATACTGCCATTTCAATAGGTATTTTTGGCATGGTGGCATTGGGATCAAACATCCCCCTAATGAACTGTTGCAACTGGACAATATGTCCCTTCAAATAATCATGTTTATCCTTATCCTTCTTTAGTATTTCAGCAATGGCCTTGTGCATATCTTCCCATTTAGTTATATGTTGCTCCCTGGTCATGTGGCCTAGATCTACATTAAGTAATTTATAATAATCCACAATCATTTCTCCTTTGGATTTATCCTTTTGTGGTATAGCTAGATCTAGAAGGACCTCTTGTAATTGCTGACATGGTTCTAGCTTTTCTTTTCTCCTTTTGAGGTGTAGAACCACCCAGTAAACTCTTAATATCAATGGGTATTAATTGTACTGTTACCTTCTCTCTTCTAACCTTAGAGCCTAACCATGCTAAGCCCCCTTGGTAGCTTCTATTGTTTTTTCCTCATTTATCACCTCTTCCTGAGGTTTCTCCATTCCTACCTGCTCTATGTGTTGTTGTTGCTGAGATGGTTGAGGTTGAGGACCATGATCTATAAAAAGTGGATCATCATGTTGTGATTCTCCTTCTTCACCATCTTCTTCTATTTCAGTATCCCGTCCCTCTTCACCTTCTAGGTTCTCTTTTTCTGAAAATTCTTGTTGTTCTTCTTTATCCTTCTATTCTGTGTTTTCTCTATCCATATTTTCTTTTTACTCTTTATGCTCAGCATTATCCTTAGAAATATTTTCTATATTATCTAAGATTTCTTTAGGATTACTTGATGTCCCCATTGATTCTTTTGTTGTTTCAACTTGTTCTTGTACCTTTTTAGGCATATTTGTCTGATCCATCTATGAAGGTTGACCTGTGACTTTATCAAGTTCCTCTGCATCCTTTTCTTTCTCAGGTTTTCTCTCTATGTTATTCTTTTCTTCTATATTTTCTTCCTATTCACTTTGTTCGTTGTACATATTGAGAATATCTAGGACCTCAGTGCTAGAAACGTTTACCTCTGTCTCGTCCTGAGCTTGGACTGGTGTTTCTTTTACAACTTTTTCTGCTCCTTCTTCCTTCTTAGATTCTTCTATTTGTTGTGCCACAACTTGCACTTCCTTTATAATCTCAAGTGGCACCAATGTACCAAAAGGATCAATCGTTTATGACCTGCCTTGTATATTCTCCTCTTTTGATTCTGGGCTTTGTGCTCTTCCCATATAGATCTAAGTATCCCGTTCTTCCCTTGTATTAGAATATTCACTTATTTCTTCTTCATTCCCTCCAATTTCCACTTTGGCACTAGGATCCACTTCACTAACTTCATCATCACTACTGTCATCCTCTACATTTATCATCTCACTTACTTTTTTGACTTCATGAAGTTTTGACTCTTACAGCTTCTCTTCAGTCAATTCTTTCTTAACCTTTACATATCTTTGTCTTTTCTTCTCTAGTGTGGACTCACTGTGTATGTCACTCAACTTAGTACCCACCTGTTGAGCACCTATAACTTCATCTTGTACTAGTGTTTGTTCTTTTGAAGTTTCAATTGCTATGGCTTTCATAATTATTTGCCTTGTTTTCTTCTCCATAGTTTGAATCTGCTCTATACTAATGTTATGTCCTGATGACTCTGCCTCCAGGAATCTCCCTGAAGATATTGCTATAGTAACACCCAAGGCATAAGGATCCATTAATGTGTCATTTTTATCCTTTTCACTAATTTGAGCTTCTACAATTCTTCTTTTCTTTTCATAAAAGCACTGCAGCTCATCTTGGTTCTCTCTTGCCCTTTTCTTACACTTTTTCTGAAGTGTAAGCTCAATCTCTTTAGCTTTGAGTTCTTCTTTTTGGTCTTTTTACTATGTTTTAGAAAATATAATAATTGGTTTAGATAATACATCCAAAGATGTTCCCCATGGTTGTGTCCAATCAGGTTCACCAATGGGAACACGCCTTGTGTTCTCATAATTGTGATGTAACAACTTATTATCATCTTCAACTTCTAAGAGCACATTAATTTCTCCCATAGCCGTCATCTATTCTACAATCAACCTTTGATGAGCTCTTTTTTGTACTTCTTTGTCATTCTTACAATCTGATCAATAATCTTCAATATGCACCTGATGCTTAAATTTAGAATCAATAGTTCTCTAGATCCAATGGAAAGGATCAAAGCATCTAGCCAACTCAAATTCTTCAAAACCATAGTATCTCAACTCCTTTTCTGAGTAACCAACTACCTCCTCACTATAACAAGAATATATTCCAATAGCCCAGGGGAGTTTGATATTTCCTCTGCCCCACTTTTTTTTATACATCCTAACTGCATTCAGGTTCTTTATAGAAAACTCCAATACAATTAGTTTATTTGATGGATACCTAGGCAACATGAATGGCTTCCCCTCAAAACCTTCAGTTCTGATATATGTAAAATTTGGGAATTTTATATACCATTAGCTATGTAGGCCAATAGTGCTTTCTACTTCTTTAGATAATGTCTTATCTTTTTGGCTAGTCAAAATTCTTACCATGTAAGTATAAAACACATAATTTACCAAGGCATACTTCCTCAATGCATTATCTTCTTGCAAATCTAGATAATGATCATACACTAATTCTGATTTGGGCCATTCCCCATGGTCCCAACTCTATTAATCCTAATTATGTAAGGATGAATCATAGATGCATAGGAATACAACACATATGATGACAAATAAAAAGGCATCATTTTATGCTTTCTTAACATGGCTTACTTCCATATGGTTGTACTGATAGCCTTGACCCAGTGAATTTGCCCATCTTCCTCTTTGGCTTCCCTCATAAATTGAATAATAGTGAACATCCATGGTTCACATTTGGTTGCATCACTCAACCCCACTAGTCTACTCAGCACTATAATCATTAGATGTATTTCTTCTTTAAAATCTATCCTGTGAAGGTTCTTTGGTACTCTCACTACAACTTTAGGTTTTTTTTTGTAGTGTACCAGCTGTAGAAAATTCTACTCTTGCAATCTCTTTCATTGCTGTTAAAATCTTCTGTATATTGGTCTATGTGTATATCTATCATTTTCTCCTGAATCTCTAAACCAAACGTCCTTACTATCGCCTCTATGGACAAATCTGTAATAACTTGGTTTTCATGTATTACTCTTCTGGTACTTGTATCGTATCTATTTATATACTCCAAAACTAGATCCTTAGCCTCCATGGCTAATGGGAACCCTGCAGCCTTGTATAATCCCCTATCCCAAATGCACTTCATATCAAGGGCAGCATCTAATGATGTAATTTTTTGAAGAACATCCTCTGCATCATAAGATCCTATGCTTGTATTGGTCACGACCCTGCTCGTGCTAATCATGGATTGATATCCTCTATGCATAGGCGATTCCTCCTTTTCTATTTCCTTCTGTGGCTTTCTCTCTTTTTTTACTTTTACCTTTTCCTCACCTTCTGGATCTATTCTCTTCTACTTAGGAGCCATCCTATATGAAATGTCACATATTTAACTTCATGTTTTACTTCATCTTCCTAGGGTTTTACCATGAATTTCTTACATTTTACATTTACCCTAACTCACTTTTGTCTTTTCTCACTTTAGATTTCATGCTACTTAACACAATCAGTTAATTTCCTTAATTAGATACAGTAATTTGTCAGTTACTTGCATTTTTTAAATGACATTACTCATAACTAATTGCATTTTCGATTAACTGTATTGTAACGGTGTTTAGGATAAATACCTATTTTTGTGACAACTTAACTCTATGAGCATTGACCCACTTTACCATTTTTACCGAGCCATTCTTGTTCCAAAATTCTATTCAGCTATGGATTATCTATGCAATTTATTCAATAATCTCCTTTCTCTGCAATTTTGGCTTTCACGATACAATTATGAAAGAATAACAATCTTTGCTTACCCTAACATGTTTAAATTTATCATTTTTCACTATTAGTTCTGCATTAAATGCTACATTCATTCCATCATATGGACTCGGCTCTCTATTTTAACTTTATATTTTGAACATTGTATCTGTTAATAATCTACTCTTTGCATTTGGACTTCACATATCATTTTTTGTATCTCGCTTTGTATATCACTTTGTATATCATTTAATATACAAACCAAAACATGCAACAAGCTATAAAACAATGTTACACTTTTCATCATCTTTAGTTTTGTATCTACTGTTTGTATATCACAATGTAAAAATAATAGATACAAGCCTTTGTACAAAGCAACTGATACTGTATTTTCACTTTACTTTCCTTTTATGTTCTGACAATGCACTTTTACCCTTTTGTATATTGGGATTGTATGTATACAA